>BSQW01000014.1:20640134-21898273 GCA_030161315.1 Eutrema japonicum | reverse complement strand
TGAGCTCTTGGATTATCCCATGGTACCTTTCAAGTTGAGCTATCGACCTTTGTGTCTTCTTCTTCATCTTCTTCAAGTTTTGATTTGGATTTTCTCAGGCGACGCTTCTGATTTATATCATGAACTCACTTCCAACTCCGAATGGGAAACTTCCCCAGCGTTTCGAAACATCACTTTTCCGGAATCGTGATTCCCGAGCGATTCCAAAAAATTCCGAGCGATTCCGAGAGATTCCGAGTGATTCCGAATTCGGAGCAAGAATCGAAACTTCGCCAGCGCTTCCGTGCAACGTAATGGAACCATTTGCACAAAGATTCAAATCCTTTTAACCAAACTCAAAAAATCGTGCTACTTCGTGTATATACACAAATAAAACTCTCTAAAATTATATGCACATTGAAATTAAAAGAAAAAAATTCGAATCCAAGAAGAAAACCCCGAGCCATCTTAGACCGAAATTAAAAAAAAAAAGCAGACAAATCTTCATCTTTTGAATCTGATGTTAGTTTTATTGCAGACCTTGCTCCAAGTTATTTGGATCATCATAGGTTCAAAAGATAAGAGGTTCTGAATTACTCTTCATAACGTGTCGATTATTATAAGGATCAGTTTGTGAATCCTCATGATCGTGTTTTGCTTCTTTTATTAGTATCAAACCAGCTCAGATTCAAAAAGGGGATAATTTAAAGCTGAGACATAATGAAACATTGTATAGCAAAGGAATGAAGCTTACATCCATAGAAAATTTGAACCAAATCTCTATTTTAAACCTTATAAAGTTATGAATCCTCAAAATCTTTTTTCTGAAAGACTAAGAAGAAGCTTCATTATCACGTAACCAAATTTATTATGGAGACTCACTGATAAGGTACAAACTATGTGCGACATTAGTATCAAATCTGATGTGGAAGCTGCTCAACCACCTACGGGAATATAGCCTATTGATCTTATCTCTCAAAGACAAAACCAAATAATTTCTAGCCTCAAACTCTTCCTCAACCCTCAAACGCCACCGACTCAATCATCGGACTCATATGGTCACCAATACCATCGACGATCACCCTCACCGCCAGTAATATCACCGCCATGATCACCTAAACCATATCTTCATCTCTATATGACTCATCATCACAACCAAAAGGGTCATCCATATCATCACCACGAGTATCACCCTCTCCACCATTAATTACCATCACCACTCAGATCTTTAAAAAAGAATTTAAAAAAATAAAAAAGCGTGAATTTGAAAAGAAAAAAAAATTAAAAGAATACAAAAAAAAATAAGGAAACAAATAAATAAAAAACCATATACGAAAAATCTAACAAAAGAATATATATATCACCATTAATATCCGACACGCGCGGGCAAACCATCCACCAACCCGATCGAACGTCCCATTCAAACTTGGTTGACGGTTTTGAATACAACAAACCAAAACCAAAAACTTTGAAACATGATGGTGTTGCACCGAATTTCTGACGTAATACACATGCTACGATCCTTGACTCCCTTTAGAATGGGCGAAAACACCAGACAAAACAAACACACGATTAGAAAACATGTTGTAAAAATTAAAAATAAAATAACATTCTACACAGTTCACTATAAACAAATCTTGACACTCGCCGACGAACCACCCACCCATTCGATCGAAAGTCCCAAAGAAACTTAAGTGAACGTTTCGAATACAAAAAGCTGTCACTAAAGAACCTGCAACGCACCAAATCAGCAGCGAATCTCTGAGAGAAAACCCACGAGTTGAATGCTGCATAGCACTCCCTTCAGATCGAGCGAACATGACATCCGATTTTTTTTTTTTAAATAACAAACTTATGAGCAATTTCCACAATAAACACGAAAACAGATAAGAAACGAATTCCAAAAAATAGACAAAATCTATGAAGTGTATCTTTGTCCTCACGAAAGACATAGGGAACATTATACGAACACAACGGATTGCAAGCGGTACGATCGATACCTCTATGGCAACAAAACTCATTGGTGTCCGATATAGGCGAGCAACTATAAATAGCAACAAATAAACAAACAATCAATCCAAAAGTCAAACCCAAAAGTAACCTAGACAAAACACAGGAACATAGAATCCATATCGTTATTAAATCGTCTATGCGGAACAGGTTGCCCTGTCCAAAGCCACAAAAGATGTATTTGAACCGGAAAAAATATAGAGAATATGTAACTAAACAAAATTCGCAAGCAATGCTGGGATGCACAAATACCAGGTTGCAAGAACGACTCCACCCACACACCATATTCATCAATGGAGAGTCCAAGTTCACGAGTTGATGAACACAAAAGAATCATTAGGAAGGTAAAGAGAGAGCACCATAATGCAAAATTAGGTAAAATAAAATGACACCAATTTTTATATGCATAAAAAGACTTAAGATGAGTCGTATTTATATAATACCATGATAAGCATTAGGGTTTTATTTTTAACGATAATCACTTTAATTGGCCATACTTTTTTTCAACTAACCAATAGCCGTGATATTAACAAATTTTATTCATATCTAACTTTTTGGATATGGACACGATTTACCTTAATCATTATCGATAAAATATAAAAATTCCTTTTATACAATTATCAATATAACCAAAAATTTACTTTTTAACAATATTTACGATTCAAATATATTCCTGCTTATTTTGGGCCTATCGCAGCCCACACAAAACATCTTAACAACCGAATATAACCCGATCCCGGACCGAAACTTTGGAACCGTTAACATGAACTAACATTGGTAGTTTCAAAATCAAACCCACATTAATTGATTATACCGTGCAATCCAAAGAATAAAAAAATATATATCTATCTATCTATATATATAAAAGAGAATGATTCAAATGTAGTAACTCGCAAGATCGCGACACGTGTCGAGTTAATCCATTAGATTTTGACACATGTAAAAAAAACTATCAATTAGATTTGATACATAATATTAACAATAAAGGAAAAAAATATAATATAGATTTAATCCTAAAAGTAAAGTTAGCAAAAAAAAAAAATTGGTTTTAGATTAAGGAAATTTTTCTTAAAGGCTAAAGTGTTTTTTAAAAAAAGGCAAAAGCTAAAGTTACAAAAAGAGATACAAGCTAAAGGTTTTAAAAAATGAAATTAAAAAGGATAAAAGCTAAAATTAAAAAAAAAAAAATCCTATTTAGATTAAGAAAATTAAAAAAGAAAAAAATACAATCCTATAAGGAAAATGAATTCTAATCCATCACCTCTATATAACCAATTTGATAGCTTCTCAATTTTACAACAAACAAAACTTTCACTTTTGATAGCTTCTCAATTTTACAACCAAAAAACTTTCATTCACATCTTTCGTCCATAAGCTACATCACATTCGTTATATAAACTAAAGGTAATCTTTTGTGTAATAGAATTGAATCTTGATTTTGAATATGTTAGTGCGTTTCGAAAATGTATTTTCTTAGTTTTTATTGGTTTCAAATTTACTAATTCACTTATACTAAATTTACTAAACTATTTTTTTTTGTCAACAGCCTAGAGACCTAGAACGGTTCGGACATCCAAACCGGAGGTATCGAGTTTACATAAGTGATATCCACTGGGTAGACGCGAGCACTTCTTGCTAACTTATATATATATATATATATATATATATATATATATATATATATATATATATATATATATATATATATATATCTAACCAAACCAAAGTGCTATCAAAACTTGATAGACTAAACCGTCCAGCTCATAAAAAAAAACTGACTAATCAAAACATACGGCTTATCAACACATAATGGAAGAACCATATCAATAACTCGGCTCCGGTTTTAAAAAAAAGAAGAGAACCGGTTCCAATTAGGCCAAACACAGAATAGAGCATCTAACTGGGTTTAGGAGATTAAAAATTCGAACCGAGATCGAAACCAAGCAATACAATTAATATTACACCGACTCGTGCAAAATGATAAGACGGGAGTAAACCGAGATCACGCAACTAAATTTCGGGTTGGAATACAAACCAAACTATACGATTAACTCAACAGCAGTTCGTTTTAAGTGAATTAGACACGTCAACATATCGGAACGAACGATAACTCGCCACATGGCATCTTGAACGATTCATCGAGGGCAAGGAGGTTCACATCGATTCTCACTTCACTTAAAACGAACCTAAATGATCAATTGAAAGAGAAAACTGAAACGCAGCGAAAACGATGAGAAGAGAAAAAGACATGGGCGCGAGGAACGTAAGAGAGACACGATCGGTGGTCGTCGCCATAACTTCCTCGCAACGATTCCTAAAAATACACAATGCGAAGCTAAAGAGGGTCAATACAAATAGGGTCATTAAAAATAGTTTTCACATTCAATGCAGGAGGAGTAAATACACAAAATCGGTAGAATGTGAAACACCAAGAAAGGACTCAGTCACCGAGTTGTTTATAATCCAAAGCAAACCTAAATCAAAACACAAAACAATCTCATGTTTGTAATTATCGTTGACACAAAGAATACGAATAACACTTTTGTAAATTGCAGCATATATAAACACAAAAATACAAAGATATAAAGAGCACGATTGTTTAGATCCATGTAAAGAGCAATGCAGGAGGATTATCCACCATGCACCCTTCAAAAAAAAATAATAATTCCACGATCAATTTAGATCCATGTAAAACAAAAACAATCAACACCGATACAAAATAAATCGAGAATACACAAAGCATAAAACCAATTAGAGGACGATAGATAAACAAAAGGAGAACGAAATTAAAAAAAACCAAGCCTAAAGAGATAAAAAAAAAAAACTATAAGGACACAAAAACGATGAACGTTGCCAACAAAACACAATCAATGACTTAACAAAACTATAAACTTAGGATATATATATAGTCACCAAACAAAATTTAGGATTTCGCAAAAGCACTAAATAACATTTAATTTATAGATAATACTAAATATTAAAAAAAAAACAATGGCGGCCACACACATTTACGCATACAACATGAAAACCCGAGAAATTGGACCAAAAAACTTTAATATTAAAAGTCCAAAATTCGATAATCGGTACGACAAATTTCAAAATCTAAAAAAACATAATTTGAACCGAAAAATGTAATAACCGAACCGAGCTTTACGGTTTAGGATGAATGAGAGAGCTATATTTCAAAAAAACCAAACCAAACCAACATCAGTATGAAACATTAATTTGTTAGTTCTTTGATTTCGGTTTCTAACCAAATCAACATCAGTAATTTTGGTTTCGTTAGTTCAATGATTTCAATAATACAGACGAATCAGCTTATAAATTTTGGTTACAAATAATTTTCTTATTTTGTTTGCTCATGGATTGATATGGTTCGGTTTGTTAACCATCGAACAGAAGATTATCTGTATAAACCAAACGAAAAAGATATATTTTTCTTAACTAACCGATCGTAAACCAAACCAAATTACTAACTAATCGATCGAAATCAAAGAACTAATTGAATTCGACATACCGGGTTTTGGTTCGATTTAAGTTACAAAAACATATTATCAGGATATAAACGAATGAAAATAAGAAACATAATAAAAAAAAATCGATTAAAGGAGAATCGATGTGAGCAAGCCTAATCAGATTATGACTTCACAATTAGTATAGAGATAAATAAAAATTAAAAACAAAACCTAAGGTTCCTCTAGATTAAGATGTGTCTTTGTAAATTAAAAACAAATAATCTTATTATTTGTCACACTTACAATTTCCTCATTCCATCGCCGCTTCTCTTTCTCTCTATCTTCTCGAAGTCTCTCGACTTCTCGATCTCGCTCTCTATCGCGAAAAACAGTAGTCCAGATCTCGCTCTCTCTCTCTCGTTCCTCTCGATTTCTCTCTCTGTCTCGTGCGGTCGCCTTCTCCACTGCCGTCCTCTCTTTCGAAGTCTCACACCGGCGGTGTCTCTCTGTCCACCGGCGGTTTCTTTCTCTCACCGGCGAATCCAACTCTCTCTTTCCAAGGTAATCTAGCTTTCTACTCTCTCCAATTTTTTTTCATCTTTTTGGATAATTGAATCTGACCTTTTATGTCGACGAAGTTCTCGCCGAATGGATGCTTTTTTTGTCTCTGCATCTTTGCATATCAACCAGTATCAAACACACACAATCCTCATTTTTGTTTATGAATATATGTTGTTAGTCGGAGACAACATAAGGGAAAATTTCTCTTGATTCTGGAATTTTGTGCTTGATCTTTAGTCTTATACATTTCTGTTTATGCAATTTTTTTATGAAATTGGGGCTGATTTTCTCTCTCTTGACTTTTTTTCTTTTGAAACCTTGACAAAGGAAAACCATGAATCTGCGCAAAGGAGAGATTACTGGTGACATCTCATTTAATCCAAATCAACGCAAAAGAAAGGGTATTGCGTATGGCTCAACTAATCCCAATCAACGCAAAGGCAAAGGTATTGCGATTGGATCATCTAATCTTAACCAAGGGGGTTACTCGTTCACGGGAGTCGAGGGCGACCTCTTAAAACTCTTTGATAGTATTTGTTAGATAAGCATAAGCATAAGTATTTGATTATACAGCGCAAGAAAACATGAGTTAGAATTCCGATCATCGAGCTTCTCCATAAGGCACACACACGGTCTTGAGGTGATGAGAGTGTCGAGTCCAATTATACGCCAACCAACAATGAACTCGATGAACTTTATCTCAGAGGTATATTTCATTAATCTCTTTTTATTTTCTTATTTGACGTTCTTTTGTTTCTTCTTTGATGTTCTTCTGTTTCTATCACTGCTAGATACTGTCTCTTTCTTCTTTGTTGTTCTGTTTTTTCTTTGATGTTTTGTTTCTTCTTTAATTAGTTGAGGTTCAGTCTATTTTTAATGTTTTCTATCATTCCCAATGTTCTATTTCTTCTTTGAATCTGCCTTTTAAGTCTGTGAATAGGCTGTGAGCATATGCTTTTAATGTTGTGCAACTGCTGTGAATAGGTTGTGAGAATATGCTTTTAATGTTGTGCAACTGCTGTAAATAGGTTGTGAATGGGATATGAATATGCTGTGATTTTCCTTTTAATCTGTTTTTAATGTTGTGAATCAGCTTTGTGACTAGTAATGCCGTGAACCAGTTCTTATGCCTTTCAATCTGATTTTAATGTTGTGCATCAGTTCTTATGCCTTTTTTTTACTGCCTACTTCGGAATTTGTTTTTGTAGGCCATTCCGCCTTCCAACAAAGGCCGTGTCTACGGCCTTCCGTCGTTAAACAAGAAGCAGAGGCATATGAGCCATCAACATTTCGAGGAGAAGAGTTCTCAAACATGAAGGCTGAGCTCGTGGCAACAAAGACAGAGTTGGAAAGCACAAAAGATGAGTTGACTGAAAACAACAAGCGTTTGAAAGTGTTGGAATCGATCGTTGAGTTGATGAAGGTCCACTTACCCCAAGTGGTGATTGACAACACAGTTTTGTCGGGAAACAAAGAATCCGGGAACAAGAATGGCAGGGATAACGTGGACGGTAATGACGATGATGATGGTGAAGAAGATAACGGCGAAGACGACCGTATGTAAGAAGTAGATTAGATTTTATTTTGCATTCTAGGTATTGATCTATGGATTTTGGTGTATTGTATTATCCAATCGACCCACTTTTAGTTTTTGATGTCCTAAAACAATGTTTTGGTTTGTAGTGTAATATATTTTGCATTCTAGGTTTTTTTGTGCGAATTTTATTTTATAAAAAAAAAAAAATTGCAACAACATTGGCTACAAAGATTTCAAACAAATTTAATTGCAAAATAATGAATGATCCATTGCAATAACAACCATTCGTTGCAAACAATTGCAACGATTCTGACAGTTAGTTGCAAATATTGCAATTAATCGTTGTTGTTGCAAAATTTCCGTTGCAAATATTAGCAATGGTAACATTCCGTTGCAAATATTGTAACGATTATCCACGACATTTTGTTGCAAATATAGCAATAAAGAGTGCGTTGCAAACATGTTGCAAGAGTCCCGTTGCAAATCAGCAACGTTTTCGGTGCAACAATCCGTTGCAACTTGTTGCAATGATTATCCACGAAATATCGTTGCAAATATTGCAATGAACTATCTATTGCAAAAATGTTGCGAATACCCTGTTGCAAATATTAGCAAGAGCCTCGTTGTAAAAATCCGTTGCTAATATTTCGTTGCAAACTTATTACAGAGTGGCAACAAATTAGCAACGGAATATTTTAGCAACATCGATTTTGCAACGGTTTTTTGGGTGTTGCAAGTTCGTTTCAAAGGCTTCTTTGCAACGGATTATAATGTATTTGCAAGGGAACTTTTCATTTCGAATTAGCTCATTTCTTGTAATGTATCCTCTCTCTCTACTTACTCGTGTTTGTTTGCTTGAGGACAAGCAAAAGAGTAAGTTTGGGGGAGTTGATATTATCAACTTTTACATGTTCTAGCATGCATTTTAGTTTGCATTCTCTAGTCATTTACATGCATAACCATAGCTTTGTTTAGCATTTAGGTCCCTTTTAGAGTTTAGGATGTTGCATTAGGTCCTAGGGAGTTTCGCATGTTTCGGGACGTATTTTAGGTACTTTGGAGAAGACTCGAGACTCAAGACGTGAGGCCGATCGGATTGGAAGCAAGGAGAGGAAGCAAAAGGCATGAGGAGGCTTGGCAAGTCAGGACACCGAGGTCACATATCGGTGTGGAAACAGGAGAAAATCGTCCTTAGCACCGACGTCCCACACCGACCAGAGACATCGGTGTTGGAGCCTCAGGGGATTACACCGACGTCACAAGTCGGTGTAACTGATCGGTGCCACTCCTTTGGGCAAACTTCACCTCAACACCGAGGTCACAAGTCGGTGCAACAAATCGGTGCAGCTCCCGGGGCAAATCATCCTTAGCACCGACGTGTAACTCAGACGTGTGACATCGGTGTGTCTGCCACTCCTTCGAGCAAACTTCACCTCAAGACCGAGGTCACAAGTCGGTATGCTACATCGGTGCAAAAACCCATTTCCAACACCGAGATGTTGCACCGATGAGTGACATCGGTGTTGACCTCCGATACACTTTTACCCAACTAAACCGGGTCGACCCGGTTCGCCCATGTTCATTATTTAAACCCAAAACCCTAATTTTGATGGGTTAAGTCTTTTCTTAAGCAAAATCCCTCTCTAAGAGTGATTGAGAGTGATTTGTAAGAGATTGATCCTTTTTAATTTATGCATTTGAGTATTGTCTTCTTTGATTCATTCTATCTATCTTCTATTTTCTAACCATCCAATCATTTGATCATGGGTTTTAACTCTTCTTTTATGGATTTGTTGAAACCATGGTGATTAGTGAGTAGTTCTTAGAGTTTGAGGATGGGTTAGGTTTAGGGTGATTCCAAGGTTGATTTATGATGCTTAGGGTTAGATTATCTTGTTTCTCTTCTTGATTAGGATCCTAATGCTAGATTAGGCTTGAGAGAGGCAATTTAGATCAAGGGGCATTTCACACCCACCAGGTGTTTGATGAAATGTCTTGATAAAGTAATCAAGAGATATTCATTCCTAACCTATGAGAGTAGTTGTTTCGGGTGTTTATTTGGTTGATCTTGATTGTTTGCACTTAATGCTTGATAGTTAGTAATTCACAAATGAGAATTTTTTCTTGGATTAGTAATTAGCATGGTGATTAATGCCTTGAGAGAGGATTAGTCACACTAAGTGATCATTGCCTAGGGATAGCTTTGTTTGAACATTGAGCATCATGAATTAGTCTTGGATCATCTTAATTCGATTATCTGCATTACAACTTGTTTAGTTTGCTATTTCTTGTTCTTATCTTAAGTTGCTTAATTCACTAGTTAAACAACAACTCTTGCTTATTTTGCTTAACTTAAGAAGTGCCTTGTATTCTTGTTGTCTTGAATCATACCCATTGGATTGAACCTCTTATACTAGCAATAGTATATCGAGTAATTGATCTCGAGACTTGCAAAAGTCCTTCATCACCGAGCAAAAGAGTACACTCTTTACTCAGAGTTAATGCAAACTCTTCTTGTTGCTGAACAAAATAATGAGCTTGTGATATTGAACCATCAGACTCGTCCAACTGGATCAGCTCCATTCCCAGAAGCGAATGTGGTAACATCCAATTACAATAATTGGCAACGACATGGACCCGGTAGAGGCCGTGGTCGTGGTCGTGGTCGAGGACGTGGTCGTGGTCGTGGACGTGGTCAAAGCCAAGGAAGAGGATTTTATTTTAATAATTTCAACACCGGGAGAATTGATAAAAATTCTTAAGAAAATAAAGTTGGTAAAAATGTGGACAAGCATTATGAAACAGCTTGCTACAGATGTGGCATGAAAGGACATTGGTCCAATACATGTCGTACACCAAGGCATTTGGCCGATCTATATCAAAAATCCCAAAAGGGAAAAGAAAAGGAAGGTGAAACCAACTTCATCTATGATGAATTCGGACCCTCTTTTGATTGCATTGATAACGATGCACATCTCGATCTTTCTGATTTCCTCGTTGATCATGACTCATGAGGATATCAGCGCCCAACAAGTTGACTGAAATAACTTATATTTTCTTCTTATAAATTTGTGTTATGTGTATTTTTGTTTTAAAAGTATGTTGTAAAATCAGTTATTAATGCATTTTTCTGCATAATTTAAATCTAGAATATGTCAAAATCTGAGATTCGGGATGGAGCTTTATGTATGGCAGACAGTGCTACAATGCACACAATACTTAAAGATAACAAGTATTTTTCCTCTCTAAATTTAAAAAAATCCGCTGGAAGGGTGAATACTATATATGGGAATGCAAAGATTATTATGGGCTCTGAAAGAGCTTGTTTTTCAATGCCAAGGGGAACAAAGTTTGAAGTGCAAGATGCACTATATTCCCCTGAATCTCTTAGAAACTTAATAAGTTTCAGAGATGTCTGCATAAATGGATATCATATTGAGACTATGAATAAGAATGGCATTGAATATCTTTGCATCACATCACTAATTCCGGAAAGGAAAGTTATATTAGAGGAACTACCAGCATTACCCTCCGGATTATATTCCACAAAGATTCATATAGTTGAATCATATGTTACAGTAAATCCAAAGTTTACTAGTACATTTAACGTGTGGCATGAAAGACTTGACCACCCTGGTTCAGTCATGATGAGAAAGATTGTGCAAAATTCGAATGGCCACCCATTGAAAAATCAAAAGATTTTTCAATCATGAGAGTTTTCATGTAATGCATGTTCTCAAGGAAAACTCATAATTCGGTCACCATCAGCCAAAATTGGGAATGAATCTCCAGTATTCTTGGAAAGAATACATGGTGATATATGTGGGCATATCCACCCACCATGCGGGCCATTTCGATATTTTATGATATTGATTGACGCATACAGTAGATGGTCAAATGTGTGTCTATTGACAACACGAAATACGGCTTTTGCAAAATTAATTGCCCAAATAATCCGGTTGAAAGCGCAATTCCCGGAATATGCCATAAAGATAGTTAGGCTTGATAACGCTGGTGAATTCACTTCACAAGCTTTTAATAACTATTGTATGTCAATAGAAATCGATGTTGAGCATCCGGTCCCCCATGTACATACACAAAATGTCATGGCTGAATCTTTGATTAAGGGTCTGCAACTCATTTCTAGACCATTGATATTGAGAACAAAGCTTCCAATTTCTATATGGGGTCATGCTATCTTGCATGATGCTTCATTGGTCCAGATAAGACCACGCGCATATAATAAACATTCCCCTTTACAATTAACATATGGCCAGAAGCCAAATGTATCTCATCTCCGTGTTTTTGGTTGTGCGGTTTATGTTCCTATAGCCCCACCTCAAAGAACAAAAATGGAGCCACAAAGGAGGTTGGGTATATACGTTGGTTATACATCACCAAGTATAATTCGGTATCTTGAACCGCAAACTGGTGATATGTTTACGGCTCGTTTTGCCGATTGCCATTTTAATGAAGATGAATTTCCAGCGTTAGGGGGAGGAAATAAAAAAATTTCAAAAGATGTTACATGGTGCACACCGTCTTTGTTGCACCTAGATCCCTCTATAAATCAACGCGAACTTGAAGTTTAGAAAATCGTACACTTACAAAATATGGCGAATCAGTTACCAGATGCATTCACTGATACAAAAAGGGTGACAAAATCATATATCCATGCTGCAAATGCTCCATCAAGAATTAATGTTCTTGAAGAGTAAATTGATGGGAATAGAGAAAATGAACCTAGAATTCAGTTGAAAAGGGGGAGGCCAATTGGTTCTAAAAACAAAAATTCCCGAAAGAAATATAAATTGGGAGAACAAAATGAAAAAGTTCCCGAATAACCATATAAAGAAAAATGTCAAGAAGACATACATGAAAATGTGGAAAGAGAACCACATAAAGAGATTCATCTAGAAGATGAACATGATACAGAAAATATGATATTTCCATTAACTATGCCCAAGACGAAAATTATGGGATAGATATGAAATAGAAGATAATGATGAAATTTTCTCATTCTCTCTATCCAAGGAAATTGATTATGAAAGTGACGATCCAGATCCAAAGTCCATATCAGAAGGCCAAAAAAGATATGATTCGGAGAAATGGAAAATGGTCATAGAAACTGAATTGATCTACCTCAATAAAAGAAATGTTTATGGACCTATTTTCACTACATTCAAAGATGTAAAACCTGTTGGGTACAAATGGGTTTGTGTACGAAAAAGAAATGAGAAAATGAGGTAACAAGATATAAAGTTCGTCTTGTTGCACAAGGATTTTCTCAAAGACCGGGAATTGATTATGAAGAAACGTATTCCCCGGTTATGGATGCAATAACATTCAGATTTTTGATGATCCTTGGGGCATCTAAAAATCTAGAAATGTATCTTATGGATGTTGTGACAGCATATCTATATGGATCACTTGATAACAATATCTATATGAAAATCCCAGAAGGATTGAAAATGCCTGAAGCATTAAGCTCAAAATCTAAAGGAATATGTGCGGTCAAATTACAGCGATCACTTTACGGATTAAAACAATCCGGGCGCATGTGGTATAATCGCTTAAGCGAATATTTGCTAACGAAAGGGTATGTGAATAATGCAATTTGCCCTTGCGTCTTTATTAAGAAATCCTCATCATGATTTGTGATCATTGCTGTATATGTTGATGACCTGAACATAATTGGAACTCAAAAGAAAATTGATGATGCAAGAACTTATATGAAAGAAGAGTTCGAAATGAAAGATCTCGGAAAGACAAAATTTTGTCTTGGATTACAGATATAGCACTTCCGAGATGGAGTATGTGTGCATCAATCAAATTATACCAAAAGGATCTTACAACGTTTTTATATGGATAAAGCGAATCCTTTGAGTACTCCAATGGTTAATCGATCCCTCGATACTGAAAAAGATCAATTCCGACCTTGTGAAGATAACGAGGATGCGTTAGGTCCTGAAGTACCTTATATGAGCGCTATAGGTGGACTTATGTATCTTGCAAATTGTACCCGACCAGATATAGCATTTGCTACAAATCTACTTGCAATATTTAGTTCGTCACCTACGCGCAGACATTGGAATGGAATAAAACATATATTTCGGTATCTCCAGGGAAAAATTGACTTGGGTTTATTTTATCTTCGAGACTCCAATTTCGATTTAGTCGGTTTTGCAGATGCAGACTATTTATCAGATCCACATAAAGATCGATCGCAAACCGGATACGTTTTTACAATTGGAGGTACTGCAATATCTTGGCGTTCTCAGAAGCAGACTCTAGTCGTCACTTCCTCAAATTATGCAGAAACTATTCCGCTCCATGAGGCATGTAGAGAATGTGTATGGCTCAGATCTATGACTCATCACATACAACAGTCAAGTGGTATAGTCACCAATAAGGAGCCAACGCTATTGTTCGAAGATAATGATGCATGAGTCGCTCAACTCAAAGAAGGTTATATCAAGAGTGATAGAACGAAACATATCCCTCCAAGATTTTTCTCTTACACTCGAGAACTCGAGAAGAATCAAGAAGTCGATATCCAGTACATTCATTCAAGTGACAATGCAGCAGATCTCTTTACAAAAGCGCTTCCCACTACAACATTTAGAAAACATATTCAAAGTATCGGAATGCATCATCTACAGGATTTTTGAAGAGAATGCTATATCCATCATTCCAATGGGAGATTGCGTCACTGTACTCTTTTTCCCTTGTCGTGGTTTTTATCCCATTAGATTTTTCCATAATAAAGGTTTTAACTAGACAGTACATAATACGTTAATAATGATGGATAATTAAGGTGGAGTGTTAAAGATAATTATCCATATTAATCTTTTACTTTACTACGAAAGAATCTCACCGACTTATCAAGTCGGTAAATATTTTTCTATTATTTTACTATTATATTTTGTAGTATAAATATAGATGCAATGTTAGTGTAAACAAGTAAATGCAATAAAAGATCATTCTCACTCTTCCTCTCTTCCTCTCTTCCTCTCTTCCTCTCTATAAAACGTTAAAGATATATATATAGTTATATATACATATCTCACCTCATATATATATTATTGTATCATAGTTTATAACACTCTGCAATTAAACCACATCAAAACTCAAAAGCAAATTATTAGACTACTCCACATTCAAATAATTAAACAATGACACAAAAAAAGTAAATAAAAAATAAAGTATTTAATGTGCAATTAATTAAATACAATTAATTTGGGGAAATTTTAGCTCACAAACTTGGTCACCTGTTGAATCTAAGCAATCATATATACGAAACGAGGTGATCCCTCTCCACCATGTCATCAACTGAAAAGAGGATAAGTGTCCATGACTTTTCCTCTTCCTTTCGATTTTCTTATTAAATTATCGAAGCGTAATGCCGTTTTCTATGCAAAAGAACGTGACGGAAAGATGGATGATGGGTCTCCATTTCAAATCTCATGAAGAGGTATTTCCTCTACCAACATACGTTCGGGTCCTAGCTCATGATTCGAGGTATTTCCTGGGAGTGGTTTCCTTTCTTCTAATTAATGACAATAAGGCAGATGAAGAGATTAGATGTAAGTTTCCATCTTGACTCAGTAAAGATTGAGATAAACCGCAAGTCTTGAGATGTTTCTCTTTTCACTCGTGTCCGCAAACACTTCTCAAATCCAGCTACACAAACAGGACCATTTCAATGTAACGCAAGGAGGACGTTCAAGTACGCTCCATATCCTGTAGGACCAAAATTATCGCACAATAGACAGCAGATATTTAATCACGATTTATATAAATAAACAGTAAGGAACAGACGATTCATAAAACGATAAAGCAATAAAATAAATCTAAGGAGGAGAGATGAATCTCTTTCCTTAACTCTAAGAATCTCCTGTAGTGCGACAGGTTTTAATAGATCCATGAGTCCCATGATACAACCAAAGTAATCTGTATCATCTACACTTGATATCAGATCTATCGAACATTATACTACGATACTCTCGAATAAAGACTTACTCTAAGCTGTAGAGAATTGAATGAAATTTTTCTTTTGTAAGTGTGTTTTCTGTGTGTGATTGGATGCCTTTCTCTCAAGAGAGGCGATCCTATATATAGGAGAAGATCATAGAGGAAATTATTTCCAACTAGGGATGTGGGACTTTTTACATGTCCCTCACTTTTCCTTTTTTTAGGTTTTTCCTTTTCTTAAGGCTTTTCTTTTTTTGTAGGCTTTTCCTTTTTTAAGGCTTTTCCTTTTTTTAAGGTTTTTCTTTTTTACATTCACAAAGCTTTTTTACTTAGTCCAAATGTCTCATTTCAATTCACACATAAACATATTTATAAAGCCCTCAAGCTCTTATAAATTTTGTTCCAACAATCCCCCACATGAATAGAAATGACTCTAAACATATGAAAATTGAACAGACTAGACTTTACTAGACATACTTGACTAGACTCATCTAGACGTAGACAGACTATCGAGAGTATACGAAAATGTAACTGTATCTGAGAGGTAGCATTTTCCAGCTTTGAACCAAACATTTTTAATATCTGTCGAGTTTACTCGGCCAGGAGGTGAACATGATGTCTTGAACCGCCCGGATTTTTATGTAAACTTAGACAACAAGTATCGCACAGAGACATCTTCTCGTAGAACTTTGTTCTCTATTGTGTTCATTTTGGCCTTGAACATTCCTGGTATTCGTGAGTGAATTTGGAGAATATAGCCTTCTCTTTCATTCTCCTAGAAGCGGCCCCATTTCACACTTCACTAGGTGATCTTTTATTAGCTTGTTTTTCAGAAGTGTCCTGTCACACTCCACTATCTACATAGCTATGCAATCATTAAAAGCCAACGCATATCCTTACTATCCACATGTAGCACTGTTATATCATCCTAAGAACTGGGCAGAGACATAGTCTCACAGTGCTCAATTCGAATCAGTTTAATTTTGTTTCCCTTTGAACCTAGATCTTGGGATCTCCAGTCACATAGGTGGGGTATCTGTCAAACATCATATTTTTCTATAGGCTTTAAACCCATTCCTTTTGATGATTTTACAATTTGATCTCGCGGCAAACCTTTGGTAAACGGATCCGCTAGGTTATCAGCCGACTTGATGTAATCTATCGTTATTACACCAGTTGAGATCAATTGTCTAATGGTCTTATGTCGTCTTCTTATATGATGAGACTTGCCATTATATAGATTACTCAGTGCCCGAGAGATAGCCGACTGACTATCACAGTGTACACGTAATGCTGGCACTGGTTTCTCCCACATCGGGATATCTTCCAAAAAGTTTCGAAGCCATTCTGCTTCCTCAGCAGCTTTGTCTAAAGCTACAAACTCTGACTCCATGGTTGATCTGGCCAGGAGTGTTTGTTTGGAAGATTTCCAGGATATTGATGCACCAGCAAGAGTAAAGACATATCCACTCGTGGATTTGGAGTTTCTTGAATCTGAAATCCAATTGGCATCACTGTACCCTTCCAGCACTGCTGGTTCTTTACCGAAGTGCAGCCCATAACTTTTGGTGTATCTTAGATAATTTAATACCCTAGTTATGGCTCTCCAATGGGAATGACATGGATTGCTCGTGTAACGACTTAGTACGTTTACCGAGTGTGCTAAATCGGGTCTAGTACAATTCATTAAGTACATTAGACTCCCGATGACTCTTGCATACTCCACTTGTAACACTGCTTCACCTGAATTCTTTGTCAAGTGAAGATGAGGATCAAGTGGAGTTTTTGCAGTCCCATTGGAGTAGGTCTTAAACCTCTCTAGGATTTTTGTAGCGTAATGATCTTGAGACATAATTATTCCTTTTGAATTTCGAATAATCTTAATCCCTAGAATTACATCAGTTAATCCCATGTCTTTCATATCAAACTTTCCACTTAGCATGTTCTTTGTTTGAATGATTATATCTTTGTTGCTTCCCATGATTAGCATGTCATCTACGTACAAACACAACAACACATAACCTTGTGAAGTACTTTTGATATAGATGCACTTATCACATTCATTGATGTGAAAGCCATTTGACATCATTACACTGTCAAATTTTTCATGCCATTGCTTCGGAGCTTGCTTGAGTCCATATAGCGATTTCACAAGTCTACAGACTTTATTCTCTTATCCGGGAGCAACATAACCCTCAGGTTGATTCATATAGATCTCTTCCTCTAAATCTCCGTTTAGAAAAGCAGTCTTAACATCCATCTGATGTATTTCAAGGTTTCTTAAAGCTGCGATTCCAATCAACATGCGAATCGAAGTAATTCTCGTCACTGGAGAATAAGTGTCAAAGAAGTCCAATCCTTCCTTTTGACGAAATCCTTGTACCACAAGCCTGGCCTTATATTTGTCTATAGAGCCATCGATTTTTAGCTTAGTGGTGAAGACCCATTTACAGCCCAGAGGTTTACAACCTTGAGGTAGGTCTACCAACTCATAAGTATGATTTTGCATAATTGAGTTGATTTCACTGTTAGATGCCTCCCTCCAGAAAGGTGCATCAGGTGTAGACATCGCTTCCATGAAATTTCTTGGACCACTTTCCGCTAGGAATGCCATTATGAACTTAGAGCCAAATGTCTTCTCCTTACGAGCTCTCTTGCTTCGTCTCGGTTCAGCTTCTTCTACTTCTGTAGAAGTGCCTGAAGTGCTTGCCTCATTACTAGCATCTCGTTCGTCACGAGTTCGTTTAGGATTTCCTCTATCCTTACATGGAAACACATTTTCGAAGGAGTATGCATTCCTTGACTCCATTATTGTGTTTACATGAATGTCTGGTATATCTGATTTATGTACCAAAAATCGATAGACACTACTATTGTGCGCGTATCCGATGAAAATTCAATCTACCGTTTTAGGTCCGATGGTGACCTTTTTCGGAAGTGGTACTGCAACTTTTGCCAGTCACCCCCACACTTTCAGGTATATATACGAATGTACATTACCATTCCAAAGTTCATAAGGAGTTTTTCCTGTGACTTTGTGTGAAATTTTGTTCAGGATATAATTAGAAGTAAGCATAGCTTCCCCCCACATGTTCTGGGCTAACCCAGATTCCTGCAACATTCCATTCATCATTTCCTTAAGAGTTATGTTTTTTCTTTCAGCAACTCCATTGGATTCCGGTGAGTAGGGAGCAGTTGTTTGATGAATAATGCCATGTGCTCTACAGAATGCATCAAATGGTTCATTATATTCACCACCCCTATCACTTCTGACCTTTTTTATGGTCTTACCGAGTTGGTTTTCAACTTCCAGCTTGTATTCTTTAAATTTGTCCAAGGCTTCATCTTTACTTCGCAGTAGAAAGATGTAACAATATCTCGTGCAATCATCTATGAAAGTCACGAAATATTTCTTGCCTCCTCTGGTTTGAATATATTTCAAATCATATAAATCTGTGTGAATTAAACCTAGAGGTTCTGTTGTTCTTTGAACGCTGGGTGATGGCGTTTTAGTGAGTTTGGCTTGGACACAAACCTCACATTTGTCTTTTCTTAATTTGCATTTAGGAATCATGTTCATGGTCATTAATCTACTCATAGACTTGAAATTAACATGTCCTAATCGTTCATGCCAAATATTAAAAGACTCAGCGAGATAAGCAATTGGTTTCTTATCATTAATCTTAGGGTTCTTCGAGGTGGAAGCCTCGGTTACATTATCCTTTCGGATTACTGCCTCAACAGACATCTTAAACAGATTATCACAAACACAACCCTTACCCAAATACATCCCATTCTTCGTTAGGATCAGCTTATCACCTTCCAGCTTCACAGAGAATCCATGCTTACTTATGAGCGATCCAGAGATCAGATTCTTGTGCATATCTGGTACATGGACGACGTTCGTGAGAACCAGTTCCTGTCCAGAGGTGAGCTTCAGAACAACCTTCCCGTGACCATCAATTGTCGACGAGGCTGAATTACCCATTAAGAGTTTTTCACCATTCTTGGTCTTTGTGTATGTGGAGAACATCTCTCGATCCATACAGATGTGTATGGTTGCACCAGTATCGAACCACCAAATCTTTGGATGGCTTTCAGCAACATTGGCCTCAGTGACCACAGCACACATGTAAGCTTCTGTCAAGTTGGCTTGAGCCTTCTTGCTACGACAATCGACGGATTTGTGTCCTTGCTTCCCACAGAAGTTACACAATCCTAAGAACCTTTGAGAAGTCTGACCATTCTGACCACTCTTGTTCTTGAACTTTTGGAAGTTCTTTGGTGGCATCTTCCCTTTGCCTTTGTTAAGGCGACCTTTCTTCTGCCACTTGCCTTGATTGGGGTTTTGGTGTTCAACCATGGTCGCATTGTGTTCGCGAATTTTCACACCTACATTGATCTGTTGTTCCCGATTCGTAGACTCTACGCGGAGCTTAACAATCAGATCTTCAAGGCTCATCTTCTTTTTCTTCAGCCTGAGGTAGTTCTTGAAGTCCGTCCAACCAGGAGGTAGCTTCTCAATGATGCAGCAACCTTGATAGGTTTCACACAGCCGCATTCCCTCAGCAAAGATGTCGTGTAGGAGCCTCTGCACCTCATCGACTTGTTCAATTAGTGGTCTTGAATCCACCATCTTGTACTGCTCGAACTTCGCCACAGTGAATTTCTTAGTACCAGAATCTTCAATGCGGTACTTCTTGTCTAAGGAATCCCACAGATCCTTAGATGTCTGAGCATTTTCGTACACCCCAAACAGAGAGTCCGAAAGGCTATTCTGAATATAGCCCTTGCACAAGAAGTCAACATGTTCCCAGGCGTGGACACTCGCAAGCGCACGTGGATCAGTGTTATCTTCTGGGAGAACATGTTTCACCTCACTGGTGTATTTCTGCAGATTCAATGTTGTCAGATAGAAGAACATCTTCCTTTTCCACATCTTGAATGTTGTCCCATCAAACTTGGTTGGAGGAGCGACATGGTTCCCAGATGGAACTTTGACCGTCTCGATCTGACTCGCAGTCGATTCAACCTTCTCACTGGTTTTCTCCACCAATCCAGAGTTGTTTTCCACATCAATTGTAATTTTGTTAAGACAAAAGAAACAACTTTCAATTAGTATCGATATATAAACTTTAAGAATCGCAATTCTAATATCGAACTAAATCGCATTGGTGTCGATCGATACTCCTTGGTATCGATCGATACCCACACAATGTCTATCGATACACCCATATGGTGTCGATCGATGCACTCAGTGTCGATCGATACACCCTTGGTGATGATCGATGCACTTGAGTTTTGCATATGATCTATCGATACACCTCGGTGTCGATCGATGATCAGCTTGTATCGATCGATACACCTCGGTGTCGATCGATGCTCAGCTTGTGTCGATCGATACACATATAGTGTCGATCGATTCACCCTGTGTGTCGATCGATGCAAGTGAATTTTTACACAGGATCGATCGATAAACCACAGTGTCGATCGATACATGTTAATATTACACAGTATCGAACAACATAGACCCAACTAGGTCGATGCACAGTATCGATCGATACACCGCAGTGTCGATCGATACAACTCGATGCAAAGTATCAATAGATGCACCTTAGTGTCATCTGATACGACTGTTTGCATGGTATCGATCGATGCACCTCAGTGTCGACCGATACAATTTTGTCTAGTATCGATCGATACCATAGGGTGTCGATCGATACTCACAAGGCTTCGATCTCAACCGAACCTATCAAGAACATGATTTGTGTTCGTTGATTCTACCGTTCATTAATCGCAATTAACGACGGTTTTTAGAAGATGTTTAAAGCAGTACTGCTTCTACTACACGTTTCAAGTTGCTAAACAGTTTTTTGATAACGTTTGAGTATCACTAGCAGATTAACATCTTCTTAAAAATAGAATAGATGGAGATTGCCTCTACTACACGTTTCAAGTTGCTAAGAAGCTTTTTGATAACGTTTGAGTATCATCAGCAGTAGAAGAATCGTTTTAGAAAACCGTTTGAAAACGTTTATTTACTCGTGATTAAAGATCCAATTGAAGTAATAACAAAAATTGGATCTTCTTAGAGTTAAGATTGTAGGACCAAAATTATCGCACAATAGACATGAGAGATTTAATCACGATTTATATAAATAAACAGTAAGGAACAGACGATTCATAAAACGATAAAGCAATAAAATAAATCTAAGGAGGCGAGATGAATCTCTTTCCTTAACTCTAAGAATCTCCCGTAGTGCGACGGGTTTAAATAGATCAATGAGTCCCAGGATACAACCAAAGTAATCTGTATCATCTACACTTGATATCATATCTATCGAACATTATACTACGATACTCTCGAATAAAGACTTACTCTAAGCTGTAGAGAATTGAAGGAACTTTTTCTTTTGTAAGTGTGTTTTCTGTGTGTGATTAGATGTCTTTCTCTCAAGAGAGGCGATCCTATATATAGGAGAATATCATAGAGAAAATTATTTCCAACTAGCGATGTGTGACTTTTTACATGTCCCTCACTTTTCCTTTTTTAGGTTTTTCTTTTTTTTTAGGTTTTTCCCTTTTTTAAGGCTTTTCCTTTTTTGTAGGATTTTCCTTTTTTAAATCTTTTTCTTTTTTTTAAGGTTTTTCCTTTTTACATTCACAAGGATTTTTTACTTAGCCCAAATGTCTCATTTCAATTCACACATACACATATTTATAAAGCCCTCAAACTCTTATAAATTTTGTTCCAACAATCCCAACCTAACGTCTACGATTGACGGTGAAACTTATTATTATTTTTATTATTTTTGGTAGTATTCAAAGATTACGACGGTTGGTAGTTGCAAGGAATCTTCAAAATGTGATGAAATGGTAAAAAATCAGACTATATATTCTTAATTATATTATAATTCAGACTTTTCATATATATGATTCGAGCGTCCGTTCAAAAATTTACGAGCCTCGCCGGAGGATCGGCAAGATAGTGTGACTCAGTGACCTGATATTCCGGGAGTTTGATACTGATTCGTTTGAACAAAGACCTAAGCAGCGTGAGAACATGAATCATGCTCGTGAATTGAGGGTTATGTCTCTTTAGCAAGCCTATGCTCTGGTAAAACAAGAAGAATCAATGATGAACTCGACCAAAAGTCAATCAGGTTTATGAGCTCTGTTTTCTGTAGATTCTAGAGTTCTTCTTTGAGTTGTTTTTTCTTTTCCATTTTACCATAACGATACATCAGAAATTCATAAAAGATTCAGATTCATGAATTCTTGATTTTTTTAGCAAGAATACTAAATCGATTTAGTATTTGAAAATTTAGTATTCTTGCTAAAAAAATCGGGTATTTGAAAATTTTGTAAATAATTGGTGTGCTACACTTCAGTACCCGATTTAGTATTTGAAATTCATAAAAGATTCAGATTCATGAATTCTTGATTTGTTTAGCAAGAATACTAAATTTTCAAATACTAAATCGGGTACTGAAGTGTAGCACACCAATTATATACAAAATGATTGATGATCTAAAACCACTTAACAGTTCTTGAATGCCATGTTTCATACACTGTTTTTTTTTACATGTTTTGGAGGAGAAAACAAATGAGAAAAGAAATCAAATTAAAACAAACAAAATGTGGCCAACTGTCAAAGCATTTAGTGAGCGGTGGACTGAGAAATATCAGCGGCCAGTTTCAATGTCCAACCTTGCTACATTCTTGATGATGTCAGAGCCAGTGCTACTGGGTTCTCCTTGTGCTGATAAGATTTCAACACTGAGCAAGTGTTCAAACTCCTTTGGCTCCGGATACTGATCCGACCACTAATGTTTGGTTTTTGTGGCTCTCAAGCCCTCAAGAACTGCAGCTACTTCCTTCATCCTTGGCCTGGCCGCTTCCTGGATCTCCCCTGATTATCCTCGTTCATCACTTGCGCATCGATAATCTCATGCAACCTGTTCTCTTTCCTGGCACAAGCAAAGTAACTCACCATATGTTTTGACTGTTGTGCCCTTTCAAAGCACAATGCCTTTTGACGTGAGACCAGTTCCATGAGGACTACCCCGAAGCTGTAAACATCGCTCTTTTCGTTTAGCAATCCCGTATTGTAGTATTATGGGTCTAAGTAACCCAGAGTTCCTTGCACCATAGTTTTGAGCTCCTCTTTATCTATCGGTATCAGCCTTGAAGCACCAAAGTAGGATACTTTTGCAGTTAAGTTTTCATCCAAGAGAATATTAGCAGTTTTGACATCACGGTGGATGATTGGAATAAAAGCAGAGGAGTGAAGATATGCGAGAGTCCCATCAACTTCTATCGCTATCCTCAGACGGTGTTCCCATGTAAGAGAAGAATCAAACATGGAGCCGTGCAAGTGATATAAGATTCGGGATGATTCGGGATGCAACGATCTTATGGTCACGTGGTAATCAAGAGATTACAAGCTTTGTTGCGGAAGTGGGCGTGATATCGAGATAGAAGGTGGTGGTTTGATTGAATCTCTCAATCTGTGGGTGATTGACTCTCTCAATCGGTGAACGAAATAGTTTGTTTGAGTCTCTCAAACAAGCTAAGTCGTGGATCCTATAGAACTAAGTGAATCTCACACTTGAATTCTAAAGAATAACGAAACAACTCAAAGACACTCGCTTTCAAGGAAAAACAATACGTTTGTATTAAATCAAGATTGAAAGGTGACTCTCTCAAACTAAAAGGAAAAAGCTATAATTGTAAGGAATGAAATCAGGTGGAGCGCTTTGTGGAATATGGCAGTTGTGATTGATTTTGTCTCGATTCTTATGTCCTCATAATTCTCTCTCTCTTCAAAAGGTTTTGTCCTCAAAAGTTCTTGACATGTACCCAAATAGAGCAAGTTAATATCTTCGTAAAGAAGCGAGTCTAGAAATTTACCTCGGGAAATTTTTTTGTTGTGACTCGGTGGGATTGACGTGGAGCATCTGGTGGTTCTTCTTTGATCAGAAAAGAAGCAATGACTCCTCTCCAAAGTGGGTTGCGGACTTTCTTGGGAAGCAAAGTAGTCGTTTTAGTAAAATCTCATTTTTCACTCTCGATGTCGCCATTGATCTTTTACGGTTTTGGCTCTTGTTGCTTCTCCTTGGTACTTGAAATATTCTCTATATTTTTGGCAAGAAGCAAGCGTGTTATGGCCGTCATGGGATTATCGAAAACAACAGAGCAAAATTCAGTTTGAATTAATTCATCTAATTCCTCTTTTACGGGTGACTCGAGATAAGAAATCTGGTTTATAGATTTTTTCACCGAAATTATTTTTTCATTCCATTCTCTTATTTTCTCGGACATTTCTGGGTTTAACAAGCTCATGATCACAGTGTTGGAATCATCAGAAATGATTTTTAGAAAGGGGTTACTTATGTGATCAAAACTCTCGGTAAGTTCTGTTTTCGTAGTTTCCACGGTATTGTGAATCATCTCTTTATCGGGCGGCTCTTCTTGGATCGAAGTGAAGCTGGTGATAACCTCTTCTTTCTTAGCTATTGCCTCGCGGTCTACTTCCTTCATGGTGTGTTCCACTTCATGTTTTAGACCTTAAATATCAACATTTGGCAAGACAAGTGCATTATACTAGAATTTGAAATTTCAGAATTCAACTCAACTACTTCTCTAGTTTCTTCTATATCTCAATCAGTTGGTGAAATTGTTTCTGAATTTCTAATTGGGCATGTCTTAGTAAAATATCATCTATGATGACATCTATAACAGATGGTGTCTTTTACTTTCAAAGTTTTAGGAGACTTACATTGCTTTGTTTCGACTTGTGGCTCACACTTCAGTTTTGTGCTCCGTGTATGAGCTATGTCGGGTTGTTTGGGGGCTGGTGTAACTTCTTTTGTGCCCACTGGCTTCTTAGCCTTTGTATTCTTCTCCAAGGTAATCTGGATCACCTTCTTTGGCTCGGGACAGTAAGATTTCTTTGGCTTAGCTTTCGGATTCGGCCTTGTTGCTAGAATCCACCTCCTTGGTTCGGGGTTTGCATAAATCTTGGAATAGTGTCGTTGGTTGGCTGTAGCATCCTCCATGAACTCCTTATACATGACTTGCTCCATGTCTTCCCAAGTAGGGGCTGGTTCATCGAATTCAAGTCGCCAAGTTTCTGCTTGATCCCATCGACGATATGCACCTTCAGTTAAGGTATCTACAGCATATGTCGTCTTCTCCTCCTCGGGAATATTGTTGGCTTGAAGCCAATCCTCCATATCTCGTTCCCATCTGAGGTAAGCTTCTGGTCCTTGATTGTGACCTGAAAAAAAAATGTGATGTGGCTCATAATCTGCCTCATCATCTGTTGTTACATCATATGGCTCGTCTAGAGTGCCGTTGTTTATGTGCGCTCGGCTTGGTCTTTGACCCTCGTCTTCAAGCTCTGTTTCATCAACCAAACTATCTTCTGGCTCTAACTCGTCTACCTCATGCTCTGTCTCATCTCCAGTGCCAGTTTCGGATTTGATCTCATCGTTCCAAGGCTCGCTTTCATACGAATCAGTTTCGCCTAAACTGATTTGAGAGTTAGTTTCTTCACACCACGGCTTCTGGTATTGTACTTATCTTTATATTACAAGAACATTGTTGTAGTCTTCTTCGTCTAGACTACATTGAGAGTCATCCTCTTCCTGCCATGAATCTCCTTCACGATCATCTCCTACATCCTCTTCTCGGTCGGCCTCTTCTTCTCTAGACCAGATTGATTGGTCAGTGTTGTCTCGGCTATGGTCTGGTGGCTCTGGCTCAAACTCTTCATCTTCTGGCTCATCTCCAAAGTCTGAGCTTGAGTAATCATCCCCTGGCCACGGTGGGGCCTCATAGTCAGACTCCTCGTCGGAAAAGGCTAGACTTCCTTCTCCTCGACTCCAATTGTCTTCATATGTTTGTTGGTAAGGATCTCCTTCCTCTTGTTCTTCCATGGAGATCTCTTGTTTTTTTTTTTTAAGGAGCGTACCTCACAAAAAATATCAAAGAAGAATAAGTTGCGTTAGATATTTCTTCCACACAAGAAAGGAAATCACCAAAAGTCGACAATAACAAAAAGGAAACAAAGGTTTTATTGCAAATTTTCAAAACAAGTAATTAACCTTCTTTTTTTTGACAAAACAAAACAAATTCGAAAATTCAAATAAACAAAAGGAAATTCTTATTTTTTTTATTTTATGGGTTTATAACAAAAAAGAAATAACCCAAAACTGGTGGAAATAATTAAATTGACAAGAAACACAATTAAATTTTTATGGTTTGCTTTTTGGTTATCTTTTTTTTATGAAACGAAAATTTAACTAAACTGAAACAAATATATATATATATATATATATATATATATATATATATATATATATATATATATATATGTATATATTTTATATGAGTTTATGAGAAATCAAATAACAAAACAGAATTGAAGCAAAAACAATTTTTACGATTTTTTGGTTTATGAAATGAAACAAACGCAAAACAGAAAAATATAAAAGATAAAGGTTGGGATAGGAGCTTTAAAGTTCTGATACCAAAATGGTATAAGATTCGGGATGTCACGATCTTATGGTCACATGGTAATCAAGAGATTACAAGCTTGTTGCGGAAGGTTGTGATGTTGAGATGGAAAGTGGTGGTTTGATTGACTCTCTCAATCCGTGGGTGATTGACTCTCTCAATCGGTGAACGAAATAGTTTGTTTGAGTCTCTCAAACAAGTTAAGTTGTGGATCCTATAGAACTAAGTGAATCTCACACTTGAATTTTAAAGAATAACGAAACAACTCAAAGACACTCGCTTTGAAGGAAAGACAATACGTTTGTATTAAATCAAGATTGAATGTTGCCATTCTACAAGAGACTATGATGAGCTTATATACTACTCAACATTTAGAAAAGGTAAAACTAAAAGGAAAAAGCTATAATTGCAAGGAATGAAATCAGGTGGAGCGCTTTGTGAAATATGGTTGTTGTGATTGATTTTGTCTCGATTCTGATGTCCTCATCAGCAAGTGATCAAAAAGGGTACCACTGGTAATGAACTCATAGACCAACAAGGGAACTTCAGTCTCTAGACAGCAACCCAAGAGCTTTACCACGTTCCTATGGTTAATTTGTGAAAGCGCAAGTACTTCATTGATGAACTACTCTACTTGGCTTATGTCTCCAAGCCGAGACTTCTTTATAGCAACTATGGAGTTGTCTGGCAATATTCCTTTGTAGACTGTTCCTTGGCCTCCCTGGCCCATGATTCTGCTGTCATCATAACCATTAGTTGCTTCCTTCATGCCTTCCTCAGTAAATATTTTGACATCTACATTTGATGGCCCTGCTCCTGAGAGCCTCTGTATCAACATTCCACCGCCGTTTTGCTCGAAGAAATGTTGTCGGAGTTCGGTGTCCTTCCGTTGCTACATCCTCTGTTGTATACAGATAACGACAAGCAGGATGACCAAGAAGCCGATGGTTGTTCCTGATAACATCACTGAAAAAAAGAATATAGCTGAGCTGTTTCAGGAAACATAGAATCCAAAATGAGTGGAAGAGAGATTACCAAGAAAATTTTGAGTCCATTCAAAGTATTCAGGCCCGTCTTTTGGCATGCATATATTAGTGGTGGTATTTAAGTCGTAACGGGATGTGCACTTACAAAGAAAGCTTCCAGGCGTGTTTTCACAGGTGCTGAGATCCGAACAATTATGTTTGTGGATAGTATGAGTACATTCATCGATATCTGGCGGCGCAACAAGAAATGTATGAGGGAAACACTTAACGATCAGAAGAAGAAAGAAAACAATTTGAAGTACCTTGGCAACCGTCTGGAAGGTAGGGATTCCCCTCAAAAAATTATGTACATGTACATTGATATCCGGTTCCACGAGTAAGATTGAAACATTCGGTGTTCTCACCGCATATTTTTCTGCTTCCAACTTGCTCGCATGTCTGTTTTCCAATATACCAATCTAGTACCACAGGGAACTCGGTGATACTTCGCAGATTCCAAAGATCTTCTTTAGAACTGAAGTTAAACTTACCATCTTCAACAAGAAAGGCGTAGGTGTACTGATTAAAGTCATACACAGAAGTCATTTTATCGAAGCGAGCTGAGCTAGTTCTGAATTCTAGCTTATCCGAAGGGATAGAGACGTCTGTCGTGCAGCAACCTTCACCGTCACATGTTATATTTGGTGCCGGTAGAGAAAACTTGGTTTCCGAAAGTAGTCAAAATTGAGAAAACTTGGTTTCCGAAAGTAGTCAAAATCACATGTTATATTTGTTACTATGACGAAGATCTTAGTTTTAGTCTCACCTGTAACGAGGAAGGGAAGCTATTCTTTGGCATAAATGTTGAAGTCATCGACATTTTTCACAAGGGCCAACTGCGTGTCAAGTTTAATAGGTCCGTCACTTGCTACAACAGCCAAGGAGATTTCAGTTATGAAATTGACTACAATTATACGCTAGGTAATTTATCTCAAGGACTACTTTCGTCACTCCTACTAAAGTAAACTTGTTGTTGGTGGAGAGAGATAAATTACCTAGCGTATAATTGTAGTCAATTTCATAACTGAAATCTCCTTGGCTGTTGTAGCAAGTGACGGACCTATTAAACTTGACACGCAGTTGGCCCTTGTGAAAAATGTCGATGACTTCAACATTTATGCCAAAGAATAGCTTCCCTTCCTCGTTACAGGTGAGACTAAAACTAAGATCTTCGTCATAGTAACAACCGGGAGAAGTGCCAAAAGGGTACTCAATTGTGATGTTGCCACATCTATCTGTGCAACCGGGCAAAGATTTCCCTTTGATCAGCTGAATATAAGCAAAAGAGAAAATAGCCACCAGGAACAGACCCTGCACCGTCATCTTCTACATTTCTCTCTCCTAACTTTGTGAGTTTTCTCTCATCTCTTTGAGGCATTTTCTTTATATATAGGAAATGAATCCTAAGTCTTGAGATGTTCTTTTTACTCTTTCTCGTTCCAATCCAGCTACACAACCAAGACCATGTCAATGTAACTCAAGGAAGACGTTCAAGTACGCTCCATATACCCATAAAATATCCCAACGTCTACGTTTGCTTCGGTTTTACAATGACTCTTATTTTTGGTAGTATTCAAAGATTGGTACGGCTGGTGGTTGCAAAGAATATTCAAATGTGAAGAAGTGGTAAAGATTAAGAGAGGCATGGGCATTCAGATATCGGTTCGGGTTCGATTCGGTTCTTTTGGGTTTTGGGTATTTTGGTACTAGAGGTCTAGGACTCATTCGGATATTTTCTTTTTCGGGTCGGGTTCGGTTCGGTTCCGCCCGGGTTCGTGTCGGTTTCGGGTACCTAAAATTTATCCCAAATACTCGACAAAAACTAAAAAATAGTTTAATTTAAATAAAATTTGGTTAAATTTTGCAAAAATTGTTTAATTTTGACAAATATAATTATAGATTTTTGGATATTTCGAGTATTTTGATTATTTTGTTCTTAACATAATTAATATATTCGTTTTGTAATTATAATTATAGGTATTTTGGTTATTTCAAGTCTAAATATACATAATATTTTAGATATATAATTGTATTTCATATATTTCGGGTACCCATTCGGGTTTCGGTTCGGATACCCAAAATATTTTATAAAAGGAACCATTCGGATATTTATGAAAATTCGGTTCGGTTCGGTTCTGTACTCGGTACCTAATAATTCAGTTTGGTTCCATTTCGGTTCTGGGTATTTTGCCCAGGCCTAATTCAGACTATATGTTTAAGATATTAGAGTTAATTCATCAAAGTAACCCCATACATAAGCAATATTACTAGATTAACTCTTAGGGAGGGAGTTCTTACTAGACTAACCTTAGAAAGTTGGTCAAAGTCCATTTTATCCATATGTTGTATTATATTACGATTATGCCATTATTTATTTATTTTTGATTTAATTTTTTAACAAAAAAATGAAAAAAAAGAAGGGAATGAAAAATATAATTAAACATAAAACTGGTTTACAAAAAACCTCTCGACAAAGGCGATAGGCGACGGCGACGTTTAGGGCGACAGTTGGATTCCGACGCGATTATTGCACGATTTCGGCGAAGAGTGAAGTGTTTCCGGTAAGTTTCTTCATCCTCTTTCTTCGTTTTAGCTTTATCTTTAGTTCCACAAAGTTTCTGGGATGTTTCACTCTCGACGAAGGTTGGTTACGACAAGGCGAGGAGATGGACTTTGGGGAGGCATGTCGAGGGTTCCGACGAGTCATATGTCGTCGTGTTGGCGGCGAATGGGGGAGATGAGGCGGTTGGCGGCGGCGAAAACCCTAATTTCATAAATTTTGTTAACGTAATGATAGACTTATTGTTAAAGGCTGACTTATTCTTTCTTTTATCCAACAAGTAGGTGGATATTACCGGTGTCTGCAAATGCCGTTAACGTTTCTGAAATTTGAGGTGAGAAATAGTTTGTTCATGATGGTCGAGTTATATTAATTATTTGATGGTAGATTTGTTTGTTAATGATTGTAGAGTTATCGTTTTATAAGATGGTAGATTTGTTAGTCACATATTTGAACTATATATATGAATGATGATATTTGTTTGTTCTTCTCTGACAGGATATGGGCTTCGCAACGGCGGACATGTCTCCGACGAGATTTCTGGCTTTTTTTAGTGTCTTTTTCAATGGGTATAATTGATGGTAGATTTATTTTTGTGAAGATTTGTTTATGAATTGATAGTAGGTTTATTTATTGAAAATATGATATCTATGTTTATTGGAAAAAAAATTCTTCTTCTCGACTGATTTATGGCCTTCGCGACAACAGACGAGTCTCCGGCGAGATTTTCGGCATCGTTCCGGCGTGTTCTTCTACGGATTGTAGATTTGGTAGATTTATTTTTGAAATAATGATAGATTTGTTTTGAAATGATGGTAGATTTATTATTTAATTGATGGTATATCTATATTTGAATTTGTACAAATGATAATTGGATTTTAGATGATGATATTGTTTGAAAATTATAATTGTTGCAAAACGTTGAGTCATGTGTCAAATATTTCATCTTTTCTACCATGTTTGCTATCATTCACTTTCTTTACTTTCAGTTTGCTTAATATGTATAACCAAGGTGAGTGAAATTTTAACCAAAAACACATGAATCAACCCAATAATATAGATGAAAAACACATATATATTCTATAAACCAATACTGAATCAAACGAGCACAAACCCAAAAAAATTACAAAGCTCATATGCCATATTTGACACATACTCTCTTAATATTTTTTTGAGTCGAGAATTAACTGTGATTCCAGAAACATTCTTCATAAAAGCATTACTACAATTTTTGATGTGTCATTTGACATTGTAATGTTCAAGGTTTAGTGTAATTTGAGTTAAATGTACTAGAATAAACACAAATAAGAACCAAAAGACCCTAAGTTAAAAGATAGTTATTATACAAAAGAAAACCAAAAGGACATAAGATGAATGTTTAAGAGAACAATAGGACATAAGTTCAAGGTTAATCTTAACCCGGAAAAAGGGAGTATAACAAAATAAATCTACCATTATTACAATAAATCTACCATCAAACACTAAAAAATTCTCATACTTAGCAAATTTGGGCGTCTGGTATTTTTTGTAAATATGAGTTTTAGTGTAGGGCAAAATCGTCATTTCTCATTCTAGAAAAAGTCAAATGTCTACTACCAAACAATGTCAATAAGTCTGCCGTCATTAAAAATCTACCACAACTCGAAATAATAAATCTAGCAACTGAAAGTTATCTAAATAAATATCAAAAGATTTATTAAATCTACCGCCATTAAAAATAAATCTACCAAATAATTTTAAATCTACCGTCATTAATATTAAATCTACCACCATAACAAAACGAAGTCATTGAGATGTTAGACGTTTTTATATCTACCACAATTACAAACAAATCTACCATTTTATTTTAAATCTACGGTCACTAATATTAAATCTACCACCGTTACAAAATGAAGTCACGCAGATGTTACACGGTTTTATATCTACCGCCATTATACATAAATCTACCAAATGAAAATAAATATACCATGGTCAATACAAATCTACAATCAAAGAAATAAATCTATTGTATCGATCAAATAATCATTCGATAATTCCCGGTAGATAACTCTACCACCAAAAGAAATAAATCTACCATTTTGTAAAATTCTCATAATTAGACACAATAAAATTAATTTTCTTAAGAGTTCGTGAACTAACCATAAAACTAGAGTCATTAAACTATAATAAAGTTATGTTTTCAAGATAATAGGTTTTACGGGTTAGCTCGAATAATATTTTAGTCCACTGCAAAACAGGTTAAATAGACAAATTATTCCATTTGACAACTTTATCTATAATTATGAGTTATACATATTATAAAATTTAAATAAAAGTAATTTTTCTTAAATTTCAAAACAATTTTTTTTAAAAACATTACTCTGCGCTAATAATAGCGCGAGTTAAGTCCTAGTATCTACTATATAAAAGAGGGCTAACTCTCTTCATCTGAGTACCACGTCAGAGCTGGAGAGAGTGCCATGTGTATTTTAGTTTTCGAAAAAAAAATATTTTGGAAAATATGCATTTATTTCGTGATCTAATGGGATGAATGTTCATCTTTCTCTTCAAAAGCGTCTCCTCCTATTCCACGACCTCCTCCTCCCTTTTAATTTGACCGAAACTTGAAAACTATATATTTCTTTAAATCGTGTTTTGATTCAGTATCCTTACTCGTCCCCAAATTCTCCGCATCTCAGCTGGTGAGTGGTGAGTCGAACTCTCTTCCAATTTGTTCTTCTCATTTTTTGTGACTATATCGTATGCTCATGCACCTTATAGTTTATTTATCGTATCTATGTCAAGATCGATATCCTTCGGTCTACCTTTCACGGCCCGCTATATCGCGAATTCCCCAACTTCAGTCAAATCCTATCAGCGAACCAATTAAGGACGAGCGAAAGCTATGAGTCAGAGAGCATCGTTGGTGGGTTCATTCGAGGTGGCCTTCGATAAACAACGCAGACCGTAAGAGGTCATGGGGAGGAGAAATAGCTAATTTAGGCATAACCCATATGAATTTCAAATCTTTATTCGATCCTTGGAAAAAATGGACGACACATCTTTGCATTTGCTTTGATGGCTCCCTTCCTTGAAGATTCAGACGTTAAGCCCCGTTTGATTGTCTTGTTTTGGACTTAAGTGATTTAATTATCTTTAAGTGAAAATTTCATCTTTCTGAAACTTAAGGTGAGATTTTAAAAATAATTTGTCATCAGTTGATGAATTTGATTTACTTTCGAAGCATTTTTATTTTAGATTTCGAGTTATTTAGCCATCAATTAGCATAAGATTCCGTTTTTATTTTCTACAGGTTTCATGAAGCTCATATTTTAATATACATCGAGTTTAGATTGGCTTGAGTTGGCAAAATACTCTACAAGGAGCTGGTTCCAGAATCCAGATACATACTCTACAAGGAGCTGGTTCCAGATATAGCAGCAAAAACCCGATGGAAATATGAAGAATATTGGCAGACCCCCTATGAATAATGCACCATCAAATGCTACAAACCAGAAAGTTGCAGCAGAGCAATACATCGAAAATCATTACAAAACTCAGAAGAAGACTCTGTAGGAAAGAAAAGAGCGGTACGTGTTCTCCGTGTGACGCCAGTATTTACTTCTTGTGCTTATTGGTTGTTACAAATGGAACTTGAGAGTAGATGTAATCGAAAGTTGTGGATTTGATAGCTTAGTTTTCAACAGTGATTTTGCCCTTTTTTCTAGACAATGCTCGTCACGGTGTGATTCAAAAATTAATTAGTTACTCATTTAGATTGAAACTTCTGATATTAGCTCGCTCTTGAATACAGTCATAGGTCATAGCATCTTAAAACTAAACCTAGCTGATGTTGATGTTCCGGTTTAAGACATGATGGATATATTGAAGAATTTTGAGAAAAAAGAGAGAGTATATGCATCTGCTAAGACAGAAAATGGGGGTGGGTGACTTTGAACTACTCTGCATCATTGGCCGGTGTGCTTTTGGGGAGGTATCTCTCTCATTTTTCACTTCCTTTTCTCTTAGATTATTAGCTAATATATTGTCTCAACATGATCGTTCTATAAATTCATGCATTAAAATTTGGAATTTTGTCATTGCTTCTTATTTTGGTCTCTCCTACTAGCTACTGGTAACTAGCTATTATTTTGGGCTTATGAATAGAAGCTTTTGTTTGTGATCTTATGTGGTGTGTTGATAATATGTCACTTCTGTACAGGTGGGAATTTGTAGAGGGAAATCTACTGGCAGTGTGTATGCAATGAAAAAGGTAAAGAAATTTGAATTGCTTCAAAGAGGCCAATGCACTGTCTTATAGCATTTATGCAGATATGAGAGTTCAATTGTGATTAAATTAGTAACTCAATAAACATCTGCTTAGATACACTAATCCTCTTTTCTGCAGTAAATATCAGGTGGAACATGTTAAAGCTAAAAAAAATGTGCTTGTAGAAAACCATAGTCAAGCTTTGCTATATTATGGAATACCTCCTTGGAGGTGATATGATGACACTGCTGATGCGAAATGATATCTTGTGGGAAGATAAGACTTGGTTTTATGTTTCACAGACAATCCTGGCTATTGAGTCTATCCATAGACATAATTACATCAGCATACTTCGCCCAGTGTTCTTTTGTCCCGTTGCATCTTAACTTGATATTCACTAGAATCAATTTCTTATAATGCTGAATCCTTGTAGATTTATCTTCTATTTTTTGTTTCTTTTTGTCTTTATCTTTTCCTATAATGCTTGTAAAATAGATTTCAGTGGATATGTGGTGCTAATTTAACTCTACCTTTAGCCTCCCTTTGTTGGATCACATCTCGAATTTTTTACTTACCACATTCTGGTTATGTGGTGATAATCAAACGTTTTCTCTTCATCCACTATGTGTTATTTATTGTATTGCTTAATGCACTTATGCATGGTGATGGTGTATATACCGCATCTGAATTTCAATTTATGAGTGCATGTATGTTGATGAGATGTGTTCATTTTGAAAATTTGGGTTCTGAACTCTCATGGTGTTTCTCTAACTGAATCTTGCATTCTTGCTAATTATAGTGCCACCTCTTTGTGGAAATGAGATTTTTTGAAAACTCTCCATTTGGAGACATGAATGTTATTTTTTGGTTTTACCTAATTTGAGAAGTTACATAATATCAAATTTATACAAAAGGCAGTGGTGAAGAAAGAAAAAGTGGAGGTTAGAATCTTCAAGTTAATTTGCATCCTATTTGCAATTTACATGGTAGTCACCTATGTTTTCGTTTTAAATATTATATAATTTGTTATGGTACGTAGATTTATTTGTTTCTTGGTATAATTTACCCAGAAATTATGAGCTTCTCCTTCACTTTGAACTAACACTTCTTGCATATATCTAATACTATAAATTATCTAACATAAGATTCAATTCTCTGAAACTTCTTTGCGTTATACATTGTCCATATCTATGCAGCTCTCGACTCCATAATTTATCAAGTGATTGATTATTGTATTAGTTCTAACATAATTATTGAATTGCACAAATTGGCAAACATCTAAAATAATGAGGAAAAAAATTCGCGCATAGCGCAGATACTCATCTAGTATATATAAAAATTTGTTGTTGTCATTAAGTCTACCACCCGAAATTAAATCTACTAATATATCATAAATCTACCACCATTATTCCGACATATTTGTTATATAATAGACTTACTTTGAATCGACAGAAACGGTGACATTTCTGTAAATAAATGGGCTTTTTTGCTGAGCTAAAAATAAAATAGTAATGACATTTCTGTAATATATTTTTCGTACAACATGTTCAAAAGGTTAGTTTGGATAATAAATTTACTAGAATAATCTATATCTTTTGTAGGTTATTCTATTAATTAAAGTTGTAATTAATGTCAATCTAGCAAATTTCCCAGTAAAAAAAATAAAAAGGGTCATTTCAGCTAAACTTACAATGATCACAGAAATTAGTGTGCACTAGAAGACACATCGACACATTTTTCTTTATTGACTTGCAAAGTCCTAGTGTGCGATTTGGGTTTTGTTTATTTATTGGCTGTTTACTTTCAACAGCATCCAATGGTTTTTCTTATTCTTTGGGAGGTAAGAGAATATGGAGAGTTCTCTTGGGCTTTTGTTGGAGCTAATCGCAACTTCGGCCATCTTTCATACTGTTAAGGTCAAAAATTTTGGAGATTTTGGGTTTTTGAAGGAATTTTAAAGATTTCTGAATTAGAAAAACTAACGTCTAAAATGAGAAAAATATTTTATAGAAAAAACGTCTAAAATGAGAACTTCGTGATTTGTTCGGCGAATAATGAATGAATTTGGAACTTTAAAGTTTTTTTTGTTTTCACCTTGTCCCCCAAAACTTTAAAGTTTTCTCGTTTTAAAGATTTTTTGTCCACCAATTTTAAACTTTTTTCCCTGTAGTATATCCCATGTTCTAAAAATCCCCGTCTAGCTCCGATTACTCTTCGATTAGTCGTTAGACCTACCCCATCCGCCTAGCTAGCTGGTCTAGGCGGCCGCCTAGTTTTTTTTTTTTTTTTTTTAATTTTTTTATTGCTTAACAAAAATTTTGAAAAATTCTAATTTAATTTTACTATGTTGTTAGAAAGTCATTAAAAGTCCAAAAAGACATTAAAAGTCATTAAAATAATTAAAAAGACATAAATTGATAAATTTATGAATTAATATGTTAAAAAGTTAATAAAAGTCCAAAAACTAGTCCCTTATTAATCCCCGATTAATCTCCGATTTTTGGGTTAGGCGCTAGGCCCAACCTGACCACCCGACTAGCGCCTAGCGCAATTTAGAACATTGAGTATATCTACTATATCTACTTTTAGTTTTTGTAGCCTTCTTGTTTTGTATTATTAATTTGGAGAGAGAGAAATTTTTATCAGGATGCATCTCTCACAAACGTATTTCAAAAAGAGTTTATACCGTGATGGTGAGATTTTTTTTTGGTTATAAACCGTGATGGTGAGATTTTGTAGGGCGTATGTTTAGAATTTAAAACTATTAGAGCATCTGCAACGGTGAAAATCCAAAAGGTGTCTAAAAAAAAATAATAGTGTGAACGCAACCTTTTTTATCTCTCTCTCTTTTCTAGGGCTAGGCATATTTATCAAACCAAACCAAACCGAATAACGTTATTTGGTTCGGGTACGGATAGTCCGAATAACCCAAATGGACACATTTCTAAATTTATTCGGTTTTTGGTTCGGTTCGGTTTATTAACCGAATATCGAATTAACCGAATGGGTAACCGAATTAAAACCAAACTCATATAATACCATATAGGGTTTTGAATTTAGTCTTTAGTAATTTTTGTAAGGTACGTTTATAAACCATATAGTTTGTTGTCATGAAACCAAGTTATTTTGTATTGTTTATTTTATGGTGGATAACTCTTAACCTCGAACGTGAGTTGAATTACTAAGCCGTTTTTTTTGGAGACGATTTTCATAATCGTAGTAATTTGGACAATATTTCTTCTTCTTTCTTTGTTCATTTTGTTGGATAAATATTTTTCTCACAATTGTCAAACTCTTCATCTTATCTAAAAATATCCGTATTATCCAAAATAATCAAAATTATCCTAAAATGATTTTAGTTTGGTTATTAATTGTAAAAACCGAAAAACCCGAAAACGGAACCGAAATAGAATTTAATCCCGAATGGGACCTAAAATTTTAAAACCGAAATACCTGAAAACCAAAAAACCCGAACCGAACCCAACTAATTAACCGAATGCCCAACCCTACTCTTTTCTATTATTTTCAATAGTGTGAACGTAAATTGGACCAATTAACATTCACCAAGTGTAGACACCCTCTCTGATGAGGACATCGACTCTAGAACCGACCCAAATGAGATGCCCATCGTCCAAGAAGGTCCCATGACCCGTTCCAAAGCCAAACAGCTCAGAAGAAGATTTGGGACAGCCATACAGGCTTTCGTCAACTCACCCGGACCAGGCGACCCATTTCAAGTTTTAGCCGGGAGAAGAGAGCCCATGCCAGATGACCGTCCGAACGACCTGATTTTCACTAACGAAGGTAAGTTCTCTCGTCCAAGTGACCATTCTAAGACTAACAGGACATGTGGTTTTAGCCCTGCAGCCACATAACCAGTTCTAGCCGAGGAACTTTACTCGAAGACAGTTTTAGCCGAGACAGAAGAGTCAAGTCCAAACGATGGCCCAAACGATCTGATCTTCACTGAGGGAGGAAAGTTCTCTCGTCCAAGTGACCATTCTAAGACTAACAGGACATGTGGTTTTAGCCCGGCAGCCACAGAACCAGTTCTAGCCGAGGAACTTTACTCGAAGACAGTTTTAGCCGAGACAGAAGAGTCAAGTCCAAACGATGGCCCAAACGATCTGATCTTCACTGAGGGAGGGAAGTTCTCTCGTCCAAGTGAATATTTTAAGGCTAACATGACAAGTAGTTTCCCTATTAGAGATGCAGAACAGCCAGCTGCTTCACTCACAAGCCGCTTAGCCGGGAAGGACCAACAATGGGCTACAGAAGGTATTGAGGCTGAAGAATCGCAAGAACTTGAAGAGGATGGTTTCTCTGTTCAAGAAGACCTCCTAGAAGACTTCACCAAGCTGCTGCACGCACGAGACGCACCGAAGCCAGAGTCACCTTCAAAGGCGCATCATGCGCCACCTTGGGCCACTTCGCATCAATGTAAGCTATTTACATTATATACTGTTCTTGCAGGTGTTCCAAGCACCAACAACGACTAAGAGCAGCATCAAATCGACCTTAAGTCTTTAGTTAGATTGCGCGGCCAAACTTTCCTTATTTTGCTTTAATGAAACGATGAGTATTGGTTTTTAGAGTCTTTTGTTTCGTGTTGTTTTATTTCGAACGTCCTGTTGTTTTGAGTCTTTTCTTGTCGTTTTGAGTAGAACCCTAGAAGGTTCAAGCTGACGGGCTATTAATAAAGCCCCACACGCAGCTTTGTAGTCACAACTTTTTACCCTAGATCAATAAAATAGCCGCACTTTCTTCTAAGTGTTCTTGAGAAGCGAATTCTCAAACTGTCCTTGTTCTTGCTCGAGAGATTCGATCAAGACCAAGTCCTTGCACCGTATCAGAGAGTAACCTCCCCTCTGTGTCGTGTATTCACATCGCCAACATCCCACTCACTAGGCTCCACACGAGAGAAGCGACCGCCATCGTGTCAAGCCGCCGCCACCTTCGATCATCAATCGACTAAAGGAGAGGGCGACCGCCTGTCTTTAGTTCCACCAACTATCCGGTTAAGTTCTCACCACCGAGGCTTACACCACTCTCTCTCTCATGTCTCAAACGAGACACTTATTTTTTTTCTCTCATGTTTTTACAAATTTTTCTATTTTTTTTTATTATGAGACACTCCCTTATTTTTGGTGAGACACCCACCGATATAGATGCTATTAAAGTTAAAACAACGCGGGGTTGACTATTGACTTTGAGCTATTAGAAATTCGCCACTGGTTTGATTTCATTTACTCTCGGACGAAAACTGTTTCCGACACAGCACTCAAACTAGTTCACTGGTTCCTAGTTTTGGCAAACTCAGTCCAGGAAGAGAAGCAAACATCATGAGGTGCTATAACAATTATTACTCATTGTCTATTCCTTCTTTTTTTTTAATTAGACTCGAAAGAAATCTCAGGCCCTTAACGAGCCTAGACTAATATTCCGAGCGGAAGTGACACATTCCATTTATAATGTCCCACTTGGCCATGAGTTAGTTTGATAATTCCGTACCCGGGGAGACTCGATCCCTGGCCTGGACCAACAGAGTCGAATCTTCCCCAGATGAGAACCATCCCATTACAACCTCTTGGTTCTCCTTATCTCCCCGGGCTGCGGAATTATCAAACTAACTTTTGTCTATTCTTCTCTCTCTTCTACTTATGCTAATCCTTGCTTAAAAAGTTGTCACTCTCTCGAGCTCTTGTCAATCCGAATCATGTGTAGATATAAAGATCCCGTACCCCTTTGGAATCCAAAAAGGTGGCTATCTCGTCGACTGATACATAATCGAATGCATAAACGCTACTTCTCCATTCCTTTTCAAGATGGGCATGGAAGTTGTAGAAATCTCTTTTCAGGGTGACATAGGTGGTCATTATAGTTCCATTTTATTTGGGTCAATTCGTGTCATAAACCCTATAACCTCCGTTGGATGTTCCAGAGATGGAAAAGAGTCTGGATCCGGTGTGAATTTGACGGGCAACCCTTTTTTCTTTGGGAGAGGAAACAGCCTCGTAGCGGTTGGTTGCGACATCAAGACGTCCTTGACTAACATCGAGCAGAGCATGGTGGGATGCGAGTTGAATTTCACTGCAAGCAAAGAGACGTTACGTAGCAAAACCGTCCCTTTTTGGACAAAACCGGGCGTTCTAACGATGCTTTGCCTTATGCTGACACTTTAGATTATACAAAGAACAAAGGGGAAGGTGAAAGAAACTGTGATGGTAACGGATGTTGCAGCGCAATTCTATCGGATGATGCTGAGTGAGACACCCTAATCCCGAAAAACATTCCACCGAATAGCTTGATTTTCACTCCAACCCAAAATGCCCTTAAAGCCCTTACCTGAAAAGGGAAGAAGGGGTGAGCAACAAAGTTACTCAGCGGGGTAGGCACGAGGGCCCACGAGATTCACAATACAATATTTTATTCACCAATAAACGCAACATTCTAGCCAATAATGAAGTTGTAATGACAATTTAATAAATGCAGTCAACCATAATAATGCAAGACCTCAAGTAGACTTATCCTGACTCTTTCACATTCCCACAGGTCGCAACTCATGGTACTCAGTCTCCTTTAACATTCTCATTCTCATTCTCATAATCATTCCCGGTTCGTAAACCGTTTGGTCCACTCACTAACGAATCCTTCGTGAGACCATGGCATACACTTCTCATCATGTCCTTCATGTAGCCATCAAACGATATCGTGCTCCATGGCTCAACACCCATGACGCCGGCCGCACACAATGACCTGATTGATCATACACACAATCATATCATTCTTTCATAACATATGCATTTCCTTTCATTATCGTTATTCATACAGTAAAACCTCTATAAATTAATACTCGATAAATTAATAAATTTCTCCGGTCCCGAGTCGGACCAGTGTAAAATTTAACACAATTCGGTAAGATAATAATTTTTTTGAAATCCCTATGTAAATATATGGTCCCAATAATATGATAAATTAATAATTATAAATCTTATGCATACATACCTAAGACAATTTAGTAAAATATGAATCTATTGTTGTTTGTTTATTCTTAAAGTTAGAATCTCGTTGGAGCTCATCTCTAATCTTCCTTATTTCATCCATAACTCTTGGTGTTGTCCTCTCGACCTGCATCCAAAAATTGTAAAGACTTCTAGAGGCCATAATTTCTTCTTTGCGTGTAACCACTTTCAAAGGTTCCATAACATCATCTTCAACTTCATCATCTTCAGTAAGGATAGTAGCTACAATTTTTTCTAAACTCTGAACATCTGAACATGTATCATTTTCACATGGGTAGTCGAGTAGACTATTGACATCCATTCTGTTTTGATAACCGATATTATTAATCACTACTTCAAGTTCACGGATGTCGTTTGATTCATCTTCTAAATTATTTGATACGACATCTCCTGAACGAATCTTGCAGTGTCGAAAACAATTTGCTATTGTCTCTTGATGAACATTAGTTGTCCAAACGTTTTTTATCTCTATAAATTAATAATTAATAATTTATCGATTAATTAATACCTTTATAAGATAATAAAATTTTGAAGTCCAACATTATTAATTTATAGAGGTTTTACTGTATTTCATTTTAACCATTCCAATTTATAAGTTCATTTTACCATATGTGAATGATGCGAATGAAAATTGTATTATGCCACACGCAATCAACATTATTAACTAATATGATTCATTCAACATCACATATCCATCTATCGACCAAGCACCCTACGCCTATTAATAAGGAATTCTCTAAACAGATCCCCACCTTAATATAATATAACCTGAGAAATGGCGGTTGAAGAAGTGGCGGTCAAAGCGGTTGCGATTGGGTAAACGCCTCTTCGAAAATCTGCGATTGAAAAGGAGTTTCCATTAATAGACTTTCCATAAATGTACTTGCCATAAATAGACTTCTAAAAATAGAAATAATCGGAAAAGGGAACTTTCCTAAAATGGAACTAGGATTTTGAATGACAAAAACGTGGCCAGAAAGAAACAGCCGCAACTTTTTGATCTTACATCTAAACGGTGATCGGAAGAAAGATCTGGAAAGCTGAGTTGAAGAGCTTCACAGCGGTATATAGATTGGCTCTTGGAGCTTCATGGATCGCCGGCAAAACGGCTCACAAGGTTGCTGCTCGCGGATATGATCTGTGTGGATCTGTCTTGGAAAAACACACATAACTTTCAAACGGTAACTTCGAATGACAAACTGCTTGCGGCTATAGCTAGATCCAAGAGTCAGGAATACGCTCACCAAGTTTCATGTCGATCCGATTCGATTTGCCCATCCGTTTCTCTTCTCTCCCAAAACGTGTCAGATCTGCCTCTTAGATGGCTACGGTGGCTTCTCCTTCGAGGTGGCTTCTCTTTCGAGGTGGCTAGACGGTGGTGGTTCCAGCGGTATTCTGGCAGGGCTTCACCGCACCAAACCTCTCTGACCTTCTTCAAGTTGTGGAATAGCTTTATATAGAGGTGGAGAGGGAACCCTATGTCTAATCACAGAAAGTCGAGATTGCCCTTAATGAACTTTCTGGGCTTCACACTTTTGGGCTTCTCTTCTCCTCACTTTAGGGCCACGAAAATGACCTTAATTAAACTCTAAATTACTCTTCAAAATGGTTTCATTACTTACTTTCACTTATGGGCTTTTCACAACCCGAAACAGGCCCGACGTTTCGTCTAATGCTTCTTTTGGTCCAATTCTTTCTTTCGCTTGATGTTTGGCCCAACTATCCTCAAGTCCAACTTAGCATGCATGATCCACGTTCAAAAACGATTTCACTTTAAGATTAAGAGTCTGAAACATTGCTTCCTTTGCAAATTAGGGTTTTCTTCTTCGAGAAGCTAATGTTAGGGTTTCTTTAAACGCAAGATTTAGGATTCTCGCCTTAGGAGTTTAATCGGAAAAATAGGTCATAAAACTCATTCTTGAGATGTCACACTAAAAAAAAGGAACCCTCACCCTAGCTCTAAAAAAAATAGGCCCTAATAACTTTTTGTCTCACTCTCTTTTATTTTTTTATTTAATGGAGGGTCGTTGATGCTCTCAAAACATGTCTATCGATGCCAAAAACTCTTCTTTTTGTGTAAACTTATTTTATTTTCACGTCCACTCTTCTCGCAATATTATTATTTTAACACGCACTATTATAATTATGGTTGAAATGACAAAATGATACCTTGTAATTGGACTTGGTATAGTTGAATTCCACTATCATGCTTCATAATCACGTGTGAGAATTTTTTTCAAGCTTCTAAATTATTTGCACGGGTAAAATCAGATCTATTCTCGTTGTACAAAGGTTTATATTATATATCTCTATATTATTATTTAATAAATAATTTAAGAAAATGAATTTTATTTTATAACTTATTATATATTATGCCATTATAAATAAAATATATAATTTAAATAGAAAATGATATAATTGTCTTTTAAAATTATTGATGAAAATATGAAAAATATTTATTTTCCATTAAATATGTTATTTACTATTTAGTTTCTTAATTATTATAATATTATTAAACAATAATCAATCCATACATATTCAAATAAATTAAAATATATTCGAAATCTTGGAATACTTTTTATTATTATTATATTTTATTTGAATATATATCAAAATAAAAGTTTGAAAAATATTTTATGAATTTTATAAAGAGTTATACACGAGAAAATTAAAATTTTCAAGGGTTTTTGGATTGACCACAAAATAATAGTCATTAAGCGGTGCATATTAGAGTTATGTTTTTGTTAGCCCGAATAATATTTTAGTTCATTGCAAAACGGGTTAAGTAGACAAGTTAGTCCGAATTAACAGCTGTATATATAATAATTAGTTAGACATATCATAAAATTTAAATAAATTTATTTTTTTCTTTTTCAAAACAAATTTTTAGAAAAAACACGCTATATAAATAGTACGGATTAAATCATAGTTATCTTTATTCAGACAACACCAAAAAAGAAGAAATTGATATATCGATTGACCGTCTGTGAATAATAAATTCGATATGTGGTATGTAATACGTTTTCACTGTATTTGCAAATAACAAATTGTGAATCGCGGCAAATCGAATCGATCAATTTAACTAGTCAAATTTCAAGAACCAATCACTAAATAATATTTCATCCCTTCTAAAATATAAGATGTTTTAGATTATTTAATAATTAGTTAAAAATATAATTCAATCAATCGTGAAAAAACTGTAGAATTCAAAGAGTCAAATAACATTAAAAATATATATTCATACAGACTTGTAAAACATCTTATATAATGAAAAACAAAACAAAAATCCATAAACATATTATATTATGAAACTGAGAAACATATATATAATGGGGAAAACAATGCAATCGAAAATTCCAAAATCATCAAATGCAAATCTTATTATTTCACCAACGAAGAAATGTTAAAAATAACCAATAACTCGTGGGCTAATGGTAGCAGCGAATTCGCTAGCATGGGTATGTGTTCCGTCCTTGGTTTCGAATCCCCTTGACCATTCATCCATGTTTAAATCAGCAAATTGATGTCGTGAATTCCGAAGTTGGGTCGCCAGAGATTAGGCTGGGCCTAAAAAGTCTATGATCACTCTGGTTTATCTCAAAAAAAAAAAATGTTAAAAATACTTTTATAAAATAATGAATTCAGCTTTTCTCTTTAGTTAAGTGAAAAATAGACGCTATCAATACATTTTTCTCATTCACGACTTTATTGAAAAATTTGTGTAGTGATACAATATCAAAGCAAGGTTAATATGCTATTTGTAAGTATCAGCTAAAGATAAGAAGTTGAAGGGTCAGCTGCACCCGGTTAAATCTTAACATTCCTTGGTAACAAAAACATTTAATGCACCCGTTAAAATTCTTTATTTGCACCCGTTTTAAATTTTCGTTTCACTTGAAAAGAAGAATTCTCGTGCTTTAGTTCTGTTAAAAAAAAATTATATGCCAACTACTTAATGCTGAGAGAGAAAAATCAATATGAGAATATCATATTTCCAATTATATCTATGCCTTAAAAAGACACAATTCCTATTCAATTAATAACATAAATATCTCTATTAAATACATCAAATTAATTATTTGGTAATTACTGTAAAAAATTATTTCTAGTGGTTGACTAAAGGGTTCATTAATGCTTCTACACCAGGAGGTTCAGGTTTCGATTCCCAGATGACGCAATTTCTGCAGATTAATGGAGGCAAGCTTATAAGGAAATCTTCATCGTGGTGCAAGTGGAACCGTTCATCGTGGATCGTAGTAGAGCGGGTAGCGTTGTCAGTTGTAGAAATGTCTTTGTAATAATTCTCATAATTTGTTCAGTGTTAAAAAAAACATGAATATATCTAATTTTATTTTTCTAAAAACAAATAAGCAGAGTACTGAACATGCGCAACTTTCCTATAAATTTTACTTTTCAGTTTTTTTTTAAAAAAATTATAACTCTACACTATGCCTAGCCATGGACGTTCGGGTACCCGTTCGAGTTCGGGTCAGGTCTTTCGAGTATCGGGTTTATGATATAGGATCCATTCGGGTATTTTATATTTTTCGGTTCAGATCGTTTCAATCGGGTTCGGGTTGGTTCATATCTTTTAATCAGGAACCAATTTTTATCCGAAGTTTTTTTGGGTTTTGATCGGATCGGTTATCATGTACCCGAAACCAATCCGATTTACCTGAAAATTAGACACTTTGTATTGCAAAAATTTCAATAAACCTGATCCGATTTTAATCTAACTTGTCAAACATTCATACAAACAAAAACAATCATCAAAGAAACATCAAAAGATGAGTTTCAAACATCCATATTCCATAACAAGGTTCAAATTTTAAATGAAAAGTGAAATAACTAAATGAAAAGAGTAACATGGAGAAGAATCAAACATGTATCTACTAACTCCAAAGTCCAAAGTCCAAAGTTCCAAACTCCCAATCACCTCCACCATGTTTTTGTGCATTCAAAACCAATATGAGAATGTAAATAGTAAATACATAACCATTGACAAAGACATAAGAAACAAGCCGAATGATAGAGACAAACAAGCCGAGGCAGTTATCTTTTCTAAAGCCGAATGATAAAGATATAAAGTGATTGAGATTCTGAGATTCATTCATCTTGTGTAGGCGGAGTATCAAAATCTGAACATGTAAATAAGAACAAAAGGTTAGAACACCAACAATGATACAACAAGAATATATTAAATGAGAAGATTACCTCTCTTAAGCTTATCTTCATATTCAAATTCAGAGATTATTTGTTCCTTTGTAACCAAACTTCTTTCACCAAAGTATTGAATGTCTTGCTTCATCCACTGCTCTGTACACATAAAAACCTCAACCATATAGTGAGTTATAAAACTCCTATATGGAGTTATGATCCGACCACTAGTGCTAAAAGCATTTCCAGATGCAACAGAAGACACTTGCATTGCAAATACATCTTTTACAATTTCGGCTAGTATAGGAAACTTGGCACTGTTGTGCTTCCACAAATCAAGTATATCGTACTCTGTTCTAATCATGGTGTTCGGATTCTCAACACTATCCTTCAAATATTTATCCAATTCATCTCTTGTATCTTGAACTCTATTTTCAACACCAATCTCCTTATATATGGAATCCATCCTTTCATATCCCAAACTCCAAATCATCTTCCACCACTCCCATTCTTTCATGTGATTGATGTGATGATTGTGTTTCATTAGACTCTGAGGATTGCGTATTTGGTCCTTTATGATATCGAGCACTATACTCATCAAACATGTCACTCAGAACAATAAGGACTGATTGATTCATATCTTGTGCTTCGAAACTTTCGTCCCCATATAGTTTCTCAAAACACATTAGCAAACCCTATTTTGTCCCTAGGATCAAAGACTGAAGCTATAATCAGCATCTTATTTATTCCCTTCATCTCATCCCAATACTTATCAAACTTGTTTAACATCCCATCATCCTTCTTCTTCAACTCTGACTGATATTCATCAGATTTTTTTTCTATGGTCACTATCTCACCATAGCACTTACAAGAATTCAGAGTAGTAGAAGCTGAGACAATCAACATGGAGTCATAAAAAATGAATAGGAAACATACTAACCTCTCAACAGCATCCCAATCACTTGAAAAAGGAGGTCCAATCCTTTTTGTCCCATTCTCAGTCTCATTGAAGTAGTCATTGTATAACTTGTCTTCTGCCTCCATCTTATCGAATGCTACCCTTCATTTAAGTGCCTTATAGTGTAAGTGGAATTCCATCGGGTTTTGATTTCCAAAGGTAAACTGCCTCTTGTCAACTTACCCGAATTAACTCTCAGTTCAAAAGACTTCAACATATTTGTAGATGATCTAACGTATAAAATCCCATTACGAATGGCAATGACACTAGCATCTATATTAGCTAAACCTTCTTTGACAATCAAGTTTATGATGTGAGCACAACATCTCACATGCATATAATCACCATATAACACAAAAGTTTCAGGAGACAGCAATGAAAACCATGTGTGAAACTTCTTAATAGCAAAGGATTGGCATTTGCATTAACAATGATAGAAAATACCTTCTCTATACCCCCAATCAGCAGAGCAATCTAGAAGAACAATTAAAATTGTTTGTCCATTATGATCTGTGATGTGCTTAAACCCAATAATAAACTTCGTTAACCTACAATATGCATCAATGAAATGCAATGTGATCACCATATAACTCGCTCCTGTTCAATAGCAAAGTGAAACAAGTAAAGTGAAAAATGAGAATGAAGTTATAATATGAAACATTTAAAACAAAAAAAAACACATTACATGTAGTATGAGCAACCCATATGTCTGTTGTAAGATATACTCTTTGCTTGTTAGTTATGAACAACTCCCTGAGAGATCTTTTCCTAGCCACATACATCTCAACTATTATTATATTTTATTTGAATATATATCAAAACAAAAGTTTAAAAAATATTTTACTAATTTTATAAAGAGTTATACACGAGAAAATTGATTTTTTTTATAAAGAGTTTGTGGATTGACCACAAAACAATAGTCATTAAGCGTTGCATATTAGAGTTATGTTTTCAAGATTATAGGTTTTTGCGGGTTAGCTCGAATAATATTTTAGTTCATTTCAAAACGGGTTAAGTAGACATGTTAGTCCGGATTAACAGTTATATATATAATAATTAGTTAGACATGTTATAAAATTCAAATAATTTTTTTTTTATTTTTCTTAAATTTCAAAATATATTTTTAGAAAAACTTATCTCGCGCTATATAGATAGCAAGGATTAAATCATAATTATCTTTATTTAGACAACAACAAAAAAAAGAAGGAAATTGATGAGATTAATAAATTCGATATGTGGTATGTAATACGTTTTCACTGTATTTGCAAATGACCAAATTGTGAATCGCGGCAAATCGAATCGATCAATTTAACTAGTTGAATTTCAATAACCAATCACTAAATAATATTCCATCCCTTCTAAAATATAAGATGTTTTAGATTATTTAATATTAGTTAAAAACACAATTCAATCAATCATGAAAAAACTGTAGAATTCAAAGAGTCAAATAACATTAAAAATATTCATACAAACTTGTAAAACATCTTATATAATAAAAAATAATAATCCATAAACATTTTATATTATGAAACAGAGAAACAGATATATAATGGAGAAAACAATGCAATCGAAAATTCCAAAATCAACAAATGATGGTATTTATTTCTCTTGAGAAAATCTTATTATTTCACCAACGAAAATATGTTAAAAATATCTATATATATAAAGTTAGGTTTTCTCTCTGGTGGTGAAGACACATCATCATCTACATGTATGCCACATCATTTTAATATTTAATTTTCATAATTTAATTAGTTAAAAAATTTATATACATATTAACTATACATTTTATTAAATTATGCAACGAATTTGAAATGTCATTTTCATATTTATATCATGAAAACTTATTAAAATCAACAAAATTTATTGAAAGAATAATAGATTTAAAATTGATAGTTTTACTAATATATTATATAATTTATTATGGTTACAAAGTTAAACTTTTATATCGAAAATATGTTTAGTGAATGGATATTATTCGATCTAAACTAATAGTAGACAATATATACAATATTAATGTAACATATATCATCCACATGTATTCCACATCATTTTGATATTTAATTTTCAGAATTTAATTAGTTAAAACTTTGATATACATATTAACTATATATTTTATTAAATTATGTAAGAAATTTGAAAAGGCATTTTCATATTCATATAAAAACTTTAAAAAATCAACAAAATTTATTGAAAGAATAATAGATTCAAAATTTTAGTTTTACTAATATATTACACAATTTATTATAGTTACAAGGTTAAAGTTTTATATCGAAAATATGTTTAGTGAATGGAGTATATACAATATTAATTTAACATATCACAAATATATAGAGATTTAAAAAAAACAGAATATCTAATAAATAAAAAATCAACTCATTATCGTTTAATAATGCATATTATAGTAAATTTGTTAAGTAAATGATATATAAGAAAATGGTTTTTTTTTTAAAAGTACATAATTTAAAATAATAAAAATAAAACGTTCAGTAATAAATATATTTGGATATCAAGATTTATTTGGTTTTTAAATATAGATAAGATATGAAAGTTCCAAAAAACATGATTATTTGTAAATAATATAGAAGTGATTGACCGTATAATATTGAAATGATTGACTATCACTTCTATTTTGATTTTAATGGATGTGGAAATAAGAGAAACAATTAGTTAAGTTTCTAATAAAATATTAAGCTTACAATCTACAAACATTGGTTTGTTTTACTGAAAATGAATAATAATTATCATAAATAAATTAAACTATTATAAAACTTAAAAAATAAAAACTCGCGCATCGCAAACATACAAAAACAAAAATAGAAAACACAAAACTAAATTTCAATATTAAACTATTCACTATAACAAACATACAACGAAGATTCTTCATCTAATAGATTACACAAAATATAACTGATATATAGCCAGAAAATAAACGGACCTATTATAAAAAAAAACCAAACATGTATTAATAAAATAAAAATACACAATTTCTTATGTGATTCAAAAAACCAAACTAATTTGAACTATGGCAAAAACTGAAATTAACACATGTTCAGATATCAATCGATAGAAAACACAAAAACTAAACTTTAATATTAAACTATAGCAAACACACAACGATGATTCTTCATCTAATAGATTACACAAAATATAACCGATATAAAACCATAAAATAAACGAACATATTATAAAAAAAATCAACAAACATGTATTAAGAAAATAAAAACACACTAATGTTTTTTTCCACCACTTTGACAATCACATCACAACAATAGTGTCACTTTAGAGGAAAATAAAAAACCAACCATGAAAATTAAGAATCATTGACTCCAACTTCGCTTCTGACTTAGATGGTGGATCTGACAATAAAAAACTATGTCAATTGATCTGTGATTAGTTTCACAATCTTTAGCGATTTTTTTTAAAACTACATGCAAGATGATTCTCTGATGATAGCGGGATTAATCACCGACTTCTCAAATATTTTTTATTTGGGTTTTGGGACATCGTTGACTTCTCAGTTATCCCCGTCGAGATTTAGGGATAGATGATTCAACTTTGACCGATTGTTAAATCTATTATTGTTGTAATGCGCTTAACCCTTAACAATAGCTTTATTTCTTCGCTAAATTTTCATCTTTCTCTAGAGTTAAATATGTAAATCGATTTTAAAATAAAAACAAATAGACTTAAAAATCACAAGCATATTTCTCACAATAAATAAGATTAGAATAGTACATGAAACACTATATTCTATCTCCAATAATAATACCTTCACATGAAACACAAAATATTATGCAACGAAAACTTTAAAATGTAAATATATTCCCTTTAAAAAATCCCAACTAATTGCATAAAAATGACCACCAAAGGAAAAAGGTTAAAATATGTATCATCTAATAAAAAAATAAACACATAGATGATCATAAATTTAATAAATTAAATAAAATACAAAAAAAAAACAAATACTCAAATCTTAAGCGGACATAGACCTTTATATTAACTATGAAAAAAAAACATTAACCATAAAAACAAATTAAAAAGCATATATAAAGTTAGTTGTTCTCTTTTCTTATGAAGACACCTCGTCTTCCACATCATTACCACATCATATTTTTTATTTAATATTTTTTTAATTTCAAATTTAATACAATTTTTTTAATAAAATTTAATACACATACTATATATACATACTAATTATAAATTTGTTTTTAACATTATGAAAAGAATTTGTCAATTAGAAAAGGCAATACTCATTTTCTAAATTAAACCAGAAAATTATAAACTTATATGCATATAGTTTATTGAAATAATAACAGGTTTAATAAACTTGGTTATCCTAATATATTTCAACTTTTATAAATATTTAATTAGGTTAAGTTATATCGCAAATATTATAAAAAAAAACTTAAATATCAATCAAGTCCTAACAATTAAATAAATAAGTTAATCTGTAACTAAATTCATAAAGCAAAATATAAGTTGGCAAGTTTTACATCTAATACAAATAAATAAAATTAAGGTATACTTAAAACAATAATTGCAATTATACATAACTATAAGAAAGAGAATCAGAGCAAAAAAAAATAAAATTAAGAAACAGATTAAAAATATTTACACGAAAATATAAATTAAATTTGAAAATTTAAGATCGTTGTGTTTTGTGATATTATTTTTAACAAAAAAAATTAAAATGTAACTAGAAGAGGAGAAGAAAATAAAATCTTTGTAAATGCACAATATATATCATGTGATGTAAATATACTTCAATTCTCATAATAATTACCATCCATTAATTTAATAGTTTTTCCTAGAATTTGAAAATACATTAACTTAATAAAAAATAGATTGTATAAAATTAATCTAAAGAAACTTCTATTTAATAATTTAGTTTTATCAGTTTATTTATATAGTTTAGAAAAACTATAGAATTTAGTGTTTATAAATTATGGATTAGATTTTTTCTAAATAAAATCAAACCAATGTTTTGACTTCAAACAATCACTAATGACTAATTCCAAATGAAATGTATATGCGTTTTAAATCAATTTCTTAAAACATTTATAATTTGAATAAAATAAAATTACTAACTAATCATTTTTATGACAAATTTCTGGATATGTTAGTTGATTTTAAGTAAGTTATAGGAGAAACATAAAACAAATCATTTTTATGGTTTGTAATTAGTGTTCGAGAATGGAAACAAAGATTCATTCAATAAAAGAATACTCGCATGAGTTTACAGAAACTCGAATGACAACTCAGAGTCTTTGATGAGTATGCAATAATGCATATGATGAAAGTCGAACAGTGGTATCCTAAAATGATAATATTTTCAAGCCAACCATTGAGATGATGAATGGTTGAGGTCCTTACGAAAATTCTCTAATTTTCAAGTCAGAAAAAAATATCGAAATTCGAAACAGGTTAAACGAGAGAAAGATAATGAATATTATATTTAAATCAGATCAAAATGTGGTATATGGTTCAATTTGCAGTGTTGGTTAGAGAGAGAGAGAGAGATTATGAGTGAATCGCGAAAACACGTCATATGTTTTCGGAATGAGATTAATGTCAAATGAATAGACATTTGATCTATATTTAGTGAAATATATATATATCAATTATTCTCTAACGTGGGTTTTAAACCCTTAGAACTTCATTCTAATTTTCCATTGTGTGAAATATAGGGATTTTCAAAGAATTTGAGTGGTATAGATATGTAGACCGAATTTGGTGATTGGTTTTTGTTGTACTTAATTATGACTTATGAGCATTAGATGTCAAAGTGTAGGATGTTTCGGTGGATATGACTTGACGCCGATAACTCCAACAAGGTTCGAAAAAAACAACTTTTTGCCATTGAGAGGCGATACAAATTTTTTTTTCTTTCCTTCTTGCCGACAGTCTTCAACTCCTCATATCTCCCTCTCCGGTGCGCGTGGTGGCTCACTGTCGCCGGAGGAGGGACCCCGGTTTCCTCCTCTTTCTTTTGATAGGTTTGTAGTGGTGTTTGGCCGTCGGTTCGGAAGTGGGTTCGAGGTGAAGTTTCTCTTGCTCCGGCGTGGTCCTCGATCGACGGTGGCGAGCCTCAGTGGCGTCACTGGGGTTGCGGTGGTGGAAGGCTGTCTCCCTCGTGGTGATGCACCTCTCCTCTGTCCGCCTCGTTCTTTGTCGGCAGTTTCTCTTCCCCTTGGTGCTCACCCGTGTTTCCCTCCCGCGGTCTTTGTCCATCTTTCTTTAAGAGTCCATGTCGCCGGCGACGTGCTCTCCGTCTTTCCTCGGTGGTGGTGACTCTCGTCTCTCCCCGTTTAAAGTCCCTCTCTGCCTCGTTTTGATTTTAGTGGTGTTCCCGAGGTGGAGGTGTGGTGGCGATTAAGGCTTTTCTCGCCTCGATTCCGACGGCGGTGATTTGTACTTCGGGGACGGGTTCTTTCTAAGGTTTTGGTGTCGCGTGAGCTGTTTGTCTTGTGGCTAGCCTCGGAGGGGTGGCTCTCGTCTTCCCATCGTGTGTGGCTCCATCATCGGTGTCTCTCGGCGGTGGCTCTAGGAGGGTGGCACAACAGCGGTTTCTCGGTTCATTTTGTCGAAGAAGCTCCGGTGCCGTCTACTCACTGATGTGGCTCGGGTTTTGCAGTTGGTGTGTGTTCTCTTTCTCTGCAAGTTTCAGTAGGTACGTAGTTTGGTCTTGGTTTCGGTTAGTGAGGGCTCCAATTTGGTTCAGTGAAGATGGTGGAGCGTCTTGAGACGTGTATTGTTGAGACAACGGTCTGTTGTGCGGTTAGGTTGTAACTGTGGAGGTTGGTCCCAATGGAGACTTTGGTTTCTACGGGAATGGTGGTCGGAAGTGACTTCTCCGATTACCACTCGGACTCCCTTGTCACCAGTTGCTATTTAGTCCGCTACGCATTCCGGAGATCGCGTCAGTTCTCGGAGAAGCTGTACGTATCTCCTTAAGGCGGTTAGGGGACATGCCTCAGAAAGATGGGATGCTAGTGGCAACTATGATGTGAACTCCAGTTCTTTGATCTATGGAAAATACGAGATGGTCCGTACTTTGGCACGTGATTGCTGATTTCTCGTCTTGGTTTGTTTTGGTTTTATCTTCCTTGTCTCACAGCCGGTTCCTTTGGTTTTCCTTGTGTTTATGTTGCTTCTTTGTCGTTTTTTTTTGTCTGTCCTTTTCACCTTCATGAGTTCATTCACGAAGGTTGCTGTAATGGCTTCTTCCTTTTTAAATCCTTTTCCATCTATTGTATCGTTCCCTTAAATGAAATACAACCATAAATTTTAGAAAGAAAAAAAAATTTCAACAAGATTGAGTATTTTGTATACGCGTCTCATCTATTTTATAACTACATAAAACAATAATATAAAATATCGCGCGAATCGCGGTTAACCCAGAGAATAATGAATTCAGCTTTTCTATTTAGTAAAAGTGAAAAATAGACGCTATTAATACATTTTTCTCATTCACGACCTCATTGAAAATTTTGTGTAGTGATACAATATCAAAGAATGGTTAAGCCTATCTGTATGAGACAAAAGCATGTGTGGTATTGAACAAGACAATTGAGGAGTGTGTGGGCGTGTCCTTATCAAAGGGACACATTCTGCGTCTGAATGCATTTGCTTCATCAGAAGAACAAAACTGTGCTGAAGACAAAGAAGCCCTTTTTTATGTTTTTCTAAAGAATATATAAATTCTCCAGAGATTCAGAGAAACGGATCCAGCGATGGTGGGGAACCAGAGTCCGCTCCATGTGTCGGTGAGGAAACAGAGAGGTGAAGGCATGGATACCATGTCAATGGATTTGGTTCGGAACACTAATGGATCAAAGAAACGGACGAAACACGCTGATGCTATTTGTAAGTATCTGCTAAAGATAAATTTGCAATTATCATGTCTTTTTCTTGGAAATCATTTCCAAATTAGAAGAACACATGATTAACATAAATTTGCAATTATCATGTATTTTTCCAAATTAATGACTTTTTTTAGGATTACAATATAGTGTTTTTTTTTTATGACTCAGGGGTAAATCCCAGACCCATGGAGAGGCCCAGACTAATCTCCTGGGAGTGTACTACTAACGGGCTAAGCGTACATCCGGTTTGCAAATGGGGCCTAGACATTAGCCTCATATCCCATTTGGCCACAAAGGAGAGAGTTTGTTTCCAGGGAGCTTCGAACCCAGGGGGAGAGTTGTCAACTCATTCCCAGGAGTTCACTACCACTGGACCACCACCCTTGTGGTTAAATATAGTGTTTCCATCAATATAGTGTTTTGATGGAAAAGAATGTTCAATAGATTAATGTCTGATATTTTAGATTGTAATTATTTGCTATCACAATAATAGATTAATGTATGATCTTTTAGATTGTGATGGAATGCGAATGAAATTGTTTCGTTAACCTTTTGATCAACTAAATCATTATACTAAAACTTAACCTATGCGTCCGCTCTTTATGCTACATGTTAGCTAAAAAGGGCACTGAAAGAAAACACTTTTTACACTCTCTTGTATAGCGTAAAAAGGCAGCGTTACGAAGTAGAGCACGTAGAGTAAGACAACCGAGCCCTCAGGTAATAATGAAATTGCTATGGAACAAGTGGAAGCGTAGAGAGAAGATAATGGGTGTGGAAGAAGATTCCAGCACAGCTCCAGTCCATATTAATCAAGTAAATTTCTTTTAATCTTTAGACATTCATTCACAACAATGTTGATTTTGATTTTGGGTTTAGACAAAAAGAAGTCAGGTGTTGACGAAAATTTCGTTTCTTGCTTTCAGGTGCCTCTGATTTTGGTTATGGGTTTAGGCAATAAAATTAATAGATTCAGTTTCAGTGGTAATGATCTTGCCAATGAAGGTGGCGACGCTGATCCGCGAGGAGGGATATGTGTTTGCCTGGTCGCGTATTCCATTTGCCTCGCAACGGTTGCTAAACACGGCGATCCAGCGTGGGTTAAGCTTCAATGTGGCCACCAGTTCCATCAAAGTTTTTTTTCTGATCCAACGAGATAGTGGTCGGTGCGTTAAATTCATATGGGAAGTGGAGGAGCAGCTACTTTGTTGGGATTCCGGACCATCCAACCAACGAAGTTGTAGATGACCAAGGTTTACAACATCCTCTTCTCCCCCATTTTCGCCATCACGCTTCCACTCCTACCTCTGGCCGTCCTCTCTACTACATGTTTGTCTCCACCTTCTCTACATTCTAATTTCTTATATATTCTTCATCTCGATTGATGTTGATGTATTTTTAATTTTCTTTTTATATTAACATTTACAATAACATCAACGAGAGAATGACCCTCTTTGCTAATTTGTATTTGGTTGATATTTAGGGCCTTTATATATCCTTTCTATAATGATCCTAAATAAGACTGCTATAATAAAGAACTTTGGTTCGACTGTTGATGTAAGCTGCAAAGCATCTAAAACGAACACAAAGATATGTGTTATCTTGCTGCTTCGGGTATTATTCTTCTCCTAACATTAGACAAAGTTTAGTTAGATTTAAGTTTGCCTTTCTAAAGAACACATGATCTACATTATTTTCCTACAAACGATGCGCCAAAATTGTTTAGCAAGTAAACCCGTGCGTAGCGCGGGTCTTGGCCTAGTAAACTATCAAAGACACTAATTTGGATAGAGAACCAAATGAGCAAGTGTAATAGCCTGCATCGTCCACTATAACCCAAGATCATTGTTCTCTCTATTACATATGAGTTATTAGAATGTTAAAATGTCACACATTAGAAGTTGACACTTTTCTTAACAAGTATATAAGGTTCATAAATCAATCCACTCATTGCCAATTGATTTTGAGTTAGAAGCCCATGATTCCTAATATGGTATCAGAGCCCATGGTTGGCTCAAGAAACGATTTCCCATAAAAAACGGTTTCCCGCATTCTAAGTGGCCTATATAAATAGTCCGTCTTGTTGGCATTTCCGAGATGATTGTGCGTTGTCCTGCCCTCATCTCGAGGAGACCTATTAGAATGTTAAAATGTCCCACATTGGAAGTTGGCACATTTCTTAACAAGTACTAGATTCTCACCCGCGCGGGATATTTTATTAATAGATCTAATGCAATGTTTTTATATACTGGTCGAGCCACCCAATCTGACCGGAAATATGGGATCCATATAACTATCCGGTTAAGATATAGCTCTAAAACCCGAGAATATAAAATCCGGTAAAACCCGTAAAAAAACTCAGCAAATAACTGTGAATCAGACATAATCGTGGACCCGATTAGATCATGGCTCAGTTAAAAAATTATAGATCAATCAGAGGGTTTCCTTTATTGTTCTTATTGAGTCATTCAGATTTTACAATCTAGTACTTTATGATATTCTTTCGTTTGTTAATCATACTTTATCAATTAAAATAATAATTACTTTATTAGTTAGACGTACCTTTTTTAAACGTAACTTGGAGATTTATTAGTTTTTATACTTATATGTATATATACAACACAAACACGTTTATATATATAATTTCATTAATTATTGATTGCGATTGGACTGCATCGGACCGGGTCAACCCATGGACCCGGTGGCCTGAAGGACTCTCTAGTTTGCTTCCCGGATCGGATTTCAAAATATTGATTTAATGTATTAAAATAAATTTTTATAACATAAATTTTTGTATGATTTAAGTTAAAATAAGAAAATATAGCGGAATTTAAACAATCTCGTTTGATATTTTCAACTTACAATCTTTAAAATCTAGTATGATTTAATATTTTTCCAAGATTTTATATTTTTGGATTTTTTTCTATTTTCTACAAAATAATTCATGTTTGGAAACATATATAATTAATCCATATTGGAAACATATATAATTAATCCAAATAAGTATCGAAATATCCTTAACTAAACTTTGTTTGGACACAAAATTATAGTTCATTAAGAGGGTTTCCTTTATTGTTCTTATTGAGCCATTCAGATTTTACAATCTATAATCTAATACTTTATGATATTCTTTCATGAGTATTTGTAATGGATAGCCTTCAAAACTTTGTAAATTAGTTTTTAAGTTTGGACACTATTCATTTGTACTGTTCACAAAGGAAATGACACATAAACCCCTCATATCTATTTGTCTGGATGATAACAATGTTATCATCGTATATAGTTATCCACATATATTTTAGTTGAAATTGTTATCCGAATATTAGTAATTCATATATAACTTTTCTATACATTAATATGAGGTTAGGGTTCAATGATCAAGTTTATAGTTTAGGATTTTATGGTTTAGTGTTTTCAGTTTAGGTTTATGATTTATTGTTTTAGGGTTCATGATTTAAAGTTTTTGGGTTTAGAGTTTGTGATTATGGGTTAGGGTTTATGAATTAGGGTTTATGGTTTAGCATTTAGGGGTTAGGGTTTAGCATTTAGGGGTTAGGGTTTAGCTTTTAGGGTTTCTGGTTTAGCTTTTTAGGGTTTAGGGTTTAGTTCGTTAGATACCTAAATTATCTCTGGTATCTAGTTGTATAACATGATTATCTATAAACGCGATTTCGTTAGTTCATCAGATATCTAAGTTATTTTTGGTATATAGTTGTATAACATGGTTATCTATAAACATGATTTTGTTAGTTCGTCAGATATCTAAGTTATCTAGGGTATCTAGTTAGATAACATGATTATCTATCGTTAATTCGTCAGATATCTAAGTTAGCGTTTAATGCAGTCATTTGTTCACTCTATTAACAATAAGGGTATAATTGTCTGAATCTTAGATTTACTTTTTGCATAACTAAATTTGAAGTATATAGTGCTAGTTACTTAATTTTAGAAGTATTGAAGGCTATCTATTAAATTCACCCTTCTTTCATTTGTGAATCATACTTTATCAATTAAAATAATAATTACTTTGTTAGTTAGACATACCTTTTGTAAACATATATTGGAGATTTATTAGGTTTCATACTTATATCTTATTATATAAAATTCGATCTCTCAACGTGTGCATGACACGTACGATAAATCTCACTCACAAGATCGTGATATTTGTCACGTTTAATTTAGATCTTGACATGTGATAATTTAATTAAAAAGGTAAAAATGAATTAAAGTAAATCTTAAAAAAAAGTTAAACTAAAAAAAGACAATCTTAAAAAAAAACAGGAATAAGTAAGAAACTTATAATAAAGGAAAGTGACAAAAGGAAACTTAAAAGTTTATAATCTACAACCACGACCAAACTTTAAAAAAAGAAAATTATAATCTAAATTTATTATTAAAAAAATTTAACCTAAAAAAGGCAATCCTAAAAAAATAAAAACAAGAATATCCAAAAAAAACATATTAACCATGTGCTTTTAGGACCCTAAGAAAATAAAAAAAGGAAATTCATTAACATAACACCGGAATAAGTAGGAAATCTTAAAAAAAGAAAATTATTTTCCAAAAAGACATATTAACCATGTGCTTTTAGGACAGTAAGAAAACAAAAAAAAAACTCAACAACACCTATTAACCTTCTAATCGATATCATCTTAACAACTTAAAAAAGTCTCATGTTAATAAGTATTTTTCTAATCAAAAAGGCATATTAACTAAATTCCATTATGACAAAAAGAAACTTAACAAAGGAAAATTATTAATATACAACCACGACCAAACTCTATATAATAATCTCCGCCTTTCAATTTTTAAATGTGTACTTCCATCTTTTAGTTCTATTATTGAAATTATAAACAAACAAATCATGACTTCTAAAACTAAAAAAAATCGATCAAAACTATTTTACTATGAATCAATTAGATCGAAACAGGGTATATCGCTGTACTATAATGCACATTATTCGAAAGTAGGAAACTAGAAATCTAAAAGCAAATAATGTGCTTATGGGAGTGGAACTTATATTCCTTGATAAAAAGGTTTGTATCATATTAGATTTTATACATACGTACTCTTTAAAAATATTGATGTTAAAATTTTGTGTTGTTTTAAATAGGATAATACAATTCAAGGTTTTGTTCATCATTCTCTTCTTCAAAAATTGGGAAATTTATAACCGCGACAAGGAGGAAAATCTTTATCTTTAAAAAATAAATCAACAATTCAACATGAAAGAGGATGTCTTTACCTTTAAAAAAACACTAGAAAAAGAAAAAGAAAATACATGAATGTGAACAATATTTTAATGCGCATAATAACGAGACTTTCCATTTAAAGCGAAGCTTTTAGATCGATAATGGCAGCAAAGCTAACCATTCTCTTGGTATTAGAAATAGCATATATTTATTATAGAAAATTTATATAACTACCAAAAAGTGCCGTAATTTAAAAATATCATATATTTTTCAGAATAAAAAATAGTAGTTATGTTTAGATTAAGGAAATAACATGTGAAATACCATAAATGTTTTCAGAAAATAATAATAGTTATGTTTAGATTAAGGAAATTAAACAAAAACTATAAATGAAAATCAAAGTTTTTTTTTTTAAACTGTATTTCAGATTAGAATAAGAAAATTATACAATAGATAACAATAATAAAAACAAAAGGAATAAAAGCCAATTTTTTTATTTTTTTTATAAAAAACCATATTTCAGTTTAGAATAAGAACATCTTATTATATAGGGCAAATTGCTGCTTTTACACCAAAATTTCATTTTTATCATTTTTATGACAAAAATACACTGTCATTTCAATCAAATGCTACGATACACTTTCGGGGGTGGAAAATTACAGTTACCCCCTTATGACCAAACAAAAAATGCGAAACTGCTATTAACATTTTAACCTTTGCGACATGTCAGACTACTATAGAGGTCTGATATTTAGACTCTAATAGAAGTCTAATTGATTTCTCTTACCAGACTTCTCTCAGACGTATTCGAGAAGTCTGATACAGATTAAAATAGTAAATTTAAATTTAAAAATTTTAAAAAACAAATTTGTTAAAACTTTTTTCTACAATAATCAAATATAGACGATTTTGATGTATAGAAATTAATATTTCATAAAATTGAATTAAATTAAACAAGGTTAGTTCATTATGCCTATACCTCAATAAATATCAGACTTCTCGAAGAAGTCTGATACTGATTTAATTAGTAAATTTAAATTTAAAAATTGTAAAAAATTATTTTGTTAAAAATTTCTTATAAATAAATTAAATATAGACGATTTCGAAGTATTAAAATTAAATTTAGTAAAATTGAATCAAATTAAAAACATGTAATGCAAAGTAGGTTGTAAACCTCAAAACATGCTTTGTAATGGAAACATTTACATATAACTTTAGAGTTAGATTCATGGTTTACCAAATTTACATTTTAAATTTTAAATTTGCACATATGTGTTGTAATGTGCATATATTTCACGAATTTGATGCTTCCTAGAAGTTATTTTTTAATATTGTCACTCATAAGTGCTAAATATTAGATTTAGGATTACTCGGACTTATCGTAGAAGTCTCAGAGAATCAGGATTTCTCAGAGATTACCAGACCTCAATTTTAATCTGATTTTATAAAAATCAATTGCTAAACTACCCTCTCGTTGACCATATGGGTTTCATCAGACTTCTAAAGCAGTCTGAGTATACAACTCATATCTGAAAATCGACGATATGCAAAAATTCGTACCTATATCCGTTTAGATTTTGTTTTCACCCTCGTTGAGCGCCCAGAACGTCTAATATCACCAAAATCCCGCAAGCCCAGTCGTGTTTTGCCGTTTTTATGCCATAATTTCTGATTTGGGTACGTTTGAATCAGAAAATCAGTGGGAAAATAGGAGAAATCGGAGAGAGAAGCCTTACGAGCTATATTCTTGAGCTTTAATGGCGGAAAACGGGCTAGTTACTGCATTAACTCATCGACGATGGTGGTTGTCGTGGTTTCTCAGACTTCTCAGAGAATCGGGGTTTCTCAGACTTCTCAGAGAAGTCTGAAACATATTTAATTTTAAAATTTAAATTTTAAAAATATTTAAAATTTAGTTTTTAGAAATTTTTACTACATAAATTACACACACTCATTGTTGCTGTATATAAATTAAAAGTACATAAAATTTAATCAAATTGAATCATTGGAGATGAATTTGGATCTAAACACAAGTTTGCGGTTCCTCAGACTTCTCCAAGAAGTATGAATTGTAATTAATATGAAAATTTAAATCAAAAAAATAATTAAAAAAATTTTCATACAAATTTTAGATACATAAATTAAACATAATCATTCTAGATGTATATAAATTTAAATTACATAAACGTTAGTCAAAATGAGTGAGTATGAGATAAATTTGGATCTAAACACCATGTAGGTAAGAGTTTACGGTTTACGGTTTACGGGCTCAAATTGTTGGATTAGGGTTCAAAGTTTTCCCTTGGAGTGTAATTAACTATAAAATAGTGTGAATATCGAGTTATATATTGCATTGTGCAAATAACAAAGAAAACAAGAGTTTTGTCTAAGTTTGCCCTTGGAGTGTAATTAACTATAAAAGAGTGTGAATATCGAGTTATATATTGCATTGTGCAAATAACAAAGAAAACAAGAGTTTTGTCTATGTTCGACATATGAAGTTGGATATCATGTTCTTATCTGTAGGGTTAGATTGAGAGTTTCTAAATTTTTAATTCATAATATTTTTTTACATATACTGGTTAGTTTGTGACTAAGTTAAACGAGTTTGATGTTTGTTATAAGTTTTCTATATAATATGATGGTATTTAAGTAGTAATTATCAAGTTTATGGTTTATCAGACTGCCATTTCAGTCTGATCATGTCCATGGTTTATCAGACTTCTTGATGGAAACCTGTGAATTAACCTGAAATAAGTTACCGTACTTGTGATTTAACCCCATATATAAACTAAAGTTACCAACCCTAATCTGTAAAAGTCATTATCACCTCTCTCTCTCTCTCTAAAACAGGAAGAATCTCTCTCTCTCTAAACTCTCTCAAACATCTCTCCGGAAACCCTCGTCGCCACCGCCACAGCCACCGCCACCGCCACCACCACCGCCATCGCCACCGCCGTCGTCAGCTTCTTCAGTCTGGTAATTACCTCTCCTTTTTCGCCTTCTACTTTACTTTTTCTGCAAAAGTTTTTTAGATCTATACGAAATAAGATCATTTTCCATGTTCTTTGCATAGATCTAAACAAACATATGGGTTATTTGCCTAGATCTAATTAATTCCGTTTTAGATCTACTTGAAAATTACTATATTAGAAGTCTGAAAGTGAATTAGACTCGATACGAAGTCTGATACTTGAACTGATCTGAATTAGACTCGATTAAAAGTCTGAAATTATACTTTCATTTAATTAGACTCTGTTAGAAGTCTGAAATTATACTTTCATTTAATTAGACTCTGTAAGACTCGATTAGAAGTCTCTCACTCTCTCTGTGTTCTTGCATGTTCATCAGCTCGAAATCTCACTCTTTGTCTCGATTTCGCACTTTTTCACTCAATTTTTCATTGTCTTCGAGATTTAATACTAATTTCAGTGTTGCTTTACATTTTGATTCAGAAATGGAAGCAAGGAAAGGCATAATCTGTGGACTCCCGGCAAACAGAATTATACCACAGCTTGATTCATAAATGGAAGCAAGGAAAGTAATAATCTGCGGACTCCCGGCAAACGGAATCATACCACAGCTCCACCCACAGCCACCACAAGAAGCAGATGATGATTGAGGAAGTGATGTGGTGGAGCTCACACGAGTAGATTACCGAAGAGCTATGGGATACTTGATACGGGTTAAGGAAGACGAAGAAGACATCGAACCTGAGTTCCGAAGACTTGTCCAAAATCTCAGAAAGGAAGAACAAAGGCTCAGAAACCAAGAACTCAACTCTGCTGCAATGAAACGACCAAAACAAGAACAAAGAGAGTCCTCAAGAGGTAAGGGTCGTCGTCGAGACTAAGGAGCAGAAGCTGAAGGTATTAGTGAATTTACTTATGAACTTGGTTTAATTTATCACTATGTAATTTGTAAGTTTAGTTTAAACTATGTATTTTGTATTTGAGGTGTGTTTCATAGTATCAAAAATGTTTTGTAAACCTCAAGTTAGTTAATGTGAATCTATTTTTTCCATGGAGACAATGCAAGGGGTATTTCCACAACAACACTTTTCATTTAGCAGACTGCCATTTCAGTATGATCATGTCCATGGTTTATCAGACTTCTTGATGTAAACCTGTGAATTAACCTGAAATAAGTTACCATACTTGTGATTTTACCCCATATATAAACTAAAGTTACCAACCCTAATCTGTAAAAGTCATTATCGACTCTCTCTCTCTAAAACGGGAAGAATCTCTCTCTCTCTAAACTCTCTCAAACATCTCTCCGGAAACCCTCGTCGCCACCGCCATCGCCGTCGTCAGCTTCTTCAGTCTGGTAATTACCTCTCCTTTTTCGCCTTCTACTCTACTTTTTCTGCAAATTTTTTAGATCTATACTAAATAAGACCATTTTTCCATGTTCTTTGCATAGATCTAAACAAACAGATGGGTTATTTGCCTAGATCTAATTAATTCCGTTTTAGATCTACTTGAAAATTACTATATTAGAAATCTGAAATTGAATTAGACTCGATACGAAGTCTGATACTTGAACTGGTCTGAATTAGACTCGATTAGAAGTCTGAAATTATACTTTCATTTAATTAGACTCTGTTAGAAGTCTGAAATTTGACTTTGTACGAATTAGACTTGAGAAGAAGTCTGAAATTAGACTTTTCCGAATTAGACTCTTTTAGAAGTCTAAATTTCGACTTGATTTTAAATTAGACTTTATTAGAAGTCTGGCTTTAGACTTGTTTTAATTTTTGCGAATGTTTTCTGGTACACAGGATGGGGCGATTCAGTCACCTTCCAACATCGAGTAGTTCATGTTCAACAGGTCGACGTCGATCCGGATCATCCTATGGATTCCCCAAGAAATGCTTCTGCGGTCTGGAGCCCGTCATGCGAACATCCACTACTGCCGATAATCCGAGAAGAAGATTCTTCGGATGTCGTAACTATGATGTAATGGCCTCTATATGTCATGTGGTTCGTTTGTTTTTTTTCCTGCTTATTATAATTTGGGATCTTAATATGATTGTATAAATGTGGCTGTGTAGGATGGTGGTTACCATATAATGAAGTGGTGGGATGAGGCTATGACTGAGGAGTTTAACGATGTAAAACTGTATGTTGACCAACATGGTCAACTAATTGATGGCATGTTCGTTTCTAATGCTCAAAGCGAGAAGTATTTGTCCACGTTGCTCGATGACGTCAAGGTAACGAAGGCAGAGATAGCTTAATTGAAGTAGCAGTTGACGGAGAAGCCATGTGGCCAGATAATGCGTGGCGTCGAGTTGAAGAGTCTGACGTTCACTGGTGCTATTATTATCGTCCTGATCATGTTTATCTGTTTTGGTTTCTTGTAATATATGACAATTTGTAACCAAAATTTGTATTTTTTCCATGCAACGAGATATTTGATTATGAAGTCTGTTTAATTTGTAACCTGTGTCCTTCTTTACTATGTCAGCCTGTTTATGAAGTCTGAATTTATTAGACTTCTTTCGAAGTCTGAAAAACTTAAACTTTTGAAAACTTTCACAAGTCTGGTCCTGAAAATATCACCATTTCAGACTGCAAAATGAGTCTGGCAGTAGAAGTATTTAAAAAATACTTCTAAGCGGCAATTAAAAATATTAGAAAAAACCGCAGAAAAGGCGGGAATTTTGCAGCCCGAAATTTCCAGACTTCTCGCTCAATTATCTCATCACTATCAGACTGCTAAAAGAGTCTGTTACCAGACTACGTTAAGAAGTCTGACATCATATTGCGAAACCGATATTTTTATGTGGTAAAACCGTTTTTTTTAACCGCCGCCTAGACACATATAAAAGGGTTTTTTATCCCCTCATTTTTACAGTTACCGAATAAAAAAACAAAAAATAAAAAAGACACCGATTCTCTCTCGGAGAAACTGAACCGCCGCTTAGGACACATCTTCGTTATCGCTGCTAGAATTCGTCGCCTTCGACGGTAAGATTCTTCTACTCCTCTCTTCGCCTCAAACCGTCACCTTCTCGATACTGATTTCTAGAACTCAGTGCTGAACTCTTGTCTTTTTTTATTTCTAGATCTGGTTTCTCTCTCCTCGCCGTTGTCACCGCTCCTTTAAGTCTTCCATAAAGGGTAAAAGATTCAAATTGAGCAATAATGTTTAGATCTTTGGGTTTGAGTTGTATTGTGTTCTGTGGATTTTTGGGATTCGTCCGATTGCGTCAGACTGCAAATAGAGTCTGACTATATTTCGTCAGACTGCAAATAGAGTCTGAATTTGAGTAGTCAGACTGCATATGACATCTGACTTTAAGTTTTCAGACTGCTAATGGAGTCTGGTTGTGATTGATGCAGGTTTTAGACATAATGGCAGAACATGAATTCCCTCCAAGGATGTTCACAACCGGGTATGAGCCTCAACCAGATAAAAGCATACACTACTTCAGCGGTAAGAGAGATCTCATGGACGCTCTCAAAGAAGCGTTGGATGATGATGAGTGGGAAGAGCTTCGCAACTCAACCTTTGGGGTTTTTGTGAAGTGGCATGAGCTGAACTTCGTATGGTGTTCAAGGATGGTGCACTACATGCTTACTATGCAACTAGAGGTAGATCAGAAGCATGAGCTTTGGTGTCTTCTTGGCCTTCAACCGGCGAGGTTTTCCCTCCATGAGTTTCAACAGATAACCGGACTCAATTGCGACTATGTTGAGAATCTGTAGTACCCGGAGGTTGAGTATACAGCCGATATGAGAGCAATGTGGGAGCTTCTTGGGCTGGATTTCGAGGTAGGGCCAAGTTATTTTCAGTTACTGGACTCTTGCAATAGATGTCGAGGCTGGGAACGGCAAGATAGGATTTGGTTGGGCTACCTAGCCATCTACACGAGCTTCATTGAGGCTTAACACTGGTCAGTTTCTGCAAGGGCTGACATGACTAAGGTACTGCTATCTCCAGGGGCGTTAGAAGCATACCCATGGGGAAGACTGGCCTTCAAAATCTTGGTAGACTCTGTCAAAACAGAGGCAAACAAAAAACTCCAAGATGACAAAAACTATCAGGTTGAGGGATTCGTTGAGGTCTTGAACGTCTGGGTATATTGGGTCTGTCCCGGGATTGCTATGCTCTATGGAATGCACTTGCAAGATAACCCAGCCCCACCGCTCTTGGCTTACAAAGGATCAAGGAATTGGAAGAAAGTCGATTTAGAGTTGCGCAGGCAGGTATTTTACTGACCTTTTTTCCTTAAAATTCACCTTTGATTGCTCTATGTCAGACTGCAAATTTAGTCTGATAAGTTATCAAACTAATTTTGAAGTCTGAATTTTTCCCATACTTAATTTGCAGTCTGAAAGTTGTTGCCAGACTGGATTTGCAGTCTCAAATATTGAAGTCAGACCTTTTTTGAAGTCTGAAACTTTGTACCATACGAGATATGCAATTTGGTAGATTTTATTTATTTTTTACATATTAATATACATTTTGCTCATTGACTTGTACTTGCATACCTACGTCAACAACTCGTCGTCAAGGAGTTTGAGGTCATGTTCCCCTGGTGGGACGATGGTGAGGATGTTGAGAAAGTTGTGAACATTGTGAAAGCAATGTTTGGTGAGTTTGAGCGCCCTTGGAGGTGGAGTTTTAAACACTGGAAGTCTGAAGGTGTGTTGGCCATTGTCAAGAAAGAGGTGCCCCTTATTAAGTCCACGGTGGTTAAGTCTAAGGGTGGTCTGAAGAAGGCCAAGGGAAAGAGTGTTAAGAGGAAGGTTGTTGATGATGATGGTGAGGATGTTGATATGATAAGAAGTGAGCAAAATCAGGCGGTGATGATGGTGGTGAGGTTGTTTACTTGATCAAGTCGGTGTGAGAAGATGAATGAACTTTTTAGTCTTGTTAAAGAAGGTTTGGAGCAGGTGAATGAGAAGATGATTGAACTTGAGAAGGAAGTTAGGTTGTTAAGGGGAGAAAAGAGGAGGAAATCTGGTGTTGAGAAGTCTGATGGTGGTGTTGAGAAGAAGTCTGATGGTGGTGTTGAGAAGAAGTCTGATGATGGTGGTAAGGTTGATGATTGTGGTGAGGCTGGGGCGGGGAAACGCAAAAAGGCTCCGCGGAACAATATTACACCAAAAAAAATTGATGTGAAGCCTCCTAAGCCTGCCGCGGTTGTTGAAGCTGCAGACCAAAAAAGACCTGAAAAAGAAGCTTCAGCGGTAGAGGATGCAAAGGAAGCCCTGGCTGAAGACAACCCTGCCCAACCTTCTGAGGCCAAGATTCAGACCGTGGTGGATGTTGGGGTTAGTGTCCCAAACCCTCTACCAAAAAATGTTCAAGAAAGGAGAAGTAGTCGAAGACTTAAGGACAAAGCTGTTGCTTAATATGCAGTATAAGTGTGATAGTTGTTTGTAAAAACCTGAACCTAAAAACTAGTTATTTCGCTTTGTTGTGTTTGATGTGAACATGGTTATCTGGTATTAGACTGAGATTTAGGTCAGATTTTGGTGTTATTTTAATATCTGTCAGACTTCTAAAGAAGTCTGATTGTGTTTTGGATTTATATTGCAGTCTGTAGGTGGAGTGGATAGTGTTAGATTATTTGTCTTAGACTGTTATTCCAGTCTGACGGAGGTGGTTTTTTTTTATTTTGTAAATGCAGAGTAGTGTCGTGGGCAGCGAACAGAGTGTTCTTATCGTCGATAAGGCGGCCACGGGCGTAAACTTCGATGATGCATATATGTCGAAACAAGACACTAAGCAGGCAGCTACTGGAGCTTATGTAAAGGCGAAGGCTCAAGAACTCAAACAGAAAGAGCAGGATAAGAAGGAGAGAAAGAGCTCAACCCAAGTGCAGATCACACCGACATATGATCCTTGTGCTCCGGCAATCAGGACGGAAGTGAAGACACTTAATGATAACGTCAAAAAACTGCCGTATGTCGTCACACACTACCTATATTCTAGAATAATTGGCTCGATGTCTAACACGCGTAATATATTCTGTAGGGGTTATCCGAAGAGGGAGGCGAACACATCCCTAGCTTGGTACTACGATCTGCGCACCCCCAAGGAATGACTGCATGACACGGTTAGTATATAATCTGGTCGGATTTAATGATTTCTGTTCTCATACTTGATTTGCAGTTTGACATTGTTGTTATCTCTTTTAGACTTCCTTCAGACTTCTTTAGAGGTCTGGTGTCAGACTTCCTTTAAAGTCCGGTGAAATAATTTCTTTTCTCAGACTTGTTTTGCAGTCTGACATTGGTGTTCTCTCTTTTAGAGTGTCTTTCAGACTTCTGTTTAAGTTTGACATTTTTTTCACAATGTTGACTGAATGTAGCAAATAGATGCTAGGATTGATCTGATGAGGCTTCGACAATACGAACACCCGGAATGGTTCTGGTCCAAGAGGCTGACCTTCATTGACACACTGCTGGGTAATTTGTGGAAGAAACATTATGATGATTTTGTGAAGAGCGGCGAAGGAGAAAATGTGATGCCCACGGCAAGGAGGCTGCCACCTGGTGTATGGGATTACCATACTGGTGAACTACCCTTATTCCTGAAATCAAACAAGACTTGGGGGCTGGAAATTGATTACATCTACACTGCCTTGCACGTTGGGGGAAATCATTGGATAGCTATTATGATTTCTATCCCGGATAGGCACGTAACCATATGGGACAGCATCATTGGACGGAAAACCGATGAGGTGGTAGGAGCGGCAATAGGCAAGTAACCATATGGGACAACATCATTGGACGGAAAACCGATTAGGTGGTAGGAGCGTGGCACCTATATGTGAGATCTTTCCCTTCGTGATGCATTGTTTGGCCCCAGTAGATGATAGGTGGAATTATCCCCTTGAGCGATACAGCTACACGATCATAAGGAGCCCGGAACTTCCCCAAAAAATCCAGACAGGTGATTGTGGGGTGTTTTGTTTGAAGTTTATTGAGTTCCATTCTCTTGGGATGCCGTTTCCGAAGTGGCTGTGTGATATGAACATGAAGACTTGCAGAGAGAAGCTTGCGTATGAGATATTAACTAAGCTCCGCCGAACAGGTGAAGAGTCTCGTACCGACACCGAGAATGAATTGCTAGACGTCTACGAATAGGTGAAGTAGAATTCCTCTTTAACTTTTGGATTCCCGAGAACAATGGATTCTTGCATAAATTTATCTTTTGTAGATGTAAGAAAAACTCATCCATCTTTTGGCTTACTTTCTGCGGGAATTTTTTGTGCCATGCCAATTGTGATGTCAAAAGCGTGTTGGGCATAGGTAGGGTATTTCTAGGGTAATTGGTTTAAGACTTCTATAGAAGTCTGGTGTCAGACTTCTATTTCTATCTTTTGTAATGAATTTCTATTATTAGACTTATATTGCAGTTTGGAAAGGGTGTGATTTTCTTAAGACTTATTTAGACTTGACGAGATGCAGCAAACACATAAGTACTACAAATTAAGTTTAAGCTAACAACAACAATCAACGATTAACACAACAAATTCTTAGACTTAGACAACTTAAAAACCGACTTCGAAACGAAATATTGTACTAGAAAGACACCAACAGACTCCTCTCAGACTTTCTTCAGACTTCTCTATCAGACTTCTAAATTGCATTCGTCAGTACATCAGGCTTCTACCAGATCTAATCCTTCTCAGGTTTGGTTACCTGTCTCCACCGAAAAAGACAGTAGCTTCTCATATACAGTAGATAGATGAAAACAACTATAAAACAAGTGAGTGTAAGGTGATTTAGCTTACACAATTTGTTTTTTTGTGGCCTGGTTGTTTGCAATTAGAACAAGTATATTGCTTGGGAAGCTTCCGTGGTTTATTGCACTTTGTCTTGGCAATTTCTAGCCAAGTTTGCCACCTCGACTTCTGAGGTCTTCCAGGAGGACGAGGATTATGCGGGGGAAGGACACGTATGGTGTCAGGAGCTTTCATAGTACAGTTCTTCGGAAGGATGTTCATTGCGTATGCCTGAAACAGATAATCCCTACCGTATGATGGGCATGGCAGCGTATATGCGTGTAGCTTAAGTTCTGGTGCAGCGCAGATTGCATGTGAGCAAGGTATCTTTTCGTAATCCCACACACCACATTCACACGTTCGGTTGTGCAAGTCGACCACACAATCCCTATGTCCTCCATTAACAACGAATAGATACCCATCAACGCGTTCCGCCGTCATGAAGTCCGCATAATATTCACGAATAGCCATCAAATATTCAACTCCTCGGCTAAATTTTGTTGTGAGACTCAATGCATCTAGCCGCCTTTTACAAAACCACGTCCCTAGCTTCTCTTGTATGAACTCCAAAAGGAAAGAGATAGGATATCCTTTTGCCTTCTTGACTACGGAGTTTATACTTTCGGCAATGTTGCTCGTCTTTATGTTGTACCTTTCTCCAACAAAGTGAACACGGTTAACGCAAGTGAAAACAAGACTGCAATAGAAGTCTGATAAAGACAAATCAGACTGCACAAGAAGTCTGATAAGAAAAATGCATTTTCAGATTATACATGTTTCCATAGAAATGAACGTGTGACCATAGACTCGGATCCGCCTCCTACAAGTATCTAGCAAGGTCAGAATTTACCGCTCGTAAGGAGGTCATGTATCGGTTAAAATCGTACATCGTATATCCGTACGCCGCGTTTTTCACCAAGTACAAAAGATGTTTTCCCCTGAACTTTGTGACTACGTTATTTTGTAGATGGTAATAACAAATCCCTCGCTTTGCCCAAGGATGAACCTTTTCAATAGCATTCTTGATGGATGTGTGCCTATCTGAGACTATGACCAGAGGATATTGGTCTGAAATGCATTCTCTAAGCATTGTGAAAAACCACTCCCACGAGGCATCATTCTCGGAGTCTACAATGCCAAAAGCCAACGGAAATATTTGAAAATTGGCGTCTTGTGAGGCCGCCACTAGCATAACACCTCCATACGGCCCCGTAAGATGCGTACCATCTACCACAATGACTATTCTAAGATACTTAAATCCCTCTATGGAAGCTCCAAATGCTAGAAATAGATATTTAAATCTATTTTCCTCATCTAGTTCTAGAGCAGTCTGCGTTCCCGGGTTGGTTTCTCGATTCCATGCAATAAAGCAGGCAGTCTCTCATAGCCATCTTCCGCTGATCCTCTCACCAACTTTTGAGCATGTAACAACGCTCTGTATGCGGTTGTGTAGCTCATCTTAATCCCATACTGCATGTTCATTGATACTAAGACATGCTTTGGTGTAATCTTCTCAATTATTCCAAAGCATTCTAGAAACAACTAACCAATATAACGCGTAGTATGACGGTTTTTCTTAGCCTTCCGGTCCAGCGTTGAACATGTGTGGGCTCTATTGTAGATCATCACCCAAAACTTGTTTGGTTCGTTCTTGACAACCGCTCGAAGCTTCCAGTTGCATCATTTCACAAGACATTTAGTGACAAACAGGCTCTTGTCATACTTATCTACTATAAATGCGTATTTCCTCATTACCGCCGTCAAACGCAGCTCTGATATAAGATCTTGCTTGCTATCAAAACACTTTCCGAGAAAGATGCCGTCGGACCAATTTCTTCATCGACCAGCAAATCGTTCAGCCACACGCTGCAACTCGTAAGTCTTATTATCTTCATCTTCTTTATCATCTTCATCTTCATCTCCCACTTTCCCATACATGCTATAATCTACACCATCATAGTAAGACTCAGCGTGTTTCTTGAAAACTTGCTCTGGCCCATCACCACCACCACCAACACCACCATCATCACCACCACCACAAATAGAATCATCTGATACTGAGCCCACATCTTCGTCTTCCCAGTCTTTGTCTTCGTCATCTTCATCTTCATCTTCATCTTCATCTTCATCTTTTACATCGTGATTCCTCGCATCTTGATATGCCAAACCAGATCGGCTCGAGACACAAAGACGGATTAAATGCGCACTAGCTAACTCGACCATGCTCTTTACTTGCCTATCATTTGTGACATAAATAGGAGGGCTCTCCGGATCGATCTGTTGCAAGAGTGGTTCCGGTAACGGATATGATAACTCCACCAACTCGGTTTTCTTGTCCAGCATATAATCATCTTGTACCATCTCAACAAGTTCACAATATGTAGAACGATCGCCCAAAGTGATAAACCGCCCTCCTTTGAGAGTATCCACCACAAAATGCCAAATCTGGCCTCTCACAACCCATTCACCAAAATTAACAGGTAGATGCACCATTATCTGTAAAAACAATCATGGAAAAACAACATTAGCGATCTTAATGGAAATATCATACTTCTTCGCGAAGTCTGATTCTATTAGCTACATTGCCATAATTATTAAAAAATTTATTTAAAAATAATTACCGAACATAAGCATGTAAAACTAATGCAAGAGGAAGATATACAACTAACACACATATAAAAAATTTAAAATCAACGAAATTCATCACAAATATACAAAACAAAACAGTTTTACAAAATTTGTCAATCCAGACTGCCACAGAAGTCTGACAAAATAGTACTTCAGACCTCTATGGAAGTCTGAAAAAGAGGGTGTTTTTGCAATTAGAATGTTACAAAGCAAATTGCGGATGCCGTCTGACGAAAAGTTATCAAAGCAGACTTCTATCGCAGTCTGACAAAAAGGGTATTTTTGCAATGACACAAACTTTGACTTTTTTGTCAGACTGCACTAGATGTCTGAGAAAAAGAAAAAGGTATTTCTGCAATTGGCCAAAATTTTAACTTTTTTGTCAGACTTCGAGGAGAAGTCTGACGTTTGTCAGACTTCTTCTGCAGTCTGAAAAAATTATGGGGTAGTTTTGCAATTGACCGAAGTTTGACTTACGTTCCCAGACTTCTAAGGCAGTCTGAAGAAATCCTTCAGACTGCGATAGAAGTCAGACATAAATTGGTGTATTTTTTGCGTTGACCAAAATCTTCGATATCAGACTTCTTTAGCAGTCTGAAAGATTTCATCATTTTCAGACTGCCATAGAAGTCGGAAAATTTTTCCCTCCTATTCAGACTGCCAAAGAAGTCTGATACTTTTCCCCTCATTTCGGTCAACTTTTGAAAAATTTCGGTCAATTACTACCAGTACCCTGTTTTTTTTTCAGACTTATGATTCCGTCTGAAAAAACAGTCAATTTCCGGTCAAAGTTGCTCATTTTTCCTTCATACTGGATATGAAGTCCGAATAAAAAGTCAAGTTTTCGGTAAATTGCAAAACTACCCTATGCCTCGATTAGAGGATTTTTCTTGATTTTTTTTGTTTTCAAAGGAAATTACCAGACTTCAATTTTAATCTGAGTATTTAAAAGTCAATTGCAAAACTACCCTCTCGTTTACCATGTGGGTTTCATCATACTTCTAAAGAAGTCTGAGTATACAACTCAGATCTGAAAATCGACGATATGCAAAAATTCGTACCTATATCCGTTTAGAGTTTGGTTTCACCCTCGTCGAGCGCCCAGAACGTCTAATATCACCGAAATCCCGCAAGCCCAGTCGTGTTTTGCCGTTTTTATGCCATGAAAAACTATTTCGGTAAGTTTGAATTCGAAAATCGAGGGGAAATGGGAGAAATCGGAGAGGAGAACTCGCGAAAAGGTAGTCCGAGCTCTATTCTTGGGATTTAATGGCGAAAAATGGGTTAGTTACTGCATTAACTCGTCGACGATGGTGGTTGTCGTGGAGGTTGAGAATTGAAGGTAATGGCATTTCCGTAATTAAGTTAGATCTGAAATATTTTTTGTCTTTTGAAAAAAACGTTAAACTCTAACAGTAGTCTGAGGAATGGCATTTGCGTGAATACCCAGATTCTTAAAGGGTAATTCGTGGGATTCTGAAAAAGAGGTGAGGAATGAGGCATTTTAGCTTTGACTTCAAATTGTATGATATTTTTGCAAATAGGCCTATTATATAAAACTGAATATTTCAAAGTTGCTAATTCACCTAATTGCGACACGTGTCAAGGCAAAGTTGTGATTGAGGTCGGACTGTATCGGACCGGGTCGACCCATGGACCCGATGACCCGAAGGACTCTCCGGTTTGCTTCCTGGGTCGGATTTCAAAATATTGATTTAATGTATTAAAATAAATTTTTATAACATAAATTTTTGTATGATTTAAGTTAAAATCAAAAATCTAAAGGAATTTAAACAATATTGTTTGATATTTTCAACTTAAAATATATAAAATCTAGTATGATTTAATATTTTTCCAAGATTTATTATCTTCTGATTTTTTTCTATTTTATACAAAATAATCAATGTTTGGCAACATATATAATTAATCAATGTTTGGCAACATATATAATTAATCCAAATAAGTATAGAAATATCCTTAACTAAATCTTGTTTTGACAAAAAAAAAATCTATGTTTTAATAGTGTAAATATAAGGTTTATGAATCGATCCACTTATTTTCAATTGGTTTTGAATTGGTTGTACATAATTCCTAATATGAGTAATTGGATATAGGCTCGTAATTTAGATAGAGAACCAAATGAATTGATACAACCTTGAAAAATCCACTCTTTATTAAAAAAAAAAACCATTCTACACACAAGATTAAAGGAAATCACTCAAAAATATAAACGAGAACATATATATATTTGTTGTCTTCAAGATCTCTTAGGATGAGAGGGACCTTGCATCTAACGTGACACGTTTTGCAAAATTAATGGTCGAGTGTTGTGATTGTTAGAAACCACCTCAAATTGATGTCCCTTGTAGTCAATGATGTATCCTGGCATGAGACGCGAGAAATATCCTATTACACAGTTAGCATGTAGTGTGGCTCCACATTCAGAGCATCTCCTTGCCTCATATTTGAAGTTTTAAGTGTTTCTCTCCAATGGTAATACTTCAATTTTAACTTCAAAAATTGTATTTTGCATTATAGTCCTCACTATTGGTCATAATTATTTAAAATCATTAATTTTTTATAGTAACTATAAAACATACAAAAGAAAGCTCATAAGCGATATTAATCAATATAAAATTATATTTTTAATATAAAACTACAAATAATATAAAAAAACATACAACTAAATTATAAGTAAAATACCAAAAATCCTAATAAAACTATATATTTTTTAATGCTCACGTATATGATCCAATAAGGCATTTAGAAGTGATGATAAATGAGTATCTTTATTTTGTATATGTTCATTATGAATTAAAAATTGTTGAAATCGGGTACTTTCATTTATGAGACACAAAATTATAGGACTAAACTGAATAAACAAAAAATTAATAAAATTATTTATGAGATCTAAAACCGTAGGGGCTAAAATAGAAAAGAAAATATGAAACTTCAAATTTGAAGTTTTGAATAGTGATACTTCAAATTTGGAGTATCACTATTTAATACTTCAAAATTTGAAGTTTTGAAGTTGCTTTTGGAGTGCATAAAACTTCATATTTAAAGTTATGAAGTATTTCTTGGAGATGATGCATAAAACCACTTACTTGGATCTAGTTCTCCCTGACAAATATCGCACCAATGCTTTTCACTCGTATTTCCGCCACAACATAGAGTGAGAGGAAGTTCATCATTATTATGCGTTACCTTTTTTGGCAAACAAGCACAGTTTAAACACAAATCAAAGTCACAAGCATCACAAAGGAGCACATGACATCTAGCTCTTTCTGGCATCCATCGCATGTGTGGTCCTCCATCTTATCAAAATATAGGGGATGTATATGGCCTTCATGCAAGAATGGTTCAGATAGGGAACAACAATGTACATCTATTTGACTCCCTTTTTGAGGCGCGCGTGTAGATGAAACCAACAAAAATATTCCACATAACTTACAATCTAAAATCCGGCGAACACCACAAACTTCTTCATGTAATATGTATGGTGTAATTCCAAAAACAAGTATTTTTTCAGAGGAAGATTAGCACACATTTCATGGAGAATGAATCAACATTCATTATAATTGTAGATTGGATCAAATCCGATTTGATATGCGCATGCTTCACATCGTGCACTCTCGTCATGAATGGTACTGTCTTTTTGGAGCTTCAAAGTATGTTTTTCATGACTACAATGACATATTAGTTATCACCCACCACCTTGAATGGGGTAATATCTTTAGTATGCTCAGATATCCCTTCCAGTTCCACACCGTACCATCCCATACGTCATGTCTGGTTGTGCATCGCGTATGAACTGCATAATTAGGACAATCTGGGCAAGAATAAGCTCCATAATACTGACTTAAATTTACCCTAAGTCCGTCGGAAATCCGTGGAAAATTTTCGACGGATTTCCGATTGGTCCAGTTTTATCCGAGGGAATTTTAGCTGGGGTGCACTTTTACCTCGGGTGATACAGCATCCGTCGGAAATCTGTCAAAAATTTCTCACGGATTTCCGACGGGTTCAGTTTTAGCTGAGGGAATTTTAGCCGGGGTTCAGTTTTCCCTCGGTTGATACAGCATCCGTCGAAAATCCATCGGAAATTTCCCACGGATTTCCGACAGATCTGGGTAAGACGTGTCGGTTGACTGGCCAATTAAAACACAGGCACGAAATATACCTTATATTCCCATATCCGTCGGAAATCCATCGGAAATTTTCCACGGATTTCCGACGGAATTTGGTTTTTTCGAGACCCCAGGAAGATTGACCGCCATAATGAAAATTTTTAATCGAACCGAATACCAACCTGATACCAACCTTTCTCTGATATATATCAATGAAACGAATTTTTTACTTCTCTTTTCTCTCTCTCTCTTCCCGACGACGTTTCTCTTCTCTCTCTCTCTCTTCGCCGCCAGTCTTCTTCTCTTCTCTCTCTCTTCTTGCCGCCGGTGTAAGTTCTATTCCTCTTCTTCTCTTCCGACTAATTTTTTTTTTGTAGGTCGCCGCCGTCCGCCGCCCCCGTCAATCTTCCTCTTCCGCTCTAAATGTGAGTCCCTAAATTTGTAATTTTAGTGATTTAGGTTGTAAAAACCTGGTAAAATCATATAGTATTTGTAAAATCGTTTAGGATTTATAGTGATTTAGTGATTTAGATTAATAATCTATCACTAAAAAATGTTTGTAATTTTATAGATTTAGGATTTATAATGCTAGTTTTAGATTTAGGTTGTAAAAACGAACTTGTAAAAACAAACTAGTCAAATTTATAAATTTAGAGTTAGTAATTTATAATTTTGTTTTTATGTTGTAATAACCTATTTCTAATTTTATAAAACGTTATTGGAATTTATAAAATAAAAACCATTTTTGAAACATTTTAAAATTATATAGAACGTTTTAAGAATTTTTACTAATTAAAAACATATTTATAAAACGTTTTTGAAAACATATTACAATTTTCGTGAATTTTGAAATTTTCTAGAATTTTGAAATTTTTGGGAATTCTGAAATTTTCTGGAATTTTGAAATTTTCGTGAATTGTAAATTTTTAAGGAATTTTGAACTTCTCGAGATTTTTGATGTACTAACGTTTTATGTTTTTCCGCAGGGCTGACGAGGATTCTCTCCGTTCTCGGGGTCCTCGAGCTACGCCTACTGCACCATCGAGCTCAAGCACTCAAGTCCAGGACTCCCAGCAATCTGCGGCTCGGTCCAACATTAGGATCGAGGATCTTGTCCAGCAGCCGAACCGGGACCACTACATCCGTCTCGACCCAAAGTTCGAGGGCGGGACTTTGTAAGTGAAATTTCCCTTATAAGTTTAATATATTTAGATTTTGAATTTGAACGTACTAATTGTATTTTGAAAATGTTTGTAGGTTTAAGTTGTCTGAGATCACAAAGGCTATTTTGCGGATGCTCCACAATATGTTGGAAAAACCGTACGAGAAGTACTCCGACATGCCTGCCGACGAGAAAGACGTGTGGCACCGGAGTTTCGCGGTAAGTAATTTTTGGAGTTTTTTTCTCAATTTTAATTTTGAAAACTAACATTATGTGTTTTTTTTAATGTAGCAAGAGTTCACGTGGAACTCTGATCTTACGAGGAAGGTTATTGGGCAATTCGACAAGTATGCCGCGTTTTCGTACTCGAACCATATGTACGAGTGGAAGCAGAAATAGAAGCAAGGCATAGCCAAGCCGAAGGATCTTGAGGACCATGTCTGGACGGCTTTCTACGAGTACTAGAGTAAGGCGAAAACGAAGGAGACCTCCGAAAGACAATCGGAGAACCGCAACAGCGACCGAGGAGGGAAGGGGGTCTACATTCACAACGGGGGCGCAAAGTCCGTCCAACGCGAGGCGATTGAAATGGTAATATAAATTTCAATTTTTAATTACTAATTTCGTTTATTATTACTTTTTATTAAACAAAATTGTACAGGCCCAGGCAGACGGCAAAGAACCCGACTACCTTAAAGTGATCGAGAGGAGGCACACCAACAAAAAAAATAGTGTGATCCAGGACCCGGGCATGCGTCACCTTGTCGAGACCTGCAAGAAGAAGAAGACGAAACATGAAGTTTCGATGTCGCAGCTCACTCTTGACGGATCATCGGACTCGAACGAGTACGTGTTATCCACATAAGAGATCAACCAAATTGTTCTCGGAATAAGTTTTTATTTGTTTTCAATTTTTTCTGTTATTTTAATTTAATACTAACATTTATAATATTTTGTAGGAAACTCGACAAGTCAGGGTCGATTCGCTGGATTAGGAGGACTTTCGACCCATAAATCTTCTTCCTCGATTCCTCGGTATCCTTCGGAGTATCGGGAATAAATCGCGAAGCTAAGCAAAACGGTTAAAAACCGTGACGACGAGGTCGCAGAGTTAAAGTCTGCACACTACTCAACCCAGACACAGCTCAACGAGTTGCAGAAGACCATGCAGGACGCCTTCCCCCATCTCTTTCGGAAAAAAACACCGACGACCCCGACAACTCTCCGGCCGTTTAAATAAAATGTTTTATGTTTTTTTTTTGAACAATTTTATTTCCGTGTTTAATGAATATTTGTTTTATGTTTAATGAATCTTAAATAATTAATTTAATTTTTTAAATATTTTTTTTATATTTAATAAATTTCAAAAAAATTAATTAATTATTAAAAATTTATAATAAAACTAATTATTAAAGATCCGTCGGAAACAGTCCGTCGGAAATAATCCATCGGAGTGTTGTCGGAAATGTTACCGACGGATTACCAACTGATTTTTCCGATAAGGATCTGTCGGAATATCCGTCGGAAATATTGCCCGTCGGAACCGTTTCCGACAGATTCTTGACTGACTTTTCCGACAAATGGTCGTTGGAATTTACGTCGAAATAAATGGCCATCGGAATGTTGTCGAAAATGTTTCCGACAGAATTTCGACAACCTCCCGACGCGTAGTTCTGATCAAATATCCGTCGGAGTTTCGTCGGGAATAGGGCCGTCGGTAATCCGTCGGAAATGATTCCGACGGTTTAAATATGTCAGAAATTCGTCGGAAATAATGCCGTCGGCAATCCGTCATAATATTCTGACGGAATTTATTTTCCGACGAGCTGTAACCGACGGAGATAATCCGTCGGAAACGGCCTTTTCCGACGAATTATCTCCGACAGATAATCTGTCGAAAAGGCCGTTTCCGAAATATTTTCGATGGATACTGCCGTCGGAAAATGCTTGTTTTCTTGTAGTGATGACAATATGATTGCATGGTTCATCACGATGGTTTTCACAACACATATTATTTTCGTTGCAATGGGAAATCATTTACTCTCAAGCCATCTCCTCATGTTAAGGCGACTGCACCCTACGTTCTGCATAAGACTTTGTTTCTACAAAGATCACCGTTTGTAAAAGCAATGTGTGAAGAAGGTATGGTTCTTGTCCTACTCACAACTTCGCCTTCTCCACGATCCTTACAGCCTATCTCTCCCGAGTTTGCTCAGTTAGTACACGATTTTGCTGATATTTTTCATAAAGATTTACCAAATGGATTGCCACCTCTACGTGATATACAACATCAAATTGACTTAGTTCCAGATGTGATCCTTCCTAATCGACCTCATTACCGTATGAGTCCAGATGAGCATGAAGAATTGCGTTGTCATGTTGAAGAACTAGTGGCAAAAGGTTTTTTCCGTTAAAGCCTTAGTCCTTGCGTTGTTCCGGCCTTACTCATTCTAAAAAAAGATGGCTCTTGGCGAATGGGTGTGGATAGTCGCACAATCAATAAAATCACGGTTCGTTATCGATTTTCCATTCCTCGACTTGATGATTTTCTTGATCAGAATGGAGTAGCTTCTATCTTCTCTAAACTGGATTTAAAAAGTGGTTATCATCAAATTCGAATTCGTCCTGGTGATGAATGAAAAACGGCGTTCAAGACACGTGAAGGATTGTTTGAATGGTTTGCCATTTGGTTTGTCCAACGCCCCAAGCACATTTATGCGTGTGATGAACCAAGCTTTGCGACCATTTATTGTGAAGTTCGTGGTGGTGTATTTTGATGACATCTTAATTTTCATTTCATCATTGGCTGATCATTTACGTCATCTTACAGAAGTTTTGGAGGTTTTGAGGTGTGATAATTTTTATGCTACATTGAAGAAATGTGAATTAGGCGCATACAACGTTCATTTCCTTGGATATATTGTCTCAGCTCGTGGTTTAGCCGTAGATCCAAGTAAAGTCTCCGCAATTCAATCTTGGCCTCAACCAACAACGCTTAAGGATACACGAAGCTTTCACGGCTTAGCATCATTTTATCTGAGATTTGTTCCTCAATTTAGCAGTCAAATGGCTCCTCTTATAGATTGTATCAAGAGTAAACAATTTGCTTAGACACTAGAGGCATCGAAAGTATTTGCGATAATCAAAGATAAGTTGAATTCAACACCTATCTTAGCACTTCCCGATTTTACTCAAGTATTCGAATTGCATTGTGATGCATCTAAAGCGAGAATTGGAGCAGTCCTTAGTCAAAGAAAAATTGTCGTATTGCTTTCTATAGTGAAAAGCGTGCGGGTGCGCGTTCTCGTTATAGCACATATGATCTTGAGTTCTATGATATTGTTCAAGCTGCTAAGCATTGGAGACATTATATGTTTCACAAGGAATTTGTCTTGTACACGGACCATTATGCGCTCAAATACCTTGGAAATCAAGACAAAGTTTCAGCCCGGCATGCTTCTTGGATTTCATATCTCCAGCAATTTACTTTTGTCATCAAACACACTTTGGGTGCCTCTAACTGTGTGGTTGATGCGCTGAGTCGTCGTCACAATATCCTGGTTGTTCTGAATGTTTAGGTTCCAGGTTTTAGTTCTTTTGCGGATCTTTACGAAACTGATTCGTATTTTGCTACCATATTCGATGGACGTGCTGGACGATCTACAAAGTTTAGCATCTCTGATGGGTTTCTTTTTCGTGGAACACATCTTTGAATTCCAGATTGTAGCTTGCGACTTCAACTTATTTCGGAGTTGCACCGCGAAGGCCATATTGGAAGGGATCGTACACTTCATCTTCTGACATGTTCCTAGTTTGGCCTACACTTCGTCGCGATGTTGAGCGCTTTGTAGAACGGTGTGTTTTTGTCAAAAAGCCTAAGGACATGCTTCAAACGCGGGTTTGTACATGCCATTGCCGATTCCTACCCAACCTTGGACATACATAAGCATGGATTTTGTACTCGGCCTTCCGCGTACTCAAAGAGGTTTTGATTCTATTTTCGTGGTCGTTGATCGTTTCTCTAAAATGGTGCATTTTATTCATTGAAAAAAAAACAACATATGCAATTCAAGTGGCTTCTTTGTTTTTACGGGACCTATATAGACTTCATGGCCTTCCATCATCGATTGTTTCTAATAGAGATTCTTGATTACTTAGTCATTTTTGGCGTTCGTTGTAGAAACTTCTTGATACAAGTCTTGATATGAGTTCGACATATTACCCTCAAATCCGATGGTCAGACAGAAGTTGTAAACCGTTCACTTGGGAACTTGTTGCGTGCTCTTTTAGGCAATCATATCAAATCATGGGATTCCAAACTTTCTCAAGCCGAGTTTGCCCATAATCATGCCGTTAATAGAATATCCATATTCATTCCATTTCAAGTCATATATGGGATTGTTCAGCGCGGACCATTTGATCTTTCTTCGCTTCCAGATAGGACACGGATACATGGTGATGCAACAGCCTTCATTGACAACATTACACAGATTCATGAGCAGCCGATTGCAAATCTTGAAGATTCAACATTAAGTGGTTGCGGATTCTCATCGACGATGTCTCGTCTTTCAAGAAAGGGATTTGGTATGGGCAGTTTTTACTAAAGAACGCATGCCGCCGCGCGATTACTCTTAATTTGTGATCCAAGAAAATTGGTCATCTTGAGGTGAATAACTCAAATTAAGGAGTTTCTACTTTTGATTCTCGATCTAACTGGTTCAATCGATTGAAGATGAAGACATTTTGCCCTAGTTGACCGCCGCAGAATTCTAACGAGGAAGATAAAGACATTTTTTTAATTATAGTAAATATTAAAATTATTAAAAATTATTAAAAAAATAAATAAAAGATAATTTGCATGCTATTACAAAGAAATAACTCATATTTTCAAAACTAATCATACATTGTGTTCTACATTATTCCACTTTTTTAATATGAAACACTCCTACTAACCTACGACTCTACACAGGTACACTTGAGATATATCGAATATATTGGGTCAGAGCAAGTATCTTCTCTCCCTTCCTTCTCTTTCTTTCAAATTTCTTTTTCTCTCAGTTTTAAGTTCCTCTCCCTCACTATTTGTATTGTTGTTGCTCAATCATCAATCTCGAATTGCAACTTTTTCATCAATCTCGAAGGTTCACACCAAAGTCTCAACCAACCATACCGGACCAGTTATCACTTTCAACCTTTTAGAAATTAGATAAATGATATGTAATTATCTTAATATGAAATCTGCCCAAACATCCCAAACATCGATGTGTGTGTTTCATCCTCTAATTAACATCTTTTTATTCTTTGTTGACTATGTTATGTTCGAAGAAATCTGATTCAATAAATATTTTCCAGATCCTAATGGGAACGGTGTTGGAAGAGGTGGAAACAGCATATATGGAGATGGATACGGCAATTATGGTTATGGAGGATGCAACTATGATGAGGACGGAGGGGGAGGTGGTTTCAGAGGGTGGAGGCATATATATACGGTAGGGGCGGTGATACGAAGACTTGTTAAAACGTAGTTTATGTTAGACTCTTAATTAAATATATATACGAATAATTATTATGTTAGAGTCTCTAACAATCAACATATCTATTGTATATTATGCGTTTTAAAGTTTGTGTCTTGATATTGGGTCGTGGTATAGAATGGTTTATGTTAGTCAGGTAGTAACATATGTGTACGAGTAATTATGGTGGTTGAATCACTAACATTTAACATATTCATCTAATAAATTATGTATACGAGTAACAAATATTGTGTTATTATTACCGTCATTGTTTCAATAAACGGTAAGGTTTATGTTTAGTCATATAATAAAATATGTACACAAGTAATGTAGATGTTAGAGTTTGTAATATACTACATATTCGTCCTTATCTAGTTGCTTCTCTTTGTCACTGATTTGGTACTGTTCATGGTGTATTTCGTGAAAGATTGAGAGTTTCATAGCTTCTCGCTGGAGGTTCTATGAATCTCAATGTGTTAAAGACTTTGTCGAGAGTTTTGTTCGAGTGAAAAATTAAAGATCTTGCTTTACAATTATTTTCACAAGCTATTTGAGATATATCTTTGAGGATCTTTTGGGGTTTAATATAACGTATACTTGTTACAAGAAAATTTAACGCTATAAGTGGTTAATTGCAATGTTAAATATAAAGTTACATGTAAACCTTGGTACAATAAATATTTTAACCATATAAGACTTTACGTATATATTTGAATTAGTCTCAAGATTCATTGTTAAACCGCTAACATATTTAATAGCTAATAACATTTTATTTATCGGTAATGGCTAATGTTAGATGTTTATTTATTATCCACACATACAATATAAATAGCAAGTCTTGCATAGAAGCAATAATGACCACTCCATTAAAAACATGCAACCCAACCCGTTTAAGTGTTAAACATCCACAGTTGGCTAAATGATATATAACCACTAACTTATTTGAGTCTGAAGTAGTCCCTCAAATTTAATGTTAGAATACTAACATGTTTAATAGCTGATAACAAATGACTTCTTGATATTATATATTGTTACATGTGTAATATTTATCACACAACTCAAACCACTCACCGAGTCGACTCGGCATGTTCAACTTAACTCAAATGCAAAAAAAAATCCAGTCACTATAATGAGTCAGCCAACTCGAACCCAACTCACTGAATCAATTCGGTACATCCGAGTTTATTCGAACGAAAGCTTTTTCCGACACTATCATCATAACTATGGGTTTTGTTGAATCTTCGTCGAATTTGCTTCCTTCACCTTCAAGAGACACAATCACAACCATCACTGCCGTATCTGATATTCAAATGAGAAAGAGAAAATAAATTGTAGATATGAGAGAGATAAAGAAATTGTAAATTGAAGATGAGTGTGTGGCTGAGATTTCTCTGTCTAGATATGTCTTATGCCTAATATCCTACTACTCAGCTACGCCAACCTAAACTACCTACGTAATGTTTATGCAGTCGATGTGGCCGGTATAACGAAGGTTATATATGTCATTTATAATAACCACACACACAATAACTCTTTATTTTAGTGGGCCCTTGGTTATTTTGCTAATTTTGACTTCGAAAATAATTTTCTACCCAATTCACTCCAAATAAAAAAAAGCCACATCATATTTTCTACCGGAAAAGTTAACAGTTCTGTTAAGTATCATGGTGGCGCAAACTCGAAAGTTAGTTTGATGGTTTGAAATGAGATTTTTTTTAGTTTGATTGTTTAAAGTGAGAGTACAAAAATCTAAAAGTTTAAAGTGCTAGTAGGTTGTGTACTATGAAGGTTAAAAATATGATTTTTTCAATAGTAATAATCCCCCCACCTTAAAAAGTTCAGGATTATCTTGATCTAATGGAATCCATTCTCTTTTGCATTCGATCGGTTGTACCTAGAGAAAGCCTTACTACCGTCGATGGAGATGTCTATGCACCACACGTCTGCATACATCTTCCAGAGAACCAACCACACTATCTTGGCATTGATTCCTTTAGGTTATGACCATGGAGATTTACGCATCAGTGAAGCCTAAGGAATACACGAATCATGCGCATATACTTTCGGTTCTACGAAACATCTCCGAAACAAATACTTGAACGATAGAATATAACAGGGAGAGACGAGAAGACGATAAATTGAATGAGAGATGAACCTGATATGATTGGGCAAGTTTGTGATTAGAGTATAAGACATCATCAGGCCGAAAGTTAAACTTGACCTTTATCTTCCTCCTTGCAACGAGGCAGGGATTCTTCGGCATATACAACATCTTCTGTTAAAGATTTGATAATATACTTTCTCAAAAAAAAAAAAATTTGATAATTACTAATATATAAAAGAGTTTCAAATAAAAGGTAGCCAAAAAGACGAAGAATAGAAGAGATTTATCAATCAATTTCATACATTTAACTCTGAAGGTAATTGCTAATTTGGCCTTAGAGAATAGGGAAGATTAGAAGCCGTGGAAGCGATTCATTAATGTTTGTGAACAAAAAGGTTTTTTACTGGTTTTTTTAATATGGACACGTGTAACTCTCTCCACTGATGATGTGGCATTCAGCTAGAGAGAATTAGTCATCTTTCGTATATTAGAGTATACCCTATATTTATTATAGTTATTCTAACAAATACTCTATAAAAATACCCGAATCCGAAACCATAAACTATAAATACCCTATATTTTGGACCGTAAGAGATTGGATCTCAGACCAGATCAGATAGGATCTCTTAACTAAATCTCGGATCCTATGTATTCTCACTACAAGAAAACACAGTTTTTGCGACCACTAAAAGAGTCCCAAAATGGTCGCAAATGAGTCATTTGCGACCATTTTGGGACCAAAAAAAAGTGGTCGCAAATATTTGGTCGCTAAATAAAGTAGTCTCAAAACGATCGCAAATTTGGGACTGATATGTGACTATAATATCAGTCTTAATTTAGAGACTGATTTGCGACTACTTGTAAAAAAATAATTAAAAAAAAAACAAAACAAAAATTCTAAAATATTTTATTTATTTATTAAATTAATTAATTAAAAATTAAAATTACAAAATTAAAAAAAAAATTAAAAACAAAAAAGAAGATCGATCTTCTTCTTCCTCGCCGGCGGTCGATCTTCTTCTCCCTCACCGTCGGCGACCTTCCATCTTCGATCTTATTCTCCCTCCATGGCCAAGATCTGCTCCTCCGCCTCCATATCGAGCTCACCACGAACCACCATGGCCAAGATCTGCTTCATCTTCATCTTCACTCGCCGGATCTGCTCCTCCGGCCAGACTCCCAAGCCTCGCCGGATCTGCTCCTCGCCGGATCCTTCTCATCGGATCTGTAAAACAAAAAGAAAGAGTAAACGCAACACAATATCATAAACAACACTCACACATATAGATAAATTAAAGCACGCAGCTCCAATTTAGAAGAAATAAAATCCAAGAGAGCAAACGGTAATTACTAAGAAAATCAATGAACAAATCATCGACGGATAGAAACATAAATTCGAGAAGATCGCATAGAAGATGTCCAGAAGCTGAAAGCATCGGTAATAGATTCCACTGGTAAAATCGATCGAGCCTTTGACCATTATCAAATCAAATAAAAAAAAAAGAAAAAAAAAATAAAACAGCTTTAATCCTCTACCGTTGGATTAAACCAATCAACGGTGGAGGATCTCGATCCTCGTCACAAGGAACTAGCCAATGAGAAACTTTCATTATTTTTGTCATTTGGTCGCAAATTAGTCGCAAATTTGGGACTCTTTTGTGACTACTATTAAAAAAATCGACTGGGGTTGCTAAACGGTCGCAAATTTGGGACTCTTTTGTGACAATAAAATTTTTTTACCCTAAACCCTAAACTTTAAGAACCTAGAAAATTTAAATATGACTTTACAATGATTTTGTGTATATAGCAGTTCAAAAATATGTTAAAACTTAAAAATAAATAAATTTTGAGATCATTTTTATCTTTCAAAATCATTTCTTATAAAACACATGTAACACTTAGTAGATGTTATGATTAGATTGAAATTTTTGTAAGTGTTATGTATTTTTTAATTTTTTTTATGTTTATGTGTAATATCTACTTTACAATTTAAGATTTAGAGTTTATGATTAAGAGTGGTTTAGGGTTTAGAATTAAGGATTTATAAAATGATCATATATTATAAAAAAATTGTGTAAGTGTTGAATTTTTTTGTATATTATTTGATGTTTATGTGTAAAATTTTGTTTACAATTTAAGATTTAGATCAAATTTATGATTAAGGGTTAGAGGTTTAGGGTTTAGGGTTAAGGGTTAGAGGTTTAAGGTTTATGATTAAGGGTTAGAGGTTTATGATTTAATTAAGATATAGAGTTTATGATTAAGAGTTAGATGTTTATGATTTAAGATTTATAGTTTATGATCTAATTTAGGGTTTACAAATTAGTGTACATGTTACCCTAAACCCTAAAATGATTATATTTTAAAAAAAATTGTAAGTGTTGAATATTTTGTATATTATTTGATGTTTATGTGTAAGATCTTGTTTACAATTTAATATTTTTGTATATTATTTATGTTTATGTGTAATATATATTTTACAATTTAAGATTTAGAGTTTATGATTAAGGGTTAGATGTTTAGGGTTTAGAATTTAGGATTTATAAATGATTAGATTTTTAAAAATAGTAAGTTTGAATTTTTTTTTTATTATTATTTGAATTTTTGTATATTATTTGATGGTTTAGGGTTTAGAATTTAGAGTTTATATTTTTTTTTAATATTATTTGATGTTTATTTAAAAAAAATCGAGTGCAGTTGCTAAACCGAAGCAAATCAGTCACAAATTTGGGACTACTTTTGCAAGTCCTTAAATAGTCGCAAATAAGCGACTCTTTTCTGACCAATTTTTTTAGTCGGTAATTTGGGACTCTTTTGCCACTGCAATACCAGTGGTCGCAAAGTGGTCACACTTTCGTCCCACTTTTTTGCGACCAAAAAAAGAGTCACAAAAAGTGGTCGCAAAAACTGTTATTTCTTGTAGTGTCTTCCAACCCTAGTCATAAGGTTATACCACTTATTTTCTTCTTTATCTATACAATCACTTTCGAAGGAAAAAAAATATTCATTGCATTTTTTTATCGTTTGAAATGTTATTTAGAAAGATCCTAATTCAATTGAATATCCTATTACAAATGATGATATCAATCAAGACGATTGAATTTAACTCCATGCAGCACTTGGAATCAGGACGAACACCTCCCCCGACTTGTTCTTCACCTGTTTTGGTCCTTTTGTCTTATTTCTCCTCCATACCAATTCTACATACATCTCCAAGCTCCAAAGTCCCTAAAAAGACCAAGATATGCAATGCAAAAAAAAAAAACACACATATGACTTTAAAATGCATGACAATGAGAAAAGAGACTCAAAATGCATAATTATGATACAAAAAGATGCAAAGTGTGAAAGAAACAATGATGAAATTGTGCAAATAACATGCATGCACATCAAAGACACATGTAACTAAATCGTCGTAAGTTGACTTTTTAGTGGAAAGATCATACATTCCTGTTCTGAGTTCTAAACTGTTTTTACTCAAATGTATGCATATCAATATATCATCTACTTATCGTTGCATGATTCTCTGTAATTACCATAAGACCTATCGCTTTTCCCCATATTGATCTCATTTATTTATTTTTGTTATTTAGTTTCGCTACAACCTGACTCTTTATTTGTCGTTCTATCTTGATACGATTCCTATAAATTTGAAATATAAGAATTTGTCAATTCTTGCGGATTCGATCCCATAATTACTATTTGTGCACTTGCAGTTGTTTATTTAGATTAAAACCTGACTCATATCAGTTGACAATGACGTAGACTTTACCAATATGTGGCGAGCCACCAAAAACATTTCCTAAGACAAAGTTCTTCCATAGAGGATTTGAGTCGAAGTGTTACCCTTAATAGTTCAAAAACAGGGTTGAAATATTTGATATCCTTGGAGGACCTTTGAAGCATGGCACTCCAAGATGAAGGTTTACTGAGAGGGGAGGAAGGTGGAAGACTATTTTGTGAAAGGGGAAAGAAGGATGCCTGTTCCGTCACTGGAATCATCATCGCCATGGCCGTCGACAAGCAAAACTTGAGGAAGACTCAAGAAAAGAAAGAATCGCCCAGAGAGGCTATGATTTATTCTCAACCCTCTTAAAAATACTATTACATTTTTTTTTTTTGATAACATAAATACTATTACATTTGACATTTAACATTTAACATTGGAGTGTTGTCTAAGTCTCGAACTTTGCTATAACGCTCAAAGTGATCCGTTGAAGATACAAGAACCAAGTTCAAAGTTATATAACTATAATACTTACACTAACAATAAATAATAAAAAAACTAACTAACATGATGCAAATTTAAGGTTCACATTACATATGAATCCACTCACATGAGCATATATATATTTATAGTTAGGGATATATGATGAAGACACATGTAACTAAACCAAAGTAAGTTGGACTTTTATAGTTATTCAATATACAATACAAAATTCTCCTCTCAAACCAGCCTTCAACGACAGACTTCAATTTATGTCATGTTTGCAGAAGTTTTACCGAGTGGAACGACCTATATGCCAAGTAAAAAGACGATACTTTGGATCAATAAACTCGTCATATTAGGTGAAATGATCAAAACTAACTTGGTGGGAGAAGTTACCTGATCAGTACTCGACGATCCGCTCATCACTGTCTTCATCTTCTTCGAGCTACCGTTTTCGCCTTTTGTTACTTCATTGACGAAGTTCTGGTCAGATACCTCTGCTTTAAAACATCAGACAAATACGAAACAGTTTAGTTTTACAAAATTCAAAATTAAAAAAAAAAAACATATTGGAAGAGAGGAATTAAAAATACCTTCTCCAATGCTGATCTGATCCCGGTAACGCGAATGCGAGCAGCCTTCCCGTAATATCTGCTTGAGACTCGACGCTGAACCAGAGCTGCACATGACTATTCCCTTCTTCCCATTTGAGCTGACCACTTGGTTCTGGAGCTCGGAACTACCTTCATCCGTTACCGGACTTTGGGACTTGGGTAAATGTTTATAGTGCTTGATCCACGGACTCCTAAGAAACTCGTGAGAATCACCGTGTCTTCCATTGAGACGATATTCGGGTTGTTTTACATTCATCTTCTGCCAGAAACCATCACGAAGAAACAAAATATAGAGAAGAGTAAATTCGGAATCTTATCAACAAGCCACCAAGATATCAGAACAGAGTTAAAACGTCTCATACCTGTTCTTCAGAAGGTTTCCTACCGCTACTACCGAACCTTCTCGATGGTTCAAGACCATCCGGTACAGTCTCCTTGTTCGAATTCGAACCGAGCGCACCGAGAGAGTTATACAGCTGATGTACGAACGAAGCTTCCATTGATTTAAGATACAAACTATGCTTCTCATCAGTCCATTCTATAGGCATATACTCTTTTCCCGCAGAATACTGCAACAATGTTTTAAAAAGGAAATCAATTATACAAACATTTCAATCAAACTAGCAATTTAGAAACCAATGAATAACCAATTTTGTTCAGCATTTGTTCGATTAATTTCTCCACAATATTTAACTCAAAAACACAATACCACCATTAAAACCGGCGCAAACTTCAGAAAATACAGATCTGAACAGTGAAAACGACGGCGTTTCCGGTGAAGAAACCGACATGCAATAAGAAAGAAAAACAAACAAAAAAATCAGAAACATACCATGGAAGAGGTCGTCTCTTCCTCCACAGAAGAAGCATCGTCGGAATCGGAATCGGAGCTACGGCTATAGCTCCCTCTGTAATCACCAACCATTGGCTATCTATCTTGTGGAGAAAGAGGAAGAAGAGAGAGAGAGAGAGAAGGTGAAGATGGAAATAGAAAGGAACAATACAGTTGTAGACGCTTTTACACGTGGTAAGGGTGACACGTCAGCACCGGTCAATTTGGCGGAAACAAGATTAGATATTTTCAAAAATAAAATATCAAAGATATTTTCTTCGACTTGAAAATATCTCCACACGACACCGTCTTTATTTATTATTCGCTTTTTTATAATTTTTAATAGTTTCTTGTGGGCCAGACTCGCCTCATTGTTTTTTTAAGTCAAATTAATCTCTCTTTTTTCATCATGTCTTATCCAATGGGATTAAAGATCATCTCATTCTCGAAATCTCATTATAGCATAATAGCGTTTAGAGATTGCCCTTTTTGGACGGCATTTTATAAGATTGTTTTTTAGGGATCCACTTTTTTTTATTTTATTTTTAATAAACACTGATTTATTATTGGGAAATAGAACTAAATAGGGATGATTTTGTAATCTCCTTCCTATACTAATTCCCTCTAGATTATTACGCTCATCGCTAAATCCTCTATATTCAAAATTATAATCATCAAAACACTCAAATTATTTTATTAAAATTAAATCTACATTCGAGATGAAATTTGACAAATAGCGTTTAATTATCTTTGATTGCGATTTGGGAAGTGATTACCCGACAACACGGATCCGACCCAACATTAAACATAATTTGATTTGGATTTAAACTAAAATAACTCGAAAGCTTTTTTAGGGTATGTCGATTGTTTAGAATCGATTTCTAGAAATAGAGGAGGAAGAATTCAAGAGTGGGAGAGAGGAGAGGAGGAAGACGGCATGTTTTGATAGTGAAAGAGGAGAGGATGATGGATATTGATAACCTGGCCAGGTTTCTCAGGTTTGATTGTTGATTTCTTATGTTCTATTATTCCAAAGTAGTAAAAATTGTCGGATTTATGAGACAGTACCCAATTGATGTTAGTTTTTTTATTTTAGTGACATGAACAATGATTATCCGTTCAATGACAGATATACGACATATCAAAGTGACTGTGATAATAACATTAAAGGAACTGAGTGTGTTGAAAACGTGAATGAAATAGAGAATGGAGATGAAATTGAGCTTGATGAAAACAAGAATACAAATGCGAACCCGTAAAGTAAGAAAGGTAACAACTCTAAAGATGATGAGGATATAATGGATAGACATGAGTATGAAGTTGAGGAATCAGTGGCTAACTTTATTGATGAGGACTCTATTGGTCGTAATATCATTCCCGATAGTTCTGATGAAGAGGAGGAGGATGAGTTGGTTTTTATAAATAGAAGAATGAGAAAGAGAAAAGATGATAAGCTAGCTTTGGGAACTTCTTTCTACACAGGTTTTGAGTTCAAAGAGGCGGTGTTAGACTATGCTCTGGAAAAAAAGCAAGGAACATTGTACAAGAGAGATGCAGTACAAGAAAACTATCGATTTACAAAGGAAATTTGCGATGGACAAACTCCCTCGCAAATTTACGACTAGCTTTCGAGGGACTCTGTCGTCGTAAATTACGACGACTTTGCGACTGTTTTACGACGATATTACGAAGGATACATTTTTCTCGCAAATTCGTAGCGATTTTGCGAGGGATTTGCGAGGCCTGCCTCTTTAGCAAATTTGTGAGGGCTTTGTGAAGGTTTGTTTTTGCGAGGGAATAGCGAGGACAGGTACGTGGATTTAGGTGGAGTTAGGTGAAACACGTTTTAAAGGGAAAGTAATTGTCCGTCGCAAATCTGTAGTGAATCCCTCGCAAACTGCTTTTTCCTAGCAAATTCGTCGCAAATTTCCGTAGCAAATCCCTCGCAATTTTTTTTTCAAATCCTATAAATATCGAAACGTGAGATGAGAGCGTCACAAACAAACATTCATAAAAAAAATTGGAGAAACATATTTTGTTTGGTGGGTGTTTAAAAAATGTATTCGAGCACGAAATATACGTATTACGATCATGGATGTACAATCAAAGAGATCCAGGGATGGGTGAAGTGACGAAAGAGTTTCGGTACGGGTTGCGAGCATTCATGTACCATGCGACAAATCAACCATGTGCGAGTCGTGACGGTAAAATTTTATGTCCATGTAGAAAGTGTAAGAACACCCAATATTTGGAAATTGATATTGTGAAGAGCCATCTATATAATTGAGGATTAAAGCCAAACTATTATATCTGGTTTTCGCATGGGGAAGGTTGTAGTATTGTTGATGCATGAAGTAGTAGTACGAGTCATGGCGTTGATCAACCTAGTTATAATTATGCTAGTTATAATGATGGTCATGATCATTTATTCGGAAATATTGATCACGAAGTGTATCAACAGGGAAATAGATTTCATGATATGGTTACAGATGCATTTCATGAAACTACAACTGCATTTGCTGATGATAATAGTAAGAAAGAACCCAACATAGACGCAAAACAGTTTTATGATATGTTAGACGCTGCGAATTAGCCCATCTACGATTGATGTAGAGAAGGGCAGTCTAAACTATCATTGGCATCTAGGATGATGACAATTAAAAGTGATCATAACCTAAATGAGATTTGCATGGATTCATGGGTTGAGCTAATTAAAGAGTATTTGCCAGAAGATAATATTTCCGCCGAGAGTTACTATGAAATACATAGGTTGGTCGCGTTTTTTGGGTTACTATCAGAAATGATTGATATATGCATTGACAATTGCATAATTTTCTGGAAAGATGATGATAAGTTGCAGGAATGACAATTTTGTGGGAAGCCGAGATATCAACCAAATACTGGAAGGACCCGCATCGCATACCAAAGTATGTGGTACTTGCCAATCACCGATAGATTGAAACGGCTATACCAATCAGAAAGGACATCGACGTCAATTAGATGGCATGCACAACATACCACGGAGGATGAGGAGGTTACGCATCCATCAAATGCAAAGGCGTGGAAACACTTTTAGACTGTACATTCAGACTTTGCTAACGAGAGCAGGAATGTCTATCTTGGCTTATGCACATATGGTTTTAGTCCATTTGGTATGTCTGGGAGAAAATATTCTCTATGGCATGTCATATTGACGCCATACAATCTTCATTTGGAACTGTGCATGCAACGAGAATTTTTGTTCATGAGTATTCTAGTGCCCGATCCTAAGCATCTGAAGCGATCCCTTGATGTATTCCTCCAACCTTTAATTCATGAGGTGAAACAGTTGTGGTATACAGGTGTTCGCACATTCGATTATTCGTAACAAAGGAACTTCAAAATGCGTGATGTGCTATTGTGGACCATTAATGACTTTCCGGCGTATGGAATGTTATCGGGATGGACTACGCATGGAAGGTTATCTTGTCCATATTATCTTGATCGGTCAGAGGCCTTTTAGCTAAAGCATGGAAGGAAACCATGTTGGTTTGACTTTAATCATCGGTTTCTTCCCATGCATCATCCATACCGAAAGAACAAGAAGTTGTTTAGGAAGAACAAGGTTGTGCGTGTCCCCCCCCCCCTCTCAGCGTATGGAATGTTATCGAGATGGACTACGCATGGAAGGTTATCTTGTCCATATTGTCTTGATCGGTCAGAGGCCTTTCAGCTCAAGCATGGAAGGAAACCATGTTGGTTTGACTGTCATCGTCGGTTTCTTCCCATGCATCATCTGTACCGAAAGAACGAGAAGAACAAAGTTGTGCGTATCCCCCCCTGTCTATCTTTCAGTGAATGAGTTTTTTTAGCATATTGATTATTACGGTGCTCAAGAAACCTGTAAACGTGGGAGCAATTGGCACATAAAGGCAAACATGCCTGACGGATATAACGTTTCTCACAATTGGAACAAAAAAGTAATTTTTTGGGAACTCCCATATTGGAAGGATTTCCTATTACGGCACAACATTGATGTGATGCACATTGAATTTTTTTTGTTTTTAACATCTTGAATACGATTTTGAATGTGCAGGGAAAGGGAAAAAGTAAACACAATATGAAATCAAGGTTGGAATTGGCCGAAATATGTGTAAGAAGCGAGTTGCATATTACATGGGACGGAAAAATACCGATTCTGACTTTTCGATTGTCTGGGGATGCGAAACGGGCGTTGTTTGACTGAGTTGGTTCAGAAGTAAAATTTCTTGATGGATACGTGTCAAAATTCTCAAGATGCATAGAACAAGGCAATAAATTTTCCGGTATGAAAAGCCACAATTGCCATGTATTCATGGAGTGACTTCTACCGTTTGCATTACTCGAACTCTTACCGACAGCTGTTCACGAAGCACTTGCGGGTAAAGAAGTATTCAAATATGTATATTTTAATAATAATTATAAATATTATTATGTTCTTATTTAATTAATAATATTATTGGTAGGCATTGGAGCATTTTTCAGGGATCTATGCACCCAAACACTGACAGAGGATGGCATAGCGCAGTTACTCAATAATATCCATGTGTTTGCTCTGTAATTTGGAAAAAAATATTTCAACGTAATGGAACATCTTCCAATCCACCTACCACATGAAGCAGCTCTTGGGGGGCCCGTGCAATTCTGATGGATGTAACCGTTCGAGCGATTCATGGGACATCTGAAAGGAAATGCCAAAAATCTTCCAAGAGTGAAGGGTTCAATCGTTGCAGGTAGTTTGACCGAGGAAACATCTCACTTCATGTCATACTACTTTAGCCCAACCATCAAAAACCCGCTCCTCGCACTCTCCTCCGGCGACTCCTCCTCCTCCTCCCTCGCGCCGAGCATCTTCTCGATCCACCTCTCCCACGATTTCTTCACCGGAGAGCTTCCTACTCTCCCTCCAGCGACCGGCGGCTCCTCCTCCTCCTCCCACCGGCGACTATTCCTCTTTCCCACCGACGACTCTAGACAATTGAAGGTAAAATGAACCCCGACTATTTTGTTTTTGTTAGATTTGATAGAAATTAGGTTGTTAGATTTGTTAGAAATTTGTTTGATTTTAGTGTTAGAAATTATTGTTATATTTAGATTTAGATCGATGGATTAGGTTTAGTTGTTTGATATGTTAGAAATTATTGTTAGATTTAGATTTAGGTTTGTTGTTTGATAATCGATTGTCTGTTGTTTGTGTTGGATTTTTTTGTGTTGTGTTGTTGGTAATCGATCCAATTTAGATTAGTTGTTTGTGTTGGTTTTTTTTTTTTAATTTTGGATAATTAGATAATAGGATTTTGATAATAATATTTATAATGAATTCGATTTTTTTTTTGTAATTTGTAAATTATAATAAATATTAATTATAATGAATTTAGTAATCTTTTTCTAATTTTTGTTTTTTTAGATGTCTGGATTTCGAGTTAACGACTACTCTCGATTTATTTCGAGAGGTACTGCATCTACTCCTCCTGTTATTGGAACCAGTTCCAATTCGCAGACGGATGGCACGACTTCTGTTATTCCCGAGACCGAGCAGCCAGTGCCTACCACCCTCCCTCGCACCGGCTACCACCGCACCGGTTGCCCCCATTGATATTGCGATACAACATGTTCTCGATAGTCTCGGTCATGATCGTCTACCACAGCTCGATCCAAACCATCCTCCAGAAACTTTATTGTATAATTTATTTTGCCTAACTTATTTATGTTTTTGTTTACAATTACAATCATTTCATTTTTGATTTACGATTTTTTTTTTATTAAGGTTTGATGATGACGGAGTTGTGGCTACTCAGATCCGATCGATCTTTGAAACATGTTTCAAAGAGCCTTATGCCAATTACACGCAAACACCGGACTATGTCATTGAACAGGGGTATAAATTGTTTGGTGTAAGTTTTCTAAATTTTATCAAATTTAAAATTTTCATTACTTAATATTATTTTCTATGAATTTAACCTCTTTTTCATAGCAAACGTTTCATTGGAATTTTGCGATTAACAAGACAATCTGCACACAGTTTGAGAAGAAATTGAAGGCTCGCATGTGTGGCCAGATTGGACGGTGGAAAGAAAAGTGGAAGATTAACGACAATAAGGCGAAGCCTAAGTGGCTTGATCTGTTGGTTTGGGATGGTCTTGTTCAATATTGGCTGGATCCGGTGAGCGAGAAGAGGAGTGCCAATAGTCGGGCGGCCCGATACTCCGATCCTGATGGCTACAGGGCTTTTAAGCAACGTTCCGGACATACCTCGTATAAAGCATGAGGTCGAAAGATAGTAAGTTTTGTCTTTCTCTATTTAAATCATTCATTCAAAATTTAATTTAATCCTATGATTTTATGAATTTTTTTAGACTGAAAAGACCGGAGAATCTGTTCTGGATTTTTTATTGATGGACGCTCGGAGAATATCTATAATGATGTCACCTTGAGGCTCCAAAAGTTGTCTAAGCAACCGATAGTGATCCGGAGAGCACTCTATCTGGCGGACTTACTCATGCAGTGAAGAATAAGTTTTTTGCCGAGGTACATATTTAAAAATTAAGTTGTTGTTTTCTATTTAAATATTTTTAAATATAAAGATTTTTTTTAGGTCGCTCATCGCAAAAAAGGAGAATTTACGAAGTCGGTTCGCTGCAATCGCAGTTTGAAGCCGCTACTACTCCGTCTTAATCTCGATCGCATGATGATCCGGCAGTTCTGAAGCAGATCATGGCATCTCTGAACGAGAAGATGAATTCCTATGATGTCTTTATCGACTATTTTGCCGAGAAGGATCCGGTTTTGGCATCTTTGATGCGCCAAACCCGTAACTCCTCAGGAACCGGAACTGAAACCGGGCCTTCGGCAACATTTAAAGTTTTTTTTTTCAGAACAATTATATATTTTATTTTGTTTTGTGATATTCATACATTTTACATGTTCTAGCATACATTTTACTTAGAGTTTTGTGCCATTTGCATGCATAATCATGGGTTTGTCTTGCATTTAGGTCTCATTTAGAGTTTAGGACATTTTCATTAGGTCTAGTGAGTTCTTGCATGTTTTGGAGTACTCTCTAGGTGATTGGAGGCAATTTGGGCATATTTGGAGAAATGAACCATAGTAGAATGCAAATTCCATCCGAGATGCCGAAAAGATGTGGCTGGACGGAGGCCCTCCGATCTGAATCAACTTTGACGACCTCCATGGAAGTTTCAGAGGGCTGAGTTAGCTGTCCACTGGAGTTTGAATCAGGTCATTCGGACATCTGGTTAGGCATTTATCGCAGTTTTAAGGAAGACGTATCCGCCTGGCCGAGAGACCAAGACCTGTACCGCCCCAATTACGCCCGGCATGCACGTCCGGTATGCAACCTTCATCCCACCAGGAAGAATACTGGCCACAAATACCGGCCCCAATTTGGCCGGTATCAGAACTTCGACCAACAACCTCCATACCGGCCACACATACTGGCCCCAATTTGCCCGGTATGGAAAGCTCGACCAAAGACTACGTCTCACCCGGCATGGAACATGACCATCAATATCGCCCCAATTATGACCGGTACACACGTCAGGTGCTGCACCAACTCCCGACCAGGAGAAATACCGGCCTCCCATACCGGCCCCAATTTGCCCGGCGTAGAAGCTCTCACCGAAGCCAGCCGAAGTGTTTGAAAGATCAGGCTAGACGAAGATCCTACGCTCGGATTTAGCCTCTGAAGTCTTCATAGAAGATGTAGGTAATTGAGTTATATGTCTTCTGGAGGTGGTTGAAAGTCGGTCTGATCTGTGGTATGAAAGATACATCAGATTTAGCAGGGACATGTCTGACTGGCGCCCAAACAAGTTATGCTCAAAGAAGCAAAGTCTCCATACCGGCCCAACCATACCGGCCGCAATTTGGCCGGTTTCAGAACTTCGACCAGAACTTGACCAGGTCAATATCCGGTTTGTTTCGGGTTGACCCGGTCCGAACCCAAGGAAAAACACTTTTATATGTCAAAAATCCCATTTTGGTGGATCTATCTTACTTTTTATCTTTTTTCTCTCTAGAACAAAAGACTTGTCTTTTTAGGGTTCTTAGGATTTTTCCCAAAGATCTATTTGATTTATGCAAGTTTGAGTTTATATCTTTTCATCTTTCTCTAATCTTTCACTTTCCTATTCCCTAGTCATGATTAACATCACCTCTTTCACAAGATTTGGTGTGTTCTTCATGACTAGTGAGTAGTCTTTTAGGATTTGAGGATTTGGTAGATTTAGGGTAATTTGATGGATGATTAATGATGTCTAGGATTAGATTATATGAGTTCCCTTCTTAATTAGTGGTTTTAAAGCTAGATCTAGCTTGAGAAAGTGGATTTAAATCAAAAGGCATTTCATGCACACAAGGTGTTTGATGAAATGCCTTGATGAACTAATCAAGAGATATTCATTTCTACCCTAAGGGATTAGTTGTCTAGAGTGATTATTTGGTTGATCTTGAATGATAGACTTAAAGCTTGCTAATTAGTGATTCACAAATGAGAATTTGATCTTGAATTAGTAATTAGCAAAGTAATTAATGTCTTGAGAGAGGATTAGTTAAGATTAGTGATCTTTGCCTAGGGATTAGTCTTCATTAAGTATTGGGCATCATTAATTAGCCATTGGATTGTCCTATCTCAATTACCTTATCCTTGAATTCGCCTTTTATCATTGTTTTATTCACCGTTTAGTGTCTTTAGCTCTTGTCACTTGTCTTTTAATTGATAGTTCACTAGCTTAATCGCCAAAACCACTTGATTTGCTTAGCTTATATAGTTTTTTGGATTCCTAGTGTGTTAGCCTCATACCTCCTTGGTTCGATATCTTAAATACTACAATGATATGAGTAGGTTTGAGTAATTGATATGAACCTAACGAAATTTTACTTATCAATTTGGCGCCGTTGCCGGGGAGGTTTAGCGTTAGCCATTAGGATTTAGGTTCTTAATAAGACTAGGTTTTTATTTACATTATATTTATGCACATCACTAAGAGCATGCATCTCATTGAGATGATGAATTTTCTCTTGTACATTGCCACTAAATTATCTTCCTTAGGCCTCTTGTGTTTTCATAGGTACCGAATCCAAAGAAAGAGCAATGAAAATGCAAGATCACTTGAAGTGTTTGATATGGATGATCAAAGAGGGTACCGAGTCCAAGGGAAAAGTAGTGGAGAGACGAGATCACTTGGGGTGTCGGAAATGGACTACCAAAGGAACGTTCTTCAAACTCCACAACTTCAAGAAATGGCACAACCTCAAGAATTGGTATCAAATCCAATCCTAGTTCCAAAGGAGAAGACAGTGGTTGGGAGTTTTGACACTCCATGTTTTCGTGGATCAAGATATGGAATTCACTCACCACCAATCGAAGCCGAGGCATACGAGATAAAGCCAAGCTTGGTTAGGTTGATTCAAGAGTCTAGATTCTTGGGGACAACGGTGGAAAATCTTTATGATCACTTGGATTCGTTTGAGAGGTTGTGTGACACGTTTAGAACCGGAGGGGTGCCCCATGATAGCATCAAGCTCATCTTGTTTCCGTTTTTCTTGGAGGAAAAGCAAGCCAATGGGAGAGAACATTGCCATCTCGCTTGGTAAATTCTTGGGATGATTGCAAGGAGATTTTCCTCAACAAGTTCTACTCCACACAAAGAACGGTCCAAACTAGAAGGCACTACAAGAAAAAAGGCTTTTCTTAGCGGCTGAATAACGCTATCTAACGATACCATAGCGTTTTAACAAGCGCTGTATCATCGCCCGTCATAATAGGTCAGACACTTTAGATAGCGGTTTTTTGCAGTGCTATCGTGTCTTTATCTAATATAGCATTTTTTTCTTTGCAATTGTATATTTAACAATAGCAATTGTACATTGTTATTAATTGTTTTATTCAAAGCATTTTTGTAAATTTACTATCGTGTCTTTATCTAATATAGCATTTTTGTTATTAATTGTTTTATTCAAAATATGTAATTGATTCATGTAATTATTTCAATAAATTGTATTTTTTAAATTACAATTTTCTAGAATTTTGTTTTTTTGGTTTTTAGATAATTTGACAAAATGAAAAAATGTCATATTTTATTATATTTATATGAAACTATGATACAAAAAATCTATATTACAAAGTAAAATTACATAATTAAAAATAAGTTCATACAATTCTTACAAAGTAAAATTACATGATTTCTCTTTCAACTTCCTAAGAACCAAACCGAAACCAAAAACAATGAGTGTTAAACCTAAATCAACAAACCAAACAGATTTATCCACGCCATTCATGGCATTATCACAGATTTTGGTTTTCTTACTGCTTTCTCTCCGCCTCACTAATTTGTTACAAATCAAACATAAATACAAAAGATCAGAAACATTCCTAAGCTAAATACTGGCAATGAAAGGGTCAGCTGTATGCAGAGTATCGATGCTAAACACAGGGATTCCATGGCTGAATCTCCTAATTGCAGAGTAATAATGCCACACGGCTGAAGAAATCACACAAGAAAATCAAAAATTGAAACTAACAAAACAAACAAACAAAAGCAAATCCCTTACCCGCATATAGTCATGGAAGCATTTGAATTTGGTTTATCGAATTGAATAACACCTTCGAGAGGAACATTCTCTTGACCCACGACAACTGTGCTGTCTCTTGTAGATGGGAATTTGGGAAACTGAAGTATAAGGTGTAGCAGAAACAACAACATAAGTTAGAGTTTACGGAGAATTTGGGTCGCGAAGCTTAGTGAGAAGCCAAACCTTGAGAAAACTAGCGGTTATGCTCTTCCGGCAAAGGATGATTAAAGCCACCGCGACGGTTCATGTATCGTACTGTCTTGGCTGTCGCTTGGTTACAGCCCTAATCCCACTGACATCGGCACCTGCAACATATGTACCTTCCGAATAAACACTCATTTCACCTTCGCTTAACAAGGATTTCGGTTAAGAATATGAAATCGAGAGAGAGAGAGAGAGAGCTTCGCGGCGCCAGTAGAGATCGGGAGATAGAAGGAGAGAAAGCTTGCCCGAGAGTAACCGCGAGAAAGAAGGAGAGGAAGGAGACTCGCCGCCAGTGTTCTCAGACCCCGTCGCCTCCGTCGTTGTTGCTCGCCGCCGCCGCGAATCGCAAGTAAGCGCGTTGTTGCCTCTGTCTCGAAATCGACCAAACCCTAACAATTTGTCTCTATCATGTGGAGGCGTCTTCTTCGTTCAAGGAGGCTCGGAGAGAAGAGAAGTGAGACGAGGAAGAGGAAACGACGAAGAGAAGGGTTTGAGACGAGGAAGACAAATCTAACGGAGAGAAAGAAAATTAGAGGAAGGAAGAAATAAGATTTGGCCACGTTATCAATCCCAGTGATATATTTCTATTGGCTCTCTATTTTTATTTAGTTTTTAATGATTAATGCTTTTTTTTTTACATCAATGATATCTATCTTATAAGGGATTTATATAAGTTATTTATTTTTCAAAATGTAAATTAAACTATTTTCTAAATGTAAGAATAAAATATATTGTAGTTGTGAATTATGTAACTATTCGGAGTAAAACACTCATAAATTATAAATTCACCAAAAAATCAAAACCCTAAACCCTAAATCAAACCTCAAACCCTATGTCTTATATCCTTATAAGCTAAAACTTCAAATCTTATACTCTATACCTTATACCTTTATATCAAAGACTCACTAACTTTTCCTTCTTATTTTTAATTTTGTAATAGTTTGTTTCTATTCTATTTTATGCTATTAGTATGAAACAATAGTTTATAGGGTTTGTATATATGTTTGTAATCATTTTTGCAATGATTTTGCAATCTTTTCCAATAATTGGCAATCATTTTCATTTGTTAATTGACAACATAACCTAAACCATAAATCAATATAACATAAATCCTAAATCAACATAACCTAAACCCTAAACACCAATACCCTAAACCCTTAAAAAATTATTATATATATATATATATATATATATATATATATATTATGTTATACATATGAGATAAAAAATTATTGTATATTCTATTGTTAATTGAGAAATTACAAAGAAATTATATTTCACACAATAAACTCTATATTTCAAATCTTATACCTTATATCCTAAACCTTATATGCCCTAAACTCTAAATCAATGATCATAATTTTCTCTTTTTATTTTGTAAATTTTAATTTTTAGTTGTGTATTGATAATGTTCTCTTAATTGATTATGGATAGCAATAACATATACTTTATACCCTAAACCCTATGCCCTAAACTCTAAATTAAATATCATAACTTTTCTTTTTATTTTGTAAAAAAGGAAATTAATGCTTTATAGAATTAAAACCATGAAATCAAAACCATGAAAATTATACATTTTTACAAACATTCAATACTTAATTCTTCTTTTATTTATAATTTTAAAATTGTTATTTACGGATTATAAGACAAATTTATTGTAATTGTTAATAGAACTTGAAAAAAATAAATTTTGTTTTTTAATCCGTAAAAAACAATTTTATAAATTTCAAACCCTAAACCCTATACACTAAATCAAATCCTAAACCCTATACACTAAATCAAACCATAAACCCTATACACTAAATCAAACTCAAAATTTTCTGTTTTATTTTGTTTTTTAAATTTTGTCCTGTGTATTTTTTAATTTTTTTTTAATTTTATTTTATATGGCAATGACATATATATTTTTAAAAAGAAAATACCATATAGAATTAATACATATATATATATATATATATGAAAATTTTAAATTGGAAAAGCAAAGTGATAACTTTCTTGAAGGAAGGTTTTGCAACCGTGAGTTTGTTTCTAAACTGGATACTACACCAATCACAAGAGGATAGAACATAAAAGACATCAGCTTCTAAACATTTTGTGTTAACAATCAACCAAAATCTGAAATCCATCACCCTAACAAATCCGTGAAAAGAAACCGCACGATCGGAATCTCATTGTCAGATTGGCTGTCGCCTCCAAATTCTTCGTCCTCGCCTTCTAATTCATCATCATCTTCTTTATCCTCCTCTTCTCCTCCTCCTCCTCCTCCTATGATGGAAGAAAAGGGATCCTTGGTGTGGTTAACTGAGTTTTTGTAGTAAATGTGAACTGTGTTTCTTACGTTTTCATTCGGGTATGGAGCAGTTGGTGCGGGAACAACAACATACTTGTTGAGCCTCTCGAATCTCGCCTTCCGTTCTTCTGCAACTGCTCGTGACCTGCTATAAAGGTCCCTACCATTACCTGTAATAAGAACCCATGTCAGACACAAAATAATCATGATCCAAGACGTCCACACAAGATTCTGACATTTGAACTAACCTGGACAGAACTAGCAGCAAGAAAGAGACCAGTGAGTCCTCCACCAAAGACACGACCGTCTAGGCTGCAAGGCAAACACTCATACCACCAGCTCTACTTCGAGTTCCACCAGAGTCATTTTGCATAAACGAACCCGTCAAAAGAGAATCTCAAAACGACCATGATCACAATAATATACAACCCAAAACCATTTGAAGGAAACCGAATACTACAGAGAAGTGCATTCTTCATATATATATATATATATATATATATATGTGAGAAGGACCTCATAAGTTAGAGTTCTGCCGGATGTCATAGATTGACGAAGTGTAGCATTTGAGATGGGACCATTTGCTGAAAGGATGCAGATAGCACGAGATCCTTGTTGAGAGAATGTCATTATCTTCATTATCACATCCTGCAAAAATCCACATGTCAAGAGATCATCTTAACCAATATAATTGTTCATAGTTAAGATATTTGAAGTGTGAATATGATCATATCACAAATGAATATTCAGAAAACCATACCTCTCCGTCATTTACTGTGAGCACATGAGGTGTAAAGTTGCCACCAACAAAATCTGCAGTTCCTACACCTGCAAAATTGGTATCTACTGAATCGAGAAAGTCAAAAATCAGAGTTGATACAACAAAACAAACACAAGACAAGGATTTATCTTAATCAGAGCTGTTGACTTTTCTCGATTGACAAGAGTCAAACAATGGATGCAAATCAAAAGCTAAAATCATTATTTGCAAGAAGAAGAATAATTCAAAATCCAACCTTTCCACAAACATAAAGACCGCCAATATATCAGAGAGGATCTGAGAAGCTTGGAGACTCGGATGGCGAGAGAGATTTCATCTTCACGCAGAGCCGAGCGCTTCACCGAGCTCTCCCTACAAAAGAACAAATTAATCTAGGGATTAATACCCAACATGTAAATTAAAACCTTAAATCTATACAAATAACGAAAACCCAAACACAATTTCACCTTCAATGTCAAATTACACCACACCAATTCGATTTAGACCGATGAAGATGACGAGGAATCGAGGATCAAGGATCGAGACTGAGAGTGAGAGGAATCGAGACTAAGAGTAAGAGAGATCGACACTGAGAGTTAGAGAGATCGAGACTGAAAGTGAGAGGGATCGAGAGTCGAAAGAAGAGAGAAGAGAGATCGAGACTGGGATCCTCGACACTGAGAAATGAGAGAAGAGAGGGATCAAAACAAAGGAACGAGAGAAGAGAGAGCTAGCAAAAGGGGATTTTTCCAGAATACTAAGTGTTAGTCGACCATATGTTTGTTTTTGGGTTGAAAAAAACATTTTTTCTGGTTCCAAAAAAAAACCTTTTCACCAAAATTATTTCTGGATCCATTTATTTTACTTAGGCGGCTAATGAAAATTTTCTTATTCCCGGTTAACTTACGATAATGTTTTAAAATTCATATGTGCTATTATAGAACAACTGGAGAAGCAAAAAATAAGCGTGAGCACATTATTTTTGCCGCCTAACATATCATAGCGTTTACTATTTCCAAAATGCTATGCAAAAGTTATGCATATGTCAACGATAGCAGAAACATAAAAACCGCTATCCTGAATTGCTATTAAAACCTGTTTTTCTTGTAGTGAGGGACATCTTAAATTTCAAGCAAGGCATGCATGAAAGTTTTCATGAGGCATGGGGAAGACTTAAAGGATATACTCGAGATTGTCCCCATCACGAATTCGAGAAACAAGCCATCCTTAGCATCTTCTATTTAGACCCTAGATGCGGCTAGAAATGGGCGTTTTAAAAACCTCACCATGGAACAAGGAGAGCTAATAGTGGAGAACTTCGCCCAAAGCGAAGAGAACTATGGAGAGGACTACCTTGGATCTCCACTAGGAAGTAAAAGGCACGAAGACCAAAGTAGAGAGGAGATTAAAGCTATACATGAAAAAATGGACAAGCAACTCACCATGATTGAGATGCAATCTACGCTTTTAGACAAGCTTTTCATTGCTACTTAAAGGTCGGTTCATTTTGTTGAAGATTTCAATGACAACCAAAGGTGTGCCTACCGAAATCATGCTCCTCTTGTTCCTCCACAAAGTTTCACACAAGGTTTGGTTCCTCAAAGGCAACATAGCTTTTTTTATGCCACAAGATGTGGATCTTAATGGGGTATTTAAACAAGCTCTCAAGGGACAAGTTGAAACCTCAACCAAGATAGATTGTGCCTACAATGATCTCAACTCAAGGCTTGAAACCATAACTTCTAGGCTCAAAAATTTGGAGAATCAAGATGCTCAAGGAAGGAAACCCCCTCTCTAGTAAACCCATGGAGGAACTCAAGGGTAAAGTCGATGAAAGTCCAAGTGAGTATTTCAAAGTTGTCTTCTCGGATGAAGAGAGTAAAGAGGCTTTACGAGAAGTTGAGAGAGTTCTCCATGGCTCGAAGGACGAAGTTCATGTTGAGGAAGTGGCGTTTGTGGGTAGTTATGAGATGATGGATGTGTCTTCACCCCCAAAAGGTTGCAAAAAGAAGAAAGGCCCTCATGAGGCAAACATTTTGGGTTATGGTAATGATGAAGAAGCCCTTGCATTGGATGTTGATAGCTTGGAATCTCTTTTCCACACTAAAATGGAGAATGAGATAGAAACTAGTGAGAGTCATAAGAAGACAAGGACCAAGGCCAAGGGGATACATGGACCATGTAAGCTTGATGTATCTAAGTCCGAGCCAAGCCAAGCTTCTATGATGACTCTCACTCCTTGGAAGTACAAATACGGAGTGATTGAGTACAAGATCAAATGCAAAGGCAGATCCAAACCTTTTGCCTCGGTTAAGGCGATCTTCACACCGGAGTTGAAGGAGAAAGGGCAAGCCGGTTTTGAAGAGGTCATGAGCAAGGTGCTCAAGTTAGAGCTCAAAGATCCGCCTTGGAGTGCTCACACTCCTCTCTCACCTGCCTAAAAGGGTAACCAAAGTCAAACTTAGTGACTTTAAACAAAGTGCTCTTGGGAGACACCCGAAGCTTATCATTGTACATACTTTCCTTTTATGTCTTTCTATGTTTTCTTGTTCTTTTTGATCTTTTGTTGAGTGGTTGCGAGGGTATCTTGAAGGTCTAATGGTCATGAACCTCAAGACAAAGGCGTTGGAACTCCATGGCGGCCGCTCTCTCCATTCTCTCCATTCATTTAGTCTCACTTCTCCTTTGTAAGTAGCATCCTTTCTTTTGAATTTTTGCATTTCATCTTTTGTTTTGGGTCTCTCTCTTTAACTTCTTTCACACCGAGACGTTTAGGGGAGATACCGGTATCTAACCTTGTGTTTAGGGGAGATACCGGTATCTAACCTTGTGTTTTGTGTCTTATTTTACATCTTGCATACTTGAGTCTCATGCATTTTCAATAATTTTGAAAAAAATTGAATTGTTGTGCATTTCATGTAAGATTGAGTCTAGATGCATAGCATATAGGTTGCATTTGCATTGAGAGCAATGATGTGATTTCCATGTGTAATGTCATCTTAAGAGTTTGATTCATTACCTTTGTTGTTAGTTGTTTGATGCTTTTGATTATTTTGAAATCATGAACCATATTTTGATCTCATGTTTCATTACCCATGCCTTAGCTAAAGCAAGTTTTGATTTGATTCCATTCCTATCTAAGTGAGAACCATAATTTTGACTTGTAATTATCATGCATTGTACATTGAAAGATAGACTCATGGATCACCATACACATATTTGGGTCATTCTTTTCCCTTTCTACCACTCTTGATGGCCCAAATAGCCATATCCCATTTTTGGAATGGTTCACCCCACCTTGACCCTAACCTCCTTTCAAGCCTATGTTATTTGTGAGCGTTGTGAGGCCTTATTTGAATGAACTTGACAAAAAGTGTTGGGTTTAAGGCGACACGGATAGGCTTGCTTGTAGAAATAGTTCCTACATCAAGGAGCTATGCTAGGTAGGTGGGGATATTGGGAAGTTACTAATAAGTGGGAAAGAAAGTGGTATGAGAAGGAAAAGTTTGGGGGAAGAAACAAGGGGAAGCAAAAGATTGAAATGGTTGGCAAAAGAAAGTGTTATATAGCTCTAAGTGTTTTAAATATGTGGTCTCTAAGTGAAAAATAAAAAGAAGCCAAGAATGGCTAAGGCATCCAAAGGATGAAGAAATGGAGACTAAATGCAAAGAAAAATGAAGAGCTAAAGGAAAGAAAAGATACAAGAAGCCAATCCATTTGATGATCAAAGGAGAAGAAGAATTCCCTAAGTGCTTAAAGGAAGAATTGGTGGAAAGATGTGATTTGAAGAAGGCAAAAAGCCTTGGGCAAGGGTAGTCTAGGAGTGATACTTGGCGTGCTTCAATGTGGGGGTTGAAACCATAAGGGGCATTGGGTAGATGTGAGTCTATTATTGTATGCATCGATTACTTTTCACCCTTAGCATTTTGTTAAAGTTCATTCGTTCATTGAGAGATCCCTTGTTATAAAGAACCCGCATCATTGAGATCATTCTTATCTCAAAAACCTAACCCCTAAGCCAAATGATTCTATTTGATCTATACTATGCAAGGTTCACTTGAACGGTTAATTGAATGTCAAAGGTTTGGATGATATGATTGCTTGTGTAGGTTGAAGCTTGAGTTTGATTCGTGTAGGGAAGGATATGGCTCACTCTTTTTGAGTAGACTTGTTTGATCGCATCTTAGGGCTAGTGCAATTGAACTTGAATTTTTTCGATGATGTTGTGGATTTGAGCTCTCATTCAATCTCTCTCCCTTTCTTGAGGACTTCATTCTATTTTTTGCTTGAGGACAAGCAAGGAAGTAAGTTTGGGGGAGTTGATATTCATACATTTTACATGTTCTAGCATACATTTTATTTAGAGTTTTGTGCCATTTGCATGCATAATCACGGGTTTGTCTTGCATTTAGGTCTCATTTAGAGTTTAGGACATTTTCATTAGGCCTAGTGAGTTCTTGCATGTTTTGGACTACTCTCTAGGTGATTGGAGGCAATTTGGGCATATTTGGAGAAATGGACCAAAGTAGAATGCAAAGTCCATCCGAGATGCCTAGAAGATGTGGCTGGACGGTGGCCCTCCGATCTGAATCAACTTTGACGACCTCCATGGAAGTTTCAGAGGACTGAGTTAGCTGTCCAGGAAAGTTTGAATCAGGTCATTCGGACATCTGGTTAGGGAGTTATCGCGATTTTAAGGAAGATGTATCCGCCTGGCCGAGAGACCAAGACCTGTACCGCCCCAATTACGCCTGGCATGCACGTTGATATACTCATATATTGCATGTTTTAGCATGCATCTCACTTAGAGTTTTGTGTCATTTACATTTATAATCATGGTTTTGTCTTGTATTTAGGTCTCATTTAGAGATGAGGACATATTGCATTAGGTCTAGTGAGTTCTTGCATGTTTTGGAGTACTTTCTAGGTGATTGGAGGCAATTTGGGCATATTTGGAGAGTTGGACCAAAGTAGAGTGCAAAGTCCATCCGATACATCGGAAAGATGTGGCTGGACTGAGGCCCTACACTATGAATCAGTTTATGTGACCTTCATAAAAGCTGTAGAGGAGTGAGTTAGCTAGCCACTGGAATTAGAATCAGGGGATTTGAACTTGTGGTTTGGCAGATATGGCCGTTTTACTGAAGACATATCCGCCTGCCGAGACAGTTTCGCTCAATACCGACTTGTTATACCGAGGAGTGACATCGGTATTCACCAAAGCAGCAATACCGACGTCACAAGTCGGTACAATAAGTCGGTATTGAAACAGGAGGAAAATCTCCTTAGTACCGACATGTTGTACCGAGGAGTGACGTCGGTATTGATCCCATGACAATCTCTCACCCGAACAACCCAAGCTCGTCCAACGTATCTCAAAGATGTGGCTAAACGGGGACCTTAAATTACGATTCAGCTTCAACTACCTTCATAGAAGTTGTATAGGAGTGAATCGGATTTACACAGGAATTTGAATCAGGTTATTTGGACGAATGGATAGGGAGATAAGACTGATGGACTGAAGGTATATCCGTCTAGCCGAGAGAAGATGACACCGTCCAAACAACCGGCAAAACGAAGACCTTCCGATATGAATCAACTCAAACTGTCTTCATAGAAGTTGTAGAGGAGTGAATCCGCTTTACACAGGAGTTTGAATCGGGTTATTTGGACGTATGGATAGGGAGATAAGATGGATTTACTGAAGATATATCCGTCTGGCCGGGAGAATATGACACCGTCCAAAGAACCGGAAACATGAAGGCCTTCTGTTATGAATCAACTCAAACAGTCTTCATAAGAATTGTAGAGGGACGAGTTAACTGTCTATAGGAGTTGGATTCAGTTCATTCAGATGTCAGGTTCAGGACTTATGACCGATTCACTGAAGACGTATCCAAGTTTCGGTTGGGTCAATACCCGGTTTGTCCCGGGTTGATCCGGGTCCGACCCAACTCAGCAAACACCTTTTTATATTTTAGAGATCTGATTTTTAGATCTATCTCATTTTTTGTGCTTTTTCCCCTTTTTCTCTCCCTTTTCTCTCTAGAACAAGACTATGGTTCTTGGAATTTTTCCCTTGGATTCTTTTGATTTATGCAAGTTTAAGGTTATATCTTTTCATCTCTATCTAATCTTCCACATTTCTATTCCCTAATCATGATTAACATCACCTCTTTCACAAGATTTGGTGTGTTCTTCATGATTAGTGAGTAGATTTTTTTAAGCCCATGGATGAGGTAGATTAGGTGAATTTCGTGGTAGATCTTGATGTCTAGGACTTAGTTTACATCTTCCCTCTCTTATTTGGTGTTCATAATGCTAGATTAGGCTAGATATAGTTAATCTCGATCTTAGGGAATTTATGCACACAAGGTATTCGATGAAATTCCCTTAAGAACCAAATAAGGGATTTTGCTTTCTAAGCCTATTAGAGTATTTGTCTAAGGAGTATTAGGGCCATAGGAACCTATGTTTATTGCTTGTTAATCATCCTATCACAAACGATGGGTTGTTCTTGATTTGGTGATTAACAAAGTGATTAAGACCATGAGAGTGGCTTAATCTTGTTCAAGTGTTCTAGGTTAATGGAATTGCTTGATTGTGTGAAATGACATCTAGATAGATCATGGAAGGATCCAAAATCAATAACCTCATCCAAGGGCTTGCCTTTATCTATTTGTTAAACTCGTTTTTGCTTTGTTTACTTGTGTTCTTGCCTTTAATTTGAATCATTTAGGTGATTAGAAACCAAAACCACCTTTATTAGCTTAACTTACAAAGTTATATTCATTCTTAGTGATCGAAACTTATACCCATGGATTCGATACCTCATAGGCATTTGAGTAATTTATACACGGCAAAATCCTTGTATCACACGTCCGGTATGTAATTTTCACCCGACCAGGAAGAATACCGGCCACACATACCGGCCCCAAAAGTGTCTAAAATATCAGGCTAGAACAAAAGACTTGTCTTTTTAGGGTTCTTGGAATTTTCCCAAAGATCTCTTTGATTTATGCAAGTTTGAGTTTATATCTTTTCATCTTTCTCTAATCTTTCATTTTCCTATTCCCTAATCATGATTAACATCACCTCTTTCACAAGATTTGGTGTGTTCTTCATGACTAGTGAGTAGTCTTTTAGGATTTGAGGATTTGGTAGATTTTGGTAATTTGATGGATGATTAATGATGTCTAGGATTAGATTATATGATTTTCCTTCTTGATTAGTGGTTTTAAAGCTAGATCTAGCTTGAGAAAGTGGATTTAGATCAAAAGGCATTTCATGCACACAAGGTGTTTGATGAAATGCCTTGATGAACTAATCAAGAGATATTCATTTCTAGCTTAAGGGATTAGTTGTCTAGAGTGATTATTTGGTTGATCTTGAATGATAGACTTAAAACTTGCTAATTAGTGATTCACAAATGAGAATTTGATCTTGAATTAGTAATTAGCAAAGTAATTAATGCCTTGAGAGAGGATTAGTTAAGATTAGAGATCTTTGCCTAGGGATTAGTCTTCATTAAGCATTTGACATCATTAATTAGCTATTGGATTGCCCTATCTCAATTATCTTATCCTTGAATTCGCTTTTTATCATTGTTTTATTCACCGTTTAGTGTCTTTAGCTCTTGTCACTTGTCTTTTAATTGATAGTTCACTAGCTTAATCACCAAAACCACTTGATTTGCTTAGCTTATATAGTTTATTGGATTCCTAGTGTGTTAGCCTCATACCTCATTGGTTCGATATCTTATATACTACAATGATATGAGTATGTTTGAGTAATTGATATGAACCTAACGAAATTCTACTTATCATTTTGTATATTTAATATTTTAATTTAAATATAAATTTGTAATTTGTAATTAAATTTTGGATTTTCTTTTTATTTTAAAATTAAAATTTAATATATGATTAAATAAAAAAAATTGACAATTTGCGACGACGTTGCCATTGTTTCTATACCTCGAAATTTTGCGACGATAGCATTCCCTCGCAAATTTGCGATTGGAGCATTCCCTCAGAATGTGCAAGGGAATATTTTCGTCGCAAATTTGTGAAGGACTTGCGATGCATTTTGATTTGCGACGAGTGATTTACGATGGATTAGTTATCCTCGCTATTCCATCGGTAAACCTAAACATGATTTGCGACTGAATTGCTACGGATTTTGCCATCGCAAATCACATGTTTTCTTGTAGTAATGAGATAAGACAAAACTTAGCTACTAGTGTGGCATGGAAGGCAAATGTAAATAGTGAGTATATTGCTTGTATGATAAGCCGCGCCAAAAGTTGTTAGTGAAGACTAGGTACGAGTATCATAGTTGTAGTCTGAATGGCAAATACAAGGTCTAAAGAGTTCAGTGATTGCAAAACTTTTATTAGACAAATTGAGACAAAATGCTAGTTTAATGCATGCAGCAATTCAATAGCTTATCAAGGAAAATTGGAAAGTGGTTAGTTTGAGAAATCAATGCCAGAGAGGAAGACTGATGTCTCTGAAATGGCTTGACAAAGAATATGTTGAACAGTTTGCGCATCTCCATGGTTACGTGGAAGAGATACTCACTTCAAACCCGAGATCAACTGGCAAAGTTGAAACCATCCCAAACGCAGTTGGTGAAGATGTTTTTCATTGGTACTATGTGTGTTTTGAAAAACTCCGGAGCTCTTGGAAAATATCTTGTCGGCCATGGCCCTTTCTTAAAAGTTGTTGTTAAAGGTATATTACTAACTGCGGTTGGACATGATGCAAACAATCAAATTTATCCAGTTTACCTCGCAAAAACCTTGTCCAAATCACTTATGAATCTTGTTTGATCTTGTCGAGAAAAAAACTTTCTGTTTATTGCTCGATAGACTCTCGGTTCTTCTTTTATTAAAGATAAGCCAAAGTACTCTGTTTATTCCTATTTACATATTTTGACCGTTGTAATTCCAGTTACCATTTTGGATATGAACCTCGCGAGAGCAACTACTCTTCCGGTCAACCTTTGCACTTCCTTGATGTTATGCGGTGATGGCTATTATTGGTGAGTTTATCACTCCCCGGTTTAGTCCGGTTAGAATCAAGACTGACACGATTTATCCTGGTTTACAACGGTTCGGACCAAGAGAAGAAAGGTCCATGATCGTAGAACCGGCCTCTGAATCCGAGTTAGGCCCATCTCGTCACGGCACCGACCTCTGAGCCCAAGAAAGGCCCAATTCGTCACAGTAAAGACCGACCTCCGAGACTTACGGAATGTTTCATAATCTCTAAGGGATTTTAGGAAACTTTCCTTTTCCTGAAAGAACTAGGAAAATGAAGTTTTCCCGTTCGAAACCGACTTCAAATCTTATAAATAAGGAGGCATTCTCCTCATTCAGAGACATTCACAATCAGTAAGAGAGACAGAGGAGATCGAGAGCTCAGACTTACAAGTTCTTAATTTCTTTTGTTTCCAAGTTACTTTTTACCGACCCACGATCTTGTACTTTGCCGAGTTCAAATCAATAAACGAGATTCCGATACAAAGTTAATGTTTTACCCTTTGTGTGATTTTCATAATCAACAATTGATGTCGTCTATGAGGAAGAGAACAACTTTTTTGGATCTCGGTGATTAGCTCGGCAATGGCAGAACTACCAGATGATCAAACGATTAACCGTAACCTTGAACAGAACGATTGTATCGTTGATCGCGATCCAACTAACGGACACACCGACATACCACCACTGGCTCCGGTAAACACCGAAGCAACCACAACAGATCAATTCGGTCAATTCGCCATCATGCGGGCTATGGCAGCACAGCTCGCCAAACTCGCTAAGAAGAACGACGAAAGGTTTGACTCTTTGTTTGCAACTCAAATGGAACTCCGCGACCAGCTCGGTGAATTCAGTCAGAACCCAAAGTCTCCCCAATCTGAGGACGCGACACCCCATCTTCGTCGAAATATTTTTGTCGGACTAAACCGAAATCAGAGCGCAGCAGCTCAACCTCCCACTATAAGATCCGCCGACAGCCATATAACACATATCACTGATCAAGGATCTCTGGATCAAGAGTTTGAAAACGTCAAAACTCAGCTTTAGGATATGAAATCCAAGTTTCATCAAGCCACTAGCTCGGCATCCGAGATCGACCGCGTAATTCAATAAACTCAGAAGACGCCATTCACACATCGTATCATCAATACCCCAGTTCGGCGTTTGGAGAAGATAAAAATCACATCGTACGATGGACATACCAACCCTCGTCACTTCATGACCTCGTTTGGCATCATGATGAACCATTTTTGTTTCAACACCGAGGAAGAAAAAGACGCTGCCACACGCCAACTCTTCGTGGAGAACCTCAGTGGAATCGCACTCGACTGGTTCCCACATCTAGATGCACACTCGGTCGACAACTATACCGAACTCTCAACTAAATTTCTCAAGCGTTTCCCAATGTTCATCAAGCAGAAAACTCGGAACGCCGACCTTTGGGCCCTCGAGCAAAAAAGCGACGAACCACTACATGATTTCATGAACCGATTCAAAGCAATAGTATCTCACTGCACCATCGATGACGAAGCTGCAATTGAAGCCCTCTACAAGGCGACCTGGTACAAGTCCGATTATCACAAAGAGATCAAACGCAACTGGCCTAAACTCTGGATGACATCTTACACAAATCGCATATCTACATCCTCGAGGAAGAAGATAAAGCCGTAAATGATAAGCAGTACACCCTTTCAAATCATATCACTCCTAGAGACAAGCCAAAAAAAGAAAAGTGAGACCCGTAGTCATTACGAAAGACAACCTGCGACTTAGCAAGTCAGCGCCATCCAACCACAACAATCTTAAAATTCATGGGTCTACCCGAGGATCCAAACGAGTCGGCCAATAACAACGGACCGTTCTACCAATTTCACAACAGAGAGGGTCACATCACCGAAGAATGCCGACATCTCAAGGATTTTTTTTTGTTAAAATATAGGAAAGGCGAAGTCCCGATTGAAGGTGCATTCCGCCCTGGTAACTGGTTTTGCCGTAACGATAACAGTGGAGGTCGTCGACCAAACAGCACCGGAAATCCCGGACAAACGAACACCAATGTTACTACGGAACAACCAAAATGAGATCAGGAGGACTAGTTCGAAAATCATAACACTCCACATGTTCGAAAGCGAGTTAACATGATCATGGGGGCACTCGAATCCTACAATTATTCAGTTCGGGCAATCAAAAAGCATAAAAGAGAAGTGATCGTGGCACGATGGCAAAACCGAGTCGTAACATGCGGAAAACCAGTAACCTTCTCCGAGGCCGATACAGAAGGGCTCCATATGCCGCACAACGACCCTGTAGTTGTCAACTTACTCATCGGAGATGTTGATGTCAGGAGAATCCTAGTTTACAGTGGCAGTTCGGTAAACGTGATATTCAGACATACGCTAAGAGACTTGGATTTCCAAGATTTCGAGATAAAAAAAACATCGAACCTCTCACTGGGTTCACGGGAGAGCAGACCATGACCGCGGGAACAGTCACGATACCCATCTACGTCGGCAGACACGTACAAATGGTCAAATTTTTTGTCCGAGATAGGCCAGCGATCTACAATATCATACTCGGAACGCCCTGGATATACGCAATGAAGGTCATTGTCTCAACCTACCATCAGTGTTTAAAATTCCCAACGCCATTCGGAGTCTTTATCCTCAAAGGTGATCAAATAATGTCCCGACCTTGCTATATCAACGAATGCAAACTGAGGACGGTATCCCAAACATGTGTTATCAGCATGAGCAAAATTTCAAAGGATCCATGATAAGCTCAAATGTAATACCCTAAAGTATTAACAGCTTTGTCGATTGTAGTATTTAGGGGTCGAATCCACAGAGACTCAAGAATCACACAATAGATTATATAGATTCAAATTAAGCTAGGTAAATTAATGAAATAAGAAAATAGTAACGTAAATCAAAGGGTTGTAAATTCAATGGAGAGGAGATAGGTTCATGATATTTCTCAGGAAATCAGAGAATGTAGATAAATTAATTAGTTAGGATTCAGGTTAAGCCCGGTTCTTAAACTCAAATCACTAAGCTATAATTAACCAACTGTCGTTGCGAGAATTATCTAAGTCTAAATCTCAGAATTCTAAATTTCTTTGCAAATCCTAAAGACAAAACTAGCTTTAAGTCCATGTTCGATATGTTCACAAAACAACTAAACCAAATCTCTTTGCAGATAGTTATTTTGCTCACCCTAGGTTCTATCATATTATCAATTGCACTGTCGTGCCTAATCGATTAACCTAAGATCTAAGTTCCAGGTGATCAATCTTGAATTAGCTTTAAGAACAACCTATGGTGAAGAACTAATTCAGATTATTAGTCCTAACCAACTAATTCAGATTATTAGTCCTAACCAACTAATTAACCTAAACCTAAGAGGAGATCTACTAAGACATGGAGATTGAAACAAACAACATGATTGAATAAATCTCTGAAAGAAATAATAAAGAAGAAAGAAAACAAGGGTTCGAAATCTTCTCTCGAACGAACAGAGTTTCAGACTTGTCTCCTTCAAAGCTCTCTCAACCAGAAAACCAAAGTAAAATAAAGCGTAGAATAAAACTTAGCCACAAAAGTGGCTGAAAACCCTAATTATAATGCTCAAACACGTTTTGGGGCTTCTTGTAATTATTAAAGTCTTCTGGACCAAAGTGTAGAATCTTCAAACTTGTAAAAAGTCGCGATCCTTCTCTTCATGCGATCAGTATCGACCGATACCATAAGTGGTATCGATCGACACAAGGCTTCTGTGTCGACTCTTCTGACTAGTGTCGCTCGACACCAGTACTTCAACTTGATCCTTCAGCTGCATGATCTTGCTTGACTCCAAAATGCTCCAATATCTCCAATTTAGCTCCAAACGTACCTAAACCTGTAAAGACTCGAAAAGACTCCAAAATTACTAGAAATACTCTATAAATAAGACCTATATCATGGTTAAAAGCAGGTAAAAACCATGATATATCAACTCCCCCAGATTTAGCTTTTTGCTTGCCCTCAAGCAAACAGAAAGCTAAATAAGAGAAAGAGGTTTGAAAAACGCGGAGACTCACTTGTTCTTGAAACAGTGCAATGACCATTTTTCTTAGTACTCCACATATCACTTATCCAGTTCCAAATCTAACCACCTTGTACTTCTCCGTAGACATCCGCAGCCTTCCAGACTCCACACATACTTTCGCAGCATTGTCAAATAAAGCCCTCATCGCCAGTTTCATCGCTGTAATCAAAGCCAAGAACTTTCTAGACTCATTCCCATACAATATCATGACAAAAGAACCCCCCAATTTTTACACTTTTTGGTATTGTTTCCTCTCCCCCAGACTCATTTCATATCATGTTCTCTTGCATATACATATTAAGGTTTGAGACGCGAGTATTGATGGTGTTTGCCACCAAATCCCCGGTTCTTCCCCTCTCTATGTATAAAAGGTATAAGCGAATAATGGTATCACAGGAAATTTTCCTAACCTCGCTTCCAACCTTTGTGTGATCATTCCTTCCAAGTAGAATAATGGGATCGCTGGAAATTTTCCTAACCCTCTACTCAGAAGAAAATCATTTAATCTTTTCATGCTTTTATTTATAACAAGGGAGAGGAATACCATTACTTTGTAAACATGGGTTCCTTTTTCAGATATGAATGAGGAATCAAGTTCTGTGAGCATCAATCACATCGATGAAGTGCAAAGAATTAGCTCAGGCTTTAATGGATTCTGCTGGAAACATGGGTGTCTTCTAGTTAACTGGTCAGCCTTTGGATTTTTCATTAGTATGATCCATAACTGATTCTCTAACAATGGTCACTTAGAAGCAAGGTCAGAACAATAGATTCAAGAAAAACATCGTAGTCTCCAACAGGTTTTGACTCAATAAAATGATTTTTGACTCAAAAATGACTGACTCTAAGAAAAACAAACACGCTGTCAGCAACTACCTCTCCTAGACTTAAACAACACTGTCCCCAGTGTAATATAGTCTAGAGTCGGTAAAAGAAACCAAAAGAACTTAGTGGAGTCGTGAAAAACAAAGAAGTTACCGGATTGGGGTTGGAAGTGCGACCGACACACAACACTGGTATCGATCGATACCATGCCTAGGTCGACACATAAACTCTTTTCATCGATTTGATAAGCTCAACTCCTTTGTAGCGCAAATGGTGTCGATCGATACCAGTAGCTCGACACAGCTCATTTGTAACTGATTCACGCAAAACACAAGACACAAAACCAAAAACACTAAAATAAAAGAACTTATATACAGACTTACCAGTGGGTTGCCTCCCACCAAGTGCTTGTTTTACCTCACGAGCTTGACTTTACGGACGATCAGTCAGGATAAGAATGAGAACTTGCTCCAAAACAAGCTCCACAACTAGACATCTCCAGCTTCAGAATTCTGCTCAAAATACCCTTCACAACATCCTTTCCTTTCTCTTTCAACTCTGAAGTGAGAATAGCTCTAACCTTAGAGAATGGTTTCGAAGTTTCCTTACACTTCACCTCATATTCAATCGAATCTCCAACACACTTCTGAGGGATTAAAATCATGTAGGCATCACCCTTGACTCTTTTGCTCTTCACCTTCTTCTTTGCCTTAACCGTTTTGGTGTCTCTCTTCGTGATGATAGAAGGACCATCTAAAATGTCTATGACATTTGGCTCATCATAAGGCTCTTCCAAAAGATCAACCATCAACGTCTCTCCTGTAACAACGGTGATACAAGAGACATGTTTGGGAGCTCTTCCAGAAGGAATGGCTTTGTAGGAGACCTCTTTGTCAATGTATGAGAACGAGATTTTCTTACTGGGCGTGTCTATAACTGCACCAACTGTAGCCATGAACGGTCTTCAAGGAATCAAAGGTATATTAGAACATTCGCTCATCTCCACAATCTGAAAATAAGTAGGAACCAGACAATCTCCTACTTTAACAAACAAATCAGGGATGGTACCATATGAAATTGAGGTTGAAGAGTTCGCGAATGTGAGAGTCATCTTAGCAGATCTAATATCACCAATTCTCAACCTCTCTGCAATTCCCTTTGACATGACATTGACGCTAGACCCTGAATCAACGAGAGATTCTTTGAATTCAACTCCAGAGATAGAGCATGGAACTGAAAATTTTTATGGGTCTTCCCTCTTAGTCAACTGCTTCATTGGTGGTGGTGTGCTTCTTGCCTTGATGAACAGTGCCTCGATCTCTTCTAGAGTTTCTCTGCAATCTCGGAAGTGACAAAGCAAAGGGCGGTATTCCAAAGATTCTTCAAAAGACATCGTATGGGGAATTCTCCTTACCATCTTCTCAAAAGTGAGCAACTTCTCTGCAGTAATGCGACCTTGGAGATGGCTAGGTGGTCTATGATATGACACCTTAGGCTTGTAAACATTCTCCTCAACCATCTTTTCCTTGACATCTGTTGCAGTCTGAGCTATTTGAGTTTCCAGCATCTTCTGATGAGTACTGAGAGCTTCGATTTTTCCATTCAGGTCTGTTTACATAGCATCCATCTTCCCATTGAAATCTACTGTCATCTTCTGCTGTCCCTGAAGGAGCTGTTCAAGCATAGACTCAACCTTGCTCTCTAGGGTTTTAGCAGGTAGAGGTTGATAAGAAGAATTCCCATAGGTGCAGGTGTACCCTCCTTGCTGAGCATTGTTGGTGAAGTTTCGGTTATTGTTCTGGTGGTATTGATTTTGCTTACCTTGAAAACTAGAACCACCAATGTAGTTAACATCTTCCACTTCATACTCATTGAAATTCTCAACCTCATCAGCAAAATGAACAGCTTTCATCTTCTTTCCCATCAAGAGATTGTGCACTGAATCTAGCTTAGCCTGAATCTCAATAATCTGCGATCCATCCATGCTCCCAGTTTGCTCTCTTCGCTCAAAGTCTGCATTATTGGTACTATTGCTAGATGCCAAGTTCTCAATAAGCACATAAGCATCGTCAGGATACATGGTGTTGAAGTTCCCATTACTCGCAGCATCTAAGGCCATCAGATACCTCCAATCAATCCCTCTGAAGAAAATACCCAATAGCTGAACCTTAGTGAACCCGTGATGTGCACAGTCCCTCTGATATGATCTAAATCTGATCCAAGCAGCCTTGAATGCCTCAGTTAATCCTTGAGCAAATTGGGAGATCTTATTCCTAAGCTCCTTAGACCTTGCCTCATCATAGAAATTATTCAGGAAGGCATTCTTAGTCTCCTCCCAAGTAGTCAGTGATCCAGAGGGCAACTGCTTAAGCCAATAAGCTGCATATCCACCAAGAGAGTATGGGAAGAGCTTACAGAAGAGGAAATCATTGGACACTCCATTGTATTTGATGCTAGTAACCAAATCCTCAAACCTCTAGATGTGATCCATGGGATGTTCATGAGAAAGACCATGAAAAGGGTGCTGACCCACAAGAGTGAAGTATGCATGTTTCAGCTCAAAGTCATTCCTCTGAAAAGCAGGAGGGCGAATTGCTGATCGATTGGCATAGAACTGATCAGGCATGTTGTACTCACCAATCGTCCTCCCACGATCTACCACATCATTCCCAACATTCACAATAGCTACAGGAACAATGATGTTTCCATCCCCATCAAGTCGTTGCCCTCTCTCATTGCACAATTGATCCTCTTGGTCTCTCAAAGCTCCAGCATCATCACGAGTCAATACCACTGGATTGTTCATCTCTGCTGGTTTCTTTGTTTTCCGGTTTGTGCGTTCCAAGTTTGCTAACTCCTTGTTGGAAAGATTGACTAGCTGAGTGCTCTTGTTCCTCCTTGTTTCGCGAGTCGGCATACTCTTGAAACACACTAGACAAGGCACGTAAGTAACAAAAAAATCAAAAACAGCACGACGAGTATCGACCGACACCATTGGTATCGATCGATACCGACGAACTTAGTCGAAACTCAATAGCTAAAATCTAATGGCAACTTTTAGAGTCCCCGGCAACGGCGCCAAAGTTTGATAAGCTCAAATATAATACCCTAAAATTACTAAGCTGTAGTTGCAGTATATTTAGGGGTCGAACCACAAAGACTCAAGAAAATCACACAATAGACCAAATAGTTTTGAATCAAGCTAAGCAATTCAGTGAAACAAGAAGCAATAAACAGTAAAAGAGATTGTAAAATCGATGGGGAGAATATAGGCCCAAGGTATTTCTCAGGAAATCAATGACTGCATATAACCGATCAGTCAGGATTCAGATTTAGCGCGGTTCTTGAACTCAAATCACTAAGTTATAATTAACCAACTGTCTTTGCAAGAATTATCTAAATCTAAACTTCAGAATTCCAAATCTCTTTGCAAATTCCTAAGAATAGATCAGCCTTAATATCGAGTTTGATATGTTCACAAATCAACTAAACCAAATCTCTTTGCGAATAATTAATTTGCTCACTAAGGTTCTGTCAGATTTCTCAATTGCACTGAATCTAGCTTAGCCTGAAACTCAGCAATCTGCGATCCATTCATGCTCCCAGTTTGCTCTCTTCGCTCAAAGTCTGCATTATTGGTACTATTGATAGATACCAAGTTCTCAATAAGCACATAAGCATCGTCAGGATACCTGGTGTTGAAGTTCCCATTACTCGTAGCATCTAAGGCCATCTGATACCTCCAATCAATCCCTCTGAAGAAAATACCCAGTAGCTGAACCTTAGTGAACCCGTGATGTGGACAGTCCCTCTGATATGATCTAAATCTGATCCAAGCAGCCTTGAATGCCTCAGTTAATCCTTGAGCAAATTGGGAGATCTTATTCCTAAGCTCCGCAGACCTTGCCTCATCATAGAAATTATTGAGGAAGTCATTCTTAGTCTCTTCCCAGGTAGTCAGTGATCCAGGCGACAACTGCTTAAGCCAATAAGCTGCATCCCCACCAAGAGAGTATGTGAAGAGCTTGCAGAAGAGGAAATTATTGGACACTCCATTGTATTTGATGCTAGTAACCAAGTCCTCAAATCTCTCGATGTGATCCATAGGGTGTTCATGAGAAAGACCATGAAAATGGTGCTGACCCAAAAGAGTGAAGTATGCAGGTTTCAGCTCAAAGTCATTCATCTGAAAAGCAGGAGGGCGAATCGATGATCGATTGTCATATAACTGATAAGACATGTTGTACTCACCAATCGTTCTACCACGATTAACCACAGCATTTCCCTCGCACCCGCGCGCAGCTGGCGCAAAAATCTCATCAACAACAACTAGAGGGACAATGACGTTTCCATCTCCATCAAGTCGTTTCCCTCTCTCATTGCACAATTTACCCTCTTCGTCTCTCAAGGCTCCAGCATCATAACGAGTCAATACCACTGGATTGTTCATCTCTGCTGGCCTCCTCGTTGTCCTATTTGTACGTTCCAAATTAGCTAGTTCCTTGTTAGAAAGATTAACTAGCTGAGTGCTCTTGTTCCTCCTAGTTTCGCGAGTAGGCATACACCTGAAACCTCTCAACACAAGGCACGTAAGTAACAAAAATAAAAATAAAGTAAAATAAAACGATGAGTATCGACCGACACTGGCTGGTGTCGCTCAACACTATCGGACTTAGTCGAAATTCTTGACTAAAATCTAATGGTGAATTAAGAATCCCCGGCAACGGCGCCAAATTTGATAAGCTCAAATGTAATACCCTAAAGTACTAACAACTTTGTCGATTATAGTATTCAGGAGTCGAATCCACAGAGACTCAAGAATCACACAATAGATTATATAGGTTCGAATTAAGCTAAGTAAATCAATGAAATAAGAAAGTAGTAACGTAAATCAAAGGGTTGTAAATTCAATGGAGAGGAGATAGGTTCAGAGTATTTCTCAGGAAATCAGAGAATGCAGATATACTAATTAGTTACGATTCAGGTTAAGCCCGGTTCTTGAATTCAAATCACTAAGCTATAATTAACCAAATGCCGTTGCGAGAATTATCTAAGTCTAAATCTCAGAATTCCAAATTTCTATGCAAATCCTAAAGACTAAACTAGCTTTAAGTCCAGGTTCGATACGTTCACAAAACAACTAAACCAAATATCTTTGCAGATAGTTATTTTGCTCACCCTAGGTTCTATCAGATTATCAATTGCACTGTCGTGCCTAATCGATTAACATAAGATCTAATTTCCAGGTGATCAATCTAGAATTAGCTTTAAGAACAACCTATGGTGAAGAACTAATACAGATTATGAGCCCTAACCAACTAATTAACCTAACATTCAAAGAGATCTTTTATTAAGAACCCTAAACCTAACATGAGATCTACTCAGACATGAAAATTGAAACAAACAACATGATTGAATAAATCTCTGAAAGAAATAATAAAGGAGAAAGAAAACAAGGGTTCGAAATCTTCTCTGGGACGAACAGAGTTTCAGACTTGTCTCCCTCAAAACTCTCTCAACCAGAAAACCAAAGTAAAATAAAGCGTAGAATAAAACTTAGCTACAAAAGTGGCTGAAAACCCTAATTATATTGCTCAAACACGTTTTGGGGCTTCTTGTAATTATTAAAGTCTTCCGGACCAACGTGTAGAATCTTCAAACTTGTAAAAAGTCGCGATCCTTCTCTTCATGCGATCAGTATCGACCGATACCATAAGTGGTATCGATCGACACAAGGCTTCTGTGTCGACTCTTCAGACGACACCAGGACTTCAACTTGATCTTTCAGCTGCATGATCTTGCTTGGCTCCAAAATGCTTCAATATCTCAAATTTAGCTCCAAACGTACCTAAACCTGTAAAGACTCGAAAAGACTCCAAAAATACTAGAAAGACTATATAAGTAAGACCTATATCATGGTTAAAAGCAGGTAAAAACCCTGATATATCAATCCACTAAGCCAAAATACCGACCCCGATATGCCGAGATGCGAAACTATCATCCAATTTAACATTGACGAGCTCAATCCCGAAAGATGCGTTGGGATAGGAGCCAAGCTAGAGGAGGGGATCAAGGGCAATCTTATCTGCTTCCTCAAAAGAAACGTCTCGACTTTTGCCTGGTCTATCAAAGACATGCCCATAATAAACCCAAAAATCACGTGTCACGAGCTCAACATAGCCCCGACCTTCAAACCGAGTAAACAAAAATGACGCAAACTCGGTCCAGAGAAAGCTCAAGCCGTCAATGATGATGTCGAATGGTTACTCGGCACATGATCGATCGCGAAAGTCAGATATCCAGACTAGTTAGCCAACCTAGTTGTCGTAAAATAGAAGAACGGCAAGTGGAGAATTTGTGTCGACTTTACAGATCTCAACAAAGCCTGTCCAAAAGTTAGTTTTCCACTTCCTCATATCGTTAGATTTGTTGAAGATACTGCCGGGAATGAGCTCCTATCTTTCATGGACGCTTTTTCGAGTTACAACCAGATACTCATGCACCCTAACTACTGTGAGAAGACATCTTTCATCACCGACTGTGGCATCTATTGCTACAAAGTCATGTCGTTCGGTCTAAAGAATGTTGGCGCGACTTACCAACGACTCGTGAATCGCATATTTACCAGACAGCTAGGCAAAACTATGGAAGTATACATCGACGACATGCTCGTTAAATATCATATCGCCAAGGACCAGATCGGCCATCTCAATACGTGTTTCGATATACTCAACGAGTACGGCATGAAACTTAATCCCACCAAATGCACATTCGGAGTAACATCCGGGGAGTTCCTCAGCTATATCGTGACTCAGAGGAGAATCAAAGCCAACCCCAAGTAGATCTCGACAATCCTAGATCTTCCGTCTCCAACAACGAAACGAGAAGTTCAGCGACTAGCTGGCCGTATCGCCGCACTTAACTATTTCATCTCCCGATCGACCGACAAGTGTCTGCCTTTCTATCAAATGCTCCGAGGAAACAAACACCTCGTATGGGACGATAATTGCGAGGAATCATTCAAACAGCTCAAAACGTATATGTCAACTCCCCCAATCTTGGCAAAACCTGAAGACAGAGAAACTCTTTACCTCTACATCGCGGTTTCCACCTCGGCAGTCAGCGGGATCTACGTTCGAAAAGACCTAGGTGAACAAAAACCTATCTTCTATACCAGCAAGTCATTGGATGGAGCCGAGACTATATACCCCACACTCAAAAAACTCACCCTTGCCGTCGTAACCGCAGCTCGAAAACTTCGTTCGTACTTCCAATCACACTCAATCACCGTACTTACCGACCAACCTCTGCGAACTATCCTACGCAGTCCAAGACAGTCCGGAAGACTCGCCAACTGGGCAAATGAGTTAAGCGAATACGATATCGACTACAAAACCCGAATAAGTGTCAAATCCCAAGTACTGGCTGATTTTTTCATCGAGCTACTCCAAGAATTCATTAACGCCGACCTCCCTGCCACCGAGAAATGGATCATCATCTCATCGTGGGTCGGGTGTAGGTATACGCCTCCAATCTCCAACCGAAGAAATCTTAGAATAATCATTCTGACAACGCATCGAACAACGAAGCCAATACGAAGCACTACTCGCTGGCCTACATTTGGCCAAAGACATCGGAGTGACTCATATACATGCATATTTCAATTCCCAACTCGTTGCGAGCCAATACAGTGGGGATTACGACGCTAAGAATGAACGAATGGATGCATACCTCATACTCGTAAAGGAGCTCCCCGCCAGGTTCGAATCTTTCAACCTTACTAAAATAGCACGAGGAGAAAATGCACCGGTCGACGCACTCGCCACCCACGCATCCAGCTCGGACCCTCACCTAAAGCGAACGATCCTTCTCGAAAGCATCCCCAAACCAAGTATCGAGAAACTGATATATCATGGTTTTTACCCCTTTTTAGCCATGATATAGGTCCTTTTTATAGAGTCTTTCTAGTGTTTTCGTAGTGTTTTAGAGTCTTTTCAGGTTTTAGCACGTTTGGAGCATAATTGGAGATATTAGATGCTTTTTGGAGCTTTTTGGAGCAAAGCAGAAGTTCGTGCAGCTGAGTACCCGATTTGAAGCTCGAGCATCGATCGATACACTTATGGTATTGGTCGATGCTAACCTCAGAAGCAGACACGACTCGCGATTTAAGAAGAATGGAGATTTTGCTCTCAAGTCCAGAAGACTTTATTATTTACAATTAAATCCAAAACGTGTTTAGTAGTATTTATTTATGCTTTACAGCCACTTTGGCTATAACGCTTATTCTACTTTGGTTTTGAGAGAGAGTTTTGTGAGGGAGACAAGTCAGAACTCTGTTCGTCCGAGAGAAGATTTCGAACCCTCTTGTTACTCTTTTCTTATTGTTTAATTTAATGATCTATTCAGTTATGTTGATTGTTTCATTCTCCATGTCTGAGTAGATACATCTTAGGTTTAGGATTTTCTCATAGGGATTTCTCTGATTGCTGGTAATTTATTAGTTAGGATTCACCATCTGAATTAGTTCTTCACTATAGGTTATTCTCAAAGCTAATTCTGGCCTGGTCACGTAGAACTTAGATCTTAGGTTAATCAACTAGGCACGACAGTGCAATTGAGAAATCTGACAGAACCTTAGTGAGCAAATTAATTATTAGCAAAGAGATATGGTTTAGTTGATTTATGAACATATCAAACTCGATATTAAGGCTGATCTATTCTTAGGAATTTGCAAAGAGATTTGGAATTCTGAAGTGTAGATTTAGATAATTCTCGCAACGACAGTTGGTTAATTATAACTTAGTGATTTGAGTTCAAGAACCGCACTAAATCTAAATCATGACTGATTAGTTATCTGTAGTCATTGATTTTCTGAGAAATACCCTGGGCCTATATTCTTCCCATCGATTTTACAATCTCTTTTACTGTTTATAGCTTTTTGTTCCACTGAATTGTTTAACTTGATTCGAAACTATTTGGTTTATTGTGTGATTTTCTTGAGTCTTTGTGGTTCGACCCCTAAATATACTGCAACTACAGCTTGGTACTTTTAGAGTATCATATTTGAGCTTATCAAATTTTGGCGCCATTGTCGGGGACTCTAAAAATCGCCATTAGATTTTAGCTATCGAGTTTCGACTAAGTTTGTCGGTATCGATCGATACCAGTGGTGTCGGTCGATACTCGTCGTGCTGTTTTTGACTTTTTTTTACTTACGTGCCTTGTCTAGTGTGTTTCAGGTGTATGCCTACTCGCGAAACCAGGAGGAACAAGAGCACTCATCTAGTCAATCTTTCCAACAAGGAGCTAGCAAACTTGGAACGCACAAACCAGAAAACAAAGAAGCCAGCAGAGATGAACAATCCAGTGGTATTGACTCGTGATGATGCTGGAGCTTTGAGAGACCAAGAGGGTCAATTGTGCAATGAGAGAGGGCAACAACTTGATGGGGATGGAAACGTCGTTGTTTCTGCAGCTGTTCTGAATGTTGGGAATGATGTGGTTGATCGTGGGAGGACGATTAGTGAGTACAACAGGCCTGATCAGTTATATGCCAATCGATCATCAATTCGCCCTCCTACTTTTCAGAGGAATGACTTTGAGCTGAAACCTGCATACTTCACTCTTGTGGGTCAGCACCCTTTTCATGTTCTTTCTCATGAACATCCCATGGAAAACATCTAGAGGTTTGAGGATTTGGTTACTAGCATCAAATACAATGGAGTGTCCAATAATTTCTTCTTCTGTAAGCTCTTCCTATACTCTCTTGGTGGAGATGCAGCTTATTGTCTTAACCAGTTGCCCTCTGGATCACTGACTACTTGGGAGGAGACTAAGAATGCCTTCCTGAATCATTTCTATGATGATGCAAGGTCTGAGGAGCTTAGGAATAAGATCTCCCAACTTGCTCAAGGATTAACTGAGGCATTCAAGGCTGCTTGGATCAGATTTAGATCATATCAGAGGGATTGTCCACATCACGGGTTCACTAAGGTTCAGCTGCTGGGTATTTTCTTCAGAGGGATTGATTGGAGGTATCAGATGGCCTTAGATGCTGCGAGTAATGGGAACTTCAACACCAGGTATCCTGACGATGCTTATGTGCTTATTGAGAACTTGGCATCTAGCAATAGTACCAAGAATGCATACTTTGAGCGAAGGAAGCAGATTGGGAGTATGGATGGATCGCAGATTGATGAGGTTCAAGCAAAGTTGTATTCAGTGCACAATCTCTTGATGGGAAAGACGATGAAAGCTGTTCATTTTGCTGATAAGGTTGAGAACTTCAATGAGGATGAAGTGGAAGGTGTTAACTACATTGGTGGTTCTGGTTTTCATGGTCAGAGAAATCAATACCAGCAAAACAACAACCGAAGCTTCACCAACAATGCTCAGCAAGGAGGGTACAAATCTGAAGTCAACCCAGCTGGTTTTAAAACCTATGGGAAGTTATCCTACCAATCTCCACCACCCAAAACTCCTGAAAGCAAAGTTGAATCTATACTGGAACAGATTCTTGAGGGACAGCAGAAGATGACAGTGGATTTCAATGGGAAGATGGATGCTATGTACACAGACCTGAATGGGAAAATCGAGTCTCTCAGTATTCATCAGAAGATGCTGGAAACTCAAAGAGCTCAGACTGCAGCAGCTGTCAAGGGAAATATGGTTCATTCACAGAATAAATACGTCAATGTAATCACCTCAAGAAGTGCTGGAGAGGTCACTGCAGTTGTAGAAAAGGGGTTGAATGCAGAAAAATTTGTGGGGATAGAAGAGGTTGAAGGTGATTTTGAGCCTGATTCGGCTGTGTCGAGCGACACCACACCTGGTATCGATCGATACCAGGTTGGTATCGATCGACACCAATATGAGGAAACGATACAAACACCTTGTGTCGATCGACACCAACCTGGTATCAGTCGACACCCCTCGCAGACTGAGCCAAAAATTGTGAAAAAACCGGAGATGACTGAGGAACGCGTTTACAAGCCTAAGGTGCCATATCCTCGACCACCTAGACATCTCATGAATCCAATAACTGCAGAGAAGTTGCTCAGTTTTGAGAAGATGGTAAGGAGAGTTCCCCATACTATGTCTTTTGAAGAAGCTTTGGAATACCGCCCTTTGATTTGTCACTTCCGAGATTGCAGAGAAACTCTAGAAGAGATCAAGGCACTCTTCATCAAAGCAAGAAGCGCACCACCACCAATGAAGCAGTTGACTAAGAGGGAAGACCCAGGAAAATTTTCATTTCCATGCTCTATCCCTGGGATTGAATTCAAAGAGTCTCTCGTTGATTCATGGTCTAGCGTCAATGTCATGTCAAAGGCAATTGCAGAGAGGTTGGGAATTGCTGATATAAGACCTCCTACGATGACTCTCGCATTCGCGAACTCTTCCATCTCAGTTCCATATGGTACAATCCCTGATTTGCTTGTTAGAGTCGGAGATTGCCTGGTTCCTACTGATTTTTAGGTTGTGGAGATGAGTGCAAGATCTAGTACGCCTTTGATTTTGGGAAGAACGTTCATGGCTACAGTTGGTGTAGTTATAGACACGCCCAGTAAGAGGATCTCGTTCTCATACATGGACAAGGAGATCTCCTACAAAGCCATGCCCTCTGGAAGAGCTCCCACACATATCTCTTGCATCACCGTTGTTATAGGAGAGCCGTTGATGGTTGATCTTTTGGAAGAGCCTTATGATGAGCCAAATGTCATAAACATTTTAGATGGTCCTTCTATCATCACCAAGAAAGACATCAAAACGGCTAAGGCAAAGAAGAAGGTGAAGAACAAAAGAGTCAACGGTGCTGCCTATATGACTTTAATCCCTCAGAAGTGTGCTGGAGATTCGATCGAGTATAGGGTGAAGTGCAAAGGAACCTCAAAACCATTCTCTAAGGCTAGAGTTATTCTTACTTCGGAGCTGAAAGAGAAAGGAAAGGAGGTTTTGGAGAGCATGTTAAGCAGAACTCTGAAGCTGAAAGTGTCTAGTTGTAGAACTTGCCTAGGAGTAAGTTCTCAATTTTCTCATGACTGATCACCTGAGCCAAAGTCAAGCTAGTGACGTAAAACAAGCGCTTGGTAGGAGGCAACCCACTGGTGAGTCTGTACATATTTCTTTATTTCTTTTTTTTTTGTTTTTTGTCTTGTATTTTCGTGTGAATCAGATCCGAATGAGCAGTATCGATCGACACCACTGGTATCAATCGACACCAGGATAAACAGACGTTGCATCGACAAATGGTCCTTGTATGTGGTATCGGTCGATACCCAACGCGCAGGTAACTTCTCTGATTTTCACGTCTCCACTCAGCTATTTTGGTTTCTTTTACCGACTCTAGGCTAGATAACACTGGGGATAGTGTTGTTTAAGTATGGGGGAGATAGTTGCTAACAGCGTGTTTGTTTTTCTTAGAGTCTGTCGTTTTTGAGCCAAAAATCGTTTTATCAAGTCAAAACCTGTTGGAGATTATGATCATGTGCTTGAATCTATTGTTCTAATTTTACTTTTGAGTGACCAATGTTACAGGATCAGTTCTAGATCGACTAATGAAAAATCCAAAGGTTGTCCAGTTACTAGAAAACGCCCATGTTTCCAGAAGAATCCATTAAAGCCTGAGCTAATTTTTGCACTTCATCGATGTGGTTGATGTTCACAGAGCTTTATTCCTCATTCATATCTGACAAAAGAATCCCATGTGTAGAAAGTAATGGTATTCCTCTCCCTTGTTATAAGTAAAAGCATAAAAAGATGAAATGATTTTCTTCGAGTAGAGGGTTAGGAAAATTTCCAGCGATCCCAGTATTCTACTTGGAAGAAATGATCACACAAAGGTTGAAAGCGAGGTTAGGAAAATTTCTTGTGATACCATTATTCGCCTACACCTTTGATACGTAGAGAGGGGAGAACCGGGGATTTGGTGGCAAACACCATCGATACTCGCGTCTGAAACCTTAATATGTATATGCAAGAAAACGTGATGTGAAATAAGTCTGGGGGAGTTGTAACAATACCAAAAAGTGTGAAAATTGGGTGATTTTTTTGTGATGATATTGTATGGGAAAGAATTTAGAAGGTTTTTGAACATTGGCTGCAGGGATGAAACTGGCGATGAGGGTTTGGATGGATATTGCTGTGAGATAATGTGCGGAGTCTGGGAAGCTGCGAATGTCTACGGAGAAGTACATGGTGGTTATATCTGGAGCTGGTTAGGTGATATCTGGAAAGCTTAGGAAAAGGGACAGGTGAGTCTCCGTGTTTTCAAACCTCTTTCTCTGGTTTGGTTTTATGTTTACTTGAGGGCAAACAAATGCTAAGTCTGGGGGAGTTGATACATCATGGTTTTTACTCCTTTTTAGCCATGATATATGTCCTTTTTATAGAGTCTTTCTAGTGTTTTCGTAGTTTTTTAGAGTCTTTTCAGGTTTTAGCACGTTTAGAGCATAATTGAAGATATTAGAGCTTTTTGGAGCAAAGCAGAAGTTCGTGCAGCTGAGTACCCGATTTGAAGCTCGAGCATCGATCGATACACTTATGGTATCAGTCGATGCTAACCTCAGAAGCAGACACGACTCGCGATTTAAGAAGAATAGAGATTTTTCTCTCAAGTTCAGAAGACTTTATTATTTACAATTAAATCCAAAACGTGTTTAGCAGTATTTATTTAGGTTTTACAGCCACTTTGGCTATAACGCTTATTCTACTTTGGTTTTGAGAGAGAGAGAGCTTTGTGAGGGAGACAAGTCAGAACTTTGTTCGTCTGAGAGAAGATTTCGAACCCTCTTATTACTATTTTCTTATTGTTTAATTTAATGATCTATTCAGTTATGTTGATTGTTTCATTCTCCATGTCTTAGTAGATCCATCTTAGGTTTAGGGTTTTCTCATAGAGATTTTTCTGATTGCTGGTAATTGTTTAGTTAGGATTCACAATCTGAATTAGTTCTTCACTATAGGTTGTTCTCAAAACTAATTCTGGCCTGATCACCAAGATCTTAGATCTTAGGTTAATCAATTAGGCACGACAGTGCAATTGAGAAATCTGACAGAACCTTAGTTAACAAATTAATTATTCGCAAAGAGATTTGGTTTAGTTGATTTGTGAACATATCAAACCCGATATTAAGGCTGATCTATTCTTAGGAATTTGCAAAGAGATTTGGAATTCTGAAGTTTAGATTTAGATAATTCTCACAACGACAGTTGGTTAATTATAACTTAGTGATTTGAGTTCAAGAACCGCGCTAAATCTGAATCCTAACTGATTGGTTATCTGCAGTCATTCATTTCCTGAGAAATACCCCGGGCCTATATTCTCCCCATCGATTTTACAATCTCTTTTATTGTTTATTGCTTTTTGTTTCACTGAATTGCTTAGCTTGATTCGAAACTATTTGGTCTATTGTGTGATTTTCTTGAGTCTTTGTGGTTCGACCCCTAAATATATTGCAACTACAGCTTAGTACTTTTAGGGTATTATATTTGAGATTATCATAAACCAGAGACATGTAACGTGACAACACGCACACGTAATTATGAGGAGCAACCAGCCGCCGATCCCGAACCAAGGACGGCAAGAAAATTCTCAACTCGGCAGACCGACCTTAACGTTGATCTTGAACTTAACATAGCACAAGACCCCTATCTACGAAATCAATCTGACGATTACGAGGAATCCGAAGGACTTCACGTTCCAATGGATATCGAGGCCGAAGAGGAAGTTGAACCCCAAGATTGGGCTCTCGAGCTTAAGATGTACATATGCGACGAAAAAGTACCAACGAACAGGTGGGCAGCTCGCCGACTTAAAATACGAGCTGCCTCGTACATCGTTCACAAGGGGGAGTTGTACCGATGGAGTGCCTCAGGTATCCTGTTGATCTGCATGCCAGGCAAACATACTCTCGACGTCATGAAGAAAGTACACGAAGGCTCAGGTGGTAATCATTCCGGAGGTCGGTCTCTAGCCCTGAAAATAAAAAAGGCAAGCTACTATTAGCCGACCATGCTGACAGACTGCGAAAAGTTTGTGGCTAAATGTGAAAATTCCAACAACATGGTCCGATGATCAATCTACCGACCAAACTATTAACGACGTCAACAACACCCTATCCCGTCATGCGATGGTCAATGGACATCATCGACCCACTGCGATGTTCCACCACACAAAAGCAATTTATCCCTATCATGACCTATTACTTCACCAAATGGGTCGAGGCCGAATCATACGCCGATGTACACGCTCTCGACGTCCTAAAATTCGTTTTAAAATATATCATATGCCGACATGGAGTACCGTATGAGATCGTAATGAACAATGGGGCACAATTCATTTCGACATTATTCAGCGATTTTTGTGCTAAGTGAAAAATTCGACTAAGTTTTTCCACACCGAGATACCCACAAGGCAACGGCCAAGTCGGGACAAACAACAAAACCATCATCGACGGACTCAAGAAAATATTAGATACGAAGAAAGGACGTTGGGCCGACGAACTTGATGGAGTCCTCTGGTCTCACCTAACAACACCTCGGCGATCCATTGGACAATCACCTTTTTCCTAGCTTACAGAATGGAAGCCTGATGTCCAGCCAAACTCAACATCCCGACCATACGCCGAACGATGCTGATACAAGATCCGGACCTCATTGATGAAATGATGATTGACAACTTAGACACACTCGAAGAACAGCGTAGACATGCGTTACTCTGAATTCAGAATTATCAACACTTAGCGGCACGGTATTATAACAAGAAAGTAAGAGGTTGACATTTCGAGGACGGCGACGTTGTCTTGTGAAAAGTTCTCCAAGGCACTGAAGAAAAAAATGCAGGCAATCTCGGTACTAATTGGGAAGGTCCTTACCAGATAATGTGGGTCGTCAAACCCAGCATCTATGAGCTGATGAAGATGGATGGAACTCCGATCCCGAGATCGTGGAATTCAATGAACCTCAAGTGTTACTATTATTAAGTTCGGCATCGAGCCAACCATAAAATAAAATAATAAGGATCACTGAGCTCCGTGTTTACAAGCTCGCTTCCAACTCTGATGTAATATGAACTACGAATGACTTTATCCTTCTTCCGAGGGTACATAGGCATCCCACCTCGTGCTCAGCTCTGAGCCCAAGAAACACCCATCTCATCACGACACCAACCTCTGAGCCCAAGAAAGGCCCAACTCGTCATAGTAAAGACCGGCCTCCGAGACTTACATAATGTTTCCTGATCTCGGAGGGATTTTAGGAAACTTTCCTTTTCCTAAAGGAACTAGGGAAATAAAGTTTTTTCGTTCGAAACCGACTTCAAATATTAAAAATAATGAGGCATTCAGAGACATTCACAATCATTAATAGAGACAGAGGATATCGAGAGCTTAGACTTACAAGTTCTTAATTTCTTTTGTTTCCAAGTTACTTTTTACCGACCCACGATCTTGTACTTTGCCGAGTTCAAATCAATAAACGATATTCCGATACAAAGTTATTGTTTTACCCCTTGTGTGATTTTCATAATCAACAATTGGCGTCGTCTGTGGGGAAGAAAATATTTCATATCTCGGTGATTAGCTCGGCAATGGCAGAACTACCAGACGATCAAACGATTAACCGTAACATCGAATAGAACGATGGTATCGATGATCGCGACCCGACTAAGAGACACAATGCATACCACCACGGGCTCCGGTAAACACCAAAGCAACCGCAACAGATCAATTTGGTCAATTCGCCATCATGCAGCCTATGGCAGCACAGCTCGCCGAACTCGTTATGAAGAACGACGAAATGTTCGACTCTTTGTTTGCAACTAAGACAGAACTCCGCGACCAGCTCGATGATTTCAGACAGAACCCAAGGTCTCCTCAATCTGTGGACACGACACCCCTTCTTCGTCGAAATCTTTTTGCCAGACTAAACCGAAATCAGAACGCAGCAGGTCAACCTCCCACTACAAGATCCGCCGACAGCCACATAACACATATCACTGATCAAGCATCTCTGGATCAAGAGTTTGAAAACGTCAAAACTCAGCTTCAGGATATGAAATCCAAGTTTCATCAAGCTACTAGCTCGGCACCCGAGATCGACCGCGTAATCCAATAAATTCAGAAGAGGCCATTCACACATCGGATCATCAATACCTCAGTTCGGCGTTTGGAGAAGATAAAAATCACATCGTACGACGGACATACCGACCCTCGTCACTTCATGACCTCGTTTGGCATCATGATGAACCATTTTTGATTCAACACCGAGGAAGAAAAAGACGCTGCCACATGCCAACTCTTCATGGAGAACCTCAGTGGAACCGCACTCGACTGTTTCTCACAGCTAGATGTACACTCGGTCGACAACTATACTGAACTCTAAACTAAATTTCTCAAGCGTTTCACAATGTTCATCAAGCAGAAAACTCGAAACGCCGTCCTGTGGGCCCTCGAGCAAAAAAGCGACCAACCACTGCGTGATTTCATGAACCGATTCAAAGCAATAGTATCTCACTACACCATCGATTACGAAGCCGCAATTAAAGCCCACTACAAGGCGACCTGGTACAAGTCCGATTTTCACAAAGAGATCAAACGCAACTGGCCTAATACTCTGGATGACATCTTACACAAATCGTATATCTATATCCTCGAGGAAGAAGAGGAAGCCGCAAAAGATAAGCAATACGCCCTTTCAAAGCAGGTCACTCCTAGAGACAAGCCAAAAGAAGAATATCGCGAGACCCGTAGTCACTACGAAAGACGACATGCGACTCAGCAAGTCATCGCCATCTAACAACAGCAATCTTGGAATACTTGGGTCCGACCCGAGGATCCAAACGAGTCGGCCAATAACAACTGACCGTTCTGCCAATTTCACAACAGAGAGGGTCACAACACCGAAGAATGCCGACATCTCAAGGATTTCCTTTTGTTAAAATACATGAAAGGCGAAGTTCCGGTTGAAGGCGCATTCCGCCCCGGTAACAGGTTTCGCCATAACGATAACAATGGAGGTCGTCGACCAAACACCACCGGAAATCTCGGACAAACGAACACCAATGTTTCTACGGAACAACCAAAATGAGATCGGGAGGACCAGTTCAAAAATCAGAACACTCCACAGGTTCGAAAGCGAGTTAACATGATCATGGGGGGCACTCGAATCCTGCAACTATTCAGTTCATGCAATCAAAGAGCATAGCAGAGAAGTGATCGCGGTACGACTGAAAACCGAGTCGTAAGAGGCGGAATACCAGCAACCTTCTCTGAAGCCGATACAGAAAGGCTCCATATGCCGCACAACGATGTCCCTTTAGTTTCCAACTTACTCATAGGAGATGTTGCTGTTGGAAGAATCCTAGTTGAAACCGGCAGTTCGGTAAACGTTATATTCAAACAGACGCTAAGAGACATGGATTTCTTGGATTCCGCGATCAAAACAAACTTCGAACCTCTCACTGGGTTCACGGGAGAACAGACCATAACCGCGGGAATAGGCAAGATACCCATCTACATCGGCGGACTCGTAAAAATGGTCAAATTTTTGGTCTTAGATAGGCCATTGATCTAAAATGTCATACTCGGGACGCCCTGGATATACGCAATGAAGGCCGTTGTCTCAACCTACCATCAATGTTTAAAATTCTCAATATCATCCGGAGTCTTTTCCCTTAAAGGTGATCAAATAATATCCCGAACATGCTATATCAATGAATGCAAACTGAGGACGGCATCTCGAACATTTGTTATCAGCACGAGCAAAATTTCAAAGGATCCACTAAGCCAAAATACCGACCCCGATATGCCGAGATGCGAAACTATTATCCAAGTTAACATTGAAGAGCTCAATCCCTCTTTTGAAGAAGCGGATAAGATTGCCCTTGATCCCCTCGTCTAGATCGAATTTCGCCTGGTCTATCAGAGACATGCCCGGAATCAACCTGAAAATCACGTGTCACAAGCTCAACGTAGATCCGAACTTCAAACCGATTAAACAAAAACGACGCAATCTCGGTCCAGAGAAAGCTCAAGTCATCAACGACGAGGTCGAATGGGTACTCGGCACAGGATCGATCACGAAAGTCAGATATCCAGAATTGTTAGCCATCCCCAGTTGTCGTAAAAAAGAAGAACGACAAGTGGAGAATTTGTGTCAACTTCACGGATCTCAACAAAGTCTGCCCAAAAGATAGTTTTCCATTGGTTCATATTGATAGATTGGTCGAAGCTACTGCCGGGAACGAGCTCCTATCTTTCATGGACGCTTTTTTAGGTTATAACTAGATACTCATGCACCCTGACAACAGTCTGCGTGTTATGACATGAATTTAACTATTTCTTTGCGCGCTTCAGGGTTAGATATGCCCCCACCTTCAGTTTCTTGTCTAGTTCTTCTTGCCATACATCGACCTCCACTGTTTCTTCTTTCACCGAGATTGGGATCCCGTTCGCTTCGATAAGCTTCTCTTGCGTTTGATTTTTTTTAGAGAGTATGCCCCCTCCTTCTAGCGCCCAATTGTTTGAGGTATTTTTCATCCTCCTGGGGGAAAGTCTCCTACAAAACAGTCAACGGACGTCAAAGCCCGGAAAACACAATGGTGGGATGTTTTATGTTGGCTCTTTGACGCTCAAGTCAGTAACAACGAAGAAAGACAACAAAAATGCGTTGAGAACAAGAAAGAAGATCGGCAAAAAGAGTTGAGAAACAGAGAAAGATAGCTTCAATCCTTTATGGTTATCGTTGAAGTGCCGACATGTCCATGCTGATTCATTCATCTCCCTACTACCGCACTCTCTATGTTACATGGCACGAGTTGGCGGGCTCAAGAAAAGATGACTCTTTATATTTGAATCACTCATCTCCCTATTTCCGCACTTATTAGATCATGTGGCACAAATTGGCGGGTTTAGGAAAATGTGACTCTTTATTCTGGTATGGACCACTCATCCCCTTACTTCCTGCTGGCTCGCTTCGAACCAACGATTTTGGAAAAAGGTGGCCGCATATAACATAACATAACCTCTCATATGGTTCGACCACTTAACCTCGTAGCCGCATCCCCTTTTAGTGGCTCGCCTATAGGTCTAGTGGCCGATTACTAATCTATTACACGTGTCATTACGTGATTCACCTTTTTCATGAGAAATTATTTACCCCCATCACTATTTAAATATTTTGTTGGAATTAAATTCAATGGGCTATTTTAAGATCTTTCTATTTCTAATTTTAGTCCTATTTAATTCTTAAAAGTTGATTTCAATAAACTATTTTTATAGATGTATATAAATATTATTTCAAAAGTTTAAATTATAAAATTAATTACAAATTTATCAACTCATCTAGATCTTTCTTATATTTACAAATCTACCTTTTACAATTACTAAAGATAAAAAATATGTGAGAAGGGTAAAAAATAAATTATTTGTTCCTTGTATTGTTTTATTTATTTATTTATTCAATTATGTCTAGATTTTCTTACTTCATTTGTATTGCTTAATTAGCTTAGATTTGTCATACCTGCATATTACATTTTGGTTCAATGAATCTTATGAAAAAAAAAAAGAATCTTTTTATTGTTTGTTGCATAAATTTGGGTCTTCCTCTGTTTTTTAAAATGGGGGTTGCAGTCTCTTGTTTTTCAAATTCGAGTTTTGTATGATCTAATACTATGTAGTTAGCTCCCGGAATTGCAGGATTTTGACCACAAAAGGCAAAAGCTTTTAGATCTCAAGGTAACAATTAAATTTTCTACGAGCTTAGACATTTTCTGATTAAAGTATCTTCTTTTAAAATTGTATTTATCACTAAACACTCAGAATTGTGGTTTGTGATATTATTGTAGTTGGATTCTACCGAAATGGATAGTAATCGGAATTTTAAAAGCTTGGGGACTGATCCACTGGGAATGATGAACATTCCGGTTAGTACTCCTTTGAGCCGACAAGGATCAATATACTCATGGACACTAGACCAGATTCAGAACAACTTAGGGAAAGATTGTGGGTCAATGTACATGGAAGAGTTGCTTAATAATATATGTAGTGCTGAAGAAACACAAGGCATGGTGTCAACTAATGGCTTGAACGATGGATTGCAGAGGCAAGGCTCAATAACTCTGCCTCGAATACTTAGCCAAAAAACTATTGATGAAGTTTGGAAATATATCACAGAGGAAGAAGAACACACCAACAAAGATGGAGGAAGCACAAACATTCCTCAGATTCAAAGGCAACAAACCTTAGGGGAACTTACTCTAGAAGAATTATTGATCCGTGCTGGGGCCACGGGAAATAATAACAATGGTGGCTACATCCATTGCCCATCATCATCGATTTCCGATAATCAAAACACAATTTTGAGTGTTGAGTTTCAGCAAAAACCAATGGTTTCTGATTTGTTAAACAATATTGTTACAAGGAGTAAAAATCCTGGTTCTAATTTTCATCCAAATTTGAATGGGTCTATGTCAACACATCAACTGCGACAACGACGACAACAACAACAACAACAACAACAAAATCAGTTGCTGCCGCAACAACCTATGATGTCTAAACTACATGATTATGGTTATGAAACAAAACTCCCGTTTACGAGTGGTCAGGTTAACAATCATGGGATAATAGATAGTTTCATGGGAGTAGGAGATCAAAGTTATCAAGAAAATAACATAAGTTTGGTCCCAAGCGTAGCGACAATTACCATGAGTGTAGACACATGTTCTCTGATTACGCCATTTCCGCTATTAGACGGGATCCGGAAGACTAATGCTGGTTCGTCATTAGTCTCACCATTTCCATACATTATTAGTGGTAGTAATAGTGTGAGTGGTAGGAAGAACAATAATGGCATTGCCGCGGAGAAGAAAGTTGTGGATAGAATACAAAGGAGAAAGATAAAGAACCGGGAATCAGCAGCAAGATCACGGGCTCGAAAGCAGGTAAAAATTGTCTGATATCTTCTTATCTACACATTCTTGATTGATTGATTGTGTTTAGACACCAAACTTCTCATTTGTCTTTTATAGGCTCAAATTATGGAGCTTGAAGCTGAATTTGAAAAGTTAAAGAAAGAGAATCAAGAGCTACTAAGAAGACAGGTAACCAAGTATGTTGTTAGTCATCACACATCGACATTTGCTTCTCAAGTACTTTCTCACAACGTTTTTTTTATGTTCGACAGGCAGAGATGTCGAAAATGCCACCCGAATCGGTAATCTATTTATTCAAGCACTATTTTTTCAGCTTAGCATGTGTGGACATGTTTTGTTTGCGTTATTTAGGCTTGAATGGAACCAAACCGGGTAGTTATAAATATTTGAATGGCTCTTTGTTTAAAACATTTTGGGTATCCCAGCCGAACCAAAACCTAACTGAAAATCGTATGAGTACCCGAAATTCCCAAAATACAATTATAGACCAAAAATATTAGTTATATATAGACTTGAAATAACCAAAATACTCAAAATTAAAATTATATATCCGAAAATATTAGTTATGTTTAGATCGAAATAACTAAAGTATCTGAAATAACCAAAATATCTGAATGTCCTTAGTTACATTTGTCATAATTAAAAAAATAAAATTTGTCAAATTGGACAAAATTTATTTAAAATTCAACCAATTTTTTTTGTTTTTTCGATAGTTTGGATAGTTTTTCGGTTATTTCGGATAATTCGGATAATTTTCGGGTATTTCATGTAGTTCGGAACCAATCCAAACTGAATTCAAATTTATTTCGGTTCTATATTGGTTCTCACTTACACTACCAGAACCGACTCGGGCCCGAAACTAACCGAAGAGAAATTTTTTCGGTTCCTATATAGGTGTTAAACTTCTCTACCTGAATTATCTAAAACCCGAAATAACGAGTCGAAGACCCTAATGCCAGGGCCTAGTGTTATTGAATAACATGCTATTTGTAAGAAAAAAATATGCATGAAATCTATGTTCCTTAAAAAAAAAACCACACGAGATAAATGAACCAATATATTTTATGATTTTGATATCATCATATTTTAAATAAATGATTTTGACGAAATTAATCAGTTGATAAACTTTACAATTAGGATAATTGTAAGAATATTTCCGTTAGTGTGGCCGAAGTATTAACGGTCCAACTATTATAGTTTAAGTTTAATGTAAGGCTTAAAGTTTCCGGTATGTAACGGGATACGGTGATGGACCGAATCAAAGAAAAGATACCGGAATGGGTTTGATGTCAACCCTCTTACTCTACCCAATAAAGAATCTAATCTAAGGTTTATATGCATTTATATATATAATGGTTTAACTTATATAATTGTATATATATTAAAATATAGTTTATGTGTTATGTTTTAATGAATGGGTGTCTCATTGAAAAGACACAACTCCTCCTTTAACAGTGAGAATCACTTTGGGCCTCATATAAAAGAAAAGGGTAGAAGTTATTGCAACAAGAGAGTGACAGATTCTGGTTTTTCCAGAATTGAGACACTAAAAGAAAGAAGATAGAAACACATAAACATAAAAAGAGAGATTAGAGATTGTGATCGGAATCTGAACACCCCGGCTCTGTCGAAGGGGAGATCGCAGTAAGGAAGGGAAGGAGAAGATCAAACAATCATCAAGGAATCATCATCATGTCTAACAAAGCAATGGATCAAGGTTAGACATTCATCCTTCTCATAACCGAAATCCCCATCAATATAAAACATGTTGATTCATTTGTTCTAGGGGAGATTATGGGATAGATTACAAGTATGTAATCATTAAGGAAAAACTTATATGTGGTATCAGAGCCACCCTAGAATCATTTGTTTCAATTTTTAAAGCATATTGATGGATAAAACCGAAAATCTCGTTTTTTTTTTTTTCATCAACGCATTGAATCTGAAAATTGGCTAAAAGTTATATCAATGTGAAGAGGATGAAATTATCTATCTATCGGTATAAAATTCATTAAAATCCATCAAGTAAATCAAAAGTTATAGGATTTTAAAGTTTTTTTTAAAAAAAAAAAAAAAAAAAATGCGATGAACAGTCGCGATGAACAGTCGCGAAATTTTTTTTTATTTTTTTTTTTTTATTTTTTTATTTTTATTTTTTTTTTTATTAAAAGTAACTGTCACGTTATTATGAAATGTGAAACCGTTTCCGCTGTACTTTCTGAAATGTGAAAGACTAAGCTATTATGAAAAAGTTATTACATGTATATATATATATAAAAACTATATATATAAAACTTTATAATAAAACTTATAAGAAGAGAGTTCACATTACGTATAACTTGTTAATCACCAAAGTGGTCTGGTTATATTTAATGTGAAGGTAAAAATAAAAATTCATAATTGATCATGATTAAAGGATGCTAAATGACATGAAAAGTTTTTATTGATTGATCAATTGCTTTATTAGTATACCCTAGGAGATCACCCAAAGGTGGATCATTGGGTGTATTAAATAACAACTAAAGTATTAATCACCCATGTTGCGGTTGATGGTGTGTATACCCAAAGGTAGCATTCCTATCCACTCTAACTATGGATTGATTAATTATTAAAGAAAATCTAAACAAGCATCAATTTAAGTGTATTTTTTTTTTTTAAGTATTGCCCAAAGGTTGCTTAAAAAAAAAAAAAATGAAAGTGTTTAGATTATTTGTTGTCAATGAATCTATTAAAGTATCATAGAACTTATGGTAAGCATATATAAATTTTTTTGCAGCTCCGTTTGCTTCTGCAAACTCTGTCGTAAAGTTCAATGGGCTCAACTATGAGGAATGGTCTGAACAGATTAAGTTCTCCTTGGGTGTAATGTCCCTTGATCAGGCTATACTCACGGATGAAGAGCCGGCAGCCATTACAGATACGAGCACCGAATTGGAAAAGTCTCGTCATGAGACTTGGGAGCGCTCTAACCGGCTGTGCCTGAATTTACTTAGGATGACGATGGCGGACAGTGTCAAGCCATCCATGCCTAAGACAGAGAAAGCAAGGGAATTCATCTTGAAAATTAAAGAACAATCACAATCGGATGTCGCTGACAAATCGATTGTAGGTAGTCTCATGAGTGAGCTAACTACAAAAAGATTCGATTGGTCTCAGACAATCCATGATCACGTCACTCACATGTCAAACTTGGCATCAAAGTTAACGTCCATGGGAATGGAAGTGCATGAGTCCTTCTTGGTACAGTTTATTATGAACTCTCTACCTATGGAGTATGGCCAGTTCCAGGTGAATTACAACACCATTAAGGATAAGTGGACTCTTCAAGAATTGAAGGCCATGCTGGTTCAGGAGGAAGGGAGATTAAAGAAACAGAAGGGCGACATTGCAATGTTTGCAGGACATGATAGTGCCATGGGAAACTCTAAGAAATCAAGCAAGGGCAAAAAGAAGGATAAGGCTGTCTTTAAGACTCCTGAAAGCAAAATCCGTAAAGCTGCTGTCAAGTGTTTCTTCTGCAAGAAGGAGGGGCACATGAAGAAAGACTGCCCTAAAAGGAAGGAATGGTTCGACAAGAAAGGTAACGAACATTTATATGTTTGTTCTGAAATGAATCTTGTAGAAGTGCCTAGAAATACTTGGTGGCTTGATTCTGGAGCTTCTACTCATGTATCTCATATTGAACAGGGATTCAGTTCGATCCAGCCTTTAAAAGGAACTGAAAGGTACTTGTTCATGGGAAACAGGATGAAGGCGCAAATAGAAGGCATTGGGACGTATAGATTGATCTTCGACACTGGTTGTTTTGTAGATCTTGAAAATTGTCTCTTTGTACCTGAGTGTGCTAGAAATCTTGTTTCAGTGAGTAGGTTGGATGATGTAGGTTTTAACTTTAAGATTGGTAATGGTGTGTTTTCGTTGTACCGTAACAGAACCTTTTATGGTAATGGTACATTGTGTGATTCACTTTATAAGTTCAATCTTGATAAAACCTTCTCTGAATCTTTGTTTAATATTGAGTATCAAGGAATTAAACGTAGTGCAACTAGTGAAAACTCAGCAATTTTGTGGCATAAAAGATTAGGTCACATATCCAAAGAAAGGATGATGAGGTTAATAAAGAAAGAATTATTACCTCAATTGGATTTTAGTGACTTGGATGTGTGTATCGAGTGCATTAAAGGAAAGCAAACCAAACACATCACAAAGAAACAAGCCACAAGAAGTAATGAACTCTTAGAGTTAATTCACACAGATATTTGTGGCCCTATAGATGCTCCGTCATGGAGTGGTGAGACGTATTTCATCACTTTTATTGATGATTACTCACGGTATGGATATACTTATTTGTTGCATGAAAAGGCTCAATCAGTGGACGTACTAAAAGTGTTCATTGATGAAGTGGAAAGGCAACTTGAAAAGAAAGTAAAAGTTGTGAGATCTGATAGAGGTGGTGAATATTATGGTCGATTCACCGAAAAAGGACAATGTCCAGGGCCATTTGCTAAATTTCTGGAAAGTAAGGGCATTTGTGCTCAGTACACAATGCCCGGAACACCTCAGCAGAACGGTGTAGCTGAAAGGCGTAACCGTACTTTAATAGAAATGGTTAGGAGTATGTTAAGTAATTGCAAACTACCAATGTCAATGTGGATATACGCATTAAAGACAGCGACATATATTTTAAACCGGGTTCCTAGTAAGGTGGTTCCAATGACTCCATTTGAACTATTTACGGGGAGGAAACCCAGTTTAAGACACTTACGTGTCTGGGGATGTCCAGCTGAAGTAAAGCCGTATAATCCGCATGAAAAGAAATTGGACTCTAGGACAGTCAGTGGGTTTTTCATTGGCTATCCGGAAAAGTCAAAGGGGTTTGTGTTTTACTGTCCTAACCATAGTACGAGAATTGTCGAGACTGGTAATGCTAGATTCATTGAAAATGGTGAATCTAGTGGGAGTTCAGAATCTAGGGGAGTGAACATTAAAGAAACTCGGGTAGAAGATTCTTCACCCGTAGTTCCAACCCAAGTTGTTGTTCCTGTTGTCGGTGAACAGCCTAATATCGAAACAGAACAACAGAATGAAGAACATACGGACCCACTAGTTCAGGAAATCGAAAATGAACAAGTCGTCATTCAAGAACAGAACGTCATACCACAAAATCAATTAAGGCGATCTGTAAGGGAAAGGAGATCCGCCATTACAGATGACTATGTGGTTTATGATGTTGAGAATGAATGTGACCTTAGTCTTGATGAAGAACCGAAAACATTCAGAAAAGCCATGGAAAGTGAAAATTCTGAAAAGTGGTCGATTGCTTCAAATGAAGAAATGTCTTCTATGGAAGTGAACAAAGTGTGGGACCTAGTAGAGTTGCCTGATGGTTTCAAAACCGTTGGATGTAAATGGATCTTTACGACCAAACGGAACTCTATAGGTAACATAGAAAGGTACAAGGCTCGCCTTGTTGCTAAAGGGTTCACTCAAAAGGAAGGCATTGACTATACGGATACCTTCTCTCCAGTTTCAAAGAAGGATTCCTTAAGAATTGTCATGGGATTGGTAGCTCATTATGATATGGAGCTTCACCAAATGGATGTCAAAACCGCCTTTCTTAATGGAGAGCTTGAGGAAGAAGTTTACATGGACCAACCGGAAGGTTATGTGGTTGCAGGAAAAGAAAATCTTGTGTGTAAGCTGAGGAAGTCAATATATGGATTGAAACAAGCCTCCCGACAATGGTATTTAAAGTTCAATGATACTATGTTGTCATACGGTTTCATAGAAGTTATCGTTGATCGATGTATTTATATGAAAGTCAGTGGGAGCAAGTTTATTATCCTAGTATTGTATGTTGACGATATATTGTTGGCTACAAATGATATGAGTATGTTGAGTGATGTAAAGAAATATCTCTCCAAGAACTTTGAAATGAAGGATATAGGTGAGGCAAACTATGTCATAGGGATTGAAATAATCCGGGATAGATCACAAGGATTGTTAAGTTTGTCTCAGAAAGGATACATAGATAAAGTCTTGAAGAGATATGGAATGAAAATGTGCAAGTTAAGCAAAGCTCCAGTTCAGAAAGGGGACAAATTCAATAAAGCTCAATGTCCAAAGAATGAACTAGAGAGAAAAGAAATGGAGATGATACCTTACTTGTCAGTGGTAGGAAGTTTGAATTACATTCAAACATGTACTCGACCAGACATCAGTTTCGCGGTTGGTGTCTTGGGTCGGTATCAAAGTAATCCTGGAATGGACCACTGGAAGGCTGCAAAGAAAGTTCTCAGGTACTTGCAAGGCACCAAAGAGTTTATGCTTACGTACAGGAGATCCGATAATCTTGAAGTTATCGGATACTCTGATTCAGACTATGCCGGGTGCGTCGATTCTCGAAAATCGACGTTTGGCTATCTGTTCCTATTAGCTGGAGGAGCAGTATCATGGAAGAGTGGAAAGCAGTCCGTCATTGCTACTTCCACCATGGAAGCAGAATTCGTGGCATGCTATGAGGCCACAATTCAAGCATTGTGGCTGCGGAACTTTGTCTCAGGACTTGGACTTATTGACAGTATTTCCAAACCACTGAGAATGTATTGTGATAATTCCGCAGCAGTCTTCTTCGCAAAGAATGACAAGTATTCGAAAGGTGCTAAGCACATGGAGATAAAATACTTGTCTGTAAAGGAAGAAGTGCAGAAACGCAGAGTAGCAATTGAGCATATAAGAACGGATATGATGGTAGCGGATCCGTTAACGAAAGGACTCCCTCCTGGTATCTTCATTGGCCATGTAGAAAGGATGGGAATAATTGATAAGGCCTTGCTGTATTGATATTATGCTATTGTAAAGATGCTAACTTAAGTAATTTGAATTCAATAAAGTTTATTTGTTTTTCTGCAAATTAATATGTTATCATTATGGTATGTACATGTAGGGTTAGGATAACATATGAGTTGAGAATAAGGTTATATCTCAACATAAAAGAATTTTTTGAGAATTAAGTAACCTCTCAAATATTAAAGAAGTAGTAAAGTTTGAACTGGTTGTGATGATGGAATGGAACTTATCGCTGTAAAAGATAGGGGACCGCCTCATTCGATAAGTCCTGATTTTATGGTACTTAAAAAGGGGATAATTAAGCTTAATGAAAGGCGCGCTTTAAAGGAAGTTGAACCATTAAGTTAATACACGGCCAAGTGGGAGAATGTAAGAATATTTCCGTTAGTGTGGCCGAAGTATTAACGGTCCAACTATTATAGTTTAAGTTTAATGTAAGGCTTAAAGTTTCCGGTATGTAACGGGATACGGTGATGGACCGAATCAAAGAAAAGATACCGGAATGGGTTTGATGTCAACCCTCTTACTCTACCCAATAAAGAATCTAATCTAAGGTTTATATGCATTTATATATATAATGGTTTAACTTATATAATTGTATATATATTAAAATATAGTTTATGTGTTATGTTTTAATGAATGGGTGTCTCATTGAAAAGACACAACTCCTCCTTTAACAGTGAGAATCACTTTGGGCCTCATATAAAAGAAAAGGGTAGAAGTTATTGCAACAAGAGAGTGACAGATTCTGGTTTTTCCAGAATTGAGACACTAAAAGAAAGAAGATAGAAACACATAAACATAAAAAGAGAGATTAGAGATTGTGATCGGAATCTGAACACCCCGGCTCTGTCGAAGGGGAGATCGCAGTAAGGAAGGGAAGGAGAAGATCAAACAATCATCAAGGAATCATCATCATGTCTAACAAAGCAATGGATCAAGGTTAGACATTCATCCTTCTCATAACCGAAATCCCCATCAATATAAAACATGTTGATTCATTTGTTCTAGGGGAGATTATGGGATAGATTACAAGTATGTAATCATTAAGGAAAAACTTATAATAATAATTTAGATGCTTTAAACCTTGTTCTAACTTTCTGTATTTAAATGACATGTGAAGGGGATGATTAACCTTCAAGGACGACCCGAGAGAAAGCTGAGGAGAACGAAATCAGACATCAAGTGAATTAAATGAACGCAGTGTTGGAGGATTATAAGTTGATCTATTCATAATAAATAAAAAATATAAAAAGGATTTTTTTTTCTTAATATTTTGATTATGCAGATTTATGAGCAAATTAACTATTTATTAGAGAGTGTGACATTTTTTCACCCATTTTAATTGATGAAGGAACCAAATTGTATTTTTATGGAAGAGATAAAAACAAATATTAAGTAAAAAAAAGATATTTGCGTATGAAGTCAATTTATTCAAGTTTCAATTGTATTATAATACTTTCTCCAAAAGACTAAAATTTATAACATTTTTCTAATGCAAATGACCATAAAACCCCTTCCTCTTCCTCTGATTCCTCCCACTGTACACATCCCTTTTGTTTAATCAGAAAAAATGAAAAGCAACACTCTTCTAAATCAGTTTCCACTGTTGCTACCGTGAATCACCACCATTTCTTATTCATCTTCTTCATCTCTTTCTTCACTATCCTCTTCTCTCTCTCTTCATCATCATCATCCTCCTCCCTCCCACCTCCGATCCTCGCCGAACTGTCTTCATCAACGAAAATCCTTACACCGTTTACAAATTCGAGCAGAGTAATCCTGTAGTCGAAGGTTACGATGTCGTTTTCTTGACTAAAGGCTCTCAAGACTGTAAGCTTTTGGGTTATTATAAAACCTTACCCGAATGTTGACCCGTTCAAAATCTATTGATCTCGAATTGTAAATTGGGGGTTAACAATGTACCCAATTTTATTTATAAAATTGATAGGGATGTGATTTTGATTGATGGGTCATGTGGGTACGCCGGAGGTTCACCGGGAAGGATGGATCCGAATTATACGTCGGCGGTTTTGGCGAAGAGTAGAGATTCGGAGAAGAAGATGGATGTTTTTGTACATGATTGGGAGAACGATCCAGAGAGTTTACAGTGAGCAATTTCTATATGAGGAGAATTTGATTGAGGCTGTCGGAGATTTAGGACCTTTCGTTGTGGCGGCGGAGGAACATGATGAAGAAGATTAACACACACAACTTTTTCGAGGGGCAAATGTGGTATTATTGAAAATGTACAGGACAAAAGAGTTACATAGCAAAAGCACTTTTAGAAACTATCTAAATTCTAAACAAACTACAAATAAGTGACTATACACGCCAAGGTCCCAAGTAAAATTTAAAAAAATATAATTTCATACTAATCTTCAAAAGTAACACTTTATAAATGTATTCATTCACATTTTTAATATAATCGTGACATAATTACATGTATTGTCACTTAATTTAAAATTCATTAGTTTTGTCACTTTTTGAAAATATAGTAGAAAGTATTATTTTTTAGTGAAAAATCGATTTTACCCATCTTATTGCTACATCGTGTACTGTCCATTATTGTACACGTCGTACTGTACAAAGTTAAATTTGAGTTGAACAGTAGAAAAAGTGTTACTTTCTACTACACTTTTAAAAAATGACAAAAAACTAATGAATCTTTAATTAAGTGACAATTATTACAAAATCTCCTATAATCGTTCATTGTTATTTTATTTATAACAGACAAAATAACTCATTTTCAATAAATGAAACTAGATAAGACTTAAACATTGTTTTATGGTCTTGTTGCGTATAGATAGCATTTTCTTCACTAGCTTCATTGTGGAAAACATTTGTCCACATTTGCGGTAGATGTAATGTTAAAACTAATTTTCGAAGCATATAAACCAAAATATGAGTGTTAGTGGTGAGTTTAGCACTGTCCAATTTAGTCCGGTTTGAAGGTTTGAACTGAAACCGGTTCAATTGATCCCGATTTACGACGGTTCGAGCTCAAGGGAAAGCCCGTGATCGCGGTAGCCGGCCTCCAAGCCCAGGAAGGCCCAACTCGTCGTGGATTACGCTGACCTCCGAGATTTGCATAATATTTCCCGATCTCGGAGGGATTTTAAGAGATCTTTTTTTCTGATGGAACTAGGAAAATGAAATTATCTCGTTCTTAGCCGACTTAAAGTCTTATAAATAACGAGACATGAAATCCATTCAAAGCATTCACAATCATAATCGAGATATAAGAGATTGAGAGCTCCAACTTTACAACTTTATTTCTCTTAGGTCTTTATAATCGTTTCCGACCTAAAACGACATTGTAACCTCGTCAAGTTCAATATCAATAAACGAGATTCCGATAATAAGATTATTGTTTTACCTCTGGTGTGATTTTCAAAATCAACAATTAGCGTTGTATGTGGGGAAGTCTAAAAGAGAACTTACAGATCTCGGTTGATAAGCTCGGCGATGACAGATCTTACGAACAACTCTGCACTCGGTGGCGACGGAAACCCAAACGACAATCAAAACAGTGAGGTCGACGATCTCAATCACGAGGGCCAAAACACCGATCTCCCACTGCCTTCAGCTACAGAAAGCATTGTAGAAATTGCGACAGTTCAACCGCACCAGTCCGCTCTCCTACAATCCATGGCCGCGCAACTCGCAGAGATAAATAAAAAGAACGACGAACAACTCGACGCACTGATCGCAGTTCATATGGAATTAAGAGACCAGATCAGCGAGCTCCGGCAGAACCAAACAACTCTCAGGCCTGATAACGAGACACTCACTCCACTGCAGCAAAATTTGTTCCCCGACTTGCCTCCGAACCAGAGCACATCAATCTTACCTCCATACCAAGGGTCAATTGAGAACAAAACAACCCAATCAATTACCGAGCAAGCCTCCCTAGATCAACAAATCGAAGGCGTCAAAGCACATATTCGAGATATGCACTCTAAGTTCCACCAAGTGACCAACTCGGCACCCGAGATCGACCGTGTTATCCAGGAGACTCAGAAAACTCCGTTCACACAACATGTTATCAACATCCCAGTTCGGCGTTTGGAAAAGATAAAAATCACATCATCTGAAGGACATACCGAACCCCGACACTTCATGATATCATTCAGCATCATGACAAATCGTTTCCGATTCAACTCCGAATAAGAAAAGAATGCTGCAAAATGTCAACTCATTGTGGAGAACCTCGGCGGAACCGCACTCGACTGGTTCTCACCGTTGGAAGCTCACTCAATCGATAACTACATGGAACTCTCGACCAAATTCCTCAAGCGTTTCACGATGTTCATCAAGCAAAAAACTCGGAATGCTGAGCTATGGGCCCTCGAGCAAAAGGAAAATGAACTGCTACATGACTTCTTGAACTGTTTCAAAGCCATAGTATCTCATTTCACCATCGACGAGGAGGCCGCAATCGAGACCCTTTACAAAGCGACCTGGTATAAATAAGAATTTCACAAGGAGATTAAACGTAACTGACCTCACACTCTGGAAGATGCTTTGCATAAATCGCACATATACGTCCTTAAAGAGGAAGAAGAAGCCGCAAAAGATAAACAATACGCCCTCTCAAAACAGGTCGGACTCAAAGATAAGCCAAGGGAGGAACATCGAGAGCCCTGAAGTCACTTCGACAGACGACATGCGACACAGCAGGTCAGTGCCATCCAACCGGATCAGTCTTGGAACACATGGATCCGACCTGAAGACCCGAAAGAACCAGAAAGCGACACCGAACCATTCAGCCAATTTCACAACATAGGGGGTCATAGTACCGAAGAGTGCCGACATCTCAAATATTTTATATTACTAAAGTATATGAAGGGTGAGGTCCCGATCGATGATGCATTTTGACCTAGCAACAGATTCCGCCATAACAAAAATAATAAAGATCAACATCGTGATAACTGTGAGAAACCGAACACAATCGCGAATCCCAGGCAAATAAACACCAATGCAAATGCAGAACAACCAAAACGAGATTGGGAGGACCAACTCGAAAATCACGCGGTTCCAAAGGCACGAAAAAGAGTTAACATGATTATGGGAGCACTTGAGTCCTGTAAATATTAAGTTCGGGAAATCAAGGAGTACAATAGAGAAACAATCGCAGCACAATGACATAACCGAGCTACGACAGGCCGAACACCGATAACCTTTTCGGAGACAGATACATACGGAATCCACATACCGCATATTGACCCATTACTGGTCGAACTACTCATCAGAGATGTTGCTGTTGGAAGAATACTAGTAGATACCTTCAGCTCGGTAAACGTGATATTAAGACACACGCTAAGAAACATGGACTTCCCTGATTCTGAGATCAAAACAAACATCGAGCCTCTCACCGGGTTCGTAGGAGGACATACCATGACCGCGGGAACAGTCAGGATACTAATCTACGTAGGCAGAATCGTTAAAATGGCTAAATTTCTGTTCCTAGACAAGTCAGCGATCTACAACATCATACTCGGAACCCCAGGATATACGCAATGGAGGCCGTTGTCTCAACATACCACTAGTGTCTGAATTTCCCAGCACCATCCGGAGGTTTTACACTCAAAGGAACCCATGCAATGCCCGATCATACTATATAAACGAATGCAAACTCATGACGGCCTCCCGAACATGTGTCATAAGCGCGAGCAAAACTTCAACCGATCCTGACCCACCGAGATGCAAAAACATCATCCAAGTCAACATTGATGATCTTAACCCCAAAAGGTGTGTCAGCATAGGAGCCAAACTAGACGAAGAAATCAAAGGCAACCGTATCCATTTCCTCAAAAGGAACGTCTTGACCTTCGCCTGGTCAATTAAAGACATGCCCAGAATCAACCCAAAAATCACGTATCACGAGCTCAACATCGACCCGACCTTCAAACCAATTAAACAAAAGAGACGAAAACTCGGTCTAGAGAAAGTTCATGCCGTCGATGACGAGGTCGATCGACTATTCAGTGCAGGTTCGATCACCGAGGTCAGATACCCATATTGGTTAGCAAACCCGGTTGTTATGAAAAAGAAGAACGGAAAATGGAGGATTTGCGTCGATTTCACCGACCTCAACAAGGCATGCCCTAAAGATAGCTTCACGCTTCCTCATATCGATAGATTGGTCGAAGTCACCGCCAAAAACGAGCTCCTATCCTTCATGGATGCCTTTTCGGGTTACAATCAGATACTCATGCATCCCGATGACCGCGAAAAGACATCTTTTATCACATATCATGGTATCTAATGTTACAAAGTCATGCCATTCAGCCAGAAGAATGGCATAGCGACTTACCAACGACTCGTCAATCGAATGTTTGCAAGCCAGCTCTGCCAAACTATGGAAGTTTACATCGACGATATGCTGGTTAAGTCTCTCATTGCCAAAGATCATATCAGTCACCTCAACACTTGTTTCGACATACTCTCTCATTGCCAAAGATCATATCGGTCACCTCAACACTTGTTTCGACATATTCAATGAGTACGGCATGAAACTTAACAAAAACCTCATTAGATCTACACAAAGAAGTTGGTTTCGACACATATAGATATAGTAGAAGCTTGCAGAATAACTTTTGGTTTTTTATAGGAATACAAGGACTCAAGAAAATCGTTCAATAAACTACTTAGTGTCGAATCAAGCTAAGCAACTCAGTTGAAACAAAAAGCAATAAACAGTAAAAGAGTTGTAAAATCGATGGAAGAATATAGGCCCAGGGTATTTCTCAGGAGATCAATGAATGCAGATAACCAATCAGTCAGGATTCAGATTTAGCGCGGTTCTTGAACTCAAATCACTAGGCTATAATTAACCAATTGTCGTTGCAAGAATTATCTAAATCTAAACTTCAGAATCCCAAATCTCTTTGCAAATTCCTAAGAATAAATCAGCCTTAATACCGAGTTTGATATGTTCACAATTCAATTAAATCAAATCTCTTTGCGAATAATCAATTTGCTCACCATAGGTTCTGTCAGATTACTCAATTGCATTGTCGCGCCTAATCGATTAACCTAAGATCTAAGTTCCAGATTCGTCAACCTACAATTAGCTTTGAGAACAACCTATGGTGAAGAACTAATTCAGATGGTGAATCCTAACTAATCAATTACCAGCAATCAGAGAAAATCCTATGAGAAAACCCTAAACCTAGATGGATCTACTCAGACATGGAGAATGAAGCAATCAACATAACTGAATAGATCATTAAATAAAACAATAAGAAAAGAGTAACAAGAGGGTTCAGAATCTTCTCTCAGATGAACAGAGTTCTGACTTGTCTCCCTCACCAAGCTCTCTCTCCAAAACCAAAGTAAAATAAAAGCATAGAATAAAGCATAGCCACAAAAGTGGCTAATAAACCTAATTATAATTACAAGGGAGTATCGGTCGACACATGTGTGGTGTTCGAATTCTCATCGTCAGATATATCATCAACAAAAGAAAGCTCCACAACCAACTTATCCAGCATAGTTTTACATCTGGCGTCCTCCCATTCCTTCTTTGTCATCTTAGGGGGCATAAGATAAGGTATTTTGGGTTTGTACACCCTCTCCATGACAATCTATGGTTCCTTCTCGACCTGCGCCTCAGTATCGACCGACACAGAAGGAGTATCGATCGATACACGGGATTTTGGATAACGTGCCGGTGTCTGGACTGGTATCGATCGATACAAGGGAGTATCGGTCGATACACGGGGATTTCCAGAATCCAAGTCGTCATCTTCAGCAAGATCGACGAAAGTCTCTGCAATTGGGCCGTTCTTCACTCCTGTAATCACCTCTTTTCCACTCGTCAAGGTGATGGCATTGATGTATGCTCTTGGATTCTCAGTTTTCCCTGGAAGAAAACCTTCCTGCCTCTTCACAGCTGTTGCTGTCTGAGCAACCTGAGTTTCCAGCTTCCTCTGAGAAAGATTGATAGCTTCAATTTTCCCATTCAGATCAGTGTACAGAGATTCAATCTTCCCATTGAAATCCACTTGCAACTTTTGCTGTCCCTGAAGAATCTGTTCAAACATGGATTCCATCTTACTCTCTGTGGACTTTGGAGAGATGGGTTGGTACGAAGAGTTCCCATAATTGCGAGTGAAATCGCTGCTCTGGAGTGGTTTCTGAGCAAATTGATTTGCTCCAAAGCCAGATTGGTTTCCCTCAAACTTGTACCCACCTTGCTGAGTGTTGTTGTTGTTGTACCCAAATCGCTGACCCTGAAAACCAGAACCACCAACGTAGTTAACATCCTCCACTTCATCTTCATCAATATTATCGACTCCATCAGCAAAGTGTATAGTCCTCTTCGACTTTCCGATCAGAAAATCTAGCTTGGCTTGAACTTCAGAAATCTGCGAACAATCCATGCTACCAGCTAGCTTCTTGCGCTCAAAATCTGCATTCTTGGTGCTATTGCTAGACGCCAAGTTCTCGATCAGCACATAAGCATCTTCAGGATACGTAGTGTTGAAGTTTCCATTGCTAGAAGCATCCAAAGTCATCTGATACCTCCAATCAAGTCCTCTGAAGAAGAAACCCATCAGCTGAACATCAGATTACCCGTGATGTGGACAATCTCTCTGCTATGATCTGAATCTCGTCCAAGTAGCTTTGAAAGCCTCAGTAGGTCCTTGAAAAAACTGGGAGATCTTGTTCCTCAGATCCTCGGATCGTGCATCATCATAGAAATTGTTTAGGAAGGCAATCTTAGTCTCTTCCCAAGTAGTCAGTGATCCAGGAGGTAACTGTTTCAGCCAGTAAGTCGCATCTCCAGCAAGAGAGTATGGGAAGAGCTTGCAGAAGAGGTAATCATAGGATACTCCATTGATCTTGATGCTAGTGACCAAATCCTCAAACCTCTCAATATGGTCCATGGGATGTTCATTGGAAATACCATGAAAAGGGTGCTGACCCACAAGAGTGTAGTATGCCGGTTTCAGCTCAAAGTCATTCCTCTGAAAAGCAGGAGGACGAATCGATGATCGATTGACATAAAACTGATCAGGCCTGTTGTACTCTCCAATTATTCTGCCATGATCAGCCACAACATTCCCTGCATTCGCAGCAACAACCTCCTCGATAGCAGCAGGAGGTGGAATGATGTACCCCTCTCCATCCAATCGTTGCCCTCTCTCATTACACAATTGACCCTCTTGGTCTCTGTAATCACCAGCTGCATCTTGAACCAAAATCACTGGATTGTTGTTCATCTCTGTTGGCTTCTTTGCTTTTATGTATGTGCGTTCCAAAAAGGCTAGCGGCTCCAATGACAGTTCAACTAGCTGAGTGTGCTTGCTCCTTCTGGTTTCACGAATAGGCATACACCTGAAAACAAAAGTCAAGAATGTAAGTACACGGTAACAGGATGAGTATCGACCGACACTGGGTGGTGTCGATCGATATCAAGAAAAAGAAATCGATCGATACTGACGAACTTAGTCGAGATTCTCAGACTAAAATCTAATGGCGAATTGAGTCCCCGGCAACGCTGCCAAATTTGATATGCTCAAATTAATACCCTAAAAGTACTAAAGCAGTAGTTGTAGTAAAGTATGGGTCGTATACAAGGACTCAAGAAAATCGCTCAATAAACTACTTAGTGTCGAATCAAGCTAAGCAACTCAGTTGAAACAAAAAGCAATAAACAGTAAAAGAGTTGTAAAATCGATGGAAGAATATAGGCCCAGGGTATTTCTCAGGAGATCAATGAATGCAGATAACCAATCAGTCAGGATTCAGATTTAGCGCGGTTCTTGAACTCAAATCACTAAGCTATAATTAACCAATTGTCGTTGCAAGAATTATCTAAATCTAAACTTCAGAATCACAAATCTCTTTGCAAATTCCTAAGAATAAATCAGCCTTAATACCGAGTTTGATATGTTCACAATTCAATTAAACCAAATCTCTTTGCGAATAATCAATTTGCTCACCATAGGTTCTGTCAGATTACTCAATTGCATTGTCGCGCCTAATCGATTAACCTAAGATCTAAATTCCAGATTCGTCAACCTACAATTAGCTTTGAGAACAACCTATGGTGAAGAACTAATTCAGATGGTGAATCCTAACTAATCAATTACCAGCAATCAGAGAAAATCCTATGAGAAAACCCTAAACCTAGATGGATCTACGCAGACATGGAGAATGAAGCAATCAACATAACTGAATAGATCATTAAATAAAACAATAAGAAAAGAGTAACAAGAGGGTTCGAAATCTTCTCTCAGATGAACAGAGTTCTGACTTGTCTCCCTCACCAAGCTCTCTCTCCAAAACCAAAGTAAAATAAAAGCATAGAATAAAGCATAGCCACAAAAGTGGCTAAAAAACCTAATTATAATGCTAAAACACGTTCTGGGGCTTTTTGTAATTATTAAAGTCTTCTGGACCAAATTGCAATTCTTCAACTCTTGGAAAAGTCGCGACTCGTGTCTGCTGCAGTGAGTATCGACCGATACTGGTCAGTGTCGATCGAAACTGATGCTTCAAATTGGGTACTCAGCTACACGAACGTCTGCTTTGCTCCAAACGTGCTAAAACTTGTAAAAGACTCTAAAACACTACAAAATAGTAGAAAGACTCTATAAAACAGACTTATATCATGGCCTAAAAGGGGTAAAAACCATGATATATCACTTCGTAAAACCCAGTGGAACAAAAACGAAGATATGAAAAAAGAGCACACAAATGATTCACAAAACCACCTAGTGATTTCTTTGGGCATGAATCATAACCGGTGTGGTTAGATGTGTCTTTGAATCGCCAATGCCTTCTTGTTCGGGATTTCCCTCGGATCCCTCGGTTAGATTTCCCTCAGATCCCTCGGTTAGAGTTTCCTCAGATCCCTCGGTTCCCTCAACTACAAGCTTTCCTACACGTTCATGCTCTGCTACAAGCTCCGGTTCAGGTGGATTCTTCTTGATGATGCTTAGTATCACATCATCCTCCCCCAGTTAAAAAGGATTTGTCCTCAAATCTGCCAAGAACAAATCTAAGTTAGAATTATCAGATCGTAGAGACAACGAATACTTACCTTGCAAGCATCTCTTTTTGGTTGTGGAAATGATCTGTGTTGGAGTTGGGAGTGTGCCGTGCTCTTTAGCATCTGTAGAGTCAGAATGATCAAATGCCACGAATTGAGAAGGTTCTTTAGCCTTTATTCCTGCTCCTTGTCCGATTTGATCTCCGTTGGATCCGTCTTGTTGTTTTTGAAGCAAAACAGTACATGTACGTTTAAACAACAAAGGAGCACGAACATTAGTCTTAAAATTCATATTAGAACGAGAAAACTTACATTTTACAGCAGTAGTTTGGTTGTTTAGAAACTCCTTTAGCTCAAGACTCTTGTTTTTAAAGATAAGGCCTTCAGATGGATTTTTCAAAGGAAAAACGCAATCTACTTGTCAAAAATGGAATCTGCTGCGATTACTCTCTTCTAGAGGTGCAGGTGGTTGAAGAAAATCATCTCCTTCAGTTAAAATTTGGTGCCTTTGCTCAGCTCTCATCCTTTGCAAATAGTTCACTGTTTTTGGCTTAGAAAGCAAGAATATATCGTTCTGATGCTGCTGGTGCTCTTTGCCTTTGATTAGAAGCAATTCCTCTGGATTTTCTCTAGAATATTCATCCCTGTAATCCTGCAAAACAAGGGATCTTCCACTCGGCAGCTCCGATGTAGTATTAGATAAACTCAAAAGAGTTTTGTTAAAAACAGATTTATGATTAAATGATTGAGAGAATAGAGTTCTTGGGATGTTACCAGCCTTAGCAAGAAAGTTTGATTGCTTGTAGTGTGTGTTCTCAGCCTGCTTTACTTTCTTCTTTGATCCTGGTAAATTTCGAATGGTGTCAATGGTACAAGAGTGTGCTTTCTGCCCTTGAACTCGAAAGAGTACTTGTTGGTAGAGCCATCATGAGTCACTCGTCTATCATACTGCCATGGCCTTCCCAACAGAATGTGACTTGCTCCCATAGGTAGAACATCACACATCACTTCATCTTCATACTTGCCTATGGTTATGGGAACCAATACTTGGCTGCTCACACGCATTTCACCTTCATCATTGAGCCAATGCAGATTGTATGGTTTTGGATGCTTCTTTACTGTCATTCTGAGCTTGTTAACCATGTACTCGCTAGCTACATTGGTGCAGCCTCCTCCATCGATTATGAGGCTGCACACCTTGTCTTGCACATGACATCTAGTGTGAAACATGTTCTCTCTTTGGGCTTCTTCTTCTGTCTTAGCTTGCACATTCAGAATCTTCTTCATCATTAAGAGTTCTCCTTTCGAAACATACTCTTCATGCTCTTCTGTTGAATCTAAGAGCTCTTTTTCATCCTCTGATTCATACTCACCATTGTCTAAGAGAATCAAAACTCTCTTATTAGGACATGTACTAGCAATGTGTCCTCTTCCTTGACACTTGAAGCAGATTATCTCACGAGCTCTAGTAGTTGTAGCTTCTGTTTTCCCCTTGGAGTCTGAATCGAAACTAAATGATTTAGGAAATACCTTAGGCTCAGCATTAGTCTTTTCTTCTTTAGGATAGATCGTTCTGCTCGTAGATGAACCAGCTCCAAAAGTTGATCTAGATCCCCTTCTTTTGTTCTGTTGCTCGACCAGAATGGACTTTTGTAGTATCTCTTCTAAATCAGCATAGCTTTACATCTCCACTCTGTCTTGAATTTCTCGGTTCAGTCCACTCAAGAACCTAGCAATCGTTGCTTCAATGTCTTCATCAATACCAGCCTTGATCATTAGAGATTCCATCTCTTGAAAATAATCTTCTACATTGTTGTTCCCTTGAGTCAAGCGCCTTAGTTTCTAGTGCAGCTCTCTTTGATAGTGAGTAGGGACAAAACGCTTCCCCATAAGTGCTTTCAACTCATCCAAAGTATCAACAGGCGGTTCTCTGTTGCGTTTGCGGCTTGTTGTGATTTGATCCCACCAGTTCATAGCGTACCTATAAAATTCAGTAGTAGCTAGCTTCACCATCTTGTAATCAGAATACTCTTGACACTCAAAGATCATGTCAATCTTCTTCTCCCATTCCAGGTATGCATCTGGATCATTCTTGCAGTGAAATGGAGGAACTTTCAGCTTCATACCTCTCATGTCATCATCAACATGTTCCCTTGCTCCTCTATTACGCCGTGGACTACCTTGAGAAGAAGTATCATCACCATCATCATTTATGGGTTGTTGTTGCTGGTTACGAACTGGATTTGCATTTCCTTCTTGAGCTCTCCTCGGATTAGGCTCTCCTTGAAGCTGATCAATTCTCTGATGCAGTTCTTCTCTTTGCTGTTTCATCATCTGCTCAAAACGAGCCATCATTGCCTCCATAAACAGTCTGTTGTTGTTGCTGTTTTTTCCACCTTCAGCCATCTTGTACCTGCAAACAACACAACAAACAAAACCAGTAACAAGCCCTAAAAATGAAATATAGATTCACACAGGTTCACAGATTTTTGCAAGCACAAGAAAGAACCTAACACACACGAAACTGCAGAGATAAGATCTAAAATAAATCGACAACACTTAGAACCAACTAAAACAAACTCAAACAGGACTAGAACAATCTGAAACAAAACACTTGAAACAGAAACTAAAACACAGAGTGAGACACGACCTGAGACAACACACACTGATAATCAACTTGCAACTAGAACGAACACAATTCGACAAAACTGAAAAACACTGAAATAAATCAAACTGAAATAGACTCGACATGCAACAAACAAGAGACACAAACTCGAAACTCAAATAGATAATCAACCTAGACACTAGCAAATAACGCCACAAACAAGCCAGAATATGAAGAGACACAGCAAGCAAAAGCAGATAGACACTAAGAACCCTAAAACATTTTTTTTTTCTTAAACAGATCGACTCGACAGCACCCTAAACAAGTAAATAGATTCACGAAAATGGGCTTTGTTGGGCTTGAGGAAGATCACAAGATGGGTCAATAATATTGTGGATCATTTGGCCTCGTTAAAAACCTATCTTCGTAAAACCCAATGGGACAAAAATGAAGATAGGGAAAAAGAGCACACAAATGATTCACAAACCCACCTAGTGATTTCTTTGGGCATGAATCATAACCGGTGTGGCTAGATGTGTCTTTGAATCGCCAATGCCTTCTTGTTCGGGATTTCCCTCGGATCCCTCGGTTAGATTTCCCTCGGATCCCTCGGTTCGAGTTCCCTCATATCCCTCGGTTAGAGTTCCCTTGGTTCCCTCAGCTACAAGCTTTCCTACACGTTCATGCTCTGCTACAAGCTCCGGTTCAGGGGGCTTCTTCTTGATGCTGTTTAGTATCACATCAAAAATTAATCCCACCAAGTGCACGTTCGGCGTAACATCTGGAGAATTCTTGGGTTATATCGTAACTCAAAGAAGAATCGAAGCCAACCTTAAACAGATCTCGACAATCCTCGACCTCTCATCCCCAACAACGAAACAAGAAGTCCAGCGACTCACATGTCGAATTGCCGCACTTAACAGATTCATCTACCGATAAGTGCATACCTTTCTATCAGTTACTCTGAGGTAACAAACACCTCGAATGGGACGATAAATGCGAAGATGCATTCAAACAGCTCAAGGAGTATTTATCGACTCCTCTGGTCTTGACAAAACCTGAAGACGGTGAAACCATTTACCTTTACATCGCGATATCCACCTCGGCAGTAACCAGAGTCTTAGTTCGGAAAGATCGAGGCGAATAGAAGCCCATCTTCTACATCAGCAACTCGTTAGACGGAGCCGAAATGAGATACCACACGCTCGAAAAACTTGCACTTGCCGTCGTTATCGCAGTTCGAAAACTCCGTCTGAATTTCCAATCACACTCTATCACCGTCCTAACCGACCAACCTTGTGAACGATTCTACAACCCCGAGTCAGTCTAGTAGACTCGCCAAGTGGGCAATCGAGCTAAGTGAGTACGGTATTGATTACAAAAATTGAACAAGTATCAAGTCACAGGTACTGGCCGACTTCCTCATCAAACTACCTTAGGAATTCATCAATACGAACCTCCCAGCCGCCAAAAAATGGATCCTTCACGTAGACGGCTCGACATCCCATCGCGGGTCGTGAGTAGGCATACGCCTTCAGTCTCCAACCAGAGAAATCTTGGAACAGTCATTCCGACTGGAATTCAATGCATCGAACAACGAAGGCGAGTACGAAGCATTACTCGCCGGACTACGTTTGGCTAAGGCCATTGGAGCAACCCGCATAAAAGCATTATGCGATTCTCAGCTCGTCGCCAGCCAATACATTGGAGAATACGATGCCAAGAACAAACGAATGGACGCATACTTGAATCTTGTAAAAGAGCTTGCCGCCAAATTTGAATCATTACTATGAGAACAATGAGTTTTATATAACTCTTACAAGATAATCTTTACAATAAATACATTAAAAAAAAAATTAAGATTTAAACAAAAAGGAGAATAATTAGCTAAATCAAATAATTATTTTTTTGCCACCAATTTAGCATTTGACATTAAATGAGAATCCTTTGGTTTTGTGAAATTTTAAGGATGAAATTCTCATAATCAATACATGTATTGAAGATCTTTGATTCACTATTTTTGATATTGCATCAATACACAGGGAAGTAACAAGGGGTAAAATCATTTTTTTACCAAAAAAGTGAGAAAAACAAAGAAAACAAAATAAAGTGATAGTAGTAACACATTCAAACAAATACTAAGTGATAGAGGCGTTTCTTTGACGACTAAAGCAAATATCTCCTTAAGAAATTACTATGTGATATAGGCCTTTCGTTCACAACTAAAACAAAATATGGAACTAAAGCACATACTCTAAGTGATGTAGGCGTTTCGTTCCTTCACACGGTTCCCGAATCAGAGAACTTTTGACCAAACAACGCGTTCAGCTAAGTCCAAATTACCTGTGCACTCAAACAATGCATCAATTAAAGCATTTGGAGTATAAGCATACACAATGTAATATAATAATTGAGAGCAGTAACACATTCAAACAAATACTATTAAAAAAAAAACCATTGAATAACTTAGAATGTTGCTTTTATATCAACTGCTTAAAGGATTCTTTGACTTTTCGCAGGGTTAGGAATTTTTCTAAACTTCTTTTAACAATTAAATTATTTATGAAGCCATTAATGCTAAACGAGCCTAAGAAAACAAATAAACTCATCATCAATTTCCAAAAGACCGTAAAATATATGGCTAACAATAGAACTCTGTCAACATCACCTAGTCACACGACTAGCCCTGGGCATTCGGGTCTGCGAATCGGGTCGGTTCAGGGTTTTCGGGTTTTGGCTCTTTCGGGTAGGAAAGAATTGGACCCATTCAGTTCCCGGGAAAATTTCGGTTCGGGTCGGTTCTTTGATTTCAAATTAGACCCGAAAAGAAACCGAAATAAATTTCGGATATGGTTTTACCCGAAAAAAACCAAAACAAATCCAAAAAAAATCTCGAACATAACCCGTTTTCGGGTTTATCGGGTACCCGTTTTCGGGTTTATCGGGTACCCGAACGGGTCTCGGGTAAAATTCGACCCAAACCGAAACCCGAATCAAATTTGAAGAGCAACTGTTCGGGTTATTTTGAAGAACCAAAACCGAACTGAACCGTGTTTTTCGGGTCGAGTCGGTTCGGGTCCGTTCGGGTCGGGTTTTATGCCCAGGACTACACACGACCATGGGTTGCAAATCCGTCTTTCGTATAACCTGCAAGGCGGTGTAGAACCATAATTTTTACGATATGGAAAAACTAATTAATCGGAAAATATATTGATATAAAACAAAATTAATAAACGATAATCGATACCAAAATACAATGAAAAAAAGAATGGTTTGTGCAGAGGCGAAACAGTCTTTCCTTAATTCTGTAATTGCTCGTAGTGTGACGATTTGATGCAATCAGAATCCCATGATATAACCACACGGTTCTTTTGTTATGCATCACCCAATAACAAAAGCTGACGAACCTAGTATATGTGTTATACTCTCATACTCAAAGAGAAAAAACAGAAGAGAAGAAACATGAGGGATTATGTTTAGATCTTTCATCTAAAAACATTGAGAAATGAGGAGGTTTCTAGCATTCAAATAGCCTCAAACTAAAACGTTTTTAGGATTAAATTTTGTGTTAATGATGATATTAATCGCTGCATTAAACACAATTGAAGAACTAAATTGTTTCTTATTGAGTAAATCAACCAAAGAATACAAAACGGATTTGGGCCAAAAAATAGGCAATTGGGCCTTCGGTCCCAAGCGCATACCCGGTCTGGCCCGTCTCTCTCCAATATACATTAGTGTCCACTCAAGTCTTTTAAACCAAGGGTTACACATCATCCTTTATATATTAAAGGATTTCAATCCAAACTTCCAATGTGGGACATTTGCTAGTTTTAACATTTAACCAAATTTTGGAGCTTTGCAAGCTTTCTAAGTCACCCACTTTGGACCTATATTTTTTTAATTCAAATCAACTCTGATTTTGACAAGTGAATACACTACGGTATAGTGTATTCACTTGTCAAAATCCGGTCTAAAATCCGGATTGCATCGTGCCTAAAATCCAGTCATTCCGACAGACGTCTGCGTCGAAAAACTTACCGGAAAAGTGGTCAAAACCACTTCATCAAAAACGAGTTCCACAATCCCCCACATGAATAGAAATGGCTCTAAACACATGATGACTCGACAAGACTCGACAAAAGGACTTTTGAGAGTACAAACAAAAAAATCCAGTGTATATGAGTTGGTAGCATTTTTCAGCCTTGAACCCATTGTTAATAGCTGTCGGATTTACTCGACCAGGATGTGAACATGATGTCTTAAACCACCTGGACTTTGATGTAAACCGAGACAACAACTATATCACAACTTCATTTTCTCACTGAACTAGGTTCTCTATTGTGTTCATTTTGGCCGTGAAGATGTATGGTTAATCATGAGTGAACTTAGAACTTATAGAATATAGCATGACCTTCATTCTCCTAGAAACAGCCCTATTTCACACTCACAAGGTGATTTACCATTAGCTTTGTTTTAAGGAGTATCCTGTAATACTCCATGTATATCTCAAAGCTATGGACTCAAATCATTAAAAACATTGCATATCCTCTACACATACATGTAACACTGTTCATCATCCTAGGAATTGGGAAGAGAAAAAAGTCTCAAAGTTCTCTTAGCAGATTAAGTTTGATTTAGTTTTCCCTTTGAACCTACTTCTTGGGATCTCCACTCACGTAGGTGGGGTTACCGTCAAACCTCCTCTTAAGTCATAGGCTTTAAAACAATTCCTCTTGATGATTTTACAATATAATCTAGTGACACGCCATTAATAAGTGGATCACAGGTTGTCATCCAATTGGATATAATCTATCGAGATTACACCATTTGAGATCAATTGTGTAATGGTTTTATGTCATCATTTTAAAAAACATGACTAACCATTATACAGAAAACTCAGTGTCCGAGATATAATCAATTTACTATCACAGTATATATGTAATGCTCGCAATAGTTTTTCCCACATCGGGATATCTTCCACAAAATTCAGAAACCATTTAGCTACCTTAGCTTTATATAAAGCTATGAACTTAGGTTCCGTGATTAATCTGTTCCACAAAGTTAATTTGGAAGATTTTCATGATGTTGTTTCACTGCCAAGCGTGAAGAAAAATCCACGTGTGGACTTTTAGTTTCTGGAATCAGATAACCAATTAATATAATTGTATCTTTCCAAAACTATTAGTTTTATACCACAGTGCAGCCCATAACTTTTAGTATATTGCACGTAGCTCAATACTCTAGTTATAGTTTTCCAGTGTTTACAACATGGATTACTCGTGTATCAACTAAGTACATGGACTGAGTCCGCCAGAATGAGTATGGTACAATCGGTTAAGTACTAACCGAATGGATACCCAAAATACAATTATATACCCAAAATAGTAATTATATTTAGACTTGATAACCCAAAATTACATTTATAAATCCAAAGATATGAGTTATTTTAATACCAAGATGATTGAGAGACCCAAAATAACCAAAATATACGAAGTTTTTAGTTATATTTTTTAAGCTTTGACCAAATTTTATTTAAATTTAACCATTTTTTATTTTTTTTTATGATTTTTTGGGTATTTGAAACCGAACCGAACTTGAACCAAAATTCTAAAATACTCGAATGGATAGTAAATTCTAAACCCCAAAAATCCTAAAATCCGAATGGATCCAAACCGAACCCGATCGGATATCCGAACGCCCAGAGCTACCAAGATCTTTGAGATAATTTTGTAGGACACATTCCATAGGGCAATTGGTCTGAAATCCATCATTGTTGTTGGAGGAACGACCTTGGGGATCAGACAGAGGTTAGTGTGATTATGAAGTTGATCAAATTTTCCTTCATTGAAGAAGAGCTGTATCTCAGTTAACATCGCATGATTTAACTCTTCCTTGAATTTTTGATAGAAATCTCATGTAAATCCATCTGGTCAAGGAGCTCGATAAAATACTTCATTGTATAGAGAAGCAAAATCTGATGGCGATGTGAATAAATCCTGAAAGTATTTAACAACAATCTCCTCTATTTCTTTATCTCCTCTTCTTAATACTCCCTGATCATCGAGAATGGAGTTTAACATGTTACGTGCTCTTTTGTTTTAGGAATGGAGTGGAAAAACTTTGTATAACGATTCCCTTCCTTCAACCAAGCTATTCTCCAAAATAGTTCCTCCTCTATGTATGCTTGGTTTAATTCGCGTCGAAGTCGATGTCTCTCTGTAGTTGACATTGATCCTGATGCGATTCTTTTATCTAATTGGTATCGAATTACAACAATCTTCTCTTCAGCATTTAACCTTCGCTTTTTCTTCCATATAGAGATTTGCTTTCGACATTTGATGATTCTTTGTACCAACGAAGTTTCTGAATTTTGATGTCGACTACTCTGATTTTATCCTTTTAATATTGAATCTTTAAAACACTCTTTGCAAGTTAGACGGCAGTCGTATCTGAAATTTCCTCTCTTCCCTTCAATATCTTCTGACATATAGGTGATGAGAGGTATGTGATCCGATTCAGCAAAGTCCAAATATTATGTTTCAGAAGCAGGAAACATCTGATGCCATTCATTTGTAGACATGGTTCTCTCTAAGCAGCAAGTCACGTGGTGTTGTCCTCGTTGACCAGCCCAGGAGAATCTATCACCAATAGTTTTTAAATCAGAGAATTCACAGCTACGAACCATTCTTCTCAAATCTCAGAAAGACTGTTCTGATCTCTTCCTTCCTCCTTTCTTTTCATGATTCCCCATTAATTCATTGAAATCACCAAGAATAAACCATGGATGTCCTCTTTTGTTAGTTCCAATCCTCTCTAACCTTTCACATAAATGATTTCTCAAACTTATTTATGGGTGACCGTAGACAAAAGAACAATAAAAACTGATTCAATTGCTTTTGACTAAACAGTTTACAAGATTAGAGGATTGGAAATAAACAGTTACATCTACTTCATTCTTCTAGAAAAAAACTAAACCACCACTTAAACCTATAGGTGGAACTGTTATATACTTAAGAAAACATAATTGGCAACCAACATCTCTAATGTAATCATCATACTGCTTGGTTTCTGATAGGCAAATGATGTCCGTGAGATATATGCGATTCATCTCCTTTAGGCGTCAAACCGTCAAGTATGTGCCCAATCCTTGACAGTTCCAGCAGATTGTCCTCATGGAGGGAGTGGTGGTTTAGGGCCCACCGCGCCTCCATGTTGTTTGGCAGCAACAAGACTTTCACCGCTGCATTCAGCAACTGCATAAAGGAGATGAATCATCAAACTTTCTCTTACGATCTGCACGATTGTTATCATCACATGTTCCAACCGAAGAAGGGTACAAATCACTCTCAAAGTCTGTGTTACTACCACTATCCAGAGGTGGCATTGTATTCTCCTCCACATGCTGGCATGGCATATCTCCTGTTGCATTCCCAAAAATTAGACACGGATTGAAAAGCTCATTCATATCCAGTGAATCAGAATCGATGTTACTGAAACCAATAGCCTCAAGATCTTCCTGTGATGGACCCTCATAATGAACATCATCTTTCTCATGCTCCATATTCTCTTCATTATGGACTTCATCACCGTTATCTTGTCCTTCAACGATTTCATGGATTTGGACTACATTGTTGTTGTTTTCATGAGGATTCAGATTCATATGTCCTTGGTCATCATCATCATTGCCATCAGGGTTGTGTTCCACCCCTCCATTTTGAATGAGACAAGCACCCGAATCGTGTGTAAGCATTCCACACACCTCAAAAAAATCATCTGAGTCTTTCATACCTGAATCGCAGCAAAGTGTTCACTCCAGGAGTGAATTGAAAGTTTCGTTGGAATCGTAGGGGAAGGTCGACATTCCAGTTGATACGAACACGTACATATTCCACTTGAGTCGCTGCAATTTCATTGTAGTCGGCATCCATCAGTTGACCAAATCTCCTTCCGATATGAGCAATGACTTCTTCATTCAGAAATTGGAGAGGAATTCGCTGAATCTGAATCCAAAAAGGTATGAAATTGAGCATCAGCGGATCCATCTTGGGATTCCATCTTTGTAAAATCAGCATTCTCTCCGCAAAGGCCCAGGGACTTCGACGAAGAACATTCTCCATCGCCTCCTCCGTTGGAAACACAAACTGGAACTGACGCCCTTCAACAATCCTCCCATGGATCATCAGCCCAACCTGGCCCCAAAGACGCGGAAAAACGGAAATGAGGGATCGGAGATTTTGTCTTCTTGGGTTTAGGGGTCTACCCATGATGACAAAACAATTTGCAGCAGCAGCATGGTTAACAACTTCAAACGGAAGAGCAACTGGGACGTCATCGAAACCCAAGTTGATATCTTGCAAAACCTTCGTATAGAAAAGATTTGATGAAGAATCTGGGTTTTGTTCTGTTGAATTGGAATCCTAGGATCTCCATTTATACTTTCCTTTATCCGTCAAATTAGCTTGTAAAAACTCATCACATCGGAGACGTGAGTGTCGATGTGGGGATAACCGTCGGAGAGTGGATAAGACCCACTTCGCCGTCGTACAAATCAAAAACTGTCACCACGATGGTGAAAAATAACCGGAACGGTATTCGTTTTAAAATCGCATGTTTAATCGCAATTTAGAAAAACTGTTATGTTTAGCATAGTTAATTTAAAATGAATAAAATACAATACATAATTAAATTAAATTTTCTAAATAAATAAATTCAGAAAAAAATTAATTTAATGCAAAGACGAAATGTATGCAATTAAAACCTCATACGACTTACTGCAAATATACCCCAAATTAAGTTAAATCAAATTATTTCAGAAATATTAAAATAAATCTGGAACAATAAGCAAATAATTTATGTAAGAACTGATTTTATTTGTTGCTACGTAAATAGCACATGTCAAACTAAACCAGAACCTTGAACCGGGTAAATCCATAGCAAAGATAGGATTTTTTTTTTTTTTTTTTCAGAAATCCTTTAAATCGCTTCAAAAATAAACGATTTTTCAAAAACAAAATTAACAAAAGATCAAATCCGATAGACCTTAGAAAATACAAATACGGACTAGAATCAACTGAAATCCGATTGAAATCTGCAATTTAAATAAAGGAAATCATAAGTATATTACAGTGATCCCCCCTAACGCATGAACGATAGAAGAATTCGGATTCCTGTCTATCGATGGCTAGAATTTAACCTAGTCTTATCAAAAACTTTCACAAGTTTTCAGTCTTTTCGTTAGTATAAAACGAAAATTAAAGAATTAAGACCGTAGAACCACGATTTCTACGATATGACAAAACTGAATAATCGGAAAATATATTGATATAAAACAGAATTAATAAACGATAATTGATACCAAAATACGATGAAGAAAGAATAGTTTGTGCGGAGGCGAGACGCTATTTTCTTAATTCTTTAATTGCTTGTAGTGTGACGGTTTGATGCAATCAGAATCCCAGAACACAACCTCACAGTTTTTTTGTTATGCATAACCCAATAACAAAAATTGACGAACCTAATATATGCGTTATACTCTCAGACTCAAAGAGAAAAAAAACAGAAGAGAAGAAACGTGAGTAATTATGTTTAGATCTTTCATCTAAAAACCATTGAAAAATTAGGAGGCTTCTAGGCATTCAAATAGCCTCAAATCGAAACGTTTTTAGGATTGAATTATCTGTTAATGATGATATTAATCGATGCATTAAACACAACTGAAGAGCTGAATTATTTCTTGTTGTTGACTAAACCAACCAAAGAATACAAAACGTATTTGGACCAAAAAGAATACAAAACGGATTCTTCAAAAACGAATTCCAACAGGCGGAACTAACAAAACTTACATTATTTAGCCTCACTCATACTAAGGATTTATAAATCTATATTTTTTCCAATTTATCCATACTACCTTATTTGATCCATCTTGACATTCAGCAAATCTATAGTTCAAAAATCATATCACTATATCTCTCACATTCATTGTTGGTAAAAATAAATTCACTATTGTTTAACTCTGGTTAGGTAAGCTTAAACCGATGATAGGTCGTGTATCGCACCGATAGGTTGTGTATCACACCGATAGGTCACATATCATATTGATAGATCATATATCATGATGATAGGTCGCATATCCACTGATCGTCGCAAACCAAAAATCGCCGTTAACTGATCGTCGCAAACCAAAAATCGTCATAAAATCATTGGAAAATTACGAGGGCCAATAAATCGTCGCAAAATCGTCGGTAAAAAATCGTCGTAAAATTGTCGTAAATATTACATCAAAATTACGACGAAAAGAGACACGTCGCAAGAACGATGGAAATTCTAAGGTAAATATTTCATCTTAAATTCGTCGAAAAACATGAACCGTCGTAAATACGTCGCTAACAAATCATCGCTAAATTGTTGTTAATTTACAACGATTTAGCGACGATTTGTCGGAAAACAAGGATGGTTTATAATAGTTTTTAGTTTAATTAATTAATGGATTATATTATTTTATTTTAATAATTTAATTAATTTCGAAATTATAAATTGAAATTTTAAAAAATATTATATAATAAAATATTCTTAAAAAAAAATTATATAATAAAATTTAGATTTCGAAATCCTAATCTGAAGGAGAATTTTTAATTCATAAATTTTAAAAAATTCTATATACCTCCTCGAAGATTCGTTCATATCGGGTGTGGTCAACCCTTCAGACATGACCGACGAACCGCCAGGAGATAGTTGCTAAGATTTTTGTGTCTCTCGCTCGTTGATCTTGGAAGTCACCTCGTTAAAGATCTGTTCAGTCTTCTCTGAAACAAAGGCACCATTCTTCTTCCGATGCATCCGCTCAAAAACCTTCGTCATCGGAGGGAGTACACTTCCGTCTTCGGCGGCTAAGAAAAAAAAATGTTATTGATGAAGTAAATTACATAAACGAAATAATTTAAATAAATTTAATTACCAAATTTAGACGAACACCCGCAAAAGGTGTTTGGCCGGCTGTATGAGGTAAAACCTTGGGTTTGCCGTCCGAATCAACTGTGTTATCGAGTTTGGATCCATCCAATACCGCACCAAGCCGTCCCATACGGTTTTATCCATGTATGAGGGCTTTGCTTCATTGCTATCCTTCTTCCATTCCTTCTTCCATTCACCAACTACCCCTTAGATACGAAACTTCACCCTCTCGAGGAACAATGATCGAATCTCGCCATGAATCGCAAGATCCCAGTCATATTTTTGTTGCAAGAGAAACAAAAAGAATTAAATATTTTATAAAATTAAATCAACTATATATAAAAATATAATAAAATAAGGAAAAACCAAAATTTTTGTTCATACGTACCGCAAACATCTTGAACAATGTCTCCTTGACGTGTGACGGGAGCTGTTTCCAGTTGGTATGAGCCTCGGAAAAGTAGGACTTGATGATGTCAGAAATGGTGCGTCCGACCTTGCATTCAATACCAAACCTGAAACAATAATTCAAAAATTATATTAATTAAATATATATATATGTAATAATAAATGTAATTCAAAAAAAAATTGCCATTATGCACCATCAATATGGTCTGGATACTCTCGTAAGCCTATACCGTCCCGGCTGTGCAAGAATGTCATGGACCATCATATGTGCATATGGGGCCGGCGCACGTCACTATCAGAAAACTGTCCATTTCCAACGAAAACTTTACATCGACATTACGACGAATTTACGACGTAATATATGTCCGATGTAAAATCATCGTAAATATTTGTCGTCGTAATATCGATGTATCGTAATATCGATGTAAAGTTACATCGATATTACGACGAATATGGCTTTTGTATATTACGTTGATATTACGACGATTTCACGTCGCATGTTCCCAGTTAGGTAGACCTTGTTTTTAATAGGTCCACCTACTAAATTTACATCGAATTTACATCGTAAAATTTGTTGTAAATCAGTTGGAAAATCGTTGGTAATTCTGAAAAAAAATTCTATAAATACAGCCTAACTTCAAACGAAAGATTAAAAAAAAACAAACACTTAAGAAAAAACACTATAATTTTTTTAATAATAAAATGTCTATATACAAACTACGAAAATGGATGTATACGCAAAAGGATTCGGAGGGAGATTTGACGAAAGAATTCAAAGAGGGGCTTGAAATATTCATGTATCAGGCCGGAAATATGCAAACAACCCTGGAAAATGGTAAGATGTTATGTCCTTGTCGTAAATGTAAGAATACTAGATATATGTTTATTGAGACGGTGTAGAAACATTTACTAAATAGAGGGTTTATACTGCAATATTATGTTTGATATCAACATGGAGAGGGTTTTGAAATTACTCAAGCAACGGATAGTAGTAGTAATTATCAAGGTCAAGTATAATCAAATTATCAGGGTAGTTATCATCATGGTCAACATCAATTTGATCAGGGTGCAGATCATGATAGGATGCATGCCATGGTTAATGATGTATTTCATGCATAGCAAAAATGGCACTGGGGTGTTGCGTCAAGTCTGTTTCAATTAAAAATGACGTGCAGACACTGGGATGATCCGTGTCTGCACGTCATTAATTTTTAATTATATTTATTTAATTATATATATTATTATTTAATAATAAATAATTATAATTATTATTTATTAAATTATATAATCTATAATTTACATCGATTTTACAACATTCTTCAAAAATATAATACGACGAATTTAAGGCGATTTGTCAAAATGATAATTCGATAAATCGTCGTAATATTGTCGTAAACCATCCGTCGTAAAATCGTCGTAAACCGTTCGTCGTAAAATCGTCGTAATATTACGACGATTTTACGAGGAATGTTTTACGATGGATTTACGACGATTACTATACGTCCCAATGGTTACGACGTTTTTACGACGATTGTCGCGTAACGACGAATTGGCAATCGTCGCTAAATCGTCCCAAACCATCTTTTACATCGATTCTGTCTGTTGTAAAAACACAGTTTTCTTGTAGTACGCCCTCTAGCTTGCGGAATCTGAGGTGGTGGTGGCGGCGGTGGAGCACTCTGTGATTGCGCCCCCGGGACGCAATCCATCTCCGTAGCCTCAGAAGACGTGGGGGTGTCCGCCAGCCGATGTCCCCGCAACCTAATCTCTCAAAAACTGAGCGTAGTGGGCACGACGATGGCTCATCTGCATAAAACGGACATAAAATTACTATCTATGTAATTATATAAAACTCCTATTTTCTATTTTTCTTGTGTTCCTACCTATCAATTTGATTCCGTTTCTATCAACTTATTTTGTTATGTTCCTATCAGAGCATTGATATTGCTGCATTGGAAGATCTTCAAACCCCCATAATTCGCAAATGGATGTATACGCAAAAGGATTCGGAGGGAGATTTGACGAAAGAATTCAAAGAGGGGCTTGAAATATTCATGTATCAGGCCGGAAATATGCAAACAACCCTGGAAAATGGTAAGATGTTATGTCCTTGTCGTAAATGTAAGAATACTAGATATATGTTTATTGAGACGGTGTAGAAACATTTACTAAATAGAGGGTTTATACTGCAATATTATGTTTGATATCAACATGGAGAGGGTTTTGAAATTACTCAAGCAACGGATAGTAGTAGTAATTATCAAGGTCAAGTATAATCAAATTATCAGGGTAGTTATCATCATGGTCAACATCAATTTGATCAGGGTGCAGATCATGATAGGATGCATGCCATGGTTAATGATGTATTTCATGCATAGCAAAAATGGCACTGGGGTGTTGCGTCAAGTCTGTTTCAATTAAAAATGACGTGCAGACACTGGGATGATCCGTGTCTGCACGTCATTAATTTTTAATTATATTTATTTAATTATATATATTATTATTTAATAATAAATAATTATAATTATTATTTATTAAATTATATAATCTATAATTTACATCGATTTTACAACATTCTTCAAAAATATAATACGACGAATTTAAGACGATTTGTCAAAATGATAATTCGATAAATCGTCGTAATATTGTCGTAAACCATCCGTCGTAAAATCGTCGTAAACCGTTCGTCGTAAAATCGTCGTAATATTACGACGATTTTACGAGGAATGTTTTACGATGGATTTACGACGATTACTATACGTCCCAATGGTTACGACGTTTTTACGACGATTGTCGCGTAACGACGAATTGGCAATCGTCGCTAAATCGTCCCAAACCATCTTTTACATCGATTCTGTCTGTTGTAAAAACACAGTTTTCTTGTAGTACGCCCTCTAGCTTGCGGAATCTGAGGTGGTGGTGGCGGCGGTGGAGCACTCTGTGATTGCGCCCCCGGGACGCAATCCATCTCCGTAGCCTCAGAAGACGTGGGGGTGTCCGCCAGCCGATGTCCCCGCAACCTAATCTCTCAAAAACTGAGCGTAGTGGGCACGACGATGGCTCATCTGCATAAAACGGACATAAAATTACTATCTATGTAATTATATAAAACTCCTATTTTCTATTTTTCTTGTGTTCCTACCTATCAATTTGATTCCGTTTCTATCAACTTATTTTGTTATGTTCCTATCAGAGCATTGATATTGCTGCATTGGAAGATCTTCAAACCCCCACAATTCGACCCCACAGAGAAACTTTTATAACTGATAACCATGAGATACGCGTGGTGCGAACTCGCGGATATGGAACAAAACTGACTTGTTCTGCTTGTGTTGCTAGGATAAATGGCTCATACATATTGTAACGTCGCGATTAGTTGACGTCTACTGCCCCGAATTTGTTTTTACGGACCCCTCGATCAACTGTTGGATCGAACCAGTCGCATTTGAAGAGAACGCATTTCAAACCTATGCAGACGGGGTACTCAACTTCAATGATGTCTTGCAACAGTCCATAAAAATATATTTCACCCTGCACACATACCCCGTAGTTGGCAGTAGCTCTTTGATTTCCGTATTTGAACGTATGAAATATATATCAGCGTGTGCAATACATGGGTGCAGTCGTTATCTTTGGTATGGGACCTTTGATTAACTCATGGAACCTGAGTGGATATGCGGTCTCCCCATGCTCGACCTAAATCGTTAATTAACAAAATCAATATATGTATTAGATTGTCCAAAGTAATTAATTCTGTAAAAATTAATTTCTACGTACTTGCGTCTTCAACCACGGGGCAAAGTGTTGATCTTTATGCTTGTTGATTTCGTCGTCTGTGATTCTTTCAATGACTTCTCGTACCTGTCTAACATCACTGCATACAAAAGTATTTACAAGTAAGATACATCGTAATTATTATAAAGCATAAAAGGATATATAATTTAGCCATATATATGTATATTTATACACTTACGTCTCAAATTGACTAACTTCTTCGTAATTTAAGAGGATATACGTTTGTGCACTATGATTGTCTTTTTCATTGGCAAACCAAACTGACTTTACTCTTCCACATAATCAACCGATTGAAGAAAAGATGTTTGGGACACCTTCATTAGCATATGTTCGTCCTACACCTCCATCATCATATCACCGTGCTGCCCTTTTCCGTGTGCGGACCTTCGAGACGAAATAGTATCCCGTGAAGTGAGAAGTTTCTTCTGTTAAACTTTCTGCTACTATTGAGCCTTCAACTTTGGCTAAATTTTTAGCCTTCCGCTTCAAATGTCCCATGAATCGCTCGAATGGGTACATCCACCGATATTACACAGGTTCCCCAAGTTCTGCTTCGTGAGGGAGATCGATAGGTAGATGTTCCATAACATCAAAGAAGGTTGGGGGAAATATTTTCTCCAAGTTGCACAATAAAATAGGAATACTAGCATCAAGTTGTGCAATAACATCTTCTGACAAAGTGCGGGTACAAAGATCCCGAAAAAACGCTTCAATGCCTACAATAACAACCACATATATATATATATATATATATATATATATATATATATATATATATGATAATAATGTTAATTTTCCAATTCATCTATCTTAATTATATCAATGTTTACATATGTGATTAATTTAAATTTACTAGCAATTGATTCGTGTACATTTCCTGGTAGAGTTCAGCAAATGCGAAAGGAAGTAGTCGTTGCATAAAGACGTGACAGTCATGACTCTTCATCCCGTAAAACTTTTGCCCTTTCTCAACACATTTAGCTAGATTAGATACGTACCCATCCGGGAATTTCACATCAGATGTCGCCCATTTAAACAAAGCTGACTTTTCTTCCGCACCCAATCGAAATATGGGAACAGGTGCTTTCTCATTGCTTGTAATATGTAACTCATTCCGGCAACAAAGATCATGCAAGTCTAGTCTTGACTTACCGATGTCTTTAGTCCTTCCACTCACATTCAACACTGTATGCATGATGTTATCAAAAACATTTTTCTAAATGTGCATGACATCCAGATTGTGTCTAAGCAAATGATCCTTCCAATACAGAAGCTTCCAGAATATGCTTTTCTTATGACAATTGTGATGTTCCCCATATCCATCCGGCATATTAGCTGGAGTGTGCCAATTTCCACCACGATTGATTGTTTCATGTGCACCATAATGATCAATTTCTGCTTCTAGATCTTCCTCGGAAAGATAAACAGGAGGAGGAACACGAACAGCTTTGTTCTTTCTAAACAACCGCTTGTTTCTCCGATATGGATGGTGAATTGGTAGAAATCGGCGGTGACAATCAAACCAACTTGTTTTCCGACCATGTTTCAATTGAAACGCATATGTCCGATTGAGACAATATGGACAAGACAATCCCCCATGCGTAGTCCAACCTGATAACATCCCGTAAGTAGGGAAGTCGCTTATTGTCCACATAAGCACCGCACGCATTGTAAAAAACAATTCTTTGCAAAATCATATGTCTGAACCCCGGTATACCACAACTGCTCCAATTCCTCTATCAGAGGCTGCAAAAACACATCAAGGGAACGCTTTGGATGCTTCGGACCACATACTAAAATACTCAAGAATAAAAATTTCCTTTGCATGCACATATCTAGAGAAAGGTTGTAAGGCGTTAGGATTACTAGCCATAAAGAATGTTGCCTACCAGACATACCAAATGGACTAAATCCATATGTGCAAATACCAAGATACACATTTTGTTTCTCTCTAGCAAAGTATGGGTGTACCGTCTTAAAGTGTTTCCACGCTTTTGCATCTGAAGGATGAGTAACCTTCTCATCTGTCTGCAAATGATATGCATGTCATCTCATCGATGCAGTTGTCCTCTCAGACTGATACATTCTTTTTAACCTATCAGTTATAGGAAGGTACCACATCCGCTGGAACGGTACCTTACTCCGACCAGTACCTTGCGACTTATACCTTGATTTATGGCAAAATCGACATTCATGCAACTTATCATCATCTTTCCATAAAAGCATGCAATTGTCAACACAGACATCATCATCTCAGAAGGTAACCCAAGACTATAAACCAGCTTATGTATTTCATAGTAAGTTTCAGTAGCTAAATTGTCCTCTTGCAAATACTATTTAATGAAATCAGCCCAATCATCCATGCAAACCTAAGCTAAGTCATTATCAGTTTTAATAGTTCATTATCCAAGCCGCCAACGACAATTTAGAATGCCCTTCTCTACATCCATCGTAAAGTGGCTGATTTGCAGCATCAAGCATATCATAAAATATTTTTGCATCTAGATTGGGTTCCTCATCATGATGATCATGTGCAAATGTACTTACGGTTTTATGAAATGCATCTGTAACCATGTCATGAATCCTATCATGATCTTGACCATGCTGCTGATCAGCATGATAATCAAATTGATGAAAATTATTTGACTCATCAAAATTCGATGCTTGATAATTGCTACTACTACTAGCTGCATTTCCTCCATGACCCTCTCGATGATAATACCATATATAGTAATGCGACATAAACCATCTATTTAATATATGCGACCACACCTTTGAGGTAATGATAAATTTTCTATTCATGTATTTTGGACAAGAACAGTACATCTTACCACTGGTAATCGTATTTTGTATACTTCCCGCCTGATGCATGAATCCCTCCACCCCATCACTGAACTCCTTTGTTAGTGATCCCTCCGAATCAATACGATTATACATCCATCTTATAATTTCGTATATTGACATCTTTTGATGGTCAGAGAGAAGTAAATGTTTCTGAATATGAAATTTTTATTATGAGGTTGGTCACTATATATAGATTTTTATTTTTGTTACCTACGAATTTAGCATCGATTTTGCAACGAATATTAAAATTATATACAAAATAACGACGAAATGTTTCATCATGAAAAACCGGTACACGCAAAAAAATAAACGTGTTCACCTAACTCAAAAATTGTCGGAACATCGTTGGTAAATTGCAACGAATATGCTTCGTCGGTAATTCGTCGCTAGTTAACAATGATTTAACAAACGATTTCTGAATTCGTTGTAAAATCGTCGCTAGTTAGCGATGATGTATATTCGTTGCAATTTACCAACGATTTTCCGAAGATTTTCAAGGTCGTTGTAAAATTGTCGTTAAATCGATGGTGTTTTGCAACGAAAATAAATCGTTATAAAAAATCGTTGCTAATACAGTATTTTCTTGTAGTGATCATGTTAATAGATCGTATATCGTGATGATAGGTCGCATATCCTGTCAATAGATCGTATATCGTATGGATAGGTCATATCTTTTTTTGATAAACCACATATCTTGGTGATAGGTCGCTACGTGTGATGTATCACAGGACCAAGTCCAATTTTTGATGTAGATTCTTGGTTCGAAGAGAACTAAGATGACGATCGGCATGTCGAGCCCAATCCAATCAGGATCATGACCGACATGTCAAACCCAACTCAACTAAGGTTACGACCGACATACAAAGCCCATTCTTACTAGGATTAGGGTTAAGAGACCCTTATAAATAAAGGGGCCTAAAAGCGAAGATCTCGATAAATCCCTGAAACACCCCATCCCGAACTCTAAGTCCGCGGAGGTTGTTCCCGTTCGGATCACTAAGTGACTCTGAACCATCCAGTCCATTTTTAGGTCAAATCCTTTGTTTATTCATTTTTGATATGATTTATTTTGACTCATTATATTAGAGTCAATATGCATAGAATAAGAAAATGATCCGGATATTTTATTTAATAAGTAAATGATTTGATACAACTTATGAGTTTGTCTTAGGCTATTACAAGTTTATATCAATCCTAACTACCGGGACCAACACCACCCATCTTTCATGGCCAAATGTATTGCGCGCGTAAGCCAAATCCTTCATGCGATCCCCATCTTTACATGAAAGCCAAAGAGACATAAATAACTCGATAATTACGTAGTGATGCGGATATTAGCCTTCGATGCATGAATAATGTCTTAGTCATGCAATTATCCCCAAGTCATCATGTTTCCCTACAATACAATCAATTAAGCCAAAACAAGGAATAATCGTTAATGGTTTGGCCGAGCCTTGGCGGATTCCTTCCGATCCCCAAGCCACTTGCCTTACGGCGATTACCTTTGATCCAACTAGCTACACTGCCCGTGTCAAGCATATAACAAATATATGACCGAGATCATCGATCTATGGCCGGTAAGCAGATTATGAATATTAATCAAGCAAACAAGTAAAACTGGCCAAGCGTTCACTTAGATCGATCCTTAGACTTTTCCGGAAATATTGGTAGTCATGATTCGTGCTCTTAAGCCTACGGTAGCGCACTCACCGTAGCCACGCGGCTGGATAGAGGCACTTGTTCGCCGCGATCTTTTTCCCACGCCGACTTCTTCTTTGGTTAGATCCTCTCGATCAAACCGATCCCGCAACACCCCAAATAGCCTTTACGAACCTCACAAACGAACGATTCGGCCTTGATCAACCCTTCTCTCGGCTAACTCTTTCTTCCTCTCAATATTTCCCTTAGTCTCTCGGGTAAAATTATCATCTTTCGTGCGTGAGTGGGAAAAATACGGACTAAAGGTCATATTTATAGGATTCATAGTCGAATAAATCCCATAACCACCATATTAATCGAACGGACGCGTTGTTTAGCCGAACGGGTGTGGCGACCCTTTGGCTAGTTAACCGTCCAACCGTCCCGCACACTTGATACGTTTTTCCCTTAACCATCCCTCAACTAACTAACTTCCCAACTGGCTAGCTAGCTTTCCATTCGACCAGCTAGAACAACTGCCCGAACACTTACTCCAGCTGAGATGAGCTTCCTGGCAAGAGACCCATCTAGCTTAGCTCGACCGTCTAGCTCATTTTAGCTATGTCCGATCATACTAAGCTTATTCCGTACATCTTCTTGGTCTTTTTTCCCTTTTATCCGGCTCAGTCTTAGACCATCCGACTTAGCCGATCATTTCGGACCATGGCTCGGTTAAACTTAAGTTTCCCCGGCTATTCATCTCACCTCTCGGCCATAATCCGTCCCGGCGATCCTATCGCGGATTGGAGATGTTACAATCCCTAAGCGCTAGATTATCGCCGCATTACAGAGATAGCAAAAGAGAGTCTGGCTAAGGTTTTCAGCAAGTGACGATCGACCTAGGAGATCATCTTTTAACACCTTGTGATATCAATTCCTTATAATTCGGAGCAATTGAAAACCCAAACCCGTTGATTACTAAAATCTATCTTCTCTCGTCATTCCGTAAAACTATTCGTGTGCAAACCGGTTAAAATTTTCTCAAACATTCATGAACCTAATATACCCTTAGGATAAAGATTGGCTATATAATCAATCGTTTCTAACATCCGGTTGAGAGGTAACATTGACAAAGCAAAGGATGGTTCCTTCTTCCTTCTTAAATGATTTTTGTGCATTCCAATGGTTTAGATCATATGACCAGTTGAAAGCATATTGGAGACAACTGAACAAATGTTTAACATCAGGCTTCCTCACAGCAAAAGGAGTTTGTTTTCCCCATTAATGCATAGGGAATGGTTTTCTCGACCCAACTATTTTCTATATCCAAAGGTGTTGATATAATAATTTAAATTACTAATCACTACTTAGACATACGTTTAATCCATGAATACCACAAATGTCGACTCTTTCATCAACTAATGGTTCTCTTAACATTTTCTACGAATATCATTCATATAATCCTTGTCCGGTTTTTTATAAGCTCCCTACTAAATTGCATAAAAGCTCGACGCCTTGATATGCTTCTTACGGTAATGTTCCATGACGGTTTTGAACAAACAAAAAAAAGATGTAAAGGGCTATTCCGAGGCTAGATCTTTGAATCACTCTAGACTTTCCATCTTGATGATCTTTTAGAGCTTTACTTCTTCAATCAACACAAGATCACATTTGGTTTCATGGTCAAATGCCGAGGCCTAGCTGCCTAGGTTATAGACTTTCTCATACTTCCATACACCAATAGTCAAGAGTGAACTACATCCATATGAATCTATGATACTAGACGATCACTCGATAACCCACCCTTTCAGATCAATAAACCATGATGCATACGACCAATGTGAAAGTCTCTCGATCACACACTTACCACACTCAGATCACATCTGACTCGAAAACGTATCCATCATTAGATCTGTCCTAGAATAATTTCATGTCCCTCAAAGCAATGGAAAACAAAAAACTGCTAGGCAGAAACTATAAAATGAGGAACCGGGCAACGCAAAAATTGTTAACTTAAAAAGCTATTTTTGTAATACCATGGAAACATAATATAGAGAAGTGAGTGGTGATGCAATCTCTAGCATGGATACCCCGATGCGCATCCTCTATCCTTCCATGAGATCATTTTCCGGTGATCTCTGCCTCTGAATGATCTCACAAGAAGCTTACCATCTACAGGCTTGCACAAACCGACATCAACCACACTTGTGTCTGTTCCTCTTTTGGAATCTGGAGATGGGTCGTCCACATAATAGTCGAACAACATTGCCAAGCATCTTATTTGATGAGATAGGATATAGTTTTCTTGACATGAAGGTACTATCTTCAGCATATGAAGGTTCACCTGATACCACCAAGAAAAGGTTAAGAAGGTATTATTGTTGGTGTCATCGAGTAAAGATTGGCTATATTGTTACTGGGCTAACACTTACCTCTGCTTCCATAGCTCGTAGTTCATTGTAATAGTCGTTTTCATTTGTCCCGTTGTCATTTCCGGAAGAAGTAGAAGCATGGAGAGACAGAGAAAACAAAGGAGGCCGAAGAGGATACTCCATGCTAATCTGGACCTGCCAATACAACTCCATTTAACACTAGAGAAAGCAAAGGATATAGGGAAGATAGTGTTTTTAGAAGTTACCGTTGCTTCTAACTTCCACAACTTTCCATCTGTTTTTCTGGAGAACACAAACGCAAACTCTCTCGCACCATAATCCACCCATGAATTATCAGCTTTCTCTGGGCACAACGCTTCCACATGTGCTTCGGTTGTTCCTGCTGGCTCATCTACTTCACTATCATCATCCAGAACAAGATCCAAATCATCCTCGAATTTCTTGAAACTCAGTAACTTTCCTTTGCTAATTGGAGAATCTAGGTTCTTTGTCATCAAAGCCAACTGCCTAGACCTTGCTGGATTAGATACTTTTGATGGGGTATGACTAGAATTGGTTATCGTAGCTGCAGCTGTGACCAAAGAGGGAAGTTCTCCGTCTTCCCGTATACTTTCGTGATCTTCCTTACCAGAAATAGATCTTCCATCTACATCGATTTCCATAGGTTCTGGAACTTGTTCCATACTATTCAGAGTCAGAGAGCACAACTTACTAGCTAAAGATCGTATGTGTAACCAGGAATCCAAAGCACAGAGAACCTTATGCAATGCCCAAGGAGCTTCTTCGCAGTTCACGACAGGCAACTCATGCTTCATAAGCATATCAAGCTGCTCCCTGCAAAGCCAGTAGAAATTTCCAAGGTATTCAATGAAAATAAACATATCAGCAGAAATAATTACCCATAAAAGCTCTTAGCACCAAGTTGACAATGCTACAAAGAGGTATAATTGTTGACAGCCAAGTTATACAGAAAACCAAACTATTAAATGATCCAAGAATATGGTGATGGCACTTCGGATTATCATGGTGGCCTACAAATCTTGTGGAATTCTTTGCATAGTGTTCTTTGATTAAGACGGAAAACATACAGAATGGGGACTCACGCAAGAGCCAGATGCGCTTTTTTCCGCGAGCGTATTCTTTGCAGAACTGTTTGCACCCTATGCTGCTGGCGATACAATAAAAGATCAGGCACAAACGCGTCACTTTTAGCTGAGTCAATGTTATGAGTATCTTGCCCAAGTACAATCGGTGACACTTCTGGTAAAATGTCAATCCCCGCCAAATGTTGTACCCATTTATAAGGCCTTGAAGTTCGGTTCTCGTCAAATGCTTGACCATCACCAAGGATAAGCTTGGTCGACTGGATGGGACACCAGCCATACCAAGAGAATTGAGTATGAATTTTAGAAATTAAAGTCGTCAAAAGTCACAAGTAAGAAAACTGAAGCACGAAAACGAAAAAAGAAAAAAAGAAGTTTACCTGATGAGGAGGCTCAAGTCCAGCGTCGTCTGGAAATAAGTTACAAAACATATTTTTCTCAGGTCCGTCTTGAGAGCCTTCAGCACCAACACATACAACATTCAACTTCAGCAAGTACTCAAACTTGAGAATGACAAGCTTGAGGGATTTCGTATCGGGATTTTCATCATCATATACGTGAAGGACAATTTTGAGAGGGTGGGCTTGATATAATCCTGCCTTATCAGAACCTTCTTTGATATTAACTTTCTTAGGCCGCTTTCTTCTCCTTTGTCCATCATCATCATCATCAGGTCCATCATCATCCAACCTAGAACTCTCTGTGTTATTGGACATACCTGAAAAATCAACACCAAATCAGGATTCATTTCGATTTCACTCTCTGAAGTCAGTAAGCTGTTATCACAACAACTTACCGGAGTCCTTTTTCGATTGCTGCCGAGCATAAGCTTGAGCATCCTTAAGGCTCCCAACGACCTCCAAATCGATGCTCTCTTCAAAAGCTTCCTTTTGTGCCAAGAGCTGTGAGTATATTACGTAAAGCGGAGGAGGAAGCAGCTCAGCTAGATTATGCTGCTTCAGTTTCTTCGTGTGCTGTATACCTAACTGGTTCTGTACTGGAAGGGATGCTTTCTTCAGAGACTTGAGGTGTAGAGGAAGGCTCGACAGAAACTTCTTACGCTCTGCAATGGTTTCTAGTAAACTCTTCTTCTGCTGCTCCAATCTCGCTCGATGCTTACACAATTCTTTCCGCTGAATCAAAAATCGTAAACATTCAATCCCTTCCACCAAAACATGATGAACATTGAACTTAATTAACCTACCTGATGAAGCTCAAAACTGAGCCTCTTGGGCATCAAAACATGGGAACTATCAGTTGAGAGAGATTGATCCTTGATAGCTTCAGGAGCATCTCGAAAGAAATCTTGTTCGGGGACGAGATCGATGTCGGGGTACTTGGATTTGAAATCTCTGCAAGCCTTAATAGCTTTGACGTAGTGGCTCTTCTCGTACATCAGATTGTGCAATTGAAGCGTCGTGAAATCGACCGGCGCTTTTGCTCGTTCCGTCTCCGCCTTCACTTTATCTTCCTCCGTCAGAATCGCGCGATTCGCCTGCGAAAAAGAGGAACGGAAACCAAACCCTAAGTATCATTGCTGGGGAGAGATCTGGAGGATAAAATAGAAACCTAACCTGACGAAGGTTAACGAAGTTGAGGAACATCTGTGTGAGGAGCTCTCGAATCTCGGATTTATGGTTTCCTTTTTTTTTGATGGAGAGCATCCTCGCAACGATTTCTTCCACGGAGGTTTTGCTCTCTCGAAGCAACTCGAGTGGAGATTTCCCCGCCTCCCCCGGCGGTGCTGAAGTATCAGTCGTTACTTCTGGCGTCGGAAATTCATCGGCCGTCACCATTCCTTCCTCTATTTCGCCGTCCTCCATTGCCTTCCACTCTCTTTTGCTCCTTCTGACAGGATTTTGTGATTTTTTTCCTCTAAACGGTTAGTTGCACACAAAAAAAGAAAAAGAAAGAACATAGACGAAAACCAGAAGAAAAAAAATAACAAAAACAAAAAATAGCCAAAAATATATATATGTTTTTTTGAGGAAATTTCATAAAATTACTCAACTTTATTCCGATAAACTTTTTAATATCCGAATTATTTTTGTATTTAAAAAATTACCCAAATTATTTTATTTGCTCATTTTAAATTTCCAACTGTGAATCATGTGTTAATTTTACAACATCTCCGTTAACAGATATATATTGATTTATACACAGTTTAAAATATAATTATATTTAATATTAAAATATTAAAAAATAAATAAAAATTACATTAAATTTTAAAACAAAATCAGAAAAAATTCCAAGAAAATCAAACAAAACTCCAAAGAAATCTAAAGTTAAGAAAAAATAATTATAAAATTTAAATAAAAATATATTATATTTTAGCTTTTGAATTTTTGAACTGAAATTTTATAAAATCTCAAAACATACAAAAATCCAAACAAATTTTCAAAAAATTATAAAAATTCAAAAATCTATGAATAACACATCACATTTATAAAAAAAATCACAAACCCATTTAAAATTATTTTTTCTTAACTTAAGATTTTTTTCGATTTTTTCGATTTTTTTGGAATTTTTTTCGATTTTTTTGAAAATTTAATGTAGTTTTTTTAAAAATATTTTATTATTAAATATAATTATATTTCAAACCGTGTATAGGTCTGTATATATATGTTAATGGAGATGTTGTATAATGAACACATGGTTAACAGTTGGAGATTTAAAATAGGCAAACAAAATAATTTGGGTATTTTATTGAATACAAAAATAGTTTGAGTATTTAAAAGCTTATTGGAATAAAATTCGAGTATTTTTATGGAATTTCCCCATATTTTTTTTTATCTATCTTTGTGACACTAAAAAACTTGTTGTTGTTAGTTAATGACTAAACTAATTTTAATTAAATCATATTTTAAGTAAATGTTTTTAATAGTAACTAGGTAAAAATTCGCAATATCGTAACAATGATGGTTTTATACGTAGATTTATGTGATTTTGATTTAAAAAAAAAATTAATTGAAGAACCGACTGAATTGCTTACCATATGTGGAGTTTGTATACAACCAAACTACGCATTCAGCCACCAAACAATTTCCATTTCAAAGTTCTCTACTGATTCAATCCAATCACTCTTTTCGATTTGTCTCCACTTCCTCAAGTTGAAGCTGTGAATGTCGTGAGGAAACTTCACTAGAAAGTTGAGATAACCTAAAAAAGAAGGCGGAGCTGTATGAGAAGCAAACCAACAAGGACACGAAAAAATTGATGTTTAAACCAGGAGAATGGATGTGGTTACACATGAGGCCAAAAAGCTTTCCTCACAAAAGGAGTTCTAAGCTTTTCCCCCAAGAGGAGATGGTCATTTCAAAGTGATGGAGAGGATCATTGACAATGCCTACCACTTAGACTTGCTTGTTGAGTTTAATATTTCATATATTTTCAATGTTATTGACTTGGACAGTATAATGCAGATAAATATCACGTTTTCGGGTCAAAACATGTTCAAGAAGAAGGAAATAATGAGGGCATGCAACAAGAACCAGCTCAATCCTTCATGCTAGACGTACCCATAACGAGATCTAATACTCGTTTTATCTGAGATAAGTGTTGGAGGTGGGTTGTGCACATTCACTTTAGCCCTGCCCGAACCTAGATCAGCCCATTTACCGACCTAAAAGCCCATGAAGTCCGACCAAACAACGTCGGCGCCGAGCTCCGAGAATAAAGGAAACTATCGATATTAACTCCGAGAAAAAAAGAAAACCGCACATATCAGTTCAAAAGGGAAAAGGAAATCATCAACCGATTAAACACCTATAAATATAGAAGCTCCCCATTGAGAAGAAGCATTCATTATTCACTCACTAGACCAAAGAGATTACAAGCTCCGAAATTTCTGGCTTTTACTTTCTTAGATCTTATTCTCTTTTAATCAGTCTGTATTCCGAGCAAAACTCTACTTATGTAATTTGAACTACGAATGGCTTGATCCTTTTTGAGGGTACGTAGGCAACCTTTTACAAGGCACAACTATAAAATAAATAAAGTCACAGTTGGTCGTGGGAACGACCTAACTCCTTCTTGAAATCTTCGAAGCTTCAGCTTTAATCAAAATCAATAAGAGCTTCTTTGAATCCCCTAATTGATTTTGACCATATCATACTTTGTTGAAATCCAACACTTTGTGCAGTCTGTGGGGATCAGATATTTTTCTACACTCAAAAAACAACTCGACGATGACATGAACATTATCGCCAGCTCGTCAGCTAGATCGTCCTCTTCAGCTCGTCCTCTTCGATGACAGTTATTGCTTCAGGTCGTCCTCTTCAACTAGCTCATCCTCTTTGATGGCATCTTTTGTTCGAGCTCGTCAGTTCGTAAGTTCTACCGAACTATCTCATAGTTCGTTAGTTCAACAAACTATCTCACAGTTCTTTAGTTCTACGAACTATTTCACAGTTCGTTACTTCTTTAGTTCTATCGAACAATCTCACATGTCATTAGTTCGTCAATTCTACCGAATTATCTCACAGTTCGTCAGTTCTAACTATCTCACAATTCATCAATTTTACCGAACTAATCTCACAGTTCGTGAGTTCTATCGAACTATCTCACAGTTCGTCAGTTCTATCGAACTATCTCACAGTTCGTCAGTTCTACCGAACTATCTCACAGTTTGTCAGTTCGTCAGAAATATCTCACAGTTCGTCAGTTCTACTGAACTACCTCATAGTTCGTTAGCTCTACCGATATATCTCACAGTTCGTCAGTTCTACCGAACTATCTCATAGTTTGTCAGTTCTACCGAACTATCTCACAATTCGTCAGTTCGCCAGTTGTTAGTTTTACCGAAATATCTCACAGTTCGTCATTTCTACTTAACTATCTCAGAGTTCATCAGTTCTACCAAATTATCTCACAATTCATCATTTCTAACGAACTATCTCACAGTTCGTTAGTTTATCATTTCTACAGAATTATCTCACACTTCATCATTTCTACCGAATTAATCTCACAGTTCGTTAGTACTACCACCGAACTATCAGATAGCTTTCAGCTCGTTAGCATCAGCTCAGACAGCTTCAGCTCGTCAGTTCGTATTTTCAAACTGAACTCTTCATAAATAGCATACTCGCTATAACACATCAACGCCCTGGCCGGATTTTTGATCTTTAATCGCGTTCCACACAAATGCAGTGGTAAAATAATCCACATATATAAACCGTAAGCCAAAAATTTACGCTTAAAGATTTAATTAAAGTCGGGGCCAGTCCCGCATTTAAGCTCTAGATCGACCGAATATACATAAGATGAGGCCAATCTCGCACATTCGTGTTCGATCTAGATGCACCAACAGGGTAAGACAATGATGTAAGATTGGAATCCACATTTCTTAATTCACACGGTTTCAAGGCATACGGCTTGAATGGATCGAGTGTCACCACAAAGGGTTGTAGAAAATCCCTTTGATAAGACACAAATCAAGCCTATGTGAATCCACACATTAAACTATGATCCACACTTGTATTCTAGAATGATTCAACAAAACTAGAAATAACAAGTAACAAACAAAGAAATCTAAATGAATCCACCTAAAGACTCATTTGAACAAGACACAAAAGAAAGAATTTTTGTAAAGAAAAATTTAAGTTTTTATTATCAAAATTTGTGGTGTCTTTACTCTTTACAATGAGAACAATGAGCTTTTTATAGCTCTTACAAGATAATCTTTACAATAAATACATTATAATAATTAATTCAAATTTAAACAAAAATGAGAATAATTAGCTAAATCAAATAATGGTTATCTTGCCACCAATTTAGCTTTTGACATTAAAATGAGAATCATTTGCTTTTGTGAAATTATGAGGCTGAGATTCTCATAATAAATTCATGTATTAAAGACCTTTGATTCACTATTTTTGATATTGCATCAACCGAGCCTAGTCTCGTACCTAAAATATATGTCGAGTCCTCCTCGCATATCTATCTAAAAGTTGGGGCCAGTCCCGCACTAAGTTCTAGCGCAATCAAATAAGTTAAGCCAAGCTCGCCTCACATATTTGTTCGACCTAGAAGAATCAACAGAGTAAGCCGAGCCAAGTATTGCACCTAAAATATCTAAAGCTGAGTCCAATCTCGCAAATTCATTCTAGAAGTATCAACAGCGTAAGTCGAGCCCAGTCTTGCACCTACAAATATCTAAAGTCGAGTCCAATCTCGCAAATTCATTCTAGAAGTATCAATAGGGTAAGTTGATCCCAGTCTTGCACGTTAAAATATATTCAAGACGAGCCTCGACTCGCATCTAAAAATAAATTCAAGCTGAGCTCATCTCGCACCTAAACAGAAATTCAGGCTAAATTGAAATCTTGCATAAAACCTACTGCATACATCAACAATGTTGTCACGCATAAAATATGTTCTTTAATTACGAAAGAATTATGAACTGACCGTGTAACTCCAATAGCAAGTTCTTCCATTGCGGCTTCCCACTCCGTTTTGTCGGCCGACAACCACACCATCTCATCATCAGGGATAGAACCGTTTTTCTCAACCTCCTTTTAGTCGGCAAGATATTTCTTCACCTTATCAAACTGATCCCCATATTTGGTAGGCATCTCCGCTTTGATGTTTCTTCCTTTCTCTTTAAACACACTCCTCTAAAAAATTCATCAAACCTCAACATCGTGGACTCCAATTCTGCAGCGAGCTCCATCTATTCTGCTAGTAAAATTGTTCACAAGCACGAGCACTCTGGCCTATATAAGGTCGGTCGCGAACTGAGCTTTCTCAACTCTAATAGCAGCATCCTCCTTGGTGAGGCTACGCTCTTCTCAAGCTTCGCCGACCTCTCCTTTTCTACTGTCCATGAGCCATGAACTGCGGCCAAAACTTGATAAGTGTCACAATGATTTGAATCCCGCTAAATCAGGCCAATCTTGATTCACGACGAGCTAATAATTTTTTCACAAATTCGCCGACCTCGAATAACACTCGTTCGGCGAACTAGGGGGTTTATTGTTGGAGGTGGATTGTGCACCTTCACTTTAGCCCGGCCCGAACCAAGATCAGCCCATTTACCGATCTAAAAACCCACAAAGCCCGACCAAACTATCCATATGAACTCCAAAAAAAAAAGAAAATCGTCCATATCGGTTCAAGAGGGAAAAGAAAATCATCAATTGACTAAACACCTATAAATAGAGAAGCTCCCCATTGAGACGAAGCATTCATTATTCACTCACGAGATCTAAGAGATTACAATCTCCGAGTTCTCCGGCTTTTACTTTCTTATATCTTATTCTCTTTTAATCCGTTCATCTTCCGAGCTAAGTTCTACTTATGTAATTTAAACTACGAATGACTTGATCTTATTTTTGAGGGTACGTAGGCAGCCTTTTACAAAGCACATGCATATATAAAATAAATAAAGTCACAATTCATCGTAGGAACGACCTAACTCCTTTCCTGAAATCTTCGAAGCTTCGGTTTTAATCAAAATCAATTAGAGATTCTCTGAATTCCCTAATTGATTTTGACCATCTTTTTTTTTTTTTTTTTTTGAAAGAATGTAAAATTTATTCAATAAAAAAAACGTATTGTACAACTAATGTTACATCATACTCTGTTGAAATCCATGTTCAACACCTTAACTCCAGAGATTACTTGAAGAAGAGATCCGAATCCACATACCACCTTTCCAATCCGACACCGAAACCCAGAAGGAAAAAAAAACGAATTAAAGCCATTTCACACCTTTCTACAAAGAGAATCAATCAATAACCAAAGCAATTCCGATAATTACCAAGCCAACCCCATCTATATCCATATCAAACTACAAATCGCCGCCGCCATCCCTCTAGAGGGTTGGAGAGAGTTTTTTTAATGTAGCTATAGACAAAACATTTCAAAACTATTGTGTAAGTTTTTATTTATTTATTTAAGACTTTCGGAAGCTTTACAAAAGCCAAGTAGGAGTGGCAGGAATATTTTTAATACATGAGGCACTGACTTCACTTGGTCCTTATGAAAACTATAATGAAGCAAATATTTTCATGGGGGGCAATTGCCACCTACGGAATCCTTTACTTAAGGGTGTAGCATCCGCTCCTGCTTACTCCATGGGACGAATTATAGCACCTTTAACCAGAAGGCCCGTCATCAGAATGCCAGACTGGTATTGATACAAATAGAAAGCGATCTTCTCTTTATGCGGATGTGCATCGAAAACGCCGGCCTGAATATCAATCCACTCGTTTTTTACAAGATCAACAAATTGAAATTCCCGCTCTTGCAGGCCGTTATCGGGTACCATTAGCTGCGCTGTTGCCGGATTGTTCCATCTGGTCATTGTTTCCTCTACTTTCACCACAAAGACCACCTCGTATCTTGTCCCGCATGCCAGTTCTTTGGTGTCAAACTTTCCGCACAATTCTAGATAATAACATCTTTTCATCTTTGCAACTTCAATGGCCGCCTCACTGAGACATATTAAAACCATCAGGTTTTGTATCAGAAAATGGTATCACCATTTGTCACATGTTAAAATTATTAACTTAGAAAATATTTAGGAGAGTCTATTCGTTCATATGGATTTACTTGACTTTTTGATATGGATTTGCATATAATTACGATTTACCTAAAATTTATTTCTTTCTGCTCTTTGATATGGTTTGTACTTCGTACTATTGCTCTTGCACACCACCATAATTTAAAACCGCATAATGGATGTTGTCGACAACTATATGTAATATGAACTTGTAAGAAAACTCTTACTTGGGTGACTCGGATATAGACTCAATGGTCCAATATCTGGCATTGTGCGAACCGCTTATCTTGAGTTGCCTTACACTGAACATAGCACACTGGCGATTTACCTCCGGCTGTGGTATCTGAATTGCTTCGGGCTGTCCTCTCTGATTTGAATTTCCTCCAATATTTCCCAGCACTCTCTTAACCTCCACGACTATTGACTTTATGAATTCCCTATCTGTCCTATCACTATCATAAGACATCAGCCCGGCCCACAATAAGAGTTAGTGAAACCACCGATAAGAGCATCTAATTTAAGAGGCATTTTTAAAATTAAAATGTGTTGTTAGACCTTTTATCAATGTTAATTTGTAAAAAAAAATGGTATACTCGTTTTATAATAGTAATATTTGTATGGGGTTTTAGTATATTTGGGGGCTTTTCTTTAATAACCATGGTTGAATAACTCGAATATGTGAATTTAATGAATGATTTTGCACGTAAAAATGCACATAGAATCATATTTCAATAAGAGAATGTTATTTCCACTGTTTTTTATTTTCTTTTTTTACAAACAGTTTATGGTATTGAGTTGTTTTATGAAGATTTAAAGTCATTTTTTCTTATATTACTACTAGATTAGGTCCGTAGTAACGGGAAAATAATAAAATATGTAGATTTTAAAATTGATAACTCGCATAATTATGATCCATATAATTAGATTCTAAATTAAGATTCCGTTAAATTATCCACAAATAACGTTTTCTGATTCACTTATAAACCTGATAAACAATTCCTCTAAATAAATGACAGGGTTCCAAAAACAGAAATTCCATTATATTATAGTTTGTTCTCTTACTTTACTCTTTTTCCCATTATATTGTAGTTTCTGTTTGTTTTCTTATTTTATCTTTTTCTATTTTAGTAATTTTCATTCATTTCTGAAATAAATAAAAATAGGAAATTTTATATTGTTACATTGACACATATCACGATCTAAATTAACAATGACGCATGTCACAATCTGTTGAGTTATAATTATTCTATGTGTCATGATTATGTTGAACGCATTCAGGTTTATATAATAAGATTATTTGTAATTTTAGATAATATATGAAAAAACGTTTTTTACCTTTTAAATTTAGGACATTTTAAAATGTTTTTTTTTTGTTTTTTAAAATGTTGGACCGGCATATGAGGTTGAGTTGGGGTCACAAGTCCCACCACATAGAAGAAGAAGTAGCGATAGGGCGTTTGTCAAGATGCCTTGAACCATACCTCTAATACAACGTTATTATATTAAAAAAAAAAAAAAGTTTTCAACTTGTCGTAATAATTTATCATCTAACGAACAACTTGTGGTAGTTGATGATGTGATACTAGACAGCATCAAGAAGAAGCCATCGGAACCGGAGTTTGTAGCAGAACATGAATGTGTAGAACAACTTGTAGCAGAAGGAGAGCAGCTCGTGATCAAAGAAGGCATTGGCGATTCAAAGACACATCTAACCACATCGGTTAAGATTCAGGCCCAAAGAAATCACTAGGTGGGTTTGTGAATCATTTGTGTGCTCTTTTTCCCTATCTTCGTTTTTGTCCCATTGGGTTTTACGAAGATAGGTTTTTAACGAGGCCAAATGATCCACAATCTTATTGACCCATCTTGTGATCTTCCTCAAGCCCAGCAAGGCCCATCACCTCAAATTTCGACCATGAAGCAAGGCCCATTATGTTATTTTCGTTTTTATGCAAAGCCCACATGTTTTAGGGTTTTTCTTTTGTTGTTTTCATTTAAAAACCCTTGTTTCTCTTTGTTGCAACTCACCTTGGATTAGGTCATCAAATATTTTCACTCTTTTCTCTCTAAAACTTTGGCGACAAACCCCTATCTCTCGAGACTGAATCGCTGCTTGCAGCATCTTCTTCACGTCTCTCTATCTCTTCGTTTATGAGCGGTTCGTTGTTTAGGCAACATCTTCACCGTGTCATCTCTCTCTCTGTTCGAAAACCAGCTTCTTTGTGTCGATCTTAGGAGGTTCTTATTAAGTGGTATCAGAGCAACCACATCGAAGCTTTGGTAATCTCGTTCCTAATCTAATCGATTCTGTTCATCTTGTGTTTTGGTGATTTTATGACTGTTCATCTTCTGTTCATTGTCGAAATTATTCCTACTTGTTTCTGTGTGATTTTCGTGTTTAGTAGTGTCTCTAGGAGTGTTGTGTCGAGTTTAGATCTTCAAAAAAAAAAAAAAAAAAAAAAAAATTTTAGGTTTCTAAGTGTCTTTTGTCGATCTGCTCTTGTAGTTTGTTGTTGTTTCAGTCCTGGCTAGTATTTGGCGTGGTTTGCTAAGTATTAGATGTGTTAGAGATCGATTTTCAGTGTGTGTCACTTGCTGGTCGAATTTTTAGTTTGTCTCTTCAGTTCTGTTCGATTTTAGATTGTTTTAATTGCAGGTTCATTATCAGTTTGTGTCTCTTGTTTGTTTCTGTTCGAATTGTTTCTCTTGTAGTTGCAGGTTGATTAGCAGCTTGTATTACTGCAGTTTGTGTCTCTTGTTTGTTTCTGTTCTAGTTGCAGGTTGATTAGCAGCTTGTATTACTGCAGTTTGTGTCTCTTGTTTGTTTCTGTTCTAGTTGCAGGTTGATTAGCAGCTTGTATTACTGCAGTTTGTGTGTTGAGTGTCTTTTAGTTTCTGTTTCGAATCTTTGAGTCAGTTTGCTCTAGTTCTGTTTCAGATTGTCTAGTTTGTTCTAGTTTTGTGTCGATTGTTTTAAATTTTGTTTCTTCTGTTTTGTGAGTGTTATTTCTGTAAGAACTTGTTACTGGTTTTGTTGTTGTGTTAATTGCAGGTACCAATGGCTGAAGATGGAGAAAACAGCAACAACAACAAACTGTTTATGGAAGCAATGGTAGCTCGTTTAGAGCAGATGATGAAACAGCAAGGAGAAGAGCTGCATCAGAGAATTGATCAGCTTCAAGGAGAGCCTAATCCGAGAAGAGCTCAAGAAAGAAATGCCAATCCAGTTCGTAACCAGCAAAGACAGCCCAGAAACAATGATGGTGATGATACTTCTTCTCAAGGCAGTCCAAGACGTGATAGAGGAGCAAGAGAACGTGCTGATGATGACATGAGAGGTATGAAACTGAAAGTTCCTCCTTTTCACGGCAAGAATGATCCAGATGCGTACCTGGAATGGGAGAAGAAGATTGACATGATCTTTGAGTGTCAAGAGTATTCTGATTACAAGATGGTGAAGCTAGCTGCTACTGAATTTTATGGATACGCTATCAATTGGTGGGATCAAATCACAACAAGCCGCAAACGCAATAGAGAACCGCCTGTTGATACTTGGGATGAGTTGAAAGCACTTATGAGGAAGCGTTTTGTCCCTACTCACTATCACAGAGAGCTGCACCAGAAGCTAAGGCGTTTGACTCAAGCAAACAGCAGCGTAGAAGATTATTTTCAAGAGATGGAGTCTCTAATGATCAAGGCTGGTATTGATGAAGACATTGAAGCAACCATTGCTAGGTTCTTGAGTGGGCTGAACCGCGAGATACAAGACAGAGTGGAGATGCAAAGCTATGCTGATCTAGAGGAGATATATCACAAGTCCATTCTGGTCGAACAACAGCTCAAAAGAAGGGGATCTCGAACAACAAATTTTGGAGCTAGTTCATCTACTGCTAGGCTGAGCTATACTAAGGAAGAAAAGGCTATTGCTGAGCCTAAGGCGTTTCCTAAATCATTCCCTACCAGTTCAGATCTCAAGGTCAAAACAGAAACTCCTACAACTACTAGAGCTCGTGAGATAATCTGCTTCAAGTGTCAAGGAAGAGGACACATTGCTAGTACATGTCCTAACAAGAGAGTTCTGATTCTCTTAGACAATGGTGAGTACGAATCAGAGGATGAAAAGGAGATCTCGGATTCAACAGAAGAGCATGAAGAGTATGCTGCGAAAGGAGAACTTTTAATGATGAAGAAGATTCTGAATGTGCAAGCTAAGACAGAAGAAGAAGCACAAAGAGAGAACCTGTTTCACACTAGATGTCATGTGCAAGACAAAGTGTGCAGCCTCATAATCGATGGAGGAAGCTGCACCAATGTAGCTAGTGAGTACATGGTTAACAAGCTCAGAATGACAGTAAAGAAGCATCCAAAGCCATACAATCTGCATTGGCTCAATGATGAAGGTGAAATGCGTGTGAGCAGCCAAGTAATGGTTCCCATAACCATTGGGAAATATGAAGATGAAGTGCTGTGTGACGTTCTGCCTATGGGAGCAAGTCACATTCTGTTGGGAAGGCCATGGCAGTATGATAGGCGTGTGACTCATGATGGTTCTACCAACAAGTACTCCTTTGAGTTCAAGGGCAGAAAGCACACTCTTGTGCCAATGACACCATTCGAAATTTACCAGGATCAAAAGAAGAAAGGAAAGCAGGCTGAGAACGCACACTACAAGCAATCAAACTTTCTTGCTAAGGCTGGTAACATACCAAGAACTCTATTATCTCATTCCTTTAGTCATAAATCTGTGTTTAAAACTCGTTTGAGTTTATCTAATGATGCACCGGAGCTGCCGAGTGGAAGATCCCTTGTTTTGCAGGATTACAGGGATGAATATTCTAGAGAAAATCCAAAGGAACTGCTTCTCATCAAAGGCAAAGAGCACCAGCAGCATCAGAACGACCTATCCTTACTTTCTAAGCCAAAAACAGTGAATTATTTGCAAAGGATGAGAGCTGAGCAAAGGCACCGAATTTTAATTGAAGGAGATGATTTTTTTCAACCACCTACACCTCTAGAAGAGAGTAATCGCAGCAGATTCTATTTTGGACAAATAGATTGCGTTTTTCCTTTGAAAAATCCATCCGAAGGCCTTATCTTCAAAAACAAGAGTCTTGAGCTAAAGGAGCTTCTAAACAACCAAACTACAGCTGAAAAAGGTAAGTTTTCTCATTCTAATATGAATTTTAAGACTCATGGTCGTGTTCCTTTGTTGTTTAAACGAACAGGTACTGCTTTGCTTCATAAACAACAAGACAGATCCAAGGAAGCTCAAATCGGACAAGGAGCAGGAATACATGCTAAAGAACCTTCTCAATTAATGGCATTTGATCATTCTGATTCTACAAATGCTAAAGAGCACGGCACACTCCCAACTCCAACACAGATCACTTCCAAACCCGCAAAGAGACACTTCCAAGGTAAGTATTCGTTGTCTCTACAATCTGATGATTCTAACTTAGCTTTGTTCTTCGCAGATTTGAGGACAAATCCTTTTCAACTGGGGGAGGATGATGTGATACTAGACAGCATCAAGAAGAAGCCATCGGAACCGGAGCTTGTAGCAGAACATGAACGTGTAGAACAGCTTGTAGCAGAAGGAGAGCAGCTCGTGATCAAAGAAGGCATTGGCGATTCAAAGACACATCTAACCACATCGGTTAAGATTCAGGCCCAAAGAAATCACTAGGTGGGTTTGTGAATCATTTGTGTGCTCTTTTTCCCTATCTTCGTTTTTGTCCCATTGGGTTTTACGAAGATAGGTTTTTAACGAGGCCAAATGATCCACAATCTTATTGACCCATCTTGTGATCTTCCTCAAGCCCAGCAAGGCCCATCACCTCAAATTTCGACCATGAAGCAAGGCCCATTATGTTATTTTCGTTTTTATGCAAAGCCCACATGTTTTAGGGTTTTTCTTTTGTTGTTTTCATTTAAAAACCCTTGTTTCTCTTTGTTGCAACTCACCTTGGATTAGGTCATCAAATATTTTCACTCTTTTCTCTCTAAAACTTTGGCGACAAACCCCTATCTCTCGAGACTGAATCGCTGCTTGCAGCATCTTCTTCACGTCTCTCTATCTCTTCGTTTATGAGCGGTTCGTTGTTTAGGCAACATCTTCACCGTGTCATCTCTCTCTCTGTTCGAAAACCAGCTTCTTTGTGTCGATCTTAGGAGGTTCTTATTAGTTGATCAATTATTGATCAATTAAGAATCAATTTACGATTTTGATTGTTAAACTGAAACCGTTGAACTACAACTACATGCAGACCGTCTTAATAATTTTGACGACTTTAGGCAAAATATGAAAAACAGACTTTTTATTTATATCATAAAATATAACAAAACTTAAAACTTTAAATGTAATTGGCCGCCTTTTGTTGTTCTATTTTCTTCTTCTTTTGCGATAATGTTTCCTTTTCTCTTTCTGTTTAAGGAGATCCACGCAAGATGTCTTCTTAGTCTGCTAATTTACTTCAATTTAAACAAATCACAAAGATTTGTAACAAGAATTTTAAACGCTTAAGGGATGCTCCGACAAGAAATAATATCATTGAGGCTTATAATAATTTTCAGCAGAGTGAAAAGAATACCATAAGAAGATTCTCGTGGATGGACATGAGAGCATATATGATTTCCGAGCAGTATGCTCAAACCATAGGGAATTGCTGGGCAGTTGCCTTATATAAGCACTATTACACCGTAATGAAAAAATTAGGGCGTCCTATACAATTATTCCTCTCGGTACTAGCGGAAGAAGTGGATATAAAGATTAAAAGTTATGGAGGAGGGATTAGAAGTTATGAGCAGATGGTGAAATTTATGGAGAAATATGTCGATAAGATGATTGTTCACCACAAGCCAGATGGTCTCCCGACCAATGATTATGAGTTGCTCATCGATCGCCTAGTAGGCAAGTGTCCTTGGAATAAATTATTTTTCAAGTTACTATCAAAAACACTTTAGAGGCGTTCTCTCTCCCACTGAGTTTGTAAGAATGATTCAGCTACATGAAGTGTTGAGAGGTCATTGCGTGGTTTTGTTGGGTAGAGGGATCGATGACACCACTGGGGAAGAATATTGGGATTGTTACGATTCATATGGCTTCAATCATGGTGAATGTGGTTTTATCCGTCTCGCTAGAGGCCATGGACTGATAAATTGTGCAGTAGAATTGAAGGTTGATGGGAACACCAAAAGAACAAAAATCCGGTTGTTGGGAACATCAGGAGGGAGCACACTCGACCCTACTAGATCAAGACTCGTTTTGTTCCGGGTTGACCCACTCAACTACCTAAGCAATTAGACCTAACAAGAAGAGTACCCGCGTGAATTATGTTTCTCATTTGACAAATTAACTTCTTTATTTGGTATTTTAGAAAAATGTTTTGTCATTCTATTTTCATTAGACATAATATTTAAGGCAAGCAAAAAAAACTTTAAATGTACTAAATGATTATGCGCGGGTCGTATTCGTATACGTTTTTAATATCAATATTCATTCGTGCAAAATTTGAGCATGACGTTTTGGACATATTTTTATTGCAAGATCAATTTCAAGCATGTGATTTACATTCTACATTTATCCAAGATAGAAACTCCAAAACTCTCATATTCAATAACTCATTACACAAACACTTTTTCGTCATGAATATTAAAAACTACAAGTTCAAACTACAAACAAAATATTGATACATGCTTTGGACTTTTACATTGGGTTATAATTTTTCTCATGTTTGATAGATTCATTACGGAGAAGCAACTCATGAGGCATTGGGAACCATTTGGAGAATAAATTATGTGTGTTTTCTTTTCTTCAAAAATGCAATTCAAGAATCAATCAACATATTTAAACCTATAAGAGAAACATTCATTATGCGTTAAAATCTCAATGAAAAGAAACATTCATTATGCATTCATTCTATTCATAGTCAATTACAAATAAAATAATATTTTATTTTGTCCATAGCTCATTTTTACAAAATCTCAATCTTTCTCTTCAAAATTAAAAATTTTAAAAACTTTGAGAACACATTCTACAATAAAAGCTAAAGACGAAGTGATCATTTTTGTTTTACTTTTTCTTTCATAAAAACTCAAACGTTTGATCAAAACCAAAGACTCCATGGTGAAATTAGAGACGAATTGGATATAATTAGTCCATTTAACACAGAAAACATGCAAAACACTACTTTGCATTTGTAAGAATTCCAAATGCTAAGTTTTCCAATTTTAGAACGATCTTTTGTTAATCACATATATAGAGATATGGACATTACTTATTTATCTATATAGATAATAGATCAAGGGTTTGATGTATTAAAAAAAAAGGATAATAGATCATGAGCTTTTAATCAAACTTTAAAACATAAAAAGGGCGTTGGACCCAGGACAGTCGCCTCTCTCGCCATGGGTTAGAGCCGAGACTGACTACATGGGCCCAATCGGACTTGTCACCGTCAAAGGCACGAGTTATTAACTAGCTTACCTTTCTACTTTGACATTACATATTATTTATACCCAACAACATAGTACAACCGTTAGTTATACCCATGTTCAAAAAGTCGCCCAAATCGGCCGATTAAACGGCATCTAGGCGCTCGGCGGCAAGGAGCCGCCGGGATTATATCCTATTCGGTCAAAAAAATCAGATATATAGAAAAAACCAGTTTTTAAAAAAAATCTTGTTAGAAATCAATAATTATTCAATAGATCTATCATATTTTTCTAAAATCAACATATGAAACAAGAAAACTGATTGAAAAGGTTGAAGAAAAATGGCTGACGACGGAATTAGGGTTGCATCGAGCACATATCTAAAGGAAGAAGATGAGGCTAATTATGTCATTCATTCTGTTTTAAAGAAAAAGAAAAAAACAAAACACTTATGTCGAACCCACAACCTGAGAACCTAAGTGACCAGCAGTAACCACCAAACGACCTTTGTAAAACTTATTGCGATTATTTAATATATATACGCATTCATAGATAAAATTACAAAAAACAAATCTCCAATTAATCTCTGATTTTTTGGCTAGGCACTAGGCACTATGTCTGGTCCGACTAGCTTCTAGTGCAATTTTGAACATTGGTTATACATAATTAGCCATTGTCGAATTTACTTTGAAATTGCATATTTAAAAGATTAGTTGGGATTTCGATTCCATAAAAAGTGGAAAGGTGGGGGAGGAACCTGTATTCTGGAAATGGCAAGCCAAACTTTTGGGGAACAGATGCTAAAGCTTCCTCCCATCTCCGGGTTCTTTCTGGATCGGTTTTATATCTTCTCTTCAGATTCAAGAAAGTTTCTCCAAAGTAACCTAGAAGATGTTTCACGACGGAAGGTTCTACCTTGTAGAAGATGGGAATCACTTCAAGATTGCCTAGATCCATGCATTCCTTGATCTTTGCCAGCTCGTCCAAGCACCATTCTGAATTGGCCTAGTCTTTGGAGAAGATCACCAGCGCGATTTTGGACTCTTTGATCCTCACAAACAGGTTCTGTAGATCCCTGCCCCTCAGCTCCAGCTCATCTATGAAAACGTTTATGTTTTCGTTTTTCAAGGCCGGCTCAAGGAAGCTGATGAAGCCTCTGCGTAGCTCTTCTCCTCGGAAATTGACGAACACTTGAGGTCGTGTTGACCTCAATCCCATACCAGTAGAAGAAGCCGCCATGATCAATTCTTCTATGTGTTACAATCTATAACAACTTGCTTAATAAATGATCTCGAGGACATATTCTCTCCAATTGACAAACTTGCTTAATAATTATCTCCGAAGACGGAGATAATTATATAATCCTCGTAGGCTGCATCGAAGCTTCTTCCTAGTCTCCATAAATTATTTAATCCAAGTGTCAAATTTAATATTACAACTAGAGAGAATATGTAACATCCCGGTTTCTGGTATATGCGGAGAGGCTTATAAGAATTGATTTGGCTACCTATGTCACCAAAGTGCACTTATCTTTTCGGTCAATTGTCTAGAGAGAACTCCAGAGTTAAGCATGCTTGAGCTGGAGCAATTTAAGGATGAGTGAGGACAAAACACGGGAAAAGATCACGTGGTGATTTGTAGGGTCAGTAAACAAGTTTTACGAGCCTCCCGGACTAGCGCACCAGCTGTCGGACAAGGGTGGGCCAACGGGCCGAGAGAGGACGTGGGGCCCACTGGTAGGGGCGGTCGGGACGTTACAGAATACGTCCATAATTGTCGTCAATGCTACGTAATAACAATTTTGTTAAATTTTAGAAATTGGATTCCTCTAAGCTGTTGAGATGGACAAAATATCTGGATCCGACAAATCAGATCCGCTCCAGAAATATGGTATGTGTTCGGATCTAGATATGGATATCTTGAATTAAAAATAAGGATATACTAGGTAGTAACTAGTGAGATATTTATGAAAATTTTGTAATATCCGAGTTTAAAATGATAATATGGAATATAAAAATTTAAAATTCTGAATCTAATATATAGGTCTTTTGTAAACCATTTGAGCCACAATAATATAATAGAACTTGTTTAAATTTGATGGGGTTTGTGTGTTAATGATGTTGTGTAATTGATGAAGGAAATGGTTATGCAATATAGTATTATATAGTGCTCAAATTAATGGTCTCTCACTTAAGAATATATGAATTAGAATTAAAAATCAAATGTCTCTTCAATCATATAATGTAATTTTGTATTTAATTTTTAGTTATCAATAGCGAAAATATATCTTTCCACGAAAATTACTAATAGCGCAAATCACTCTTGCCACGAAAATCTTTTTTTTCCATGAAAATCTCGTTTTTATTGCACTTTGATTTGTAAATCACAATTTATTATGATTAGATTTGAATATGCACTTTAATTTGAATTGAATTTGAATATGTAATTTTATATGATTAGATTTGAATATGAAATTTAATATGATTTGAATTTGAATATGCAAAATAAATGGCAATCTCAAAACAATTTAATCTATTTTGAATTCGAATTTCAAATTCGTCACGTGAATATCTATAAGTATGTGTGTTTGATGAGACCATTAGCATCAAATTATATTAGTATCAAACTATATCAAATTAAAATATAGTTTGATGAGACCATTAACATCAAACTATATTATACGATTTATATCTCAATAATCATTTGTATGTGTGTGTGAAATATGGTATACGCTTTATATCTCAATAATCATAACAATAATATGAAGGCTAGATTTCATATTATAATTTGAATTTGAATTTGAATATGCAAAAAATTGTATGAAATGAAATATAACTAAGAGATTTTGCACACACAAAAAATTGAGCAAGTAAACATGAAACTTGTAAGAATAATTTTTGTCACAATAATAAAAAAAATCTCGAAAATAAAATTTATAACCCTATGAAACGAAGCAATATAATTCGAATATAATAAACTCGAATATAAAATTTTTATTTTAAAAAATAAAATAACTTAGAAACTAATATTGATTTAACAAAGTATATATAAAATCTCATAATAAAATTTATGTGATTATGAATAAGTTTAATGTGAATGGAAATTTATATGATTATAAATAAGTTTAATGTGAATGAATGACATGAATGTAATTATTCTAGTAAGTTAAATATTTTTTCATAAATGTCTTGGAAGCACTATAGTGATGACACGTCAGCATGACACAATTGTAAATCACATGTCAAGTCAATGTTATTTTTTAACAATCTTTCTCAATTAATATATAGTGAATATACAGTTTAAAAAAAAGGATATATATAGATCCATTCAAATCTGTTTTCATATATGTTTTCTAAAAATGTATTATATATATAATGTATATATGTTTGGGTGGGGTTTCGGATCCTCCGAACGATTGAATTTGTTCTCGGGTGAGAAATGCATGTGTTTGGAATAACCAGGGGGCGTAGAATGAGAGTTTCGTCCACTGGGAGCTGTTGATCCCGGGGATCGCTAAGTGTGTTTAAAGAATGATTAGGAGATGGGAGGTGAGATTTTCGTTAATAGAGCAATTTAACCACATTTAAGACAGGTCGGGAGAAATATGAGTAGGCCGGGGGCCGTGTTTCGTTTTATTGATGAGAGAGAAGTAAACGCTTTAGAATTACGAACTGGTTCCGAAGGACGTCCAGTTCGGCGTTCTAAAGTGTTGTCTTGTTACAAAGAGAGAGAGGTCGGGTAACTTGTGGTAGGTGAGAGAGTAAAAATCAGAGTCCCCCTCATTAATGACATATGAGGGGTATATATAGTCGGGGTCGGCTTCCTGCTCCCCGGGATCTCGGGCCACGTGTCGTCTGCGGCCTCTTTCGCGGGTAAGGTGGCCTAGGAGGCGTGTCCCGGCTTTCGAGGAGAGAGGTCATGATGAGCTCGGCGTGGCGTGTTGCAGAGCAGTGCACTGTTTTACCAACTCTGCTACACCTGCTCCTTCCTGCCCTTGTCAGCTCTGTAGGGTTGGTGGGACGTCGGGTCGAAGGCACATCCCTACGCGGGTAGGGTACTGCCTTACCAACTCCCACGCGCCTATTCTTCTGACACTCCCTGCCCTGGCGGGGCATCAGCGCGGGCCCGGGGTGCGTCGCTTTCAGGTCGGCTACCGAGCTGAAGAGTGGTCTTGCAGGTCGGTGACATTAAGTCCGGTGACCGTACCGAAGAACGGCCTTTCCTAAGATGGGCCTAACTAATTGGGGGTGCTAGGCCCACCTCCAACAATAGGCCCTCCCCCAGTTCGGTATCGCGAGGCGAAGTGAGCGTGCCGAAGTTGATCTAATGTTAGTTCGGCACATCTTAGGACGGTCTTTCCGGGCTCAACTGTGTTTGCCTTTTCCGAAAAACCCGTAGGAGGTTGGCGCGTGCTCACCACGTGGGACGACAAAGGACGCTTCGTTTTTCGCGTGGACTGCCCACGCGCGGCGTGTAAAAGACGCTTCGCGTTTATCGAGGCGTCCTTTGCTTTTTGGCGTGGGGAAACGAAGAGACGTCATCATTACGTTTCTGGGCGGCCGTGCTTCTTTTGACACGTGTCCAGGCGTCGCTTCACTGTCTCCCTTCTTCTATTTAAACCCCCTTTCTTCCTCCTGTGAAAACCTTCTGCGCATAACCCTAAGGTAACCCCTTCTCTCTGACTACCTCCTCTCCAATTGTTACTTTCTGTATTTTTCGACTTCCCATTCTTCGTGCAATGGCACCGATGTTAGACGGTATTAGGGCTGAGTCGAGTGAAGACTCGGCGTCTCGCGGTGGCGGCAGCGATTCTCCAAGCTCTTCCTCCGACGGTTCCGAACGTGCTTCCCCTCCGTGTCGAGGCGCAGACAGTGGGGAACAGTCTGCTCCTTCGTCTTCGAGGGCCGCCCCGTTGCTCCCGGGGACCCATCTCCGGCCGAAGACGGTGGTTAGATCCTCTGGCGGTCGCGGTGTTGGCCAAGCTGAGGGTAGAACCGGGCATCTGGGCGACCGCGGTGGTCGTCAGGGCGGCCGTGGAGGCGGAGCTCGAGTGGCCAGGGTGAGGTCCCCCCTGGTCCCCTACGAGCAGGGAGGGTCACCGACCTGGAGCACAGCGGAGTCGGTGACTCTCCTGGGGGATCTGTGTGGCTTTCCCGCCGGCGTTGAGCTCAGGGTACCCAGGGCGGAGGAGCGCCCGTGGACTCCTCGACCGGGCTTCGTCTGCTTGTACGAGTCGTCCTTCCAGAAGTGCGGCTTGCACCTTCCTCTCCCTGAGCTGTTCGTCCAGTATTGCCGGGCGCGGGGCTTGGCCTTCTCGCAGGTCTGCCCGTCCACGATCCAGGGGTTGATCGTGCTGCTGACCTTGGGGCACGAATGCGACGTGGAGGTGACGTTGCCTATGTTCGAGGCGCTCACCCAGCAGAAGGCAAACCCTGGGATTCCTGGGACCTTCTATGCCGCCTTCAAGCCCGCGGCGAACGTCCTGGAGGCGCCCAGCTCGGGGTCCAAGGCGAGCAAGCTGTCGAAGGTCGAGGACTGGTCTCGCAGTTACTTCTACATCCGGGCTACCGACGTGGCTGGGCTCAACCCGTCTGCGAGATACACCCGGGATTGGAACTTTTCCCCGGGTAGGGATTTGCAGGTCGGGCTGACTTCTCCTCTCTGGCTCTGTCTGACTGTTTTTGTTTGCTTCGCTTTCAGGTCCTCATTCTTCTAGGTTCAAGCTACCGGAGTACGCAGGTATCGTCGCAGTGCTCAGGTCGGTGCGTAAGAGAGAGTGGAGGTCATTCACTGCGGAGAGAATAGCAGCAGCAATGGCCGGAGGTCGGTGAAATTTCCTTTTCCTTCTTTTTTTTTTTTTTTTTTTTTTTTTTTTTTTGCTGATGAGTGGCCCTATCGCAGGAAGAGCACGGTTCACCAGTCCGCGGTACGCGGACTCGTTTGTTGCACCGCCGCCGCCGATACCCGAGGTGCCGGTCAGGCGAGACCCGGCACCACGGGTTGCGGGGGAGTCCTCCGCGGCGACTCCCTCGAAGAGGAGGGAAGACCGGACTGCTGGTGGGGAGACCGGCAGAAAGAAGAGGAGGACGGGAGAGTCCTCTTCCGCAGGTCGGGAGGTCATCCGGCCTACACTGCCCGGGCCGGAGCCCCAGGTGCCTGCGGCCGACGTGCCGGCAGGGGGGGTCGATGAGACCCGGGCCCAAGGGGGCGATGAGGTCGGCGAGGCGATCGTCGTCGTGGAGGATCCTGCTGCGGTGCAGGAGGCCGAGGATCGCAGCGCCGAAGTGGGCGGCGCCTCGGGAGGTTCCGACGATGGGCCTCGGGACTACAGCTTCTCCTTCACCCACGAGGATGGAAGCAACCAGATAATCGTCGATCAGGACGAGTGCGCCGAGTTGGCGCAGGCCATGATGTTCGGGCAGAGGTACCCGCACTTCGTCCCGCTGGAGATGGCGGAGTCCGACACCTTCCGTCAGATGGCGCGATCCGCAGCTCGGGTAAGCTTCTGCTCTGGTCTAACTGCTTTTAGCTAGACTTGTTGCGCGTCTTTGTTAACAATTTGTTTAATGCAGACGATGGCCCTTAGTGCCTTTCTGGCGGAGGCCTACGAGAAGAGGCTCGCCGAGCAGGCCGCCTCGATTAACTTCCTCCGGGAGTGCCGGGAGTCCAGCTCGCAGATCCAGTCTACCCGTCTCCACGGGCTCGAGAAGGAGCTGAGAGATGAGAAGGCCCGATCTGCGGCGCTGGAAGAGGAGGCGGTGCGGTTAAGAGCCCGGGCGGTCGAGGTGGCCAGTCTGCAGTCTGCACTAGAGGCCGAGAGGGACCGTGCTGCAGCTGGGTGGGATCGGGCGTCGGGGCTCGAGGAGGAGAACGGGCTCCTGAAGGGGGAGCGGGAGACACTCCGCTCCAGGGTGAAGGGGCTGGAATCCGCCATAGGCCGGGCCAAGGTGGCCGTGGCTGCGGAGAGCGATCGGGTGTCAGCCCGGTGGGAAGCGCGGAACCGGAAGTGGTCCGCGAAGATGGAGAAGATCCGCGCCCACCTGGACGGGCGCCGCCGGGCCTTAGAGCCTCACCTTCTGTACAGCCAGGTGACCGGCGTAAAGGCCTGCCTCAAGAGGATGGAAGCAGAGGACGGGGTGTCGGTACCGTTCTACCGGTATCAGAAGCTGGACGAGGACGAGGCGGCATTCGGTGCCGTACTGGACGGGATGGACTTTCCGGATTTGACCCCGGAGGATCTGGAAATCCCTCTGGACCGTGCTCACGGCGTTCTGCTTAAGCACATTATACCTGTCGCTCCCTCTAGCACCCCCGTGGTGGATCTGACCTTGGAGGCTCCGCTGGCTGCTGAGGACGTTCTTGCGGTCGCTGAGACCGTCCAAGCAGATCCCTCTATCCCGTCTGCTGACGAGGGAGTCCCCGAAGCTGCTGGGATTGTGCAAGCAGATCCCTCGGTCCTGTCTGCCGTTGAGGCCGGTACGGACGCGCCGTCCGGTGAGACCGGAACCGACGTGCCACCCGGTGGAGTCGTGGTTGGGGAAGAGGGGTCTGGGCAGCCCTTCCTTGGTGAGTACGGGACCAACGCGAGGATGGTGGCTCCGGCTGATTTAGATGGTACCCGTGCTGACGGGAGGGAAGACCGACCGGCCGATGCGGCCTTGTAAAAACTTTTTTCCTTTTTGTTTTCTTCTTTTTGTAGACTGGGCCGTAGGCCGTTTCTTTTTGTAAGGACTGGGCCGTAGGCCGTTTATGCAAAGAGCAGGCCGTTGGCCCCTCTCTCTTTTTTGTAAGTGCCGTTTCGAGGCTTTTGTAACGACTAGGCCGTGGGCCATTTTTATAACAGACGAGGCCGTTGGCCCTTTTGTGATAATCGAGGCCGTTGGCCCTTTCTTCTCCTTTTTTTTTGTGAGTGCCGTTTCGAGGCTGTTGTAATCATTAGGCCGTGGGCCCTTTTTGTAATAAACGAGGCCGTTGGCCCTTTTGTATAATGAAAGAGGCCGTTGGCCCCTTTTTTTTTTGTGTAAATGCCATTTCGAGGCTTTTTTGATCGGTAGAGTAGGTCGTAAACCGTACTCTGTCAAGTAAGCAGGTCGTGGACCGTGCTCTTGTATTGGGTGCGAGGTAATCTCGGCTTAAGGCACTTATTGCTTGTGTACCTTGTTTTTTTGGTGCGGGTAGCGAGCCCGGCTTAGAGACACTTAATGCTTGTGTGTCTAGTAGAGGTGCGAGCCCTGGGGCCCGGCTTTGGCACTTATAACTTGTGTGCCGGGGAGAGCGAGCACCGGAGCTCGGTCCCCTTTTTTTTGTAGTGCGAGCGTTTGGAGCTCGGCTTTTTTTTTTTGTAGTGCGGGCGTTTGGAGCTCGGCTTTTTTTTTTTTTTTTTTTTTGTAGTGCGAGCGTTTGGAGCTCGGCTTTTTTTTTTTTTTTTTTTTTTGTAGTGAGAGCGTTTGGAGCTTGGCTTCTTTTTTTTTTTTTTTTTTTTTTTGGCGTGCGAGGGTTTGGAGCTCGGCTTTTTTTTTTTTTTTTTTTTTTTTTTTTGTAGTGCGAGCGTTTGGAGCTCGGGAGCGTTTGGAGCTCGGGAGCGTTTGGAGCTCGGGAGCGTTTGGAGCTCGGGAGCGTTTGGAGCTCGGCTCTTGTGCGCAGGTCGGGGACCGTTTTCCTTTGTCTAAAAGGTTTTATTAGATTAATAGCTGAGCCCTGGTTAGGGGTTGCCTACGTACCCTTTAGTAGAAGGGATCAAGCCAATCGTAGTTCGTTTGTTTACAAAGGCGGAGAGCGGATTGGAGCCCGGGGGCTTAATAGTAGAACCGTTTGAGGTTGATCGAATTCCATGAGCGCGGGACTGCGTCGCCGGCCATCGTGACTAGCTCGTATACGCCGGGCTTGACGACCTTGGAGATAAGGTAAGGGCCCTCCCAATGTGCACCGAGCTTGCCCGCGTTCAGCTCGGCGGTGTTTTCGAAGACTTTGCGGAGGACCAGGTCTCCTTCGGTAAAGAACCTGCCTCGAACCCTCTTGTTGTAGTACTTGGAGGCGAGCTGCTGGTAGTTTTGGATTCGGAGGAGGGAATGGTCCCGTTGTTCCTCAAGGAAGTCCAGCTCGCTGAGGAGGACGGTGTCGTTCAGGGCGGGCTGCTGGGTGAGCATAGCGCGGCGAGGAGTGGGGAGCCCGACCTCAGAGGGGGCCATTGCCTCCATTCCGTGAGAGAGGCTGAACGGTGTGCGTCCTGTCGACGTCTTCGGCGTTGTGCGATGGGACCAGAGGACTCCGTCGAGCTCATCGGCCCAGGACCCCTTCTTGTCGTCTAGCCGCTTTTTGAGGCCGTCGAGGATGGTCTTGTTGGTGGCTTCGGCTTGTCCATTCCCTTGTGGATATCTCGGGGTGGACTTGCTCAGCCTGATTTTCCACTTCGCGCAGAAGCCTTCGAAGAGGGCCGACGTGAACTGGGCACCGTTGTCGGTCACGATCTCGTAGGGCAGTCCGTGCCGGCAGATGACGAACTTCCAGACGAATTTCCGGACGTCTTCTGCCGTGATTTTGGCGTAAGCTTCGGCTTCGACCCACTTGGTGAAGTAGTCGGTCATGACCAGAATGAAGCGCTTTTGCCGAGATCGGGGTAGGGGTCCGACTATGTCCATGGCCCATCGCATGAAGGGGTAGGGTGCTACCGCAGTGGTGAGGAGCTCGGTAGGGCAGTGAATGAGTGTGCCGTGACGCTGGCACTTCTCGCACCGGGCTGCGAATTTTTCACAATCCTGCAGCATTGTTGGCCAGTAGTGCCCTTGGTTCCGGATTCGCAGGGCGAGAGCCCGGCCGCTGGAGTGGTTTCCGTCGGCACCTTCGTGCATTTCTTTCATTACGTCGAAGGTTTCCTGCCCGTGGAGGCACCCGAGCAAGATTCCCGAGGCGCTCCACCGGAACAGATTGCCGTCCAGCATCGTGTATCGGGCACACTTCTTTCTTAGCCGTCGGGCGGTCCACCGATCTGCGGGAAGGACGCCGTCTGCGATATATAGCAGCAGGTCGATTCGCCAGTCCGGCAGTTCGGGCTCGGCCGGGGGCGGTGGTAGGTTCTCGGGAGGTTGGGCGTCTTCGTCAGGGTCCGCGACCTGGGGACCGATCAGATAGGCTCCCTTTGGCAGCTCGATGCTGGGGAGGTCGATACTTTCCACCGGGATTACCCGTCGTTGCTCTGGAGCCGAGGTGGAGGCTAGTGCTGCGAGGGCGTCTGCGGAAGTGTTATCGCCTCGGGGGATCTTTGTCAGGGTGAACTCGGAGAAGTCTGCGGCCATGCCTTGAGTCACCTTGAGGTAGGCGTCCATGCGATCATTCTTGGCCTCGTACTCCCCGCTGAATTGATTGGCAACGAGCTGGGAGTCGCAGTAAGCTCGGATTTTCTTTGCGCCGACCTCTTTGGCCAGGCGCAGGCCGGCAATCAAAGCTTCGTACTCGGCCTCGTTGTTCGATGCCGGGAAGGCTAGGCGGAAGGACTGCTCGAGGATCTCCTTGGTCGGGGATTCGAGGCGTATGCCGACGCCGGACCCGTGCTTGGAGGCCGATCCGTCGACGTGCAGAGTCCACACTTCGGACACCTCGCTGACTGCCAGCTCGGGTGCCAACTCAACTAGGAAGTCGGCCAGCGCTTGAGATTTGATCGCGGTCCGACCCCGGTACTCGATGTCGTACTCGCTCAGCTCGACAGCCCACTTCATTATCCGGCCGGACCGGCTCGGGCTGTGGAGGATGGTCCTGAGGGGGTACGACACCGAGATTTGTGGCTGTTAACCACAAGGTCGGAGGTTCGACCCCTCCTTCTAGCGCCAATTGTTGGAACGGGTATGAGCACGTCTCCTACAAATCAATTTGTATCGGGGAGGTTCGGGGATTTTCTGTTAAGATAGAGCCGGTTGCGTTCCGGTCGGCAAATGAGGGGGAGGAGGTGATTTATAGCTGTGCCCGGAGGGCTGCCTACGTACCCCGGATTGGGGATCAAGCCATTCGTAGTTCGTTGTTGAGGCGGGTAAGAGAGATCTGGGGAGCTGGGAGGTCGTCTAGTCGTCAGGTCGGGAGAGCTGGGAGCTCGGGAGAGCTGCGGAGATCTGGGAGAGCTGCAGAGAGCGGAGAGCTGCCGAGCTGGGAGGGCTGCCGAGCTGGGAGAGCTGCCGAGCTGCCGAGCTGCCGAGCTGGGAGAGCTGCCGAGCTGCCGAGCTGGGAGAGCTGCCGATCTGCCGAGCTGGGAGAGCTGCGGAGAGCTGGGAGAGCTGCACCGAGCTGGGAGAGCTGCCGAGAGCTGCCGAGAGCTCCTTTTAGAGAGGGAAAGTTATTTAGAGAGAGAAGATGAGAGTTTTTTTGTGTCTGTTGATAATGAATACCAAAGGGGGTATTTATAGTGGGAGTTGAGCAGACAGCTCTCCGGTTTTTAGGGACGACGTGATGGTTCGTGAACAGTACCCGTCACGTCGTGAACAGTACCCGTCACATCGTGAACAGTGCCGAGCAGGTCGTGAACAGTAACCGGCAGGTCGTGAACAGTACCGGCACGTCGTGAACAGTACGGAGCAGGTCAGGAACAGTAACTGGCAGGTCGTGAACAGTGCGAGGTATGTCGTGAACAGTGCCTAGTGAACAGTGTTGGCGAACAGTGCATCTTCGTGCGGCGTCAATGTCAGCTCGGGGTGTGAACTCGGTATGGGAGCTCGGGGTGCGAGCTCGGGATGGAAGATCGGGGTGCGAGCTTGGGATGGAAGCTCGGGGTGCGAGCTCGGGATGGAAGCTCGGGGTGCGAGCTCGGGATGGAAGCTCGGGGCGCGAGCTCGGGATGGAAGCTCGGTGCCGTCCTTGGTCGAATGCTGACTTCTGGCTGATTTCGACCAGGCGGGCCTTATTTGCTGAGATGGGCCTAGCTAATTGGGGGTGCTAAACCCACCTCTAACAATAAGCCCCCCCCCCCCCAGTTCGGTGTCATGAGGTGTAGCGAATGCATCGAAGTTGATCTTTGTTAGCTCGGCGCATCTCAGGTCGGTTTCCAAGATCCTAGGATTGACTGCTGGGTCTCGTTAGGCGGGAGCAATAGACGGACGTGCGTGAATTGCTAGACCGCGAGGTTAGCCAGCTGCGTGGTCGGTGGGCCGCGGGTTGTGCAGTCAGAGGACTGATCGTGAGCTCGGCGAGTAGGAGGTTGGCGAGCTGTGGTCGTTAGTTAGGCGGAGCTGTTGAGGTCGGCGAACTGCGACTGCGCGATGAGCGAGCTGCGACCGAGCTACCTAACTGTTAGACCGAGCTGCGACTCCGAACTGCCTCACTGTCAGATCGACGAGCTATGATCACAAGGTCAGCGAGTCGCGCGGTCGGAGAACTGCGATCATGAGCTTGGCGAGTAGGAGGTCGGCGGGCTGTTGAGGTCGTTAGTTAGGCGGAGCTGTTGAGGTCGGCGAACTGCGACTGCGCGATGAGCGAGCTGCGACCGAGCTACCTAACTGTTAGACCGACGAGCTGCGACCCCGAACTGCCTCACTGTCAGATCGACGAACTACGACCACGCACTGCTTTTCTTGGAGTTCGGCTTAGAGAGACGGATCTCTGTTATTGAATTTGAATTTGAACCGCGGGTTGTGCAGTCAGAGGACTGATCGTGAGCTCGGCGAGTAGGAGGTCGGCGAGCTGTGGTCGTTAGTTAGGCGGAGCTGTTGAGGTCGGCGAACTGCGACTGCGCGATGAGCGAGCTGCGACCGAGCTACCTAACTGTTAGACCGAGCTGCGACTCCGAACTGCCTCACTGTCAGATCGACGAGCTATGATCTGCAAAAAAAATGGCTAAAGATACGAGATTGCGCTTGAGGCTGAGCTCGGCGTTTGTTAGTTAGGCGCGAGGCCGGCGAGATATGATTCCGAGTCGTTTAATTTCTAAAATAGGTTAGTTACTTAGCGTACCACAAGGTCGGCGAGTCGCGCGGTCGGAGAACTGCGATCATGAGCTTGGCGAGTAGGAGGTCGGCGAGCTGTTGAGGTCGTTAGTTAGGCGGAGCTGTTGAGGTCGGCGAACTACGACTGCGCGATGAGCGAGCTGCGACCGAGCTACCTAACTGTTAGACCGACGAGCTGCGACCCCGAACTGCCTCACTGTCAGATCGACGAACTACGACCACGCACTGCTTTTCTTGGAGTTCGGCTTAGAGAAACGGATCTTGTGATTAAATCTGACTAGAAAAAGAAATTGGAAACTAACTTCCTCTTTCGCGTCGCGTAAGTCGGTGATGGCGGAGAAAAGCGGCGGCGGCCATGGCAGATCTCCGGGAAGCTTGAGCGACGGCGGATATCCGACGTGTGATGATGAGTGATGTCGAGATCAGAGCAAGGGAATAGATCCGAGATGGTGGTCGGCGAAGGATGTCGCGGACGGAGGTGGCTTGACGGCGGCGATGGCTGAGCTTGACGAGCTCGTTTTAAACATACTTAGCTGATTGGTTGTCGAGGCTGGTGACGGTGAGTCGGCGGATTCGTGATTTGAGTCTCGATTGAACGGTCCTTGTGACGGAGAAGTTGAGCAGCGAACGTGGGCTGCGAAGTCGGAGAGTGGATAGAGAGGAGAAGGTGTGGGCTTCGGCGCCGAAGGTGGAGACGACTCTTGTCGGAGATGCGGTTTTGCAGCGGAAGATGCAGGTCTTCGCCAGTGGTTCGCTGGATTTGAGTAGATTGGATCTGCTCGGATTCACCGCCAAGAGATGGTCGTGAGGAAGGAGGAGATTGGGCTTCGATTTGTGCATCGCGTTGGGTCTGAATCTGGACCATCGTCGGCTTGATTTGTTGCAGGTGCGGCGATGGTGACGGAGCTCCGGAAATTTCGAACGGTGAGGGGTGGCGTCGAGCCACTTTTTTTTTTTTTTTTTTTTTTTTTTTTTTTTTTTTTTAAGGTCGGTGAGTCCCGGTCCAGATCTCTCCAAGTGAAGGTGCGTGAGGGCGATGTTCCCGACATTTGCCGAGCTACTCTTTGCGTGTAGAAAAATCCTCAAACCCCTCCTTCTAGCGCCAATTGTTGATCCCGGGGATCGCTAAGTGTGTTTAAAGAATGATTAGGAGATGAGAGGTGAGATTTTCGTTAATAGAGCAATTTAACCACATTTAAGACAGGCCGGGAGAAATATGAGTAGGCCGGGGGCCGTGTTTCGTTTTATTGATGAGAGAGAAGTAAACGCTTTAGAATTACGAACTGGTTCCGAAGGACGTCCAGTTCGGCGTTCTAAAGTGGTGTCTTGTTACAAAGAGAGAGAGGTCGGGTAACTTGTGGTAGGTGAGAGAGTAAAAATCAGAGTCCCCCTCATTAATGACATATGAGGGGTATATATAGTCGGGGTCGGCTTCCTGCTCCCCGGGATCTCGGGCCACGTGTCGTCTGCGGCCTCTTTCGCGGGTAAGGTGGCCTAGGAGGCGTGTCCCGGCTTTCGAGGAGAGAGGTCATGATGAGCTCGGCGTGGCGTGTTGCAGAGCAGTGCACTGTTTTACCAACTCTGCTACACCTGCTCCTTCCTGCCCTTGTCAGCTCTGTAGGGTTGGTGGGACGTCGGGTCGAAGGCACATCCCTACGCGGGTAGGGTACTGCCTTACCAACTCCCACGCGCCTATTCTTCTGACACTCCCTGCCCTGGCGGGGCATCAGCGCGGGCCCGGGGTGCGTCGCTTTCAGGTCGGCTACCGAGCTGAAGAGTGGTCTTGCAGGTCGGTGACATTAAGTCCGGTGACCGTACCGAAGAACGGCCTTTCCTAAGATGGGCCTAACTAATTGGGGGTGCTAGGCCCACCTCCAACAGGAGCGAAGATGTGCTACGTCCTGGAGATGTGCTCTTTCAGGGCCCTCCTTAGTGGGCCGTGCGGTAGCATCTTATGCAACACGAACATGGTTAAAGAAAATTTCCTGGAGAAAAGGAAAGGGTGTGCCCCTCTGAAACTCTCCAACAATCGTTATATGTGAAGGTGCATAGAAATTGTAAGAACCTGTTTGAAATTACTTTTCCATTAATAATTTTGGTTGTTTGGTTTTTGAGTTGTGACAATGGTTGGGCTGATTTTGTAGGTTCTCGAGGAAAGTGGAATATTCGAATTTTGTGGGCTTGCTGATGTTGAAAACTTCAACAAGTCTTTGAGGTTTCTATATGGCAACTAATCACAGACCAGGAGGGATTAACCTTTTTTGTTTAATGCACTTTCCTAAGAGCTGCACCAATTTCTTATGCCCTTAACCTGATAGCTTTCCTATATAGACGGCACCGTTAGCTTCTGTTCCAAGCAACTCAAAGTCTATGAAGGAGTGTATTCAATCTAATATTTGGGAAGATTTCAAAAGATTTGAGCTTTAATGAGTTTTTAGATGATTTGAGTAAATTATGTAATTTGTTATGATTTGTTTTTAAAATTCTATGAAATTTTACCTAAAACCATAAAATTTGGATTTTTATATTTTTAACTAAGAAACTCCACCAAAATTCATTTACAAATCACTAGTTCAATAACATGAGATTTTATAATATTTTTTAAAATTCATGTTTGAATAACATATGATTTTGATTTTAATACAAATCATTCCAAATACTAGATTGAATACACCCTTATGTTTCCTAGACCAACATTGTTATGGCTGATTTGTGTGTTGTGGGCACAATTGAGTTTCATGCCAAGACCAGAGAAAAAAATGTAATACTCTTTTAATAGAGGAGAGCAAAAAAATAAACAAAATAAAAAAGGAGGGAGAACTCAAACGCATATGAGAAAACTGATTAGGCAACTATTTGATGAAAACAAATTGAGTACATAATTGCCAGAGCTATTAATTAAAGATAACTTCAACTACAATACTAATTATTGAGCAGGATTAACTAAATAGATATTTCTTCAATAGTACTCATGTTTCTTTCTTCCATTCTTCTGTTTCTCTATCAAAGAAGAAGTTGATCTTTATCCATCCATTCCATATTAGGGGCATCTTCTTCGCCTGGTATCAAACCCGAGAACGCAGCTGTCAAATCTTCTAATCCCTCGCTTGTGTAGTTTTCCATGAGATCTAAAATAAAATCGTCTTCTACTTCCTGTCTCACCTCCATGGCTCCAGCTTGTGAATCCTTCTCTGATGGTCTCTTTGGAACCGTCCCGATCGTTGAGAGTGCAACTACTTGATGAACCATGTTTCCTTCTTCACTCGGCTCATGATGATTGCCCTTCTTCTTCTTGGACTTCTTTATCTTGTGAATCTTGCACATGACCAATTCTTGATACTTATTATCTCCTTCGGGAAGCATATACTCTGTCATAATCCAGCTGCTGTCGTTGCCTGGACGAATAGCACAAGAAGTATCGTCTCCTGTCTTTTGCTTCTTCTTATTGTTCTTGCTTTTAGTAAAAGTTAGGGTTTTCTTTGTCCCAATGATCTTCTTTTTTTTCTCGTCGATGATATCTTCTTTCTTGTTCGGCATCCAACACCCGCCGCCATCGTTGTCTCCGGTGATCTTCTGCTTCGAATTCTTACCACAACCTATGTTCTTCTCGGAGATTTGAATTCTTGTCAAGAAGTAGTACCACTCGTCCTCCTTGAAAAAGGGATAATTGGAATGGTCCAGCAACTATGGCTCCTTGGCGTAAACGTCCTTGTCCAATATGAAGTCGTCTCCACTCGTTTCACCTCTGAACTTGCGATCTAAATAATATTCTAAGAGTTCTTTGTCACTCGGATCGAAAAAATTTCTTCCGTCTTCTTTGCAATAATCTGACATCTTTATCAAGGATACAAGTATGAAAACAAGATATCAAGGATACAAGAATGGAAACAAGATCATTCTCTATAAATGATTTCCTGTAATTATGTAAAACCTAGAGTCTCCCTTGGTGTATATATTTATTGTAATCATTCACATCAATACACAACACAATTCACAAAACCTATAGGGTATCAGAGCTTTACGACTCCTATACCTAAATTTCTCGCCGCCTCCTTCTATTTTCTATTCCTCTTTTCTTCTTTCTTAACCCTGTTTCCACCATGTCCACATCAAACAACACCTCCCCTATCACCACCAATGGCACCGCTTCTGAAACTATCATCACCAACTCTGCTCCTCTTCTCAACGTGAATATGACAAACATCACAAAGTTGTCATCCACAAATTACCTCATGTGGAGCCGTCAAGTTCACGCTCTTCTCGACGGGTATGAACTTGCCTCTCATCTCGACGGATCTGGTCCGATTCCTGCAGAAACCATCACCACCGATGATGTCTCTTCCCCAAATCCTGCCTTTTCTCTTTGGAAGAGGCAAGACAAACTCATTTTCAGTGCATTACTCGGAGCAATCTCGATGTCCATACAACCAATTCTCTCTCGGGCCATCACCACTGCCGATGTGTGGAGCACACTAGCTTCAACCTATGCAAAACCCAGCCGAGGCCACATCAAGCAATTGAAACATCAACTCAAGCAATGGACCAAAGGCACTCGTACGATTGATGAATATGTCCAAGGCCTTACAACGAGATTTGACCAATTAGCCTTACTTGGAAAGATCAGTGATCATGAAGATCAAGTGGAAATTCTTCTCGATGGTCTGCCGGAGGAATACAAATCAATTGTTGATCAAACTGAAGGACGTGACGTTCCACCATCCCTCACCGAACTACACGAGAAGCTACTCAACCATGAGGCCAAAGTTTTGTCTTCCGCTCAACCAATCTCGTTTCCTGTCACTGCCAATTACACCAACAACAACAGGAACCGCAACAACAACAACAATGCCAGAAACAATCAACAACAATCTTCATGGCAAAACCAGAATTACCAGAAGAACAACGGACCACGAGGACCGCATCCTTACCTTGGGCGTTGTCAAATCTGCAGCATACAGGGTCACTCGGCCAAGAGGTGTCCCCAGCTTCAATCTTCTACAGCAAATCACTCAGCTCCACTGCTTCCCACACCGCCATATCCTCCTATGCCGTGGCTGGCACCCCGTGCAAATCTTGTCAGAAGCACGCCAACACCATCTACCAATCCTTGGGTTCTCGACAGTGGTGCGACGCACCACATAACATCAGATCTGCATAATTTGTCCCTCCATCAACCCTACAACGGAGGTGAAGAAGTTGTCCTTGGTAACGGATCCAGCATCCCCATTTCCCAAACTGGTTTTGGCTATCTCTCTACACCCTTCAAACCTTTATCTTTAGTTGATGTTCTCTTTGTTCCAGACATACAGAAAAACTTAAATTCTGTATACCGTCTCTGTAATGTTAATCAAGTTTCGGTCGAATTCTTCCCTGCTCATTTTCAGGTGAAGGATCTCAGTTCGGGGCCCAGTTACTCCAAGGTCATACTAATGGGGAGCTATACGAGTGGCCGGTTACCAATTCATCCCCAACATCACTTCTCACCTCATCAAATGCCAAAACGACTATCTCCGATTGGCACTCTCGACTTGGCCACCCGTCGTTACCAATTCTTAAATCTGTCCTTTCAAAATTTTCTTTACCGCTTTCTTCATCATTGTCTAAACACATCTCCTGCGATGATTGCTTTATCAATAAGAGTCACAAACTCCCCTTTTCACAATCTTCTATCTCTTCTTCTCGCCCACTTGAAATTATATTCACTGATGTTTGGTCATCACCAAAAACATCAGTGGACAACTATAAATAATATCTCTTTCTCGTGGATCATTTCAGCCATTACATATGGCTTTATCCACTGCAATATAAATCTCAAGTTAAAGACACTTTCATTCGCTTCAAAGCCCTTGTCGAAAATAAATTTCAAACAAAAATCACCTCTCTCTTCTCTGATAATGGCGGAGAATTCATCGCTCTCTGAGACTACCTCTCCTCTAATGGGATAACACATCTTATTTCTCCTCCCCATACTCCACAACACAACGGTTTAGCGGAACGTCGCCACCGCCATATTGTAGAAACCGGTCTCTCTCTCTTAAGCAAAGCTTCTATTCCCAAATCACACTGGCCTTATGCTCTCTCCACTGTTACCTACCTTATAAACTGCCTCCCCACTCCAATCTCTCAAACAAATCTCCTTTCCAAGTTCTTTTCAAAACAGATCCAAATTACTCCAAACTCAAAATTTTAGGAAGTCTCTGCTTTCATTGGTTAAAACCGTACAACACCAACAAGTTCCAACCTAAATCTACTCCATGTGTCTTCCTTCGGTATTCTCTCACCCAAAGTGCGTACTTATGTCTTGACCCTCAATCCCAAAGAATCTACACATCACGGCATGTTCAATTTGATGAAAACCAATTTCCCTACACTCGCCTTACACAAAAATGAGAATCTCCTCATGAATCTTCCTCTCAAAATCCTCCCCTACTCATTCTCCCAACCACCGAGCCACTCGAAGAGCTCCCGCCGCCGCCACCGTCGCCCCTGGACTCGGGTCCTTCACCGCCGGCGACCTTAGTTAACGATGGCTCCGCTACGTCATCGTCACAAGAAGAATCGCAAGAAGAGACGACATCAACAACCAGCCCAACAAATTCTCTCTCCAGCCCAATAAACCAAACACTAAATGAAGCCCAACAACCAACAAATCAGGCCGAAACACCATCAACCTCATCTACGGCCCACATAACAACCCCAAGTGAAGCCCATTCATCTAACATTCCACCATCTTCCCCGACACCACAAACACCGCCTCCAAACCAAGAAAACAACCACTAAATGCAAACCAGATCAAAAGCAGGAATATCCAAGCCAAACACTAAATACACCCTTCTCTCCTCCACCCAAACCGCCGATTCAGAACCAAGGACAAAAACTGAAGCACTCAAGGATGAAAAATGGCGGACTGCTGCGAGTGGAGAGTTTGATGCACATGTCCGCAATCACACGTGGGATCTCGTCCCTCCGTCACCTGAGCAAAATTTGGTTGGCAACAAATAGATATTTACAATTAAATATCACGCAAATGGCTCACTTGACAAATACAAATCGCGACTCGTGGGGAAAAGATTTCACCAACAGCCTGGCATCGACTACACCGAAACCTTTAGTCCAGTAATAAAATCGATCACAATTCGGATTGTACTTGGTGTTGTAGTGTCACGTGACTGAAAAATTCGCCAATTAGATGTGAACAACGCTTTTTTGCAAGGGACTCTCACTGAAGACGTATTCACGCCGCAACCACAAGGTTTTGTTGATCCCGACAGACATCACCACGTATGTCACCTCAGAAAGGCGCTCTACGGACTAAAACAGGCTCCCCGTGCCTGGTACCTTGAGCTGAAGAATTATCTCCTCCAAAGTGGATTTACGAACTCATTGGCAGACACATCTCTATTGATTCTCCGCCAAGGTACTTCCATCATCTACATACTTATTTATGTAGACGACATAGTAGTCACAGGGAACAACGAAAAACTCATTGAACATGCCATTAAGTTGTTCTTTGCGAGATTCTTAATCAAAAACATGGGAGATTTGCATTACTTCTTGGGGATTGAGGTCCAACGTACATCGTCTGGTCTTCATTTATCTCAAAGAAAATATATATGTGGATTGAGGTCCAACGTACATCGTCTGGTCTTCATTCAGCCAAACCAGTAGCAACTCCGATGGCAACGTCACCGAAACTCAGTCTCATCTCAGGCCACAAACTGTCAGATGCAACAGAATACAGGGTGTCATCGGCAGCCTACAATATCTAGCTTTCACGCGTCCTGACATATCGTTTGCCGTCAACAAACTGTCTCAATTCATGTATTCACCAACGACAGATCATTGGCAGACAGCTAAACGCATTCTCCGCTACTTATCAGGGACAACAACTCATGGTATCTTTCTATCACGCAAGAATGTGGAATCAGTTCATGCTTTCTCCGATGCAGATTGGGCGGGAGATTCTGATGACTTCGTCTCTACCAATGCATATGTTGTATATCTTGGCCAACAACCTGTCTCATGGTCTTCAAAGAAACAAAAATCAGTGGCGCGTTCATCAACAAAAGCAGAATACCGTTCAGTAGCAAACACCTCCTCTGAAGTCCGGTGGATCTGCTCTCTCTTAGACGAACTCGGCATCAACATCTCCTCACCGCCGATCATCTACTGCGACAACATTGGAGCAACCTACCTATGTGCAAATCCAGTATTCCACTCACGGATGAAACACATAGCCTTGGACTATCACTTCATCAGAAACCATATACAAACAGGAACACTACGCGTCTCACATGTTTCCACGAAGGACCAACTTGCTGACGCTCTAACAAAGCCACTTGCCCGTGCACCGTTTCAAACTCTGACTAGCAAGATTGGAGTGACAAAATCCCCTCCACCTTGAGGGGGCATATCAAGGATACAAGTATGGAAACAAGATATCAAGGATACAAGAATGGAAACAAGATCATTCTCTATAAATGATTTCCTGTAATTATGTAAAACCTAGAGTCTCCCTTGGTGTATATATTCATTGTAATCATTCACCCATTCTCTATTTTGAAGATTATGTTGAACATATTAACATTTGGGATACCACAATTTGCTTCGCATATCCATTACAAAATCAGAGTTGTCATTCTAGCTTCTGGAAACTCCCACGAGTATTATTTACCTTTTAACATGCATTTACTTTTATAATTTAATATATTAATCTTTTTAATTTTAAATTTTTTTTATATTTTAGTTTTTAACTGTTTTGAAACAGATTTGGATATTCATGGATATTAATGAACTCGGATCCGAGAATTTGTTTCTTGGATTTGGTAAAACCGGATCGAAATCTAATTATATTAGAAATTTATGGTTTACTTTCTATATCTACCTAATCATTTAAATAAAGTACGCTATTTTTAATAATAATGAAGAAATTCATCTATATATATATATATATAAACTATCATTTATAAATAAATATATTTAAATTCTTGTTAAAATCAATGAATGATAATTACCATGATAATTAAAGTATAATAACACAAAATATAATAAATTATATTAGCAATTTAAAATTAACAAATGAGTTGATTATATGTCACAATTTTAGAGTATGAGAAAATGATGTGGCATCGTGCAGAAGAGAGCAAATTCAACTTTATATATATATATATATATATATATATAGATGAGAGCCCATTTTTTTATAAAAACAAAAAAAAATGAAAAGAGTTTATTTCCAATATTCAATCATGGACTTCAATTTGTTTGAGCCGCCCCTGCTCCCAGTGGGTCAGATATGTTTTGTTAAGGCAAATGCTACGTTAAAACATTTTCTAGTTTTCTTGACATAAAAAAATATAAAACAATTCCCTTATAGAATGCGTTTATGTCTATCTCAAATGCAGGCGGGTCATGCACTGCACACTGACTTGGCACATCATCTCACCATCGACTGAAGAGTGTGCTCGTTGCCAACCGCATTCCGCAGAAGTCTTGATCCTTTGTATTTTTGTATGTTTCTTTATCCAAAGACCGTACCAATATGTTTTTTTTTTTTTGCTCAATCGAATTTCATTACTCTAAATACACTAATTGTTAAAATATTAAACTAATTCATAGAGGTATTTTAACGGAACAAACTGTTCCAAAATCAAATCGAATTGAAACCAAATCTGGTCCATTTTAGTTCGCAGGCCTCTATTAGCTAGTGATGATAATTCTAGTGAAGGCATATCCAGAACTTTAAGCAAATAAGGCTGAATATGCTTTTGACATATTTTTTGAAAACAAAATTGCGTCTTATGAGGTATGACTCTTAAAGGATTTTGTGCCGCTTTGAAACTTTCTCTTCTAATCCTTTATTTTGAAGAGCATCCTCCTATGAAGAAAACTGAAAATGAAGAGATTCAAAAGTCTTTTTTACTAACATTAGTAACGATCTATTAAGTTGTTGTTTTTAAGATGACAAAAATCTGATAAGTATGCTAAGAGATATTTTTTAAATGAGTAAAGGAATGTAACGTACCGAAAGAGAAACCTAACGCGGATTCGTTTGGGGCGGGGGGAGGGGGGGGGGTGTGTGTGGAGGGCAAAGCCCCCATGATATGGTATCCTATTAGGTTAAGAAAAAATTTCCTTTTTACTAATCCTATTGGAATCGGGGTTTGGGGTATTATATAATACGGATCTTAAGGATTTGTATTATTCATTCACACAAAAATGAAGAAACCCAAAAACAAGTATTTGCATCAATACTTTTTTTCTCTAAGGTTTTTATTTTTCTTTTAGTTCGATTTGCTCTAATTCTCATTTAAGATGAAGAGACATTTAAGATGAAGAGATTCAAAAGTCATTTTACTAAAAATAGTGACGATGTATATAAGTTTTTTTCCCAGATAAAAATATTACTAGATATGTATAATATATATAGAGTATTAATTATTTTTGGCGACATGAAAGTGTTATACTTATCAAGCTGCAGTTAGATAATGTCGTCGTGAAATAAAAACACATTATTTTGAATACCAGTGGTAACTGTTAAAAGCCGTGTACTTAATTCTTAGCCTTTCTCTATCGGCTTTTCATTTACGAACAAGGTAGAGAGAACAGTTGCAGGAAGAGAGAAAGAAGAGTCAAAAAGCCTACGAAGAAATTGCCGTTTCTTAGTAACATCCTTCTTAAATATAGTCATGCCCCATTTATTGCTTTTTCCATTTTTAAAAATTACTATTTCCTTTTTTTTACGTTTTCTTACATTTATTGATTTTCGAAATGTCGTTATCGTTATGAATTTTTGAGATTTGGTTAAACATAACCTTTTTCAATCTTTTATTAATTAATGGCGCTTGAAACGACTAGCCGCCTCTGATTAGAGAGCTAGAGTTTTGACACATGGTGTAGTTCGGCATAAGAACTCTGGTTCCGATTCTATAAATACTCTATAGCTTGGGTTACAAGCAAATTTGGCGATTCCCACGTGCATTGCATGTTCATGTATGATATAGGAACCAAACGAATTGGAGTCTAAAGGATAGATCAATAGAGAAACTGTTGCTGGACTAAGGTCACTCTCAACAGATTCGAATGAAGTGAGGATGAAGTGTAGTAAATCGATGGTGAAGCTGTTGCTGGACTAAGGTCACTCTCAACAGGTTCAAGTGGGTGAAATGGATAGAGAGGGGATCGAGAGACGCCACACAGATCGGTGAAGGTTCTATGATAAGTCTGATACACTCTAAGCTTCAAGGAATTGCTTACAAGAAGTTTAGAAGACAAATATTTCTTCCACATAAATATCAAAGAAAAAAACTCTCAATTTATTTAACAAAAGACTTAGGTTACGGAAATGAGTTACAAAAATACATATAAAGAGAAGCAACAAGTCTGCATGAAGGAGAGAGAAAGAGACAACATTAAAACATAACTTGAAATTCGAAATTGGCTCTTGAACTCTCCATGGTCGAATTTTGTGTTGGTGGGCTTGAGGAAAATCAACTAAATGGGCCAATGATAATGTGAACCATTTGCCTCATTAAAAGCCTTACAAAAAAAACCCATTGGGACAAAACCTGGTTAAGGGAAAAAGAGCACAAATGGAGCACATACCCATTTAGTGACTTCTTTGGGCCTCTTGAATTTGCTTGGTAATGGTAAAGATAACAAATTTTTTGTTTCCTTGAAGAACCGGCAAGAATGGGGCTCTATGAGTCTTGTGTAGTTCTTGCATGTCCTCTTGCACTTCTTTGGTGATGAGTCTTTTCATAGACTTGATAAACTGCTCTCACACACGTCTTGTTCCTGATCTTGTTCTTGGTGTTTGTTCCATAATTGCTATATGGGCAGCTTCTTCTTCGGTTCCAGCTGAGCTTGTATCGATGTCCTCATCATCTCCTCCCTCTTGAGAAGGTTCTGACCTCATAACAGGTAAATTTGCATAAAAAGGAGCTAAATCAGTAACATTGAAAGTGTGAGATATAGTGGACTCACCTGGCAGGTCAAGCTTGTAGCATTATCGTTGATCTTTTCTAGCACTTGAAAGGGTCCATCTCCTCGTGGTGAGAGCTTGGACTTCCTCTTGTCCGGAAATCTCTCATGCCTCATATGCAACCAAACCCAATCTCCTGGTTCGAATGTGACCTCCTTCCGGTGCTTATCAGCTTGTTGTTTGTACTTCTCGGTCATTTCTTCCAGATTATTTGTGACTTTTTGATGAAGCTTCTTCATAAAATCTGCTCTGGCTTCTCCTTCACTAAAATAAACAGCTCGGGGCAGAGATATAAGATCTATTGGAGTTTCTGGATTAAATCCATAGACAATCTCAAAAGGAGAAAATTTAGTACCAGAATGCTTAGCATGATTATAAGCAAATTCAATGAAAGGTAATCATGATAACCAGTTTCTTAGATTCTTACCAACCGTTGCTCTCAACAAAGTAGATAGACTACGATTTACTACCTCAGTTTGGCCAACTGTTTGGGGGTGACAAGTAGTTGAGAAAAGCAGCTTGGTTCCCAACTTTCCCCACAAAGTTTTCCAGAAATGGCTTAGGAACTTAGTGTCACGATCTTAGACAATGGTCCTTAGCACTCCATGTAAACGCACTACTTCTTTAAAAAAGAGATCAGCAGTTTGAGTAGCGTTATTAGTCTTGTTGCACGGAATGAAATGAGCCATTTTTGAGAACCTGTCTACAACTACAAAGATAGAATCCTTGTGGTTGATCTTTGGCAGACCTAAAACAAAGTCCATAGAGATGTCTACCCAAGGCAGGTTAGGAATAGACAAAGGCATATTTAAACCATGAGGATGTGACCTGGATTTTGCCTTTAGGCAAGTGATGCATTTGGCATAGAACCTCTCCACATCTCTTTTCATGTGCGGCCAGTAGAAATGTTCCATAAGCACACTCAAAGTCTTATCTCGTCCAAAATGTCCCATAAGTCCTCCTCCATGAGCTTCTCCAATCAGTAGCTCTCTCATTGATCCTTGAGGAATGCACAGCCTTTTATTTTTGAACAAGAACCCATTATGTTGATAGAATGCTCCACGAGCAGCCTTGCTTGTTTCTTTGAAGATTTCTTGAAAATCTGGATCGGTTTCGTATGAGCTCTTAATATGCTCAAAACCCATGATCTTAGCCTCCATTGTACTGATCAAAGCGTGCCTCCTTGATAAAGCATCAGCTACGATGTTCTCCTTTCCCTTCTTGTACTTGATTACGTAGGGAAAAGTTTCTACGAACTCAAGCCACTTAGCATATCTCTTCTTTAGCGTAGTTTGTCCTCTTCGATGTTTGAGCGTCTCATGATCTGTATGAATAACAAACTCTTTGGACAGTAGATAGTGTTGCCAAGTTTCAAGAGATCTTACCAAAGCATATAGCTCCTTATCGTAAATTGGATAGTTGAGTGAAGCTCCACTGAGTTTTTCGCTGAAGTATGCTACTGGTTTTCCTCCTTGAGTTAGGACAGCTCCTATGCATGTACCAGAAGCATCACATTCAATCTCAAAGGTTTTCTCAAAGTTAGGAAGTACCAAAACAGGTGCATGTGTGAGGCTGTCTTTGAGCTTGTTGAATGCATCCTCTTGTGCTTGTTCCCATTTGAATTCTACATTTTTTTTAATCACCGAAGTCAGGGATGCAGCAACGGCACTAAAATCTTTCACAAATCTCCTGTAGAAACTAGCCAATCCATGGAAACTCTTCGCATGTCCAATCGTAGTTGGAGTTGGCCAATCCTGTATCGCTTTTATCTTTTCTTCATCGACTTTCAAACCCTGTGAACTTACAACAAATCCTAGAAACACAACTTGATCAGTGCAGAAGGTACACTTCTTTAGGTTTGCATAAAGGTTTTCTAGCCGAAGCGCTTTTAAAACTTGTTCTAGATGTTGCAAATGATCTTCAAGGCAGGTACTATAGATCAAGATATCATCAAAATAAACCACAACAAACTTACAGATGTATGGCCTTAAGATGTGATTCATGAGTCTCATGAATGTACTTGGGGCGTTAGTGAGTCCAAATGGCATGACCAGCCATTCATACAAAGCTTGTTTAGTTTTAAACGCCGTTTTCCACTCATCTCCTTCTTTCATTCTCACCTGATGATATCCACTTCTTAAATCGATTTTTGAGAAGATTGTTGCTCCATTGAGCTCATCTAGCATGTCATCAAGCCTGGGAATGGGATGCCTATATTTGACAGTGATATTGTTGATTGCACGGCAGTCCACACACATTCTCCAAGTCCCATCTTTCTTAGGCACTAGAAGCACAAGAACATCACAAGGACTTAAGCTTTCTCGGATGTAGCCTTTAGACATCAGATCTTGAACTTGCTTTTCCAGCTCCTTTGCTTCTTCTGGATTAACTCTATTAGAAGCTCTGTTAGGCAATGGTGCACCAGGGACTAGATCAATTTGATGCTCGATTCCTCTTATTGGTGGCAATCCAGACGGTATCTCTTCGGGAAACACATCATTAAACTGATCAAGAAGCTCTAGAACAGTAGCTGGTAAATCATGTTTCTCTTGACCTGAAAACAATCCTTCTTTGAAAACCATTAGTAGCACCTGTTCTCTTGATTTTAAAACAGTATTAGGTGTTACATAAAGATTGGTTTTACTTAGCTTATTTCCTTTGGTCATAGCTTGTTGCATCTCATGCACTTCTGTTGGAGTTAAAGGTGCAAGATTGTGCTTCTTGTTGTTGTGCACGAAGGTATAGTAATTAGTACGGCCAATGTGTAGTGCTTCCTTATCGAATTGCCATGGACGACCTAAAAGCAGATGTCCAGCTTGCATAGGAACCACATCACACACAACTTGATCTGCATACTTGCCAATGCTGAATGGTATAGTGACTTGCTCGAAGATCTTGAGCTCAGTATCATCATTCAACCACTTAAGCCTGTATGGTCTTGGATGCTTTGTCTTTGGGATACCTAGCTTATCAACCAAATACTTGCTGGCTACGTTAGTACAAGAACCACCATCAATGATTAAGCTACATACCTTGGAGTTTACGGTACAACGAGAGTGGAAAATGTTTTCTCTTTGAATAGTCTCAGGCTCAAAGAGAACGCTGAGTGCTCTCCTTGTAACTAGAAGCTCTCCGGTGTCAGCATAATCCACAACATCTTCTTCAGACTCTTCTGGTTCGTACTCTGCTTCATCTTGAGACTCATATTATCCATTGGCCTTTAGAATCATAACGCTCTGATTTGGGCAGTCCCTTGCGTAATGTCCTTTTCCTTGACATTTAAAATAGGTTATATCACGAGTTCTTTGAGTAGGGAACTTACTAGGCTCTGCTTTGTCTTGCTTAGACATTTCAGGGGCAGATTTCTTGAATCTGGAATCCATTTCAATAGACTTTCCTTTGTCTAAAGCCTTTTGCGGTTGCTGATTCCAAGTAGACTTGCTACGGCTAGTTGCTAGTGTCTTCCTTTTGATGTGTTGTTCAGCCTGATTTGCAAGATGCAGCAACTCATCCATGTCATGATAAGTCTGCCTCACAACCTTCCTAGCAATTCGATCTTGAAGACCATCAACAAATTGTGCCATCAAAGTCTCCTCCGAATCTTCAGTTTCCAATCTATTCTTAAGCATTTCGAACTCATCGAAGTATTCTTCAACAAATTTGGATCCTTGAGTAAGCTTTCTGAATTTCTTTTGCAGCTCTCTATAGTATTATGCAGGAACATATCTCTTTCTCATAGTGAACCTCATATCTTCCCAATTAGTGATCTGACCGTGTCTATGCCTTCTTCTCTCGGACACATCTCTGTCCCACCATGCTAAGGCACTTTCAGGAAGTTGAGCAGCAGCTAAAGACACCTTCCTTTGATCAGAATAGTTTTAATGCTCAAAGGTATACTCCATACGTCTTTCCCAATCAAGGTAAGCACCGGGGTTAACTTTTCCAGCAAAAGTTAGAGCTACAAGTTTGATATCTCTGTGTTCGTTGTGTTGTATCCTTGGTCTTGGATCAGGGTCTGGTTTGCTCTTTGGGGATTCACATTTCTAATGGGACCTCTGCGTGCTGGTGGTGGTTGTTCTATGCGATTTATACGTTCTCCAAGAGTTTGAAATTGTGTCTGCATCTGCGTTTGAAGAGCAGCAAGCAACTGAGCTATGTTCACGTCTCCTGGTTCTCCCATAATCACGAAATTCTCCTATCTCTCAACTTCAGCAAATAGATCAAATGCAAAGGAAGTTGAAAAGGCACAAATAGAACAAAGAGAGAAATCGTTGCAGCAGATCTGTTTCAAGGAAGTCTAAGAGACAGAAATGACACAAGATGAAAATCGTGGGCAGGGGATTAACAATACTTAGATCTAGTTGTTTATGATGCAAACAGGATAGATCTACAACAGGTCTAGCAAATCGCATACAACAGATGAACAAAAAAAAAACGAAAATTTTATGGGGTTTTCTTACGTTCTACGCAACAGCAATGAAACAAACGAAATTAACTGAAACAAAAGGAGTAGATAAACCTGATTAGGAGTGTTTAAGCTCTGATACCAGATGATATAGGAACCAAACGAATTGGAGCATAAAGGATAGATTGATGGAGAAACTGTTGCTGGACTAAGGTCACTCTCAACAGATTCGAATGAAGTGAGGATGAAGTGTAGTGAATCGATGGTGAAGCTGTTGCTGGACTAAGGTCACTCTCAACAGGTTCAAGTGGGTGAAATGGATAGAGAGGGGATCGAGAGATGCCACACAGATCGGTGAAAGGATCTATGATAAGTCTGATACACTCTAAGCTTCAAAGAATCGCTCACAAGAAGTTTAGAAGACAAATATTTCTTTCACAGAAATATCAAAGAGAAAAACCCTCAATTTACTTAACAAAAGACTTAGGTTACGAAAATGAGTTACAAAAATACATATAAAGAGAAGCAACAAGTCTTCATGAAGGAGAGAGAAAGAGACAACATTAAAACATAGCTTGAAATTCGAAATTTGCTCTTGAACTCTCCATGGTCGAATTTTGTTTTGCTGGGCTTGAGGAAAATCAACTAAATAGGCCAATGATAATGTGAACCATTTGCCTCATTAAAAACCTTACCAAGAAAACCCATTGGGACAAAACCTGGTTACGAGAAAAATAGCACAAATGGAGCACATACCCATTTAGTGACTTCTTTGGGCGTCTTGAATTTGCTTGGTAATGGTAAAGATAGCAAATTCTTTGTTTCCTTGAAGAACCGGCAAGAATAGTGCTGTATGAGTCTTGTGTAGTTTTTGCACGTCCTCTTGCACTTCTTTAGTGATAAGGCTTTTCATAGACTACATAAGCTGCTCTCTCACACGTCTTGTTCCTGATCTTGTTCTTGGTGTTTGTTCCATAGTTGCTATATGGACAGCTTCTTCTTCGGATCCAGCTGAGCTTGTATCGATGTCCTCATCAATGTACCTCATGCGCCAGTGAGAGGAAATGGGGCCTTTTGTCACATTGATCTGTATTCAACCAGTTTGCCATCGAGTGTGCCAAAACGTTTGCAACCTCTGGAAACATAAATCAGCCAATTAAGCCCAAATCTAAAATTTACAAACATCCAATTAAACATCAAATCCAATAAACTTGAATTTGCTTACCAGATCAAAAACACAAGCCATCATCAAAGTCCGTAATGAACAAAAATTGCACGAAGCCACAAACCACTTGTTATAAACCCTTTAAATGGTTGTTAATGTTGTTGTCACACCAAATAAACCATTTAGTCTCATTTAGCTCAGTCAAATCAATATATTGATATCGTTTATTGCCAACATTAAAATTCTCACAGGTTCATATCAGTATAATGTGTACGGTCCGTTCGGTATAGAATTTTTGTTTTCATAGAGATCAAAGAAAAAGATGTATGTGATTGAAGAAGATCAACCAATCTTCTCATGTTAGCCAATATTTTATTGAAAAAGAAGTCAATAAGGTTTCTCGTTCATTTCATGCACATCTCATACTGGTATCAGAGTATTCGTAGGCATCTCTAGCCATGGCTCGCTCAACCACTGTTAGAAAAAAATAAGAAGCGTATATAATTTCAGTTTCAAAAAAAACGATATCATAAAATAGTTAAATATATGCTCCAATGGATGGAAAATGCTCATTTAATTCTTTACATATTTGCAATCGGTGTTTTTAATCCCTAACTATCGCTTGCGCAAAACAACTCCCCAACGCGTCGTTGACTTCACAAATTAAGGATTAAAATAGTCAACCGTTAAAACACAAACGGATTCCGTTAGAATTAAATCCTTATAAACGTATCCCATCGAAGTTTCACTGTTCTTTACTCAGAATTCCCAAAATTAAAAACCCTAAAGCGATTTCCGACTACTCAAAGCCTCTAAGTATGTCTTTTTCGGCGATTCGAGCGATCAATTTCATTATCGATGACGGAAAATTCGAATTAACAATGGTGAAAACTATGTTGAGAAAAAATCGAAAGAAACTTTCAATTCGAAGGGAGCCAGAACCAGAACTAGAAATTGATCATGAACCCGAAAAGTAATAATGAGTTCGTGATGTTCTTCATGATATCACTGTTGGAATTCGAGCCTACTGTCGGAAATCTCCTCTGCTAACTGTCAGATTTAAGGTTCGAAAATTGGGGAAGAACTCAATCGAAGATTATATAACCCCGACGACAAAGATTTAATTCTAACGTCCAATCTTTTGTGTTTTAACGGTTGACTATTTTAATCCTTAATTTGTAAAGTCAACAAAGAATTATTTTGCGCAAACAATAGTATTAAAAGCATCAATTGTAAATAGGTGAGGAATTAAATAAATATTTTCTCTCCCATGGATATAGGTTTTCACATCATATATAGTATAAGCGAGGTGATTTTTGGCTTTCGAAGCTTCTCATTCACTCTCACGTGGTTAATTACCCCTTGCCCCTCCTTTAAAAAAATCGATGATACCTTTTTATGTGTTAATCTTTTGTTTCGTCTATGAATTAGCGGAATTACCCTTAATGAATCTAAATCGCAATTGGGCTGTTATTTGGATGTTCCAATTTTCGTAGTGGGCTATATCTTAATTTCGAAATATTAAGCCTATAAATTAGATTATTTTCGTTTGGCCCACTAATTATACAAACCCTAGACTATTTTTTTCCGTCGTGATTAATCGGTTACGTATCATATTAAAAATGTAAAAACTCTTTTTTTGACGATTTACGTATCAAATATTTGTACTTATCTTATACGTATATATTAAAAATGTGAAAATGCATATTTTCGGCGATTTGCGTATCTAATATTCATATTTATCTTAATTAAATAAACTATGAAAACCCTAAGACGTGTAGGGGCTATAAATACTACGTATTCTTACCCTTCTTTTCGTGATTCATATATGGTTTTCTTTAGGTTTAGTCGTTGTTTCTTTTGTCTTTGAATGTTTGCTATTTTAAATTTATTTTTGGGGGTCGATCATCTTTGAGTTCTTTATATTCATGTTTTATCGTCTCCATGTAACTGATTGTTCGTTTTTGTTGTCTTATTGTGTGTAGGTATCTTTTGGTGCGTTTTCGTCGTTGCATCGGAGTGGTGTATGCATTGTTTCTTTGTGATCGAGGTATAATCATCCACTTTCTTTTTATGTATTTTTCGTATGATGGTATAAATCTTGACGTGTTTTTGATCTAATATTGTTATTACTTTTTTTTCTTGGGTTAGATTGTGAGGTCTTCAAATCGAGATAGGTCGCTCATCATATAAAAGATGTTTACAAAGGTGTTTTTTGTATTCTATCTATTGTGCGTTAATTTTATGTGTTCTTTGTATGAAATATTGATGTTTTTTAAATCTAAAATTGTTGTTACTTTTCTATTTTTTTTGGATTGTGTAGAAGAATCTCTTCAAAATCAGATAAGCCGATGATTGTAGATAAAACATTTATGCAGGTGATTTGGCTAATCCTTAATTCTTTGTTTTTGGTTTTTGTGTATTTGATTAATTTCAAATATTATAATTTTTTTGCGTTTATATATGGTGAGATTTGTATTAATTCTAGGTTTGACGTCAGCGACTAAAAAGGATAGCCTTGCGTTGAGGAATATTTTGGGGGCTGAAGATTACGGAAGAGGTGAGGATAACGTTGTGCTGTTTTCGTTATTTGCATGTTTTTTTTATAAGAAAATCAAATTTATTAAGAGTTGGGTTGGGTAATGTGATTTCGTTTGTTTTTTGTTTGGATATTGTGTTCGGGATCTTTTTAATGTGGATATTGTGTTCGGGATCTTATTTTTTGTTTGAAACCCTTGATTGATTGGGAGTATATATCATGTTTTATGGTGGTCACGACTCATTAGTTTTTTTTCTTTTTGTGTCGTTCTTGTATTTTAGGTCCATATTAGTATTCTAGGTCATGGATGTGTGACCTATTGTTATTTTGCTATGATCAGATTGTTTGTCTAACATCTCCTCTTATTCGTTTTCACTTTGTGTATTCTACATTTTTTTATATCGCTGTTGATTATTTGTTTTACATGGATCTAAATTGATCGTAGTTTTTTATTTTATTTTTGGTTTGAAGCGTGCGTGGTGAATAATCTGGTTACGAAAGAGTTAGCTAGCTACCGATTGGTGATAAATTCAAATAAGTGTTTCAGGTTCGTTCTGTTTCTTTCTTTTGGGTGGTAATGTGTGTTTTATTTCCCTAATGTTGTCTCTAAAGTATTTTTTTGTCAATCATCTTCTCTTGCTGTTTTTGCTTTGTGTATTCTCAAATTATTTATTTTCCGTTAATTGTTTGATTAATACGAATATAAATCGATGCTGATTTTTGTTTGGTTTTAAAGGGAGCGTAGTGAATAATCTGATCACTAAGGGGGGTAGCATTACCGGTGATATAATATAGATAAAAAATAGAGGTTCGTTTGGTTTGTTTGTTTTTTGTTACAATCAGTTCAAATAATCGAGGCTTCTTCTTATTTATATTGTCCATTAATGTTTGAATTGTTTGTTCATGTACTTTTACTTTTATGTCTTTGTTGTTGTTCGAATGTTTATGTTTAAGTTTCAGTTTGGATGATCGATTGATTTTGGCCGTGTTAATGTGTGTATGTGTAATATATGCCAGATTATTGGTATTGTGAGGTATGAATATCTTCAATATCATGTTATTAGGCTGATATTTTATGTGTTCGTATCATCGTCTTTTAATTATTTCTTGGCGTATTTTTCCCTTTTTGGGTTGTGTAAACATAAGCTTATGATTGTGGCTTCTAATATTTTTATTATGATATCTGGTTATATGTGTATTTTCCATTGTTTTTAATAATTGTTTTCTTTTATCTTTGTATTCACGTTAATTCTTTATTACCGATGTTTTGTTATTATCTTTTATTTTTTTTTAGTTTTTTTTGATGATTTTACTATACGTTTATTACTGTCTATTGCACTCTCCGATTTATTATTTCCGAGTTTTTTGTTTATGTTAAATTTGGCCTCATAATTTTTCTTTTATGATTTATTTATAAAAGTCTTCATATAGCGAATGACAACAATTTGGGTTAAGAAAATGTTTAAGTAGTTCTTTTTTTTTGTAGGTTGTGATTGGTTTTTGGTTTATTTTGTTTTTTTACAAACAGTTCAATATAAAAATGTTTAAGTAGTTCTTTTTATTTGTAGGTTGTGATTGGTCGTCTTGTCGGTCGTTTATTTGTAGACCGTTTGACGCGCTCGGCAAGACAGTGAACCGATGAGATTAAATAGGTACTTGTGTATTAAATATATATATATATTTTTTTTTTTGTTAATTGTGATTATATTATTGGATCTCTGAATCTATCAGCTCGATGTTCATTTATATATTCTCAACTATTTTGTTAGTTTTTAAGGTTCTGATTGTCATCGGTCGGTTCGTGGATTTGGATATCCTACCGTCTCATCCATCATTATCCCACTTTTTTTATATTGTAATCATATAGGCTTTACTGATTCTGTTGGGTAAAGTAGATTTCTTACTTGTATGTAATGTAATCTAACGTTTGATCTTCTTCGGTGTCCATGTCGTTTGTGTCTAACATGTTGTTTTGCATATACATGAATAGAAGGAGACTCAAGGAGAAGTCCATGGAAAGGTTCAGAGTAGGGAGAAAATTCACGTAGTGTGGCGAAACTTGATGTATATATCTTGGAGCATTGATCTATGCATGAACATGTATGGTTTCATAAAGCAATCCATCCTTTGAGTTTAAAAGGATCAAAAAATCGTTGTAAACATAGCTCTTGAGAATGTTTAAGAGTTTAAGATTTATAAGGTGAAAAAGTTTGTAGATTTGGTATTAACACAGTCAATTCAATTTCTATGTTTATGAAATCTCAAATCAAGGCCTAAGTAAAACATCTCTAATTAAAAATCTCTAATTAAATTGCTTTGTATCATAGTGTGTTTGATGCCTATGTGTGTTGTAAATACAAGTACAAGTAATGATGCAATATCAAATTTAAAAATTTGAATAATATCTAACGAGATGAGAATAAGGTGTATGAAGCACTTATTTATGGTATGTTCCAAGTCTGATTTTCATTTCTATCTTCACAAAAAATGAAATAATTTAAAATTACATTTTTCCGAATAATGAATAATTAAGACTCTAAATAAATAAATAAATTGAATTGTGACTTGTATACACCTATTTTTTTTAAAACTCTATCCACATGAGGTTTTTGCTTGGGTTTCGGTTATATACTTGCTATTTTTTGTCTGTTTTTTAGGTTGGGCGTTGTTGTAAGGTTATGGAATATAAGAAGAATACATATTACCCCAAATGGTGGTAATGAAAGTATATGTTGAAGGTGGTGACTTGTAGAAGAAAATTTTCGGATTGTGGATGGGAATCTTTGAAAAAAGTTTGAGAATAAGTATATTTGTTGTTGTTGATGAATCTTGAATAATTTTTGTAGATGTTTTTCGCGATCATTTGGTGGTTGATGAAGAGGAGGAGCCAAAAAATATCATGGAGGCAGCGACTGAAGTGTATGAGGATGGTTGTGTGTTCATTCATAGGTTGTGATTAGCTTGGACGTGTCTACTACACTTATTTAGACATATAACCATACATATTCTAGGAAAGATAGTTAGATGATTTGTTTAAACGTAAGCACGTGAAAAAATATTATAAGATTGTTCTATTTAAATGAATATATATATTCTATAGCATCACTCGAATCTATTATTAATCTGAAAATGGTTATCAGAGACATGTAAATGATCGATATTCTATCACCCTTAGTTTGTCTCTTCCGTGTTTTTTTATTATTTTTTATTTAATATGTTTGATAAGGAAGTTAAAGCCTTTAGGTACATGTAAGTGTAGACAAGAACCGGCCACAAGGAGAGACAAAAGCTACCAAAGGGATTGCTTACCTACACTATGATACTATGGTTTCGTGCCCACACTTGTGAGAAAGATAAGAACCGAAAAGACATAGTAACAAAAGCTAAGAAAGGGGTTGTTTACCTACGCTCTGATACTTTTTTATTTTTTTATATAAAGTTCTATTTTTTTATTCTAATGTAGGTTTCTGAATTTTCAATAATTGTTAGACTCGCTATTATGCGTTTTGGCACATCTTCGATCAGGACTTCCGAACATTTCTATTTTATTTACTTGGGTTTGTAATATTAACCCTAAAATCTGCGGTTAATAAGGAGAGTGCTTGAAATGACAGTATTTAGACAGACAAGCATTTCTCGAGTAGAAAATAGCAACGACCCACAAAACATATCGATGTATGATCAAATTTTTTTAGAGATATTAAATTTGACAATACTTAATCGGTTCTAAACCCTGTTTGAAATGCTTGAATTAAAAACACAAATGTTTTGAAGGCGAAGAAATGTGTGATTGATATGAAGAAGGAGAAGGAATAGATGGCGGAGATGGTTGAAGGTAAATTTAGAGAACAAAAGAGAGGAGGATAATTTGAAGGAGACAAGACGAAACTTACCTATTGTGAAAATTATATTTCTTGTAGGAGAAGAAGAAGAAGAAGAAGAAAAAGAAGAAGAAGAAGAAGAAGAAGAAGAAGAAAATGTTGAAGATTCTCGAGGAAGAACAAATGGAGATCTAAATTAGGAATCTAGATAGAGAAAGGGAGAGAGAGAGAGAGAGAGTATTCAGAGACATGTAAATGATCGATATTCTATCACCCTGAGTTCATCTCTTCCGTGTTTTTTTATTTTTATTTAATATGGTTGATAAGGAATTTAAAGCCTTTAGGTACATGTAAGTGTAGACAAGAACCGGCCACAAGGAGAGACAAAAGCTACCAAAGGGATTGTTTACCTACACTATGATACTATGGTTTCGTGCCCACACTTGTGAGAAAGATAAGAACCGAAAAGACAGAGTGAAAAAGCTAAGAAAGGGATTGTTTACCTACGCTCTGATACTATGGTTTCGCGCCCGTACTTGCAAGAAAGATAAGGATCGACAATAAGGAGAGACCAAAGCCAGCAAATTGATTTTTTACCTACGCTCTAATACCAAAGGAGAAAATGGCAATGACCCTCATATCGATGTGATCAAACAAAATTTCAGAGATATTAAATTCGACAATACTAAGCTGATACAAGCACTATTTGAAATGGTGGAGGAAAAGCACAAAAGCTACAAGGAAACATTGTTTAAAACAATAAAGATGTTTTGACAGCGAAGAAATGCATGATTGATATGAAGGAGAAGGAAGATATGGCGAATATGCTTGAAGGTAAACTAAGAGAACAAAGGAGAGGAGGAAAAGTTGAAGGAGACAAAACTAAATCTATCTATTGTGGAAATTATATTTCATGAAGGAGAATAAGGTAAAGAACATGTTGGAGATTCTCGAGAAAAAACGAAGGGAGATCTAAATTAGGTGGAGAGAGAGAGAGAGATAGATAGAGAGAGAGAGAGAGAGAGAGAGAGAGAGAGAGAGAGAGAGAGAGAGAGAGAGAGAGAGAGAGAGAGAGAGAGAGAGCCTTCATGGACATGTACTAATCAATATTATATCACCGTAAGTTTGTCTCTTCCGTGTTTCTGATTTATGTTTAATATGGTTGATAAGAAAGTTGAAGCCTTCAGGTATGTAAGTGTAGTTTTTTTGGTAATGGTGGTCTTGAAGAAAACAAGACTAAACCTATCTATTGAGGAATTTATCTTTTATGAAGGTGAAAAAATAAGAACATGCTGGAGATTCTCGGTCAATGTCCAAGGGAGATATAAATTAGGAATCTAGAGAGAGAGAGAGAGAGAGAGAGAGAGAGAGAGAGAGAGAGAGAGAGAGAGAGAGAGAGAGAGAGAGAGAGAGAGAGAGGGACAGTAATGGAAACCAATTCTGGAAGATTTTGATTTTGACACAAAATTGAATATGGCGAGGAAGAAGACGAAGATGAGATAAAGAAACATCGGAAGAATAAGAAGTCGGAGAATATGAAGATGATGAAGAATGAGAGGGAACAAGAAGAGGAAGAAGAAAACCGGAAGAAGAAAATGAAGACAAAGCTGAAGAAAAAGAAGCCATAGAAGACGAATACAATAGAGAAGAAGAAGAACTCAAAGATGATATGGAGAAGAAAAACGGGAGATAAAGAAGACGACAAAGAAGGGAAATGATGAAGAAGGGGGAGAAGAAAAAACAAAAGAAAATCTTGAAGAGTGAGAGAGAGAAAAAATATAATTCAGAGAAGACTAAGGTGATGAAAAAGAAGAAGGAAGACACGACGAAGAAAAAAAACTTAAAGATAAAAAAGAGGAAGAAGATGAAGACTAAGACAAAGAAGATGACAAACACAAAGAAAATAAAAAATATAAGTAGAATAAGAAGGCGGATGAGACCTAGACGTCGAAGAAGAAAGAGAAAGGTAAGGATTTGGAGAAGACGAATAAAAATTAAAAGAAGAGGAAGAAAGAATTGAAGAAGACGAATGTGACGAAGAAGAAGAATAAGCCAAATACAATGAAAAAGTGAAAAGGAAAATATGAGGGAGAAAATAAATGAAATATAAAGAATAAGAAGAAGAAAACGAAGCAGAAGAAGTTGAGGTTGAAGACGGGACGAAGAAAACCGAAAGAATAATAAACCAGGGAAGATGAAGACGATGAAAAAGGAAAACCGGAAGAGAAAGACAAAGACAAACCGAAAGAGAAAGAAAAAGAAGAATTGTTGTAGAAGACAAATAAAATAAAGAAGAAGTGGAAGTCAAAGACAATTGAGAAAAAAAAAATCAAATACGTTAAAGAAGAAGAAGAAAAATGTGAGGAATAACCGATTATAACGACACACACTTACGACAAAATATAGAGAGAATTCTGGCGAGGGAGAGATAAAAAGAATTAGGCAGAGAGAGAACCTTCCGTAATTACAATATGTCAGTGAATGAAACATTATTCGGTTGTTATTTTTTTTTTTGTTGGTCGATTGTCTAACATTGTTGTTATATTTGTGTTCGGTTTTTATTGGTAACAAAGTTAATAATTTAATGATATAATTATTTATAGAGTTGTTGAGTTTTTAAGATGAAGCTCGATAATCTGGTGCATTATCTAACCAATGACAAAGTCTTGGGTCGCGTTAGCTCATGTAACTAATTAATTGGACATTTTAAGTATGTTCATGTTTAGCTATATGCTTATAACATGTCAGTTAGTTTCTACGTTTATAATATAGTCTATTTTGTTGCTATAGAAATTAAATTGTACTAAATACTAGGTAAGATTATTATAATTTTCTAATTTAGATAGTAAGATTTTGTATACACGCTAATACGCAAAGAGAACAATAATAGTATGATCGTTTTTAATTTTTTTTTTAATTATGTGTTTAATTTTCGTTTTAAATAGGTCTGGTTATAAGCGAAGCCCATTTGAAGAATCTTGTTTTGTCAGAGATAAAAAAGTATATGCGGAGAAACGGTCATTCTTTGTCTAATTATAAAGGATCAACGCATGCCCCGGACGATATTGCTCGGTATAAGAATACCAACTATCTTTTACTTGATGAGAAAAACTATGATTGTGATAAACTGGCGGCTGATCATGCGAGATTGTTCTCCACAATAACCGATGAGCAAAGACGTGTTTACGATGAGATAATGTATGCAGTTAATGGTGATACCGGTGGTTTGTTTTTTGTCTATGGTCTAAAGGCCGTATAGTTTACTATGAGATAATGTTTTTTGGGTTCCGCTCTTCGGTCTAAAGGCCGTATAGTTCTTAATGTTGCATCAAGTGAAATAGATGCATTGTTGTTGCAGGAGGTCGAACGTCTCATTCTAGATTTGGGATACCGATCGTTGTCAACGAGTATACCTTGTGTTCGATAAGTGCTGGATCACACGAAGCAGAATTATTTGAAGCAACTAGCCTTATTATTTGGGATGAAGCTCCAATGATGAGCAAGCATTGTTTCGAGACGCTCGACCGGACTATACGTGATATATTAAAGTGTAATAAGGTATTTGGTGGTAAAGTGGTTGTTTTGGGCGGAGATTTTAGGCAGATTTTACCTATTATTGTCGGCGGTAACAGCTCAAAAACTATTCTGGCGACAGTGAATTATTCTCCTATTTGGTTTGATTGCAAGGTTTTGGAGCTAAAAATGAATATGAGACTTCTTCGTGGATCAAGAGTTAAGAGTTTTTAAAAATTGGATATTGAATATCGGTAATGGGAAAATTAATGAGCCCAATACGGGAGAAGTTGAGATCGATATCCCATCAGATTTATTGATAACTGAAGATGGCGAGCCCGTGAAAAATATTGTAACAGAGTTTTACGGAGGAATTTATGCAACGACACGTGGCCCTAATTTTTTTTCAAGAAAGGGTTATTATGAGTCCCCATAATCAAGATGTTGATGTTATAAATGATTTTATGTTGTCACAACTCGTAAGTAATTTTAGTGTGTTTTTGTGAACATTTATGATTTTTGGATTCCATTCGATATAACTTTTTAAATTTTGAATCAAGGTGTTGAACATGAATATCTTAGTTCTGATAGCATTGATACTTCGGATACAAGCAAGATCGATGATATGGTTTATACTCAGAAATATCTAAACAATATCAAGGTGTCTGATCTGCCAAATTACTGTTTAAAGTTGAAGATTGGTGCCCCGATCATGTTGCTTGAACATTGACCCTCGAGATGGTTTATGTAATGGGACAAGATTGCTTATTACTCAGTTGGCAAAACATGTTATCGAAGCTAGCCTTATAAGCGGTGATAAAGTCGGCAAAAAGGTACTCATACCTAGAATGTTTGTTTCACCTCCGGAAGCAAGGTTCCCCTTTAGAATGCGGCGTAGACAATTTCCCATTGGTATAGCGTTTGCTATGACGATAAATAAAAGCCATGGTCAAACTATAAAAAAAGTTGAGTTGTACTTACCTAGGCCTGTGTTTTGTCATGGTCAGTTTTATGTTGCTGTCTCTAGAGTTACGTCAAGGGAATGCTTGAATATTCGAATTACCGATTCGAATGGTAAACCACAACGTAAGACAAATAATGTTGTCTACAAAGACGTGTTTCAGAATATCTATAAGAACTCGCGTTTGCCGTAATTTTGTTTTGTTTGTGACTTTTACACACTTCATTGGTTTTAGTTTTTGTGTGTTTTTAGTTCATTTATTGATATTGGTCCTTTTTTGTTGCTCTATTTTCAATTCGTTGATCTTAAAACATGTTTTATTTTTATTTAGTTTTAGTTAGTTAATCTTTGTTTTTTTTTTATTCGGTTTTGAGATATTGACCCGCGCGGGTTAGACACCTAGTTCTATTTAACACGTGCGTACACGCCATTTTTAAGCTATTTAAAAATACCGATCCATATATTTATGAGCCATAAACATCAGCACTAATTAATATACAATAATCTAAATAAGCGTAATATCATTTTTGTTATACTAGCCTTATATTGTTGTGTTGATGATATTTATACAGTTTTTAATAACTAAATACTTTTATTCACTTTCATACACTTTCATACACGTTAACTTCACTTATCCAGAACGTTTAAAATGGAAATGATTCAAAATCAATATTGTTTTTAGTATAAAGTAATTTATACAAGATCTTATTGGTAATCTCACTATCTATAGATCCTGTTTTATTGTTTGGATTTCCTGCTGCCATAGTTTGCATACGTTTAGGAAATTCTTTTGGTTATGTTATTAGGCTCTTTTTCGAGGACTACTTTTGGGTTCACTTGATAACTCTTCTAGGAAAATCTATACAGCCATTTAATAATTAATAATTTTACATTTTTTTTGTGGGTAAAATGTTAAGATTTATACCATTTTCAATTTTTTATAGAATTATAAAGATACAACAAAGAAAACAGATTAACCGAAAAGAAAACTACAACAAAAAAGAAACCAGCAAACAACACAGAAAGGCTAAGGACTCGGATAGCGAGATATGAAAAATAAACCAAAACAAAACCAGACGAGAAAACAACAGTCACACGCCAAAACACGGACCATCCCGTATTTGCCGCAGCTCCGAAGAATTAGAGTTCTCATCGTTGTTGCCACGAGCATTCTCCCAATGTCAGTCCTCAAACCTCAGGAAGGAGATGCCTACACCTTCTCCGAGAACATACATGATTTCCGGAGGCCGTAACGGACTAACTTGCAACTGGCGACACGGGAGTCCGAGCGGGCAATCAGAAAGTCGCCTCCGACCACCAGTCCCGTGAAATTTTTTGTCTCCTCATAAACCAACCCCCGCAGTTACAAGTTAGCCGCAACAACAAACCGGCGCCTCTATTTAACGCCATGAATCGCTCCACCATCCGCACCGAACAACTCCCGGAGCCAACACTAACCGATACCAAAACACGAACGCGAAGTTGCCGAACCTTTGTCGGGAACACACACCTTCGTAAAACCCATGCCACGCCGATGACGAAGAGACGGCACCGTAGCTTGTACGTCGAAACGAACCGAGAGAAGCATCCGCCGAGCCACCTGCCTAGAGCCACCACTGAGAGACACCACCGGTGGAGCCACACACGCCAAGAGAGACGAGAGCCACCACTCCGAGGCTAGCCACACAACCTAAAACGCAACACCAAGAGACACCGAGCAGACCCGTCCTCATGGTCTAACAACGCTACCGCAACGAGCCGAGGAGCTCAGATTTCCGTCACCACCCACTCCTCCGCCTTAGATCCATGGCGGAAAGAGACTCGGGATGGACCTTGCATAGTGGAGATGACATGCTGTCACCACCACCACAACAAGCCGGAGTAATACGCCGTCGGCACGAAAGCTCTTGAAATAAAGCCGAGGAATCGCCGGTGAGCGAAAAGGAGGAAAAGAAACTAGCGAATCGGAGAGACGAGGCAGACGATGGAGAGGAAGTCGACCACACGGGAAGACCTCCTTCCACCACCGCGAACACATCGACGCCGCTGAGCTCCAACCACCATCGACCGAGGACCCGCCACCGAGAAACCTCCCTCGAAGCCGCTACACCAAGCCGACAGACCAGATCTACAAAATTAAAGAACAAAAAGCAGCAAGGAGCCGGCGCCGGCGCCGGCGCCGGCGCTGAGGAAGCCACCGGCGCCGGAGAAGACACTCAGATCTGAGAAACCTTGGACGACGGAGGATGGGAAGAGAAGAGAGAAGGGGGAGAAAACTTTCGAAGAGAGAGAGAGAGAGAAAAAGTCTCATTAATAATTCTACATTGATAGTATGTAGATTTGTTTTTGGGTCAGCTTCAACTAGCTTTGGGCATTTGGGTATTCGGTTCAGTTCCGGGTATTTCGGGTAGGAAGGTTTAGGTATTTAGGTACCGACATATTTTCGGTTCGGTTCCGGTTCGCTTCGGTTCCGAGATTTAAGAACCGGAAAATACCTGAACGTTTTTGGATCTTAATCGGCTTCAGGTATTTATTACCCGGAATACCTAAAATATAACTGAAAATCCAAAAATATACCCGAAAACTCAGAAAAACGAAGGAAAATATAACTGAAATACCAAAAATATACCCATAAATCCAAAATTATATCCGGAAACCCGAAAATATACCCGAAAACCCAAAAAACAAAAGAATATATACTCATAATACGGAAAATATACCCAAAACTTTGATATATATTTAATATTTTTGGTATATAATTATAATTCGGGTGCCAGAAATATTTTTTGTTCGATTTCGGGTATTACCCGATACCTACGGGTATCAATAAATATATCCAATGAGTCTTTTGGCTATAACCGAAACCGAACCGAACCGATAATTTCGGATCGGTTCCGGTTTCGGTTTTTATGCCCAAGCCTAGGCCTTCAACTTATCCTTAACCATATCAAATCATTACACCAGTTTCTCAACCACAACAAATGGTTTAACCCATTTTGAATCCATAGAATACAACTTAGGGACATAATACTGAAATGAAAGAGTTTTTCTCGCTATTCTGGTTGCCTGCCTCATTAATTCCTTCCTCTTGGATGAAACACAATCTTGTGGTTGTTGGTGTGAGCAAGCATTTGGTGTATGTCTTGATGTAGCACTTTTAAAATGGGCTACAAAAAGTCTCTCGTTACTGCTTCGACAAGCTCCTTTAAATTTGTCTCGAATATAACATTACGGTATGGAAAGCCTGTTGTGACTTGTATAACCCATCTCAATGCCTCTACTTCTGTCTTAAGTACCGTTTTCAACCTTTGCAGTGCTCTTGCCCCGGCCCTAACTATTTTTACATTTCCTTCATGGTCTCTCAAGATCCAACCAATTCCACAAAGTCTCCACTCCTTTGGCCAAGCTGCATCTAAGTTGCATTTGAGCCAGTTTTGTGAAGGCTGTTTCCAAGAGTCATGTGCATCTCCGGTTTCAGTAGGAGCCTATTGTTGGATTCTTATCTCTTTCCTTGCCCTCCAGTACTCCTATGAATCTTTCCTCACCTTTATCACTGTTTCTTGAGCTTCATAATCCAACCCTTTAAACACTTAGTAGTTTCTTTTTTTTTCCCACAACCTCCATAGAAGCCATGGTGTAATAAGTGAGGTACCTGATTCTTGACGGTTATCTTGGGCTATGGTCATGACTCGGTATAGATTGGTGTAGAGAGACTCTGATATTTTACCTCCTGGTTGGGCAGGGACATTAACGATATCCCAAATCCGCCTAGCATACGTGCATTGGAAAAGAACATAGAACATGTTTCACAGTATCTTTTCTTCCTTGAAATTTTGCATAAATCGGATCTTTTTCCATATGTTCTTGAATAAGTTAGGGTCGAACCACAAGGAGAGGCATTACGAACCAATGGGAATACAAGTTACTTTCTAAACTAAGCTAATCAAGATGATGGTTTTGAGTTTCCTAAAAACTACACTAAGTTCAATGCAAACTAACATGAGAAATAAATCTTAAGCGTTTAGATGCAAGACAAATAACTAGAGGAAAATTGAATAAAAGAAATATGGACATTGGGCTAAGGTCAATGACTTGGTATGATTAATTGTTGATTAATGATGCTGACAAACGCATTCAAAGATCCATCTAGAGGACATAGATCACATGAAGTAGATTAATCATTCTCATGTATTAATCCATAATCACTAGTCTAATCAATTCCTCAATAGTAGTATAGTTCCTTGTAATATTTAAGTTCAAGTCTCTCAACCTACAAGTCATTCTAAGCATCAACTCTCATTGGATTAAAGTGAAATGCATGACTTAGAGTTGAACTAGACATTTCATCAAACACTTTTAGTGCATTAAATATCCCATAGAACTAGGTTGTGATTAGCATGGTCAAACCTAGTATTAACATACTATAATCACTACAAGAAAACTGCCCTTTTACAACTAATATAATCGTCGTAAATTGGTCTTAAAACATGATTTACGACGGATTATCGACGATTAACAATTCGTCGTAATATGATCGTCGTGAATCGGAAATCGTCGTAAATTGATCGTAACATTAAGGAGGACTAAAAATCGTCGTAAACCCGTCGTATATTATTCGTCGTAAAATCGATGTAAATTTACATCGATTTTACGACGAATACATTACATCGAATTTACATCGATATCACGATGAAACATTACATCGAATTTACATCGAATTATACAATTTTTTTTCCGACAATCCGTCGTAAATTCGTCGTAATAGGATGAAACATTACATCGAATTTACATCGAATTATACAATTTTTGTTTTGACAATCCGTCGTAAATTCGCCGTAATAGGTAGCTGTAAATGAGTTGGTAAATCGATGTAAAATATTCGATGTAAATTCGTCGTAAATTATTGAACGATGTAAAATCGATGTAAATGTTGAGTCGATGTAAACTCGATGTAATACATATATATATATATATATATATATATATATATATATATAATATATATAATTTTATATAAATTAAATAAAATTTTGAAAATAATTAATAAAATTATATTTATAAATTAAATTTTTATAAATAAATTCAAAATATAAAATAAAATTTAAAATACAAAATAAAATTCTTAATACAAACTATTGTCCAGCTGGAAAACGTAAATTATCAAAAAGCTCGTCGTCCGATCCATTCTGCTCCATATTCGCTCGTTCTTGCGCGAGCGGATCACTCGGCTGGCCCGATGTCGATCCTTCCTGCTGCCTCAGTGCAGCCGCCAAAGTCGGGTTAGTCAGGGCAATAATATCGAAGAGAGTGTTGTATCCTTGGATTGTTTTATCGTATCCTTGGATTTTCTCATTGTATACCACCTGCTTCGCCCGCAAAGTGTTGATCTCCCGCAAAAGACGTTTGACCCGACGTATGAGGCATAAGCACTGGAAGATCGTCTGGACCCATAGTGTTCCGAGAAGCCGAACACTTAGCGACCACTTGCTGCGCATGCGGATCTCTCCAGCATGCCGTCAAGCCGTTCCAAACATCGGAAGACATGTATGGCGGCTTCCCATGATCGCCTTTAACCTCCCACTTCCTCTTTCAATCGGAGACGGTATTGTTAAGCCGCAATTTTCCCTTCTTTTTGAATTCCGTCTTCACCGTCTCGTTGATCACAACGTCCCAATGCCATTTTTGCTATACAAAAAAAATAAAAATAAAAATAGAAACGATTAAAGATAAAGAATTCTCCAAAATAATAATGAATTTAAAAAATAAAATAAAATACCGCGAAACATTTAAACCATGTCTCGACAACGTCTTCCGGAACCGAAGACCAATTGCGGTGAGGCTCCATGAAATAGGCTTTAATGGTGTCAACCACACTCCGTCCAACTTTGTTATCTTCCTTAAACCTGAGAAATAAAACAAAAATTATTAGTAAAAAAAAACAAATTCATAATGTTATTAAAAAAAACAAATTTGTAGTTACGTACCAAAATATATTCGGGAGCCGTCGCGGATCTAACCGGTCTAAAGAATCATGCCCCGGCGACTGCAAAATATCTTCGACCGTCAATCCCGCATACAACAACGGCGATCGAGCACTTGCTTCTGGAGGCGGCGCTGGTTCGGAAAAAGAATCCGGAACAGCGGATGGTGTCGCAGAAGATGACTGGAGTTGCGAATTAGCACTCGGTCCTGTCTCAAGAAACTGATGATAGTGTGTCTTACGTGGCGCCATATCTAAAAAATATTTAAAAATAACTCAATTCCAGTATAATATAATTCCATTCCTAACTAATAATTCCAATCCTAACTAATAAAAATTACAATCCTAACTAACAATTCAAAATCCTCACAAACAATAATATAATATAAAAAACCAAAGAATTAATTTTTTACCTTTTTTCGTAGGTAGAGAGAGGTGAGAGAGTTTTAGAGAGAGAGTGAGTTTGTGTGAGATTGTTAGGGAGGAAAAATCTGGTCATGTATATATAGATTTTGTGGTCGTCGTAAAATCGTTGGTAATTTACGACGATTTTACGACGATTCCGTCGTAAAATCGTCGTAATGTTAAACCGAAAATTCAACCTATCAAAATTTTCCCCCACGCGGTAAATTAAATATTTCGATTTACAACGAAATTACGACGGATTCATCGTAATTTCGTTGTAATAAATTAAATCTATACCCTAAACCCTAAATTACAATACACATATCCTGGAAGTAAGAACGAAGTATATTTGTGCATCTAATAGTTCTAATATTTAACAACAGATTCAATAACGATGATTGAACCTATATCGTCGTCGATTTTCTTATCTTACATAATAATGTATAGCATTCGTTCTTATATATAAGTATATTCGTAACATGCATGACTTAAATAATGTAAATGATTTTGTAAAAACATAAACTTGTTTATACTATGATTAGAACTTACGTAAAACAAGATATAAGATAAAAAAAACCCAAACATGTAAATCAAACCCTAAACCCTAAATTTTAGGTATTATTTTACAACGATTTTACGACGAATCCGTCGTAATTTCGTTGTAATAAAATAAATCTATACCCTAAACCCTAAATCACAATACACAATACACATATCCTGGAAGTAAGAACGAAGTATATTTGTGCATCTAATAGTTCTAATATTTAACAATAGATTCAATAACGACGATTGAATCTATATCGTCGTCGATTTCCTTATCTTACATAATAATGTATATCATTCGTTCTTATAAGTATATTCGTAACATGCGTGACTTAAATAATGTAAATGATTTTGTAAAAACATACTATGATTATAACTTACGTAAAACAAGATATAAGATAAAAAAAAGCCAAACATGTAAATCAAACCCTAAACTCCAAATTTTAGAAATTACGACGAAATTACGACGGAATTATCGTAAAATCGTTGTAATATTACAACGATTTTACGACGAATCTATCGTAATTTCGTTTTAATAAAATAAATCTATACACTAAACCCTAAATCACAATACACTTGGAAGTAAGAACGAAGTTTATTTGTGCATCTAATGCTTCTAATATTTAACAACATATTCAATAACGATGATTATACGATGGATTATCAAGTTTATACTATGATTAGATGTTATGTAAAACATGATATACGTTGATAAACCAAACATGTAAATTAAACCTAAATCGTCGTAAAATTACGACGATGTTACGACAAAAATAGTGACATCGGTATCACGACGATTTCACGTCGACTCTGAGAGTTTGGTAAAACACGTTTTTTATAGGTCACCTAATTATTTACATCGAATTTTGTCGACATAATTTCATCGTATATTCGATGTAAAATCGTTGTAATGTTATTCGATGTAAAATCGTTGTAATGCTATTCGATGTAAAACCGTTGTAAATTTTCGTTGCAAATCCGTTGGTAATTTCTAGAAAATTTCTATAAATACATTCCACACCTTCAATGGTAACTCAAAAAAAAATACACACTAAATATATACATACCCACGTTTCCTTGAGTTTTTACGCTGATCATTGTGTTCCCACTTCTTGATGATCTTGCCAACAAAGAATCCTGTGGGATCTTGTTTTCAAGTAAAGACAGTCTTCAACTACCATAGGTGAATGAATCATGGAATTGGACATCTATGTAAATCCTTCGTAATATAAGGATGTCCAATTCTATGTATCTTTCACTTTATACTGACCTTCTCTACATCCATCATAGAGTGGCTGGTTTGCAGCGTCTAGCATATCATAAAATCGTTTCGCATCTACGTTGGGTTCCTCAACAGTACTATTATCAGCATTTGTTTCATGAAATGCATCATTAACCATGGCATGCATCCTATCATGACCTGCACCATGATCAAATTGATGTTGACTATGATCATAACTACCTTGATAATTTGATTCTACTTGACCTTGATAATTACTACCACTATCCGTTGCTTGAGTTCTTTCAAAACCCTCTCCATGTTGATACCAAACATAATATTGCGGCATAAACCCTCTATTTAGTAAATGCTTTCACACCGTCTCAATAAACATATATCTCGTATTCTTGCATTTACGACAAGGACAGAACATCTTACCACTTTCCAGAGTTGTTTGCATATTTCCGGCCTGATACATGAATATTTCAAGCCCCTCTTTGAATTCTTCCGTCAAATCTCCCTTTGAATCCTTTTGCGTATACATCCATTTTCTTAGTTCGTATATAGACATTTATAGTGTTTTTTTTTTATTATGTTTTTTTTTTTGATTCTTTCGTTTGAAGTTAGGCTGTATTTATAGAATTTTTTTCAGAATTACCAACCATTTTCCAACGGATTTACAACGAATTTTACGATGTAAATTCGATGTAAATTTAGTAGCTGGACCTATTAAAAAACGTGGTCTACCTAACTGGGAACATGCGACGTCAAATCATCGTAATATCAACGTAATATGCAAAAGCCATATTCGTCGTAATGTCATCGTAAACCGATTGTAATTTTACATCGATATTACGACGACACATATTTACGACGATTTTACATCGAACACATATTTCGTCGTAAAGTGATCGTAATGTCGATGTAAAGTTACATCGATTTAAAACTGTCGTAAATTTTTGTTGGAAATGGACAGTTTTCTTGTAGTGAATAATCTAGATATATAAAAATGTAAACCTAGACATCATTAACCAAGTCTTACTCAACCTAACCTACCTAGTTAGCCCAAAGCCCATAAATGAACTACTCACGCATAGAGAAATATATTAAATTAAAGAGAAAAGAGATTAAGGAAGACATTAAAAACTATATTAAATGTAAAAGATGAAAGTTTGACAAAAGTCAATGATTTTCTCAAGATCCAAGTGCAATCATATCAAAGAGGCAAATAAAATGTTGCAAGAATAGACCTGTCATAAAAATCTAGATCTATAAATATTTATACTAAAAAGTGGGCGAACTAGGTCGATCCAACGGACAACTGAGCCGGACCCAAATAATTTGAGGCTTCAACTTGTGCATCGATTGAGTGTGGCGGTCAGGTGACTGCCCTGCCGTTCTCCAGGATAGCTTCCTCTTCTTTGTTTCTTCGTCTTCGACATCGGTTGGGAGCACCGGCATTTGGATCGTTGTGGATCTCAGCAGGAGGCCGTCTCTTCTTTGCGTATCTTCTCGTTCCATCAGTCATCTCCATCGACATGTGAACCGCCATCAATAGAACCATAAACTTTTTCTTTCCTTTTGGTGTCGTTTTTCGGTCCCCTACACCGATCCAACAACCAATGCAGAGGTCTTCAGGGAGTTAGCCATTTTTGCTCCTTGTTGCTCGTTGCACCGCCTTTCTGCATCAGTCCAGCAACCGATGCAGGCCTCTCATCTTTTGACATCTCTTTTTGCAAGTTCTTATTTTGTGTTCTCTCCTCCAAGCCTCCAAAAGTATATAGAAATGTGGAAATGCAAGTGCAAAATGCTAGATGTTCAACCTAAGGTCCTAAGAATGGAAGATGTGAGAAATTAAGGTTAGAATGCATGATTGTGAATGAAAGTATGCAAAAAACGATAAAAATAATATGAAAAATTAAGTAGAAAATAGGTAAAAACCATTCACATCAAGGGATATGATTGATCTCCTGCCAAGCCATGGATCCTTCCATGGGTCTATCCTCTCTCCAGTTTCAATCATAGATCTTGCTCTAGCTCTGATCATCTTTTGTGTTGCATGTATGCTCCTCCAAGCGTAGGAGGGTCTTGATCTGATAGTAGTAAAGAGGGGGTTTGATTTATGAAATATGGGTTTTAAATTACTCAAAGCGCACCGAGGCGCTAAGATATGTGCTTTGTGCCTTGCGCTATAGCCCATAAAGTCACTTGCCTTATAGGTAGATTTATTATTGAACTTCGAGGATTTATCGGAAAAATTATTGTTCTTCTCTGATAGTTTATTGGCTTCGCAACGGCGGACTAGTCTCCGACGAGACTTTCGGCTTCGTTTTGGTGTGTTCTTCAATTGGTATAATTGATGGTATATCTATTTTGTGTATGGGTATAATTGATGGTAGATTTAGATTTGGTAGATTTGTTTTTGAAATGATAGTATATTTGTTTTTGAATTGATGGTAGATCTGTTTTTGAATATATAAAAATGATAATTGGATTTCAAATGATGGTAAATTTGTTTTTGAATTATAAATGTTGCAAAATAGTGATGATGTATAGATTGAGATGTACTGAGATGTACTGATTTATTTCTTTTTTTTATTTGAATTCAGTCAATATGCCTTAAGAGTTACACTCAACCATCAACTTCAAGCTCAAGTGTTAGCTCGAGGGATCGTAGTGTAAGCGCTGATGAGATTCTAAACAATGTTTTTGTGGAGATGCAGTGGTAATATATATTTCTGGTACTACTTTGGATTGGGGAAGGAGGTTCTATACATGCAAAATGAGTGAGGATGGAGAGGTATGGTGTGACAAAGCAATGATGGAGGAATATACTAGCTTCATGTTTGATTTTGAAGACATAGCAGAGAGGATGTAGTTTCTCACAATTGGTGACGGTAAAACAGTCCATGACAATATTCAAAAGGCGCATAACGAAATCAGGCACATGAAGGAGAAAATTGCCAACCTCGGAAAATTAATTGGTGAAAAGAAAAGTGTAGAATTCGGCTTGGAGTTGAAGAATGTGGTAGCTTCACTCTTTGTTGTCCTAGTTGTACTTATCTTCTAGTTTAAGCTAAAGCTTTATGTGTAATGTGCAATTTTAAACTTTGGATTGTCTCTATGTATTCATGGTAGTTGTAAGACCTATGCAATTTTCATGTTATTTGAAAGGGTCTTTGAGTAATGTGTATTCCATTCTATCTAACTTTTTATGTCAAAACTTTGGAGTGTCTAACATTTCATCTTTGCTATCATGTTTGCTATAATTCAGGTTCACCTTTTTTACTTTCATGTTTGCTTAGTATGTATAACCAAAATGAGTGGGAGTTTAACCCAAAACACAGGACCCAACCCAATAATATGGAAGAAAAACACGTATCCATTCTATATACGAGGACTAGAAAACAAACGAGCACAAACTCAAAAAGAAATTACAAAACTCATATGCCATCTCTGACATGGACTCATCTCTTCATACTCTTCTTATGTTGCTTTGACTTGATAGTTAATTATGATTCCAGAAACATCTTTATCTCCATTTACTTCGCATTAACAACCAGTATCGAGCGATCGCTTTGCAAACATCCAAATATTCCAACGTATGGTTTGATGCAGATAAAAACACTAGTACAACTTTTGATATATCATTGATATTGTAGTACTTGACAACTGCGTATCCATTGACATATACGTTAAGCATGTGATTTAAGATGAAATGTTAACCCCAGAAAAAGAGAATTATCTAACAAAATAAATTACCATCATTACAATAAATTTGCCATCAAACAATAAATTTTCTCATACTCAGGCCGACGGCAATCCTAGTTCTTCACGATGGTTCCTATTTTTTTCGTAAATCTGAGCTTTATTATAGGGCAAAATTTTCATTTGTTATTGTGGAATAAACCAAAAGTATACTATCAAACAAAGACGATAAACTATCGTCAATACAAATCTACCACAACGCAGAAACGATAAATCCATCGATTGAATATAAATCTAGGAACTGAAAGTTGTTTTAGTAAACTCGAATTTTTTAATAAACATACCGCCATTAGCAATAAATCTACTGCTTTATTATAAATTTGTCGTGTCTAATTATTAATTTACTATCACTACAAAACGAAGAAACACAATTTTCACTGGTTTTAAATCTACTACCATTAACAATACATCTACTACGACAACATTAGTTAACCGCCATTACAATAAATATACCATTACTACAAAACGAACCAACCGATTATCACTGCTAATAACTCTGCCACAATTACAAGTAAATTTATTGCGGACAAAACAAATCTCCCATCAAAAATAATAAATCTGTCAAGCTGGTCAAAAATATACAAAAAGTCAACCGTTCACTTGTTAAGTCTACCCTCTTATGTCGTACAAACTGCATTTCCAACGATGACATGCTTTGATCGTATGGTTTCAGCCCTCTTATGTCATCATCATAATAAATAATGATATTAACTGAAACAGACAACGTTTTATTCAATTAACAGCTAATTCATAAAACAAATAATCAAACTATCATTGGAAGTCTAACTTCATTTTCCTGGCCCAATGATTCATAAATCTTTATTTTCATGTCTGTCGTAAAACACTAATCTAGGTAAACAAAAAGTAAGTAAGAAAGCGGATAAGATTACAAAAAAATTTTAGATCTAGGGTGAAATTGATTTGGGAAAATTTAACAAGAGAGTGCTTTGAATCTCTTACTATTGTTTTTTTTTTTGTTTTTTTCTCTAAAATATCTTACCATTGTTGTATCAACTGAGATATTTGTTGGTAGTTAACTGCGGTAGTAAAATGACAAAAAAAAAATCTCATTTGGATTGTATGCTTTTCTATGGACTGCATAGAAAATCTCATTTAGGCGCGGTCATCTTTGCGCGCAATCATATTTGAACACGGTCATTTTTAAACAAGGCCATCTTTATCCGCAAGAAAAGAGTGGAGAGAACGGCTAATTCTTGCCTCAATCTAGATAAATGGTACCGATTAATTCTCGAACAATTTTGATGTGCTAATTTATACCCACACTTTTAAAAATTTGTATATTCATACACACACTAACTTTTTTGTGGCTGAAACATACATTGATCCGAATTCCGTTAGTCAACCCGTTAAACCATTAACGGAAAATTCGAGTTGGCACTTTAAATATGAAGTGGCACTGAACAGTTGGTAGATCCATGAGCTTTAACCTAGAGGTTGTGGGTTCGACGTCGTTTTGATATTCAGTGCCAATTCGGATTTTTCGTTAATGGTTTAACAGGTTGACTAACGGAATTCGAACAATGCATATTTTGCCCCAAAAAAAATTAGTGTATAGATATTTCAATTTTTAAGAGTGTGAATATGAATATTTAGGAACTAATCGATACATTTATCTGAGTTGAGACAGGAAATAGCCATTCTCTCCGAGAAAAGTGTCCTCGCAAACATATCCATTTGGGCACAGTCAAAACCAACTGATAGGCTCTATTCATTCATTCCTTGGTATTTTCAAATTCTTAACAAAGCGTTTGAGTAAAGCAAAATTAAAAACAAGAGCCACTCACAAAATAAAATATGGGCTTTTAATCTAAGGGAAAAAAACTAGAATGACACAAATAAATTGGCTAAGAACTAGACTAACATATATTTATTAGGAAGGAGAAAGTCTGTTTTAAGCCAATTATATCCTTATTTGCTCTTGTTAGGAAAAACGTTATTACGACACTGCCATTACAAAATTATTTCCATGTAAGCAAAAGTTTGAGTTATTTACAAAAATGCCACCACATTTTTCAGAATAAGTCTGCGGACCTTTGTTGCAGACTTAATAAATCGATAAGTGTGCACAGACTTGTTATGCAGACTTAATCTGCAGATTTATTTTTTAATGTTGCAGATTTATTAAGTCTGCAGATGTGCGCAGACTTATTATGCGTGTTGCAGACTTTTCGACGCAAACTTAATATGCTTTGTTGCAGACTTGTTTTGATTGCAGACTTATTACGCAGATTTATTTCCTTTGTCGCAGACTTATGTTCATTTGCAGACTTATTATGCAGACTTATAAAAAATCTGCAGCTGTTTGTTGCAGACTTAAATGCTTTGTTGCAGATTTTTGGAAAATCTGCGACAAGAAGACTAAATCTGCGATACTTGAAAGGTCTTACTGAAATAACATCGTTTGTCGCAGATTTATTTACAATGTCGCAGATTTAATGCTTAACGTCCCAGACTTATTTGTAAATTGCTTACGTGGCATTAAAAACTGTAGACTTATTAGACTGTGATGCAGACTTGTTTTCTGACTAGAATAACACTTTGTTTGTCGCATACTTGTTATGTTATGCAGACTTATTATATGTGTTGCAGACTTAACGAATCTTTTTGACCTAGACTTTCAATGTGTTGGTCGTTGCAGACTTATTCAATGTGTTGCAAACTTATTCAATGTGTTGCAGAATTATGTCTCTCTATTTTTTGATTTTTCCAGGCTTCTTTAGGTGAAGAATCATCTCAGGTTGAATCTTCACAAGGATTTCTCACTTAGCTTTAGAATTGAAGATGTGTTTGCGGCTGCTGGTTTTTTGGACCCGTTTGGTCTCTTTATGGATGCTACTTATCTACTTTGTGGTGTGTTTTATGACTAGTTGATGGTCTATTTTAGGGCATGTTTTACGAATCTTTTTGAACTTGTTGTAAGACCTTTATTTGGCATCTATTTTCGGACTTGTTGTGGTCTGTTTCAATCAAGAAAAATGCAAAGTAAGACAATCGTTCATTCTCGGACTTGTTGTCATTTTCGGACTTGTTGTAAGATCTTAAATCTGTTTTTCCCTTTTTTCCGTATTTCCTTAAATCTTTGTCTGTTTTCTCACTGTTTGCTTGAATTTTCATGCTTTTTACCTTTAGGTTCATGTGGGATTACTCGAGACCAATCGTTAAAGACACACTCAACACTTAAAATATAAGTCAAAGACACGAACTACAAACCAAGTTAAAACAAATACAAAGACAGACTCATCACTTAAAATAGAAGTCGGAGACAAGAACTACAAACCAAGTTAAAACAAATACAATACACACTCATCACTTAAACAAGCTTACTACAACCAAGGATGATCACACATCCAATCAATACAAGAAACATCCATTTTTTCAGGGAAAATTTTGCTTCCAGTAGAAGTTCTTCCACTCTTTCAAAATTCTCTTTCTATAGTTTCATTTGGAGCTTCTCAAACATTTGCTTCTCGGCCTCCTCTCGATCTGTAGCAAATTGCTTAACCTCTTGTTCAAGTCTATCTATTCTAAACGATGATGCCTCTATCTCATTCAACAATGCTTCATCAACTCACTTGAAAGTGTATTTATCATTGATCAACTACAACAATTAAAAACTATGACAATCAAAATTTGCATAAAGCAAACAATTTTGACAATGACAAAGAAATACAAAGTCACTCTAGTTTACCTTTTGTTCGACAGCAAACGCACACCGGTATTATCTCCGGTATGGATTCGCATCCGACTTAGAAATTCTTCCCGCAATTACTTCCCCACACCAACATCTCTTAGGCAAACCGAGCTTAGAGGACGACCCGGGCTAGAGTTTTAAACATCTAAAAACAAGTCTGCAACAAATGAAACAAGTCTGCGACACATGTCTCCAACAAATAAAACAAGTCTACAACTAATGAAACAATTCCGCGACACATGTCTCCAACAAATAAAACAAGTCTGCAACTAATGAAACAAGTCTGCGATAAACAAATATGCAACAAATGAAACAAGTCTGCAACAAATGAAACAAGTCTGCGACAAATGAAACAAGTCTCCAACAAATAAAGCAAGTCTGCAACAAATGAAACAAGTCTGCAACAAATGAAACAAGTCTGCGATAAACAAATATGCAACAATAACAACAAAGTCTGCAACAAATGAAACAAATCTGCGACAAATGAAACAAGTATGCGACAAATGAAACAAGTCTCCAACAAATAAAACAATTCTGCAACAAATGAAACAAGTCTGCAACAAATGAAACAAGTCCGCGATAAACAAATATGCAACAATAACAACAAAATCTGCAACAAATGAAACAAGTCTGCGACAAATGAAACAAGTATGCGACAAATGAAACAAGTCTCCAACAAATAAAACAAGTCTGCAACAAATGAAACAAGTATGCAACAAATGAAACAAGTCTGCGATAAACAAATATGCAACAATATTAACAAAATTGGTAACAAATGAAACAAGTCTGCGACAAATAAAACAAGTCTGCAACAAATGAAAATAAGTCTGCATATGTGAGGAAGATGAAGAGACGCGAGGGCATCACGGCGGTTTTAAACATCTAAAAACAAGTTTGCAACACATGAAAACAAGTCTGCATCTGTGAGGAAGATGAAGAGACGTGAGGGAGAGAGAGAGAGAAAATAGACGATAACAACGACGACAGTGATGAACGAGGACGACGAGGACAATTATGGACGCTGAGAACGACGAGGACGACGGACTTTGAAGAAAAGAGAGAAGAGAGAAACTACGAAGGTTTGGTTAAGAAGGACGGCGACGAGGGTACAACAACGCTGAAGAACAACGACGACGACGGCGAAGATGCGACGATGGACGACGACGGTGAAGAAAAATTTTAGGGTTTAGAGGTTTAGGGTCGTCGTTTGACGACTACTCAGAGTTTTGATTTTTTTCGTCTGAATAGATTTAAGGAAGAGAAGAGAGATTTTTTTGAGTTTTATATTTTTATTTTTTTCCTGAAAAAAATAAATCAAAATGGCATTTGTGTAAATAAGTAACTCAAATAGGGCTAGTGTGTTTTCAGGCTTAGCCCGATTGGGCTCGGGCTAGCCCGAAAAGCCCGTAACTTTATATTTTAATTAGTTAGAGGTTTTATTTAAACATGTATCTTTCTAAAAATAATAATTTGACATATTTTCTATTCATTTCGTGATCCATGTACCATTATCATTCATCCATATTTACTTCATATTTTTAAAATCATTATCTATAGACTTTCAATAACATTTCTATATCATTTATACATGTCAAAACTTAATATTATTTTACCTTTTTTTTATCTGTACCTCTTGATGGTGATGAAGATTTAGAAGACGATGAAGGAGATTCTAATCTAAACTCTACTACATAGATTTGAAGTGTTTTGATTTTATGTTTTATTTGGTAATATAATTTATTTGAATTTTATTTGTTTTTTGTCAGATTTTTGCTTTTCAATTTAATTGGATTTGATATAATACATTTTAATTTAGATTTATTTTGATAAATATTTTGTTTTAATTAATCATCTGAGAATTGTGAATTTTTTTGTCTGTAAATAAAAGAACGAAAAAGCCTAAAAAGTCTTAGAGCCCTGTCCGAGCCTTGGAATATAGGCCCAGTTGTTTTTTGGATCATGCCAGACCGGGCTCAAATATATGCGGACTTTACGGGTTTCGGGCTGGGCCGGGCCAGGGTAGCCCGATTGACATCCCTATGTTATTCTAATCAACTCAGCTCTGAAGGTGTTAATCTAGTAATTATATCAAAAATTAATGTTATTCTGACTAATTTTCTCTTTAATCTAATAATATTCCTTTATAAGGGAATCTCAAAATCGGCTTCTTTCAATGGTTTCATAAAATTAATTGACAATGGGTAAAAGTTAAACTATCCAAACAAATCCAGAAAAGAAAAAAGAAAAATTTCATTCTCCCAACATTTTCCCTATCACCCTCTCCATCTTTCCCTTCAATCACAAATCTTTCCACCAGCCAAATCACGATCCTCAAATCATCTTTCGTACCCATATTATAATTACGAACAAATTATACTGAAAACATTCAAAATGGGGACTAACTTGCCTGTGGTGGCATTCTGGTGAGAGAGGCTTTGCAATGGTGGGAACTTGAGGGTGTCTTCTTTTTTGTTTCTTTCATTTTGTTGTTTATAAACTGAATTTGCAAACAAACGGAAAAAAGCTCTTTTGAATGATCTTTCATCCTATTTTCCGCTTCTTCGCTGTGTTCAAGCCTGTGGTCTTGCAGATTGGGCAAAGATTCTTCTGTTTTAGCCATTCTTTTATACATTGGCTATGGAAATCGTGACCACATTCTAGCGTCCCCATGTCTTCTCCTTCAGTGTATTCCTCCTACACAAAGTTTCACCATTCTTACTCAACGAAAGCTCTAATCTTTCTTCAAAACCTATTATTATTATTGAAGCAGCTCGTATATTTTTACCTGACAAATACAGCATGGCTCTGCATCTTGTGGAGATTTTGTGCTGCTTTTGTATTTTCGCTGCTTCAACCGGTTTGATATGGTTTCTTCGTTTACACCAGTACAAACATCTCCAATCCGCTCTTCAAGTGCCAACAATTCCTAAAGTTTACGAACCAAAGGAGCGAGGTTTTTATGATTTTATAACATGACCCGGTCAAGATTTTGTGGTTTGCTAATGGGTTTTACCTCATATGACATGTTGTCTACATCAAGTCGCATGTCTCTATAACGGTCATGCATACCAGCAGCCCCATCAAACAGCACTGACTGATTTAGAAGCATAACGTCCTGGACAAACAGCAATTCAGATTGTTTAGTTCCGGTTATTAGGCTAGTTCCTCAAGAAACCAACAGAGACATACACAAGACAAGTCGTATTTAGATAACTTTTCTACTGAACCGAAAGGAAAAACTAACCTCAAGCCGCAAAGTATTATTAGGATCCCTACGCATGACATCCAAGACATTCTGCATCTGTCCAAAAGAGAAGCGCATTGTCAGTTCTTATTGAGTAGTTATACCAGGAGAAGAAATAAAATGGTATTTATGCGCAACTGAATGAACCAACGCAAACAAAGACCATCCAAGTTAAACGCTTCTTCATGACAATAGAACTTGTATGAACTGACCTGGGACACCATAAGCCTACTTCTTCCTCTGCTTGCAGAAGCCAAGGCCCGAAAAGAATGAGGAACCCCGACCACACTATCCCCTTGCCTATCAAACCACGGACCTACTCTCGAGTAAGCCCGATTATGCATCTGGCTATTATCACCACCAGGCTGAAGCACAAGCCCATCCGGAGGGGCAGGAGGGACCAACGAACGAAGTGTTGGATGATCACCAGATCTCTGGTTTGTAGTATCTACAGCATGGGAAGAAATCAATGACCTACGGACAGGTTCGGATCTTCTTCTTTGATGATGTGGTAGATTCTGGTAAGGGGTCCACGCTAGATTAGAAGATGGTGGTTGAACACCTGTGGTTGAGCCTGTCCTGGACACGGATGATGCAATATTCAGGTTTCCACTTGTTGCATTTCTGCTAATCTGACTGCGGGCTAAATTCCTGAGTTCAGGAGCTGGAATAAACAAGGGATTCTCTAGAATGTTCCCTGATACGCTTCTTGACCGGCTTTCATCTAGATGAAGATTTCTCTCATGAAGATTTCTCTCAACAGGCGCAGTAGAGTTCGATGATCCACCCACTAGTAAGCCCTCAGTCCACTGAAATGGTGGTAGCATATTCCTTGAAACAGGTGCATGAGAATTTGGGTTACGAGAGAAGACATTGCCTAAAGATTGTCCATGTCTCAAGTCCAACAGATGTTGATCTGCTGGTAGAAGTCTTGATAAGTTCGACTGGGATGGAGGGACAGGTCGCCTGACAACAGTTCCTGCAGAAAAGACAGCTGGGTTTACAGTTTCTTGCTGATCTGAGGGGTTACTCCTGACACATGTATATCTACTGGAGCTCTCTCCAACTGCAGAAACAGGAAAATTTGGAACAGTACCAGAGACCAGTCCTCTTGGACCATGGTCAAGTGAGCCAGATATGTTTAAACCATTTCCTGGCCTGTAAACCGTAGAAGCTGGGGTCCACGAACTGCTTTCTCCATGCTGGAAATCACGATAACCTCCTGAAGAAGATTGACCAATACTACCTTCAAGAGCTTTTCTCTTGCAGGATGCACGACGCCCCTCTGCAGAAGAACCTGTTCTAACACTACTCTCTTCGAAAGGTCTGCCTGGTTGTGAACCCCTGGTCCCTGGTCCATTAGCTTCAAAGAAGCCAGACCGTTCCCTAACCGGATCAATATCCTCGTGAAGTTCAATATATTCTGCATTCAGATTGACATTCTGAACAGGTTGGTTGGCGGCAGATGGTTGCACGAATTCTGGGTCTAAATCAATTATTTCATTCCTTCGCTGCTCATTGTGACTGGAAGCTTCATTCTTCGTGCGACTAGAGCTAGCCTCACTGAGGCTAAACCTGTGTAAATCATGTTGCTCGCGATAAATGGAGTTCGCATGTGACGTACTTGATTCAGAATTTGCAATCATGTAATCCTGCAAGTCATTATCACCAAGACTGTGAATATTCTCCCAACGATCTATCACACCATTACTTGAGGTAGAACCGTGCTCAAAGTTCAAGGCCTCTGATAAATAGCCGAGACTGGCCCTCTCTCCCTGCATCTCGGCTATGCTTTAACCACAGTTTGGGAGAAGAGAACTAACGAGACTCTCCCTGCTCTTAACAATGTGCCTAATGGGGAGACTGCAAATGAACAAAGACAGCAAATCTTTTAGTAACAAAGACGAGGAAAACAAAAACACTTGATCAAAACATAGCTCCTAGTATTGTAATAATAAATGGACCCAGAGATTGCATATACAACAATCATGTAACCGGGCTTAACCTAGAAGAGCACAAGGGGTACTCAAAGCAAGAACGCTGCAACTAGTACTACGCAGACAGATGCAACTTCAGATATATACAGATAAAGACTGACTCATAGATGCAATGCCTAACTAAAACACAAATGCTTTAGCAGGAAACTGAAGACACACGAGTTGTTAACAAGACAACACATATAACACAACCATTCCAAGCTCGAAAAAAACTTCAATCTTGCTTTTGTAAGAGCTTAATTATCAAATTGACCAAATAGAAGCTAGAACCACGCAACAACCACGCCACTTGAACCAAAACTAAACAATATAGTTGAAAAGAGTTTACTCAACTAGCACCACAATGGCATCAGAAAAGAAGAGAATATCCAAATGCACAGCTCATAATAAACATTGCCTCATCAACAATATGGCGTCTCTGACATATCAACTAACAACCTATAGAGTTTCACAAAATCACCGACCAAGAAGTTAAGTATCACAAAGCCCCAATATCAAGCAAACAGCAAAGCTAAAGCAAAGGGGAAAAAAAAAAAAAAGGAAATCCACAGCTTGAAGGTAAAGCATCGTCAGATAAACAATCCACAACCTCAAAGACAAAAATCAGAAAGATCAATATCTCAATAAACGTAAAGAAGCGAGCTTTTCTCTCCAAACAAACAAACAAAAAAACACAAGTTCATAGAAGTAGAGAGATCCATTCAAATGCGATGAGACCAAAGCTTTAAAACCCATCTAAATGAACCACCTTTGAACAATCGATTCACCGCAACTGGATTTCGAATGATCAAACCCCCAAAAAATTTCAAAAATAAAGCGACTAAATTTTTACAAAAAAAAGTTACAATGAATGAAACCCACCAACCGATTTCGATCGAGCTTGGAAAAAAACAATAAAACCCAGAAAGCACAAAATACATAAAATCGATCTAAAGAACCTCAAATCAAAGACAAAATCAAGTTTAAAAACAAAACAAAAAATCGATAGATTCTTCTTGGAAATGATTTCAAAATTACAAAAAGGGGTTAAATCGATTGAGGAAGAGAAGAAAACCTACCGCTTTGTTGCAGAGAGAAGAGGAAGACGAAGAGAGGAATGAGGCAAAAAGGAAGCTCTTAAGCACAAAACAAAAAACACAAATGGGAACAGAAAAGAGGATTATTAGGAAGAGACGGCAATGTGTAATTTACCATATAACCAAAAAAAACTAAATTTATTTAATAAATTTTGATAAAAAGAAGAACAGTTTACAAAGAACAGAATTGAATAGCTTAGCCTAAATTAACGAATAACAACAAAAGTATATAAATTTTTAAAAAAGTATATAATTTGTAATTTTAATACACGTTATGTGTAAATGTCGAAGAAGAAGAAAAAGCAAGTTGGCATGTTAATATTTATTTTTGGGTTTGGGACGTTTACCAAATGGTTATGTCCCACGTCCAACCAAAAAAGTATTGTAGCCTTTGCTTCTTCACACGTCCCTCGTTTTGCTTTTGTTTTTTTTTTGTAAATTACAACTTAACCAAACCAAACCTATCCAACAGATTTGGTTTGGTTCTTTTTTTCTTTCTTTTTTTGTTACTTAGTTGCCATGTAACTTTGGTCTACTTTCTGCTTCTGTTTATCTTCCATTTTCTTTCATTTAGATTCTCAATTAAAAATACAAACAAAAAACAAAACACCAAAAAGATACGTGTTCATCAGAATAACTATTTTACCTAAATATGCTGCTACTCACAAGATTCTCAACTTATGAATGTTCTTATCATATTCTTTCAATTAGAGAAAATATCTAAAAAACATTTTTTGTAGAGAATGTACATATCAGTTATCGATAATATTTTATTATATTTACTTTTAAAATTTGGTCAATATGTTTTTTCATTGTTTTGCAATCAATTTCTTTATCATTTCGTGATTTATTAATATAAATGTTAATGGTAAGTTTCATTCCCCCCAACTACATAATTTGAATTTTTGAAACGTAGTTTTTTTTGGGTCGAATTGAAACGTAGTTTTAAGTGGAATTTTTTTTATATAAGTGGAAATTTCATTCTATTCATTCATATTTTTATTTATTTATGGAAAATCAAATTAATTTTTATGTTTTGATTTGAGTTTTATAGAAAACAAACAAACAATTAAGTGAGAGCGTACATATCAGTTAGCATATATATTCAATGCACAATTGAACTTTAATTTATGGAAATAAAACGTAATTTGATCATTTGTTTTAATTTATGTAAGACTAAAACATGTTTCATGCACAATTTTTTTTCAGCGGAAATGCGTTATTATTTGAAAAACCAAATACAGTAGTTTGAGTACATAACAAGAGAAAGACATAGCAGAAACTTTGAAACATAAAATCACATCAAACTCCTAAATAAAGGATAACTAGATGCTCAGGGATGCGTGAAGCCAATACGGAGCTCCCATAACTAAGTACGACTGAAAACAAAACAGCCATCTCTTGTGACGCATTTGAAATGTCTCTTTTCTAGCAACTCTGTTAGAGCTCAGCTTTTCTAACTCAAATTCGCATCGATTGTAACTGGCCCTAAATATGTTGATTTATTCACTGAAAGCTCGAAATCGTGACCAAGAAGAAGGTTTCAAGATCACTTCACGCGCTGCTGCCAAGTCTGAGGCAATACTTATATGCGATAGGTGAAGATCTCGAACACTCTGAAGTGTCCAAATGATCACTCGGAGCTCTTCTATGATTAGATTAGGACATTGAGTGAATGCTTCCCTTGCATGAAAAGAATTTATCCCTTGTCATCCCAAGTAATCCAAGAACCACCACTAAGAAGACATGAGTTTCTCCAATTGGTATTCACATTGCATTTTACCATTCCGTGTATTGGGTGATGCCAACGTTCATATAAACGCCCACTGCTTGCTGAATTCAAACTCGAAGCTACAATCTTAATGTTAACTTCATTCGACAGATTAGCCTAGATTTTATTTTATTTTAAAAAAATAGGGCAAATTGATGTTTTAACCCTAAAATTGCGTTTTTATGACAAAAATACATCGTCATTTCAATCAAATGCTGCACTACACTTTCGGTGGTAGAAAATTACAGTTACCCCCTTATGACCAAACAAAAAAACGTGAAACCGCTATTACTATTTTAACCTTCTCGACATGTCAGACTTCTATAGAGGTCTGACATTTAGACTATAATAGAAGTCTGATTGATTTCTCTTACCAGACTTCTCTCAGACGTATTCGAGAAGTCTGATACAGATTAAAATAGTAAATTTAAATTTAAAAATTAAAAAAAAAATTTGTTAAAACTTTTTTCTACAATAATTAAATATAGACGATTTTGATGTATAGAAATTAATTTTTCATAAAATTGAATCAAATTAAACAAGGTTAGTTAATTATGCATATACCTCAATAAATATCAGACTTCTTATACATAAATTAAATATAGACGATTTCGAAGTATTAAAATTAAATTTCATAAAATTGAATCAAATTAAAAACATGTAAGGCAAAATATGTTGTAAACCTCAAAACATGCTTTGTAATGGAAACATTTACATATAACTTTAGGGTTAGATTCATGGTTTACCAAATTTATATTTGAAATTTTAAATTTGCACATATGTGTTGTAATGTGCATATATTTCACGAATTTGATGCTTCCTAGAAGTTATGTTTTAATATTGTCACTCATAAGTGCTAAATATTATATTTAGGGTTACTCGGACTTATCAGAGAAGTATGAGAGAATCGGGATTTCTCAGACTTCTCAGAGATTACCAGACTTAAATTTTAATCTGATTTTTTAAAAGTCAATTGCAAAACTACCCTCTCGTTGACCATATGGGTTTCATCAGACTTCTAAAGCAGTCTGAGTATACAACTCAGATCTGAAAATCGACGATATGCAAAAATTCGTACCTATATCCGTTTAGAGTTTGTTTTCACCCTCGTCGAGCGCCCAGAACGTCTAATATAACCGAAATCCCGCAAGCCCAGTCGTGTTTTGCCGTTTTTATGCCATAATTTCTGATTTCGGTACGTTTGAATCGGAAAATCAGTGGGAAAATGGGAGAAATCGGAGAGAAAAGTCGCGAAAAGTGTTTACGAGCTCTATTCTTGAGCTTTAATGGCGGAAAAACGGGTTAGTTACTGCATTAACTCGTCGACGATGGTGGTTGTCGTGGTTTCTCAGACTTCTCAGAGAATCGGAGTTTCTCAGACTTCTCAGAGAAGTCTGAAAAGTATTTAATTTGAAAATTTAAATTTAAAAAATATTAAAAATTTAGTTTTTAGAAATATTTACTACATAAATTACACATACTCATTGTTGATGTATATAAATTAAAAGTACATAAAATTCAATCAAATTGAATCATTGGAGATGAATTTGGATCTAAACACAAGTTTGCGGTTTCTCAGACTTCTCCGAGAAGTCTGAACTGTATTTAATATGAAAATTTAAATTAAAAAAATAATTAAAAAAATTTTCATACAAATTTTTGATACATAAATTAAACATAATCATTGTAGATGTATATAAATTTAAATTACATAAAAGTTAGTCAAAATGAGTGAGTATGAAATAAATTTGGATATAAACACCATGTAGGTAAGAGTTTACGGTTTACGGGTTCAATATTTGTTGGATTAGGGTTCAAAGTTTGCCCTTGAAGTGTAATTAACTATAAAAGAGTGTGAATATTGAGTTATATATTGCATTATGCAAATAACAAAGAAAACAAGAGTTTTGTCTATGTTCGACATATGAAGTTGGATATCATGTTCTTATCTGTAGGGTTAGATTGAGAGTTTCTAAATTTTTAATTCATAATATTTTTTTTACATATACTGGTTAGTTTGTGACTATGTTAAATGAGTTTGATGTTTGTTATAAGTTTTCTATATAATATGATGGTATTTAAGTAGTAATTATCAAGTTTAGGGTTTATCAGACTGCCATTTCAGTCTGATCATGTCCATGGTTTATCAGACTTCTTGATGAAAACCTGTGAATTAACCTGAAATAAGTTACTCTACTTGTGATTTTACCCCATATATAAACTAAAGTTACCAACCCTAATCTGTAAAAGTCATTATCGACTCTCTCTCTAAAACAGGAAGAATCTCTCTCTCTCTAAACTCTCTCAAACATCTCTCCGGAAACCCTCGTCGCCACTGCCACCGCCACCGCCACCGCCGTCGTCAGCTTCTTCAGTCTGGTAATTACCTCTCATTTTTCGTGTCACCTTACCAGTCCCTCCATCTATCTCTCTTCATCTTTTCATCACAACTCCATTTTCTTGTAGGTCGAATCGCCACCGCCACCGCCGCCGCCACCGCCCTCGCCGTCGTCAACTTCATCTTTGCAACTGAGTTAAGCTTCCTAGAAACAAGTTTTTCGCCTTCTACTCTACTTTTTCTGCAAATTTTTTAGATCTATACGAAATAAGACCATTTTTCCATGTTCTTTGCCTAGATCTAAATAAACAGATGGGTTTTTAATTAATTCCGTTTTAGATCTACAAGATAGAAGTCCATTTTCTATGTCTAACAAAAGTTCTAGGTCTGGTATGTATTTTGATGCTTGGTTGTATTCAGTAAAAAAAAAACTTGAAAATTACTATATTAGAAGTCTGAAAGTCAATTAGACTCGATACGAAGTCTGATACTTAACCTGATATGAATTAGACTCGATTAGAAGTCTGAAATTATACTTTCATTTAATTAGACTCTGTTAGAAGTCTGAAATTTGAGTTTGTACGAATCAGACTTGAGAAGAAGTCTAAAATTAGACTTTTCCGAATTAGACTCTTTTAGAAGTCTGGCTTTAGACTTGTTTTAATTTTTACGACTGTTTTCTGGTACACAGGATGGGGTGATTCAGTCACCTTCCAACGTCGAGTAGTTCATGTTCAACAAGTCGACGCGGATCATCCTACGAATTCCCCAAGAAATGCTTCTGCGGTCTGGAGCCCATCATGCGAACATCCACTACTGCCGATAATCCGGGAAGAAGATTCTTCGGATGTCGTAACTATGATGTAATGGCCTCTATATGTCATGTGGTTCGTTTGTTTTTTTTCCTGCTTATTATAATTTGGGATCTTAATATGATTGTATAAATGTGGCTCTGTAGGATGGTGGTTACCATATAGTGAAGTGGTGGGATGAGGCTATGACTGAGGAGTTTAACGATGTAAAGTTGTATGTTGACCAACATGGTCAACTAATTGATGGCATGTTTGTTTCTAATGCTCAAAGCGACAAGTATTTGTCCACGTTGCTCGATGACGTCAAGGTAACAAAGGCAAAGATAGCTCATTTGAAGAAGCGGTTGACGGAGAAGCCATGTGGCCAGATAATGCGTGGCGTCGAGTTGAAGAGTCTGACATTCGCTGGTGCTATTATTATCGTCCTGATCATGTTAATCTGTTTTGGTTTTTTGTAATATGTGACAATTTGTAACCAAAATTTTTATTTTTTCCAAGGAACGAGATATTTGATTATGAAGTCGGTTTAATTTATCTGTGTCCTTCTTTACTATGTCAGACTGTTTATGAAGTCTGAATTTATTAGATTTTTTTCGAAATCTGAAAAACTTAAAGTTTTGAAAACTTTCACAAGTCTGGTCCTGAAAATATCACCATTTCAAATACTTCTAAGCGGCAATTAAAAATATTATAAAAAACCACAGAAAAAAGCGGGAATTTTACCGCCCAAAATTTCCAGACTTCTCGCTCAATTATCTCATCACTATCAGATTGCTAAAAGAGTCTGATATCTGACTGCGTTAAGAAGTTTGACATCAGATTGCGAAAGCGATATTTTTATGTGGTAAAACCGTTTTTTTAACCGCCGCTTAGGATACATTTTTACAGTTACCGAAGCAAATAACTTTTAACCACCGCTTAGGACACATTTTTACAGTTACCGAAGCAAATAACAAAAAAAAAAACACCGATTCTCTCTCGGAGAAACTGAACCGACATCTTCATTGTCGCTACCGGAATTCGTCACTTACATCGTCTCCTGTGCCTTTGACAGTAAGATTCTTCTACTCCTCTCTTCGCCACAAGCCGTCACCTTCTCGATACTGATTTCTAGAACTCAGCGCTGAACTCTTGTCTTTTTTGATTTCCAGATCCGGTTTTTCTCTCCTTGCCGTTGTCACCGCTCCTTCAAGTCTTCCATAGAGGGTAAAATATTCAAATTGAGCAATAATGTTTAGATCTTTGGGTTTGAGTTGTATTGTGTTCTGTGGATTTTTGGGATTCGTCCGATTACTTCATGAATAGTCTTCGTAGTTAACTCTGACTATATTTCGTCAGACTGCAAATAGAGTCTGAATTTCAGTAGTCAGACTGCATATGACGTATAACTTTAAGTTTTCAGACTTCTAATGGAGTCTGGTTGTGGTTGATGCAGGTTTTAATCATAATGGCAGAACGTGAATTCCCTCCAAGGATGTTCACAACCGGGTATGAGCCTCAACCAGACATAAGCATACACTACTTCAACAATAAGAGAGATCTCATGGACGCTCTCCAAGAAGCGCTGGATGATGATGAGTGGGAAGAGCTTCGCAACTCAGCCTTTGGGGTTTTTGTGAAGTGGCATGAGCTGAACTTCGTATGGTGTTCAAGGATGGTGCACTACATGTTTACTATGCAACTAGAGGTAGATCAGAAGCATGAGCTTTGGTGTCTTCTTGGCCTTCAACCGGTGAGGTTTTCCCTCCATGAGTTTCAACAGATAACGGGACTCAATTGCGACTATGTTGAGAATCTGGAGTACCCGGAGGTTGAGTATACAACCGATATGAGAGCAATGTGGGAGCTTCTTTGGCTGGATTTCGAGGTAGGGCCAAGTTATTTTCAGTTAGTGGACGCTTGCAGCAGATGTCGAGGATGGGAACGGCAAGATAGGACTTGGTTGCGCTACCTAGCCATCTACACGAGCTTCATTGAGGCTCAACACTGGTCAGATTCTGCAAAGGCTGACATGACTAAGCGACTGCTGTCTCCAGGGGCGTTAGAAGCATACCCATGGGGAAGACTGGCCTTCAACACCTTGGTAGGCTCTGTCAAAACAGAGGCAAACAAAAAACTCCAAGATGACAAAAACTATCAGGTTGAGGGCTTCGCTGAGGTCTTGAACGTATGGGTATATTGGGCCTGTCCCGGGATTGCTACGCTTTATGGAATGCACTTACAAGATAACCCAGTCCCACCGCTCTTGGCTTACAAAGGATCAAGGAATCAGAAGAAAGTCGATTTAGAGTTGCGCAAGCAGGTATTTTACTGACCTTTTTTCCTTAAAATTCACCTTTGATTGCTCCATGTCAGACTGCAAATTCACTCTGATAAGTTATCAGACTAATTTTGAAGTCTGAATTTTTCCCAGACTTAATTTACAGTCTAAAAGTTGTTGCCAGACTGAATTTACAGTCTGAAATATTGAAGTCAGACCTTTTTTGAAGTCTGAAACTTTGTACCATACGGGATATGCAGTCTGGTAGATTTTATTTATTTATTACATACTAATACACATTTTGCTCGTTGACTTGTACTTGCAGACCCGCGTCACCAACTTCGTCATCAAGGAGTTTGAGGACATGTTCCCCTGGTGGGACGATGGTGATGATGATGAGAAAGTTGTGAACATTGTGAAAGCAATGTTGGGTGAGTTTGAGCGCCCTTGGAGGTGGAGTTTTAAACACTGGAAGTCTGAAGGTATGTTCGCCATTGTCAAGAAAGAGGTGCCCCTTATTTAGTCCGAGGTGGTTAAGTCTGAGGGTGGTCTGAAGAAGGCCAAGGGAAAGGGTGTTAAGAGGAAGGTTGTTGATGATGATGGTGAGGATGTTGATGATGATAAGAAGCAAGCAAAATCAGGCGGTGATGATGGTGGTGAGGTTGTTTACTTGATCAAGTCGGTGGGTTCTCAGATGAATGAACTTTTTAGTCTTGTTAAAGAAGGTTTTAAGCAGGTGGGTGAGAAGATTAATGAATTTGAGAAGGAAGTTATGTTGTTAAGGGGAGAAAAGAGGAGGAAATATGGTGTTGAGAAGTCTGATGGTGGTGTTGAGAAGAAGTCTGATGATGGTGGTAAGGTTGATGATGGTGGTGATAAGGAGTCTAAGGGTGGTGAAGATGGTGGCAAGCTGGCATCGATGGTGGTGAAGATGGTGGTGAGGCTGGGGCGGAAAAACTTAAAAAGGCTCCGCGGAAGAATATTACACCCAAAAAAATTGTTGTGAAGCCTCCTAAGCCTGCCGCGGTTGTTGAAGCTGCATACCAAAAAGGACCTGAAAAAGAAGCTTCAGCGGTAGAGGATGCAAAGGAAGCCCTGGCTGAAGACAACCCTGCCCAACCGTCTGAGGCCAAGATTCAGACTGTGGTGGATGTTGGGGTTAGTGTCCCAAACCCTCTACCAAAAAATGTTCAAGAAAGGAGAAGTAGTCGAAGACTTAAGAATAAAGCCGTTTCTTAATATGCAGTATAAGTGTGATAGTTGTTTGTAAAAACCTGAACCTATGTGCAACTAAAAACTAGTTATTTCGCTTTGTTGTTGTGTTTGATGTGAACATGGTTATCTGGTATTAGAATGAGATTTAGGTCTGATTTTGGTGTTATTTGAATCTCTGTCAGACTTCTTTAGAATTTATATTGCAGTCTGTTGGTGGTGTGGATAGTGTTAGATTATTTGTCTTAGACTTTTATTGCAGTCTGACGAAGGTGGGTTTTTTTTATTTTGTAAATGCAGAGTAGTGTCGTGGGCAGCGAACAGAGTGTTCTTATCATCGATAAGGTGGCCACAGGCGTAAACTTCGATGCTACATATATGTCGAAACAAGACACTAAGCAGGCAGCTGCTGGAGCTTATGTAAAGGCGAAGGCTCAAGAACTCAAACAGAAAGAGCGGGATAAGAAGGAGAGAAAGAGCTCAACCCAAGTGCATATCACACCGACATATGATCCTTGTGCTCCGGCAACCAGGACGGAAGTGAAGACACTTAATGATCACGTCAAAAAACTGCCGTATGTCGTCACACTCTACCTATATTCTAGAATAATTAGCTCGATGTCTAACACGCGTAAATATTTTGTAGGGGTTATCCGAAGAGGGAGGCGAGCACATCCCTATCTTGGTACTACGATCTGCGCACCCCCAAGGAATGACTGCATGACACGGTTAGTATATAATCTGGTCGGGTTTAATGATTTTCTGTTCTCATACTTGATTTGCTGTTTGACATTGTTGTTATCTCTTTTAGACTTCCTTCAGGCTTCTTTAGAGGTCTGGTGTCAGACTTCTTTTCAAGTCTGGTGAAAGAATTTATTTACTCAGACTTGTTTTGCAGTCTGACATTGGTGTTATCTCTTTTAGAGTTTCTTTAGACTTCTGTTTAAGTCTGACATTTTTTGCACAATGTTGACTGAATGCAGCAAATAGATGATGGGATTGATTAGATGAGGCTTCGACAACACGAACACCCGGAGTGGTTCAGGTCCGAGAGGCTGACCTTCATTGACACACAGCTGGGTAATTTGTGGAAGAAACATTATGATCATTTTGTGAAGAGCGGCGAAGGAGAAAATGTGATGCCCACGGCAAGGAGGCTGCCAGCTGGTGTATGGGATTACCATACTCGTGAACTACCCTTATTCCTGAAATCAAACATGACTTGGGGGCTGGAAATTGATTACATCTACACTGTCTTGCATGTTGGGGAAATTCATTGGATCGCTATTATGATTTCTATCCCGGATAGGCACGTAACCATATGGGACAGCATCATTGGACCAAAAACCGATGAGGTGGTAGGAGCGGCAGTGGCACCTATATGTGAGATCTTTCACTTCGTGATGCATTGTTGTGCCCTAGTAGATGATAGGTGGAATTATCCCCTTGAGCGATACACCTACACGATTGTAAGGAGCCCGGAACTTCCCCAAAACATCCAGACATGTGGTTGTGGGGTGTTTTGTTTGAAGTTCATTGAGTTCCATTCTCTTGGGATGCCGTTTCCGAAGTGGCTGTGTGATAAGAACATGAAGACTGGCAGAGAGAAGCTTGCGTATGAGATATTAACTAAGCTTTGCCGAACAGGTGAAGAGGCTCGTACCGACACCGAGAATGAATTGCTAGACGTCTACGAACAGGTGAAGTAGAGTTCCTCTTTAACTTTTGGATTCCCGAGAACAATGGATTCTTGCATATATTTATCTTTTGTAGATGTAAGAAAAACTCATCCATCTTTTGGCTTACTTTCTGCTGGATTTTTTTGTGCCATGCCAATTGTGATGTCAAAAGCGTGTTGGGCATAGGTAGGGTATTTCTAGGGTAATTGGTTTAAGACTTCTATAAAAGTCTGGTGTCCGACTTCTATTTCTATCTTTTGTAATGAATTTCTGTTATTAGACTTATATTGCAGTTTGGAAAGGGTGTGATTTTCTTAAGACTTATTTAGACTTGACGAGATGCAGCAAACACATAAGTACTACAAATTAAGTTTAAGCCAACAACAACAACCAACGATTAATACAACAAGTTCTTAGACTTAGCCAACTTAAAAAATGACTTGGAAACAAAATATTGTACTGGAAAGACACCAACAGACACCTCTCAGACTTTCTTCTGACTTCTCTATCAAACTTCTAAATTGCATTCGTCAGTACATCAGACTTCCACCAGATCTAATCCTTCTCAGGTTTGGTTACCTGTCTCCACCGAAAAAGACAGCAGCTTCTCATATACAGTAGATAGATGAAAACAACTATAAAACAGGTGAGCGTAAGGTGATTTAGCTTACACAATTTGGTTTTTTTGTGGCATGGTTGTTTGCAATTAGAACAAGTATATTGCTTGGGAAGCTTCCATGGTTTATTGCCCTATTTCTAGCCAAGTTTGCCACCTCAATTTCTGAGGTCTTCCAGGAGGACGAGGATTATGTGGGGGAAGGACACGTACGGTGTCAGGAGCTTTCATAGTACAGTTCTTCGGAAGGATGTTCATTGCGTATGCCTGAAACAGATAGTCCCTACCGTATGATGGGCATGGCAGCGTATATGGGTATAGCTCAAGTTCTGGTGCAGCGCAGATTGCATGTGAGCAAGGTATCTTTTCGTAATCCCACACACCACATTCACACGTTTGGTTGTGCAAGTCGACCACACAATCCCTATGTCCTCCCTTAACAACGAATCGATACCCATCAACGCGTTCCGCCGTCATGAAGTCCACATAATATTCACGAATAGCCATCAAATATTCAACTCCTCGGCTAAATTTTGTTGTGAGACTCAATGCATCTAGCCGCCTTTTACAAAACCACATCCATAGCTTCTCTTGTATGAACTCCGAAAGGAAAAAGATAGGATATCCTTTTGCCTTCTTGACTACGGAGTTTATAGTTTCGGCAATGTTGCTCGTCTTTATGTTGTACCTTTCTCCAACAAAGTGAACGCGGTTAACGCAAGTGAAAACAAGACTGCAATAGAAGTCTGATAAAAATCAGACTGCAATAGAAGTCTGATAAAGACGAATCAGACTGCACAAGAAGTCTGATAAGAAAAATGCATTTTCAGATTATACCTGTCTCCATCGAAATGAACGCGTGAACATAGACTCGGATCCACCTCCTCCAAGTATCTAGCAAGGCCAGGATTTACCGCTCGTAAGGAGGCCATGTATCGGTTAAAATCGTACATCGTATATGCGTACGCCGCGTTTTTCACCAAGTACAAAAGATGTTTTCCCCTAAACTTTGTGACTACGTTATTTTGTAGATGGTAATAACAAATCACTCGCTTTGCCCAAGGAAGAACTTTTTCAATAGCATTCTTGATGGAGGTGTGCCTATCTGAGACTATGACCAGATGATATTGGTATGAAATGCAGTCCCTAAGCTTTGTGAAAAACCACTCCCACGAGGCATCATTCTCAGAGTCTACAATGCCAAAAGCCAACGGAAATATTTGAAAATTGGCATCTTGTGAGGCCGCCACTAGCATAACACCTCCATACGGCCCCGTAAGATGCGTACCATCTACCACAATGACTCTTCTAAGATACTTAAATCCCTCTATGGAAGCTCCAAATGCTAGAAATAGATATTTAAATCTATTCTCCTCATCTAGTTCTAGAGCAGTCTGCGTTCCCGGGTTGGTTTGCTCGATTCCATGTAATAAACAGGCAGTCTCTCATAACCATCTTCCGCTGATCCTCTCACCAACTTTTGAGAATGTAACAACGCTCTGTATGCGGCTGTGTAGCTCATCTTAATCCCATACTGCTTGTTCATTGATACTAAGACATGCTTTGGTGTAATCTTCTCAATTATTCCAAAGCATTCTAGAAACAACCAACCAATATAACGCGGAGTATGACATTTTTTCTTAGCCTTCCGGTCTAGCGTTGAACATGTGTGGGCTCTATTGTAGATCATCACCCAAAACTTGTTTGGTTCGTTCTTGACAGCCGCTCGAAGCTTCCAGTTGCATCCTTCCACAAGTCATTTAGCGACAAACATGCTCTTGTCAGACTTATTTACTGTAAATGCGTATTTCCTCATTATTGCCATCAAAAGCAGCTCTGATATAAGATCTTGCTTGCTATCAAAACACTTTCCGAGAAAGATGCCGTCAGACCAATTTCTTCCTCGACCAGCAAATCGTTCATCCACACGCTGTAACTCGTAAGTCTTATTATCTTCATCTTCTTTATCATCTTCATCTTCATCTCTCACTTTCCCATACATGCTATAATCTACACCATCATAGTAAGAATCAGCGTGTTTCTTGAAAACTTGCTCTGGCCCATCACCACCACCACCATCATCACCACCACCACAAAAAATAGAATCATCTGATACTGAGCCCACATCTTCGTCTTCCCAGTCTTTGTCTTCGTCATCTTCATCTTCATCTTTATCTTTTACATCGTGATTCCCCACATCTTGATATGCCAAAGCGATCTTAATGGATATATCAGACTTCTTCGCGAAGTCTGATTCTATTAGCTACATTGCCAGAATTATTAAAAAAATTATTTAAAAATAATTACCGAACATAAGCATGTAAAACTAACGCAAGATGAACATATACAACTAACACACATATAAAAAATTTAAAATCAACGAAATTTATCACAAATATAAAAAAAAAATGGTTTAAAAAAATTTGTCAATACAGACTGCCACATAAGTCTGACAAACAATACGTCAGACCTCTATGGCAGTCTGAAAAAAGGGTATTTTTGCAGTTGACCCAAATTTGACTTTTTGTCAGACTGTATTAGATGTCTGAGAAAAAAAAAAAGTATTTCTGCAATTGACCAAAATTTTGACTTTTTTGTCAGACTTCACGGAGAAGTCTGAAAAAATTATGGGGTAGTTTTGCAATTGACCGAAGTTTGACTTTCGTTCCCAGACTTCTGGGCAATCTGAAGAAATCCTTCAGACTTCGATAGAAGTCTGACAGAAATTGGTGTATTTTTTGCGTTGACCAAAATCTTCGATATCAGACTTCTTTAGCAGTCTGAAAGATTTCATCATTTTCAGACTGCCGTAGAAGTCTGAAAATTTTTCCATCCTATTCAGAATGCCAAAGAAGTTTGATACCTTTTCCCCCGTTTTGGTCAACTTTTGAAAAATTTCGATCAATTACTACTAATACCCTGTTTTGTTTTTCAGACTTCTGATTCCGTTTGAAAAAACAGTCAACTTCCGGTCAAAGTCGCTCATTTTTCCTTCATACTGGATATGAAGTCTGAATAAAAAGTCAAGTTTTTGGTCAATTGCAAAACTACCCTATGCCTCGATTAGAGGATTTTTCTTGATTTTTTTGTTTTCAAAGGAAATTACTAGACTTCAATTTTAATCTGAGTATTTAAAAGTCAATTGAAAAACTACACTCTCGTTGACCATGTGGGTTTCATCAAACTTCTAAAGCAGTCTGAGTATACAACTCAGATATTAAAATCGACGATATGCAAAAATTCGTACCTATATCCGTTTAGAGTTTGTTTTCACCCTCGCCGAGCGCCCAGAACGTCTAATATTATCGAAATCCCGCAAGCCCAGTCGTGTTTTGTTGTTTTTATGCCATAAAAAATGATTTCGGTAAGTTTGAATCGGAAAATCGAGGGGAATGGGAGAAATCTGAGAGGAGAACTCGCGAAAAGGAAGTCCGAGCTCTATTCTTGGGCTTTAATGGCGAAAAATGGGTTAGTTACTGCATTAACTCGTCGACGATGGTGGTTGTCGTGGAGGTTGAGAATTGATGGCAATGGCATTTCCGTAATTAAGTTAGATCTGAATTTTTTTTTTGTGTTTTGAAAAAAATGTTAGACTCTAACAGCAGTCTGAGGAATGGCATTTGCGTGAATACCCAGATTCTTAAAGGGTAATTCGTGGGATTCTAAAAAAGAGGAGAGGAAATGGGCATTTTTAGCTTTGACTTCAAATTGTAAGGTATTTTTGCAAAAATGCCTAAAAAATAATCATAATTTTACTATTTTATTTTGGGATATGGAAAAATGTTTGGCGCATATGTTTATTATATCTTACTATATAAAAATCATGCGTTTATTTTGTAATTAACATAATTTTGACACATATCATTCAACCGATCAGAATTTAACACATGTGAGTGATAAAATGATTTTTGCTTAAACCAATTCCCTTAGTATGCTCATTTCATTGCAATACTTGAGGTTGTCAATCCAAATGTGGTATGTTTAATGGCACTAGGAATACAAGCAACTTCTTAATTTAAGCTAATAAGATTGGTTTTGGTTTTTATCTATCAAACTAGTTCAAACTTAATGCAAATAAGATAAGAAAACTAAATGATTCTAATTCCAGATTAACAATTATAAAAAGCAAGCTCTTGGGTGAGGTTATAGACTTTGGGTGATTCTAAAGCTAATCCAAGATGTCAACACACATAATTAATGCTATTCCTTTAGTCTAGAACACTTAATTAAGACTAATTCATTTTTATGACACTAATCTATTTGCTAATTACTTAATCAAGATCAAATTTCCATTTGTGAAAAGTAATTATCAAGCATTAGTAACAAGTTCTAATAACCAAAATACTCCTTAAACATTTATTTCCATGAGTTAAGCAAGTAAATCCCTTGTTTAGTTCATTGGGGAATTTCAACGAACACCTTGTTGGTGAGAAATTTCTTATGATCTAAACAAACTTGATCAAGGCTAATCTAACATCAGTGTTCAAGAAATCGGTTTAGGCGGCGCCTAAGCAGTCTGTGACACCTGGCACCGTGATTTTGATGTAGACGGTATATCAAATCGGCAACGCGGGCAAATCGGTGATAATCGGCCTAGTCGGTCATAGTCGGTCAAATCGTCCGATTTAATACCGGTTCTATTTAAATTTTTAACACTTATTTAAGTTTTAAATTAGGGCTTTATTATTCTAAATTGTTTTTTATGCGGTTCAATTCCCCTTCGGCATTAAAATTGACTTCCATCTTCATCACGTTTTCTTTGGTAAATCTCACTTTCGATTATTCAATTTGGTTAGTTAAGTTAATTATTCTTGTTTATAAGTGGCTATCGCAAGAAGGAGCAAGTGGGCCAGTGGTTGCCACAGATCTGCTGTCATCTTACCGGTTTTGAGTTTGACTCCACCTACCCTCCATGTGTGAGGGTATTTGGCTATTGAACCGGCCTGTTGTGGCCCAAAATGATGCCAAAAAAAAGAAGTGGCTATCGCTTGCTTATATATAATATGGGTTTCTATGTTTTGTATACAATTTGTGTTTATACGTTTTTGATCAATTTGGCATTCTTCTCTGCTCTATTTTTTATTGAATTTGTTTCTGCTTTATGATAATGTCTTTTTATGTACATGATTCTGCAGATTTTCATGGCTTCTGAATCACAGGAACCACCATCATTAAAGCGATTCTACTGATATTGGGTGGGAATTTGGAATTTTGTGTGATATGAAGAATCAATGATAGAGTTAAATGCAAGTTGTGTTCAAAGGAGATGTCTGGAGAAGTGTATCGGATTAAACATCATATCGCCCATATCCCTGGAAGCGTTCTTCCATGTCCGAAGTCGTCGAACGATGATAAACATAAGTGTAGAAATTCCATCATAGAAGCAAAGAAGAAGAAAGTGAGCAAGAAGCCTGAAGATGCTCTGTTGAGAGCTGAGGTGAATATAAATACGCAGATGCTTGAAGATGAATTAGAAGAAGACCTTAGAACTCTAAAATCAAGCAATTTTCAGGGTCCTATGGATACGTTTGCAACATCAATCTGCCCAGAAGCTTCTCTTAGGACACAAAGAAGACAACAAAACTTTAATGTTGCACTTTTTAAGGAGAAAACGCATCAAGTGCGCCAATATTGTGCTAGATGGATGTATCAGTCATGTATACCTTTCAATGCCATTGATAATGATTTTTTAAAAATATTTTGTGAGGCTCTAGGCCAATTTGGACCTGGTTGGGTTCCTCCAAGTCAATACCAACTAAGGGAATCATTGTTGAAAGAGGAAGAAGAAAGAACTAAGGCACAATTAAAGAGCCAAGAGGCAGAATGGGAACGCTCAAGTTGTTATGTAATGACATATGCATGGACTGATAGGAAAAAGAGGGGCATAATGAATATGTGTGTTAATTCTAGAGGAGGAACATGTTTTATATCTGCGAAAAATGCTTCCACAGATTCTCACACTGGATTATATATCTTTGAGTATGTTGATCAATGCATTGCAAATGTTGGAGCTGAGAATGTCGTTCAAGTAATAACTGTTAATGCTCTCAATAATGTGGCATCAACAAAAAAGCTTAAAGATAACAGGCCGAATATGTTTTGGACGGGTTGTGCTGCTCATACAGTTGATCTGATGCTTGAAAGTATTTCTAAGTTGCCTAAGTTTACAAAAGTTATTGATCAAGCTAAGGTTTTTACCATTTTCATCTACGCTCATCATAAAACCTTAGCAATGATGAGAGTTCATACTAAGAAGAGGGATATTGTGTGACCAAGAGTAACAAGATTTGCTACCACTTTCTTCACGTACAAAGTTTGTTGGAGAAAAAAACACCACTAAAAACGATGTTCACCATTGAAAAAAATGGGACACCTGTAAACATTCAAAGAGTGCAAAGGGGAGAAATAGTTTCTCAACCATTATGAGTCATGCATTCTGGAATGCTGTGGAATTTGTGTTGAAGATTCTTAGACCTTTGGTGAAAAATCTTAGGATTGCCGATGGAGAAAGGAAGCCTTTAATGGGTTTTATTTTTGGAGAGCTCTTGGAAGTAAAAAAGTAAGATTAAGATAGCTTCTGGTGATTTGGAGAGAAACTACCAGCTTATATTCGAGATCATTTATGAGAAAATGAAAGGTAGATTGGATTCTCCGTTGCATATGAGCGCCTACTTATTAAAACCAATTTACTTCTACAAGGATTCCACCATCGAGCACGATCAGATGCTAATTGATGGATTTCTTAATTGTGTTGAGACATTTTACTATGGTGATTATGAAAAACAAGATAAAGTTGTCAATGATGAGATGATTAACAAGCATTAATCTCCAATCCCAATTAGTTCACTAATCACCCTAGACATCAACTCTCGTTGGCTAGGCAAGAAAAGCTCACAAAAGGTTTTTTTCAACCAATTCATTTAAACTCGGATTAGGAGTGAAATGCCTAAGTTCAAGACTCGAATGGATAAACATAATCTAGCACTAACACCGTTTACTCGAATCTCTCCCTAATGCATGGGATGAGACCATAAATCCTAGGGTGTAGCTCTAGATTGGTTTGTCACGCCAACTAGAACTACCTAATCTAGGTGCAGTTCTAAACTTTGGTTTATCTTATCAAATCTAGCATTAAGAACCAACCTAAGTGAAAGATTTAACAAAGATCAACCAAAAATACACCCTAGACAACTATTATCATAGGCTAGGAGCATAAATCTCTTGAATAATTCATCAAGGCATTTCATCAAACACTTGGTGTGCATGAAATGCCTTATGATCTTGATTTGTAAGTTATTACATGAAATGTCATTACAAATAACAAAGAATAATTGAAATAGGAAATGATATAATAGTCTTTTAAAATTATTGATTAGATTATGGAAAGTATATATTTTTCATTAAAGAGGTTAGTTATTATTTATTTTTTAATTATTTTTATTACTATATATTTTAAAATAATAATCAATTCATATATATTCAAAAAAATAAAAATATATTTAAAATCTTGCTATATTCTTCACTATAATTTAATTTATTTTATTTTAATTGAATATATATCAAAACAAAAGTTGAAAAATATTTTACTAATTTTATAAAAAGTTAGACACAAGAAAACTATTTGTTTTTAAAGAGTTCGTAGACTAACCACAAAAACTAGAGTTATTTAACGGTGCATATTAGAGTTATGTTTTCAAGATTATAAGTTTTTACGGGTTAGCCCGAATAATATTTTAGTTCACTGCAAAACGGGTTAAATAGACAAATTATTACAAATTGACAGCTTTGTTTATAATCATTACTTAGTTATATTGTAAAATTCAGATAAAAATAATTTTCTTAAATTTCAAAAAAAAATATTTAAAAAAAATTATTCTGCACTATAATTAGTGCGGGTTAAATTCTAGTCCCTACACAGAGAAAAACACAATTAGTCATATGGCCATATGGGTTTCATACACCGTGTAATCCCCGACACACCTAGTATAATTAAACTTTGGTTATATGTGTTTCGTATGACGAAAACTTAATTATAGAAATAAAGATTCTGATCTCGGATCTCCCTTTCATTTTATTCGGCGAAATAGAAATTTTTATACTATTATTTAAGTAGGTATTTTAAAAAATGAACTTTGTTTTGTAAGTTATTACATGAAATGTCATTACAAATAACAAAGAATAATTAATATAGGAAAGAATATAATTATCTTTCAAAACTATTGAAAAATATGGAAAGTCTTTGTTTTTCATTAAATAGGATATGACTATTTAATTTTTAATAATTACAATATTAAAATACTATATATTTTTAAATAATAATCAATACATATATTCAAATAAAAAAATATATTTGAGATCTTGTAATAATTTTCACTATAATTTATATTATTTTATTTGAATATATATCAAAATAAAAGTTGAAACAGTTTAAATTAAATTTTATATTTTAATCCATTGCAAAACGGATTAAATAAACATATTAGTCAGGTTTGATAACTATATTTCTAATAATTAGTTAGATATATTATAAATTTAGAAAATATCAAAATAAATTTTAAGAAAATTATCCCGCGCTATTTCTAATAATTAGTTATACATATTATAAATTTAGAAAAGTGTCAAATTTTAAGAAAATTACCCCGCGCTATAGCACGGGTTCAATTCTAGTAAAGGCGGAACTAGGTTGAGATGAGGGGGTCAGCTGACCCCACCTAATTACAGAATATATATAATTTTCTTTAAATAGAATCATAATGACCCAATTAAATTTTTTTTTTTGACCCCATAAAAAAAACTAAAAAACATTAAAAGCAAAAGCAAAAATAGTGTATTAAGATGGGCTTATGTTTTGTTTTCTTATCAAAGTTTGGGCTCAAATTTAGTTTAAACCCAATTGAGATAGTAATCCAAAACTTTCATTAATCCTATTTCATTTAACTTTTAATTAATCCTATTTCTACTTGGCAAAACATAAAAGATAATAAAAAATAAAAAATAAAACAAAACAAAACATGAAAAAAAATTTCGCTTGTCTTTTTGCCCACGAGAAAGCTTTGTTCCTCTCTCTACACGACTTCACCCTTCATTATAGCAGAAGTTTTGGATTGAATTAGAGATGATATGATTTGATCTCATAGAGAAATTTATCGAGACATATATATTGATAATGTATGAGAAGATAATCACTGTTTACTAATTTGAAATTTTTTGGGGACCTAAAACATGTGATGGTAAAAACGAAGAAACATATTTTTCATCATTTGGTTTATACGATTTTGAAGTTAGTTTTGACTTTGTCTATTGCTATCACAACCATCGAGAGATGATATTCCGGAATGAAGATTGTGTTACGGTCAATTTCTAAATGATTGTCTCATTTATTATATCGAAAAAATATATTTGAAGATGTAACAAATGAAATCATGATAAAAATGTTTTACTCTATGAATGAACGTGGACTACATTTGTAGATTTGTTTTGGCAATTTATAGAGTATGATTTTTTAGTATTTTTTGTTTCTGCCCCCAATAAAAAAAAGTTCTTGCTCCGCTACTGAATTCTAGTATAGTTAAAAAAAAAAAAGCAGATTGGTATTTGATGGTCTATTTTGATAAACAATCTCCAATGTTTAAAAGGAGTATCTAAATATCATTTTCCTTGAAACCAATGCAAAAATACACTATAATTTGTTAAAGTTAAAAAAGTAGTTTCATAAATGAAAAGAAAATTCATAAGTTTACAATAGAATTTTTTTTCTTTTAAGTGTAGAAAATAAATTTTAAATCTATACTAGATTGTAACACATGTCAAAAATGTGTTATTTAGTTAGTAATGTGATTAATGTTAGACGTGTGTTAAAATCTAGTAAATTATAAAGCTAACACATGTGGTAAACAAAATCATGAAACACATTCAATTTTTATAAAATTAGTGATTTTAAAGAAGAAACTATATGTTAGTTGGAATTATAAATAATTCAAACTCTGTTTTCGGTAGATAAACATCATGACTATTAATCCAAATGTACAATATCCTTTAATATCAAATTCTTGTGACTTTGTGAATGTTAACCTGCAATCTGAACTTCCCTTGAGATATATGAGAACCCAAATTTACCACATTCCAGTGTTCTATGTTAGAAAAGCTCATGAATCGACTTACCAGACCAACAATATGAGCAATATCAGGTCGTGAATCAACCATGGCGCCGGCGTACATCTTGCTGCCAACAGCACTAGAATAAGAAACCTTCTTCATCGCCATCTCAGCTCTTGGTTTAGTTCTAGATAACCTGAAATGACAATCAATAGGAGTTTGAACTGTCTTCAAGCCATTAGCATTAAAATTCCTTAAAATCTTTTAATATAAGATTCTTGAGAGAAAAACAAAACACCCTTTGATATGTCTATGATAATATCCATACCTAGGATCCTCCTTGTAGGTCTTATGTCTTTCATCTCAAATTCTTGGTACAACATATCATTAACCTTTGAATCTCCTTTAAATCTTTAGCAACAACCAACATATCACCAACGTATAACAGAAGATACACATAACTCCCATCACCATAAGCCTTAAAATACACACAAGTATCAAGTTGACTTCTTGAGAACTTCTGTGATTTAATAAACATGTCAAACTTCAAATTCCATTGTCATGGAGATTGTTTTAGACCATACAAGGACCGTTGTAGTAGACAAACCTTTTTCCCCTTTGCATAACCTTCTGGTTGTTCCATGAGAATACTTTCAACCAAATTTTCATGTAAAAATGGCATTTTAACATCTAGCTTCTCTAAATCAAGGTCCATATTAACTACCATAGATAATACCAATTTGATTGTCGTATGCTTAACCACAAGAGAAAAAAACTCATTATAATCAATTCCTTCAATATGAGAAAACCTTTTTGTCACTAACCTCACCTTAAACCTTGGTTCTTCTATGTGTGGTATCTCTGGTTTAATTTTGAATACCCACTTATAACCAATAGTTCTCTATCGCTATCAATCAGCTGTTTCCAAGTAAAATTCTTATCAAGAGATAACATTCCTTCATCAGTTGCTCCCAACCACTTATCCTTGTTTTTCCCATTCATAGCTTCGTGAAACGGTCTTGGTTCCTCAACCTCCATCACCTATGCTACATGTAGAGCATAGGGTGCAACATCTGCATCACCAAACCTACTTGGCGGTTTAACATTAATTCTACTCTCCATATCCCTGGCTAACTGATAGTTATCTAGGCCAGGTGATGTCTCATCTGATTCAGATTCTTCATCCGGATCTTCAACGACTTCTGACTCTAAGAAAGCCCCACCTTCACATGAAGCTTCTCCATGAATCATACAATTTCTGTTGCTATCAATAACCTCAAAACAAACCTTCTCTTTTCCTTTTGATTTTCCTTCTTTATTGGTAACAAGAGTCTTCCTTCCAATATCCTTGAAAAGAGTATCTTCCCAAAAGACTGCATCACGACTTATGATACACATCTTTTCTTCATAACTCCATATTATTTATCCTTTAACTCCTTTAGGATATCCCATAAACACTCCATTTTTGGCTCTCGGCTTCAGTTTTCACTGATCTACATAGTAATAAACCAAAAACCCAAACCTCTTCATATGGGAATAATATGGTTTTGCACCAGACCACACTTGTTTAGGAACTTTGAAATTCAGAGGAGTAGACGCTGACCTGTTTATCATGTAGACAACCGTCGATGCAGCTTCAGACCAAAATGCTTCACCTAATCTCGTTTCACTTAGCAGACTTCTTATCTTCTCCAAAATGGTTCTATTTAACCTCCCAACAACACCATTTTGTTGGGGGAGTGTAGAGATAAGTCTTATGCCTCATTATTCCATGTGATTTGAAATGATCATCAAACATTTTACTGCAATATTCTAAACCATTATCAGTCCTTGAAACCTTTAGTTTGTTTCCACTTTGATTCTCCACAAACATTTTCCATTTAACAAACTTGTTAAAAGCTTCATTTAGTTCTGAGAAAATAGACCCACGCCTTTCTTGAAAAATCATATACAAAGGAAATATAGTACTCACACTTTGACAGACTTAGTGTAACATTTAGTGACCCCCCAAAGATCAGAATGAACATAATCCAAAGGTTCTTTAGACGTATGTTTTCATGTCTTGAAAGACAACTTGTGAGACTTAACTTGATTGCAAAATTCACACTATTTCAGTTCTTTTATATATTCTTCCTTTAGTAACTCCTTCTTGACTAAAACTTGCAATCCTTTTGCGCTCATATGTCCCATTCGACTATGCCATAACATAGTTTTTTCGCCCGTCTTTATAGCTGCATTAACTTGCTCTTTCACTGGTTTTCCATCTAGTATATATAGGGTATCATGATAATCTCCTGCGAGGACTTCTCTTTCTTTTTAGAACACTTGCAATATGAAATTCTTAGACTGAAACTAACATCCCTGAGATTTCAACTGTCCCAATAAAATTAGATTCCTCTTTGCAGTCGAAGAATATCTAACCTTTGCTAACACAACACTGATATTATTGTTGTTAACAATGTTTAAACTCCATATTGCTGAAATAAAACAGTGGATATCATTTCCCATTAGAATCTTACCATCATCAATTTTTTCAAAATCGAACATAAGATCATGTAGGTTAAATGATACGAAAATATGTATGATTTATATTCACTACAAGAAAACAGGCGGATTTTCAACGGAATTTTCTACGAAAAAATGCCGTAGGAAAATTCCGACGGAATTCCGACCATTTCTGAGGAAAAGTGCATCCGTAGGAAATCGATCAGAAATTTCTTACGGATCAATGTCCGTCGGAAATTCGGTAGGAAAACCGTCGGTTTCTCGTAGGATAATCTTACCGTAGGAAATTTCTGACTGATTTTCGACGGCAAGTAGCCGTTTACAAATTCCGACGGATTTCCTACGGCATAAATGAAGTCGCTGTTGTAGCCGTTGGGAATTACATTTCTCATTACTACATTTCCGATTGTTTCAATAAAATTTCCTACCGATTTCCGACGACTTGGGGTTTAGGGTTATTTTTTTTGTGTGAGACTTAAAACAAACTGTCATAACCATTGTTTTTACAAATTTTCTAACACATGAGACTTTAAATTCACATTTAAAAATAGTTTTTTTCATATTGTAGAACAATATGTTATGAAATATGTAAGTTGTAATAGAAGTTAAGTGTTTGTTATGATGAAGTATAAGGAGAATTGTGTTAAAGTTAGATATTGGTTTTAAAGCTCTATATAAGTGAAGTATATGATCAAAATTAGAATTGTATTAGTGTTAAATTGGGTATGGAACCAACAAATGTTACAAATTGATACCCTATACCCTGGTCCGTCAAAAATCTGTAAGAAAATTCCTACGAATTTTCAACGGTTCTTAAATTAAAAAAAAATAAAAATTGATCCGTCAGAAATCCGTAGGACATTTTCTACCGATTTCCGACGGACCACAGTTAATGCACCTTTGACCAGCCAATAGTAAGACATGCAAAAAAATAATATTTGTTTCGTCGGAAATCCGTAGGAAATTTTCTACGGATTTCCAACGGATCAATATTTTTGACCGACACGTTTTGGAATACGTAGAAATTTAAGGCGGTAATTAATTGGGAAATTTCGAAACCCACCGATGTCCTAAGGATTTTCCGTTGGAAATTGTTTTATATAATCCAAGCGACTACTCTTTCTCCTTCCTCTGCTTATCCTTCTCTCTCCCTTCCTCCGACGATTGTCAAACTCCTCCGACCTTCTCTTCCTTAATAATGTATGTAAATCTTGTTATTTAGTTATATAGTTTGTTAGAAATTAAATTTTGTTGTTAGATGTTATGAAATTTTAGATGTTAGATGTTATGAAATTTTAGATATTAGATGTTAAATTTTAGAAATTTTGGTAGATGTTATGAAATTTTAGGTTGTTAGAAATTATAAATTAAATTAGATATTAGAAGTTAGAAATTAAATTAGGTTGTTAGAAATTAGAAATTTGAATTAGGTTGTTAGCAAACCTAATTAAATTAGAAATTTAGAATTTAATTATTGAAATTTTTGAAAATTTTGAAAAACTTCAAAAATTTCAAAAAATTTGAAAATTTTGCAAGTTTAGAAATTTTTATAGAAATTTTTAAAATTTTTGAAATACTAATTTTTTTTATACTAAAGATTTGTCGATTATAATACTTAGGGATCGAATCCACAGAGATTCAAGAAAACACACAATAGATTATATAGATGAAAAGTAAGCTAAGTGATCAATGGAATTTAAAACAAATACGTAAATTAAACAAGTTGTGATTCGATTGGGAGAAAGATAGGTTCAGGGTATTTCTCAGGAAATCAAAGAATGCAGATAAACAAATAAATCAGGGTTCAGGTTACGCACGGTTCTTGAACGCAAATCACTAAAGTATAATTAACCAACTCTCGTTGCGAGAATTATCTAAGTCTAAATCCTAGAATTCCAAATCTCTTTGCGAATCCTAAAATCTAAACCAGCTTTTAGTTCAAGTTTGATTTGTTCACAAAACAACTAAACCAAATCTCTTTGCAAATAGTTATTTTGCTCACTCTAAGTTCTATCAGGTTTCTCAATCGCACTATCGTGCCTAATCGATTAACCTAAGATCTAAGTTCTAGGTGATCAATCTAGAATTAGCTTTGAGAACAACCTAAAGTGAATAATTAATTCAGATTATGAACCCTAAACAATAAATCAACCTAGCATTCAAATAAATCCCTTATGAGAACCCTAAACCTAACAGGAGATCTACTCAGACAAGGAAATTGCAACAATAAACATGACTGAATAAATACTTGAATAAATAATAAAGAAGAGAGTAAAACAAGGGTTCGAAATCTTTTCTCGGACGAACAGAGTTTCAGACTTGTCTCCCTCCAAAAGCTCTCTCACAAAACCAAAGTAAAAAAATGCATAGCCATCAAAGTGGATGTAAATCCTAATAAATAACCTAAGTCACGTTTTGGGGCTTCTTGTAAATAATAAAGTCTTTTGGGGCAATTTGCAGTTTCTTAAATCTTCATAAAGTCGCGATCCTTATGTTCCTTTGACGAGTATCGATCGATACCATAGGTGTATCGATCGATACTCATGCATCAAATCGGTTTCTCAGTTACAGGATCTCTGCTTGGCTCCAAAATGCTCCAAAATGTTTTAGTATTTTCAATAATGCTCCAAACGTACCTAAAACCTGAAAAGACTCTAAAAGACTCCAAAATACTAGAAAGACTCTATAAAAAGGACTTATATCATGGCTTAAAACGGGTAAAAACCATGATATATCAACTCCCCCAGACTTAACATTTGCTTACCCTCAAGCAAAACAGAAAACTAAACCAGAGAAAGAGGTTTGAAAAACACGGAGACTCACTTGTTCTTGAAACATTGCAATGACTATTTTCCTTAGTGCTCCACATATCACATAACCAGTTTCAAATCTAACCACCATGTACTTCTCCGTAGACATTCGCAGCTTCCCAGACTACACACATTTTTTTCACAGCATTGTTCGATCAAGATCATCATCGCCAGTTTCATTGCTGTGATTATTACCAAGAACCTTCTAGATTCTTTCCCATACAATATCATGACAAGGAACCATCCATTTTCACACTTTCTGATATTATTTTTTCTCCCCCAAACTTATTTTTTATTATATTCTCTTCGCATATACTATTAAAGGTAACGTGAGTATTGATGGTGTTTGCCACCGAATCCCCGGTTCTTCCTTCAAAAGTAATCAAAGGTGTAGGCGAATAATGGTATCACATGAAATTTTCCTAACCTCGCTTCCACCTTTGTGTGATCATTCCCTCTGAAGTAGAATAATGGGATCGCTGGAAATTTTCCTAACCCTCTACTCGGAAGAAAATCATTTCATCTTTTAATGCATCTTATTTATTAACTTGTAACAGGGAGAGAAATACCATCACTTTAAACACGTGAACAAATGAGGAATCAAGCTCTATGGACATCAATCACATCAATGAAGTGCAAAGAATTTGGCTCAGGCTTTAAAGAACTTTGCTGGAAACATGAGTGTCTTCTAGTTAACTGGCCAGCGTTTGGATTTTTCATTAGTCGATCTAATACTGATTCTGTAGCAATGGTCACTTAAAAGCAAAGTCAGGGCAATAGAGTCAAGAAAAAGATCACAGTCTCCAAGAGGTTTTGACTCAATAAAACAAAATTTTGACTAAAAAAGGACTGACTCTAAGAAAAACAAAAACAATGTCAACGACTACCTCCCCCAGACTTGAACAACACTGTCCCCAGTGTTATCTAGCCTAAGGTTGGTGAAAGAAAGCAAAAGAACAGAGTGGAATCATGAAGCACAAGAAGTTACCGTAATAGACTGTCGGTATCGACCGACACATGGCCTGGTATCGATCGAAACCAGGCGTATACCAGGCGTAGGTCGACACATGTCCTCAAATCATCGGCAATTGGTCAAATGTTACGCCCAATTTTGTGTCAAACGATCCAAGTGTTATGGTTAGCACTGTTAAATCACTCAAACACAAGTCAGATGCAACAAAAGATCATAGATGCATAGATCTACAAAGTTCAAAATCAAAAGAAAATGCAGAAAGACGCAAAAGTTCAAAAGAAAATAAAAAGAAAAAGAAAAAAGAAAGTGAACCAGATAAAAGAGAGGACTAATCCTCATCAGAATCATCATCTCCAGCAGTATGGGATGGTCCTTCGCCTGAAGGTGAGCGTGGGCTAGGAGGACGGATGCAGCCACAACGTGAAATATGGTTCCAGATGCTCTGGAGACTCTCCACCACAAACCTCTGAAAGGCAGCTTGCTCCATGGGAATCGCAGGTGATGGAGGAAAAGTACGCGCAGAAGATGGAGGATAGCGTGCACGTCGAGATCGACCTCCAGCAAGGTCAGGTACTGGCTCATCCTCAGCAGCAGCAGATACGCTGGTAGAAGAGCCTCGGCCCCGGCGAGTAAGAGGTGCAACAATCAATAGGCTCGGGTCAGGCACAAAACGCAGCTGATCGGGGTCGTCACCAATGTCCGTTAGCGCTCTGTTGGGGAGCTGAATCAGAAAATCTCCACCTGTGTTAGAGAAACACCAACATCGCTCAGGCTTCAACCACCTGAGGTTCTGCAGATGTAGTTGATCCATAACAGTGCGTGTGGTGACTATCGAACAGCGAGCTGTGTTAATACCGAAGTGCTGGAAGATAGGGGTAAGAAGACTACCCACTGTCTTGGTCTTCCGAGCTGTACCCACGAATGGTTTGGTCTTTAGAGAGACCAGGTGATGTGCAAAGATTGCTCCTAGGTTGACCTCGAGGTCGAGCTCAGGCCACTCATAGTTCTCGTCATCAATGATATCTCCAATATCCGTGGAGAACAGAATAAGCTCAGACAACCGCATCTTGTTAGGCTCCATCTTGCACAAGATAGTGTTGCTCAGAATCCTAACCAGACAGCATAGAACAGGATGGCGCACATCCATTTGAGTGGAAGTCTTGGAGTAATAGGCTCCGTTCCCGAAATGCTCCCAGAAAACCTGTACATCGAGAAACTGAGTAGGCAGAGTAACTTTCCTGAAGTCCCTGCGGAAACCATAGATGTCGCAGAGATCTGGGAGTGGCAATCTGTATCTCACTCCGCAAATCATGAAGGTCACGGTACTTTCCTGTGCGTCCTTAAGGACCTCATCCTGATAGTAAACGCGAACTGTCGCAAGGAACTGTCGCACCAAGTCAGGGAACAGATCATACTGCCTCAGAGGCATAGTACCCAAGCCAATCTTTTCAATCAGACGCCCGAGTTCCCTGTCGATACCTAGACGACGCATGGTATGAGGGTCAACATACCGAGTGGTCTGTACGTCAACGTCCTGCAGTCATATTCGTCCCAAGACTCAGAGATGGCATGTAGACGCAGTCGTCACTCTCAGCAGTCTCTCTATCTGTTCTTTCCCAAACTCTGTTGCAAGGAATCTTGGCCTTCTCGTTCCTCTTAGACCAAGGACCTCGACTTGTGGCAGTATGAGCCACGGGATCAGAGGGAGCAGCTCATGGTTGTATTGGCGGTGCCACTGGTGGTGGAATGTCGCGCAGGAAAAGAGTGCGGAAGCTCAATATGTTCTGACGCTCCATCAATCTGCATTCTGTAGTAGTCGTTGCCTAGGCAACCAGTCACTGCGCCTCGCCGCCAATGTAAACCATCCCAGAGTTTTACACGTTGAAACGAGAGGAATTCCTTTGGATGCGGGTTAGAGCTTGATGCATCATCTGTACGTGTTCTCTTTCGGGTAGACATCAGAAATCAAAGATAAAGAACAAAGAAAACACAGAATAAGCACCAAATCCAACAAGACAGCAACAATTAGCAACAATTTACTCGGAATCCATCACTGCCTGCATGGTATCTATCGACACCATTAGGGTATCGATCGATACTCTGTTATTTCAAACCAAAATCTCTCACAGCAAAAACAGTCAAGGAATGTACTGAGTATCGACCGATACCAGGTGGTATCGATCGATACTCATCAAATCGCGAACAGCACGTATAGATCCACAATCCAAAAATTTCTAAAAGTCGAAACTAATGGCAATTAAGCGTAAGGCGGGTTCCGACTAGTCCTAGAACAACACAATCAAGTAGTATTCGTCCAACACAAGGAGTTCTAAGGGCTAAAGATCGAAAACCCAACCGTTGGTCACATATTGAAAAAGAGGAGATTCGTTTTTCATATCTTGCAAATCGAGTGAAAGAGTGAGAAAATAAGAATAATCACGAAAATCCAACGACAATAGACTCTTGAATCACTAAATTCCGTGAAGAAACAAAGATTTGGTGATTTGTAGGAAGTTTTGTTCTTGTATCGGTCGATGGAGGCTAATGAGGAAGAAAGAAAATCCCGTAGGGTTTATAAGAAAACTTACCTAAATGGTGGTATCGACCGATACCATAAGTGGTGTCGATCGATACACGGCAGTCGGTTCAGGATATTTGCGTTTAACACCGGTATCGATCTATACCAAGTGGTATCGATCGATACTGAGCCTCTGAATCTGATTCACGCGACACACAAAACAAAAACTAGAAAAATAAAAGACTCATATGTACAGACTTACCAGTGGATTGCCTCCCACTCAGCGCTCGTTTAACGTCATTAGCTTAACTGTACCGCCGTTCAGGCAGTGGGTGCATCATCCAAAGGCATTATGTGTCCTTCTGGAATTTTGGTGCTCCGAAAATAGTGCTTCACCCTTTGTCCATTGATAGTGAACTCTTCGCCTGAAGGATTTGTCAGGACAATTGCACCATGTGGTCTGACTTCCTTAACTGTGAAAGGACCTGACCAACGAGAACGCAATTTACCAGGAAACAAATGCAAACGAGAGTTATACATGAGTATCTGGTCATTGGGTTCAAAGTGTCTGGAGAAGATTTTTTTGTCGTGATACGCCTTGGTCATCTCTTTGTACAGCTTTGAGTTTTCATAGGCATTGTGCCTAATCTCATCCAGCTCATTCAGCTGAATCAAACGCTTCTCAGCAGCAGACTTGATGTCGAAATTCATCATCTTTGTAGCCCAGGCTGCCTTATGCTCGATTTCAACCGGAAGGTGACACGCTTTCCTATATAGCAAATGAAACGGTGTAGTCCCAATTGGTGTCTTGAAAGTGGTCCTGTAAGCCCACAGTGCATCATCCAGCCTTGCAGACCAATCCTTCCTATTAGTACCCACAGTCTTTTCCATAATTTCCTTGATCTGTCTGTTGGAAACCTCAACTTTCCCACTAGTCTGAGGATGATAAGGAGTATACACGATAATTCACACCATGCTTCTTCAGCATCTTCTCGAAGACCTTGTTAATAAAGTGAGAACCACCATCACTTATAACAATCTTAGGTACTCCAAATCGAGGGAAAATGATACTCTTGAATAGCTTAAGGGCCACAGAAAAATCGTTGGTGGGACTAGCAATTGCTTCCACCCACTTAGATGCATAGTCCATAACAACCAAGATGTACCTGTTTTTGTATGATGAAGAAAAAGGACCCATAAAATCGATGCCCCAACAATCAAAAATCTCAACCACAAAGATCAAATTATGTGGCATCTCGTGTTTCTTACTGATCTTCCCTCTCCTCTGACACGCATCGCATTGCGAAAAGAAAACATGAGCATCCTTAAACATAGTAGGCCACCAGAAGCGTGCTTGAAGAACCTTGGACACTATCTTGAAAGTAGCGAAGTGTCCATCATACTCAGATCCATGACAATGAAACAAAAACACTAGGTACCTCTGACTCAGCAATGCATCTCCTGTAGATACCATCAGAACAGTGGTTGTTCAGGTAAGGTTCATCCCAAAAGAATCGCCTTATGTCGCACATAAACTTCTTCTTATCATACTTCTTGAGGTGCTTTGGCTCTGCATCTGCAGCGAGGTAGTTGGCAATATCAGCGAACCATGGTTGATCAGAATCAGCTGCAGCAACTAGATACTCTTCAGAAGCACCAAGGTGTTCAACTGTCAAAACAGGTTCGGAAATCGCCGGGTATCGACCGACACTATGGTAGTGTCGATCGATACCGAGACCTGCAATTCGTGGGAATTGCATAGTTTTGGCAAAACCCATTTGAAACTCAGTTTCAATGAAGTAAATGGACTCCTCTGGTAGTTGATCATTAATAGGCACGTCTGTATCGATGCGAATCCTTGAAAGATGGTTCGCAACTCCGTTCTCTATTCCTTTCTTGTCCTTAACCTCGATATCAAAACCATGTAGCAAAAGAACCCAACGACAAAGGCGAGGCTTGAGATCCTTATTCTGCATCAGATATTTGAGAGCAGCATGATCAGTATGAACAATCACTTTGCTCCCAATTAGGTAGGATCGAAATTTCTCAAAGGAGAAAACAACTACTAGTAGTTCCTTCTCTGTTGTGCTGTAATTCCTCTGAGCATCATCCAATGTCCTGCTGGCATAGTATATAACGTGCAGCTTCTTATCCTTCCTTTGACCCAAGACTGATCCAACAGCGAAATCGCTAGCGTCACACATGATCTCAAAAGGCAAAGTTCAATCAGGAGGTTGCACAATAGGAGCACTCACCAAAACCTTTTTAATCTCCTCAAAGGCTGCAAGACACTCATGTGTGAAATCGAACGTGATCTCCTTGCATAATAGAGCGCTGAGTGGGCGAACTAGCTTGGAGAAGTCCTTGATGAATCTTCTGTAAAACCCATTCATGACCAAGGAAGCTTCGAATATCCTTCACAGAATTTGGTGGTTGGAAGCTTGTCATGACCTGAATCTTGGCATTGTCAACTTCGATCTCAGCTTCAGAAACCTTGTGCCCAAGAACGATGCCATCCTGAACCATAAAGTGACACTTTTCCCAATTAAGGACAAAGTGTTTCTCTTCACATCTCTCTAGCACCTTGCACAAGTTATCCAAACAGCTCTTGAATGATGATCCATACACTGAAAAATCATCCATGAACACCTCCATAAAATCCTCAATCATGTCTATGAAGATAGACAACATGCATCTCTGAAAAGTGGCTGGAGCATTACACAATCCAAATGGCATTCTCTTGTATGCGAATGTGCCATATGGACATGTAAAAGTCATCTTCCCTTGGTCATCCGGATGTATCGGAATCTGGAAGAAACCTAAATACCCATCGAGAAAGCAGTAGTAGGGATGACTAGCCAACCTTTCCAACATCTGGTCAATATTCGACAATGGAAGTGATCTTTCCTTGTGGCTGCATTTAACTTCCTGTAGTCAATGCACATTCGATGCCTAGTGATAGTCCTAGTAGGAATCATCTCATCTTTCTCATTCTTCACCACAATTATCCCTCCTTTCTTAGGAACAACGTGCACAAGACTAACCCAATAACTGTCCGAGATGGCATAGATAACCCCTGCATCCAAGAGTTTCATGACCTCCTTCTTAACCACTTCTTTCAGGTTTGGATTCAGCCTCCTCTGATGCTCAATTGAAGCCTTTGACTCGTCCTCAAGATGAATCCTATGCATGCACAGGTTCGGTGCTATACCTGAAATGTCATCAAGAGAATAGCCAAGAGCTTTGCGATACTTTCGCAGCTTGCTCAGCAGTAAGGTAATCTCTGCGTTGTTCAAAGAAGCACTAATAATCACTGGGTATGGGGAACTATGATCAAGAAAACCATACCTTAGATTCGCAGGAAGTGGCTTGAGTTCCACCTTTGGAGCTTTCTCCTCATTCCAATCTCCAAACCAAGCAGCTTTTTTAGAACTATCTGCCAACTCCCTTTTTGGTCGCAGGGTATCGATCGATACCAGGGGGTATCGATCGATATTGGTGGTGTTGTATCAAGCATCTTCGAGTATCCAGCAGCAACATTATCCAAGTAAATCTCTGACTCAGATGAACAGACCAATGCTCGTTCTAGTGGATCCTCAGGATGCATCTCCAGGAAGTACTCTTCAGCAATGTCATTGAAGGTATCTATAAAGAAAGTCTGACCATCGATGGTTGGTTTCTTCATCATTTTCTCCATATGGAAAGTCATGACCACTTCACCGATGTTAAGAGCGATCCTCCCATTCCTGCAGTCAATCAAAGCACCAGCTGTTGCTAGGAATGGCCTTTCCAAGATAAGAGGGTCTATGGGTTCTGCATCATACTCCAGGACAATGAAATCAGTCGGGATTAAACAATTTCTAATCTTAATCGGGACGTCTTCAAGTACTCCTTCTGGGAGTCGAACGGAGCGATCAACAAGTATTAGAGAGATCCTTGTGGCTGTGAAGTCTGTCATTCCCATCCTTTTAGCAACTGAGTATGGCATGAGATTCACACTCGAACCAAGGTCGCAAAGAGAACGTTCGAACCTTTCTGTGAAGATTGTACAATCCAACACAAAACTCCCTGGATCTGATAGCTTCTTTGGGATCCTGTTTGTCAAGATCGCGTTGCACTCATGAGAGATCATCAGAACACCATCCTCAAGGTTCACATTGCTTGATACCATCCTCTTAACATATCTCCTGAAAGATGGAGAACTCTTGATAGCATCGATAAAAGGAAGTTCAACATTCGACTTATCCATGATTGCCTTGCATCTAGAGTCTTCTACCTCCTTCTTAGTCTTCCCAGTAGCCCTGGGATAAGGTATCCTCGGTGTGTAAACTCTCTCTGCAACTACATTAGGCACTTCCTTCGAAACCTTAGGTGTTGGTTCGACTGCAGGATCAGTGTCGATCGATACAGGAGTGGTATCGATCGATACACGGGGTTTTGATTCGTCCCGTGAAAGTATTTTGACAGGTGTCGATTGATGCTGGCTAGTGTCGATCGATACTGGGGCGATTTCAGGATCCTCATCGTCAAGATCAACGAAAATATCTGCAGTTTGGCCAATTTTCACTCTTGGATTGACCTCTTTTCCACTCCTCAAGGTGATTGCATTGATATGAGCCTTTGGGTTCTCTCATTTCCCTGGAAGACAACCTTCTTGCCTTTTCACAGTCTCTGAAGTCTGAGAAATCTGAGTTTCCAGCTTCTTCTGATGAATACCGAGAGCGTCGATCCTTCCACTCATATCTTTGTACATGGCATCCATCTTACCATTGAAGTCCACTGTTATCTGCTGGTGTCCTTGAACCAGCTGTTCAAGCATAAACTCAATATTGCTCTCTGGAGTTTTAGCAGGTACATGTTGATAAGAAGAATTCCCATAGTTCCTGGTATAACCACCGTTCTGAGAAGGTTTCTGGCTAAACTGATTCGACCCAAAACCACTTGGATTAGCTTCAGATTTGAATCCTCCTTGCTGGAAATTGTTGTTGAAGTTTCGGTTGTTGTTGTATTGATTCTTCGGACCTTGAAAACCAGAGCCACCAATGTAGTTAACATCCTCTTCTTCATCTTCATTGATATTCTCGACTTCCTCAGCAAAATGAACTGCCTTCATCGATTTTCCCAGCAAGAGATTGTGCATTGAATCTAACTTAGCCTGAACATTAGCAATCTGCGATCCATCAACTCCTCCAGCCTGCTGCTTCCGCTCGAAATCGGCATTCTTGGTGCTATTGCTAGACGCCAAGTTCTCAATCAGAACAACTGCATCATCTGGATACCTAGTGTTGAAATTTCCATTACTCGCAGCATCCAAAGCCATCTGGTACCTCCAATCGACCCCTATGTAGAAAGTACCCAGCAGCTGAACCTGAGTGAACCCATGATGCGGACAATCTCTCTGATATGACCTGAAAAGAATCCAAGCAGCCTTGAGTGCCTCTGTCGGACCTTGAGAAAACTGAGAAATCTTGTTCCTGAGCTCTTCGGATCTCGCATCATCATAGAAATTATTCAAGAACGCATTCTTCGTCTCATCCCATGTAGTTAGTGAACCAGGGGGCAACTGCTTCAGTCAATAAGCTGCATCCCCACCAAGAGAGTATGGAAACAGCTTGCAGAAGAGTTACTCATTGGGCACTCCATTGTACTTCATACCAGTGACCAAATCCTCAAACCTCTCGATATTATCAATAGGATGTTCATGAGATATACCATGGAAAAGATGCTGACTCACAAGAGCGTAGTACGCAGGTTTCAGCTCAAAGTCATTCCTCTAAAAGTTGGAATGCGAATCGCTGCTCGATTAGCATAGAACTGATCAGGTCTGTTGTCCTCAACAAGCGTCCTCCCACGATTAGCTACAGCATTCGCAGCGATAATCTCCTCGACAACAACATGAGGTGGAATTATGTTCCCCTCTCCATCCAATCGTTGTCCTCTCGCATTGCACAAATGACCCTCTTGGTCTCTGTAAGCACCAGCTGCATCTTGAACCAAAACCACTGGATTATTGTTCATCTTTGTTGGCTTCTTTGCTTTTCTGTTTGTGCGTTCCAAAAGTACTAGCTTCTCTAACGACAGATTAACTACCGGAGTGCTCTTGTTCCTTCTGGTTTCACGATTAGGCATGCACCTGAAACACAAAAGTCAAGAACGTAAGTAACACGAAATTTCACGACGGGTATCGACCGATACCACTAGGGTGTCGATCGATACTGGTCGAACTTAGTCGAAAATCTCAAACTAAAATCTAATGGCGAATTGAGTCCCCGGAAACGGTGCCAAATTTGATAAGCTCAAATTAATACCCTAAAAGTACTAAATCTTTGTCGATTGTAATACTTAGGGATCGAATCCACAGAGAATCAAGAAAACACACAATAGATTATATAGATGAAAAGTAAGCTAAGTGATCAATGAAATTTAAAACAAATACGTAAATTAAACAAGTTGTGATTCGATTGGGAGAAAGACAGATTCATGGTATTTCTCAGGAAATCAAGAAATGCAGATAAAAAAATAGATTAGGGTTCAGGTTACGCACGGTTCTTGAACTCAAATCACTAAAGTATAATTAACCAACTCTCATTGCGAGAATTATCTAAGTCTAAATCCTAGAATTCCAAATCTCTTTGCGAATCCTAAAGTCTAAACCAACTTTTAGTTCAAGTTTGATTTTTTCACAAAACAACTAAACCAAATCTCTTTGTGAATAGTTATTTTGCTCACTCTAAGTTCTATCAGGTTTCTCAATCGCACTCTCGTGTCTAATCTATTAACCTAAGATCTAAGTTCTAGGTGATCAATCTAGAATTAGCTTTGAGAACAATCAAAAGTGAAGAATTAATTCAGATTATGAACCCTAAACAATAAATCAACCTAGCATTCAAAGAAATCCCTTATGAGAACCCTAAACCTAACAGGAGATCTACTCAGACATGGAAATTGCAACAATAAATATGACTGAATAAATACTTGAATAAATAATAAAGAATAGAGTAAAACAAGGGTCCGAAATCTTCTCTCGGACGAACATAGTTTCAGACTTGTCTCCCTCCAAATTCTCTCTCACAAAACCAAAGTAAAAAAATGCATAGCCATCAAAGTGGCTGTAAATTCTAATAAATAACCTAAGTCACGTTTTGGGGCTTCTTGTAAATAATAAAGTCTTATGGGGCAATTTGCAGTTTCTTAAATCTAAATAAAGTCGCGATCCTTATGTTCCTTCGACGGGTATCGATCGATACCATAAGTGTATCGATCGATAGCATAAGTGTATCGATCGATACCATAAGTGTATCGATCGATACTCATGCATCAAATCAGTGTCTCAGCTACAAGATCTCTGCTTGGCTCCAAAATGCTCCAAAATGCTTTAGTATTTCCAATAATGCTCCAAACGTACCTAAAACCTGAAAAGACTCTAAAAGACTCCAAAATACTAGAAAGACTCTATAAAAAGGACTTATATCATGGCTTAAAACGGGTAAAAATCATGATATATCAGACACGTGGCAAGCTCCTTCTCTTAATAACCAATGAAAAAGTTCACATTAAACACATCTCCATAAATTAGGGTTCAGGTTACGCACGGTTCTTGAACTCAAATCACTAAAGTATAATTAACCAACTCTCGTTGCGAGAATTATCTAAGTCTAAATCCTAGAATTCCAAATCTCTTTGCGAATCCTAAAGTCTAAACCAACTTTTAGTTCAAGTTTGATTTGTTCACAAAACAACTAAACCAAATCTCTTTGCGAATAGTTATTTTGCTCACTATAAGTTCTATCAGGTTTCTCAATCGCACTCTCGTGTCTAATCGATTAACCTAAGATCTAAGTTCTAGGTGATCAATCTAAAATTAGCTTTGAGAACAACCTAAAGTGAAGAATTAATTCAGATTATGAACCCTAAACAATAAATCAACCTAGCATTCAAAGAAATCCCTTATGAGAACCCTAAACCTAACAGGAGATCTACTCAGACATGTAAATTGCAACAATAAACATGACTGAATAAATACTTGAATAAATAATAAAGAATAGAGTAAAACAAAGGTCCGCAATCTTCTCTCGGATGAACAGAGTTTCAGACTTGTCTCCTTCCAAATGCTCTCTCACAAAACCAAAGTAAAAAAATGCATAGCCATCAAAGTGGCTGTAAATCCTAATAAATAACATAAATTACGTTTTGGGGCTTCTTGTAAATAATAAAGTCTTCTGGGGTAATTTGCAGTTTCTTAAATCTTCATAAAGTCGCGATCCTTATGTTCCTTCGACGGGTATCGATCGATACCATAAGTGTATCGATCGATAGCATAAGTGTATCGATCGATACCATAAGTGTATCGATCGATACTCATGCATCAAATCGGTGTCTCAGCTACAGGATCTCTGCTTGGCTCCAAAATGCTCCAAAATGCTTTAGTATTTCCAATAATGCTCCAAACGTACCTAAAACCTGAAAAGACTCTAAAAGACTCCAAAATACTAGAAAGACTCTATAAAAAGGACTTATATCATGGCTTAAAACGGGTAAAAATCATGATATATCAGACACGTGGCAAGCTCCTTCTCTTAATAACCAATGAAAAAGTTCAAATTAAACACATCTCCATAAATTAGGCCCATATCTTTCCACTCACGTTCTGACGCTTCCTCTCTTTTCTCTGTTTTTTTCTGGAGATGATGCTATAGGTGATAACACCGGTTTTTGACCATTTTTATGGATCACTTTAATATGCAGGTGTTTGAGGTGTTTTAACTCCATTTTCAATGGTTTTCAAGTGATTTTCATATTAGAGTTTTGAAAGACATTTCAGGTAACTTGAGATCAAAGAGTGCATTTCGGAACAAAAATACGTTTTTGGATAAACTTGGACCGTCAGAAGTCTTGCAGTAAAATAAGACCTTCTCACCGTCCAATCATCCCCAAATTTGGATACAACAAAATGACACAATCACTTTCAAATATAATTGAATTGGAGACAATCCAATGGTTGGATCATCAAATATACGTGAAGCACTAAAGGCAGATGAAATTTCCTTGAAGAAGAGTCCACCGTGGCCAGGAGAGCTCGACCCGCGGCCAAACCTCATTTCGCCGCGGCCACTCCCTGCTGCGACCAAATCAACTCGTTTCTTCACCCGCGACCAAAAACCGTCTTTCCATCAAACCCTAAACAAAGTGAAGATTATATGTACTTGTTTTAGGTATTTTAGAGAGACACACAATTTTCTTTTACGCTTTGAGGCAGAGACGAATCCCTAGCAATTTTTACTCTTGTTCTTCGGTGTGGAGCAAGGATTCTCAATCGGTGTTTTTCGATAGAGAAGCCTTTCTTCATCCCTTTTTCTTATTGTTTTTTTTCTTTTTATTGATTGATTATGTTTACCTGAACTATGGCCGAGTAGTTCTCTTGTTGGGTATAAGGTTTCAAAGGGGCGCTCATGGTTCGATTTCTCATTAGGTTTTTAGATTAGGATACCGATTATGGTTCTTCGTTTTATCATGTCTCTTAATGCATGCTTGCTTGATTGATTTCCTAGCAATTGAACTTAGGTATTTTTAGAACTACGAAAGTACTGGATCCATATGCTTGACCGGATAGACGAGCAAAACCATCACAAGATACAAAAGTATACTTTTGGAGGGATTGTAAGCGTTAACGACTTTTGAGTATCATCATAACTTTTTGTGTGGGCGAAGACGAAACCTACCGGTCGAGTACTAAAGTTATCAGTGTATAGGATGTACGAAAGTAGGCTACATACAGTGTCCGTATTCCAAGTTCAAGAATCCAAAGACGACAAAAAGTCGCTTTAGAAATCCTAGCAAAATCCTTATGAAAATTGACAATGAACCCTTGAGGATATCCAATTGTCCAACACTTCGTTTAATTGTTTTACAACCTCGTTTAATTATTTGCTTGCTTACATACTGTTTTATTTCATCGCTTAACTTAGTTTATTTTTCTAGCTACAATCGTGACAAACAAAACCCCCAAAATTAGTTAACTTCTAGACACAACTTAGAAATCAATAGAAATAGACAACGTTCATCCCCGTGGATTCGATCCCTAAATACTAATGTGTTTGTTGTGCACTTGCAGCCTAGCTAGTGGGTAAAACCCGTGTCAGGAGCGATGCCGACGCATCAAGTTTTTGGCGCCGTTGCCACCGGGGATTAATATTGCTTTTTTAATTTCGTATTCTCTAATTTCTGCTCTAGACAATTTTGATTTCCAAGCTCTTTGTTGCTCTTTTGATATTCTCATTTATCTTTGTCTTTTGTTCTTAGGTGCATGAACACAAGGAGAACTCTTAGAGAAACCGTACCGCAACTAGACGATATCGCCAGACATGAGAGAGAACTCTGAATACTCAAAAGAACTCTAAGGATGACCGAAAACGACCGTCCGGAAGATCAACTAAACCGTGATCACCTTGATCACGAGGATTATCGTGATGTTTCAGATCATGAAGATGACCGAGAGGCTGTCGATGGTGCAAATGACCAGCCACAACTCGATCTCGAAGAAAACTAAAACCAAAACCGAAATGCTGAAAATCCGAGATGACAACTTTCCGTCGATCGTGATGCACCGAGGAACGATGCTCAAGGAAACCCACCGATTACTCCTAATGGCGAGAACGCCAACCGTCCTGTCTTACCCGCTATAATCCTCCAAGGAGACAAGCGCGTAACCGCATCAGTACTGATCATGAGGCACCATATCAATACTTCCAAAACACGAAGGTTCCGAGAAAACGCGGAAAGAAGAAGGGGATACAAAACATAGGCGAACCACATTTTAAATTCGATGAAACCCAAAGAATGTTTGTTCCCAGGACATCTCCTGCTCACACCTAGATCCCACCAAAATTCGAGCTAACGACTTTAACCAAAAGCGCTTGACGGGAGGCAATCCATTTGGTACGTTTTTATTTTTACGTTTATCGTTCTTTTTCTATTAACGCTTTTCTTTTTAGTATTATAGGATTTATATAAAACCCCAAAAACCCAAAAACATTCAAAAAACTAGAAAACACAAAACAAAATGAAGAAGACACCCGAAACGGATCGCAAAACGCCAAAGGAACGAGGGAGAAAACACTGCCGAGGCAAAGCCACTCGGCCGCGGCTGGAGCAGCCCAACCCGCGGCGAGAAGGGCTTCGACCGCGCCTTCGTTGGCTGGTCACGCAGTGAGACGACGTTTGGCAGCAGCTCGAAGAAGCCGACCCACGGCGAAGAGGTGTTTGGCCGCGGTCGCGTGACCCGCGGCCAGACCCATTCCGAACCCAAACATGTCCAGACGTTTCCCGAACCATTCCAAACCCGAACAGTGCAATCCCGAACATGTTCCCGACATAAAATTGAACCTTTCCGGTTTAATTTTCGTGTCCTACTAAGGTAAGTTCCTAAAAGTTTTTGAAAAAAAAAACATAAAACTTCTTTTTGCATAAAACAACTTTACAAAGACAAAAAGAGTATTTCAATATTTAAGCTCTCTTTCTGCTTCTCTTCCAAGAGACTTGGAGATTATGAGCAAAAAAACATTTTTCAATTCTAAAGCTTTTACAAAAATTATTTGGTCCATTCTCACTCTTTTTCAAATGAGATTCCAATTCCACAACTATCTCATCTTTTCCAACAAGGTATGAACCTAAACATCTACTTTTTCATATGAGCTAAACGCTAAGGTTTTTCTTAATTTAACAAGATCTATAGAACTCACATATCTATAGATATGATAGCTAGAAATTGATATAGAACTTGAGATTGAACTTCTAGAATGTCTAGATTTCAATTTTAGCACTTAATTATTATGGATTTGTGATTTTTAGAATTTGAAAATTTCGAGCTTAATTAAAAACGAATTTGAAAAGTAATTTTGATTAATTTGGCAAAGTCTTGTTATATTGATAATTGATAAACGGTAACCTACTGAAATTTGCATGAAGATGAGCTTCAAACCTATTTTTAGAAAAAAGTATGCAAGTGTGTCACAACCCAGAATTTATGATTATCACCTCGATTTGTTTAATTTATGTTCAATATTGCTCGTTTGTGGATTGAATGTGTCTCTTGATACTCGATTTAGTATCCTCACGCATTGAAACCTTTCTATCACAACCATATTCATATTTTTGCCGAGTTGTTTCTCTATTTTGTATGAACAATGGACCACGTGAGAATGCGCATAATTCGCTCGAAGAAGAGCGGTTACATAGGATAATCGTACTGGAGATCAATCTCTAGGCATCCCGAGGAGAGCCAAGGAGGCTCGGATACAACAAGCGTAGAAGACGACACAAATATCGGCGAGTTCTTTGCTAGTCGAAGGCGATCGACTCAAACTCGTGTACATATCCCTCCACGCGACCCGACACCTTCTCCTCCACGCGAACCAACGCCACCTCTGGAATAAAGACAAAAGGTACGATATGTCGGTCCACCATTGGACCCGAATATCGATTACCATGAGAAGCTCGAGAGGATACAAATCGAACACCCTCGGGATTCGAGAAGACGTGTTTTGGTATCTTGATGCACTTAACCTTCGACCTTTCATGGAGCTCAATCTCCCCACCTATGAAGATTTCACCAAGGAATTTCTAGCAACCGTCACCATTTGCTACAAGAGACGCTCCAATCCGAGAGCGAATGACGCTTTGAAGCTTCAATATCTCGATGAGATTTACCCCGAGGAGAATCTCGATAAAGATCTATGGAGCATAATGGGACAAGGCGACTACAACAACAGAAGATCTAAAGCTTCCCTACTCATGAGCAAATATGGGAAGTGTCTGCAAAGGCGAGCTCGTCACTCTTCAATTGCCATTCACCGAAGACACGCGCTATGCTTGCTTCGCTTGTATCATTGCAAAGAATTTGGTGAAGGTGAAACTCGAACCGCTCGCCACGAAGCTCGAAGACACTACTACCGCTTTGGAAGCATCATCACGGCAATTCTACGAGCCGTTCACTTCAATTTCTCGACCGAAACTACACTTCAAGGAACTTGGTTAGGCCTCATGAAATTCTCCCGAGAGCGCACTATCTCTTGCGCTTCACTCGACCCCGACAGGTTTTGCTACAAATAATGCACTAACGTCGGTGAGTCATACTTTGTTTTCTTACCTTCTAAATATGTCTCTAGACTCCGAGAAGGAGCAGCACCTAGATGGATACCATAGACGATGCACTATGTACCTACTGCCACGCGTCTACCGTACACTATTGGATAATTCTTAGTGGCCAAGGCCAACAGAGATGCAGCTGCAGAGCGTACTCGACTACTTCTACAATCACATGCCCGTGCCAAATTTGATAAGCTCAAATTAATACCCTAAAAGTACTAAATCTTTGTCGATTGTAATACTTAGGGATCGAATCCACAGAGAATCAAGAAAACACACAATAGATTATATAGATGAAAAGTAAGCTAAGTGATCAATGAAATTTAAAACAAATACGTAGATTAAACAAGTTGTGATTCGATTGTGAGAAAGATATGTTCAGGGTATTTCTCAGGAAATCAAAGAATGCAGATAAACAAATAAATCAGGGTTCAGGTTACGCACGGTTCTTGAACTCAAATCACTAAAGTATAATTAACCAACTCTCGTTGCGAGAATTATCTAAGTCTAAATCCTAGAATTCTAAATCTCTTTGCGAATCCTAAAGTCTAAACCAGCTTTTAGTTCAAGTTTGATTTGTTCACAAAATAACTAAACCAAATCTCTTTGCGAATAGTTATTTTGCTCACTCTAAGTTCTATCAAGTTTCTCAATCGCACTCTCGTGCCTAATCGATTAACCTAAGATCTAAGTTCTAGGTGATCAATCTAGAATTAGCTTTGAGAACAACCTAAAGTGAATAATTAATTCATATTATGAACCCTAAACAATAAATCAACCTAGCATTCAAATAAATCCCTTATGAGAACCCTAAACCTAACAGGAGATCTACTCAGACATAAAATTGCAACAATAAACATGACTAAATAAATACTTGAATAAATAATAAAGAAGAGAGTAAAACAAGGGTTCGAAATCTTCTCTCGGACGAACAGAGTTTCAGACTTGTCTCCCTCCAAAAGCTCTCTCACAAAACCAAAGTAAAAAAATGCATAGCCATCAAAGTGGCTGTAAATCCTAATAAATAACCCAAGTCACGTTTTGGGTCTTCTTGTAAATAATAAAGTCTTCTGGGGCAATTTGCAGTTTATTAAATCTTCATAAAGTCGCGATCCTTCTGTTCCTTCGACGGGTATCGATCGATACCATAAGTGTATCGATCGATACCATAAGTGTATCGATCGATACTCATGCATCAAATCGGTGTCTCAGCTATAGGATCTCTGCTTGGCTCCAAAATGATCCAAAATGCTTTAGTAGTTCCAATAATGCTCCAAACGTACCTAAAACCTGAAAATACTCTAAAAGACTTCAAAATACTAGAAAGACTCTATAAAAATGACTTATATCATGGCTTAAAACGGGTAAAAACCATGATATATCAACTCCCCCAGACTTAACCTTTGCTTACCCTCAAGCAAAACTGAAAACTAAACCAGAGAAAGAGGTTTGAAAAACACGGAGACTCACTTGTTCTTGAAACATTGCAATGACTATTTTCCTTAGTGCTCCACATATCACATAACCAGTTTCAAATCTAACCACCATGTACTTCTCCGTAGACATTCGCAGCTTCCCAGACTACACACATTTTTTCACAGCATTGTTCGATCAAGCTCATTGTTGTGATTATTACCAAGAACCTTCTAGATTATTTCCCATAAAATATCATGCCAAGTAACCATCCATTTTCACACTTTCTGGTATTATTTTTTCTCCCCCAAACCTATTTCTTATTATATTCTCTTCGCATATACTATTAAAGGTAACGTGAGTATTGATGGTGTTTGCCACCGAATCCCCGGTTCTTCCTTCAAAAGTAATCAAATGTGTAGGCGAATAATGGTATCACATGAAATTTTCCTAACCTCGCTTCCACCTTTGTGTGATCATTCCCTCTGAAGTAGAATAATGGGATCGCTGGAAATTTTCCTAACCCTCTACTCGGAAGAAAATCATTTCATCTTTTAATGCATCTTATTTATTAACTTGTAACAGGGAGAGAAATACCATCACTTTAAACACGTGGGTTCCTTTGTCAGATACGAATGAGGAATCAAGCTCTATGGATATCATTCACATCAATGAAGTGCAAAGAATTTGGCTCAGGCTTTAAAGAACTTTGCTGGAAACATGAGTGTCTTCTAGTTAAATGGTCAGCCTTTGGATTTTTCATTAGTCGATCTAATACTGATTCTGTAGCAATGGTCACTTAAAAGCAAAGTCAGGGCAATAGAGTCAAGAAAAAGATCACAGTCTCCAACAGGTTTTGACTCAATAAAACAAAATTTTGACTCAAAAAGGACTGACTCTAAGAAAAACAAAAACAATGTCAACGACTACCTCCCCCAGACTTGAACAACACTGTCCCCAGTGTTATCTAGCCTAAGGTTGGTGAAAGAAAGCAAAAGAACAGAGTGGAATCATGAAGCACAAGAAGTTACCGTAATGGACTATCGGTATCGACCGACACACGGCCTGGTATCGATCGATACCAGGCGTATACCAGGCGTAGGTCGACACATGTCCTCAAATCATCGGCAATTGGTCAAATGTTATGCCCAATTTTGTGTCAAACGATCCAAGTGTTATGGTTAGCACTGTTAAATCACTCAAACACAAGTCAGATGCAATAAAAGATCATAGATGCATAGATCTACAAAGTTCAAAATCAAAAGAAAATGCAGACAGAAAGACGCAAAAGTTCAAAAGAAAATAAAAAGAAAAAGAAAAAAGAAAGTGAACCAGATAAAAGAGAGGACTAATCCTCATCAGAATCATCATCTCCAGCAGTATGGGACGGTCCTTCGCCTAAAGGTGAGCGTGGGCTAGGAGGACGGATGCAGCCACGACGTGAAATATGGTTCCAGATGCTCTGGAGACTCTCCACCACAAACCTATGAAAGACAGCTTGCTCCATGGTAATCGCATGTGATGGAGGAAAAGTACGCGCAGAAGATGGAGGATGGCGTGCACGTCGAGATCGACCTCCAGCAAGGTCAAGTACTGGCTCATCCTTAGCAGCAGCAGGTACGCTGGTAGAAGAGCCTCGGCCCCGGCGAGTACGAGGTGCAACAATCAATAGGCTCGGGTCAGGCACAAAACGCAGCTGATCGGGGTCGTCACCAATGTCCGTCAGCGCTCTGTTGGGGAGCTGAATCAGAAAATCTCCACATATGTTGGAGAAACACCAACGTCGCTAAGGCTTCAACCACCTGAGGTTCTGCAGATGTCGCTGATCCATAACAGTGCGTGTGGTGACTATCGAACAGCTCGCTGTGTTAATACCGAAGTGCTGGAAGATAGGGGTAAGAAGACTACCCACTGTCTCGGTCTTCCGAGTTGTACCCACGAATGGTTTGATCTTCAGAGAGACCAGGTGATGTGCAAAGATTGCTCCTAGGTTGACCTCGAGGTCGAGCTCAGGCCACTCATAGTTCTCGTCATCAATGATATCTCCAATATCCGGGGAGAACAGAATAAGCTCAGACAGCCGCATCTTGTTAGGCTCCATCTTGCACAAGATAGTGTTGCTCAGAATCCTAACCAGGCAGTGTAGAACAGGATGGCGCACATCCATTTGAGTGGAAATCTTGGAGTAATAGGCTCCGTTCCCGAAATGCTCCCAGAAAACCTGTACATCGAGAAACTGAGTAGGCAGAGCAACTTTCCTGAAGTCCCTGCGGAAACCATAGATGTCGCAGAGATCTGGGAGTGGCAATATGTATCTCACTCCGCGAATCATGAAGGTCATGGTACTTTCCTGTGCGTCCTTAAGGACCTCATCATGATAGTAAATGCGAACTGTCGTAAGGAACTATCGCACCAAGTCAAGGAACATATCATACTGCCTCAGAGGCATAGTACCCAAGCCAATCTTTTCAATCAGACGCCCGAGTTCCCTGTCGATACCTAGACGACGCATGGTATGAGGGTCAACAAACCGAGTGGTCTATACGTCAACGTTCTGCCATGCGTTGTAGAACAACGTGTCATAGTCGTCCCAAGACTCAGAGATGGGCATCTAGACGCAGTCGTCACTCTCAGCAGTCTCTCTATCTGCTCTTTCCCAAACTCTGTTGCAAGGAATCTTGGCCTTCTCGTTCCTCTTAGACCAAGGACCTCGACTTGTGGCAGTATGAGCCACGGGATCAGAGGGAGCAGCTCATGGTTGTGATGGCGGTGCCACTGGTGGTGGAATATCGCGTAGGAAAGAGTGCGGAAGCTCAATATGTTCTGACGCTCCATCAATGTGCATTAGGTAGTAGTCGTTGCCTAGGCAACCGGTCACTGCGCCTCGCCGCCAATGTAAACCATCCAAGATTTTTACACGTTGAAACGAGAGGAATTCCTTTGGATGCGGGTTAGAGCTTGATGCATCATCTGTACGTGTTCTCTTTCGGGTAGACATCTGAAATCAAAGATAAAGAACAAAGCAAACACAGAATAAGCACCAAATCCAACAAGACAGCAACAATCAGCAACAATTTATTCGGAATCCATCACTGCCCGCAGGGTATCGATCGACACCATCAGGGTATCGATCGATACTCTGTTATTTCGAACCAAATTCTCTCACAGCAAAAACAGTCAAGGAATGTACTGAGTATCCACCGATACCAGGTGGTAACGATCGATACTCATCAAATCGCGAACATCACGTATAGATCCACAATCCAAAAATTTCCTAAAGTCGAAACTAATGGCAATTAAGCGTAAGGCGGGTTCCGACTAGTCCTAGAACAACACAATCAAGTAGTATTCGTCCAACACAAGGAGTTCTAAGGGCTAAAGATCGAAAACTCAACCGTTGGTCACAGATTGAAAAAGAGGAGATTCGTTTTTCATATCTTGCAGATCGAGTGAAAAAGTGAGAAAATAAGAATAAGCACGAAAATCCAACTACAATAGACTCTTGAATCACTCAATTCCGTGAAGAAACAAAGATTTGGTGATTTGTAGGAAGTTTTGTTCTTGTATCGGTCGATGGAGGCTAATGAGGAAGAAAGTAAATCCCGTAGGGTTTATAAGAAAACTTACCTAAATGGTGGTATCGACTGATACCAAAAGTGGTGTAGATCGATACACGTAAGTCGGTTCAGGATATTTGCGTTTAACACCGGTATCGATCGATACTGAGCCTCTGAATCTGATTCACGCGACACACAAAACAAAAACTAGAAAAATAAAAGACTCATATGTACAGACTTACCAGTGGATTGCCTCCCACTCAGCGCTCGTTTAACGTCATTAGCTTGATTGTACCGCCGTTCAGGCAGCGGGTGCATCATCCAGAGGCATTATGTGTCCTTCTGGAATTTCGGTGCTCCAAAAATAGTGCTTCACCCTTTGTCCATTGACAGTGAACTCTTCGCCTGAAGGATTTGTCAGGACAATTGCACCATGTGGTCTGACTTCCTTAACTGTGAAAGGACCTGACCAACGAGAACGCAATTTACCAGGAAACAAATGCAAACGAGAGTTATACATGAGTATATGGTCATTGGGTTCAAAGTGTCTGGAGAATATCTTTTTGTCGTGATACGCCTTGGTCATCTCTTTGTACAGCTTTGAGTTTTCATAGGCATTGTGCCTAATCTCATCCAGCTCATTCAACTGAATCAAACGCTTCTCAGCAGCAGACTTGATGTCGAAATTCATCATCTTTGTAGCCAAGGCTGCCTTATGCTCGATTTCAACCGGAAGGTGACACGCTTTCCCATATAGCAAATGAAACGGTGTAGTCCCAAGTGGCGTCTTGAAAGCGGTCCTGTAAGCCCACAGTGCATCATCCAGCCTTGCAGACCAATCCTTCCTATTAGTACCCACAGTATTTTCCAGAATTTCCTTGATCTGTCTGTTGGAAACCTCAACTTGCCAACTAGTCTGAGGATGATAAGGAGTAGCGACACGATGATTCACACCATGCTTTTTCAGCATCTTCTCGAAGACCTTGTTAATAAAGTGAGAACCACCATCACTTATAACAATCTGAGGTACTCCAAATCGAGGGAAAATGATACTCTTGAATAGCTTAAAGACCACAGAAGAATCGTTGGTGGGACTAGCAATTGCTTCCACCCACTTAGATACATAGTCCATAGCAACCAAGATGTACCTGTTTTTGTATGATGAAGGAAAATGACCCATAAAATCGATGCCATAACAATCAAAAATCTCAACCTCAAAGATGAAATTAAATGGCATCTCGTGTTTCTTACTGATATTCCCTCTCCTCTGATACGCATCGCATTGCGAAAAGAAAACATGAGCATCCTTAAACATAGTAGGCCACCAGAAGCGTGCTTGAAGAACCTTAGACACTGTCTTGAAAGTAGCGAAGTGTCCAACATACTCAGATCCATGACAATGAAACAAAACACTAGGTACCTCTGACTCAGCAATGCATCTCCTGTAGATACCATCAGAACAGTGCTTGTACAGGTAAGGTTCATCCCAAAAGAATCGCCTTATGTCGCGCAGAAACTTCTTCTTGTCATACTTCTTGAGGTGCTTTGGCTCTGCATCTGCAGCGAGATAGTTGGCAATATCAGCGAACCATGGCTGATCAGAATCAGCTGCAGCAACTAGATACTCTTCAGAAGAACCAAGGTGTTCAACTGTCAAAACAGGTTCGGAAATCGCCGGGTATCGACCGGCACTAGGGGAGTGTCGATCGATACCGAGACCTGCAATTCGTGGGAATTGCATAGTTTCGACAAAACCCATTTGAAACTCAGTTTCAATGAAGTAAATGGACTCCTCTGGTAGTTGATCATTAATAGGCACGTCTGTATCGATGCGAATCCTCAAAAGATGGTCCGCAACTCCGTTCTCTATTCCTTTCTTGTCCTTAACCTCGATATAAAAACCATGTAGCAAAAAAACCCAACGACAAATGCGAGGCTTGAGATCCTTATTCTGCATTAGATATTTGAGAGCAGCATGATCAGTATGAACAATCACTTTGCTCCCAATTAGGTAGGATCAAAATTTCTCAAAGGAGAAAACAACTACAAGTAGTTCCTTCTCTGTTGTGCTGTAATTCCTCTGAGCATCATCCAATGTCCTGCTGGCATAGTATATAACGTGCAGCTTCTTATCCTTCCTTTGACCCAAGACTGATCCAACAGCGAAATCGCTAGCGTCGCACATGATCTCAAAAGGCAAAGTTCAATCAGGAGGTTGCACAATAGGAGCACTCACCAAATCCTTTTTAATCTCCTCAAAGGCTGCAAGACACTCAAGTGTGAAATCGAACGTGATCTCCTTGCATAATAGAGCGGTGAGTGGGCGAACTAGCTTGGAGAAGTCCTTGATGAATCTTTTGTAAGACCCAGCATGACCAAGGAAGCTTCGAATATCCTTCACAGAATTCGGTGGTTGGAAGCTTGTCATGACCTGAATCTTGGCTTTGTCAACTTCGATCCCAGCTTCAGAAACCTTGTGCCCAAGCACGATGCCATCCTGAACCATAAAGTGACACTTTTCCCAATTAAGGACAAAGTGTTTCACTTCACATCTCTCTAGCACCTTGCACAAGTTATCCAGACAGCTCTTGAATGATGATCCATACACTGAAAAATCATCCATGAACACCTCCATAAAATCCTCAATCATGTCTATGAAGATAGACATCATGCATCTCTGAAAAGTGGCTGGAGCATTACACAATCCAAATGGAATTCTCCTGTATGCGAATGTGCCATAGGGACATGTAAAAGTCATATTCCCTTGGTCATCCGGATGTATCGGAATCTGGAAGAAACCTGAATACCCATCGAGAAAACAGTAGTAGGGATGACTAGCCAACCTTTCCAACATCTGGTCAACGTTCGACAATGGGAAGTGATCTTTCCTTGTGGATGCATTCAACTTCTTGTAGTCAATGCACATTCGATACCCAGTGATAGTCCTAGTAGGAATCATCTCATCCTTCTCATTCTTCACCACAGTTATCCCTCCCTTCTTAGGAACAACGTGCACAGGACTAACCCAAGAACTGTCCGAGATGGCATAGATAACCCCTGCATCCAAGAGTTTCATGACCTCCTTCTTAACCACTTCTTTCAGGTTTGGATTCAGCCTCCTATAATGCTCAATTGAAGCATTTGACTCGTCCTCAAGATGAATCCTATGCATGCACAGGTTCGGTGCTATACCTGAAATATCATCAAGAGAATATCCAAGAGCTTTGCGATACTTTCGCAGCTTGCTCAGCAGTAAGGTAATCTCTGCGTTGTTCAAAGAAGCATTAATAATCACCGGGTATGGAGAATTAGGATCAAGAAAACCATACCTTAGATTCGCAGGAAGTGGCTTGAGTTCCACCTTTGGAGCTTTCTCCTCATTCCAATCTCCAAGCCCAGCAGCTTGCTTAGAACTATCGGCCAACTCCCTTTTTGGTCGCAGGGTATCGATCGATACCAGGGTTATCGATCGATATTGGTGGTGTTGTATCGAGCATCTTCGAGTATCCAGCAGCTACATTATCCAAGTAAACCTCTGACTCAGCTGAACAGACCAATGCTCGTTCTAGTGGATCCTCAGGAAGCATCTCCAGGAAGTACTCTTCAGCAATGTCATTGAAGGTATCTACAAAGAAAGTCTGACCATCGATGGTTGGTTTCTTCATCATTTTCTCCATATGGAAAGTCATGACCAGTTCACCGATGTTAAGAGCGATCCTCCCATTCTTGCAATCAATCAAAGCACCAGTTGTTGCTACGAATGGCCTTTCCAAGATAAGAGGGTCTCTGGGTTCTGCATCATACTCCAGGACAATGAAATCAGTCGGGATTAAACAATTTCTAATCTTAATTGGGACGTCTTCAAGTACTCCTTCTGGGGGTCGAACGGAGCGATCAACAAGTATCAGAGAGATCTTTGTGGCTGTGAAGTCTGTCATTCCCATCCTTTTAGCAACTGAGTATGGCATGAGATTCACACTCGAACCAAGGTCGCAAAGAGAACGTTCGAACCTTTCTGTGAAGATTGTACAATCCAACACAAAACTCCATGGATCTGATAGCTTCTTTGGGATCCTGTTTGTCAAGATCGCGTTGCACTCATGAGAGATCATCAGAACACCATCCTCAAGGTTCACATTGCTTGATACCATTCTCTTAACATATCTCCTGAAAGCTGGAGAACTCTTGATAGCATCGATAAAAGGAAATTCAACAATCAACTTATCTATGATTGCCTTGCATTTAGAGTCTTCTACCTCCTTCTTAGTCTTCCCAGTAGCCCTGGGATAAGGTATCATCGGTGTGTAAACTCTCTCTGCAACTACATTAGGCACTTCCTTCGAAACCTTAGGTGTTGGTTCGACTGCAGGATCAGTGTCGATCGATACAGGAGTGGTATCGATCGATACACGGGATTTTGATTCGTCCCGTGAAGGTATTTTGACAGGTGTCGATCGATGCTGGCTAGTGTCGATCGATACTGGGGCGATTTCAGAATCCTCATCGTCAAGATCAACGAAAATAACTGCAGTTTGGCCAATTTTCACTCTTTGATTGACCTCTTTTCCACTCCTCAAGGTGATTGCATTGATATGAGCCCTTGGGTTCTCTCATTTCCCTGGAAGAAAATCTTCTTGCCTTTTCACAGCCTCTGAAGTCTGAGAAATCTGAGTTTCATGCTTCTTCTGATGAATACCGAGAGCGTCGATCCTTCCACTCAGATCTTTGTACATGGCATCCATCTTACCATTGAAGTCCACTGTTATATGCTGCTGTCCTTGAACCAGCTGTTCAAGCATGAACTCAATCTTGCTCTCTGGAGTTTTAGCAGGTACATGTTGATAAGAAGAATTCACATAGTTCCTGGTATAACCACCGTTCTGAGAAGGTTTCTGGCTAAACTGATTCGACCCAAAACCACTTGGATTAGCTTCAGATTTGAATCCTCCTTGCTGGAAATTGTTGTTGAAGTTTCGGTTGTTGTTGTATTGATTCCTCTGACCTTGAAAACCAGAGCCACCAATGTAGTTAACATCCTCTTCTTCATCTTCATTGATATTCTCGACTTCCTCAGCAAAATGAATTGCCTTCATCGATTTTCCCAGCAAGAGATTGTGCATTGAATCTAACTTAGCATGAACATTAGCAATATGCGATCCATCAACTCCTCCAGCCTGCTGCTTCCGCTCGAAATCGGCATTCTTGGTGCTATTGCTAGACGCCAAGTTCTCAATCAGAACAACTGCATCATCTGGATACATGGTGTTGAAATTTCCATTACTCGCAGCATCCAAAGCCATCTGGTACCTCCAATCGACCCCTCTGTAGAAAGTACCCAGCAGCTGAACTTGAGTGAATCCATGATGCGGACAATCTCTCTGATATGACCTGAAACGAATCCAAACAGCCTTGAGTGCCTCTGTCGGACCTTGAGAAAACTGAGAAATCTTGGTCCTGAGCTCTTCGGATCTCGCATCAACATAGAAATTATTCAAGAATGCATTCTTCGTCTCATCCCATGTAGTTAGTGAACCAGGGGGCAACTGCTTCAGCCAATAAGCTGCATCCCCACCAAGAGAGTATGGAAACAGCTTGCAAAAGAGGTACTCATTGGGCACTCCATTGTACTTCATACCAGTGACCAAATCTTCAAACCTCTCGATATTATCAATAGGATGTTCATGAGATAGACCATGGAAAAGATGCTGACTCACAAGAGCGTAGTAAGCAGGTTTCAGCCCAAAGTCATTCCTCTGAAAAGTTGGAATGCGAATCGCAGCTCGATTGGCATAGAACTGATCAGGTCTGTTGTGCTCACCAAGTGTCCTCCCACGATTAGTCACAGCATTCGCATCGATAATCTCCTTGACAACAACAGGAGGTGGAATTATGTTCCCCTCTCCGTCCAATCGTTATCCTCTCGCATTGCAAAAATGACCCTCTTGGTCTCTGTAAGCACCAGCTGCATCTTGAACCAAAACCACTGGATTATTGTTCATCTATGTTGGCTTATTTGCTTTTCTGTTTGTGCGTTCCAAAAGTGCTAGCTTCTCTAATGACAGATTAACTACCGGAGTGCTCTTGTTCCTTCTGGTTTCACGATTAGGCATGCATCTGAAACACAAAAGTCAAGAACGTAAGTAACACAAAATTTCACGACGGATATCGACCGATACCACTAGGGTGTCGATCGATATTGGTCGAACTTAGTCGAAAATCTCAAACTAAAATCTAATGGCGAATTGAGTCGCCGGAAACGGTGCCAAATTTGATAAGCTCAAATTAATACCCTAAAAGTACTACATCTTTGTCGATTGTATTACTTAGGGATCAAATCCACAGAGAATCAAGAAAACACAAAATAGATTAAGCTAAGTGATCAATAGAATTTAAAACAAATACGTAAATTAAACAAGTTGTGATTCGATTTGGAGAAAGACAGGTTCATGGTATTTCTCAGGAAATCAAGGAATGCAGATAAAAAATAAATTAGGGTTCAGGTTACGCACGGTTCTTGAACTCAAATCACTAAAGTATAATTAACCAACTCTCGTTGCTAGAATTATCTAAGTCTAAATCCTAGAATTCCAAATCTCTTTGCGAATCCTAAAGTCTAAACCAACTTTTAGTTCAAGTTTGATTTGTTCACAAAACAACTAAACCAAATCTCTTTGCGAATAGTTATTTTGCTCACTCTAAGTTCTATCAGGTTTCTCAATCGCACTCTCGTGTCTAATCGATTAACCTAAGATCTAAGTTCTAGGTGATCAATCTAAAATTTAGCTTTGAGAACAACCTAAAATGAAGAATTAATTCAGATTATGAACCCTAAACAATAAATCAACCTAGCATTTAAAGAAATCCCTTATGAGAACCCTAAACCTAACAGGAGATCTACTCAGACATGTAAATTGCAACAATAAACATGACTGAATAAATACTTGAATAAATAATAAAGAATAGAGTAAAACAAGGGTCCGCAATCTTCTCTCGGATGAACAGAGTTTCAGACTTGTCTCCCTCCAAATGCTCTCTCACAAAACCAAAGTAAAAAAATGCATAGCCATCAAAGTGGCTGTAAATCCTAATAAATAACATAAATCACGTTTTGGGGCTTCTTGTAAATAATAAAGTCTTCTGGGGTAATTTGCAGTTTCTTAAATCTTCATAAAGTTGCGATCCTTATGTTCCTTCGACGGGTATCGATCGATACCATAAGTGTATCGATCGATAGCATAAGTGTATGTTATCGATCGATACCATAAGTGTATCGATCGATACTCATGCATCAAATCGGTGTCTCAGCTAAAGGATCTCTGCTTGGCTCCAAAATGCTCCAAAATGCTTTAGTATTTCCAATAATGCTCCAAACGTACCTAAAACCTGAAAAGACTCTAAAAGACTCCAAAATATTAGAAAGACTCTATAAAAAGGACTTATATCATGACTTAAAACGGGTAAAAATCATGATATATCAGACACGTGGCAAGCTCCTTCTCTTAATAACCAATGAAAAAGTTCAAATTAAACACATCTCCATAAATTAGGCCCATATCTTTCCATTCACGTTCTGACGCTTCCTCTCTTTTCTCTGTTTTTTCTGGAGAAGATGCTATAGGTGATAACACCGGTTTTTGACCATTTTTATGGATCACTTTAATATGCAGGTGTTTTAACTCCATTTTCAATGGTTTTCAAGTGATTTTCATATTAGAGTTTTGAAAGACATTTCAGGTAACTTGAGATAAAAAGTGCGTTTCGGAACAAAAATACGTTTTTGGATAAACTTGGACCGTCAGAAGTCTTACAGTCAAAGAAGACCTTCTCACCGTCCAATCATCCCCAAATTTGGATACAACAAAATGACACAATCAGCTTTCAAATGTAATTGAATTGGAGACAATCCAATGGTTGGATCATCAAATATACGTGAAGCACTAAAGGCAGATGAAATTGCCTTGAAGAAGAGTCCACCGTGGCCAGGAGAGCTCGACCCGCGGCCAAACCTCATTTCGCCGCGGCCACTCCCTACTGCGACCAAATCAACTCGTTTCTTCACCTGAGACCAAAAACCGTCTTTTCATCAAACCCTAAACAAAGTGAAGACTATATGTACTTGTTTTAGGTATTTTAGAGAGACACACAATTTTCTTTTACGCTTTGAGGCAGAGACGAATCCCTAGCAATTTTTACTCTTGTTCTTCGGTGTGGAGCAAGGATTCTCGATCGGTATTTTTCGATAGAGAAGCCTTTCTTCATCCCTTTTTCTTATTGTTTTTTTCTTTTTATTGATTGATTATGTTTACCTGAACTATGGCCGAGTAGTTCTCTTGTTGGGTATAAGGTTTCAAAGGGGTGCTCATGGTTCGATTTCTCATTAGGTTTTTAGACTAGGATACCGATTATGGTTCTTCGTTTTATCATGTCTCTTAATGCATTCTTGCTTGATTGATCTCCTAGCAATTGAACTTAAGTATTTTTAGAACTACGAAAGTACTGGATCCATATGCTTGACCGGATAGACGAGAAAAACAATCACAATATACAAAAGTATACTTTTGGAGGGATTGTAAGCGTTAACGACTTTTGAGTATCATCATAACGTTTTGTGTGGGCGAAGACGAAACCTACCAGTCGAGTACTAAAGTTATCAGTGTATAGGATGTACAAAAGTAGGCTACACACAGTGTCCGTATTCCAAGTTCAAGAATCCAAAGACGACAAAAAGTCGCTTTAGAAATCCTAGCAAAATCCTTATGAAAATCGACCATGAACCCTTGAGAATATCCAATTGCCCAACAGTTCGTTTAATTGTTTTACAACCTCGTTTAATTATTTGCTTGCTTACCTACTGTTTTATTTCATCACTTAATTTAGTTTATTTTTCTAGCTACAATCGTGACAAACAAAACCCCCAAAATTAGTTTACTTCTAGACACAACTTAGAAATCAATAGAAAGCGACAACGTTCATCCCCGTGGATTCGATCCCTAAATACTAATGTGTTTGTTGTGCACTTGCAGCCTAGCTAATGGGTAAAACCCGTGTCAGGAGCGATCCCGATGCATCAAGTTTTTGGCGCCATTGCCACCGGGGATTGATATTGCTTGTTTAATTTCGTATTCTCTAATTTCTGCTCTAGACAATTTTGATTTTCAAGATCTTTGTTGCTCTTTTGATATTCTCCTTTATCTTTGTCTTTTGTTCTTAGGTGCATGAACACAAGGAGAACTCCTAGAGAAACCCTACCGCAACTAGACGATATCGCCAGACATGAGAGAGAACTCTGAATACTCAAAAGAACTCTAAGGATGACCGAAAACGACCGTCCGGAAGATCAACTAAACCGTGATCACCTTGATCACGAGGATTATCGTAATGTTTCAGATCAGGAAGATGACCGAGAGGCTGTCGATGGTGCAAATGACCAGCCACAACACGATCTCGAAGAAAACCAAAGCCAAAACCGAAATGCTGAAAATCCGAGATGACAACTTCCCATCGATCGTGATGCACCGAGGAACGATGCTCAAGGAAACCCACCGATTACTCCTAATGGCGAGAACGCCAACCGTCCTGTCTTACCCGCTATAATCCTCCAAGGAGACAAGCGCGTAACCGCATCATTACTGGTCTTGAGGCACCATATCAATACTTCCAAAACGCGAAGGTTCCGAGAAAATGCGGAAAGAAGAAGGGGATACAAAACATAGGCGAACCACATTTTAAATTCGATGAAACCCAAAGAATGTTTGTTCCCAGGACATCTCCTGCTCACACCTAGATCCCACCAAAATTCGAGCTAACGACTTTAACCAAAAGCGCTTGATGGGAGGCAATCCATTTGGTACGTTTTTATTTTTAATTTTATCGTTCTTTTTCTATTAACGCTTTTCTTTTTAGTATTACAAGATTTATATAAAACTCCAAAACCCCAAAAACATTTAAAAAAAACTAGAAAACACAAAACAAAATGAAGAAGACACTCGAAACGGATTGCGAAACGCCAAAGAAACGAGGGAGAAAACACTCCCGAGGCAAAGCCACTCGGCCGCGGCTGGAGCAGCCCGACCCGCGGCGAGAAGGGCTTCGACCGCGCCTTCGTTGGCCGGTCACGCAGTGAGACGACGTTTGGCCGCAGCTCGAAGAAGCCGACCCACGGCGAAGAGGTGTTTGGCCGCGGTCGCGTGACCAGCGGCCAGACCCATTCCGAACCCAAATATGTCCCGACGTTTCCCGAACCATTCCAAACCCGAACAGTGCAATCCCGAACATGTTCCCTACATAAAATTGAACATTTCCGGTTTAATTTTTGTGTCCTACTAAGGTAAGTTCCTAAAAGTTTTTGAAAAAAAAACATAAAACTTCTTTTTGCATAAAACAACTTTCCAAAGACAAAAATAGTATTTCAATATTTAAGCTCTCTTTCTGCTTCTCTTCCAAGAGACTTGGAGATTATGAGCAAGAAAACCTTTTTCAATTCTAAAGCTTTTACAAAAATTATTTGGTCCATTCTCACTCTTTTTCAAATGAGATTCTAATTCCACAACTATCTCATCTTTTCCAACAAGGTGTGAACCTAAACCTCTACTTTTTCATATGAGCTAAACGCTAAGGTTTTTCTTAATTTAAAAAGATCTATAGAACTCACATATCTATAGATATGATAGCTAGAAATTGATATAGAACTTGAGATTGAACTTCTAGAATGTCTAGATTTCAATTTTAGCACTTAATTATTATGGATTTGTGATTTTTAGAGTTTGAAAATTTCGAGCTTAATTAAAAACGAATTTGGAAAGTAATTTTGATTAATTTGGCAAAGTCTTGTTATATTGATAATTGATAAATGGTAACCTACTGAAATTTGCAAGAAGATGAGCTTCAAACCTATTTTTAGAAAAAAGTATGCAAGTGCGTCACAACCCGGAATTTATGATTATCACCTCGATTTGCTTAATTTATGTTCAATATTGCTCGTTTGTGGATTGAATGTGTCTCTTGATACTCGATTTAGTATCCTCGCGCATTGAAACCTTTCGATCACAACCATATTCATATTTTTGCCTAGTTGTTTCTCTATTTTGTAGGAACAATGGACCACGTGAGAATGCGCACAATTCGCTCGAAGAAGAGCGGTTACATAGGATAATCGTACTGGAGATCAATCTCTAGGCATCCCGAGGAGAGCCAAGGAGGCTCGGATGCAACAAGCGTAGAAGACGACACAAATATCGGGGAGTTCTTTGCTAGTCGAAGGCGATCGACTCAAACTCGTGTAACTATCCTTCCACGCGGCCCGACACCTTCTCATCCACACGAACCAACGCCACCTCTGGAATAAAGACAAAAGGTACGATATGTCGGTCCACCATTGGACCCGAATATCGATTACCATGAGAAGCTCAAGAGGATACAAATCGAATCCACTCCTTGCATAGATTACTCGACTCTCGACACCCTCGGGATTCGAGAAGACGTGTTTTGGTATCTTGATACACTTAACCTTCGACCTTTCATGGAGCTCAATCTCCCCACCTATGAAGATTTCACCAAGGAATTTCTAGCAACCGTCACCATGTGCTACAAGAGACGCTCCAATCCGAGAGCGAATGACGCTTTGAAGTTTCAATATCTCGATGAGATTCACCCCGAGGAGAATCTCTATAAAGATCTATGGAGCATATTGGGACAAGGCGACTACGACAACAGAAGATCTAAAGCTTCCCTACTCATGCATCCCGTTGTCCGCTTCGTACACAATCTCTTAGCGCACACTATATTCTCGAGAGCAAATATGGGAAGTGTCTGCAAAGGCGAGCTCGTCACTCTTCAATTGCCATTCACCGAAGACCCGCGCTATGCTTGCTTCGCTTGTATAATTGCAAAGAATTTGGTGAAGGTGAAACTCGAACCGCTCGCCACGAAGCCCGAAGACACTACTACCGCTTTGGAAGCATCATCACGGCGATTCTACGAGTCGTTCACTTTGATTTCTCGACCGAGACTACACTTCAAGGAACTTGGTTAGGCCTCATGAAATTCTCCCGAGAGCGCACTATCTCTTGCGCTTCACTCGACGCCGACAGGTTTGGCTACAAATAATGCACTAACGTCGGTTAGTCATACTTTGTTTTCTTACCTTCTAACTATGTCTCTAGACTCCGAGAAGGAGCAGCACCTAGATGGATACCATAGACGATGGACTATGTACCTACTGCCACGCGTCTACCGTACACTATTGGATAATTCTTAGTGGCCAAGGCTAACAGAGATGCAGCTGCAGAGCGTACTCGACTACTTCTAGAATCACATGCCCGTGCACCATCCGCTCCCGAGAGCTCATCACACGCACACAGACCAGAATACGCAGCCATGGAGAAGAAGATATCACAACAAGAGAGACGATACAAGCGTATATGATGCGCTTTCTCGAAGAGCATCACCAGTCTGATGGCAACTTGCCCGACCCGGAGACATATAGCTTAGGCGATTCCTAGCCATACACTTCATCACCACGGTTCAATCGATCATCTTCCCTTTCTTCTTTTTATTTTTATTTTATTTTCGAACTCTTTTATTTATTTGCAATTTTATTTTCATGTCTTTTACATCTTTTCACCAACTTTTTCACACTAGGGACAATGTGATTTAAGTCTGGGGGAGGATGCTTATCCGTTACTAATTTATTTTTCTTTGTTTTGAATTTCTCGCTTTGAATTTTAAACTATTCGTGTAATATTTTTCAATTTTTATTAAGTATTTTTCACGAACATTGAAATAAAATCTCTGCTAATTTTGACATGTGTGCTTCTACGCTATCTCCACGTGCCAGCTCTTTTGTGGTTGGGTACTAGACTAGGCGGTAGCTAGAATGCTTGCAATACGACATCCCAGAGGATTTCGACCCATATAGATTATTTCTGATAGGATATACTAGCTTACTTTTTTTGAACTTAATTTAAATTTAATTTTCTTATCAAAGGTTTTAGGTGAGACAACGAATCATACATCTAGGACATCTTTTCCTTTTTACCACTCTTTGTTGTCCTAGATGGCAAGTTCATCTTTAGCTGGTACCACACTCCAAACCTTAGCCATCATTTTTTAACCTCTCTATTGCCTCTCTTGTTGTCTTATGTGCAGATATATGTGCAAAAACGCCGGAGAGGGAAGAACGACACAATTTTCAGTCACTCGAGAAGATGGAAGACTAGATGAATTCAGTTATGGAGGTATCAACAAATCAAGCTTAAAAGTTTTCTTAGAAATCTTTTATCACTGGTAATTTTCAATATATATATATATTGAAAGGAAAGGAAACAAAAGCCTAAGAGTCTTAGGAGAGTCGATATTTTTATACCAAGGCAACAATGTTTCGTTTATAAGGAGTGAGAAGCATTTCCCGGAGAAAAATCTAAGTCCGGGGGAAAAGCAGAAAAGTTCTGTCAAAGGGAGAAAAGTCCCGAAGAAAAAAATAATTCGCAACTACACTTATACGAGTAGGAAGTGACTGGAAACTGGGGATATCAACAGCTCCATCCTCTCTTACTGTTTTGCAAAATATCTAGCATCCTCCAGAAGATATACGGTAACCCGAAACACTTTTAACCTCACCTCTAAAAAGCCCTTAATGCCTAGCCTCGGTTGTATTTTTGATGAGAATCACGCAACCCTTAATGAATGTTAAGAGCTAGTTGACTGAAAGTTAGGTTTCGAGTGGTTAGATATTTTTCGTATGACGGATACGGTGGACTAGTAATGCAGTACTTTAGTGATAGTTTTCTAGACTAAGTTTGATTGATGCATTACATTGGTTATGGTTTAGAAGAATGGTCACTGAGAATTTTTGTTAGTTCCTACTTTTTCAAAACTTCTTTCTGAGTTTAGATTTCTGTTTTGTTTGAGGACAAATAAAGATTTAAGCCTGGAAGAGTTGATAACACCGGTTTTTGACCATTTTTATGGATCACTTTAATATCTTTTGCAGGTGTTTTAACTCCGTTTTCAATGGTCTTCAAGTGATTTCCATGTTTTAGAGTTTTGAAATACATTTCAGGTAACTTGGGATAAAAGAGAAGGTTTTCAAGTGATTTCCATGGTGAGAAGGTCTTCTTTGATTGCAAGATTTCTGACGGTCCAAGTTTATCCAAAAATGTACTTTTGTTCCGAAACGTTCATCCCCAAATTTGGATACAACAAAGAAGACAAAACCATCTTTCAAATGCATTTGGATTGGAGATAATCCAATGGTTGGATCATCAAATATACCCGAAGCATTGAAGGCAGATGAAGCTGCCTCGAAGAAGAGTCCACCGCGGCCAAGAACAATTTCGTCGCGGCCAGGAGAGCTCGACCCGCGGCCAAACCTCATTTCGCCGCGACCACTCCCTGCTGCGACCAAATCAATTCGTTTCTTCACCCGAGGCCAAAACCGTCTTTTCACATCAAACCCTAAACGAAGTGAAGGCAATAAATACTTGTTTCAGGTCTTTTAGATAGACACACAATTTTCTTTTACGCTTTGAGGTAGAGATGAATCCCTAGCAACTTTTACTCTTGTTCTTCGTTGTGGAGCAAGGACTCTCGATCGGTGTTCTTCGATAGAGAAGCCTTTCTTCATCTCGTTTTCTTACTGTTTTCTTTTTATTTATTGATTATGTTTACCTCAGCTATATATGGCTAAGTAGTTCTCTTGTTGGGTATAAAGTTTCAAAGGGGCTCTCATGGTTCGATTTCGCATTAAGTTTTTAGACTAGGATACCGCTTAGGGTTCTTCGTTTTATCCTTTCTCTTAATGCATGTTTGCTTAGTTGATCTCCTTGCAACTGAACTTATGTATTTTTAGAATTACAAAAGTACTGGATCCATATGCTTGACCTAGGGTAGACGAGCAAAACCGTCACAAGATACGAAAGTATACTTGTGGAGGGATTGTAAGCGTTAACGACTTTTGAGTATCATCACAACTTTTTGCGCGGGCGGAGACATAAGCTACTGGTCGAGTACTAAAGTTATCGGTGTGTAGGATGTACGAAAATAGGCCACACACAGTGTACGTGTTCCAAGTTCAAGAATCCAAAGACGACAAAAGTCGCTTTAGAAATCCTAGCAAAATCCTTATGAAAATCGGCCATGAACCCTAGAGAATACCCGATTGCCCAGCACTTCGTTTAATTGTTTTACAACCTCGTTTAATTATTTGCTTGCTTACCTACTGTTTTATTTCATCACTTAATTTAGTTTATTTTTCTAGCTACAATCGTGACAAAAAAAACTCCCAAAGTTTGTTTACGTCTAGACACAACTTAGAAATCAATAGAAATCGACAACGTTCATCCCCATGGATTCGATCCCTAAATACTACTGCGTTTGATGTGCACTTGTAGCCTAGCTAAAGGGTAAAACCCGTGTCGGGAGCGATCCCGACGCATCAATAGGCTAGGGAAAGAGGAGAGAGAGACGAACAGCTAAAAATGAAGGCATCTCGATCGATTGTTCTTCAGCAAATCATGAGTAGGACTTTGATTTTAGAGTTCACGACAAATTAATTTCTTTTTCGTTTTAGATTAGTGTTATAACCAGACATGTAGAAATCATTTTTCCCCTTGGTTTTGTTCGTTTTGTGGGTACTTCAATATTGTTCTCGAATTGCTTCTTATATCTACAACTGACACATCCACATACAAACAAAGTGAAACGAAATCATTGCAAGTTATTAAAAATTCCTTTTCTGCGATTGGAATATTCTTATTTGTGAGATTTTTCCTATCTCGATTTTTGATAAGAATAATTGAGTGATTGTGCAAATTGAATCTAAAATAGTTGTTATTGTTGTGTTGAAAGGTGATGTTGTTGTGTTAGAGGGCAAAAATGTAGGAAAAGGAAGAAATCACAAGTTATTGGTGATTGTTGAGAATCGAACTCTCCATTCAACCCAAAACGTGACTGAAGACTTCAATCAATAACGAACAATCAAGACACCGATATGTTCACCCAGCTCACGGTGTTACGGTTAGGATCTTTCGATCCCCAACTTGGATTGATCATCGGAAATTACCTCTGGCGTGGTCGTACATGAAGATTGCTCTTGTAAGATCCATGTTTTTGGAGATACAACATTGATGCAGTGTGCAACACATGGAAGCCTTGGACGCGGGAAAAGATGCAATAACACCAAGAGGACGTGGCATGGGTCAAAAGGAAAATGAAGAAGAAGCTGACGTGGCAGCGATCTAGTGGAGATGGGAGGAAGCTTGCGTGAGTATCAAGGATGATATGTCGAATCAAGGATCACGAAACGCCAAAGGAACGAAGGAGAAAATGACCCGAGAGGAAGAGCCATTCGGCCGCGGCAGGAGGAGCTGCACCCACAACGGATGAGCTCTCGACCGCGCCTTCGTTGGCCGGTCCCGCGGCGAGTAGGCGATCAGCCGCAGTTGCACAAGCCTGACCCACGGCGAAGAAGCGTTTGGCCGCGGTCGCGTAGGCTCGACCCACGACCAAGTTGTTTCGACCCGAAACTTCATTCCAACATTTCCCGAACCGTTTCCACCCTTTAACTGTGCAATCCAGAACATGTTCCAGACATGAAGTTAAACCAAAACTGGTTTAATTTTTGTGTCCCGGTAAGGTAAGTCCCGAAAAGTTTTTTGAAAAACACAAGACTTCTTTTTGCATAAAACAACTTTTCAAAGCCAGAAAGAGTATTTTAGATTTGAGCTCTATTTTTTCTTCTCTTCCAAGAGACTTGGAGATTTTGATCAAGAACAACTTTTTCAATTTTCAAATTTTTACAAAAATTCTTTGGTCCACTCTAACTCTTTTTCAAAGGAGATTCCAATTCCTCAACTATCGCATCATTTCCAACAAGGTATGATCTTAAACCTCTACTTTTTCATATGATCCAAACCCTAGATTTTTCTTAATTTAAATAGATATTGTTAGAGAACTCTAAATTGAACTTCTAGAATGATTAGATTTCAATTTTATCACTTAATTATTATGGATTTGAGATTTTTAGAATTTGAAATTTTCAAGCTTAATTAAAAACGAATTTGGAGAGTAGCTTTGATTAATTTGACCAAGTCTTGTTTAGTTGATGATTAATATACGGTAATCTATTAAGTTTGCATAAGAATGAGCTTAAGATATATTTTTAAAATTTTTATGCAAAGTACGTCACAAATCTGAAATTAGTCATTGGCATCTCGATTTGCTAGATTTACAATTGATATTACTCGTTTGTTTATTGAATGTATCTCTTGATACTCAGTATCCTCGCGCATTGAAACTTTTCAATCACAACCATGTTCATATTTTTGTCAAGATTTGTTTTCTATTTTGTTGGAACAATGGACCATGTGAGATCTCGCATAACACGCTCTAAGAAGAGCGGATACGTAGGAGAATCATCATGGAGATCAATCTCTAGGCGTCCCAAGGAGAACCAAGGCGATCCGGATACAACTAATGTGGAGGATGACACTAATCTCGCCCAGTACGTGATGAGCAAAAGACGACTGCGAGCTCGAGCTCACGCAACACTCCCTTCACGTGACCCGACACTTTCTCCTCCACGCGAACCAACGCCACCTCCGAAACCAAGACCAAGGGTACGATATGCTGGACAGTCTATGGACCCGAATATCGATTACCTTGAGAAGCTCAAGAGGATGGTTATCAAATCAACACCTTGTATAAATTACTCGACTCTCGACACGCTCGTGATTATAGAAGACGTGATTTGGTATCTTGATGCACTTAACCTTCGACCTTTCATGGAGCTCAATCTCCCCACCTACGAAGATCTCACCAATGAATTCTTAGCAACCTTCACCATGTGCTACAAGAGACGCTCTAATCCAAGAACGATGGACGGTACACTTACTTTTACCATACATGGATAGTCTTATGCGCTAACCGTTCAAGAACTTTGTGAATCTCGTAGTATGAAGCCAGTGAAATATTATCTTCAGGTAAGATATCTCTCACAAAATCAGCTATCGCATCAACACAATCCTCGGCTAAGTTGAACAACGTCTTTATAGTCATCAACTTGCTTGCAGTTGATAGAGGCGATATTCCATCTCTACATCCTTTGTATAATGGTTGCTTAGACGCATCTAGCATATCAAAAAACTTTTGCTATTCTAAATTTTGTTCCTCTATCTTGTTACCATCTTCAACATGATATGATGCTATGTTTTCACGAAATGCATCATTCACCATCTGAACAGTACATGCATTTACATCTACTTCCGGTGTTGGTTCCTCTAACCTACCCGAAATACTACCAAACCTATCCGATGTGCTACCATAATATTGAACCATTGAATAAGTTTCTCCATGGGTATACCAAATCTTGTAACCAAGCATAAATCCAGTCCCATATAATGACTTCCATACTTCCCTAACAGAGTCTAATCTATGATTCCGATATTTAGTACAAGGACAATACATTTTACCGTATTCTGATGTCATGCTATTGTTTGTCGCAAAGTTTATGAACTCTTTCACAACTTGTGCGAACTCATCCGTCAATTCCCCCGTCGCGGGATCATGCGGAGGTTTGTCCATCCACGATCGAAAATAAGACATTGTGTAAGTTATTTTTGCTGTGTGTATGTTGTGAATGTTGTGAATGAGAGGGAGAAATATTTATAGAGAAATATTCATCGACTTTCCGACGGATTTAATGACTATATAACGGCTACTACAACAAATACATTAACAGATATATAGCCGTCGGAAATCGGTCAGAAAATTCTAACCGACAGAAATTCCTCGGATATCGGTCGGAAATTCCCCACAGATTTCCGACGGCCTTGAATCGGTCGAAAATTTTCAACCGATTTCCGAGGGAATACCAGCGAATATAAATTCGTCGGAAATCCGTCGGAAAATTTCCACCAATTTTTGACGACCATGAATCCGTCGGAATTTTCTGACTGATTTCCGAGGAATTTAAAATCGCCGGTATTCCCTCGGGAATCCGTCAGAAAATTCCGACCAATTCATGGTCGTCGGAAATCACAGTGTTTTCTTGTAGTGTAGTGTTCATGCACCTAAGAATAAAAGACAAAGATAAATGAGAATGTCAAAAGAGCAACAAAGAGCTTGAAAATCAAAATTGTCTAAAACAGAAATTAGAATACGAAATCAAACAAGCAATATCAAATCTCCGGTGGCAACGACGCCAAAAACTTGATGCGCCGGGTTTTGCTCCCGATACGTTTTACCCTTTTAGCTAGGCTGCAAGTGCACATCAAACACAGTAGTATATAGGGATCGAATCCATGGGGGTGAACGTTGTCGATTTCTATTGATTTCTAAGTTGTATCTAGACGTAAACGAGTTTTAGGGGTTTTGTTTGTCACGATTGTAGCTAGAAAATTAAACAATGAAATAAAAGAGCAAGTACGCAAAGCAAATAATTAAAATGAGGTTGTAAACAATTAAACGAAGTGTTGGGCAATCGAGAATTCTCTAGGGTTCATGGCCGATTTTCCAAAAGAATTTGTTAGGATTTCTAAAGCGACTTTTTGTCGTCTATGGATTCTTGAACTTGGAACATGGACACTGTGTGTATCCTACTTTCGTACATCCTACACACCGATAACTTATATACTCGACATGTAGCTTTCGTCTCCGGCCGCGTATAAAGTTATGATGATACGCAAAGGTCGTTAACGCTCACAACTCCTCCATAAATATACTTTTGTATCTTGTGACAGCTTTGCTCGTCTACCCTAGGTCAAACATATAGATCAAATACTTTCGTAACTCTAAAAATATCTAAGTTCATTTGCAAGGAGATCAGTCAAGCAAACATGCATTAAGAGAAATGATAGAACGAAGAACCCTAATCGGTATCCTAGTCTAAACACCTAATGAATAATCGAACTATGAAAACCCCTTTGAAACCCTATACCCAACAAGAGAACTACTCAGCCATAGCTGAGATAAACATAATCAATAATTGAAAAGGAAACAGTAAGAAAAATAGATGAAGAAAGGCTTCTTTATCGAAGAACACGAGTCGAGAATCCTTACTCCAAACCGAAGAACAAGAGTAAAAGCTACTAGGGATTCGTCTTTGCCTTAAGCGTGAAAAATATGGTCTAAGAGACCTAAAAACAAGTATTTATAGTCTTCACTTCATTGTAGACGTTTAGGGTTTGATGTAAAAAGACGGAATTGGCCTCGGGAGTAAAACGGAGTTGATTTGGTCGCAACAGGGAGTGGCCGCAGATGTGTGGTCTCGACCCGTGGCAAAATGGTCTTTGGCCGCGGGAGGTGCCCTCCTGGCCGCGGCAGAACGTCAATTGGCCGCGGGTGCGGCTCCTCTTGCCGCGGTGACTCTGGTTTCAGGGCAGCTTCGTCTGCCTTCGGTGCTTCGGTATATATGAAGATCCTACCATTGGAATGTATCCAAATCAATTGCATTTGAAAGTTGGTTGTGTTTTCTATGTTGTGTCCAAATTTGGTGATGATCAGATGATGAGAATGTCTTCTTTGATTGCAAGACTTCTGACGGTCCGAGTTTATCCAAAAACATACTTTTGTTGCGAAATGCACTCTTTTATCCAAAGTTACCTGAAATGTTTTTCAAAACACTAAAACATGGAAATCACTTGAAAACCATTGAAAACGGAGTTAAAACACCTGCAAAAGATATTAATGTGATCTATAAAAATGATCAAAAACCGGTGTTATCATGCAGCCGGAATCCAACACACATTCATCTCTCGGATCCTCCACACTTGCAGTTTATGCAGTGTGATCTGGCAATTTCACAGCTAGATTAGCTGAATCTGAATTCTTGTGATTTGACCATTCTTATTACGTTGCAGACAGTCTTTCTTCCAGTGGTTCTCATCACCGCAGATCCAGCAAGCTTTTGGTCCAAACTTTGACTTAGTTTTGGATTTATTCTTAGCGTTGTTGTTGCCTTTTCCTTTATTCTGTTTGTTGTTATCCTTATTATCATTTCTCTTGTCTGGTCTGCCTCTTGAATCTACATACAAACCCTCTGCATTACCCTTTGACTTGTTGAGAATACCATTTTGCCTTAATATTGCTTCCTTAACATAAACCGATGTTGTCACCTCTCTAACTGCCAGTGTCTCCTTCTAGGTCCCATACTTGAGAGTGTGAACCAGAGGTTCAAACGCTGGTGGAAAGCTTGTAAGTAATTGTATGACCTGATCCTCATCACTTATTGTGATCTTAAGACTGGCAAGATCTTGTATCAGCTTCAAGAAATTGTCCACATTGTCCTCAATAGACATGCTTTCATCCATCTTGAAACTAGCAAAGCTCTGCTTCAGGTAAATCCTATTTGGCAGTGACTTGGTCTGGTAATCAGCTTCTAAGGCCTTCCACATGTCGAGTGTTGTTGCATTTCCTGCTGCGGTTTGAGCAGCAAAAGGTGTTCCCCCCCCCCCCCCCCCCCCCCCCCCCCCCCCCTTTTTAGTGAGAGTTCTCTCTAGGAAGAAGAAAGTGAATCGTCACCCAACTCTCATATTCACTTGAGTTGTTACAACAACTTTCTTACTTGAGACAGCATCATATCTACGAAGCCCAAGCCTTCTTCCTTGTTTGCTCAATACTCTGGTTTGCTTTGGGCCAGTTGACTTAAGCCCAACTCCAGCTTCTCTCGGTTAATCTCCTAAACCGATTCTCGACCAGCAATTCGATCAATAACCAATTTCCCACATTGGCAATCCTTCGTGACCTTAATTGTCTCAAGAACATGGCTAGGATAGTCTCTATGAAGAGAAAACCCAATTTTGTTCTGCAAAATATTTTCCCACGCTTAAGCTACAAAATGATAATATGACGAACCGGAAAGTGAGATTTTACTGAAGAGAAGTGGTGATTAAGTTATAAGCCTCGTCGAAAAGAGATCGGAGGCCCAATATGAAATCTGATGAATTTATATATGATCTGAAAAGAGATTAGTAGCTCTCATAGTGGAGTTAGAACTATTCAAATGACAAATATGGTCGATAGTGCAATTCCCAACCATGGATTTATGAGATCAGATAAAAATGGAGGTGTAAAATACGTTGAATGATCGAATTGGAGAACATGAGTTCACCTTATCGTTTCAAATCACTTTCGCTCTAAACGCTAAAACACTCATCTATCGAAACAATGGTATAACTAATCGTATTACAAAAGAATTAGAAGTTGTAAAAATGGGTATCAATCGTATTATAAAGGAACTAGATGTGTATTATGCTTAACGGCTAATGATTTTCATGATCATTTGTTTTCGAGCGTGAGTTTTCTTCAACATTTTGGTATGCGTGTGCATCAAAGATTAGAAGCAATACATTAGTCATTTACAAGATGTTATTGTTGACATTAAGCTTGAAGAGAAAGAAAAGGAAAGTATATTTAGGAGTCAAGCTAAATATACAATTATAATTAGGAGTTGTCTAATTATGTGAGTTTTCCTAAAGTTGTTAAGAATAGGTTTTCCTTTTCTTTATCTATATAAGAAGATACTAGGTTTGTGGTATCTCTAATGAGTTTGTGTGAGAGATCATTGAGAGCTTAAGTTTTGAGAGAGTTTCTTAAGCAAATAAAAGGAAGTGAAGTTCTTTTTAACTTTGATTCTTTACACACAAGAATTGGTATCAGAGCTTCAAGGAAGAAGGCGACCCTGAGAAGATATCAATGACGGGAGACGATAAAGACAAAACGATGGTGACTAAAGATGATAACAGAGAGGTGTCGATGGGAACAATCAAAGAAAGAGGAAGTTCTTCCTCAATAAAGTGTCCTATGCTGAATTCAACAAACTATACCGTCTGGTCCATGAGAATGAAAATTCTCCTCAAAGTGAACAAGGCATGGGATACGATAGAGACAAAAAAAACTAATGACGATAAGAATGATATGGCTATAGCCTTATTATTTCAATCAATCCCTGAGACACTTATATTGCAAGTTGGTAATCTCGACACGGCGAAAGCGGTATGGGACGCTATCAAGGCACGACATATCGGAGCAGAGAGGGTGAAGGAAGCTCGGTTACAGACATTAATGTCCGAATTTGACCGACTCAAGATGAAGGATGATGAAAAGGTCGATGACCTTGTTGGAAAATTGTCAGAAATCTCCTCAAAAGCAGCGGCACTAGGAGAAGAAGTTGAAGAACCCAAGTTGGTGAAAAAGTTTCTCAAGTGTCTCCCTCGTAAAAAATATATACATATAGTTGCTTCTCTGGAGCAGGTCTTGGATCTGAATAAAACCAGCTTTGAAGACATAGTGGGACGTCTAAAAGCATACGAGGAACGAGTTGCTGAGGAAGAAGAGGGAAAAGAAGATCAGAGCAAGTTGATGTTCGCGAACAAGGAATCTCAATCAAACCATGAAGGTAATTTCAGAGGCAGAGGACGTGGAGGACGCGGAGGACGTTTTTCAAATAGAGGCCGAGGACGAGGACGAAATAATTGGGGAAGAGACTCGTATGAAAACACTGATACTCGGGACGCATCATCTGTGGTGTGCTGGCGTTGTGATAAACTTGGGCACTTTGTTGCTAATTGTCCCGATCGCTTGTTGAAATTGCAGGAAACGCAAGAGAATGAAAGGCAAGATACTGAAGAAGCTGATCAATTAATGATACACGAAGTAGTATATTTAAACGAAGAAAAAGTTTATCCAAGCAAATACGAAGGAAATAGTGGCGAGGATGATCTTTGGTACCTTGATAACGGTGCCAACAACCATATGAGTGGAGATAGAAGATTTTTCGTGTCAGTTGATGAATCTATTACAGGGAAGGTGCGTTTTGGTGATGATTCAAGAATAGAAATCAAGGGGAAAGGTACGGTGGAGTTTATTGACAGGAATGGCAAAGTAAGGACATTATATGATGTGTACTTTATTCCCGGTCTCACAAGTAACATTATTAGTCTTGGACAAGCAACTGAGTCAGGCTGCGATGTGAGAATGAAAGGTGATTCTTTAACAGTGCATGATCGTGAAGAAAAACTTCTTGTCACAACCAAGAGATCGAAAAATCGGTTGTATAAGGTTCACATGAAGATTAAAGAAAACGCCCATCTCAATCTAACACAACTAGATGATTCAAGCTTATGGCACGCACGGTTGGGACATGCAAACATTGAGACATTAAAAATGATGCAGCAAAAAGGACTTGTGATTGGAGTTCCGCAAGTAACATTCGAGAAGAAAGTCTGTGATTCATGCCTATATGGGAAGCAGACACGGCAAGTGTTCCCACAAGCAACTACGTTTCGAGCCACTAAACCGCTAGAACTCATTCATGGTGACCTCTGTGGTCCAATAAATCCAAGTACAGCAGCTGGGAATCGTTATATCTTTGTGCTCATAGATGATCACTCAAGGTATATGTGGTCAATCTTACTAAAGGAGAAAAGTAAAGCTTTAGAGAAATTCAGGAAGTTCAAAATCCTAATCGAGCAGGAGCTAGGGGTAAAGATTCAAACTTTTAGAACCGATCGCATAGGAGAGTTTGTCTCGCAGGAGTTCAATACGTTTTGTGATAACGCTGGAATTAAGAGACATTTGACAGCTCCGTATACGCCACAACAGAACGGTGTGGTAGAAAGAAGGAATCGCACACTTTTAGAGATGTGCAGAAGCATTTTGAGGCACATGTCAGTTCCAAATTACTTGTGGGGTGAAGCTATAAGACATTCAACGTACCTTCTTAACCGGATAGCAACGAGAGCATTAAAGGATTTGACCCCATATGAAGGCTTACGATCAAAGAAACCGAATATTTCTCATATCAGAATTTTTGGCTGTCTCGGTTTTGCAAAGATAGAAACCCAGCACCTGAAGAAGCTCGATGATCGGTCAAGAAGACTTGTCCATTTAGGGACAGAACCGGGCTCAAAAGCCTACAGATTACTTGACCCATATTCACGAAAAATTGTGGTAAGCAGGGATGTAGTTTTCGATGAAACCAGAGGATAGACTTGGAGAAAACAAAACGGAGATCATGCTGATACTGGAAATTTCGAAATTGAATTGGGCGATTTCGGAATTCATGGAGTTTCTGTCACTGGTGAAACAGAGGATCGTGACAAAGAAACAGAACCTCGGCTAGAAAATAATTCAGGAGAAGAACATGTGCCTGAAATCAACGACTCCCAAGCGAGTGATGAAGAAGATAGTGACGATGGTAGTTCTCCGGTTCTGAGAAAATCGGAGCGTATTAAAAGAAAGCCTTCGTACCTCAATGATTATGTTATGCTTGCAGAAGAAGAAGGAAAATTGTTGCTCATGGATCTGAATGAGGAACCGAGATATTTCGATGAAGCAAAAGAGTCCAAATACTGGATGTTGGCATGTGAAGATGAAATAGCTTCAATAGAGAAGAATTTGACTTGGACTCTTGAAGATTTGCCTCTGGGAGTGAAACCAATAGGCTTGAAGTGGGTGTTTAAGCTTAAAAGAAATTTGGATGGCACTATCAACAAGCATAAGGCTAGACTTGTTGCCAAAGGGTATGTTCAAAAGCATGGAGTAGATTTTGATGAGGTTTTTGCTCCAGTTGCTCGTATAGAAACAATACGGCTTCTTATCAATCTTGCTGCATCAAACGGATGGAAAATACATCATCTTGATGTCAAGACAGCATTTTTACATGGAGATTTGAAAGAAACGGTGTATGTTACGCAGCCAGAGGGTTTTGTGGTAAAGGGAAGTGAAGCTAAAGTTTATAAACTTAACAAGGCTTTGTATGGTCTAAAGCAAGCTCCAAGGGCGTGGAATGAAAAGTTGAATCAGATTCTGCAAGATTTGAAGTTTAGAAAATGTTCTAAGGAGCCGTCAGTTTATAGAAAGGAGGTAAACCGAGAAACTCTTATTATTGGAGTTTATGTGGATGATTTGTTCGTAACTGGAACAAATATGGATGTGATTTCGGAATTCAAGAAGGAGATGGCATGTAGGTTTGAGATGAGCAATCTCGGGATATTAACTTATTATCTTGGGATCGAAGTTCGACGAACTGGTGAAAGAATTACGTTATGCCAAAGACGTTATGCGGAGAGAATTCTTGAAAAAGCAGGTATGAACGATTGCAATATCACTCATACACCAATGGAAGTCGGTTTAAAATTGGCAAAATCGTGTGATGAAAAGGATATTGACGCCAAGAGCTATAGAAGGAATGTTGGCTGTTTCCGTTATCTGTTGCACACAAGACCTGATTTGTCCTTTTCCATTGGGGTTTTAAGTCGATACATGCAGAATCCAAAAGCATCTCATGGAGCAGCATTGAAGCATTGTCTTAGATATTTAAAAGGGACGGTTAATCTTGGTTTAGTATTTAAGCGATCAGTGTCAAAGATTCCAAGAATAATCGGCTACAGTGATAGCAGCTTTAGTGTTGATCCAGACGATGGCAAGAGCACAACGGGACATATTTTCTATCTGAATGAGAGTCCAATAACTTGGTGTTCACAAAAACAGGAAACAGTGGCTTTGTCTTCCTGTGAAGCTGAGTTTATGGCAGGGACTGAAGCTGCAAGACAAGCAATATGGCTGCAAGGATTGCTTGAAGAGGTGACACGATCCGTGTGTGAAAAGACAGTGATTATGATTGATAATCAGTCAGCGATTGCTCTAACCAAGAACCCCGTTTTCCATGGTCGGAGCAAGCATATACATACAAGATACCATTTCATAAGAGAGTGTGTTGAAAATGGTCAAATAGAAGTCAAGTATGTGCCCGAGAATGAACAAAGGGCGGATGTGCTAACAAAGGCTCTTGGGAGGCTCAAGTTTAAAGAGATGAGGGATCTCATAGGATTGAAAGAGTTGGCGTCAAGATCTCTTCAAGCTTAGGAGGGAGAATGTTGACATTAAGCTTGAAGAGAAAGAAAAGGAAAGTATATTTAGGAGTCAAGCTAAATATAAAATTATAATTAGGAGTTGTCTAATTATGTGAGTTTTCCTAAAGTTGTTAGGAATAGGTTTTCCTTTTCTTTATCTATATAAGAAGATACTAGGTTTGTGGTATCTCTAATGAGTTTGTGTGAGAGATCATTGAGAGCTTAAGTTTTGAGAGAGTTTCTTAAGCAAATAAAAGGAAGTGAAGTTCTTTTTAACTTTGATTCTTTACACACAAGAGTTATGGATTATCTCTAGCAAGCACCGTGTGCGTACTTTGGAGAGAGAAATTCTCGAGTCTTCACCAACAACTCTGCCACCCAAGCCGTGCTCAAAGCTTTGGTGGATCGGACGATATAAAACCCCTTATTCCCCTTCCGAGTTCCAGACGACAAACTACTCATCATCGTCTCTTCTTAAATTTGTACTTTAGTTGTATCTCTCATCCTATATAAAACATTGTCGATCTTTGTTGAGTTCCATTACTTTTGGGTAGTTTATGTACTAATTTCTTAAACTTGTGGTATAAATCTCTATAATATTATTTAAGAAGACATTTTTTAAAATAAACTTTGTTTTGTAAGTTATTACATGAAATGTCATTACAACTAATAAAGAATAATTGAAATAGAAAAATATATAATTGTCTTTTACAATTAGTGATAAGAATATGGAAGTATTTATTTTGCATTAAAGATGTTATCTACTATATATTTTTTAAATAATAATCAATTCATATATATTCAAAGAACAAAAATCTATTCAAAATCTTGATATATTTTTCACTATAGTTTATTATATTTTATTTGAATTTATATCAAAATAAAAGTTGAAAAATATTTTACTACTTTTATAAAAAGTTAAACACAAGAAAATTGATTTTTTAAAAGTTCGTGAACGAACCACAAAACTAGAGTTATTAAACGGTGCATAATAAAGTTATGTTTTCAAGATTATAGGTATTACAGGTTAGTCCGAATAATATTTTAGCCCAATGCAAAACGAGTTAAATAGACAAATTATTCCGTTTGATAACTCTATCTACAATTATGAGTTAGACATATTATATAATTTGAATAAAATCAATTTTCTTAAATTTTAACATAATTTTTCTTAAATAAAATCCTAGTTTTAACATTAAAATCATAACTAGAAGTCGTAACACTGTGACATTTACAGACCACACATAAATAAGAAATAATTACACAATAAGCCACTTTTTGCCTTTCTTATTACACAATAAGCCAGTTTTGACTATTGGTGTATTTTTGGTGTGTGAAAAATCGAAATTGCCCATTTGTTGACTATGTTCCTTTTGTTGACTCTCGTGAATGGACATATTGGAATTCAACAAATTCACAGTGTTCACCTTTTGTCATGTTTTGCTTTAAAGGTTCACATAAACAACGACTTACTCAAGAGCTCGTCTAAATCTCTACTTCTAAATTAACTAACTAAATTCATAGCAAACGAGTGCACGCTATCATGTCCAAGCAACGACTTACTCAAGAGCTCGTCTAAATCTCTACCTCTAGATTAACTAACTAAATTCAATGAATCGTGGACATACACTTGTAGTAGTTATCATTTGCATATTCTTAAATATATTTGTAAAAGCTAAAAAAGTCAAAATATGTTGATAAATTCTACAATAAAATACCCGATCGATGCCCTCCAATTAGCCACCATGGTATTCCGCTACCAAGTCAAAAAGTCAAATTAGGCTGGGATTTTATCCAAGGATCAAAATTAAACTAATAATGAAAGTGATTCGAGATTTTGTGTTCATCCACGTCGATATAAGCCACTTAAAACTTGTTCACGCTATCATGTCCATGTCGATCTGAATTCATAACCCATCCACAATATCTATGTTTCTTCTCATTGATTGCATTACAACTTAACATTGTGAAGAGTTTACAAATACCATAAAAGTTTCCAAAGTCATATACCACTCATAAGAAATTTACTTGCAAATATCATAATATGAATACGAGATTCCCATATGTTCATCCACACATGACCATCCATACTAATAATACGAGATTTCCATCTGTCCACGTTTTCATGTCCACATCGATCAGAATTTCATATGTTTAGATTTCTTGTTTTTTTTTTTGTTTAGATTTCTTGTTTCACATCAAAACTATAACAAAATGGATCTTAAAATGAAGGAAAAATAAAATTATAATTAATTGTTACTATATAAATTGTTTTATATCTTTCACATTATAAAAAAATATAAAACAAATCAGGTGGGGTAATAATTTTGTTTCTTAGATTCTTGACCATCCACGACTTTGCATCCATGACCATGCGGGACAATTTTGAAATTACAAAAAAGAAACATTGCAATAAGTAAATCAATAGTTGAAAGTGTGTTTTTTTGTGTAAGAAAACTAGGATTTAACCCGTACTAATTATAGCGCGGAGTAATTTTTTTAAAATAAATTGTTTTGAAATTTAAGAAACTTGTTTTTATCTGAATTTTACAATATGGCTAACTAATGATTATAGGTAAACCTGTCAATTTGTAATAATTTGTCAGTTTAACATGTTTTGCAGTGAACTAAAATATTATTCGGGCTAACCCACAAAAACTTATAATCTTGAAAACATAACTCCAATATGCATCGTTAAAAACTCTAGTTTTTATGGTTAGTCTACCAACTCTTTTAAAAAAAATAGTTTTATTGTGTCTAACTGTTTTATAAAATTAGTAAAATATTGTTTAACTTTTGTTTTGATATATATTCAAATAAAATATAATAAATTATAGTGAAAAATATAGCAAGATTTTGAATAGATTTTTTTCTTTGAGTATATATGAATTGATTATTATTTTAAAATATATAATATTAAAAATAATTAAGAAATTAAATAATAAATAATCTCTTTAATTCAAATATATACTTTCCATATTCTAAAAAATAATTTTAAAAGACTATTATATCATTTCCTATTTCAACTATTTCAATGACATTTTATGCAATAACTTACAAAATAACATTTATTCTTAAATAATATTATAGAGATATGATAAAATTGGGTTATTATGTAATTCACCCCATCTCTATAATATTATTTAAGAAGACATTTTTAAAAATGAACTTTGTTTTGTAAGTTATTACATAAAATGCGATTATAAATAACAAAGAATAATTGAAATATGAAAGGATATTATAGACTTTTAAAATTATTGATTATAATATGGAAAGTATATATATATTTTGTATTAAAGAGGTTCTTTATTATTTTATTTATTAATTATTTATAATACTATATATTTTAAAATAATTATCAATCCACATATATTCAAATAAAAAAATCTACTCAAAATCTTGCTATATTTTTTACTATAATTTATTATATTTTATTTGAATCTATATCAAAACAAAATTTAAAAATATTTTACTAATTTTATAAAATGTTAGACATAAATATATTAGTTCACTACAAAACAGGTTAAATAAATAAATTATTATAAATTGACAACTTTATTTATAATCATTAGTTAGTTATATTATAAAATTCAAATAAAAACAATTTTCTTAAATTTTAAATAATTTCTATAAAAAAATTAACCGGCGCTAATTATAAAGCGAAACACATGTGGTGTATCAGACCCAACCAGTTTAAAAGTCAAAACCCAATCCAAATCCGGTTCGGCCTCTGTAATTCCCGGTTTAGTGTTCGTTCTCTCGCAGGCCACTCTTCGCAACTCAAGGGCTCGGTAAAAAGGTGTGAGCGAGTGGACAAATATACAAATAAACATCATTTCGTCTTCCCGTTCACTGCACGGCGCGTGTACGCGCCACGTGACATCTAAACTCAACACCAATTGCTATGCACTCGCCTAGTACGCGCGTGAGTCCAGACACGATGTGGATAATCATGGGAAACGGTCTAACCTAAAAGAAAATTTTACTTTTTATTATAGATTTGATGGAGGATGCTAAAATACGCGGGATACGAAATTGCTAAGCTAAACGTACGCCGTCTTTTAGTCGTTCCTCTTTGGGTGTTTTAAACCTACGTTCCTCTTCACCGTAATCGCTCTCGTGTCTCTTTCTCTCTCTCTCTCTTTGTAACTCTGCAACTCCGAACGAATCATCCATGGCTAACTCCTCCGCTGATTCCGCCGCAGACCACCGCAACAAGCACCTCTCCATCAATCCACCGCACCAGATCTTCAAAGGTTATTCCGCCATTCGTCTCTTCATCTTCTTATTTTGTTCGCCGATGATTTTTGGGATTGTGTTCGAGCCTCCCATTTCAATCTCCTGTGTTTCTGTACTATATACGCCCTAATTGTTTCAGAGAGATTGTAGCTCTTCTCTCTCCGATGCTTTAATCGTCGATTGAAATTAGCCTTACAGAGTCTATACTCTTCCTTTTAATTAGGGTTTTTGGTATCTCTCGATCGTTCTCGGTTCTATTTGCACATTTTATTGTAACTGGGTATACCAAATAGGCTTAAGAGCAGAAGCGATAGCGTTACCGTTTATTCAGCTCTTGGGTTTTAATTTGGGAACTGACCTCGTTTTGTTATATCTTGAATAGTTGAAGCACTGATTGTTAATGGTACCATAAGCTCTGTGCTTATTATCTCGGAGTTTCCTGGATTGTTTAACTCATCAGACCACCGGCGTTAAGTTTTGATTTCTTCTGTAGATCCATAAGTTGTGGATTGTTTCTATCTTGATGTGAGACATTTTGTAGTTCATGGTTTCCGTTGTTCGATTTTCTTGTGTATATATATGTGTTTTTTGTGATATTTGGTTGGCATATTAAAGCTCTTGTTTTATGGATACAACCTGAATACATGATGTTCCTTTACTGTGTCTATGCCAGAGGATTAGAGTGACATTTTTGGCCTTAATCTGTGCAGATATCCAGGGTTCTGACAATGCTATTCCTCTTTCACCTCAGTGGCTTCTCTCCAAACCAGGGGAGAACAAGACTGGAATGGGAACTGTGGTATGTCCATATTGCTTTGTGCTTGCAGTATGTTTTTTTGCTTTCTACAGTTTTATATTTGCTTAACATTTGACCTGGTTTTTATAGGAAGCTCAGGCACTGCATAATCCGTATGGAAACCACTCGGATGCTGTGAGATCGACTGGAAATGGGGAGGAGACACCGGATAATCTGAAGAAAAAAGATGTTTTCCGGCCTTCCTTACTTGATGCAGAGAGTGGCCGCCGTGATCGTTGGCGTGATGAGGAAAGGGATACCTTGTCCACAGTCCGAAAAGATCGCTGGCGGAATGGCGACAAAGACTTTGGTGATAACAAGAAGATTGACCGGTGGGATAATGTTGCCCCTAAACACTTTGGGGAACCACGCCGTGGTCCCAACGACCGGTGGACTGATTCAGGAAACAAGGATGCTGGGTCAGAGCAGCGGCGTGAGAGCAAGTGGAACTCTCGCTGGGGACCTGATGATAAGGAAGGTGAGATTATGCGTAATAAGTGGGATGAAGCGGGTAAAGATGGTGAAATCATTCGTGAGAAGGGTCCGTCTCTTCCATCTGGTGATGGAGATCATTACAGGCCCTGGAGACCCTCTCAAGGTCGAGGGAGAGGAGAAGCTCTTCACAGCCAATCGACGCCAAACAAGCAGGTTACAGCCTTCTCTCACAGCAGGGGGCGTGGAGACAACACTGCTATCTTTTCAGCTGGACGTGGAAGGATGAGTCCTGGTGGAAGCCTTTTTACTAGCGCATCAAACCAGTCTCACCCCCCTGGATCTACCTCTGAGAAGGGGGAAATTGGTCCTGGAGAGCCTTCCCATCTGAGATATAGCAGGATGAAACTGTTGGATGTGTACAGGGTAGCAGGTACAGAGTATTTTGAAAAGTTTCCAGATGGGTTCATCGAGGTGCCTTCCCTTACGTGTGAGCAGCCGTCAGATCCTCTGGCTATCTGCGCACCAAGTTCCGATGAAGTGGTCAGTATTCAATAATATAGTCAATGTTTTTCATCTTCATATAGTATCTCCGTTTTTATAATCATTATACCCTTGTTGTTCCTCATATAGACCGTTCTGGATGCGATTGAGAAAGGAAAAATAGTGAGCAGTGGTGCCCCTCAGATATCCAAGGATGGCCCTAGTGGACGGAATCCAGTCGAGTTTTCACAACCTAGGCGAATCAGGCCTGGTAAAAATTCCGTGAAAGACATCCAGGCTTCTAGTGTTTTATGTATATGATATAAATGGTGAATTTTGTGAATGCCTTGTTGCAGCTGGAAGCAGAGAAGATATGACATACGCTGCTGAGGAATCTAAAGATGAAGGTGGAGAAACAAGGATCTATCCAGATGATAAATTTAGGCCTGAAGGTATGTGTTGACATATTTTGGCCTTCATGCAGCTTTGTTGACTCATGTTGGTGCTGTTTGAAATGCTGATATTGGAATTTAGTGACGCTTCCTTTTCTATATTTATTGAATTTAACTCGTATTCTTTGAAATTCTTTGAGAAGTGTTATCAAAGGTGAAAATGCTAAAATGTGTTCTAAATAATATGCGAGTTCTTACTCTGTCCCTATTAGCCTCTCACATTATACGCGTGTCTGCCTTGTTTTGCAGCTTCTCATGAGGGTTATGCTCCTTTTAGGAAAGGCAATGAGGTGCCTGTTAGAGAACTGAAAGAACTCGGTATGCAGGGAAATAATCATGTTCAATCTCCATGGCGTCAGCCTTCGGTGGGAGAAAGGTCAAGTAGGATCTCACATGATTGGAATGACCCTTCAGTGGATATCAGGCTGAAACCTTCTGACAATGTCTGGTCACAGCATAAAGATTCAATAAACCATTCAGGCGGCAATGTGATGAGCTTGCAACAGTCCAAAGGTGAACCAAGATGGCAAATCAGTGAAGATCCTGCACTAAGAAGGCAGCCATCTGTGGTGTTCGACAGGGAGCGGGAAGTTAGAAAGCTTATACCATCTTCGCCTGAAGAACTTTCACTCTATTATAAAGATCCTCAGGGTCTAGTTCAAGGCCCCTTTTCTGGAACTGATATCATTGGGTGGTTTGAGGCTGGATATTTTGGCATAGATTTGCTAGTTCGTCTTGCGAGTGCACCAAACGATTCTCCTTTTTCATTACTCGGTGATGTAATGCCACATTTGCGGGCTAAGTCGGGGCCACCACCTGGTTTTACCGGTGCCAAGCCAAACGAATTTATTGATGCGGCCAGTACGCCAGCCTTCCCTGGTGTGGGGAAGGTTCAATCTGGGATGGGTGAGGCTGATATGTTGCAAAGTGATATGAGGTATAAACACGTTGCAGGGACTGTAGCGGAGAATCGATTTATAGAATCGTTGATGTCTGGGAGTTTGAACAATTCATCTCAAGGTAGTCTTAGCGCTGGCCATTTGATGTTTTGTTTATATATTTTTCCTATCAACCGCTCAGGACATGTAACTTTATTCACTTTCTCTATTTCTATGTTGTGTCTGCAGGTGTTCAAGGATATGCAGTAAATAGTTCTGGTGGGTTGTCTGTACCAGTTACTGATGGTGGGGCTGACATGTATCTCTTGGCCAAGAAACTGGAACTTGAACGGCAGAGATCAGGATCTCTGCCTAGTCCATATTCATATTGGCCGGGTCCGGAATCTGCAAACCTGATGCCAGGATCAGAGCATGTGTCAAAAAATGCCCAACAACCTGCCCGTTCTCCAAGTGCCGATTTGTTGTCCATCCTCCAAGGTGTATCGGATAGGTCTTCTCCTGCTGTTAGTGGTCCTCTCCCTGCTTGGTCGCATTCCAATCAAAAGGAAGGTGATTTGCACCATGCTAAAACTTTCCAAACTCAAACTTCCTTTGGGGTCCAAAAGCAAAGGCTGCCAGAGCAGAACTCACCTTTGGCAGGTTTACTTGGTCAACCTATTGAAAATAATCCAGCTGGCATGTTACCCCCTGATATGATGCTCGTCTCTGGACTCTCTCAAGAACAGCAATCGCTCAATCTGTTGCAGCAGCAACAGCTCTTGTTGCAGTTGAATGCTCAGACACCCCTCTCTTCACAGCAGCAGCGTCTATTGCTTGAAAAAATGCTCTTGCTTAAACACAAACAGAAACAAGAAGAGCAGCAGCAGATGTTACGACAGCAACAGCAGCTGTTTTCCCAGGTTCTTGCTGATCAGCAGCGTTCTCAGCAACAGTTTGGAGAGCCGTCTTATGGACAGTTGCAGCAATCTTTTGATGCTCTTAGGCTGCAAGCATCAAAAGATATGACGCAGGTCAATCAGCAGATGCAGGTTCCTGTTTCCCATGAGGAGCGAGGTGCCAACTTAACTGATTTGCTCCCTCATACCACTAATCAGAATGTCACTACCTTTGGAACCCATCCTCTGCACCTGCAACACCAGCTGTTTGGTAATGTTGACCCTAGGATGAGCGAGGGGACAGGTCTTGCGGATCAAATCAGTGATACCCATAAAAAAGATTTAAAATCAGAATATGAAAGAACAATTTCAGCAGATTACATGAACAGCTTGTACTCAGAGAGGCTCATCCTTTCTCCTGGTTATCATGCTACACTTAATGTGGAAGAACCTGCGAGATATCCAGACAATGAAAGCCACACTCCTACTATAACAGCTCCCGCAACATGTGAAAGTAAGTTACTGGAAGAGCAGGCTAAGGACGTGTATGCTGCACACGGAGAGACCATTAGTGAGTTATCTGTAGAGATTCCTGCGACTGAAATTAAAAACAATGAATTACCTGGAGGACGGAAGACTTCTGAAAAGAAGTCCAAGAAGCAACGGGCTAACAAGCAGTCTGCTGACCCGGTTAAGGCAACTTCTAGAGCTTCTCTGCAGGAGGCAAAGCAACCTGAAACAGGAAGTACTGATGATTCGGAGATAAAGGGTAAAAATAAAAAGCCAGCTGACACTTTGATAGACAATGATACTAAACTCATTAAGAGCTCCACTGCCACACCTTCGAACACCTCCCTAATGGGTTCCGAAGCTGATTCAGTCAGGGGAGAATCTGGTGTGAATGAGTCTTCCCTGCAAAACACACGAACACAACCGGGACGAGCTTGGAAGCCTGCCCCTGGCTTTAAACCAAAGTCATTGCTAGAAATTCAAATGGAAGAACAGAGGGTAGCACAAGCAGAAGCTTTAGCTTCAAAGATTTCTACTTCTGTGAGTTCAGTGGGTTTGGCCTCTCCTTGGGCTGGGATTGTTGCCAATTTAGATCCTAACATCCTAAGAGAGACTTATGGAGAGTCAGTTATTACTCAAACCGGTGTTGTAAAGCCTGAAAGTGTTTCTCTTAAGAGTAAGAAAAGCCACTTGCATGACTTACTGGTGGCTGATGATGTTGTGGCCAAATCCAGTGACAAAGGGAGGGAAGTAATGGAAACTAATTCTAACGAAACATATATGCAAGTAACACCCACTAATGCAGAGTCTTTAGATGATGATAATTTTATTGCGGCCAAGGAAACAAAAAAGAGCCGCAAGAAGTCTGCCAGAGCAAAGAATTCTGGAGCAAAAATCGCTGCACATGTTCCTACTGTTGATACTTCATTCTCAACAAATTCCGTTGAGAAGGGAAAAAGTTCTCGTGCTGTGCAGCAGCAGGAGAAGGAAGTTTTGCCTGCTATTCCTTCTGGGCCTTCTTTGGGAGATTTTGTTCTCTGGAAAGGAGAGACTGTGAACAATCCTCCACCGGCTGCTGCATGGTCCACTGGACCCAAGAAATCCACAAAACCTAGCTCACTTAGGGACATCGTGAGGGAGCAGGAGAAGATGACGACCCCGTCTCATCAGCCCCCTAGTCCAGTACCTACCACCCAGAAATCTACACCACAGGCTGTTTCTCAATCTTCCTTGCAGTCAAAATCCAAAGGAGATGATGACCTTTTCTGGGGTCCAGTTGAGCAATCAACCCAGGAATCAAAACAGTATGAATCTATCACTTGTTCCTTGAGTTTCTAAGTATATCTGATGTTGTGTTACTTAATATATTCAAGGAGCAGCTTTCCCTTGTAACTTGGACATGCTAAATGAGTTTGCATGTTATTATCGCCTTATATTCGTTCAAGGAACCAACTAACTGAGAGTTATTTTCGAGCAGGGGAGACTTTCCTCATCTTACAAGTCAAAACAGTTGGGGAACCAAAAACACTCCTGGGAAAGCAAATGCGGGAAGTTCACGACAGAAATCAGTGTCTACAGGATCTGCAGCTCCGGTATTGTCTTCACCTGTTGTCACTCAGGCGTCCCATAAAGGGAAAAAGGAGGCAGTGACAAAACTCACAGGTTTGCTTTTTACTGACAATTTCAGTCTGTCCAAAATCATAGCTTGTATTTTCTCATGTGTTTGTGATTTCCCAGAGGCGAATGGCTTCAGAGATTGGTGCAGAAGCGAATGTCTCAGACTTCTCGGTTCAGAAGGTAAAAAAGTTCATATTACACTGTAGTTTACGGGGTGAGCTGCCCTTCGGGCGCTGTGTGTGAATTGTCTTGTAACTTAGTTGGGACAGATTGAAGAACATATATGAACAAGAACATCATCTCTCTCTTATTTTAATCTGTTTTTGATGTGTATCCCTTTTGTCAGATACAAGTGTCTTGGAATTTTGCCTGAAGCTATCCCGGTCAGAAGCCGAAACCCTTCTGATAGAAAATCTGGGGTCGTTCGATCCAGACCACAAGTTCATCGACAAGTTTCTCAACTACAAAGACCTGCTAGCATCAGAAGTAGTCGAGATTGCATTCCAATCAAAGGGGTTGGTAGCTGGGATACGAAACAACACGGGCGAAGACTATTATACCGCCCCAGCGAATGAAGGGTTCTCGAAAGTTGGAGGAAAGAAAAAGGCGAAGAAAGGGAAGAAGGTAAGCTTAAGCGCATCGGTTCTTGGGTTTAACGTGGTTAGTAACAGGATAATGATGGGAGAGATTCAGTCAATTGAGGATTAAGAGGAGAGTTTGGTTATACACTTTTGGGCTTCAGGTTTCACTGTACATTGCGTTTTTAGGACAAATCTTTGTCTCCTTAATCTATGGGATGGAACTTGTTTTTTTTTTGTTTATCTCTCTAGGAAGTTTTGTTAGACTACTTTCAGCGAGATAAGAGGTTCTTTTTCTTTTCTTTTCATATTTCCCTTTTAGTCGCAACCCAAAGAAACGTTGGAGATTCTGTTTGTTGTTTTATGTATTAGACACCTTTTTGTTCACTTAAAATTTTCAATTTACTATTAGCCAACTTTGTGTGCATGTGTATTGCTTAATCTTGAAATATAGTTGAAGAGAATGGTGTGAAGTTTTATTTGGAAATCTCGAAACGCTTTTGTATATGAAAGCAAACGAGATGGACTAAATCGATTGAAGATGCTACTGCATGAGAGGAGACACATCAGGAGGCAACTCAACGAGAAGAGGAACCAGCCAAAAACAATACAAATTGATGCAAGAGCAATTACAACAAACAAACAAACAAACAAACAATACGGCTGTTTCACCAAGTAATATGTGTGTTATATTTTATGCATGGTCATCTTCAGAACCTTCTTACAGAGAGCCTTAGAGGGGTCTAAGGCTAACCGAAAATATTTGACCTTTTTTTGTCGCAATAATCTATTTTTTATTCAAATATATACTTCTAAATATTATTGAAAGGTTTATTATTCTAGTAAAATATGATTTTAAAACATCATAAATTTTTTATAGTTTATTTTTCACAAAATTATAACTCCATAACATCCTCCTAGTATATGTACGAAAAAAACAAATTCTCTTATGTGCATATTAGTATGTACGTAAATATTTATGACATTTTTGTTGAAAATGAATTTTGATAAATATGTATTTGTTTTGAAGAAAAATTCAAAATATGATATGAAACCAAAATTAAACATACAATCTAATTATATTGGTTAAAAAAAAAATGAAAATAACTTAAGGAATTTTTAAAATAATTATTGGTAACAAAGGAAGCACAGAGAAACTGATTTTTATATACAGTTTTTTTTTTTTTTGCCGTCTAAATTACCTTTATTAGTTAACGGAATTACAATCATTGTTAACAGCAAGTGTAAGAAATTGAGGACATACATGGTATAAGGACCATTGACTGTTACAAACAATAGCTTTCTTGGCTAAAGTATCTGCGCAAACAATTGCTTCTCTATGTCGGAAAGTGAAAAGTATTGCGTCAAACATGCTTTGCCATCTTTGGATTTTTTGAATGAAGTGATTAAGACGTAAATTTGATATATCATGGTTTTTACCCGTTTTAAGCCATGATATAAGTCCTTTTTATAGTCTTTCTAATATTTTGGAGTCTTTTAGAGCCTTTTCAGGTTTTAGATACGTTTGAAGCATTATTGGAGATATTGAAACATTTTGGAGCATTTTGGAGCCAAGCAGAGATCCTGTAGCTGAGACACCGATTTGATGTCTGAGTATCGATCGATACACTTATGGTATCGATCGATACTCGTCGAAGAAATAGAAGAATCGCAACTTTTCTAAGATTTGAGAAACTGCAAATTGCCCCAGAAGACTTTATTATTTACAAAAAACCCCATAACGTGACTTAGGTTATTTATTAGGATTTTCAGCCACTTTTGTGAGCTATGCTTTATTTTACTTTGGCTTTGTGAGAGAGCATTTGGAGGGAGACAAGTCTGAAACTCTGTTCGTCCGAGAGAAGATTTCGAACCCTTGTTTTACTCTCTTATTTACTATTTATTTAAGGATTTATTCAGTCATGTTTATGGTTGCAATCTCCATGTCTGAGTAGATCTCCTTTAGATTTAGGGTTCTCATAAAGGATCTCTTTGAATGTTAGGTTAATTAGTTGTTTAGGATTCATAATCTTAATTAGTTCTTCACCATATGTTGTTCTCAAATCTAATTCTAGGTTGACGAATCTGGAACTTAGATCTTAGGTTAATCGATTAGGCACGAGAGTGCAATTGAGAAACCTGATAGAACTTAGGGTGAGCAAAATAACTATTCGCAAAGAGATTTGGTTTAGTTGTTTTGTGAACAAATCAAACTTGAACTAAAAGCTGGTTTAGACTTTAGGATTCACAAAGAGATTTGGAATTCTAGGATTTAGATTTAGATAATTCTCGCAACGAGAGTTGGTTAATTATACTTTAGTGATTTGAGTTCAAGAACCGTGCGTAACCTGAACCCTGATTTGTTAGTATATCTGCATTCATTGATTTCTTGAGAAATACCATGAACCTATCTTTCTCCCATCGAATTTACAACATTTTAATTTACGCATTTGCTTTCAGTTCCATTGATCATTTAGCTTAATTTTCATCTATACAATCTATTGTGTATTTCCTTGAGTCTCTGTGGATTCGATCCCTAAGTATTACAATCGACAAAACTTTAGTACTTTTAGGGTATTAATTTGAGCTTATCAAATTTGGCGCCGTTGCCGGGGACTCAATTCGCCATTAGATTTTAGTCTGAGAATTCGACTAAATTCGACCAGTATCGATCGACACCCTAGTGGTATCGGTCGATACCTGTCGTGAATTTTTGTGTTATTTGCGTTCTTGACTTTTGTTTTCAGGTGTATGCTTATTCGCGAAACTAGGAGGAACAAGAACACTCAGCTAGTTGATCTGTCAAATGACCAGCTAGCACTTTTGGAACGCACAAACAGAAGAGCAAAGAAGCCAGCAGAGATGAACAACAATACAGTGGCTTTGGTTCAAGATGAAGCTGGTGCTTACAGAGACCAAGAGGGTCAATTGTGCAATGAGAGAGGGAAACGATTGGATGGAGAGGGAAATATCATCCCACCTCATGCTGTTGTCGAGGAGATTATCGCTGGGAATGCGAATGCAAGGAATGTTGTGGCTGATCATGGTAGAACAATTGGTGAGTACAACAGGCCTGATCAGTTTTATGCTAATCGATCAGCGATTTGCCCTCCACCATTTCAGAGGAATGACTTTGAGCTGAAACCTGCATACTACACTCTTGTTGGTCAACACCCTTTTCATGGTCTTTCCAGTGAACACCCCATGGATCATATTGAGAGGTTTGAGGATTTGGTCACTAGCATCAAGAGCAATGGAGTGTCCTATGATTACCTCTTCTGCAAACTCTTCCCATATTCTTTAGGTGGAGATGCGACTTACTGGCTGAACAGTTGCCTCCTGGATCACTGACTACCTGGGAGGAGACTAAGACTGCTTTCCTGAATAACTTCTATGATGATGCACGATCCGAGGATCTGAGGAACAAGATTTCCCAGTTTTCTCAAGGCCCGACTGAAGCGTTCAAGCCTGCTTGGACGAGATTTATATCTTATCAGAGAGATTGTCCACATCATGAGTACACTGATGTTCAACTGATGGGTTTCTTCTTCAGAGGGATTGATTGGAGATATTAGATGGCATTGGATGCTTCGAGCAATGAAAATTTCAACACCAGGTATCCTGATGATGCTTACGTACTAATTGAGAACTTGGCGTCTAGCAATAGCACCAAGAATGCAGACTTTGAGCGCAAGAAACAAGCTGGTGGCATGGAAGGTTCGCAGATTGCTGAAGTTCAAGCCAAGTTAGATTCTATGCACAATTTTTTGATGGGAAAGACGGCGAAAGTTGTTCACTTTGCTGAAGATGTTGAGGTATTCAATGATGATGAAGTGAAAGATGTTAACTACATTGGTGGTTCTGGTTTTCAAGGCCAGAGAAATCAATACCAGAATAACAACAGAAACTTCAACAACAACGCTCAACAAGGAGGATCAAATCAGTTTGGCCAGAAACCTTTCCAGAACAGTGGTTATACCAAGAACTATGGGAATTCATCTTATCATCCTATACATGCCAAAACTCCTGAAAGCAAAGTTGAATCTATGCTAGAACAGATTCTTGAGGGACAGCAGAAGATGACAGTGGATTTTAATGGGAAAATGGATGCCATGTATACTAATCTAAATGGAAAAATCGAGGCTCTCAGTACTCATCAGAAGATGCTAGAAACTCAAGTAGCTCAAACTGCAGCAGTTTGTCAAGGGAAAGATGGTTCATTCACATAATGAATACGCCAATGTAATCACCTCAAGAAGTGCTGAAGAGGTCACTGTAGTGGTAGAAAAAGGTTTGAAAGCATAAAAATTCGCAGAGATTGAAGGTGATTTCGAGCCTGATTTGTCTGTATCGACCGACACCACTGCTGGTATCGATCGATACCAACCTGAAGAAACGACATATGCGCCGAGTATCGATCGATACCCTTCCTGTATCGATTGACACCCCTCGCAGACTAAACTAGAAATTGTGAAAACACCGAAGGTTGTCGAGGAACGTGTTTACAAGCCTAATGTGTCATATCCTTTACCACCTAGACATCTCAGAAATCCCATCACTTCAGAGAAGTTGCTCGCTTTTGAGAAGATGGTAAGGAGGATTCCCCATACTATGCATTTTGAAGAAGCTTTTGAAAATCGCCCTTTGGATTGTTACTTCCGAGATTGCAGAGAAACTCTAGAAGAGATCGAGGCACTCTTCATCAAATCAAGAAGCACACAACCACCAATGAAACAGTTGACTAAAAGGAAAGATCCAGGAAAATTTTCAGTTCCATGCTCTATCTCTGGAATTGAATTTAAAGAATCTCTCGTTGATTCAGGGTCTAGCGTCAATGTCATGTCAAGGGCAATTGCATAAAGGTTGAAAATTGGTGTTATTAGATCTGCTACGATGACTCTCACATTCGCGAACTCTTCCACCTCAGTTCCATACGGTACAATCCCTGATTTGTTTGTTAAAGTAGGAGATTGCCTGGTTCCTGCTGATTTTCAGGTTGTGGAGATGAGTGCAAGACCTAGTACGCCTTTGATTCTGGGAAGACCGTTCATGGCTACAGTTGGTGCAGTTATAGACACGCCCAGTAAGAGGATCTCGTTCTCATACATTGACAAGGAGATCTCCTACAAAGCCATCCCCTTTGGAAGAGCTCCCACACATATCTCTTGCATCACCGTTGTCACAGGAGAGACGTTGATGGTTGATCTTTTGGAAGAGCCTTATGATGAGCCAACTGTCATAGACGTTTTAGATGGTCCTTCTATCATTACCAAGAAAGACATCAAAACGGCTAAGGCAAAGAAGAAGGTGAAGAACAAAAGAGTCGAGAGTGCTACCCATGTGACTTTAATCCCTCAGAAGTGTGATGGAGATTCGATTGAATATAAGGTAAAGTGCAAGGAAACTTCGAAACCATTCTCTAAGGTTAGAGCTATTCTCACTTCAGAGCTGAAAGAGAAAGGAAAGGATGTTGTGAGGGGTATGTTGAGTAGAATTCTGAAGCTGGAGATGTCAAGTTGTTTGTTTTGGAGCAAGTTCTCATTCTTATCATGACTGATCGTCCCTAAAGTCAAGCTCGTGATGTAAAACAAGCGCTTGGTGGGAGGCAACCCAATGGTGAGTATGTACATAAGTCTTTTATTTTTGTATTTTTTCGTTTTTGTGTGTTTGTGTTTTCGTGTGAATCAGATGAAAAAGGTCTGTATCGATCGACACCACTGGTATCGATCGACACCAAGAGAAACAGACGTTACATCGACCAATGGTCCTTGTATCGATCGATACCAGTAATTGTATCGATCGATACCAGTAATTGTATCGATCGATACCAGTAATGGTATCGGTCGATACCCAACGCACAGGTAAGTTCTCTGATTTTCACGTCTTCACTCAACTGTTTTTGTTTCTTTCACCGACTCTAGACTAGATAACACTGGGGACAGTGTTGTTTAAGTCTGGGGGAGGTAGTTGCTGACAGCGTGTTTGTTTTTCTTAGAGTCATAAAAAATATTAAAAAAATTGTTTTATCGAGTCAAAACCTGTTGGAGATTATGATCATGTGCTTGAATCTATTGTGCTGATTTTGCTTTTGAGTGACCACTATTATAGGATCAGTTATAGATCGACTAATGAAAAATCCAAAGACTGACCAGTTGACTAGAAAACACCCATGTCTCCAGCAGAGTTCCATTAAAGCCTGAGCTAATTTTTGCACTTCATCGATGCAGTTGATGTTTACAGGTCTTGATTCCTCATTAATATCTAACAAAGGAACCCATGTGTAGAAAGTAATGGTATTCCTCTCCCTTGTTATAAGTAAAAACATATAAAGATGAAATGATTTTCTTCTGAGTAGAGGGTTAGGAAAATTTCCAGCGATCCCATTATTCTACTTGAAAGAAATGATCACACAAAGGTGGAAGTGAGGTTAGGAAAATTTCCTGTGATACCATTATTCGCCTACACCTTTGATTACTTTTGAGGGAAGAACCGGGGATTCGGTGGCAAACACCATCAATACTCGCGTCTCAAACCTTAATATGTATATGCAAGAAAATGTGATGTGAAATAAGTCTGGGGGAGAGAAAAACAATACCAAAGAGTGTGAAAATTTGGTGGTTATTTTGTCATGATATTGTATGGGAAAGAATCTAGAAGGTTCTTGAACATTGGCTGCAGCGATGAAACTGGCGATGAGGGCTTTATTGGACAATGATGTGAGATAATATGTGGAGTCTGGGAAGCTGTGAATGTCTACGGAGAAGTACATGGTGGCTAGATCTGGAGCTGGTTAGGTGACATTTGGGTGCTTAGGAAAAGGGTCATTGCGATGGTTCAGGAACAGGTGAGTCTCCGTGTTTTCAAACCTCTTTCTCTTGTTTAGCTTTCTGTTTGCTTGAGGGCAAGCAAAGACAAAGTCTGGGGGAGTTGATATATCATGGTTTTTACCCGTTTTAAGCCATGATATAAATCCTTTTTATAGAGTATTTCTAGTATTTTAAAGTATTTTAGAGTCTTTTCAGGTTTTAAGTACGTTTGGGTCATTATTGGAGATATTGAAGCATTTTGGAGCTTTTTGGAGCCAAGCAGAGATCATGTAGCTGAGACACCGATTTGATGCCTGAGTATCGATCAATACACTACCCGTCGAAGAAATAGAAGGATCGCGACTTTTCTAAGATTTGAGAAACTGCAAATTGCCCCAGAAGACTTTATTATTTACAAAAAGCCCCATAACGTGACTTAGGTTATTTATTAGGATTTTCAGCCACTTTTGTGAGCTATGCTTTATTTTACTTTGGTTTTGTGAGAGAGCTTTTGGAGGGAGACAAGTCTGAAACTCTGTTCGTCCGAGAGAAGATTTTTAACCCTTGTTTTACTCTCTTATTTACTATTTATTTAAGGATTTATTCAGTCATGTTTATGGTTGCAATCTCCATGTCTGAGTAGATCTCCTTTAGGTTTAGGGTTCTCATAAAATATCTCTTTGAATGTTAGGTTAATTAGTTGTTAGGGTTCATAATCTGAATTAGTTCTTCACCATAGGTTGTTCTCAAAGCTAATTCTAGGTTGGCGAATATGGAACTTAGATCTTAGGTTAATCGATTAGGCACGAGAGTGCAATTGAGCAACCTGATAGAACTTAGGGTGAGAAAAATAACTATTCGCAAAGAGTTTTGGTTTAGTTGTTTTGTGAACAAATCAAACTTAAACTAAAAGTTGGTTTAGACTTTAGGATTCGCAAAGAGATTTGGAATTCTAGGATTTAGATTTAGATAATTCTCGCAACGAGAGTTGGTTAATTATACTTTAGTGATTTGAGTTCAAGAACCGTGCGTAACCTGAACCCTGATTTGTTAGTATATCTGCATTCATTGATTTCCTGAGAAATACCATGAACCTATATTTCTCCCATCGAACTTACAACAGTTTAATATACGCATTTGCTTTCAGTTCCATTGATCATTTAGCTTAATTTTCATATATACAATCTATTGTGTGTTTCCTTGAGTCTCTGTGGATTCGATCCCTAAGTATTACAATCGACAAAGTTTTAGTACTTTTAGGGTATTAATTTGAGCTTATCAAAATTATGCCCATTTCCTTTGACAAGTCGAATGATATTGATGTTATCTCCTTCACTCTCAACCTTCTTATAACCCAATGCCCAAGTTGCTTGTAGTGCCCATTGTAATGCAGAACATTCCGCTTCCTCCACCGTTAGTCGTCCTTGAAATTTACCCATACCACAATCCAAAAATACTCCATTGGAATTTCGTATTATCCATCCTAATCCTGAATCTCCTACACCGATACGATGAGAGCATCATAGTTGCATTTAATCCAACCTCTCAAAGGTTTTTTCTATGTAGAATGGCGAATGGTTTGTCGTCCTTGTGCTTCATGCGCTCCATTAGGTACTCCCGTTACGTTTAAAATCCATTCTTTAGAATCAACAGACGCCCTAGTAAAGGTGTCTCTGGCTTCGATGTCATTATGGTTAAACAAAAGATCATTTCTACTCTTCCATATTCTCCACATTATCCAAAAGGGAAGTGTTCGTTGTAACTCTCCAATTGAACTATCATGGTGAAGACTAAATAGATGTATTATCCATCCTAATCCTGAATCTCCTACACCGATACGATGAGAGCATCATAGTTGCATTTAATCCAACCTCTCAAAGGTTTTTTCCATGTAGAATGGCGAATGGTTTGTCGTCCTTGTGCTTCATGCGCTCCATTAGGTACTCCCGTTACGTTTAAAATCCATTCTTTAGAATCAACAGACGCCCTAGTAAAGGTGTCTCTGGCTTCGATGTCATTATGGTTAAACAAAAGATCATTTCTACTCTTCCATATTCTCCACATTATCCAAAAGGGAAGTGTTCGTTGTAACTCTCCAATTGAACTATCATGGTGAAGACTAAATAGATATCGAAATTTAACCTCAATAGGGATAAGGGGGTCACAGAGCATAGTAGTGGGTATACCGAGAAGTCTCCAAACAGATTCAGCATAGTGGCATGTGAAGAATAAATGGTTACTGGTTTCATCCTCTCCACAACATCGTATACATCTCAGATTGACCATAATATTACGACGTCGGAGATGTTCAGCTACTCCAATAGCTCGAGATGCTATTCTCCATATGAAATGCTTTATTTTTGGTGCAAGATTGAGCTTCCAGATACCCGTTGCTAAATCTGTGTTTGTTGCTAGCGGCGGTTGAGTTTCGATGTCAATATCAATTATAGTAGAAGCGAGCCAATAACCTGATTTAACTGTGTAATATCCATCGGCAGAGTAACCCCAGATGTGTTCATCTTGCAAGGATGGAGTGGATAAATATATTTTCTGTATTAGATGTTGATCAAAAGGATCAATAACAGATCGGATTTTCCCCTCATCCCATTGGAAGTTAGTCATGTCGATAAGAGATTGTACTGTAGTGTCAGGATCACAGGGATTCATAAAAGAGGATGTCTCGGTGGTATCGTTGGAATCCATGGGTCGGTCGCTAGCTTTGTACTCTCCCAATTGCCGATTCTTATTTGAAGTCTTTTGTTGAGTAATTTGCAGCCAAATCAAAGAGAGCTCCATCCATATGAAGGTTGGGTTCCTTTTGAGGCGTTGAGCAGAGTCCCATTTCTAAAGTAACGTGCTTTAAGCAGACGGTAGAGAAGGCTTTGAGGACGTCTCATTATTTTCCAAGCTTGATTGGCTAGTAGAGCTTGGTTGAATCTATGTAGATCTTTAAAACCCAGACCTCCATTTCTTTTAGAAGTTGCCATTTTCTTCCAAGAAACCCACGACATTTTGCGATTTTCGGGTGTCGAACCCCACCAGAAACGAGACATCATAGTATCTATTTCCGAGCAGAGTTCTTTCAGGAGTTCGAAACAATTCATCGAATATACCGGCATTGCATAGGCTACTGATTTAATCAGGACTTCCTTACCTGCTATTGAAAGAAATCGATTTGCCAACCATTGATTTTTATATACATAGTCTATGAGAATAATTATAGCTAGAAGATTATGTATAGGAATAATTACACTCAAACCCACTTATTGAGTTTGATATTACATCTTCAAAGACTTCTCACTCTAAGGTAATTTTGGCCATGCGAAAAGTCACAAATATCCTTGGCTAAAGAAATCCATCGATTAACTCTCATTCTCTCTCTCTTTCTTCTTTTTACCTCTCATCTTTCTCCTTTTCACCTCTCATCCTCTCTCTCTCACGGATACAACATCAAAAGAAAACAATTATATATATATATATATGTTTTACTTTTATGAAATTGTAACAACAATTGTTGAGTAAACCAGAATGTACGACATATTATTGTCCACAAATCGTTGCCCACTGTTCAAGATTCCACAAGACCTTGACCAAGATTAAATTTTTATTGTCTTTTGTTTTTGAGTTATCTCTTGAATTCTAGGTTAGAGTATGAAAATTAGTTTCCACGAAGTGATGTTCTTTGATCAGTCAATATGTTGTCAACTGATTAAACATGAGTAATCAAACGATTTATTCATGTATTTCTTAAGAAATTGAATACAAAACGAAAGATTTCCATGATAACTTGTCCACAAAAACATGTCCATGTGACTAATAGCATGTGTCCGAGTCGGGTTTCAAGTGATTCACTATTGCTTATATCTTCTATTGGAATTTTGAGATCAACAATAATATTAAATGTTTTTGTCCACGATATGCAGTCGACACTAACTTGTCCACTCTACTTTGTCAACATTTTGATACTTTCACAAGACCATAAATTTCAAAGATCGGACACACTTCTAATTGCTTATATACAATAATATTAGATGAACGTATCCACGATATAAGATCGACACCTATAGGGCTGTCAATTTGAGTGTTTACATGCGGGTCCCGCGGGTTTTTACCCGCCGCAGGGCGGGTGCGGGTCGAAAATTTCTAAAATGCCAAAAAGCGGGGCGGGTGCGGGTCGAGTGTTTTCAAATGCGGGACGGGTGTGGATCGGTATTTTTTTCCCACGGGTTACCCGCAATTTAAAAAAAAAATTATTTACTAAATACTATTAAAATGTTGAAATATTTTGTAATATATATATATATATATATATATATATATATATATATTTTTTTTTTTTGTTAACTGGTTTGTTTTGTAATATATATAAATTAATTAATTATTTTGTTTATTTTTTCAGAAAATTGTGTATTTATGAATTTTTTTATGTGAAATTTATTTTATTAAATATATTTTTTTACTAAATGTCTGACACATGTTGACTAAATGTCCGACACATGTTGGATGAAGAGACAAAATTATAATTTTACCTTGGTTTTTAAAAATTATGGGTTTGCTTGCCAACACGTCACGAAATCAAAGAATCAAAGAATCAAAGAATCATGTTTGAAATATGAACAAAGATTGATAATTTAGAAGTTTGGAATTGAATCATGACTATATTTAGAGAGGGAGAGGGAGAGGGAGAGGGAGAGGGAGAGGGAGAGGGAGAGGGAGAGGGAGAGCGAGAGGGAGAGCGAGAGGGAGAGGGAGAGGGAGAGAGAGTAGATGAAGAGGGGCAAATACAACAAGATCTAAGAAATAGTTATGGATTGACAGAGGCAAGACAAGTATATGAGTATACATAATGAATTTAATCAGAGTTTTTAGTTATAAGAAGAAGAAGAAGAAAGAGAAAGAAGAAATAAGAAATTAAAAAAAAAAAAAGAAGACGAAAGAGAAAGAATAAAAAAGCGTGGAAAGAGCTGGATGAGAGTCAAGGGCATTTTCGGTAGTTTATAGCAATGAACAGTTGTTTAAGTCGTCCAATAGTGAGAATTCCATTTTCTTGTAATTAAAACTCAGAAAGTGGATCTGAGTATAATTTACCCTTATATATATGGGGTAACCATAGGAGATTATATTCAATAAATTATTTTTTAATTAGAAAGCTTAAAAATAAAAAGTTATATTAATGGGTCCAAAAAAACTTTTGTCATGTGACCCCAAAGAATCTAGACTCAACCATGTCAAATGACCATATGTCAAATGACCATGAAAACCAAAGTTGCGAATCTATGGCAAAATAACAACTGATGGCCAATAATTAATCTTTTAACGACCGTTTAATTAAGATCTTTTCGTGGTCAAACTAAATTTTAGATTTTTTTTACAACACTCGCAACAACATTTAGTTACAAAAACCAATTTTAGGATTAACATCAAATTTCATATTTTTTTATAACACACAAAGAAAAATATATATTTAAAATTGAGTAGCTAGCAAGATACTAGCCTATAAGTTTTTAAATTTATTTTTCCTCTACCGCTACCTCTACCCAAAACAAAAACAAAAATGCTTGAATCAGAAACAACTATTTCCATAGGAGAAATTGTAAATATTAGAAAGACCAGGAGACATGTTCATGCAAGAGAGAGTCGTCGTCACTTTATTATCCAAGAAACCGAACACATCCTCTTTCACATCATTAAACGGCGTCGTAGTTGTCTCCATCAAAACTGTCTTCCTCAACTCCTTTAACGCATATTTCATTTCCCGTAATTGAACCATATTCATCTGCTCCACTGGACCTTCCCACCAATTGATCATAGACCGCCTCACATTCTCTCTTATCATTTATTCCATAGATATAAACAACTAGTGACATAGATAGAAAATTTGGTTACCATGGTCAAAACAATTTATTATATAGATATAATCGACGAAAATGTGGTAAAAAACTATCTTAATTAAATATAATCGACGAGTTTAATTTATAAATACTCATGTTTAATTTCATATACCAAAAATATCAACTAATACATTAAAATTTCTACGGTATATCAAAACTTAGGAACCTAACCCGCTCTGATACCATATTGAATGTGAATATGCTGAATTGTATATATGAGAAACTGATCTTTATATACATAGTCTATGAGAATAATCATAGCTAGGAGATTATGTATATGGGTAATCATAGGAGATTATGTTCAATAAATTATTATTTTTTTAAAATAAAGCTTCAACAAAAATTAAAATGTTATATTAATGGGTCAAAATAAACTTTTATCTTGTGACCCCAAAGAATCTTGACTCAACTATGTCAAATGATCACATAAACAAAAGTTGCGAATCCGTGGCAAAATGGCGATTGATGGCCAATAATTAGCTTTTTAACGATCGTTTAATCACAATCTTTTTGTGGTCAAACCAAATTTTAGATTTTTCTTACAACACTCACTAACAAAAAAAATATATCCAAAATTCTAAATGCAACATTTAATTACAAAAACCAATCTTAGAGACGAACAACATCAAATTTTAGATTTTTTTTACAACACACAAAGAAAAATATATATATTTAAAATTCCAAATACAACATTTAGATACAAAAATCAATTTTAGAAACGAACAACATCTAAATGCTAAATCTGGATATTGCATCTTGATTAGCAACCCTATAAAAGAACAAACTAGATCAAAGTTTTTGTTCTGAATTTGGTCGTATCACACCTCAAATTTTTTTGTTGCGGTGGAAATTTGATATGTAACTTTTTAGAGTCTTAATTTTAAGCTATCTATCTGTTATAGCAACATCTATAATCTACCATTCAAGTAGTTCAACCGGATAACATTAATTAAGATATAAGATTTTTCTCTATTATACCAACAATACAAAAATAATTTGGAAAAATGAGCAGCTAGCAAGATACTAGTCTATAAGTTCTTTAAATCATTTTTCCTCTACCGCTACCCAAAACAAAAACAAAAAATGCTTGAATCAGAAATAACTATTTCCATAGGCAAAATTATAAATATTAGAAAAACCAGAAGACATGTTCATGTATTATCCAAGAAACCGTACACATCCTCGTTCACCTCATTAAACGGCGTCGTAGTTGTCTCCATCACAACCGTCTTCCTCAACTCCTCCAACGCATATTTCATTTCCTGTAATTGAAGCATATCCATCTCCTCCACTGAACCTTCCCACCAATTGATCATCGACCGCTCCGCATTCTCTCTTCTCATTTCTTCCATAGTTTGACCCTTCTTCTTCTCTTCCTCTACCTAGCTCAAGATTTGCGTCAACCGCATATTTAGATCACAGCTCGCCTCAGGGTTTCGTTGCTGCGTCTGAGCTAAGGACATATTATTTCTGGACATGTAACGGTCCAATACGGATTCGACGCTCGGATGGCCGAAAGAGAAAGGATTTTTAGCGGGAGAAAACACGATGATCGCGATATCTGCGCCACACAACGTGCAAAGCTCACTAGCTTTCTTGAAAAGACCGGCTCTACGTTTTGAGAACGTGACTTGCCGGTGGCTCTCTTTTTCAATCTCAACCATCGGGATTCTCTGTCGTCCGATGCTTTTTTTCTTCTTCGACATCATAGTTTTTATGACGAGTTTTTAGTTGCTTTTCTTTGTTAGACAATTTGGTTGAGAGATTGTTTGTTTAATTATGTATATATACATGCTTGAGTGTGGTGTGACATCATTATGAGAGATTGCCTTGTAAAGTTTGAAATTTATTTTTAATTTTGTAACATAAACTTTGTAATTACTCTGTTTGTTTTAATGTTGTGGATAGATAATAAAATGTAAGATTTGCGTAAGTTATAAAATCCCAATGATTTTTTTATTTTTCTTTGTATCATTGTCTTGTCTGTAAATGCATGATTTACTTAATCATTGATTCTTTATGTTACACAATTGGGTGCAAATCAAAACGTCTACACATGTTAATGTAGGCTGCAAATGAAGGTACTGTCTAATATTATTAGTACATGTTATTATTTTTTCTCTGATGAACATATGTACACATGCAAATTAATGTAACACGTAAATATTTAAGGCTCCAAATGGAGAAAGTGGATCAGGCTGTGCAGATCAAGCATTCAAGCGGATCACGCGGAACAACTACGGATCAGGCAGATCTGGTGGAACAAGGGGGAATCAAGCGGTCCAAAATATATGGTTGAATGGGAAAAACAGTACATAATATATATTTGAATAAAATATAAATATCATAAATATATTTATTGTTATAAATATGTATATTATACATACAATAAATTCAAATACAATACATGGGTAAAAAAAAATTTTAAGATCGAATATTTTGATTTCCATAACATATTTGTAATTTGTTCTCTGATGTTCAGCATAGTTTCTCCCTCGGTTATTTTTGCCGCTTCTGTGTCACCTATATCGGTTACAGAATCTATGTTGGCAATCTCATGCAGGCCCAATATTTCTACAAATTTTTCATTTGAAAAAATTGTGCAGTCACATTTTGATAAATGTAAATTCCGAATTAATTACCCAATTCCGAATTGAACCAAATTCAAATTTTTAAAAACCAAACCGAACCAAACCGATATAAAACTTAATTCCGAAGAGAACCTATATATATATATATTTTTTTTTAAATCCAAAAAATCTGAAACCCGAATAATCCAAACTGAACCGAACCAAATAACCGATACACATCCTAATTGATATTACATGGTTTATTATAAATAGATATCAAAATTTTAAAATAAATCTTATTTTATGTATGTGAATTTTGGGAAATGACAAATTATGACATGTGGGTGGATCTCATGAACCACTCCAAAAATGAGGTGTTCAATAATTACATACGGTTCAACATTTTGCTTTGTGTTTTCGGACCGTTTGTGTTTCAAGTTGAGTTTATTATTATTTTATCAAAGAATGTAGATACATTATAATAATGTTGAATGGAGAAATATAGAGCACTCGAAATTCATGGCGGAAGAACCAAATTGAACCGCTCTCCCATTCAAAGCGTAAATGCTATAAAGTATGACAACAATAGTTTGTCTTAAGTATTAATTAAAAAATTAGGAATCAGAGTCGATAGTTCTAGCATCAAATACAAAATCATATGGTGTCATTTTTAGTCACCTCTTTTCCTCTTTTACCGTCATAGATATAAACAACCACTGGTAGAGATAGAAATTTTGGTTACCATGGTCAAATCAGTTTATTAAATAAAAATAATCGACGAATGTGATAAAAAATATTGTCTTAATTAAATATAATCGACGAGTTTAATTTATAACTACTCATGTTTCATTTCATATACCAAATATATCAACTAGTCCATTAAAATTTTAATTTATAAAAATCTAAAATAAAAATTAATTAAGTGAAATAGATCTTGATATATGTATTAGTGTTTATGGTTTGTTGTTGTTGAAGTTTTTTTTTATTTTTAATTTGTATGTGTTTAAGGAAAAACTAAAACCTAATTACGGTAGATTGTCAACTTAATCATGTAAAATATGAATAAGTACATATTGTTTCTAAGATGAGAAAAATCTGATAAAGTATGCTAAGGGATTCTTCTTGAACGAGCAAATGAATGTAACATGCATAATTCCATGAATTACCAATTAAAGCTCAATCTCCCCAGCAAATATGGTGGATCCCTGAGTAGCTCACATCTGCTTCTGCCTTATAGGAGTGGTAACGACAAAAATGAAAGGAGAATTCCAGCAGATTTTTCCGGTGGACGATGTTTCTCAGCAGGCGCAACTCGTTCCAGAGGTTAGTAGTGCTTTTTTCGTTCCTCAAAGCTCAAACAATCTCGTCTTTGATTAGAAAATTAGATGTGTTTACTTTGTATTTTCTTAGAGTGTACCATGTGGTCTTCTGAGTTAGCTACAGTATCGGCGAAAGCTGTCAGCGTCGTGCGTAGACTTAAAGAGGTCTTGTAACATCCCGATTTCTTGTATATGCGGAGAGGCTTATAAGAATTGATTTGGCTACCTATGTCACCAAAGTGCACTTATCTTTTCGGGAACTTGTCCAGAGAGAACTCCAGAGTTAAGCGTGCTTGAGCTGGAGCAATTTAATGATGGGTGACCTATCGGGAAGTGATTCGCGGTATCGTGTGAGTGAGGACAAAACACGGGGAAAGATCACGTGGTGATTGCAGGGTCAGTAAACAAGTATTACAAGCCTCCCGGACTAACGCACCGGCCGTCGGACAAGGGTGGGGTCCACGGGCCGAGAGAGGGCATGGGGCCCACAGGTAGGGGCGGTCGGGGCGTTATAAGTGGTATCAGAGCCGAACCCAAACACGTGTGTGGAGTCAGGTGGGCTCACACCGTCTAGGGTGACGATCCTGGTGCGCAACGAGGACGTTGCGCTCTATGAGTGGGGGTGATTGTAACATCCCGATTTCTTGTATATGCGGAGAGGCTTATAAGAATTGATTTGGCTACCTATGTCACCAAAGTGCACTTACCTTTTCCGATCATTTGCCCGAAAGAACTCCAGAGTTAAGCGTGCTTGGGCTGTAGTAGTCTAAGGATGGGTGACCTTCCGGGAAGTGATTCGCGGTAGCGTGTGAGTGAGGACAAAACACGGGGAAAGGTCACGTGGTGATTGCAGGGTCAGTAAACAAGTATTACAAGCCTCCCGGACTAACGCACCGGCCGTCGGACGAGGGTGGGGCCCACGGGCCGGGAGATGTCGTTGGGGCCCACAGGTAGGGGCGGTCGGGGCGTTATAAGTGGTATCAGAGCCGAACCCAAACACGTGTGTGGAGTCAGGTGGGCCCACACCGTCTAGGGTGACGATCCTGGTGCGCAACGAGGACGTTGCGCTCTATAGGTGGGGGTGATTGTAACATCCCGATTTCTTGTATATGCGGAGAGGCTTATAAGAATTGATTTGGCTACCTATGTCACCAAAGTGCACTTATCTTTTCGGGAACTTGTCCAGAGAGAACTCCAGAGTTAAGGGTGCTTGAGCTGGAGCAATTTAAGGATGGGTGACCTTCCGGGAAGTGATTCGCGGTATCGTGTGAGTGAGGACAAAACACGGGGAAAGATCACGTGGTGATTGCAGGGTCAGTAAACAAGTATTACAAGCCTCCCGGACTAACGCACCGGCCGTCGGACAAGGGTGGGGCCCACGGGCCGAGAGAGGGCATGGGGCCCACAGGTAGGGGCGGTCGGGGCGTTATAAGTGGTATCAGAGACAGCGATGTTTTGTTTCAAAATAGAAGCACAATGGCTTAAAATTATAAAAGTTTGGAAGTATATGGCTTAAAGAGAAATGCTATAGCTTAAAAGCATGTATAAGACTTAGAAGAAAAAAACATAATTGTGATCATTTTATCGAAACTTAGGAACCTAATCCGCTCCTATACCATATTGAATGTGAATGTGTTGAATTGTATATATATGAGAAACTGATCTTTATATACATAGTCTATGAGAATAATCATAGCTAGGAGATTATGTGGGGGTTATTGGTTCTTGCATTTTAATGGATTTCTCAGATTTAGAAATTGTAATGAATCCATTGATTTTAAAATCAGAGAAGTGGATTTCAAAGTTAAATAATTGGATTTCAAAATCAAATAAATAGATTATTGTAAATCAACCAAATAGATTTATAAGAATTTTAGTATTATAAAAAAATCAAAAAAAAAAACCAAAAAAAAATTTCGTTCTTTTTCTTTCACTAATCATCTAGTATTCTCCTAAAGTATAGAATATGTCCACATATGTGTTGCAATTATTGCTCTCAATTGATTGGCATGTTCTCTTTCTTAATCTTGGGTTCCAAGAATTTCTTCATCATTGTTAACAATCACAATATTTGTTTGTACATTAGCAGACAATGATTACATGAAACCTGAGAGGTCTCATGGGCAGTGTTTTGAACCTCCACTTAGAAACTAGCTAGCCTCGTGTCCAGCATGTAGTAGATGTTACGTATCCACTTAGAAACTAGCCTTGTAACATGTAGTTTAATCTTGAAAAAAAAAACACTTGTAAATCCAAATCCAACCAAATAACAAGATTTCACTTGATATTAGCTCCTTTGTATTTTACTCTTAAAAACACTTGTAAATCCATTCAAATCCAAATTAAAATCAAATCCTTATGAAAATATTTAATATTGAATAACACTTGATTTTAACATGAATTTTAAAATCATAGAACCAATAACACAAGATTTGAATATGGATTTCAAAATTATAGAACCTAGGTATATGGGTAATCATAGGAGATTATGTTCAATAAATTATTTTTCAAAAAGAAAGCATAAAAAAGGTTAAAATATTATATTAATGGTTTCAAAGAAACTTTTATCTTGTGACCCCAAAGAATCTTGACTCAACCATGTCAAATGACCACATAAACAAAAGTTTCGAATCTATGGCAAAATGACAACTGATGGCCATAATTAGCCTCGATCGTTTAATCACGATCTTTTCGTGGTCAAACCAAATTTTAGATTTTTTTGCAACACACACTAACAAAAATATATATCTAAAATTCTAAATGCAACATTTAGTTACAAAAACCAATCTTAGAGACGAACAACATCAAATTTCAGATTTTTTTTACAACACACAAAGAAAAATATATATTTAAAATTCCAAATGCAACATTTAGATACAAAAACCAATTTTAGAAACGAACAACATCTAAATGCTAAATCCGGATATTGCATCTTAATTAGCAGCCACAGAAAAGAACAAACTAGATCAACGTTTTCATTCTGAATTTGCTCGTATCCCACTTCAAACTTTTTTGTTTCGGTGGAAATTTGATCCGTTACTTTTTAGAGTCTTAATTTTAAGTTATCTATCTGTTATAGCAACATCTATAATCTACAATTCAAGTAGTTTAACCGGATAACATTAATTAAGATATAAGATTTTTCTCTATTATACCAAAGAAACAAAAATAATTTGAAAAAATGAGCAGCTAGCAAGATACTAGCCTATAAGTTCTTAAATTCATTTTTTCTCTACCGCTACCCAAAACAAAAACTAAAAAAATGCTTGAATCAGAAACAACTATTTCCATAGGCAAAATTGTAAATATTAGAAAGACCAGAAGACTTGTTAATGTAAGAGGGAGTCGTCGTCACTTTATTATCCAAGAAACCGAACACATCCTCGTTCACCTCGTTAAAAGGTGTCGTAGTTGTCTCCAGTACAACCGTCTTCCTCAACTCCCCCAACGCATATTTCATTTCCTGTAACTGAACTATATTCATCTCCTCCACTGAACCTTCCCACCAATTGATCATCGACCGCCTCGTATTCTCTCTTCTTAGTTCTTCCATAGCTTGACCCTTCTTCTTCTCTTCCTCTACCTCGCTCAAGATTTGCGTCAACCGCATATTTAGATCACATCTCACCTCAGGGTTTTGTTTCTGCGTCTGAGCTAAGGACATATTGTTTCTGGACATGTAACGGTACAATACGGATTTGACGCTCGCATGGCCGAAAGAGAAAGGCTTTTTAGCAGGAGAAAACACGATGATTGTGATCTCTGCGCCGCACAACGTGCAAAGCTCACTAGCTTTTTTGAAAAGACCGCCACTACGTTTTGAGAATGTGACTTGCTGGTGGCTCTCTTTTTTAATCTTAACCATAGGGATTCTCTATCGTCCGATACTTTCTTTTTTCTTCGACATCATAGTTTTTATGACAGGTTTTTAGTTGCTTTTCTTGGTTAGACAATTTGGTTGAAATAGTGTTTGTTTAATTATATATATACATGCTTGAGTGTGGTGTGACATCATTATGAGAAATTGCCTTGTATAGTTGGCAATTTATTTTTATTTTTGTAACATAAACTTTGTAATTACTCAATTTGTTTTAATGTTGTGGATAGATAATAAAATGTAAGATTTGCGTAAGTTATAAAATCTTAGTTTGGTACTGCAATGATTTTTTTCTTTTTCTTTGTATCATTGTCTTGTCTATAAATGCATGATTTACTTAATCATTGATTCTTTATGTTACACAATTGGGTGCAAATCAAAAAGTCTACACATGTTAATGTAGGCTGCAAATGAAAGTATTGTATAATATTATTAGTACATTTTATTATTTTCTTTCTGATGAACATATGTACACATGCAAATTAATGTAATACGCAAATATTTCAGGCTCCGAATTGAAAAAGCGGTTCAAGCGGATCACGCGGATCTGGTTGAACAAGTGCGGATCAAGCGGTACAAAATATATGGTTGAATGGGAAAAGCAGTACATAACATATATTTGAATTAACTATAAATGTAATAAATATAGTTATGGTTATAAATATGTATATCATACATAAAATAAATTCAAATATATTACACGAGTAAGAAAAAAAATTAAGATCGAATATTTTGATTTCCATAACATATTTGCAATTTTTTCTCTGATGTTCACCATAGGATCTCCCCCGGCTATCTTTGCTGCTTCCGTTTCCCCTATATCGGTTTCAGAATCTGGGTTGTCAAACTCATGCTGTCCCTTTATTTCTAGAAAATTTTTATTTGAAAAAATTGAAATTCTGATAAAATTGTACAGTCACATTCTGATAAATGTAAATTCCGAATTACCCAATTCCGAATTGAACCGAATTCAATTTATTAAAAATCAAACCAAACCAAACCGATATAAAACTTAATTTCGAAGAGAACCTATATATATTTTTTTAAATCCAAAAAATCTGAAAACCAAATAATCCAAACTGAACCAAACCAAATAACCGATGCACATCCTAATTGATATTACATGGTTTGTTATAAATACATATCAAAATTTTAAAATAAATGTTAGTTTATGCATGTGAATTTTGGGACATAACAAATTATGACATTTGTTTTTGCATATAAAAACTGTGTATTTAATAATCACTTGTGGGTGGACCTCCTGAACCACTCCAAAAATGAGATGTTTAATAATTATAGACGGTTCAACATTTTCCTTTGTGTTTTTTGACCGTTTGTGGTTCAGGTTGAGTTTATTATTATTTTATCAAAGAATGTAGATAGCATGATAATTATGTTGAATGGAGAAATATGCAGCACTCGAAACGCATTGCGGAAGAACCGGAGTGAACCGCTCTCCCATTCAAAGCGTAAATGCTATAAAGTATGACAAAAATAGTTTGTCTTAAGTACTAATTAAAAAATTATGAATGAGAGTCGATAGTTCTAACATCAAATACAAAATCATATGGTGTCATTTTTAGTCACCTCTTTTCCTCTTTTATTGTTATAGATATAACCAACCAGTGGAAGAGATAGAAATTTTGGTTACCATGGTCAAAGCAGTTTATTAAATAAAAGTAATCAACGAATGTGATAAAAAATATTATCTTAATTAAATATATTCGACGAGTTTAATTTATAAATACTCATATTTCATTTCATATACCAAATATATCAACTAATACATTAAAATTTTAATTTATAAATATCTAAAATAAAAATTAATTAAGTGAAATAGATCTTGATATATGTATTAGTGTTTATGGTTTGTTGTTGTTGAAGTTTTTTTTGTTAACTTGTAGGTGTTTTGTGAAAAACTAAAACCTAATTACGGTATATTGTCAACTTAATCATGTAAAATATGAATAAGTGTGATCATTATAACGAAACTTAGGAACCTAACCCGCTCTGATACCATATTGATTGTGAATGTGTTGAATTGTATATATGAGAAACTGGTTTTTATATACATAGTCTATGAGAATAATCATAGCTAGGAGATTATGTATATGGGTAATCATAGGAGATTATGTTCTTCTTTCTTTTTTTTGGTCAAACAGGACATTATGTTCAATAATTGTTTTTCAAAAAGAAAGCTTAAAACAAATTTAAAATGTTATACTAATGGGTCCAAATAAACTTGTATCTAGTGATCCCAAAGAATTTTGACTCAACCATGTCAAATGACCATGGAAACCAAAGTTACAAATCCGTGGCAAAATGGCAACTGATGGCCAATAATTAGCCTTTTAACGATCGTTTAGTCACGATCTTTTCGTGGTTTAACCAAACTTTATATTTTTTTACAACACTCACTAACAAAAAAATATATCCAAAATTCTATATGCAACATTTAGTTACAAAAATCAATCTTAGAGAAAAACAACATCAAATTTCAGATTTTTTAACAACACACAAAGAAAAATATATATTTAAAATTTCAAATGCAATATTTAGATACAAAAACCAATTTTAGAAACGAACAACATCTAAATGCTAAATCCGGATATTGCATCTTTATTAGCAGCCATAAAAAGGAACAAACTAGATCAATGTTTTCGTTCTGAATTTGGTCATATCACACCTCAAACTTTTTAGAGTCTTAATTTTAAGCTATCTATCTGTTACAGCAACATCTATAATCTACCATTAAAGTAGTTCAACCGGATAACATTAATTAAGATATAAGATTTTTCTCTATTATACAAAAGAAACAAAAATAATTTGGAAAAAATGAGAAGCTAGCAAGATACTAGCCTATAAGATCTTAAATTTATTTTTCCTCTACCGCTACCCAAAACAAAACAAAAAATGCTTAATCAGAAACAACTATTTCCATAGGCGAAATTGTAAATATTAGAAAGAACAGAAGACATGTTCATGTAAGAGGGAGTTGTCGTCACTTTATTATCCAAGAAACAGAACACATCCTCGTTCACCTCATTGAACGGCGCCGTAGTTGTCTCCAGCACAACCGTCTTCCTCAACTCCTCCAACGCATATTTCATTTCCTGTAATTGAAGCATATCCATCTCCTCCACTGAACCTTCCCACCAATTGATAATCGACCGCTCCGCATTCTCTATTCTCATTTCTTCCATAGCTTGACCCTTCTTCTTCTCTTCCTCTACCTCGCTCAAGATTTGCGTCAACCGCATATTTAGATCACAGCTCGCCTCAGGGTTTCGTTGCTGCGTCTGAGCTAAGGACATATTATTTCTGGACATGTAATCGTCCAATACGGATTCGACGCTCGGATGGCCGAAAGAGAAAGGATTTTTATCGGGAGAAAACACGATGATCGCGATCTCTGCGCCGCACAACGTGCAAAGCTCACTAGCTTTCTTGAAAAGACCGGCTCTACGTTTTGAGAACGTGACTTGCCGGTGGCTCTCTTTTTTAATCTTAACCATCGGGATTCTCTGTCGTCCGATGCTTTTTTTCTTCTTCGACATCATAGTTTTTATGACGAGTTTTTATTTGCTTTTCTTTGTTGGATAATTTGGTTGAGAGATTGTTTGTTTAATTGTGTATATATACATGCTTGAGTGTGGTGTGACATCATTATGAGAGATTGCCTTGTATAGTTGGCAATTTATTTTTATTTTTGTAACATAAACTTTGTAATTACTCAGTTTGTTTTAATGTTGTGGATATATAATAAAATCTAAGATTTGTGTAAGTTATAAAATCTTAGTTTGGTACTGCAATGATTTTTTTCTTTTTATTTGTATCATTGTCTTGTCTATAAATGCATGATTTACTTATTTTACACAATTGGGTGCAAATCAAAACATCTACATATGTTAATGTAGGCTGCAAATTAAAGTATTGTCTAATATTATTAGTACATTTTATTATTTTCTTTCTGACGAATGTACACATGAAAATTAATGTAACACGCAAATATTTACATGCAATAAAGTATGACAGCAGTAGTTTGTCTTAAGTACTAATTAAAAAATTAGGAATGAGAGTCGATAGTTCTAATATCAAATACAAAATCATATAGTGTCATTTTTAGCCATCTCTTTTCCTCTTTTACCGTCATAGATATAAACAACATGTGGCAGAGTTATAAAATTTGGTTACCATGGTCAAAACAGTTTATTAAATAAAAATAATCGACGAATGTGATAACAAAAGATTATCTTAATTAAATTTAATCGACGACTTTAATTTATAACTACTCATGTTTCATTTCATATACCAAATATATCAACTAATACATTAAAATTTAATTTATAAAAATCTAAAATAAAAATTAATTAAGTGAAATAGATCTTGATATATGTATTAGTGTTTATGGTTTGTTGTTGTTGTAGATTTTTGTTTAAAAAAAAACTTGTATATGTTTTGTGAAAAACTATAACCTAATTACGGTAGATTGTCAACTTAATCATGTAAAATATAAATAAGTACATATTGTTTCTAAGATGAGAAAAACCTGATAAAGTATGCTAAGGGACTCTTCTTGAAAGAGCAAATGAATGTGACATGCATAATTACATGAATTACCAATCAAATCTCAATCTCCCCAGCATATATGGTGGATCCCTGAGTAGCTCACATCCGCTTCTGCCTCATAAGAGCGGTAACGACGAAGATGAAAGGAGAAATCCGGTAGATTTTTCCGATGGACGATGTTTCTCGGCAGGCGCAACTTGTGGCAAAGGTTAGTGGTGCTTTTTTCCGTTCCTAAAAAGCTCAAACAATCTTGTCTTTGTGCTTTGATTAGAAAATTAGATGTGTGGTGCGTTGGGATTGCTCCCGACACGTTTTACTCTTTTAGCTAGGCTGCAAGTGCACAGCAAACGCAGTAGTATTTAGGGATCAAATCCATGGGGGTGAACGTTATCGAATTCTATTGATTTCTAAGATGTGTCTAGATCTAATCGATTTTTATGGGTTTTGTTTGTCACGATTGTAGCTAGAAAAATTAAACTAAATTAAGCAATGAAATAAAACAACAAGTAAACTAAGCAAATAATTAAAACGAGGTTGTAAACAATTTAACAAAGTGTTTGGGCAATCGGAAATTTTTCTAGGGTTCATGGCCAATTTTTCATAAAGAATTTGCTAGGATTTTTAAAGCAACTTTTTATCGTCTTTTGGATTCTTGAATTTGGAACACAGACACTGTGTGTAGCCTACTTTCGTACATCCTACACACCGATAACTTTAGTACTCTACCGGTAGCTTTTGTCTCTGGCCACGCAAAACGTTATGTTGATACGCAAAGGTCGTTAACGCTCACAATCCCTCTACAAGTATACTTTCGTATCTTGTACCGGTCTTGCTCGTCTACCTTACGTCAAGCATATAGATCCAGTACTTTCGTAGTTCTAAAAATACCTAAGTTCAATTGCAAGGTGATCAATCAAGCAAAAACACATTAATAAAAAGGATAGAACGAAGAACCATAATCGGTATTCTAGTCTAAAATCTCAATTAATAATCGAACCATGAGAGCCCCTTTGAAATCCTATACCCAACAAGAGAACTATTCAACCATAGCTGAGATAAACATAATTGAAGATAAACCAGTAAGAAAAAGGGATGAAGAAAGGCTTCTCTATCGAAGAACACGAGTCGAGAATCCTTGCTCCGAACCGAAAAACAATAGTAAAAATTTCTAGGGATTCGTCTCTGCCTTAAAGAGTGAAAAGAATTGATAAAGTTCTGTCTAAGCGACCTAAAAACAAGTATTTATCGTCTTCACTTCGTTGTAGACGTTTAGGATTTGATGTGAAAACACGGAATTAGCCTCAGGAGTAAAACGGAGTCGATTTGGTCGCAGCAGGAAGTGGTCGCGGGTGCGTGGTATCGACCTGCGGTAAGATGGTGTTTGGCCACGGGTGGCGCCCTCCTGACCGCGGTGTAACATCGATTGGCCGCGGGTGCGGCCCCTCTGCATGCGGTGGCTCTGGCTTCAGGGCAGCTTCATCTGCCTTTAGTGCTTTGTGTATATTTAAGGATCCAACCATTGGATCATCTCCAATCTAATTGCATTTGAAATCTGGTTGTCTCTACTTTATTTTGTCTAAATTTGGGAATGATCGGACGGTGAGAAGGTCTTCTTTGATTGCAAGACTTCTGACGGTCTAAGTTTATCCAAAAACGTACTTTTGCTCCGAAATGCACTTTTTTATCCCGAGTTACCTGAAATGTCTTTCAAAACTCTAAAACATGGAAATCACTTGAAAATCATTGAAAACGGAGTTAAAACACCTGCAAAATATATTAAAGCGATCCATAAAAATGGTCAAAAATCGGTGTTATCAACTCCCCCAGACTTGGATCTTTGTTTGTCCTCAAACAAAACATAAATCTAAACTCGGAAAAAAGTTTTGAAAACGTTGGAACTAACAAAATTCTCAGTGACCTCCTTCTAAACCATAACCAACGTAATGCATCAATCGAACTTAGTCTAGAAAATTCTCATTAAAGCACTGCAACGCTAGTCCACGGTATTCGTCATTCGAAAATCTAACTACTTAAACCCTAACTTTCAGTTAACTAGCTCTTAACATTCATTAAAGGTTAGGTAATTCTCATCAAAAATACTAACCAAGACAATCGAGGCTAGGCATTAAGGGCTTTTTAGAGGTGAGGTTAAAAGTGTTTCGGGTTACCGTATTTCCGGCGAAGGATACTAGCTAGATATTATGAAAAACAGCAAGAGAAGGTGGAGCTGTTGATATCCACAATTTCCAGTCACTTCCTACTCGCATAAGTGTAGTTGCGAATTCTTTTTTCTCCGGGATTTTTCTGCTTTTTGACATAACTTTTCTGCCACTCCTCCGGACTTAGATTTTTCTCCGGAAAATGATTTGAATGCCTTCTTACTCCTCACATACGAAATATGGTTTCCTTGGTATAAAAATATCGACTACCCTAAGACTCTTAGGCTTTTGTTTCCTTTCCTTTCAATTTTTATTTTTTTTTAAAATGGAAACGCCTTTAAACGGGAGTCATGGGGAGGACGAAAATTACTAGTGATAAAAGATTTCCAAGACCACTTTTAAGCTTGATTTTTTTATACCTCCCTAACCAAATCCATCTCGTCTTCTATCTTCTCGAGTGACTGAAAATTGTGTTGTTCCTCCCTCTCTGGCGTTTTTGCAGATATATGCACATAAGACAACAAGAGAAGAATGCATGAGGTTCGAAAATGAAATGGTTAAGGTTTCGGGGTGTGGTACCAGCTAAAGATGAACTGGCCATCTAGGACAACAAAGAATGGTAAAAAGGAAAAAGATGTCTTAGATGTATGATTTGTTGTCTCGCCTAAAACAATTGATGAGAAATTTAAATTCAGATTAATTAGTTCAAATAGAGTGAGCTAGTATATCATGTCAGAAAGAATATCTATGGGTCGAAATCCTTTAGGAATGTCGCATTGCAAGCACTCTAGCTACCGTCTAGTCTAGCACCAAACCACAAAATTAGGTGGCACGAGGAGATAGCGTAGAAGCACACATGTCGAAATCATCATAGATTTTGTTTCAGTGTTCCTGAAAAATACTTGATAAAAAAAAAGATTACACGAATAGTTTAAAATTAAAGCGGAAAACAATGAGATAAATTCAAAACAAAGAAAAATAAATTAGTAACGGATAAACATCCTCCTCCATACTTAAATCACATTGTCCCCAGTGTGAAAAAGTTGGTGAAAGGATGGAAAATACATGAAAATAAAATTGTAAATAAATAGAAGAGTTCAAAAATAAAATAAAAATATAAAGGGAAGAAAATCGATTGAACCGTGGTGGTGATGTGCGGGGCTGGTCGCGAGTGATGAAGCATGAGGCTACACATCACGTGAGCCACCTGTCTCGAAATCGGATAAGTTATCGTCGAATTGGTGGTTCTCCTCAAGAAAATGCACCAGGCGCTTGAAATGTCTTTCTTGTCGTTCTAGCTTCTTCTCCAATGGCTGTGTATTCTGGTCCGTGTGCGTGTGAGGAGCTTACGGGAGCGGACGGTGCATGATCCTATGCTAGTAGTAGTAGTCGAGAACGCTCTGCAGCTGCGTCTCGCTTGACCTTAGCCACTAAGAACTCGCCGATGGTGTACGGTAGTCGAGGGACTTTCAGAACATAGTCCATTGCCTCCGGTCTCCATCGAGGGGTTGCTCCATCTCGGAGCTTAGGGACAGAAATATAATGTAAGAAAACGAAGTAAGACTCACCGACGTTTGGGCATAATTTGTAACCAAATATGTCCGGGTCGAGTGATGTGCGTGAGATAGTCCGGTCTCGTGAAATCTGCATGAGATCGAACAAAGTCCCTTGAAGTGGAGTCTCGGTCGAGAAATCGAAGTGAACGGCTCGTATAATCGCCGTGATTATGCTTCCGAAAGCGGTGGTGGAGTCTTCAGGTCTCGTGGCGGGTGCTACGTGTTTCACCTTTACCAAATTCTTCGCAATGATACAAGCGAAACAAGCATAGCGTGGGTCATTGGTGAATGGCAATTGTAGAGTGAGGAGCTTGCCTTTGTAGACACTCGCCACGTTTGCTCTTGAGAATATGGTGTGCGCCAAGAGCTTGTGCACGAAGCGGACAGTGGGATGCGTGAGTAGGGAAGCCTTAGATCTTCCGTTTTCGTAGACCCCTTGTCCCATTGTGTGACACAACTCTCTATTGGGACTCTCCTCATGGTAAATCTCATTGAGATATTGAAGTTTCAAAGCTTCACAAAGTTTTGGAACGGTTAGCGCATAAGAGTATCCACGTACGGTAAAAGTAAGTATACCGTCATTCGCTATTGGATTAGAGCGTCTCTTATAGCACATGGTGATGGTTGCTAAGAATTCCTTGGTGAGATCGTCGTAGGTGGAGAGATTGAGGTCCATGAAACGTCTAAGATTAAGCTTATCGAGATACCAAATCACGTCTTCTCTAATCCCGAGCGTGTCGAGAGTTGAGTAATCTATATGAAGTGTTGATTTGATAACCATCCTTTGGAGCTTCTCGAGGTAGTCGATATGTCGGGTCCATAGGTTGCCCGACATATCGTACTCTTGGTCTCTGTTCTAGAGGTGGCGTTGGTTCACGTGGAGGAGAATGTGTCGGAACTTGGAGCATGCACACTGTGTGAGCCTACTTTTGTACATCCTACACATCGATAACTTTAGTACTCGACTGGTAGCTTTCGTCTCCGTCCGCGCAAAAATTTATGATGATACGCAAAGGTCGTTAACGCTCACAATCCCTCTACAAGTATACTTTCGTATCTTGTAACGGTCTTGCTCGTTTACCCTTGGTCAAGCATATAGATCCAATACTTTGGTAGCTCTAAAAATACCTAAGTTCAGTTGCAAGGTGATCAATCAAGCAAAAACACATTAATAAAAAGGATAGAACGAAGAACCTTAATCGTTATCCTAGTCTAAAAACTTAATGAATAATCAAACCATGAGAGCCCCTTTGAAACCCTATACCCAACAAGAGAACTACTCAGCCATAGCTGAGATAAACATAATCAATAATTGAAAAGAAAACAGTAAGAAAAATGGATGACGAAAGGCTTCTCTATCGAAGAACACGAGTCGAGAATCCTTGCTCCAAACCGAAGAACAAGAGTAAAAGTTGCTAGGGATTCGTCTCTACCTTAATGCGTGAAAAGAATTGATAAAGTTCTATCTAAGAGACCTAAAAACAAGTATTTATAGTTTTCACTTCGTTGTAGACGTTTAGGGTTTGATGTGAAAAGACAGAATTGTCCTTGGGAGTAAAAGGGAGTCGATTTGGTCGCAGCAGGGAGTGGCCGTGGGTGCGTGGTCTCGACCCGCGGCGAGATGGTGTTTGGCCGCGGGCGGTACCCTCCTTGCCATGGCAAAACGTCGGTTGGCCGCGGGTGAGGCCCCTCTGCTTGTGGTGGCTCTGGCTTCAGGGCAGCTTCATGTACCTTTAGTGCTTCGTGTATATTTGAGGATCAAACCAAAGGATCGTCTCTAATCAAATTGCATTTGAAAGCTAGTTGTCTCTACTTTGTTGTGTCCAAATTAGGGGATGGTCGGACGGTGAGAAGGTCTTCTTTGATTGTAAGACTTCTAACGATCCAAGTTTATCCAAAAACGTATTTTTGCTCCGAAATTCACTATTTTATCCCGAGTTAACTGAAATGTCTTTCAAAACTCTAAAACATGAAAATCACTTGAAAACCATTGAAAACGGAGTTAAAACATCTGCAAAGGATATTAAAGCGATCCATAAAAATGGTCAAAAACTGGTGTTATCAATGTGTTTACTTTGTATTTTCTTACAGTGTACCATGTGGTCTTCTGAGTTAGCTATCAGTATCGGCGAAAGCAGTTAGTACCGTGCGTAGACTTAGAAAGGTCTAAGGCTAACCCAAAATATATGGTATTTTTGTCGCAATAACCTATTTTGTTATTCTAACATAGACTTTTAAATATTATTGAAATGTTTATTATTCTAACAAAATATGATTTTAAAACATCATAAAATATTTATAGTTTTTTTTCCATAAAATTATAATTCCATATCCTTCTAGAGAATGTACAAAAAAATAAAAAAAATCTCTTATGTGCATATTAGTATCTATACGTAAATATTTATGACATTTTGTTGAAAAGGAATTTTGATAAACATGTATTTGTTTTTAAGAAAAAAATCAAAATATGATATGAAACCAAAATTAAACATACAATCTAATTATATTGGTTAAAAAAAATAATGAAAATAACTTTACGAATTTTAAGAAAACAATTAATGTAGAAGAATGTGGCCCTTAATTTTATATATATAAAAAAAGTAAGGGGCCTAAGGCAATTGCCTTATTGGTAACAAAGGAAACACGTCTCTGAAAGCAGTGGAGCATCGTAGTCTTGGTATGAAGGAGATCGAGAATCCTATGGAGAAAATAAGATTTGATTTTTTCATTAAAAAAAAAAGAAGAGCATTTTATGGCTTAGAGATAGCGATGTTTTGTTTTAAAATAGAAGCACAATGGCTTAAAGAGAAATGCTATAGCTTAAAAGCATGTATAAGATTTAGAAGAAAAAATAGAAGTGTGATCAATATATCGAAATTTAGGAATCTAATCCGCTCTGATACCATATTGAATGTGAATGTGTTGAATTGTATATATGAGAAACTGATCTTTATATACATAGTATATGAGAGTAATCATAGCTAGGAGATTATGTATATGGGTAATCATTAGAGATTATGTTTAATAAATTTTTTTTCAAAAAGAAAGCTTAAAAAAAAAGTTAAAATGTTATATTAATGGATCCAAAGAAACTTTTATCATGTGACCCCAAAGAATCTTGATTCAACCATGTCAAATGACCACAGAAACCAAAGTTGTAATCCGTGGAAAAATGGCAACTGATGGCCAATAATTAGCCTTTTAAAGATCGTTTAACCACACAATCTTTTCGTGGTCAAACCAAATTTTATATTTTTTTTTACAACACTCACTAACAAAAATATATATCCAAAATTATAAATGCAACATTTAGTTACAAAAACTAATCTTAGAGACAAACAACATCAAATTTCAGATTTTTTTTACAACACACAAAGAAAAATATATATTTAAAATTCCAAATGCAACATATAGATACAAAAACCAATTTTAGAAACGAACAACATCTAAACTCTAAATCCGGTTATTGTATCTTGATTAGAAGCCATATAAAAGAACAAACTAGATCAAAGTTTTCGTTCAGAATTTGGTCGTATCACACCTCAAACTTTTTTGTTGCAGTGGAAATTTGATCCATTACTTTTTAGAGTCTTAATTTTAAGCTATCTATCTGTTATAGCAACATCTATAATCTACCATTCAAGTAGTTCAACCAGATAATATTAATTAAGATATAAGATTTTTCTCTATTATACCAAAGAAACAAAAATAATTAGTAAAAAAATGAGCAGCTAGCAAGATACTAGCCTATAAGTTCTTAAATTCATTTTTCCTCTACCGCTACCCAAAACAAAACAAAAAAATGCTTGAATCAGAAACAACTATTTCCATATGCGAAATTGTAAATATTAGAAAGACCATAAGACATGTTCATGTAAGAGGGAGTCGTCGTCACTTTATTATCCAAGAAACCGAACACATCCTCGTTCACCTCATTAAACGGCGTCGTAGTTGTCTCCAGCACAACTGTCTTCCTCAACTCCTCCAACGCAGATTTCATTTTCAGTAACTGAACCATATTCATCTCTTCCACTGAACCGTCCCACCAATTGATCATCGACCGCCTCGCATTCTCTCTTCTCATTTCTTCCATGGCTTGACCCTTTTTCTTCTCTTCCTTTACCTCGCTCAAGATTTGCGTCAACCGCATATTTAGCTCAGAGCTCGCCTCAAGGTTTCGTTGTTGCATCTGAGCTAAGGACATATTGTTTCTGGATATGTAACGGTCCAATACGGATTCGACGCTCGGATGGCCGAAAGAGAAAGACTTTTTAGCGGGAGAAAACACGACAATCGTGATCTCTGCGCCGCAAAACTTGCAAAGTTCACTAGCTTTCTTGAAAAAACCAGTTTTACGTTTTGAGAACGTGACTCTCTTTCTTAATCTTAACCATCTGGATTTTCTGTCGTCCGATGCTTTTTTTCTTCAACGACATCATAGGTTTTATGGCAGGTTTTTAGTTGTTGGACAATTTGATAGAGAGATTGTTTGTTTATTTATTATATACATGCTTGAGTGTGGTGTGACATTATTATGAGAGATTACCTTGTATAGTTGGCAATTTAATTTTATTTTTGTAGCATAAACTTTGTAGTTACTTAGTTTGTTTTAATGTTGTGGATAGATAATAAAATGTAAGATTTGCGTAAGTTATAAAATATTTGTTTGGGACTGCAATGATTTTTTTTCTTTTTATTTTATCATTTTTCTGGTCTATAAATGCATGATTTTCTGATTCTCTATGTTATACAATTGGATGCAAATCAAAACATCTACACACATTAATGTAAGTTGCAAATTAAAGTACTGTCTAATATTATTAGTACATTTTCCTATTTTCTTTATGATGTACATAAGTATATATGCAAATTAACGTAACACAAATATTTAAATGCTATAAATTATGACAGTAGTGCCAATTCACACATGGGTAAATTTCAAGGACGAAATACTTCGGAAGAAGCAGAATGTACATTTCTTATTTGGGCAATGCAAGCATTTTGGGCCCTCAGATATCGTGAGGTAGAGTTTGAAGGTGACAATTTGAATATCAACCATATTATCAACCGGAGAGGTACAAATCTTAAACTTCAGCATTATACGGAGACAATCAATCGGTGGATGTTTGTGCAAGTCAAATTCTCTTTTCGACATCGAGAATGGAATACATGTGCTGATACATTAGCGAGATATTTGCACTCCAAGTCACTTTTTCAAAGTTTACTTACAATTTTGTCATTTTTTTTAATCTTCTTCTATGTAAAATGACAATTTTGCCCCTGCTTCATATTCGTTTTTGTACTGTACATAGCACGACTGAAAAGTAGACGTGTGTACAGTACAATAAGTGTTAGTTCTCACATTATGTTTAAAATGTGCTAAAAACTGTATAAATTTTTTTAAAAGTGATAAAATAACCAATACTCCCTACATTAGCAAGGAAATCAATCACCAATGTAATATGTTGGTCATTGTATCATTGTTGCCCAAATTCTGAAATTGTGATTTGCAAGATCAATAAAGTTTTTTGTCGGAAAAAAAATAAATAAAAAAATAGTGCCAATTCGCACGTGCGAACGAAGAAGAACACACGCAGCGGAGATTAACACCGTTTTTTTTTGTTTTTTATCGTCTCCTCTTTCGCAGCTCTCACTAAACTCTCTATTCTCTCTCTCTCTCTCTCTCTCTCTCTCTCTACTGTGTGTCAACCGGAGAAATGATGAAGGCTTCTCTCAAAGGCAAGTACGATGCCGAGAAGCCCACCGGAGTTGGTTCACTCGCCTTCAATGCCGGCGATCTTAAGCTACGTGCCACCATGACCGATGCTACCCTCGTCTCTGGCCCTACCTTAAACGGCCTCTCTCTCTCCGTCGAGAAGCCTGGTTTGTTCATCGTCGACTATAACGTCCCTAAGAAAGTAAGCACCCGCTCTTTGGCTTTCTCCGGTTAAACCCCTAAGTTAATCAGATTTTGATTTCTTATGGTACTTACATCTTATAGTTCCGATGAGTTTAATTTCCGAAGAAATCAGAGAAATTAAACAGGAGAGAAACTTGTTCGAATTCGAATCCATAGCTCTCTCTCTCTGTGTATTTGCAGGAATTGATAAAGTTTGGTTCTTTGTGGTTTTTACAGGATGTTAGGTTTCAGTTCATGAACACAGTAAGGATTGCTGAGAAACCATTGAATCTGACTTACATTCATAGCAGATTAGATAACAGGACGATTCTCGATGGTAGCCTTTTGATTGATCCTGCAAACAAACTCTCTGCTAATTACATGGTTGGCACAAACAACTGTAAGCTTAAGTATACTTATTCCCATGGAGGGGTAGCTACGTTCGAGCCGTGCTACGACTTGGCGAAAAACACGTGGGATTTCGCGGTTTCTCGAAGAGTTTATGGCGACGACGTTGTCAAGGCAACTTATCAGACATCTAGTAAGTTGCTTGGTATGGAATGGTCAAGGAACTCCAAATCTACTGGATCAATCAAGGTAAAAACAAAGCTTTTTTACAGTCTTCTCCATTTGTATAGTTTACAAAACCCGCATCGATATCGGTTATTATCTTATGGCAAAATCTTAGGAAGGTTCAATCTTTTAAGTTGTTTTAGCAGCCCATCTTTGTTTTTAGTGACATCACTGACTTAAATTGAAACTTGGTACATTTGATTTGATAGAGGAAACTATTTCATAGCTTATTGACACAAGCCATGTTTCATTGGGGATTTTTAGATTGTTTTGTTTTATTGGCTAATCATATTTTGGACATTTGGATTTACCTTCTCTTGAGCAACGAAGCTTAATGGATTTGAATACAGACACTGAAAGTTTTGGATGAATGATGGGCTTTTTTCTTCTTGTTTCAACAGGTATGTGCGTCTGTGAATCTGGCAGAGGAAATGAAAACGCCGAAATTGACAGCAGAATCAACGTGGAACCTTGAAATTTAATCTCTTTTTAACGAAGTCTCGATTTTGATTGTTTGGCGTTACAAGCGATTTGACTACTCGTTCTTCGTCTATTATCTTCACGACTTATTTGCAAGGTCTGGAAAAAGTTCTGATCGTTCAAAGAAACAAAGTTAAAAAACAGACATCTCAATTAAAAAATCAACTCTTAACACATAAAAAGTCAGACCAATTGACAAGTATTATTATGATCATTGTTGATCCGAAGGACCACTGATGATGATTAGAGGTATATCAAGAGGTTGAGAGGCGAGATTTTCGTTAATAGAACGAGTTAACTTGACTTTTGAACAGGTCGTGATTGGAAGAACAGAGATCGGGTGTTATGATGAACAGGTCGGTGACCGTATTCTTTGTATTAATGTTCTGAAAAGATAAACGGTTTAGATTTACGAACTAGTTCCGATGGGAATCCAGTTCGGTGTTCTAAACGACGTTGCTCTATTACAAGACCATGAGGTCGGGTTCCAAATCTAAAGAGAGAGAAAGTAATAAATGCGTCATCATGTCATAAATGCAGGCTGGGGGATATTTATAACAAGGGTCTGCTGCCTGCTCCCCGAGATTCCGGGATGACGTGGCGCCTCTAACGCTTCTTGGGGGTAAGGCACCTCGAGACGTGTGGCCCGGTTTATTCGGTTGGTATGTCATGATGAGCTCGGCGCCATGCTCCAACACGGATAGTGTAGCGCCCGTGTTCCGGAAGAATTGGTTATTAAAGGGAAAATAATTAATTCTGGTTGTTCCGGACAGTATCGATCGATACTGGGCAGTATCGATCGATACCAGCCGGGATTTTCTCGGGGTTATCTTCTTCTCTTATCTTCTTCGAGTATAAAAAGCGTATCCTTGGAGGATAAGACCATAGTTGGTCGAAAAAGAGAGAGAAGGAGAAAGAGAGAGAAGAAAGCTTGCCGAAGCTTGGATCTTGCGAGATCGAAAGAGAGTTTGAGCTTGAGAAGCTCGAAGAAGAGGTTTGACGAGCTTGGGTTCGGCGTAGGCTTGTGAGAAGAGAGGGAGATCTTCTTGAGCTTGGAGAAGTCGTTTTAGAGCTCGATCCTTCGTGTTTAAGGTGAGTTGTGACCAAAGGTTAGCAAGTGAGCTTGCGTGGTGCATTGTTAAAGCTTGGTTGATGCTTTTATGGCTTGTATGGCGATTCCTGTGTTTAAGTCTCGTGGGCATCGATCGATACCATGTGTGTATCGATCGATACCAGACCATAGGCGGTGGTCTCGAATTGTAGTGTATCGAGGTGATAGACTTGAACCGTGTTGTGTCGATCGATACCAAGTGTTGTGTTTGGGTGTCGATCGATATCTGTCCCTTGTCGGGACTTGTGTGTTGTGGGGCATCGATCGATACCATGGGGGGGTATCGATCGATACCGGTTGTCTTGTGACAGTTTAGTTGTGGATAATTAATTCTTGTATGGTTGTGGATATTGTTATATTGTGCTTATTGGTAGCCTGTTGTTGGGATGATCAATCTCACTCAGCATTTGGTTAGCCAAATGTTGATGCATCACTTTTGTCGATGCAGGTAAAGATAAGGCGTGATCGTGGAATCAAGGCGGTGAAGAGGGGATGATTAGGACCCGGGGCTTGCTTTTGTTGTTTGGGTATCGATCGACACTAGGGGAGTATCGATCGATACCAGTTGTTGTTATATAAACCGTTAGCTTGTTTAAGCTGTAGTACTTGCGTTGTACTGTTTGTTTAATATTGTTAATGTTAATTATATGTTTATTTTCTTTGCAAAAAAAAAAAATGCGGTCCTTTCAATTATTGGTATCAGAGCCCATACGGTTCTAGGAGCCTAGGTGGTTCTAGAATAGATTGGGTGTTGTGTGGGGTCGTAGAATCATCCTCTTGAGCCTTGTGAGATTCCACGGTGAGTATCTTTATTGTGATGATTGATTTTCGTTCTCTGAGCCTGTGCTTCTGCACGTGTGCAGATGGCTAGAGGACGTGGTAGAGGTCGTGGCCGTGGTAGAGGTCGTGGCCGTGTGCCGGAGGAGCAGGTTGAGGAGTCGCGTGCGAGTCAGATTGGGTCTGAGGGTGTGGCTGGCGTGAGTGCCAGTGTGGCAGGTGTTCCAGCGGGTGCTGCGGAGGTAGCAGCGGGTGATGCTCGGGCCCGAGATGATCGCATAGCGGATCTGTTGTCGAGGTTGTTGGAGCGGTTACCAGAGAGAGTGCCGGTTCAGGCTCCTGTAGTCCCGGTAGTTGTGGAGGTTCAACCTCAGGTGGCAGCTGCGGTTGCTGAGGAGCTCCCGTCCTACCTTAGGATGGTGGAGCAGATGCAGAGGATTGGCACGGGGTTCTTCTCTGGAGGTGCTAATCCTGAGGACGCGGGTGCGTGGTTGAGAAGGGTGGAGAGGAATTTCCTCTCAAGTAGGTGTCCCGCGGGATACCAGGTGGACATTGCGGTCCATTATCTGGAGGGTGACGCGCATCTCTGGTGGAGGGGTGTGGCATCACGGAGAGTTCAGGCCGCGATGTCATGGGCGGATTTTGTGGAGGAGTTTAACTCCAAGTATTTCCCTCAGGAGGCGTTCCACCGGATCCAGTCGAGGCTTGCGAGTTTGACTCAGGGGGATCGGTCGGTACGCGAGTATGAGGTGGAGTTCAACCGGCTCGGGTCTTATGTTAGACGAGCGGCTGAGAGTGAGTCGGACCGTGTTCAGAGGTTTCTGATGGGTCTTCGGGTCGACTTGAGGAACCGTTGCATGGTGAGGGCTTTTTGCACGGTTGATGAGTTGGTTGAGACTGCGGCCTTGCTTGAGGAGGGTCTGAAGGACGAGGTGGTAGCGGTTACACCGAGCTTTCAGGCAAGATCTGTGCAGCAGCAGTCCGGTCCAAGCAGAAGCAGTAAGCCGATGCAAGGACAGAAGCGGAAGCGAGAAGGCGCTTCGAGAGGTAGTCGGGGTGGTCCGGGTTGCTTCGGGTGTGGGAGCATGGATCACCGAGTGGCGAATTGTCCTCAGAAGGGCGGGGTGCGGGTGGATTCTCGAGTGTGCTATCACTGCAAGGAGCCGGGTCACATCAGGCCTCAGTGTCCCCAGTTGCGGCAGAGTGAGACCACGGTGGTGCAGCCCGTCAGGCAGGCGGCATCAGCGCCTCGAGTGTACTCCATCGCCGAGTCCGGAGAGCCGAGTTCCAGGCCGATCACAGGTATTTTCTTAGACTCGTCTAAGTTTAATTCTGTGTCGGGGAATGTCGTGCTCGTCGGGGTGTTAAGGTTCTCGGCACATGTGTATGTGCAGGGACCTTGTGTGTTGGAGGTGTAGAGTGTCATGTGTTGTTTGACACGGGAGCATCGCATTGCTTCGTTTCCCCGGAGTTGGCCGAGAAGGCTAATTTACGGAGCGAGCCCGGTGTGAGTTTGGGTTTCGTGGAGGTTGCCGGAGGGAAGCTCCTGAGGATTCACGGTCGTGTGCGGGACGTGGATGTTCAGGTAGCAGGAGAGTCCATGGCTGCCGATTTGATTATCTGCTCCGTGGAGCTGTACGATGTCATCTTGGGCATGGATTGGCTCGGGAAGTTCAGAGCGCATCTGGACTGTCACCGAGGGCGAGTCGAGTTCGACCGAGGAAAAGGGAAGTTGGTGTATCAGGGTGTGAGACCGACTTCCGGGAGTCTCGTGATCTCGGTTGTGCATGCGGAGCGTCTGATCGAGAAAGGTTGCGAGGCGTATTTAGCTACGATTTCCTTGCCGGAGGCCGTCGGAGAGGCCAGGGTGCATGATATTCGGGTGGTTAGTGAGTTCCAGGATGTGTTCCAGTCGTTGCAGGGGTTGCCACCGTCTAGGTCGGATCCCTTCACGATCGAGTTGGAACCAGGGACGGCACCGATATCCAGGACTCCTTATAGGATGGCTCCAGCAGAAATGGCCGAGCTGAAGAGGCAGCTGGCGGAGTTGTTGAACAAAGGGTTCATTCGTCCGAGTTCTTCACCGTGGGGAGCACCGGTGTTGTTCGTGAAGAAGAAGGACGGGAGTTTTCGGTTGTGTATTGATTACCGGGGACTTAACCGAGTCACAGTGAAGGACAGGTATCCTCTTCCTCGGATTGATGAGTTGTTGGATCAGTTGAGAGGGGCTACTTGGTTCTCCAAGATTGACTTGGCGTCGGGATATCATCAGATTCCCATCGATGAGGTAGATATTCGGAAGACGGCTTTCAGATCTCGTTATGGCCACTACGAGTTTGTGGTGATGCCATTTGGGTTGACGAATGCACCGGCTGCATTTATGAGATTGATGAACCGCGTTTTCCAGGAGTATCTAGATGAGTTCGTGATCATCTTTATCGATGATATCTTGGTGTATTCGAAGAACCGGGAGGAGCATGAGGTGCATCTGCGTGTGGTTCTTTCGAAGCTGCGGGAACGGAAGTTATTTGCTAAGTTGAGCAAGTGTAGCTTCTGGCAGCAAGAGATCGGTTTTCTGGGTCACATTATCTCTGCGGAGGGAGTATCGGTAGATCCAGAGAAGATTCAGGCCATTAGTACGTGGCCAAGGCCGAGGAATGCCACTGAGATTCGGAGTTTTCTTGGGTTGGCAGGGTATTATCGGCGGTTCGTCAAGGGTTTTGCGAGTTTGGCCAAGCCTATGACGAAACTGACGGGAAAGGATGTTCCTTTCGTGTGGTCCTCGGAGTGTGAGGAGAGTTTGACGAAACTGAAGGCCATGTTGACTAGTACTCCAGTATTGGCGTTGCCAGTGTCGGGCGAGCCTTACGTGGTTTACACCGATGCGTCGGGGATGGGCCTTGGTTGTGTGTTGATGCAGCAGGGGAAGGTTATTGCCTATGCTTCGCGGCAGCTGCGGAAGCATGAGGGCAACTACCCTACCCATGATCTGGAGATGGCTGCAGTGGTTTTCGCTTTGAAGATTTGGAGATCCTATCTTTATGGCGGAAAGGTTCAGGTGTTCACAGATCATAAGAGCCTGAAGTACATTTTCACTCAGCCTGAGTTGAATTTGAGGCAAAGGCGCTGGATGGAGCTAGTGGCCGATTATGATCTGGAGATAGCTTACCATCCTGGTAAGGCTAATCTGGTTGCGGATGCGTTGAGTCGGAAGCGGGTGGCTTTGGCTCGGGAACGCGAGGTTGAGTCTTTGGTGAGCGAGATTAGCACATTGCGTTTATGTGTTGTATCTCAGGAACCTTTGGGCTTAGAGGCGGCTAACCAAGCGGATCTTTTGAGCAGAGTTCGGTTGGCTCAGGGAAAAGATGAGGTTCTGGTTAAGGCTGCGAAAGCAGAGGGTTCTGAGTATCAGGTATCTGCGAACGGCACTATCCTTGTTAATGGGAGGGTATGCGTACCTTTGGATGAGGATTTGCGGCGAGAGATCCTGAGTGAGGCTCATTCCAGTATGTTTTCGATTCATCCAGGAGCGACTAAGATGTATCGCGATATCAAGCGTTACTATCATTGGGTCGGGATGAAGAAGGATGTGGCTAATTGGGTTGCGTCGTGCAACGTGTGCCAGTTAGTGAAGGCGGAGCACCAGGTCCCGAGTGGTTTGTTGCGGAGCCTACCCATTCCAGAGTGGAAGTGGGATATGATCACGATGGATTTCGTGGTGGGGTTACCAGTTTCTCGGACCAAGGATGCTGTTTGGGTCATCGTTGATCGATTGACCAAGTGTGCGAGTTTTCTGGCCATTAAGAAGTCCGATGGGGCGGCAGTTTTGGCTAGGAGGTACGTGCAGGAGATTGTGAGACTGTATGGAGTACCGGTGAGTATTGTTTCAGACCGGGATCCTAAGTTCACATCGGAGTTCTGGAATGCGTTTCAGGCAGAGATGGGCACGAAAGTGCACTTGAGCACGGCGTATCATCCTCAGACAGATGGGCAGTCAGAGAGGACCATCCAGACTTTGGAGGATTTGTTGAGGATGTGCGTGCTGGATTGGGGTGGTCACTGGGTGGATCACTTGAGCTTGGTGGAGTTTGCGTATAACAATAGCTACCAGGCGAGTATTGGGATGGCTCCATATGAGGCTATGTATGGGAGGCCATGTCGTACCCCTTTGTGTTGGACACAAGTGGGGGAGAGGAGCACTTTGGGTGCGAGTTTTGTTCAGGAAACTACGGAGAAGATCCGGGTTTTGAAGCTGAACATGAAAGAGGCCCAAGATCGGCAAAAGAGTTATGCCGATAGGAGGCGGAAAGAGCTTGTGTTTGAGGTGGGAGATAGTGTGTATCTCAAGATGGCTTTACTGAGAGGTCCGAACAGGTCCATTGTTGCGACTAAGTTGAGTCCGAGGTATATGGGGCCGTTTCGGATTGTGGAGCGTGTTGGACCGGTAGCGTATCGGTTGGAGTTACCCGCGGTTATGCAAGCATTTCATAAGGTCTTCCATGTGTCGATGCTGAAGAAGTGTTTGCATAGGGGTGACGAGGTATTGGCTGAGATTCCGTCAGATCTCCAGCCCAATATGACCGTTGAGGCGAGACCTTTGAGAGTTCTCGAGCGGAGGGTCAAGGAGCTTCGTCGGAAGAGGATTCCGATGATGCGAGTTCTGTGGGACTGTGACGGGGTGCAGGAGGAAACTTGGGAGCCAGAGGCTAGGATGGAAGCGAGGTTCCAGAAGTGGTTCCAGAAGCAAGCTGCGGCTTGAGTTCCATCGAGAGGTTCCAGTTTCGGTTATAGCTGTATGCTATGTGTATTTCATTTTGTATTGCCGTTGTGTAGAACGATGTTACATTATGATGTGTAATAAGATGAGTATTTCTTATTATTGGTGACTTTGGGAGTCGCGGTGTCGCATTGCGTTTGGGGTAAAAGCGTTAATGCAAGAGAGTGATAAGATGGATGTTCTTATTGCTGTTGTGGGCGGTGCGATGACCGGGTTATTGGTTATGCACGCCAGATATTCCAGGTGTGGAATATGGGTGATGCCGATGTTGCCTTGCGAGGATTTACACGGATCACGGAAGGTAGTTCAGTCGAGATGCTTAGAGATATGTGATTTATTGCTCGTTGAGAGGACTGGTTCCTCTGGTGCCGATAGCTCGCAGGACTGTGTGTCTTGGGAGTGTGAGTGGCGATGTACCCAGACTCGGGAGGTTTATAGCCTAGAGTGATACGTGATACCGTGGATTCGTAAGGAGTATGTCCCAGACGTGGGATATATTGCCTAGAATTGAGTGGTATGGGGTATTGAGACTCTTATAGGTTATATTACGAGTGGAGTGGTACGGCAGATACCCAGAACTCGGAGATGCTGCGGTGTCTTGGGTGATGTGGTATGGTTGATACCTTGCGGGGTATGGTGGATATCCTGCGGGATATGGCTGATGCTCGGAACTCGGAGATGCTGCGGTGTCTTGAGTGATGGGGTTGGCTTGTGTTGAGCAATAAGTACATATGATGCCGCGGTGTCATAAGCATAGGGGCTGCGTGGGAAACCTCGGAGGTTGGTTTTGGACCTCGTATGAGTGTTGAGATGGCCGGGTTGGCCAAAGTTTGTGTAATCGTTGCGACGATTGATGTTCATTGGAGATGAACGGTTCTTGGGAGATGAGCGGTAACGAAGATTCGAGGTCGAATCTAAGTTAGTGGGGGAGAATTGTAGCGCCCGTGTTCCGGAAGAATTGGTTATTAAAGGGAAAATAATTAATTCTGGTTGTTCCGGACAGTATCGATCGATACTGGGCAGTATCGATCGATACCAGCCGGGATTTTCTCGGGGTTATCTTCTTCTCTTATCTTCTTCGAGTATAAAAAGCGTATCCTTGGAGGATAAGACCATAGTTGGTCGAAAAAGAGAGAGAAGGAGAAAGAGAGAGAAGAAAGCTTGCCGAAGCTTGGATCTTGCGAGATCGAAAGAGAGTTTGAGCTTGAGAAGCTCGAAGAAGAGGTTTGACGAGCTTGGGTTCGGCGTAGGCTTGTGAGAAGAGAGGGAGATCTTCTTGAGCTTGGAGAAGTCGTTTTAGAGCTCGATCCTTCGTGTTTAAGGTGAGTTGTGACCAAAGGTTAGCAAGTGAGCTTGCGTGGTGCATTGTTAAAGCTTGGTTGATGCTTTTATGGCTTGTATGGCGATTCCTGTGTTTAGGTCTCGTGGGCATCGATCGATACCATGTGTGTATCGATCGATACTAGACCATAGGCGGTGGTCTCGAATTGTAGTGTATCGAGGTGATAGACTTGAACCGTGTTGTGTCGATCGATACCAAGTGTTGTGTTTGGGTGTCGATCGATATCTGTCCCTTGTCGGGACTTGTGTGTTGTGGGGCATCGATCGATACCATGGGGGGGTATCGATCGATACCGGTTGTCTTGTGACAGTTTAGTTGTGGATAATTAATTCTTGTATGGTTGTGGATATTGTTATATTGTGCTTATTGGTAGCCTGTTGTTGGGATGATCAATCTCACTCAGCATTTGGTTAGCCAAATGTTGATGCATCACTTTTGTCGATGCAGGTAAAGATAAGGCGTGATCGTGGAATCAAGGCGGTGAAGAGGGGATGATTAGGACCCGGGGCTTGCTTTTGTTGTTTGGGTATCGATCGACACTAGGGGAGTATCGATCGATACCAGTTGTTGTTATATAAACCGTTAGCTTGTTTAAGCTGTAGTACTTGCGTTGTACTGTTTGTTTAATATTGTTAATGTTAATTATATGTTTATTTTCTTTGCAAAAAAAAAAAATGCGGTCCTTTCAGATAGCACACTGTTTACCGAGTTGCCCGCCATGTGCCGCTTTCCCATTCGGTCTCTCTAGGAGGAGTTGGTGAGGCGTCAACGCGAGCTCAGTGGGCCCTTGTGTTGACTTTTGGCTGGGCTTCATGCGATGGACCCTGACTGCTAAGATGGACCTAGCTAATTGGGGGTGCTAAGCCCACCTCCAACAATCATTCATTCTCTCTTGTATTGTGCCAACTAGAGATAGAACTATTATCCGGGATATGTAGTAATCTGTTCCGAAAATACAGATATCCGAAGGATCGGATTCGGATATCCGAATCTTTTAAATATATTAAAAATTTCTATTTTATTAAGAACTATAAATAATTTAAATAAAATTAAAATATTTTTTTATAATTTACAAAATTTTATCATTATTTTTAATATTTTTTTATTTTTTACAGATCCAGATCTGAATATCCACCGTTGATATCCAAAATCTGGATATCCGGACGCCTCAGATATGGATCTAGATATCCCAAAATTTCCTAAAATTTACGGGATATCCGATCCATCCCAACCCTAATGCCAAGTCAGCGAAATTAGCAGCAAACTAGCAAGTAAAAAAAAAAAGCCATGAACTTCTTTTTGATGTAATTAAAATATGCGAATGTTTTTTTTCGTTTTTAAAATCCTCATTCAATGCCCAATCTTTTTCCCCCTCTCTGTATCAGTTAAAACTAAAGGCATAGACATGAATTTGCAAAAGCAATTTGGCAAAAACTTAAGCTTTGAGAGACTCTCATCGGCTAATTAATCATCACGAGACAAGTCTCACGGCTTCGAATCAATCAAACAGGAACAGCCAAACCTTTCTTCGCCATTCCATCGAGAATATCGTTCAGAGCTTGGCATAATCCCGATATCTGCACACAGCTTCCACTTTTTAGTCATATTCCACACACACAAAAAAAACATATATAACTGCTAGAGAGAGAGAGAGAGAGAACCTGTTGATCCCATTGTTGTAGTTCTTCAATGTCATCTTCAAAATGTATCACAGCTTCTTCCTGAACAGTAACATAACATAAGAACACAGATCAAAACACATCTAAGAACCTTCTTAATAATAAACACTAACAATAACTCGCATAATAACTAAACCAACCAAGTATTTGTCATTGCTTACCTGATCTATGGAACCTCTCATTCTGTCTTGGCCAATCATATTAGATGCTATCTTCTCCGCCTTCAGTAAGAAACTTATGCATTTAAATACTCGGCCAAGAATTTCTCTCTTAAATCACAGGACAAGTAAAAGGATAAAGGAGATTCACATATTGATTTTGAATATTACCTTTCTTGGATCAATCCCCAGCAGAGTTCCCAATTCATCGAACCTAAGATACAAAATATTTGGAGAGTTTAAGTTTAGAAAAATCATACGAGTATCAGAGACATAAAGAAACAGTACATGATACTCATTCTACATCTCAAACCTTATGTTTGTGTAAAGTTTGCTTGCACTTAGAAGGTTATGCTCAATCATGGCACGATCAAGAACAGTGGATTTGTCAGGCAAAGATGCTTTCTGTTGAAAACCAATAAGGTAAGAAACTTGTTATTAACCTAGCAAGTCAGATGATATGCAAATACCGCTGCATCTACATCTTAATTAACAGTCCAGACCTGATGTGGTCTTAGTTCTTCTGCAAAGGCATCAATCTCTGGTTTCCTTAATATCCTTTCCAGATACACCTAGAAATTTACATAAAAAATATTAGAGTTAGCATGTAGTTTTGACCAAGTTTCTATAGGCTATGTGAAACTGTTTTGATTTGTTATAAATGGAACCTAATAAAAATCATGCAGACTTAAACAGGATTAATATCATGCGACTTACGATACTATGTCCAAATGCATGTAAATATACGCTTGTCTACTAGAGGAAAGAATGGTAGGTAAAAACGGATACAACCTTCTGCAGGATGGGATAAATCTTCAGCTTGGAGCACCGCTCATCCTGTTTATAAAGAGATATTGATAAATGAAAAAGATAAGGAAGCAAGCAATAAATGGCTTTCTATTGATAATCCACAGGGTATTACTTTATATAAAGTGGCAAGGACACGAGAACGTTGAGGACCGGCTCCAGCTAATATGGTACATGTGACAGCAGCAGATAGGGCCTGCTCTAATGCACTCTCATCAATCTCTCTGAAAATATTAGAAAACATTAGGATGAACACGTTTCACAATAACATCACAAACTTAATTGAGAGAGAAACCAGGGAGACTATTCAATCCCACTGTGAGGATTAAAGAGTAGGATAATAGCTTTTAACAAGGAATGTCAACATATGGATGCAACAAGAACAGGAGAGATTTGAAAAACGTTATAGCATGCAGAGAAGTCGATTCACTTACTCATCCCCTATTTGTCGTTTTTCAATCTGGGAAATGCCGTAATACCGAAGTGCTGCCTCTAAGAACTTTCTTTTCATGTCCAAAATTCTAGCATAGCAGACCTGAAAAGGAAAATATATTATAATCCAAAGTCGAATGTTCCTTAATCACCTAGCACATAAATTCTTAGTTTAAGGCTGTAACCTTGTACTGCAAATTCAAAACTTCATTCTGACTACTGCTCACTAGGAAAGAAGCTTTATTTATAAACATCTCTGCATTTACAGCATCATCATCCTGCAGATATTCAAAACAAAAAAAAGCATTAGAGAATGATGAAAATAAACTAATATATTTATATAACCTGGTAGCCTCAATTTACTATACAAGTGGTATTGTGAACCAGAATAATGCTCTTAACACAGTTGATATTAAATAGTTTCATGAATCATGACACAAATTTGGTCAAGAGACTAGTTAAGTTTCAATAAAATCTATCTAGAAAAATGTCCAACTATTAGAAGTTTGAAACAACAACTGGTTCCTTTTAAGATCTGAAGATCTAACTTCTGTAACTTGAATAAAAGTGCTAACACATAAGGAAGCTAGACCAATTAGCAATAATCCATTACTACCATGTGGAAAATCCATCTCATAAATAGAGATATGCGATCTACATGCTTAAAAATTAATGAAAAGGACACAAAATCTATTTGAGCATAATGGAAAGGAAAGCCAAACCTCGAGGTACAAACGAGCAATTTGGATACACTTTGAGAGCTTGAAGCTGTCGTCAACTCCCCTAATGAAGAATACAACAAATCCAAAATAAGGAACTGAAAAGAACACAAGGGAGAAAAAAAACTAGAATTTTCCGCTCGCTGTCACACCTCATTCCAGAGTCCAGATCAATGCCACTCAACATCTGTGCAGCTAACGACCATTGCTGCTCTGATTCATACAAGGCCGCAAGTTTTTCTCTGATAACAAGTGCCTGCAAATACACCGAAACAGTTTCCTCTCTTACAATAACGAGATTGTAAAAGCAACACAATGTACATTGTCTCAGTTACACCAACCAATCTCAGTTTAGAAAGCAAACATCAAAGAGATACAATAGCAGAGTCTCTACATACTTCTCGACTCAGGAGTCAGGACTAAGGACGATTTTCCAAAATCAAAAGAGAACAAACCTGTTCCTCGAAGGAAACGACTCTCGGCTGAATCTGAGTGAGTGTATACAGCGCAATCTCCTTCTGCGTCTCCGGTTCCAATCTGTCTAGCTCTTGTGCGAAAGATTGCAATAGCTGCCTAGAAACCACCAACGGGACATCATCGGATAAAACTGGGAAAACAAATTTGTTTCCGAAACAAAAAAATCATTCGTGGCGTGAAATCGAACCAGAGAAATCTCTGACATACTCGGAATTCGAAGAGAAGAGTTAGGATGATGAGAAACTTACTGTGATCGATGAACTGTTTGGCTTGGAGAAGATCGTTGGAGGAAAGAACAGACGAGAGGATGAGTTTGTACTGTTCGATCTTCTGACGCTGGTCACCGATTTCAGAAGCGCTCGTCAAGGCTTCATTCATGGCTTCTCTCTGGATTTTCTCTCCCGCTTCGATCGAAACCCTAAGAAACCTTTTCTTCTTCTGCTTTTTTTTTTCTTTTCTGCATTATATAATAATAAAAAAAAAACCGATAAAGAGAGAGGTATCATTTGTAAATTGTAATTCCCTTCCGGTGAACGGAGAGGCTTTATATATAGATTAATTAGAATATAAACTTATGTATTAAGCATAAAATGCTACCATTGGAATGGTAAATTTACCAGGGGTGTGGAATTAATATCCGGGATCCAAATTCTGATCCAGTAGAAATGGGACGGATCGAATATCCGGGAAATTTTTGAGAAATTTTGGGATATCCGGATTTGTATCAGGGTTTTCGGATATCTGCCATCCCGATCCGGATTTATAAAAAATAAAAAATAAAAAATATTAAAATATTAAAAATAATGATAAAATTAAACTTTTATATAATATTTTGTAAAAAAATATATGTTACTATTAAAAAATATTTAAATTTTATTTAAATTATTTATATATGTATATATATAAATCTCAATAAAATATAAATTTTTAATATATTTAAAAGATTAAGATCCGAATATCCGGACTTTATAATTTAACTATCCGGATCTGGATTCGGCCCCTAGGATATCCGGATTTTTGGAGCAAATCGGAGCGGATCCCGGATAATAGTTTCACCCCTATGATCCAGGATCCGCTCCGATCCGTTCCAAAAATATGGATATCCGAGGGAGTCGGATCCGGTCGGATAGTAAAATTATAAGGTCTGGATATCCGGATCTAAATCCTTTAAATATATTTAAATTTTATATTTTTTAATATATTGAGATTTATATATATAAAATAATTAAATAAAAATAAAATATTTTTATAATAACATATTTTTTTACAAAGTATTATATAAAATTTTAATTTTATCATTATTTTGATATACATTTTTTTACAGATCCCGATATATATCCGCGGATATCTTAATATCTAGGCGGATATTCGGAAGCCACGGATCCATATCCGGATAACTAAAACTCGTATCCGATGGATACGAATCCAGATCCGAATATCATAAAATTTCTAGATATCAGATCCATTTCACCCCTAAAATTTACCGAACTGTAGCTAACAAAATTTAATTTTTTATACAAAAATCGTTAATATGAGATCATTGGATTTGGGTGAAATAATGGAGTTAGAAGCGGATACACGAAAGTGAAAGCGGTTTGTTTTTTTATTAAAAAAAAAACTAAAACGAGTATGTGTTAGAAGTATATATAATATATTTTATATATAAATTGAGAAGTCATTTTAGAAGTTATTTTAAAACTATGACAATAGATGAATATGAAATGAATTTTGAAACTAATTTAAAATCATAAAAGATTGACGAAATAAATATATTTTTGTATAGTTTTATCTTAAAGAGGTAGAGACCGGAGTTTTGTCTGGTAGCATATTAGTTGTGGTAACTTTTAAATGGTTTCAATCAGAGTAAATAAGTTTTTTCATCATATTCAGTTTCATTCTCGTTATATTTATATTCTATGAAAACAACAAAAAAGCAAGAAAGTTAAAAATTATTCGCCTACTTAATTATTTTAATCAATACAAATTTGCAATCTATTACTAATAAAAGTTGTTAGCTTAAATTTAGTTTACTCCAAGTTAGAGTTGTGTTCACGATCAGTCATATTCCAAGTGAGCATGTATCATGATTCAACCATATATACACTGCATGACGTTTCCTTACTTTGCATATCAAAACACGATCATAGCAAAGAATCTCATATATGAGAGATTTTGTTTCTGACGCCTTGAAACTCTTTTTTGGAACTCCATGATTCAAGTGTTCTATGACAATGGTTTCTTGGAAGAAAATGGAGAAATGATGGAGGAAAATGGTAATTGTTTCAGGTTATTTTTTGTTCTTTTGGGGAAACAATTCAGGTACACAACACTACAAGAAAATAGTTTTTTTACTACTGCAAAAACAGTCGGAAATCAGTAGCAAAAGACCATGTTACGACTGATTACCGACTGATATCTGTTGTAGGTAAAGGTCTGGTCGCAAATACAATCGGTCGCAAAATTGCTACTGATTTACGACTCATTTACGACTGATATATGCGATCACTATTCAGTCGCTAATCAGTTGCAAAATTTTACGACTGACTAATGACTGAATAGCGACTGAAAGTTGCTATTACTTAGATGAAAGTTGCTACAATCAGTCGCAAAATTTGACAAAAATCACAAAACAATTTGTGGCTAATCCATGGGTTTTAGGTAAAAATATTAAATATATATATATATATATATATTAACAAAATATTAGTATTAATTTCGTCCCAAACCGGGTATTGGAGTTGGTTTACACAAAAGAACACCGAAGCAAAATTGGAGTTGGTTTACAAAATTAGAAAAAAATAAAAATAAAAACGCCCTAGCCGCTGCTTAAGTCGTTCCCAAATCTGAGTCTCTGCCCTCTCCGGTGACTCTCCTCCGCCGGTGCTTCTCCTTCTCCGCCGATCAGCCCGCCACCTGCCCGAAGACATGGGATGCTGTCAAGAGTTCCGACGATCTTTTTCCAACTTTACGTCGCCTCGGCCCTCGCCGGCGACGAGATCTTTACAAGCTACACTCTCCGACCTCCCGTTCCGGAAGTCCATGGCTCCCACCGCCGCCTCTCCCTATCCCTCGGCTTCTGGTCTTCGGAGATTTCAAGGCGAGAGATCTAGACCTGATTTTTTTTCGCCCTTAGTGACTGGGCAATGAATCGCCGGCGTCGTTCTGGCCTTCCGGTAGTTAGGCTCTTGGGTTCGCGGCAAGCTTCTCTGGTTTCTCTCTTCAGTAGATACTCGAGGATGATGTCTTTCCAAGGGGTTGGGCTAGAGGGTGTTTTTGTTGAAGAAACTGCAGATACGAGACACAAGAAGATAGAAGAAACAAAGAAGACTGAGAAGGGAAAGAGCCTTCGACGGTGAGATTAAGAAAAGAATAAAAAAGAAGTATAAGATTTGGGTGTGTTGGATTGAATCTTATCAACGGTGAAAAAGCATGATCCTAGTCTTTATTGAGTAACCAATGAGAAACCAAGAAAAAAAGATTAAGAAGAATACTTTTTTTTGTTGTTGTTAAATTGATTATGAAGATTACAAGAAATTGAAAACTACAAGATCGAACCAACCAGATTTTTGAAAGATATAAGAAAATGCAGTGGAGATTTAGGTTCAATGGATAGTGTAAGAGTTTTATTTGTATATTATTTGTAATTGTTTAATTTTTTGTATATTATTTGATGATTAATGGTTAGAGGTTTAGGGTTAAGGGTTAGAGGTTTAGGGTTAAGGGTTTGTGTTTGGGGTTTAGAATTTAGGATTTATAAAATTTTAAAAAAATTGTAAATGTTTATTTTTGTATATTATTTGATGATTAAGGGTTAGAGGTTTAGGGTTAAGGGTTAAGGGTTAAGGGTTTGTGTTTGGGGTTTAGAATTTAAGATTTATAAAATGATTATATTTTAAAAAAAATTGTAAATGTTTAATTTTTTGTATATTATTTGATGATTAAGGGTTAGAGGTTTAGGGTTAAGGGTTAGAGGTTTAGGGTTAAGGGTTTAGAATTTAGGATTTATAAAATGATTATATTTTAAAAAAATTGTAAATGTTTAATTTTGTATATTATTTGATATTTATGTGTAAGATCTAGTTTACAATTTGAGATTTAGAGTTTATGATTAAGGAAACCCTTTTTTTATTTTGAGGTCGATCAATTAGATTGCAAATACTGTTTATAGCTGTTGGATTTTTTAAAAAAAATTGAATTTTTTTTTCTTTGTGACTGTTAGAACCAAATAAAATCAATCTCAAATGTTTTATATGTATTAGTTAAATCTATCAATTTTCAGATAAAATGTTATTTGTATATTATTTGTAAGTGTTGGATTTTTTGTATATTATTTGATGTTTATGTGTAAGATCTAGTTTACAATTTAAGATTTAGAGTTTATGATTAAGGGTTAGAGGTTTAGGGTTTGTGGTTGGGGTTTAGAATTTATGATTTATAAAATGACTATATTTGAAATTTTTAGAAATATTAGATTTTTTGTATAATATTTGATGTTTATGTGTAAGATCTAATTTACAATTTAAGATTTAGAGTTTATGATTAATGGTTAGGGTTTGTGTTTGGGGTTTAGAGTTTAGGGTTTATATTTTCGTAAAGCCACGAATATATTTGCTTAGCAACTAATTGGGTTGTTGATTATAACTAAAACTTGAAACTCTAAACATAAGTGAAGCAAACAATCGGATAAGACCAAAATCATACACCAAACTACGAATTCATACAACAAAATAACATAACTTTCATGTTCTAAACCAAAATGGAAAGACAACTCAAACTGAGGAGTTCTTTCCATTTCCAAAAGATAACATAAGTTTAAAGTTTCAAGTGAGCTAAAGGCTGGCTATTTGCAAATGCCACGAATTGATCCACCCCCGCTGTGAACTCTGCCGAGAGATTTTTCGTCGCTTCATCGAACCTATTATACATCCACTCCCGGAAATTACCATAATTGTAATTTTCCGACATTCTAAGTTGAGAAACCTTATTCTCTCTTTGATTTGTGTTTATAAACTCTTTCTTTGATTTGTATTTTTACAATTGTGACAAGAAAATTCGAGTATGGCAAATATATAGAAAATTTCCCGACTGATTCCCGACTGCAAACCAAATTAGGTACACCAACCACCAAAAGAAATCCACATGATTTATAACTACTTTTTGCTACTGTTTTGCTACTGATTTGCTACTGTTCTACGACCCACCGAATTCAGTAGCAAATCAGTCACTAAAATTACTACTGATTAGCTACTGCATGTTTCTAACTACAATTCAGTCACTAATCAGTCGTAAAACGGCTACTAATTAACGTCTGAAAATTTTAGTCACTAAATACCTACTGATGTGCGACTGTTTGAAAATAGTCGCAAATCAGTCGCAAATCAGTAGCGAAACAGTCGGTAAATTTACCGACTACCTAATCAGTAGCAACAATCAGTAGCAAAAACCCTGTTTTGGTGTAGTGCAAGATACAACGCATTGAGTCTCGAAAAACACGATTTGAAGGGTGTGAGGTTTCCGAGGACGCTCAAGTCAATAAACAAGAGAGTAAAGGACCACAGTTTGGGTGTCAGGTCCGGAGATAGTCAGAAAACGGGAAAGAAGGGTTTAGTGGCTTAGGGTCCGAGAAAAAGGATGGATACGCTAAGTATTTGGGATTTGTGAAGCTATTTGAGGTGAAGAAAGTGGAAAAGGTGAGAGGTTTAGGGTGATTCCGGTCGAAAGATGACCAGAGATAGAGGGTTTGGATGATTCCAGTGATTCTCTGAGAAAGGTTTTTTTTTGTCTAGAGAGAAAATAGAGTCTTTTTTAGAGTAGTGAGGAAATTATGTTTTTTAATTGTGTATGAGTGTGTGAGTGAATGGTCGTCTTTCCTCTGCTCTCGGGGAACGCAAGTGACATTTATAGAGTATACATGTCCTAGATCGTATACCAGGTCGATTGGGTGGATCCTCTGAGATGGTTCTTTGTATGTTGCCCTAAAGTGATTTTCCTGCGCCTTTACTTGTCTGTTAGTGGCTCTATCTTGTGTCGAGTTGCATTTGTTATGTGTCTCGCGGGTTTGGCGTCACGTGGTCTGCTCGTCCCATACTGGACGTATCTCGAGATTCTAAGATATGTCGCTTTTATCCGTCTCTGCCCCTAAAACCGTGTAGCGGAAATCTTCCGCTAAATGTTTAGGCGAAAATAGTTCGAATTGCAAATCGTTATCTTTGGAGAGAAAATAGTGAAAGACTCGAGTTTAATAAGTCTCCTTTACCCCTTCCCGATAACTTGGTAAGGGGTATCAGGTTTCCCTTACCTTACGGGGTATTGCTACCCGGTGATCTGAGAGCTTACCTTCATGGGCATTGCTGCCCCGTCTGTAGTGATGTGGACGGGAAGTCGACATGTACATGTCTGAGTTACTCATCTCCCTACTATCGCACTCTCCAGGTAACCTAGCACGAGTTGGCGGGTTTAGGAAAAGGCAACCCCTTTTTACTCTGAGACCACTCGACTCCTTACTTGTCTCTCCCACTAATCGAGAACATATTTTGAGAGAATGTGGTGGTTCATTTCTATATCTTAACATGTCATATGGTTCGGCCACCATGCCTCGTAACCGCACCCTTTTTAAGTGGCATGCTTTTAGGTCAAGTGGCCATCTAATCTACAGTGACACGTCATACAACATGTCATACCCTGTCATAAGGTTCGACCACCTAGCCTAATAACCGCACCCTCTCGAGGTGGTGCATTTTTAGGTCAAGTGCGTTTAGCCTAATATGACACGTGTCACTCTCTGATTCACCAATCCAAAAAGAAATTATTTATCCCCAACAATAATCATAGGTAGGCTTGTCAAGCGAGTCAAACCCGCCCCACACGGATTAAACAAAATTTTCGACCCGCTTCGACCCGCCCCGCCAAACTCATTAACACAAATTTCTCAACCCGCACCTGCCCCGCTTGAATTTGCGGGTACCCGCGGATAACCCGTAAATATTTAAATAATAATAAAAAATTTAATTAATAATTGTTCTCTCAGATATATAATAATATAAATTTGCATGGACACTGCAAAATAAAAAAGCATTGTTATAAGTTAAAAATGTACTATTTGTTGTCTTTCTCATTTATTACCAAGGGAAATGGGAGAACATACATCTATGCCATCTAATATACTCGAAACTACTACTCTATAATGTAATGGAATGTTTGCATCCAAGTATCAAGCGTTCCCTACATGATCAATTTACCCATCTTCTAAGTTTTGCATACTCTCGTGTAAAAATCTATTTCCTTCTAACGAACCGATCAAGATCTGTGATGACGTTATCGTTCAGCTCATCTTTCACAGTCATTGTCTCAAACGCCGATGAATGTATAGGAATAACTTATTACCATCTAAGACTACTGAGAGAATACAACAGAAATATTTTCCTACAACATAAAGATTATCCTTGTTGGAACAATTTTTTTTAAAGCTTGTGGGCTTTATTAAAAATGTGTAAGTGTGAATTGAAATGGGCTATTGTGCTCATGACTAAACTTGTCAACAAAGGCTAAACCTGGTGATCAAGGCTAAGCTTGATAAGCAAGGTGCTTGTTAAGCAAGTTGTGGAATTAAACCTCCTCTCTTTTCCTATATATAGGATCGGCTCTCTTGAGAGAAAGGCATCCGATTACACACATAAAACACACTTACAAAATAAAAAGTTCCTTCAATTCTCTACTGCTAAGAGTAAGTCTTTTATTTCGAGAGTATTGTAGTATTAAGTTCGACAGATCCGTTATTGAGTGGTCACGATAACGGTTTCAATGGTTGTATCATGGGACTCATGAATCAAATATGATACCGTCGCACTACGGGAGATTCTTTGAGTTAAGAAAAGAGAGTTCTCTCGCCTCCATTGTTTCGTTTAATTTCGTCGTTTTTATATCGTTTTTAAACTCGTATTTTCTTAACGTTTATTTATATATTCGTGATTAAATCGCTATCATGTTATTGTGCGAATTTTTGGTCCTACAATCCTATCACATCTACTCTCTTTAGCTTAACCCATGATGAGGTTCGTAAGAGTTGAAGATCAAATCTTTATGCTTTTTGTGGAACGGTGGCCACATTGAAACTTAGCACACGCTCGATCGCCTTTTTGGCCAACGTCTCGACTCAAAATCTCATAAAAGCTTTGTGTTAATCTCATCGAAAGTTAAGAGAGTCCCAGACATATAGAATTTATAAAACGTTGCAGCTTAAACATATTTGTGCACATGTAAGTAAGATTAAAAAAATACAACATATCAGTTAAAATCGTGAACCAAAAGTTTCCATAGATCATTGATTTAATCTATCACAAACACCTGGGGTATAAGATCCTCTCATCTTCCAAAAGTTTCCAAAGATCATTGATCAGTTCTGCAACCTTTCTCTGAATACTCTTCGGTCAAAAAGATTCCTCCAAACTATAATCACCTTCAGGGTCCCTTGAAGTTCTTACTTTAGACAAGTAAAGTTTTGCTCTCTCGGTGCTTAATTCCTTGTTTTCTCCAAAACCTCCTATTTCTTGTCGTTACTGAGTATGCCACCCAAAACAAATAGAGAATTGAGAGTTAAAGCACAAAAACTGAAGTATTTTCAAAAAGGAGATAACTACTGACCTTTTTTTTTTTAAACTCTACAAAGATTGTAATTGGACCATGTCTACATTCGCTACAATGTGTAATATCAAATTCCTCATACGGAACACTTTGTTTTGCTCTACTTCTACGTGTCGAGGGAATAACCTGCATTTGGTGACAAGTCTTTTCATGCTTCCAACCACTCTCAGATGATTCAATGGGCAACTTTGCAGATTCTGAGTTCTTCATACTGGCATTTTTGCCCGGTGGGTACAAACAAAGAAGCTTTTCTTAATTTGTTGTCTTTACTGAGCGGCCTTCCACCCAAAACAAACAGAGAAAGACAGTTTAAGCGAATACCAAACTCTTTATAATGGCAAGAGACGTGACCAAATAACCCTTAAGATCCGTATTATCATTTTCATGGGATTTGACTTCCTTCGTTTTCTCTCAAGCTTGCAAATCTTTGAAAATTTGTTTCAGTTTTTCCATCCGTTTTCGTTTAATGAAATCTCTCCCATTAATGGAAACATAAACAAACAATACAAATTGTAACATCCTGATTCCGATGAGACGAGTCTGATTCCGTTAAGTCATTCTTAAAGCTAGGGTTCCCCACCCCTTTTCCTATAAAAGGAGAGAGATTTTTAGAGAAGAGGCAGAGTTGAGAGGTGTGGTTGAAGCCCTGCTCGTTTTGTTCTTCACCCCGTAAACCCTAGCCACCACCATGAAATCGATTTATTTCCACCGCCACTTCAAGAGACATTTTCCGGTGGCCTCTATGAATCCAGGTGACGATCTAATTATCCCTAGAAACCCCCGAGTCTTAGCTTTCCAGGAAGACCAAGATCGTCACGATCGAAGATATATTGTGTAAAAAGTTACCATCGTTTCTTCGTATTAGCTATAGTCTGCCCGAGTCTCTAATCTGACTAGTTTCAGTAGGTAATGGAAACGGATGGGCAAACCTGTTCTGATTAAAGATCACCTCTAAAAAATGTCCATAACTTTCTTATAACAATTCAGAATGATACAGGACTTTCACTTATCAAAAAAAAAAAAAAAATTTCTGATTGATCTGAAAATCAGTAAGGACATTTTTGACTCTTGTATATAGCTGTATTTGAAAGTCTTGTACCATTCTGAATTGTTATAAGAAAGTTATGGACATATTTTTAGAGGTGATCTTTGTAGTTTGAATCTACAACTAGACTAGAAAGCCGTAGCGTTTGGAGGAGTTTTACTATTCTGATGGATTTGAAACTCGGTGAGTATATCCTCAAGACATCCATCTTCCACACTGTATAAGGGTTTCATATTTGGATTGGTGGCTTGAGAGTTATGTGTTTACTGAAACGTTTATGTGCAGCGCGCATCTGTAACCAGTCTGACAAGCTGTATCTTTTGGTTGGGCAAACAAATTCCGTTTGACCAGAAAACTTGCAGAGATGTTAAGGACACGTGGAACTAATTCTCGGTTGAAGGAGAACCGATTTGAGCTTCAGAAGCATAAGGAAACGTGACATCAAGTCGAGTCAGCGAATCTGTCCAAAGGTGAAACGGGTTCGTTATTCATCATCAAGTGGCAAAGGTGAGGAGCGAGTTCGTGTTTTCTTTATATACACATATATTCCGTTAATTACTTAGTCTAGGGTTAACCAAGTATACATGCGGGTTATATACTTTATAAATAATCCGTATTTGTTTGTTGAGTGTATAAATAATTATATATGTAATTAAATAAATATATGTATGTAAGAAATTGAAATAATTAGTATCTCAAGAATATAAGTTATAAATGGATAATTTATCATGTGTTTCTTGTTGTGTGAGATGCATGTTATTGGTTTGTATTTAATTCATAAAATGTTAAATGAGTTAAGCGGTGAAAAACTGAGTTAGTTCCTGCAAGGGATGTGGGCCTCCATGGTGTTAGACGCAATCAAGTCCGACTGAACATGGTGTAGCTGTTCCTTGTAGTTGTTTGGTGGTCCGGAGACGCGAGAGGTTTCCTGGTTCAAAATGGCTGACGAGCCTGACAAGCAAAGTGCATGACCAAGTGCGAGAAGCATGAGAAATCCGTAAAACATGAGTGAAGTGCAGGACCAAGTGTGAGAGCATGAGAAATCTGTAAAGCACGAGGGATGGCGTTGCGTGAGGCACGTGGTATCCATTTCCGCATTCATGCGGTGTTGTCTTGGGATGGAGTCCCATTTGTTGTTGAGTGTGTGTCGTAGACACGTATTTGCCTGCTTGTCTTAGGTTTAGACTTTGTGATTGTCGTGAATGTGTTTGTGTATGGTGAATTCATGAGCCCTTAGGCTTGTCCTCGCTTAGTAATCTCAATTACTCACCCCTGTCTTTTTGCAAGTGATCTTGAGGAGTAACTATTAGTGTCGAGTTCGTGTGGTGCTGTATTTGGAGAAATTGTGATTTACCTTATCGTTTATTTCATATCTTAAACTATCAGAATAACTATTTGAATTCTTTTAAAACAATGAATTGGTTTTTGTTGAAAGATTGTTAAGTCGGATTAATGGATTTTTTTTGAATTTCTGGTTAAGAAATGGAGTTACGTGTGTTAGAAGTTATTTCGTGTGACATGCCGTTTTGAGTAAATAAAAGACGGGTGTTGCACAAATACTATTAAAAAAAAGACGAAAAAATAGAAAGGCTCGCAAGGAAGCTTTTTAAAAGAAGAAATTATTTGCGAGTAAAATGAGTTTGGAAGGTTAAGAGGAACCCACATTTACAAAGTGCCCACATATCTTTATCAATTATCACGTCCATACTGGTATACGATTTGGACTATCAAAAGTTGGATGAGATATTGCATTGGTGACGTATCGGCGATTATGATGAATCCCAAAAACGTTGGGTCCTTCGATAAGAATGATTCTAACGTTGGCACGGGGTTGATCGAAGCTTGGGGATGAAATGAAGCCTCAGGTGATCATTGTGTTTGTGTAAGTCGTGTGTTGTGGTGAAACTTGAATACGCATATGATGACTCATGTGTCTAGATGCAAACAAAACCATGAACTTTTAAACTAATCACCTTTGTTTTTCTGTCTCTGCTACCGACGGCGTTGTTTTCCTTCTCTTCTTCGAAAGAGGCCTTTTAGTTATGGTCAAATAATATTAATGGGCTCACGAAGATTAATAGAAAGAGACCTAATAATAAACGAGCCCATTTTAAGCTGTTAAAATGTCTCACATTGCTCATGTAAAAAGAAGAACCTGCGTATATATATCGATAGAGTCATGTACATGATTGTCGCTTCGGGGACGTTCGGGTCATCCGATAAGATTGGAACGATACAGAGAAGATTAGTATGGCCCATGTGCAAGGATGACACGCTTAAATCGAGAATGGTCCAAAATTGTTTTGTAAAATTTTCCAAATTGATTATGAAACCCTAGAGATCCTAATTTTCGTTGTTGCGTCTTTGATGCGCGTTGTTAAACGGATTTGTTCCCATTTCTTGTAAGTCATTACATTTGAGTCAGTATATATGCCTAAAAACCTTCTTTTTTTTTGGGGTTGAATTTGCCCCAATTCTACAGCAGAACTTCTAATGAGTTTATGAAATTCTTTTAATTCTGCCAACGCTTGTATTGGTTTGGTCAGTCTCTTAACATTGTCCTGTGTTTAATCTGTACAAACGATTAAGACTTCAATGCTGGTTAGGTGTTGAAGAGACAATTAGTAAAAAAGTGATGAGACCAAAAACAAAACGGCTTCTTTGTCTTCAAGATAAAACCACATTAGCTCAAGGTAAATAGTAAATACTAATAGCCACTTTTGTCTAGCTTGCTTTAATTTTGGAAGTAATTAAGATTGCTTCGTTCTAAAATCTGTTATTTTTGGTTTAAATTTGTTGGCAGGATCTTGCTCCAGTTCCATCTGTGAATTTCACGTTAGAACGCATGCATTACATCAAATCACGGTTCATGTAACCATGTTGTTCTAGAACAATTTTTTAAAAGTTTGTGGGCTTTATAAAAAATGTGTAAGTGTGAATTGAAATGAGCTATTGGGCTCATGGCTAAACTTGTCAACCAAGGCTAAATTTGGTGACCAAGGCTAAGCTTGCTAAGCAAGTTATGGAATTAAACTTCCTCTCTTCTCCTATATATACGATCGCCTCTCTTGAGAGAAAGACATCCGATTACACACAGAAAACACACTTGCAAAAGAAAAAGTTCATTCGATTTCCCATCGCTAAGAGTAAGTCTTTTATTCGAGAGTATCGTAGAATTTAGTTCGACATATCCGTTATCAAGTGCTTGCGATAACGGATTCAATGGTTGTATCGTGGGACTCATGAATCAAATATTATACTGTCGCACTACGGGAGATTCTTTGAGTTAAGGAAAGAGAGTTATCTCGCCTCCATTTTTCGTTTAAGTTCGTCTCTTTACATCGTTTTCTAAACTCGTCTTTCCTTAACGTTTATTTGTATATTCGTGTTTAAATCGCTATGCTGTTATTGTGCGAATTTTTGGTCCTACATTCTTAACTCAAAGAAATCTGTTTTCTGTTTCATAAACATCAAACGGATTTTAATCGCGAGTAAATAAACGTTTTCAAACGATTTTTTAAAATGATTCTTCTACTGCTTATGATACTCAAACGTTATCAAAAGCTAATCTAGCGACTCTCAAATATGTAGTAGAAGCAATATTATTTTAACGATTTTATAAAAAGACGTTCTACCGCTTGTGATACTCAAACGTTATCAAACGCTAATCTAGCGACTCTTAAACGTATAGTAGAAGCGGTTTTAGTTTAATGTCTTTTACAAATGTTATTAATTGCGATTAATAAGCATTCATTGGGGTTTGCGAACGCTGTAAAACGCTTCGACAATCGCCAATTATTTAACGTTTGTGAACGCTTAAACTAGCAAATCGTGTTCTCTTAAACGATTTTCAAACGCGTTTCCTTAATCGTTTTGACGAACGCTCTGCGTAGGTTCGAATCAGAACGCTCTGAGGAGGTTCGATTCAGAACGCGTTTTTAGCGGTTCTAATTAGTTCCATAGCGATTTCTAAATTGCGATTTAATTTCGTATCGAAACTCTTGTGATTTAATTATTTTCTAATTAAATCGTTATTGACTAGAGGTTGTTTATTTTGTCTTCGCAGAATGACAAGCAATACCGAAAACAACACCAAAGAGATTCTCCGTGCAAATGCTTGATTCTAAGTAGCCTGATATACCTGTTGTACGCTGTTTACAGTACGGTCAACACTTCAAAGGAACTTTGGGTTGCCTTAGAGAAGAAATATAAGTCTAAAGACGCAGGCTATAAGAAATTTGCAATTGCGAAATTTCTAAACTTTGAAATGGTGGATTCAAAACCCATCATGGAACAAGTGGAAGCGCTGCAATTACTAACGCATGATATAGCTGATGAAGGCATGTTTATCAGTGATAGTTTCACAGTGAACTGCTTTATTGAGAAGCTTCTCCCAAGTTGGGTGGACTTCAAAAACTATCTCAACCACAAGCAGAATGCAATTTACCTTGAAGATTTTATAATCAGGCTGCGGATCGAGTCTCGAAATCGCAAGGCAGATGGTGTTCAGTGTGAACATACTGCTAATGTTGTTGTTCACAAGGACAATAGAATAAGGAAAAATTCCCTGAAAGCCTCTATAAGCTTTATGAAGCGAATGGGTGCAATGAAGTTCTTCGGAAAGTGTCACATGCGTGACAAGGTTAGTCATAAAGCTAGCGCAAGTCGTAGCAAGATTAATTGACAACCGCAAAGACAAAGGGAAGCTTCTGGCCAACATGACTCAAGATGACATGTGCCCTATGGTCACAAAGGTCAACACGGTTGAGGACAACCTGAAAGATTGGTGGTACGACACATGTGCCACCACTCACATATGCATTGATAGAGGCATGTTTAGCACTTATAAAAAATGCAAGAGTGAGGAGCGGATGTTAATGGGTACCACCGGCTCGTCCAAGATTGAAGGTTGTGGCCAAGTGAAGCTCAAGATGACCTCGGGACATGAGATAACTCTCAAAAAGTCAAACATGTGCCAGGCATGCGGAATAATCTAATTTCTGGGACGCTTATTAGCGCCGCCGGGTTTGTTGTTACTTTCGAGTCGAACAACCTTGTGCTCAAGAAACATGAGGTGTACTTGGGCAAGGGATATGTTACGGGAGGACTGGTCAAAATGAATGTAATGACAGTCTTACCCAAAAATGTTGTAACGAATGTTTCAATCAATAAGAATGATCAAGTTGTTTATTTGGTTGAGTCTTTCAATATTTGGAATGAACGGTTAGGTCATGTGAATTATAAATCTGTACAAAGATTAATTAATTCGAACCTAATTCCGAAATGCAAATCAAATAAAGACAAATGTGAAGTATGCGTACATGCTAAACTCACAAAAACTCCATCCCCTCGAGTAGAAAGAACAACCGAACCTCTCGGTTTAATTCACACATATTTTTTTTAAAAAAAATTGTTCAAACTCGAGGCGGTAAAACTTTATTTTGTGACTTTCATAGATGATATTACAAAATATTGGTATGTGTATTTGCTAAGAAGCAAATATGAAGCCTTGGAAAAATTCAAGGAGTATAAAATCGAGGTTGAAAATCAACTGGATAGAACTATAAAGATAGTTTGAAATGATAGAGGAGGCAAATATGATGGACCATTCGATGCGTTCTGTAAAGAACATGACACTATCCATCAAACAACCGCTCCCTATTCACCTGAAACTGATGGAGTTGCGGAACTAAAAAAACCGAACTCCTAAAGAGATGATGACTGCGATGTTGTAGGAATATAGGTTACCCCAGAATATGTGGGGAGAAGCGTTGCTTACCACAAATTATATCTTCAACAAAATACCGCACAAAGTCACTGGTAAAACACCATATGAACTTTGGAAATGTATTGTACATTTGTACAAATACCTGAAACTGTGGGGGTGCCTGGCAAAAGTTGCAGTGCCACCTCCTAAAAAGGTCACAATTGGACCTAAGACGGTGGATTGTATTTTCATCGGATATGCACACAATAGTAGTGCGTATCGGTTTCTGGTTCATAAACCAAACGTACCATATATCCATGTTAATACAACTATGTAATCAATGAATGCTTCTTTCTTTGAGCACGTGTTTCCATGTAAAGATAAAAATCTGAAACGAACTCGTGAAGAAAGAGATGCAATTACCTCTGTAAATGAGGTGAGCATTTCTGGCACATTTTTAGATGATGCATAAGAGGTTGAAGATGAACTTAGACGTAGCAAAAGATCTCGTAAGGAAAAATCTTATGGTGAAGATTTCTTAATGGTCTTTCTTTTAGAGAATAAACCGAGAAATTTCACTGAAGCCATGTCTACACCAGACGCTCCTTTTTGGAAAGAAGCCGTTAATAGTGACATCGTATTCATTATGCAAAACAATACATATATATGAGATAACCGATCTACCACAAGGTTTCAAAGCCCTAGGGTGTAAATAGATTTTCAAAACAAAGTTGAGAACCGATGGCTTAATTGATAAGTACAAGGTTAGGTTTGTGGTGCAAGAATTCCGGCAAAAAGAAGGCATGAATTTCTTTGACACATATTTTCCGGTAACGAGAATAACTTCAATTCGAATGTTGACCGAAATTACAGCATTAAGAGACCTAGAAACACATGAAATGGATGTGAAAACTGCATTTCTAAATGGTGATTTAGAAGAGGAGATTTATATGAAACAACCCGAAGAGTTTGTTATCCCATGACAAGAACACAAAGTCTGTCGACTTGTGATGTCATTGTATGGACCTAAACAAGCTCCAAAACAATGGCATGAAAAATTTGACAACATAATGATGTCAAATGGTTTCAGCATTAATGAATGTGATAAGTGCATATACATCAAAAGTACTCCGCACAGATATGTTTTTCTCTGTTTGTACGTTGATGACATGTTCATTATTGGTAGCAATAAAAACATGATCAGTCAAACTAAGAACATGCTAAGTAGCAAGTTTGATATGAGAGACATGGGATTAGCGGATGTCATTCTAGGGATTAAGATCACTAGAACTTCCGAAGGAATAATCTTGTCTCAAGCTTATTATGCTAAAAAATACTTGATAGATTCCAAATCTACTCAAGTGGGATTGCAAAAACTCCCGTATGTTCTAGTCTTCACCTGACAAAAATTTGGGTGAAGCAGTGTCACAAGTGGAGTATGCACGTGTAATCGGAAGTCTGATGTACTTAACGAATTGTACTAGACCCGGAGCGCATAGTTAATGTAATGAGTCGCTAATCTAGTAATCCAGGACATAAACACTGGAAAGCCATAACAAGAATATTGGACTATGTACGTCATACTAAAAGTTATGGACTGCACTATGGTAAAGAACCAGCAGTTTTGGAAGGATACGGTGACACCAACTGGATTTTCGACTCCAAAAACTCAAAATCCACGAGTGGATATGTCTTTACGCTTGGTGGTGCAGCAGTGATTTGGAAATCTTTTAAACAAAATCTGTTCGCCAAATCGACCATGGAATCTGAGTTCATAACTTTAGATAAAGCTGCAGAGGAAGCAGAATGACTTCAGAACTTTCTGGAAGATATCCAGATGTGGGAAAAACCAGTGCCATCATTACCTGTACACTGTGATAGTCAGTTTGCTATCTCTTGAGCATTGAATAACCTATATATTGGTAAATCTCGTCATATAAGAAGACGACATAAGACCATTAGACAATTGATCTCAACTGGTGTACTTACGATATATTACATCAAGTCGGCTGATAACTTAGCAGATCCATTCATCAAAATTTTGCCGAGAGATCAAATTCTAAAATCATCAAAAGGAATGAGTTTAAAGCCTATAGACAAAGATGACGTTTGAGGGACACCCTACCTATGTGACTAGAGATCCCAAGATCTAGGTTCAAAGGGAAAACGAAGTTGAGCTGATTCAAAATTGAGCACTGTGAGACTATGTTTCTGCCCAATTCCTAGGATGATAAAAAAATGCTACATGTGAGTATTGAGGATAAGCGTTGGCTTTTAATGATTCCATAGCTTTGTAATAGTGGAGTATGACAGGATACTTCTGAAAGAAAGTTGATGGTAGATCACCTAGTGAGTGTGAAATGAGGGCCGTTTCTAGGAGAATGAAAGAGAGGCTATATTCTCCAAGTTCACTCACAAAAAACCAGGAATGTTCAAGGCCAAAATGAACACAATAGAAAACACAGTTCTACGAGAAAATAACGTTGCGCGATATCTGTTGTCTCGGTTTACATCAAAGTCCGGGTGGTTCAAGACATCATGTTCACCTCCTGGCCGAGTAAACCCGACATATATTAAAAATGATTGGTTCAAAACTGAAAAATGCTACCTCTCAGATACAGTTACATTTTCGTATACTCTCTAAAAGTCTGTCTAGTATAGTCGAGTCAAGTCTAGTCGAGTCAAGTCTAGTCTATTCAAGTCTGTCTAGTGAAGTCTAGTATGTTCAGTCTTCATATGTTTAGAGTCATTTCTATTCATGTGGGGGATTGTTGGAACAATTTTTTAAAAGCTTGTGGGCTTTATAAAAAATGTGTAAGTGTGAATTGAAATGGGCTATTGGGCTCATCGCTAAACTTGTCAACCAAGGCTAAACTTGGTGAGCAAGGTTAAAGGTTAAGCCTTCTAAGCAAGGCTAAGCTTGCTAAGCAAGTTATGGAATTAAACCTCCTCTCTTCTCTTATATATACGATCGCCTCTCTTGAGAGAAAGGCATCCGATTACACACATAAAACACACTTGCAAAAGAAAAAGTTCCTGCGATTTCCCATCGCTAAGAGTAAGTCTTTTATTCGAGAGTATCGTAGAATTTAGTTTGACAGATCCGTTATCAAGTGCTTACGATAACGGATTCAATGGTTGTATCCTGGAACTCATGAATCAAATATTATACCGTCGCACTACGAGAGATTCTTTGAGTTAAGGAAAGAGAGTTCTCTCGCCTCCATTGTTTCGTTTAATTTCGTCTCTTTACATCGTTTTCTAAACTCATATTTCCTTAACGTTTATTTGTATATTCGTGATTAAATCGTTATCATATTATTGTGCGAATTTTTGGTCCTACATGTTGGAGTTGTAACTTTCGAAATATCTGTTTTGGTTTTATTAGCAGACCCATGCTTGAGTTAAACCCAATTCACGTTGTGATAATCACAGGTATTACGCACACATGTGGTAAACCTTTGAGTAAAGGCTCTATCATGTGGATAAGTACCAATTGGAAAGCTCCATTTTTTCGTTGTATTCTTTAGTGTTGGTCAAATAATATTTTGAATTTTTTATTTGATTATAAAATCAATAAAAATACATTAAAAAATGCGAATCTGAATTTCATACCGCGATTGATTTGCTTTTTCAGTTACCGAATGGGTTAAAGGCAAAACAATGGACAAAGTCCTCACCATCAAGAACACGTAAGTGACGGTTTTGGTCGTCTCTTTACTTTTATTTTTGTTTTCTTAGTACAATGATCATATATCCATTAACGATGGTGACAATCTCCATATATATACATTAATATTAATACTTTGTTGTGGTGATTAATTTTGCAACGAAATAGCAAAGCGTCTATCGTTGCCACCTGTGAAACTACATTGCTTGCAGAAGACGCTATCAAGGCAGCAGTAAAAGACTACATGATGAAGCCTTCGAGTATGCTTACACAAATCTAAAAGAGTTACAAAAGATAATTTATATAGATTTGGTAATTTAAGTAACATATACAATGATTGATAAATGTAAAATATTTCTATTTCTTTTTGATGTGCCAAATGTTGGATCAATTTTAACAAGCCAATGGGCTTAATAAAATTGGATGTAAAGTGAATGAAATGAGCAACTAATTGTACTCATGGTTAAACTTGTCAATCAAGGCTAAATTTGGTGACCAAGACTAAACTTATTAAGCAAGGCTAAGCTTGTTGAGCAAGTTGTAGAATTAAACCTCATTCCTCTGGCTATATATACATGCCTCTAGTCTCATTCGTTCTTCACGTTTTCACAAGGCAAAAACCAAAAAAAAATTCCAGCAATATCTCTCTTCTTTTAACGTAAATATCTCGAGAGTATAGCATAGAATTTAGTTAGCAGATTCTATAATCGAGTGTCGCGATTATAGTCTCATATACGGTTATATATGGAGATTCAGAATCTATTTTTGCCGCCACACTGCAGGAGATTTAATGAATTAAGGAAAGAGTTCATACTCGGCTCCGTGTATTCGTCTTTCCATTAATCGTTCTTCTCATATCGTTTCTAAGTTGTTTATTCGCAATTTTCTAATCCCGATTTTTGTGATCTCCATATATAGACATTAATATTAATACTTTGTTGTGGTGCTTAATTTTGCAGCGAAATAGCAAAGCATCTATCGTTGCCACCTGTGAAACTACATTGCATGCAGTATGCTTGCAGAAGACGCTATCAAGGCAGCAGTAAGAGGCTACATGATGAAGCCTTCGAGTATGCTTACACAAACCTAAACGACTTACTGTGGATGCCAAATAGCACCACAATAAATTAAACAGTTAATTGTGAATAAGATTAAAAATTAATGAACGTAGATTTTTGTTTATATTGATCAAGAAATGACTATTTGGATTACAAAGGTGGAAATGCAGAAAACTAAGTGTTTTAATCGTAAAGACGAACTCTGAGTGTATGTGTGTGTGTCGTGACTAGATCCCTTCTTCTGCTTTTATATAGACGCCCGCCTGAACTTCTTTCCGAGATCGGCGTTTAGCACGTGCTCCTACATCTGTGGTGCCCACCTGCACGATCTGAGATCTTCCACTACAAGAAAACACTGTATTAGCAACGATTTTTTTGTTGTTGCAAAACACCATCGATTTAACGATGATTTTACAACGACTTTGAAAATCATCGGGAAATCGTTGGTAAACTGAAACGAATATACATCGTCGGTAAATCGTCGCTAATTAGCGACGATTTTACAACGAATTCGAAAATCGTTGTAAAATCGTCGTTACCTAGCGACGAATTACCGACGAAGCATATTCGTTGCAATTTACCAACGATTTCCCGACGATTTTTGAGTTAGGTGAACACGTTTATTTTTCCAGGTTTACCGGTTTTTCAAGATGAAACATATCGTCGTTATTTCGTCGGTAATTTTAATATTCGTTGCAAAATCGATGCTAAATTCGTAGGTAATTCGTTGGTAACAAAAATAAAAATCTATATTGACCAACCTCATAATACAAATTTCATATTCAGAAACATATACTTCTCTCTGACCATCAAAAGATGTCAATATACGATATTAGAAGATGGATGTATAATCGTATTGATTCAGAGGGATCGCTAACAAAGGAGTTCAGTGATGGGGTGGAGGAATTAATGCATCAGGCGGGAAGTATACAAAATACGATTACCAGTGGTAAGATGTACTATCCTTGTCCAAAATGCATGAATAGGAAATTTATCATTACCTCAAAGGTGTGGTCGCATATATTAAATAGAGGGTTTATGCCGCATTACTATATCTGGTATTATCATGGAGAGGGTGATGGAGGAAATGCAGCTAGTAGTAGTAGCAATTATCAAACATCGTATTTTGATGAGTCAAATAATTTTCATCAATTTGATTATCATGCTGATCGGCAGCATGGTCAAGATCATGATAGGATTCATGACATGGTTACGGATGCATTTCATGAAACCGTAAGTACATTTGCACCTGATCATCATGATGAGGAACCCAATTTAGATGGAAAAATATTTTATGATATGTTAGAAGCTGCAAATCAGTCACTTTACGATGGATTGATAAATGTAAAATATTTGTATTTCTTTTTGATGTGCTAAATGGTGGATCAATTTTAACAAGCCAATTGGCTTAATAAAATTGGATGTAAGATGAATGAGAAATGAGCAATTGGGCTCATGGCTAATCTTGTCAATCAAGACTAAATTTGGTGACCAAGACTAAGCTTGTTAATCAAGGCTAAGCTTGTTGAGCAAGTTGTGGAATTAAACCTCATTCTTCTGACTATATATACATGCATCTAGTCTCATTCATTTTTCACGCTTTCACAAAGAAAAAACCAAAGAAATTTTTCAGCAATCTCTCTCTTCTTTTAACGTAAGTTTCTCGAGAGTATAGTGTAGAATTTAGTTCGCAGGTTCTATAATCGAGTGTCGCAATTATAGTCTCATATACGGTTGTATCCTGGGATTCAAAATCTCTTTTTGCCACCACACTGAGGGAGATTTAATGAATTAAGGAAAGAGTTCATACTCGCCTCCGTGTATTCATCTTTCCATTAATCGATCTTTTCATATCGTTTCTCCGTTTCTAAGTCGTTTATTCGCAGTTTTCTAATCCCGATTTTGCGATCCTACATTCTTAATTCATTAAATCCGTTTCCTGCTTATCGATTGAATCGGATTGAAAATTGCGATTTTTTAAATAAAAAAATGTTTCCATACGGTTTTAAACTGTTTTAAAAACCGATAATTCAAATGTCTTGGCGAACGCACTATAACGATTCTCGCCGAACGTTTAATATTCAAACATTTTTCTTTATTCTTGAAACGATAACGGTTTTTGCGATCATCTTTGTAGCGTTTCCGCGAAACGTTCTTGAAACGATACAAAAACGGTTTTGTGAACGCTTCTATTAGCGATTCCGCAAAATGTTTAACTCAAAAAATGATTCTAAAACGGTTTTGCGAACAGTTATCTTAGAAATTCCGCGAAATGTTAAACTCTAAAACGATTCAGTATTAAAAGTTTAACGTTTAGGCTGTTGACAAAAAAAAAAAAAAATTAACGTTTTTGTGAACGCTTCAAAAGCGAGTTTACAAAACACTTTAAACGCTAATCTAAAACGGTTTTTTTGCGAACGCTCCTTAGAGATTCCCCAAAACGTTATCAGCGATCTAAAGATGGTATTTTGGAGATGCGTTAAAAACGTTCCCAACACCGAGATCCGCAAAAGCTTCTCAAGCAATTTCTTAAAATGCTGTTTTGGTTTATTGTAAATTGGTAATAAATAAATGTAATATGAACGTACTTTTATTGCAATAAATCGTAATCTCGCAATCATTGCAACGTTATCAACTTGGTGATTTAATTTGATTATTTTAAATCTTGATCTATGCAATTTATTCTCATTGATTCCAATTGTTTGAGTTGTGTTACTGCTTACCTTACTGATGCTAACGTTATTAGTGCTAACGTTTTATACGATTTAATCTATTTAATTAAATCGTTGACACAATTCATCGAATTGATTTTCACTACAAGAAAACATCAGATTTACGACGGACATATACGTCGTAAAATCGATGTAAAACATGGTTTGGGACGGATTAACGATGAATCCCAATTCGTCGTAAATCGATCGTCGTAATTCGATATACGTCGTAATATTTGAGACGTATATAAGTCATCGTAAACAATCCGTCGTAAAATCGTAGTAATCTTACATCGGAGTTACGACGCCAATAATCTCGTTGGCGTATCATTGTTAAGTCGTTGTAACTTTACGATGATTTTACAACGAATTATCGAATTATAGGTTCGTAAACTCGTTGTAAAAGCGTCGTAATAGTTCGTCGTAAATACGTTGGTACATCGAAGTAAATATAGGCCGTTGTAAAATCGTCGTAAATTGTAAATGTCGTAAATTCGTCGTAATTGGTAGACGACGTAAATTCGTTGTAAATTATGAACTGTCGTAAGTGTAAATCATCGTAAATTCGTCGTAAATTGTGAATATTTTTAATTAATAATTAAAAAAATTATAATAATTTATTAATTATTTAATAAAATTATAAATAATTATTATTATAAATAAAATTAAAAATACAAAAAAAAATTCCGAATACAAAATAAAATATAAAATCAAAATCAAAATACTAATTATTAACTTGGAAATTAATACCCAAGTTACCGAAAAGCTCCTCATCCGTGCTCTGCTCAACTTCCGCGCGTTGTACCGCGAGCGGATCCGCAACATCCTGATGGTCTTCGGTCGGGGCCGATGTCGAAGATTGCCGCTGCCTGAGTGCGGACGCCAATGCGGGGTTACTCGCGGCAATGATATCGAAGAGAGAATCATAGCCTTGCATCTTCTCATCGTATAACAGTTGCCTCGCCCGCAAAGTGTTGATCTCAGAGTTTGTGCTGTTTAACTCGGTCCGCAACACAACCGGATCCTCCAACTGATGATGTGCAGAAGACGAGGCAACGACACTCTCGCGGATCGATCCTATCCCTAAAACTCTGCCCCTTTTCTTCAGGGCAACCTTAAAAAACAAACCGGAAAATTTAATAACTTTAATACAAAATAATTTCATAAAAATTGAATTTGAATATTATTACCTCTTCGTATATCTCGTCCATCAGGGCCGTGGTCAAAGCCGCAATAGATTGGACCGAGCTACCAGATGAGTGTTGAGAGAATTGAGTTTGACGCTCGGCGATCCTTGCTATAGCGTCATTGTAAACCCGCTCCGCTCGAGGATCCACAGAAGAACCATCTTTCTTTTTGTGAGTTTCCTCAGAAACACGGGTCATTGGCAGAAGTTCGTCTCCGCTTACCTAACAAAACGACATTTGTAAACAAAGTTAAATATTTATTGATTAATTTTAATTAATAATAAATAAAAAAAATTAACCAAAAATTTCTTATCATTTGAAGGCACCTTCCCGCAAAAGACGTTTGACCTGAAGTATGGGCCATAACCGCCGGAAGTCCGTCTGGACCGACAGTGTTACGAGAAGCTGAACACTTGCCGGCCACTATCTGGGAGTGCGGATTCGTCCAGTATGCCTTCAATCCGTTCCACACTTCAGAAGAAATGTATGGGGGTTTAGCTTTATCGCCGTTAACCTCCCACTTCCTCTTCCAATCGGAGACGGTGTTATTGAGCCGCAATTTTGCCTTCTTTTTAAATTGTGTCTTCACCATCTCATTGATAGCAATGTCCCAATGCCATTTTTGCTATAAAAAAGGACAAAAAGAATTAGAAACGATTAAATAAAAAAAATTTAATAAAAATTAGAAAACGATTAAATTACCGCGAAGCATTTGAACCATGTCTCGATTACGTCGTCCGCAACCGCAGACCAATTGTGGTGAAGCTCCTGGAAATAGCCTTTTATTGTGTCAGACACACTCTGTCCGACTTTGTTATCTTTCTTATTAGTATAAAAAATTAATGTTACATAAATATTTTTTGTAAATTACTTACCAAAAAGTGTTCGGCGGCCGATTCAGATCTAACCGAGTTAGACCCTCACGACCCGGCGATAGAAAAAATCACGCACCGTGTATTCCGCATATAGCAATGCGGGCCGAGGAGCATTTGGAGGAGGTGGCGGCGGCGCAGGTGAAGACCCAGAATTCGGCACCGCAGACGGTGTGGCAGATGATGACGGAATATCCGAATTAGTATTCGGTCCCGTACCATCGCCCATCAACATCCGATAATGCGACCTACGTGGCCCCATATATCTACAAAAAAAATTATTTCAAACTAATTTAGAATTCGTCGTAACGAATATCACAAACATAATCCAATAATTCCAAACCTATCTAAATTATCCAATCCTATCTAAAAATTATAATCCTATCTAATAATTATAATAATATTAAAAATTGAAATTAAAAGGTAGAGAGAGAGAGAGTGAATTGTAGAGAGAGAGAGAGAGTGAGTTGTGAGGGAGGAGAAGAGAATTCGGCTTGGTTATATAGAGTTTGTGGCCGTCGTAAAACCGATGTAATTTTATGACGACATCGTCGTAAAATCGTCGCAACATTAAAACCGAGAAGGAAACCAATCAAATTCCCCCCCCCCCCCGCACGGTAAATTTAATGTTTTCATTTTACGACGTATCAGTCATAAAATCGTCGTAAACTTGTTCCCGAAAAATTAAATCGCTCACATTCCCCTCCCCCACGCGGCAAATTTAATGTTTTCGATTTACGACAAGTCGGTCGTACAATCATCGTAATTTTACGTCGAAATTACGACACATCCATCGTAATTTCGACGTAAATTTAGGAATCTATACCCTAAACTCTAAACCATGATACACAAAACCGTCTAGTATCAACGAAGTATATTTATGCATCCAAGACTTCTTATAGGAAACAACATATTCAATAACGACGATTGAATCTAATGTATTAAAGATTTCCTTATCTTACATAATAATTTATATCATTCGTTCTTATAAGTTCATTCGTTATTAAGATCTTTATATATAGTCTATACTGTAATTGATTTTCGTGATAACTCCTTTTTTTATTACAATGATTTGAGAACTTACGTTAAATAAGGTCAACGATGAAAAACCAAACGAAATCCTAAACCATAAACTCTAAATTTAGGGTTTATGGGTTACGACGACATTACGACGAGTTACTACTTATTCGACGTAATACGTCGTAAAATATAATTTCAATATTTCAGTTCTAGTGTGTTATCGAAAGGTTACGACAATTATGTCCTACTGAAATTATGAGATAACCATAGCTAGAAGAGATCGAAAGGACTACGGGAGGTTTATTATTATCCAAACTATACAATAAATTTTTTAATTTTTCCGAGATGTAGAGCATTAATTTTACTTACGTTTCTTCTTGATAATTTATTAAGATTACTTTTAATCATCGATGCAATTTATTTTATATGATTAAATTGTTTATGTATTGTCTTCGCATTAAATTGGATTTCTGAATTTAATTAGTTCTGAAAATTTGAATTTAATTAAATGCTTAATAATTTAGTATGTATGTTTAAATTATTTCCTATTGAATTTTTAGTATTTTTTGGTATATTAGTTCATGTTTGATTGTATATGAGTCGAATTGAAAATATGACCAAAATGAAAACGTTTATGTTAGCAACGAGTATAATGAGTATAATGAGACGACACCCCCAAGTTGGGAGTGGTGTGCCACCTATGAATTTGTGTGCTAGACAGGTTGAAATTCTGATGTTATCTGAATGTTCAGATCATATTCACACCAATAGCGGTCAAGGTATTATGGTTACAATTTGATTTGAAACGGAACAAAAAAACAAAAACAAGACCGCATCTAAAACAATAACCAAAATCACAAGTTCATGTTGGTTAAATCTCAAATAAAATATCAAAATTTTCTTTTTTGGAATTTAAGAGTTTGCTACATTATTATTTTTTCACATGATGTAGATTCTGATATGGTCGTAATCTTTCTCAATGTTTTAAAAATCGATTGTTTATGCATCTAAACATGACCTCTTTTATTTTCAACATAAGATACATTATAACAGACCTTTCTAATAGTTAATGGAAAAAACCAAAATATAGTTTACACATTATAAAAAAACCAAAAATATAGGAATACAAAGAAAGTTATAAAAAGACTTTATTATATATTCCATTTGATCATCTATATATCATCATCTCGATCATATGAAATTAGTTCCATGGGAAACATGCATGTTGTTTACCATGCATAAATGCACCAACAGCTGTTATAGTCCAAATACAAAGATAACACATATTTTGATCTCTCAAAACATCAAATATATCAAACCATTTGACTTGATTGTTCCATATTCATCGACCATGGGGCACCCTGAAGCTAATGGCCGAGACCAAATCCACTTTGGACGTATAAATCCAACCACGGATTCCCAAACCACATCCGAAGCCGACCTAAGCCCAACTTGAGTCTAGAGGAGCATAGATACCAAATCTCTAATGAGAGAGGTAAATTTTCTCGACCAAGTATATATTTTATGACTAATGGTGGATGCATTTTGCCATTGAAATGTGCAAAATTCAAGATATCTCATAACAAGCCACCCAGAGGCATCACCGTAGCCGAAGAGGATCTTGCCAATGAATTCGTCCAATTGAACCTGAACCGGACATCCCTGGATGATCCCAAAGATGCAAGGTCAAAGAGCTCAAGAAGCCAAAAGAAGCAAGAAGAAGAGACGGAGGCTGACAGAATGGAAGAGCTTGAAGATGATGATCACACTGACTTTGAGAACACTCTAGAAAACTTCTCCAACAAGCTCCAAGTCAAGGACGCACCAGAACCAGAGGCGTGCATCATTTCGGACCTCTACACCTCAAGGTAAGCTATTTAATTATATACTGTTCTTGCAGGTATTTCAAGCATTAACAACGACTAAGGACATCATCAAAATTTGCAAATCTTTATACTTTTTGTGGAACAGTGGCCACATTGAAACTTAGCCCACGCTCGATCACCTTTTTTGCCAATGTCTCGACTCAAAATCTCATAAAAGCCTTGTGTTAATCTCATCGAAAGTTAAGAGAGTCCCAGACAAATAGAATTTATAAAACGTTGCAGCTTAAACATATTTGTGCACATGTAAGTAAGATTAAAAAAACACAACATATCAGTTAAAATCGTTAACCAAAAGTTTCCAAAGATCATTGATTTAATCTATCACAGACACCTGGGGTATAAGATCCTCTCAGCTTCCAAAAAAAATCAGTCCCTTGAAGTTCTTACTTTAGACAAGTAAAGTTTTGCTCTCTCAATGCTTAATTCCTTGTTTTCTCCAAAACCTCCTATTTCTTGTCGTTACTGAGTATGCCACCCAAAACAAATAGAGAATAGAGAGTTAAAGCACAAAGACTGAAGTATTTTCAAAAAGGAGATAACTACTGACCTTTTTCAAAAAAAAACTCTACAAAGAGTTGTAATTGGACCATGTCTCCATTCGCTACAATGTGTGCGATGAAGCTTTAAGCAAATTTCATTACGCATAATTGTAATATCAAATTCCTCATACGGAACACTTCGTTTTGGTCTACTTCTACGTGTCGAGGGAATAACCTGCATTTGGTGAAAAGTCTTTTCATGCTTCCAACCACTCTCAGATGATTCAATGGGCAACTTTGCAGATTCTGAGTTCTTCATACTGGCATTTTTGCCCGGTGGGTACAAACAAAGAAGCTTTTCTTAATTTGTTGTCTTTACTGAGCGGCCTTCCACCCAAAACAAACAGAGAAAGACAGTTTAAGCGAATACCAAACTCTTTATAATGGCAAGAGACGTGACCAAATAACCCTTAAGCTCCGTATTATCATTTTCATGGGATTTGACTTCCTTCGTTTTCTCTCAAACTTGCAAATCTTTGAAAATTTGTTTCAGTTTTTCGATCCGTTTTTGTTTAATAAAATCTCTCCCATTAATGGAAACATAAAATAACTATACAAATTGTAACATCCTGATTTCGATGAGACGAGTCTGATTTAAAAATTTGCTTTCAAAAAGGCCAAAAGCCTGTAAGGTCATTCTTAAAGCTAGGGATCCCCACCCCTTTTCCTATAAAAGGAGAGAAATTTTTAGAGAAGAGGCAGAGTTGAGAGGTGCAGAGTTAAAAGGCTCGTTTTGTTCTTCACCCCGTGAACCCTAGCCACCACCATGAAATCGAGTTATTTTTGCCGCCACTTCAAGAGACGTTTTCCGGTGGCCTCTGTGGATTCAGGTGACGATCTAATTATCCCTAGAAACCCCCGAGTCTTAGATTTCCAGGAATACCAAGATCGTCACGATCAAAGATATGTGTAAGAAGTTACCATCGTTTCTTCGTGTTAGTTGTAGTCGATCCGAGTGTCTAATCTGACCAGTTTCAGTAGGGAATGGAAACGTATGGAAAAACCTGTTCTGATTGATCTGAAGATCTGTAAGGACATTTTTGACTCTTGTATATAACTGTATTTTAAAACCGTGTATCATTATGAATTGTTATAAGAAAGTTATGGACATTTGTTTAGAGGTGATCTGTTCAGTTTGGATGTACAACCAGACTAAAAAACCGTTGCGTTTGGAGGAGTTTTACTATTCTGATGGATTTGAAACTCGGTGAGTATATCCTCAAGACATCCATCTTCCACACTGTATAAGGGTTTCGTATTTGGATCGGTGGCTTGAGAGTTATGTGTTTACTGAAACGTTTATGTGCAGCGCGCATCTGTAACCAGTCTGACAAGTTGTATCTTTTGGTTGGACAAACAAGTTCCGTTTGACCTAAAAACTTGCAGAGACGTTAAAGACACTTGGAACTAATTCTCAGTTGAAGGATAACTGATTTGAGCTTCAGAAGCATAAGAAAACGTGACATCAAGTCGAGGCAAAGAATCTGTCTAAAGGTGAAACGGGATCGTTATTCATCATCAAGTGGCAAAGGTGAGGAACGAGTTCGTGTTTTCTTCATATACACATATATTTCGTTAATTACTTAGTCTAGGGTTAAGCCAAGTATACATGCGGGTTATATACTTTATAAATAATCTGTATTTGTTTGTTGAGTGTATAAATAATTATATATATAATTAAATAAATATATCTATCTAAGAAATTGAAAGAATTAGTATCTCAAGAATATAAGTTATAAATGGATAATTTATCGTATGTTTCTTGTTGTGTGAGATGCATGTTATTGATTTGTATTTAATTCATAAAATGTTAAATGAGTTAAGCGGTGAAAAACTGAGTTATTTCCTGCAAGGGATGGGGGCCTCCATGGTGTTAGTCGCAATCAAGTCCGGCTGAACATGGTGTAGCTATTCCTTGTAGCTGTTTGGTGGTCCGGACACGCGAGAGGTTTCCTAGGTCAAAATGGCTGACGAGCCCGACAAGTAAAATGCATGACCAAGTGCGAGAAGCATGAGAAATTCGTAAAACATGAGTGAAGTGCAGGACCAAATGCGAGAGCATGAGAAATCTGTAAAGCACGAGGGATGGCGTTGCGTGAGGCACGTGGTATCCATTTCCGCATTCATGCGGTGTTGTCTTGGGATGGAGTCCCATTTGTTGTTGAGTGTGTCGTAGACACGTATTTGCCTGCTTGTCTTAGGTTTAGACATTGTGATTGTCGTGAATGTGTTTGTGTATGGTGAATTCATGAGCTCTTAGGCTTGCCCTCGCTGAGTAATATCAATTACTCACCCCTCTCTTCTTGCAGGTGATCTTGAGGAGTAACTATTAGTGTAGAGTTCGTGTGGTGCTTTATTTGGGGAAATTGAGATTTACCTTATCGTTTATTTCATTTATTAAACTATCATAATAACTATTTGAATTTTATTTAAAACAATGAATTGGTTTTTGTTGAAAGATTATTAAGTTGGATTAATGGATTTTTTGAATTTCTGGTTAAGAAATGGAGTTACGTGTTTTAGAAGTTATTTCGTGTGACATGCCGTTTTGAGCAAATAAAAGTGTTACACAAATACTAAAAAAAAAGAAAAAAAAAATAGAAGGGCTCGCGAGGAAGCTTTTTAAAAGAAGAAATTATTTGCGAGTAAAATGAGTTTGGAAGGTTAAGAGGAACCCACATTTACAAAGTGCTCACCTATATTTATCAGTTATCACGTGCATACTGGTATACGATTTGGACTATCAAAAGTTGGATGAGATACGGCATTGGTGACATATCGGCGATTATGATGAATCCCAGAAACGTTGGGTCCTTCGATAAGAATGATTCTAACGTTGGCACGGGTTGATCGAAGCTTGGAGATGAAATGAAGCCTCATGTGATCATTGTGATTGTGTAAGTCGTGTGTTGTGGTGAAACTTGAATACGCATATGATGACTCATGTGTCTAGATGCAAACAAAACCATGAACTTTTAAACTAATCACCTTTGGTTTTCTGTCTCTGCTACCGACGGCGTTGTTTTCCTTCTCTTCTTCGTAAGAGGCCTTTTAGTTATGGTCAAATAATATTAATGGGCTCACTAAGATTAATAGAAAGAGACCTAATAATAAACGAGCCCAATAATAAACGAGCCCATTTCAAGCTGTTAAAATGTCCCACATTGCTCATGTAAAAAGAAGAACCTGCGTATATATATCGCTAGAGTCATGTACATGATTGTCGCTTCGGGGACGTTCGGGTCATCCTATAAAATTGGAACGATATAGAGAAGATTAGCATGGCCCCTGTGCAAAGATGGCACACTTAAATCGAGAATAGTCCAAAAAAATTTTGTAAAATTTTCCAAATTGATTATGAAACCCTAGAGCTCCTAATTTTCGTTGTTGCATCTTTGATGCGCGTTGTTAAACGGATTTGTTCCCATTTCTTGTAAAATCATTACATTTGAGTCAGTATATAGGACTAAAAACCTTCTTCTTTTTTTGGGTTGAATTTGCCCCAATTCTACAGCAGAACTTCTAATGAGTTTATGAAATTCATGTAATTCTGCCAACGCTTGTATTGGTTTGGTCAGTCTATTAACATTGTCCTGTGTTTAATGTGTACAAACGATTAAGACTTCAATGCTGGTTAGGTGTTGAAGAGACAATTAGTAAAAAAGTGATGAGACCAAAAACAAAACGGCTTCTTCGTCTTCAAGATAAAACCACATTAGCTCAAGGTAAATAGTAAATACTAATAGCCACTTTTTTCTAGCTTGCTTTAATTTTGGAAGTAATTAAGATTGCTTCGTTCTAAAATCTGTTATTTTTGGTTTAAATTTGTTGGCAGGATCTTGCTCCAGTTCCATCTGTGAATTTCACGTTAGAACGCATGCATCACATCAAATCACGGTTCATGTAACCATGTTGTGTTAGAACAATTTTTTAAAAGTTTGTGGGCTTTATAAAAAATGTGTAAGTGTGAATTGAAATGAGCTATTGGGCTCATGGCTAAACTTGTCAACCAAGGCTAAATTTGGTGACCAAGGCTAAGCTTGCTAAGCAAGTTATGGAATTAAACTTCCTCTCTTCTCCTATATATACGATCGCCTCTCTTGAGAGAAAGACATCCGATTACACACAGAAAACACACTTGCAAAAGAAAAAGTTCATTCGATTTCCCATCGCTAAGAGTAGGTCTTTTATTCGAGAGTATCCCTGAAAGCCTCTATAAGCTTTCTGAAGCGAAAGGGTGCAATGAAGTTCTTGGGAAAGTGTCACTTGTGTGACAAGGTGAGTCATAAAGCTAGCGCAAATTGTAGCAAGATTAATTAACAACCGCGAAGACAAAGAGAAGGCTCTGGCTAACCTGACTCAAGATGACATTTGCCCTATGGTCACAGACGTAAACACGGTTGAGGACAACCTGAAAGATTGGTGGTACGATACATGTGCCACCACTCACATATGCATTTATAGAGGCATGTTTAGCACTTATCAAAAATGCAAGAGTGAGGAGCGGATGTTAATGGGTACCACCGTGATGTGATCATGAACGACATTCACAGCATGGAGCTTGAACCATATGCTGAGGGAACCGAGGGAAAGCTTGTAGTTGAGGGAACTGAGGGAACCGAGGGAATTGAGGGAACTCTAACCGAGGGATCCGAGGGAAATCCCGAACAAGAAGAAGTTACGATACAAGTTCAAATTGTTTAATTGGGTTTGTTATCCAATTTTGTGCTCTTTTTCCCTGTCTTCGTTTTTGTCCCACTGGGTTTTACGAAGATAGGTTTTTAACGAGGCAAAGTTCGGATCACCTCTATCTTTAAGCCCACTTCGCCCAAATAAAGCAGGCCAATGCCCATCTATCTAATTTTCGACCAAGACCAAGGCCCATCTCGTTTAAGGGTTATTTTATTGTGTTGTTTCCTTTATAAACTCTTGTTGTTGTTTGTCGGCACTTATCCTGGTTTTGGATCACAAAAATTATCAAAGTATTTTCTCAAATAAACTTTGGCGACAAACTCTATCTCAGTCTCTTGAGAGTGAATCGTGGCTTATACCACATCTTTTTAATCTCTCGTCATATATTCCCATCTATCTCAATCGATTCGTTGCTGCTGCAACACCTTTATCGTTCTATCTCTCAATTCCAGAAGTAACTTCCGCACTATTTCTGCCTCTATCTCAGCCGACCCAGCTTCTCTTGTGCGAATCCTTGGGAGGTTCTCATTACGTGGTATCAGAGCACACATAGAAGTCTGGGTAATCTCGTTCTATCTCTTCATCTATACGAACCTGTTCTTTTTTTTTTGTATTTGTGTGTCTGTTCGTCTTCTTTTGTGTCGCACCTGATATGTGTCTTTTGCTGTGTGTTTTTCGCAACTAGCTTGTTGTTTAGTTGTTGTTGTCGAGTTTAGTTCTTCAAAAAAAAAATTTTTGCTGTGTCGATCTGTTCTTTGCAGTGTGTCTCTTCATATTCTGTTTAGTGTGTTGCGTGATTTGCTAGTGTTTAGGTCGTTGTCAGTGTGTTCTAGTTAGAGTTTATTGCAATTTCTGTGTCGAGTTTGTTTTAGTTGTGTTTTTAGTTTCTGTTCGAAGTGTTTTTGTTTCAGTTTGTTTTAGATCGAGTGTCTTGTTTCTGTTTGTTTCAGTGTGATTAAGTTTGCTCTCGATTTATTTCTGAATTTTTTTCTCTGCAGTTTCGTGTGTGTGTGTTTGTTTATGTGAGAACTAGTTATTGGCTTGTTGCTATTTTATTTTCAGGTATAAGATGGATGAGCAAGGAGACAACAGCAATGACAGCAACAAACTGTTTATGGAAGCAATGGTAGCTCGTTTTGAGCAAATGATGAAGCAGCAAGGAGAAGAACTACATCAGAGAATCGATCAGCTACAAGGATATGCCAATCCGAGGAGAGCTCAAGAAAGAAATTCAAATCCAGTTCGTAACCAGCAAAGACAGGCTAGAAACAATGATGGTGATGATACTTCTTCTCAAGGCAGTCCAAGGCATGATAGAGGAGCAAGGGAGCGTGCTGATGATGACATGAGAAGCATGAAGCTGAAAATTCCTCCTTTTCACGGCAAGAATGATCCAGATGTGTACCTGGAGTGGGAAAAGAAGATCGAGATAATCTATGATTGTCAAGAATATTCAGACCTCAAGATGGTGAAACTAGTTGCAACAGAATTCTATGGCTACGCTATCAACTGGTGGGATCAGATCACAACGAGCCGCAAACGCAATAGAGAGCCACCTGTTGACACTTGGGATGAGTTGAAATCACTCATGAGAAAATGCTTTGTCCCTAGTCACTATCACCGAGAACTACATCAGAAACTAAGGCGCTTGACTCAAGGAAACAGCAGCGTATAAGACTATTTTCAAGAGATGGAGTCTCTAATGATCAAGGCTAGTATTGATGAAGACAATGAAGCAACCATTGCTAGGTTCTTGATTGGGCTGAACCGCGAGATACAAGACAGAGTGGAGATGCAAAGCTATGCTGATCTAGAGGAGATCTATCACAAGTCCATTCTGGTCGAGCAACATATCAAAAGAAGGGGATCTAGATCAACTTTTGGAGCTGGTTCATCTACTGCTAGGCCGAGCTATCCTAAAGAAGAAAAGGCTATTGCTGAGCCTAAGACGTTTTCTAAATCATTCCCTACCAGTGCAGACTTCAAGGTCAAAACAGAAGCTTCTACCACTACTAGAGCACGTGAAATTATCTGCTTCAAGTGTCAAGCAAGATGGCACATTGCTAGTGCTTGTCCCAACATAAGAGTTTTGATTCTCTTAGAGAATGGTGAGTACGAATCAGAGGATGAGAAGGAGATCTCGGATACAACAGAAGAGCATGAAGAGTATGCCGCTAAAGGAGATCTTTTAATGATGAAAAAGATACTGAATGTGCAAGCTAAGACAGAAGAAGAAGCACAAAGAGAGAATCTGTTTCACACTAGATGTCATGTGCAAGACAAAGTGTGCAGCCTCATAATCGATGGAGGAAGCTGCACCAACGTAGCAAGTGAATACATGGTTACCAAGCTCGGAATGATAGTAAAGAAGCATCCAAAGTCATACAATATGCATTGGCTCAATGATGAAGGTGAAATGCGTTCGAGCAGCCAAGTAATGGTTCCCATAACCATTGGAAAATATGAAGATGAAGTGCTGTGTGACGTTCTGCCTATAGGAGCAAGTCACATTCTGTTGGGAAGGCCGTGGTAGTATGATAGACACGTTACCCATGACGGCTCCACCAACAAGTATTCTTTCGAGTTCAAGGGCAGAAAGCACACTCTTGTGCCATTGACACCATTCGAGATTTACAAGGATCAAAAAAAGCAAGGAAAGCAGGCTGAGAACACACACCACAAGCAATCAAACTTTCGTGCTAGGGCTGGTAACACCCCAAGAACTCTATTCTCTCAATTATCTAATCATAAGTCTGTTTTAACAAAAATCGTTTGAGTTTATCTAATGATGCACCGGAGTTGCTGAGTGGAAGATTTTCTGTTATGCAGGGCTACAATGACGAACTTCCTAACCAAAATCCAAGAGAAAACTCACTCAAAACATGTTCAGAAGGAACGATCGATCGATCTTTGGGTCGACCGATTGTTCGAATTGGTTCGGATCAAGAAAAAAATAAAAGGACCGATCGATCCTTTCAACGATCGATCGATCGAAAAGTTTTGGCCAGACAGAAGGAAAAACGACCGATCGATCCTTAGCCAGACCGATCGATCCTTTGCCCCCGAACACAAGATGGTGAATTACTTGCAAAGGCTGAGGGATGAGCAAAAACTTCGAATTTCCACTGAGGGAAATGACATTCCTCGACCAAGTGAACAGATTTAGCAAGATTGGATACGTACCCATCAGAAAATTTCACGTCAGATGAAACCCAATAGAACAACGATACTTTTTCTCCTGCACCCAACTGAAATATAGGAACTAGTGATTTTTCATTGCTCATTATGTGCAACTCATTTCTGTTGCAAATATCGGGCAAGTCCAACCCTGACTTTCCGCTGTCTTTGGTTATTCCTTTTACGTTTAGCACTGTATGCATGATGTTATCAAAAAAACTTTTCTCAATGTGCATGACATCAAGATTGTGTCTCACCAGGTGATCTTTCCAGTACAGAAGTTTCCAAAATATGCTTTTCTTGTGCCAATTATGATTAACCCCGTATCCATCAGGCATATTAGCTGGAGTGTGCCAATTTCCCCCACGATTCACTATTTCTACTCCCCCAAAATGATATATTTGCGCTCCTAGTTCTTCTCCAGATAGATACTCTGGTGGTGGGACACGAACGATTTTGTTCTTCCTAAACAGCCACTTGTTTCTCCGATATGGATGGTTGATTGGTAGAAAGCTCCGGTGGGAATCAAACCAGCATGTTTTTCGACCATGTTTCAGCTGAAACGCATCTGTCCGATCGAGGCAATAAGGACAAGATAACCTCCCATGCGTCGTCCAACCTGATAGCATTTCGTATGCATGAAAGTCGCTTATTGTCTACATAAGGACCGCACGCATCGTAAAATTTTGTTTTCCTCGAACAATCATATGTACGAACTCCTGTATACCACAATTGTTTCAACTCATGTATGAGAGGCTGCAAAAACACATCAATGGCCCTCTTTGGATGATTGGGACCATGTACTAAAATATTCATGAATAGAAATTCCCTTTGCATGCATATATATGGGGGAAGATTATAAGACGTTACGATAACTGGCCACAAAGAATATTGCCTACCAGACATACCGAATGGACTAAATCCATCAGTGCAAAGACCAAGATACACATTTTGCTTAGATTTAGCAAAGTCTCGGTGTACCGTGTTAAAGTGTTTCCAAGCTTTTGATTCTGACGGGTGAGTCACTTCTCCTTCTCTCTGTGAATGTCCTGCATGCCATCTCATCGATGCATCTGTCTTTTCAGATTGATACAATCGTTTCAACCTATTAGTTTTAGGAAGATACCACATCCGTTGGTACGGTATCTTACTACGCCCAAACGTTTGCCGTCTAAATCTTGGTTTTTGGCAAAATCGACATTCCTGCAGCTTATCATCATCTTTCCAAAAAATCATACAATTGTCAACACATATATTTATCATCTCAGAAGGCAACCCAAGACTAAACACCAACTTATGTATCTCATAGTATGTTTCGGCTGCCAAATTATCCTCTGGCAAATATTCTTTAATAATATCAGTCCAATCATCCATGCAAACCTCAACTAAGTTATGATCATTTTTAATTGTCATCATCCTAGATGCTAATGACAATTTAGACTGACCTTCTCTACATCTATCGTAGAGTGGCTGATTTGCAGCGTCTAGCATATCATAAAATCGTTTCGCATCTACGTTGGGTTCCTCAACAGTATTATCAACATTTGTTTCATGAAATGCATCAGTAACCATGGCATGCATCCTATCATGATCTTGACCCTGATCAAATTGATGTTCACCATGATGATAACTACTACCCTGATCAAAATCTACATGACCTTGATAATTACTACTACTAGCACCTGCTTGAGACGTCCTTTCAAAACCCTCTCTATGTTGATACCAAATATAATATTGCGGCATAACCCCTCTATTCACTACAAGAAAACAGGTGGAAATCCGACGGAAATTCCGACGGCAATAATTCCGTCGGAATTTTCCGACGACTTTCCGACGGATTTCCGACTAACTTCTCATCTGTCGGAAATCCGTCGGAAATTCCGATGGATTTCCGACGACAATAATCCGTCGGACACTTTTCGACAGATTTCCGACGACTTTTCGACGCATTCTGATGTTGCCGACATACTGCCGACGGATTTCCGACGACGTTCATCCGTCGGAAATTTCCGACGGACACTTTTCGACAGATTTCCGACGACTTTTTGACGCATTCTGATGTTGCCGACATACTGCCGACGGATTTCCGACGACGTTCATCCGTCGGAAATTTCCGACGGATTGCCGACGAATTTCCGACGGATTTCCGACGGATATCCGACAGATGCCGACAGATGCCGACATGGTTGCCGACATGGTTGCCGACATCGATAATATCTACTTTATATCCGTCGGAAATCCGTCGGAAATCAGTCGGAAAATGGACAAAATTTTCCTTATAAAAACGTTTCCACCCTTCATTTATAATCACAAAAAAAAAAAATCTCTGTTATCTAATTCCTTACGAAAATGTCTTCTTCAAATCCTTATAATTATTTTCGATCATGGATGGACAAGCCTCATCAAATTCCGGACACGGGCCTAGTTACGATGGATAATCTTGCACCGGCATCATACTATGAGATACAGAAACTTGTTCAAGGTCTAGGACTGTCGTATCAGATGATAGATGTATGCATAGACAACTGTATGCTCTACTGGAGAGAGGACGCAGATCGTACGACATGTCGTTTTTGTTGCAAACCTCGGTATAAGGAAACAGGTGGAAGAGTGCCAGTGCCATATAAACGGATGTGGTATTTACCGTTAATAGAGAGATTGAAGAGGTTATATCAGTCAGAGCGCACAGCAGGAGCAATGAGATGGCATGCAGAGCATACAACAGATGGACAAATCGCCCATCCGTCAGATGCAGGAGCATGGAAACATTTTCAATCCATTTATCCCAGCTTTGCGTTTGAGGCAAGGAACGTATACCTTGGATTATGTACCGATGGTTTCAGCCCTTTTGGGAAGCACGGCAGAAAATATTCTTTGTGGCTAGTAATTGTAACACCTTACAATTTGCCGCCATCTTTGTGCATGCGAAGGGAGTTCTTGTTCCTTAGCATTCTCGTTCCTAGACCAGAGCATCCGAAGAGATCACTTGATGTGTTTTTGCAACCATTGATTTATGAGCTGCGAATGTTATGGGACCAAGGTATTGAAGCGTTTGATGTTTCTTGTCACCAAAATTTCATCATGCGGTCGGTACTTTTGTGGACTATTAGCGATTTTCCAGCATATGGCATGTTATCAGGATGGACAACGCACGGAAGGTTATCGTGCCCGTACTGTCAAGATAACACTGATGCGTTCCAATTGAAGCACGGACGGAAAACGTCTTGGTTTGATTGTCATAGGCGATACCTACCTAGCGATCATCCTTATCGTTGGAGCACCACATTGTTTAGGAAGAACCGGAAAGTATTTGACGGTCCTCCTCCTGAGTTAGATGGTGAGTATTTGTTGACTCAGTTTAGAGATTTTGGTGCAGAGAGGACCGTTGATTGTGGTGGTAACGGACATCATCCTGTTGATGGTTGTGGCAACGTTCATAATTGGCACAAGAGGAGCATTTTCTGGGATTTGCCTTATTGGAAGAACCATCTTTTGAGGCATAATCTGGATGTCATGCACATTGAGAAGAATTTTTTCGACAACATTATGAACACCGTTCTCAATGTCAAAGGGAAGACGAAGGACAATCTGAAGTCTAGATTGGACTTGCCAGACATTTGTTCTCGTAGAGCACTACATGTGACAGAGAACGGGAAGCCTCCGGTCCCGGCTTTTCGTTTCGATGAACCTTCAAAGGCCGAGTTTTTTTACTGGATTACCGAAAGTGTTAGATTCCCGGACGGATACGCATCTAACCTTCGGAACTGCGTTGATCATGGAGAAGGGAAGTTTACTGGGATGAAGAGTCATGATTGTCATGTGGTGATGCAGCGCCTCCTTCCATTTGCCTTTGCATGTCTTCTACCACGTAATGTCCACGAAGCAATTGCAGGTACAATCATGAAATTATTTATTTACTACTTTATACAATATATACTTCATTATTTAATTATTCATTTGTTATCCATATATTGCAGGGATTGGTGCCTTTTTCCGAGATATATGTTCTCGCTCTCTTACATCAGACGGTATCCGAAATCTTGGGGCTAATATACCTGTAATCCTTTGCAATTTGGAGAAGATATTTCCTCCTTCATTCTTTGATGTTATGGAACATTTAACAATTCATCTCCCTCGAGAAGCAGAGCTTGGGGGCCCGGTTCAGTACCGTTGGATGTATCCTTTCGAACGGTATATGTTACATCTAAAGAAGAAGGTGAAAAATTTGAGTAGAGTGGAGGGTTCTATCGTCGCACAGACCATCAATGAAGAAACCTCACATTTTGCCGAGTCCTACTTTCCATCACAAGTCAAAACAAAGAGTCGTAGAGCAGCTCGACATGATGACGGAGGCGTCCTACCTTTCTATCCGGTCGATGTACCTCATATATTTTTACAGATTGGACGACTTAGTGGAAAAGGAAAGAAGAGGAGACTTTCACCACAAGAGCGAGAGCATTTGCATATGTATATTCTCACAAACTGCGACGGAGTTGATGAATATGAGAGGTATTATATATTGAACATAATTATTAATTACGTATTGGGTTTTTGATTATATATATATATGTACTAACGTGATAATTGTTTCAATCTCACAGGATGTATATGGCTTATCAACGTTTTGCATTTCCTGACAAAACAGAGGACGAGCTAATCGAGCTCAAACAGGAAGAGTTCGGACGTTGGTTAAGAGATTATGTAAGTCTTTTAATTGCCTTGTTTTTAGCAATCATCATATGTAATGAAAGATTTAATTATTTGAAGTATTTTTATTTTAATTGTGCAGGTGACGACAGAGAAGGCTAACGGACAAACATTTCCCACGTGGTTAGAAGAAATTGTGAGATTTCCACTAGCAACCGTGCAGTCACAAGCAGACCAGGTTTGTATTTCTTTTACGTTAATTTTTAATTAAGTTTTGTTGCATTCCCGTGGTTAAATTTGTACATGGTGTAGGTATGCTACATTCCCTATCCGCGGGTGACAAACAAGCAAGACCCGTGGGTTACAGTCACATCGATAAACCCGAGAGGTAGAGTTCATGGGATGTCTGATCATGAACCCCTCCAACAAAGCTCCGTAGGTTTGGGTTCAATCGAGCATTCCCTTGAGGTCGACCTTGTCGTTGATTTCACCATACAGTCAGACGATCGAGTATTTGAGGATTCAGAAGAAGAATTTGACGAATTTGGGGAACCTTCCGATTCAGGAGAATCAGATTACTCATCATCGGATTGACAGTAGTTTTAATTATAAAATTTGCACCGTAAAATATGTACATATATTTGAACTAGAATTGTAATGTGTAATATATCAGTTATGTCGAAGTTTTATAAAGTTAGACATTTGATTAAGTGTAACAAAATCGGAATTTTGCAACAAAAAAAATATTATAACTTCTATATAAATTCTATATAACCTATTTTATATACATCATACAAGTGTTTGTAAACTTTTGCCACAAAAAAAAACCTATACCCTATACCCTAAACAAGATTTTTAAATATCCGTCGGAAAGCCGTCGGAACTTTCCGACGGATTTCCGACGGATTAAGCTGCCTCGGATAAAACCTGGGTTATATCCGAGGGATTGATTTTTTAGCCGATGCAACTGAATCCGTCGGAAATCCGTCGGAAATTTCCGACGGTTTTCCGACGGATTGAGTTGAATCCGTCGGAAATTTCCGACGGATTCAGTTGCATCGGCTGAAAAATCAATCCCTCGGATATAACCCAGATTCAACTCAATCCGTCGGAAATCCGTCGGAAATTTCCGACGGATTTCCGACGGATATTTAAAAATCTTGTTTAGGGTATAGGGTATAGGTTTTTTTTGTGGCAAAAGTTTACAAACACTTGTATGATGTATATAAAATAGGTTAACCTTGTATATACATCAAGAAAATGTGTTATATAGATTTTAAAAATTTTGATGGAAGTGTTTGTATAAGTTATAGTATAAGATATAGTTGATTTATGTGAAACAATATGTTTTGATGTTGTATAATTTTTAAACTAATGCAAACTCTTTAATATTGATGAACTTAATATATTTATTGAATGAAACATGTAAATAACATGTCCCTAAATCATATAAAGAAACCCTAAACCCTAAACCCCAAATATACCCTAAATCCGTCGGAAATCCGTCGGAAATTTCCGACGGATTTCCGACGGATATGAAAAAATAGAAACGTGCTTGTTGACTGACCAATCGACAAACATGCAAGGAATATACCTTATCCGTCGGAAATCCGTCGGAAATTTCCGACGGATTTCCGACGGATATGAAAAATTAGACACGTGCTTGTTGACTGACTAATCGAGAATCCTTATCTTCTCCAATCCGTCGGAAATCCGTCGGAAATTTCCGACGGATTTCCGACGGACATTGATATTTTCGAGGAGACCGCGGGAATATCAACCGCGTAAATGAAATTATTTTTCAAAATCCGACGGATTTTCGACGGCCATCGAATTATATCGACGAAACGTAAGTTTTTTTCCTTATTTCTCTCATCTTCCTCTCTCTCTTCCGTCGCTTCTTCTTCCTCTTCTCTCAAAATTTCCCTAAACGAAAATCTCTTCTTCTCCCTCTTATCTTCTTCTTCTTCACAATTTCAGTTTTTATCTTCAATTCCTCAATTCTTCTCCAACAAAACCATGTAAGTTTAATTAATTCCTTTAATTTTGTTTTATATCATTTTAGTTTTAGGGAATATATTAGTTAGGTTGTTAGAATTTTATTTATGTGAATTGTTAAGTGGTTATAATAGAATTTGTTATTTAGAATAATATTAGTGTTATGGTTTATGTGTTTAGATTGTTGATTTAGAATTGTTAGATCTAGATATTGTTTGAATTTTTAAAAATATTTGTATATATTAAAATCGTTTTTAAAATATTGTTTAAGTAATAAAAACGTTTAGAATATTGTTTAAGTAATAAAAATCGTTTTTAAAATATTTTTATATATTAAAAACGTTTTAATATATTTGTTAAGTAATAAAAACGTTTTCATAATATTTGTATATATTAAAATTGTTTATAAAATTGTTTATAGTAATAAAAACGTTTTTATAATATGTGTATATATTAAAATCATTTATAATATTTAAGTTGATGTTAAAATATTTTTTTAATTTGAAAAACGTTTTTATAATATGTGTATATATTAAAATCTTTTATAATATTTTATAACTAATAAAAACGTTTTTAAAATATTTCTATATATTTAAGTTGATGTTAAAATATGTTTTTAATAATAAAAACCTTTTTCAAATATTATTTTAGAAATAAAATTGTTTTAAATATTTTTTATAGTAATAAAACGTTTTCTAAATATTTTTATATATTAAAACTGATTTTAAAATATTTTAGCAAATTTTGAAAATTTTTGAAATATTTGAATTTTTAGTAAACTTTGAATTTTTCGGAAAATTTGAATTTCCAGAAAATTTGAATTTTTCCTAAATTTTTTTCCGGAAATTTCAAAAAATTTTGTAACTTTTGAATTTATTGTTAATTTACTAACAATTTTACCGTTTTCCGCAGGGATCACGACGAAGTTCTTCAGTTGGGAGGCGGCAACCAAGGACGCCGTTCTCGGGGTTCTCGGTGTACGCCTCCTCCGGGACCAACGAGCTCGGGAACTCACATCCCTGATTCCCAGCAATCCGCTGCTCGGAGCCACCTTGAGATCGAGGAGCTAGTCCGGCAGCCTAACCGGGGCCATTGCATTCGACTCGACCCGAAGTTTGAGGACGTCACTTGGTAAGAAAATTTGTGTACATTATTTCAATTTATTTAGATTTTTAAACTTAACATATTTATATATTTTCATAATGTTTTCAGGTTTAAGCTGTCGACTCAGATCACCAAGTCGATATTACGGATGCTCCACAACATGTTGGACAAACCGTACGAGAAGTATTCGGACATGCCTGCCGAGGAGAAAGACGTGTGGCACCGGACTTTCGCGGTACGTTCTTTATTGATATATTATTTATTTTGAATTTCATTTTGTCAATTTTTCTTTTTGATATGTAACAAATTTTTTTAAAAAATTGTAGCAAGAGTTCACGTGGGACTCTCATCATACGCGCAAAGTCATTGACACATTCGACAAGTATGCCGCAAACTCGTACTCGAAGCACATGTACGAGTGGAAACAGAAGTGGAAGCAGAACAAAGACAAGCCGAAGGACCTTGACGACGACGTCTGGAAAGGCTTCTGTGAGTACTGGAGTAGGCCTGCGACAAAAAAGACCTCCGAGCAACAGTCGAAGAACCAAAATAGCCAACGAGGCGGGAAAGGGGTCTACATCCACAACGCGGGCGCAAAGACCATCGAACGGGAAGCGATGGAAATGGTAAGTTTAATTTAAATTTTTTATTGTTAATTCTGTTTTTTATATTTATTTAACTTAACAAATTTTCGCAGGCGAGAGCATCTGGTTCCGAACCCGATTATCTTCAACTCATCGAGAATAGACACACCAACAAGAAAACCGGTCAGATACAGGACTTGGGGATGCGGGATGTTGTCGAGAAGAGCAAGAAGACGAAGCTGGACCGTGAACTATCATCGCAGCTCACTATCGAAGGATCGTCGTCCTCGAACTCTTTGTCCCGGGAAGAGATAAACCAGATTGTACTTGAGGTAAGTTTTAATTTCATTTCGTTTTTTTTTTTCGTTATTTATTTATTATCGGTTTTAATTATTCGCAGCAAACCCGGCAAGTGAAAGGTCGATTCGCTGGGTTAGGCACCCTTCCGACCCAGGAATCTTCTTCCTCGTTTCCTCGTTATCCTTCGGAGTACTGGGTAGAAATCGAGAGGCTCACCCAAGCGGTGAAAGACCGTGACCAGCAGGTTGAAGAGCTACGGACGGAGCAACAGACTACCACCAAGAAGCTCTCCTGCTTGGAGAAGATGATGGAAAAATGCTTCCCGCATATGTTTCGGGATAATAATCCCGACGACGGAGATTCTCCAACCGTCTAAATATTTGCTTTTAATGTTTTTTTTTTGAACAATTTATTTTAATGTGTAATGACTTTTTTTAATTTTGTTTAATGAATTTATATATTTATTATTTCTATTTTTAATTTATATTTCAAATTTCTATAATTTTAATATATAAATTTCCAAAAAATAAATAATTAAATAAAATTCAAAATACCAATTCCGTCGGAAAACCGTCGGAATAAGTTCCTGTAACATCCCGATTTCTTGTATATGCGGAGAGGCTTATAAGAATTGATTTGGCTACCTATGACACCAAAGTGCACTTAGTTTTTCCGATCACTTGCCCGAAAGAACTCCAGAGTTAAGCGTGCTTGAGCTGGAGTAGTTTAAGGATGGGTGACATTCCGGGAAGTTATTCGCGGTATCGTGTGAGTGAGGACAAAACACGGGGAAAGATCACGTGGTGATTGCAGGGTCAGTAAACAAGTATTACAAGCCTCACGGATTAACGCACCGGCCGTCGGACAAGGGTGGGGCCCACGGGCCGAGATAAGGCATGGGGCCCACGGGCCGAGAGAAGGCATGGGGCCCACGGGCAGAGAGAAGGCATGGGGCCCACAGGTATGGGTGGTCGGCACGTTATAGTTACCGTCGTAAATCCTTCGGAACCTATTTCCGACGAAGAACCGACGGACTTCCGAGACAACTTCCGATCAAATTATCCGTCGTAACTCCGTCGAAAATAGTTACCGTCGGAAATCCGTCAGAAATATCTTCCGACGGATTTACGACGGACTTCCGACAAATTCATTCGATAATCATCCGTCGGAAATTCTGTCGGTAATATATCCGTCGGAAATCCGTCGGAAATTTCCGACGGATTTCCGACGGCATTTACGACTGAATACCCGTCGGAGTATTCGTCGGAAATGCTGTCGGTAATCTATCCGTCGGAAATTTCCGACGGATTTCCGACGGCATTTACGACTGAATATCCGTCGGAGTATCCGTCGGAAGTCCGTCGAATATCCGTCGGAACGGACGCGGTCGGAAATCCGTCGGAAATGTCTGACGGCTTTCCGACGGCAACAAGCCGTCGGAAATTTCCGACGGATTCCGACGAATACCATATTTCCGACGAACTGTAACCGACAGCTTAAATCCGTCGGAAATACCCCTGTTTTCTTGTAGTGATTTAGTAAATGCTTCCACACCGTCTCAATAAGAATATATCTCGTATTCTTGCATTTACGACAAGGACATAACATCTTACCGCTTTCCAGGGTTGGTTGCATATTTTCGGCCTGATACATGAATATTTCAAGCCCCTCTTTGAATTCTTTCGTTAACTCCCTCCGAATCTTTTTGCGTATACATCCATTTTCGTAGATCGTATATAGACATTTTATATTAAAAAAAATCTATAGGTTTTTTTTTTGGAACTTTCGTTTGAAAGTCGGACGTATTTATAGAAATTTTTTCATATTACCAACATATTTACATCGAATATTTACATCGAAAAAACATTTACATCAAATTTACATCGAATTTACGACGGATTTACGATGAGTAGATTAGTCGTAAATAATTAGGTGATCCTGATGGAAAACGTGTTCACCTACCTAGAAACAATTGACGTGAAATCGTCGTAAATTTACGAAAGTCAAATTCGTCGTAAAATCGATGTAATTGTCCATCGGATTTACGACGATTTATTCTATCGTCGTAACTAAATTGTAATCGTCGTAACTGAATTACATCGACTTTACGACGTAATTTACGAAAGTAATATTCATCGTAATATCGATGTAACGTAACCACGATATTACGACGATTTCTGATATCGTCGTAAATACATTGGTCAATTACGACGACCAATATTTACGACAAAATTGCATCGACCTCATAAATTGTCGTAATGCCGTTGTAAAATAGTTGGTAATTTACGACGAATTGTAATCGACGTAAAATTTCGTTGGAAATTGACAGTTTTCTTGTAGTGTCCATTTGGTTAAATTGATTGTAAGTGTATTTATTACTTACATTTCTTCTTGGTGATTTATTAAGATTATTTTTAATCATCGATGCAATTTATTTTATATGATTAAATTGTTTATGTATTGTCTTCGCATTAAATTGAATTAAATTAGATTTCTGAATTTAATTAATTCTGAAAATTTGAATTTAATTAAATTCTTAATAATCTAGTCTGTATGTTTAAATTATTTCCTATTGAATTTCTAGTATTTTTTTGAAATATTAGTTCATGTTTGATTGTATATGAGTCGAATTGAAAATATGACAAAAATGAAAACGGTTATGTTATCAACGAGTATAATGAGTCGACACTCTAAAGTTGGGAGTGGTGTGCCACCTACGAATTTGTGTGTTAGACGGGTTAAAATTCTGATGTTATCTGAATATTCAGATCATATTCACACCGATAGCGGTGGAGGTATTATGGTTACAATTTGATTTGAAACGGAACAAAAAAAAATAAAAACAAGACCGCATCTAAAACAAGAACCGAAATCACTGGTTCATGTCGGTTAAATCTCAAATAAAATATCAAAATTTTCTTGTTTGGAATTTAAGAGTTTGGTACATTATTTTTTCACATGATGTAGATTCTGATATGGTCGTAATCTTTCTCAATGTTTTAAAAATCGATTGTTTATGCATCTAAACATGAACTCTTTTATATTCAACATAAAATACATTATAACAGACATTTCTAATAGTTAATGGAAAAAACCAAAATATAGTTTACACATTATAAAAAAAAACCAAAAATATAGGAATACAAAGAAAGTTATAAAAAGACTTTATTATATATTCCATTTGATCATCTATATATCATAATCTCGATCATATGAAATTATTTCCATGGGAAACATGCATGTTGTTTACCATGCATAAATGCACCAACAGCTGTTATAGTCCAAATACAAAGATAACACATATCTTGATCTCTCAAAACATCAAATATATCAAACCATTTGACTTGATTGTTCCACATTCATCGATCATGGGGCACCCTGAAGCTAATGACCGAGACCAAATCCACTTTAGACGTATAAATCCAACCACGGATTCCCAAACCACATCCGAAGCTGACCTAAGCCCAACTTGAGTCTAGTGGAGCATAGATACCAAATCTCCATTGAGGGAGGTAAATTTTCTCGACCAAGTGTATATTTTATGACTAATGGTTGAGGCATTTTGCCATTGAAATGTGCAAAATTCAAGATATCTCATAACAAGCCACCCGGAGGCATCACCGTAGCCGAGGAGGATCTTGCCAACGAATTCGTCCAATTGAATCTGAACCGGACATCCCTTGATGATCCCAAAGATGCAAGGTCAAAGAGCTCAAGAAGCCAAAAGATGCAAGAAGAAGAGACGGAGGCTGAGAGAATGGAAGAGCTTGAAGATGATGATCACACCTCAAGGTAAGCTATTTAATTATATAATGTTCTTGCAGGTATTTCAAGCATTAACAACGACTAAGGACATCATCAAAATTTGCAAATCTTTATACTTTTTGTGGAACAGTGGCCACATTGAAACTTAGCCCACGCTCGATCACCTTTTTTGCCAACGTCTCGACTCAAAATCTCATAAAAGCTTTGTGTTAATCTCATCGAAAGTTAAGAGAGTCCCAGACAAATAGAATTTATAAAACGTTGCAGCTTAAACATATTTGTGCACATGTAAGTTGGATTAAAAAAAACACAACATATCAGTTAAAATCGTTAACCAAAAGTTTCCAAAGATCATTGATTTAATCTATCACAGACACCTGGGGTATAAGATCCTCTCAGCATCCAAAAAAAAATCAGTCCCTTGAAGTTCTTACTTTAGACAAGTAAAGTTTTGCTCTCTCAGTGCTTAATTCCTTGTTTTCTCCAAAACCTCCTCTTTCTTGTCGTTACTGGGCATGCCACCCAAAACAAATAGAGAATAGAGAGTTAAAGCACAAAGACTGAAGTATTTTCAAAAAAGAGATAACTACTGACCTTTTTTTTTTTAAACTTTAAAAAGAGTTGTAATTGGATTTGAGGATTTTTACTATTCTGATGGATTTGAAACTCGGTGAGTATATCCTCAAGACATCCATCTTCCACACTGTATAAGGGTTTCATATTTGGATCGGTGGCTTGAGAGTTATGTGTTTACTGAAACGTTTATGTGCAGCGCGCATCTGTAACCAATCTGACAAGTTGTATCTTTTGGTTGGGCAAACAAGTTCCGTTTGACCTAAAAACTTACAGAGACGTTAAGGACACGTGGAACTAATTCTCAGTTGAAGGAGAACTGATTTGAGCTTCAGAAGCATAAGGAAACGTGACATCAAGTCGAGGCAGAGAATCTGTCTAAAGGTGAAACGAGATCGTTATTCATCATCAAGTGGCAAAGGTGATGAACGAGTTCGTGTTTTCTTCATATACACATATATTCCGTTAATTACTTAGTCTAGGGTTAAGCCAAGTATACATGCGGGTTATATACTTTATAAATAATCTGTATTTGTTTGTTGAGTGTATAAATAATTATATATATAATTAAATAAATATATGTATGTAAGAAATTGAAAGAATTAGTATCTCAAGAATATAAGTTATAAATGAATAATTTATCGTGTGTTTCTTGTTGTGTGAGATGCATGTTATTGATTTGTATTTAATTCATAAAATGTTAAATGAGTTAAGCGGTGAAAAACTGAGTTAGTTCCTGCAATAGATGGGGGCCTCCATGGTGTTAGTCGCAATCAAGTCCTACTGAACATGGTGTAGCTGTTTGGTGGTCCGGAGACGCGGGAGGTTTCCTGGGTCAAAATGGCTGACCAGCCCGACAAGTAAAGTGCATGACCAAGTGCGAGATGCATGAGAAATCCGTAAAACATGAGTGAAGTGCAGGACCAAGTACGAGAGCATGAGAAATCTGTAAAGCGCGAGGGATGGCGTTGCGTGAGGCACGTGGTATCCATTTCCGCATTCATGCGGTGTTGTCGTGGGATGGAGTCCCATTTGTTGTTGAGTGTGTGTCGTAGACACGTATTTGCCTGCTTGTCTTAGGTTTAGACTTTGTGATTGTCGTGAATGTGTTTGTGTATGGTGAACATGATCCCTTAGGCTTGCCCTCACTGAGTAATCTCAATTACTCACCCCTCTCTTCTTGCAGGTGATCTTGAGGAGTAACTATTAGTGTCGAGTTCGTGTGGTGTTGTATTTGGGGAAATTGAGATTTACCTTATCGTTTATTTCATTTATTAAATTATCATAATAACTATTTGAATTTTATTTAAAACAATGAATTGGTTTTTGTTGAAAGATTATTAAGTTGGATTAATGGATTTTTTTGAATTTCTGGTTAAGAAATGGAGTTACGTGTGTTAGAAGTTATTTCGTGTGACATGCCGTTTTGGGCAAATAAAAGTGTTGCACAAATACTAAAAAAAAAGACAAAAAAATAGAAGGGCTCGCGAGGAAGTTTTTATCAAAAAAGATTATTTGCGAGTAAAATGAGTTTGGAAGGTTAAGAGGAACCCACATTTACAAAGTGCTTACATATCTTTATCAGTTATCACGTCAATACTGGTATACGATTTGGACTATCAAAAGTTGGATGAGATACTGCATTGGTGACATATCGGCGATTATGATGAATCCCAGAAACGTTGGGTCCTTCGATCAGGCCCGGCCCAGGCCCATGGCAACATGGGCATTTGCCATGGGTCCAATTGTTTTTTAAAAAAATTCTTCAAGGAAAAAAGGCCCAAAAAAAAAAAAAATTTCTTTGAAAAAGGCCCAAAATATTTTTTTTTGCCTAAGGCACACAAATAAAGACGGACCTGCACGGGGTTGATCGAAGCTTGAAGATGAAATGAAGCCTCAGGTGATCATTGTGTTTGTGTAAGTCGTGTGTTGTGGTGAAACTTGAATACGCATATGATGACTCATGTGTCTAGATGCAAACAAAACCATGAACTTTTAAACTAATCACCTTTGTTTTTCTGTCTCTGCTACCAACGGCGCCGTTGTTTTCCTTCTCTTCTTCGAAAGAGGCCTTTTAGTTATGGTCAAATAATATTAATGGGCTCACGAAGATTAATAGAAAGAGACCTAATAATAAACGAGCCCATTTTAAGCTGTTAAAATGTCCCCCATTGCTCATGTAAAAAGAAGAACTTGCGTATATATATCGCTAGAGTCATGTACATGATTGTCGCTTCGGGGACGTTCGGGTCATCCGTTAAAATTGGAACGATACAGAGAAGATTAGCATGGCCCTGTGCGAGGATGACACGCTTAAATCGAGAATTGTCCAAATTTTTTTAGTAAAATTTTCCAAATTGATTATGAAACCCTAGAGCTCCTAATTTTCGTTGTTGCATCTTTGATGCGCGTTGTTAAACAGATTTGTTCCCATTTCTTGTAAGTCATTACATTTGAGTCAGTATATAGGACTAAAAATCTTCTTCTTTTTTTGGGTTGAATTTGCCCCAATTCTACAGTAGAACTTCTAATGGGTTTATGAAATTCTTGTAATTCTGCCAACGCTTGTATTGGGTTGGTCAGTCTTTTAACATTGTCCTGTGTTTAATGTGTACAAACGATTAAGACTTCAATGCTGGTTAGGTGTTGAAGAGACAATTAGTAAAAAAGTGATGAGACCAAAAACAAAACGGCTTCTTCGTCTTCATGATAAAACCACATTAGCTCAAGGTAAATAGTAAATACTAATAGCCACTTTTTTCTAGATTGCTTTAATTTTGGAAGTAATTAAGATTGCTTCGTTCTAAAATCTGTTATTTTTGGTTTAAATTTGTTGGCAGGATCTTGCTCCAGTTCCATCTGTGAATTTCACGTTAGAACGCATGCATCACATCAAATCACGGTTCATGTAACCATGTTGTGTTGGAACAATTTTTTAAAAGTTTGTGGGCTTTATAAAAAATGTTTAAGTGTGAATTGAAATGGGCTATTGGGCTCATGGCTAAACTAACCAAGGCTAAATTTGGTGACCAAGGCTAAGCTTGCTAAGCAAGTTACGGAATTAAACCTTCTCTCTTCTCCTATATATACGATCGCCTCTCTTGAGAGAAATGCATCCGATTACACACAGAAAACACACTTGCAAAAGAAAAAGTTCTTTCGATTTTCCATCGCTAAGAGTAAGTCTTTTATTCGTGAGTATCGTAGAATTTAGTTCGACAGATCCGTTATCAAGTGCTTGCGATAACGGATTCAATTGTTGTATCCTGAGATTCATGAATCGAATTTTATACTGTCGCACTACGGGAGATTCTTTGAGTTAATGACAGAGAGTTCTCTCGCCTCCATTGTTTCGTTTAATTTTGTCTTTTTACATCGTTTTATAAACTCGTCTTTTCTTACCGTTTATTTGTATATTCGTGTTTAAATCGCTATGCTGTTATTGTGCGAATTTTTGGTCCTACATTCTTAACTCAAAGAAATCTGTTTTCTGTTTCATAAACATCAAACGGATTTTAATCGCGAGTAAATAAACGTTTTCAAACGATTTTTTAAAATGATTCTTCTACTGCTTATGATACTCAAACGTTATCAAAAGCTAATCTAGCGACTCTCAAATATGTAGTAGAAGCAATATTATTTTAACGATTTTATAAAAAGACGTTCTACCGCTTGTGATACTCAAACGTTATCAAACGCTAATCTAGCGACTCTTAAACGTATAGTAGAAGCGGTTTTAGTTTAATGTCTTTTACAAATGTTATTAATTGCGATTAATAAGCATTCATTGGGTTTGCGAACGCTGTAAAACGCTTCGACAATCGCCAATTATTTAACGTTTGTGAACGCTTAAACTAGCAAATCGTGTTCTCTTAAACGATTTTCAAACGCGTTTCCTTAATCGTTTTGACGAACGCTCTGCGTAGGTTCGAATCAGAACGCTCTGAGGAGGTTCGATTCAGAACGCGTTTTTAGCGGTTCTAATTAGTTCCATAGCGATTTCTAAATTGCGATTTAATTTCGTATCGAAACTCTTGTGATTTAATTATTTTCTAATTAAATCGTTATTGACTAGAGGTTGTGTTTATTTTGTCTTCGCAGAATGACAAGCAATACCGAAAACAACACCAAAGAGATTCTCCGTGCAAATGCTTGATTCTAAGTAGCCTGATATACCTGTTGTACGCTGTTTACAGTACGGTCAACACTTCAAAGGAACTTTGGGTTGCCTTAGAGAAGAAATATAAGTCTAAAGACGCAGGCTATAAGAAATTTGCAATTGCGAAATTTCTAAACTTTGAAATGGTGGATTCAAAACCCATCATGGAACAAGTGGAAGCGCTGCAATTACTAACGCATGATATAGCTGATGAAGGCATGTTTATCAGTGATAGTTTCACAGTGAACTGCTTTATTGAGAAGCTTCTCCCAAGTTGGGTGGACTTCAAAAACTATCTCAACCACAAGCAGAATGCAATTTACCTTGAAGATTTTATAATCAGGCTGCGGATCGAGTCTCGAAATCGCAAGGCAGATGGTGTTCAGTGTGAACATACTGCTAATGTTGTTGTTCACAAGGACAATAGAATAAGGAAAAATTCCCTGAAAGCCTCTATAAGCTTTATGAAGCGAATGGGTGCAATGAAGTTCTTCGGAAAGTGTCACATGCGTGACAAGGTTAGTCATAAAGCTAGCGCAAGTCGTAGCAAGATTAATTGACAACCGCAAAGACAAAGGGAAGCTTCTGGCCAACATGACTCAAGATGACATGTGCCCTATGGTCACAAAGGTCAACACGGTTGAGGACAACCTGAAAGATTGGTGGTACGACACATGTGCCACCACTCACATATGCATTGATAGAGGCATGTTTAGCACTTATAAAAAATGCAAGAGTGAGGAGCGGATGTTAATGGGTACCACCGGCTCGTCCAAGATTGAAGGTTGTGGCCAAGTGAAGCTCAAGATGACCTCGGGACATGAGATAACTCTCAAAAAGTCAAACATGTGCCAGGCATGCGGAATAATCTAATTTCTGGGACGCTTATTAGCGCCGCCGGGTTTGTTGTTACTTTCGAGTCGAACAACCTTGTGCTCAAGAAACATGAGGTGTACTTGGGCAAGGGATATGTTACGGGAGGACTGGTCAAAATGAATGTAATGACAGTCTTACCCAAAAATGTTGTAACGAATGTTTCAATCAATAAGAATGATCAAGTTGTTTATTTGGTTGAGTCTTTCAATATTTGGAATGAACGGTTAGGTCATGTGAATTATAAATCTGTACAAAGATTAATTAATTCGAACCTAATTCCGAAATGCAAATCAAATAAAGACAAATGTGAAGTATGCGTACATGCTAAACTCACAAAAACTCCATCCCCTCGAGTAGAAAGAACAACCGAACCTCTCGGTTTAATTCACACATATTTTTTTTAAAAAAAATTGTTCAAACTCGAGGCGGTAAAACTTTATTTTGTGACTTTCATAGATGATATTACAAAATATTGGTATGTGTATTTGCTAAGAAGCAAATATGAAGCCTTGGAAAAATTCAAGGAGTATAAAATCGAGGTTGAAAATCAACTGGATAGAACTATAAAGATAGTTTGAAATGATAGAGGAGGCAAATATGATGGACCATTCGATGCGTTCTGTAAAGAACATGACACTATCCATCAAACAACCGCTCCCTATTCACCTGAAACTGATGGAGTTGCGGAACTAAAAAAACCGAACTCCTAAAGAGATGATGACTGCGATGTTGTAGGAATATAGGTTACCCCAGAATATGTGGGGAGAAGCGTTGCTTACCACAAATTATATCCTCAACAAAATACCGCACAAAGTCACTGGTAAAACACCATATGAACTTTGGAAATGTATTGTACATTTGTACAAATACCTGAAACTGTGGGGGTGCCTGGCAAAAGTTGCAGTGCCACCTCCTAAAAAGGTCACAATTGGACCTAAGACGGTGGATTGTATTTTCATCGGATATGCACACAATAGTAGTGCGTATCGGTTTCTGGTTCATAAACCAAACGTACCATATATCCATGTTAATACAACTATGTAATCAATGAATGCTTCTTTCTTTGAGCACGTGTTTCCATGTAAAGATAAAAATCTGAAACGAACTCGTGAAGAAAGAGATGCAATTACCTCTGTAAATGAGGTGAGCATTTCTGGCACATTTTTAGATGATGCATAAGAGGTTGAAGATGAACTTAGACGTAGCAAAAGATCTCGTAAGGAAAAATCTTATGGTGAAGATTTCTTAATGGTCTTTCTTTTAGAGAATAAACCGAGAAATTTCACTGAAGCCATGTCTACACCAGACGCTCCTTTTTGGAAAGAAGCCGTTAATAGTGACATCGTATTCATTATGCAAAACAATACATATATATGAGATAACCGATCTACCACAAGGTTTCAAAGCCCTAGGGTGTAAATAGATTTTCAAAACAAAGTTGAGAACCGATGGCTTAATTGATAAGTACAAGGTTAGGTTTGTGGTGCAAGAATTCCGGCAAAAAGAAGGCATGAATTTCTTTGACACATATTTTCCGGTAACGAGAATAACTTCAATTCGAATGTTGACCGAAATTACAGCATTAAGAGACCTAGAAACACATGAAATGGATGTGAAAACTGCATTTCTAAATGGTGATTTAGAAGAGGAGATTTATATGAAACAACCCGAAGAGTTTGTTATCCCATGACAAGAACACAAAGTCTGTCGACTTGTGATGTCATTGTATGGACCTAAACAAGCTCCAAAACAATGGCATGAAAAATTTGACAACATAATGATGTCAAATGGTTTCAGCATTAATGAATGTGATAAGTGCATATACATCAAAAGTACTCCGCACAGATATGTTTTTCTCTGTTTGTACGTTGATGACATGTTCATTATTGGTAGCAATAAAAACATGATCAGTCAAACTAAGAACATGCTAAGTAGCAAGTTTGATATGAGAGACATGGGATTAGCGGATGTCATTCTAGGGATTAAGATCACTAGAACTTCCGAAGGAATAATCTTGTCTCAAGCTTATTATGCTAAAAAATACTTGATAGATTCCAAATCTACTCAAGTGGGATTGCAAAAACTCCCGTATGTTCTAGTCTTCACCTGACAAAAATTTGGGTGAAGCAGTGTCACAAGTGGAGTATGCACGTGTAATCGGAAGTCTGATGTACTTAACGAATTGTACTAGACCCGGAGCGCATAGTTAATGTAATGAGTCGCTAATCTAGTAATCCAGGACATAAACACTGGAAAGCCATAACAAGAATATTGGACTATGTACGTCATACTAAAAGTTATGGACTGCACTATGGTAAAGAACCAGCAGTTTTGGAAGGATACGGTGACACCAACTGGATTTTCGACTCCAAAAACTCAAAATCCACGAGTGGATATGTCTTTACGCTTGGTGGTGCAGCAGTGATTTGGAAATCTTTTAAACAAAATCTGTTCGCCAAATCGACCATGGAATCTGAGTTCATAACTTTAGATAAAGCTGCAGAGGAAGCAGAATGACTTCAGAACTTTCTGGAAGATATCCAGATGTGGGAAAAACCAGTGCCATCATTACCTGTACACTGTGATAGTCAGTTTGCTATCTCTTGAGCATTGAATAACCTATATATTGGTAAATCTCGTCATATAAGAAGACGACATAAGACCATTAGACAATTGATCTCAACTGGTGTACTTACGATATATTACATCAAGTCGGCTGATAACTTAGCAGATCCATTCATCAAAATTTTGCCGAGAGATCAAATTCTAAAATCATCAAAAGGAATGAGTTTAAAGCCTATAGACAAAGATGACGTTTGAGGGACACCCTACCTATGTGACTAGAGATCCCAAGATCTAGGTTCAAAGGGAAAACGAAGTTGAGCTGATTCAAAATTGAGCACTGTGAGACTATGTTTCTGCCCAATTCCTAGGATGATAAAAAAATGCTACATGTGAGTATTGAGGATAAGCGTTGGCTTTTAATGATTCCATAGCTTTGTAATAGTGGAGTATGACAGGATACTTCTGAAAGAAAGTTGATGGTAGATCACCTAGTGAGTGTGAAATGAGGGCCGTTTCTAGGAGAATGAAAGAGAGGCTATATTCTCCAAGTTCACTCACAAAAAACCAGGAATGTTCAAGGCCAAAATGAACACAATAGAAAACACAGTTCTACGAGAAAATAACGTTGCGCGATATCTGTTGTCTCGGTTTACATCAAAGTCCGGGTGGTTCAAGACATCATGTTCACCTCCTGGCCGAGTAAACCCGACATATATTAAAAATGATTGGTTCAAAACTGAAAAATGCTACCTCTCAGATACAGTTACATTTTCGTATACTCTCTAAAAGTCTGTCTAGTATAGTCGAGTCAAGTCTAGTCGAGTCAAGTCTAGTCTATTCAAGTCTGTCTAGTGAAGTCTAGTATGTTCAGTCTTCATATGTTTAGAGTCATTTCTATTCATGTGGGGGATTGTTGGAACAATTTTTTAAAAGCTTGTGGGCTTTATAAAAAATGTGTAAGTGTGAATTGAAATGGGCTATTGGGCTCATCGCTAAACTTGTCAACCAAGGCTAAACTTGGTGAGCAAGGTTAAAGGTTAAGCCTTCTAAGCAAGGCTAAGCTTGCTAAGCAAGTTATGGAATTAAACCTCCTCTCTTCTCTTATATATACGATCGCCTCTCTTGAGAGAAAGGCATCCGATTACACACATAAAACACACTTGCAAAAGAAAAAGTTCCTGCGATTTCCCATCGCTAAGAGTAAGTCTTTTATTCGAGAGTATCGTAGAATTTAGTTTGACAGATCCGTTATCAAGTGCTTACGATAACGGATTCAATGGTTGTATCCTGGAACTCATGAATCAAATATTATACCGTCGCACTACGAGAGATTCTTTGAGTTAAGGAAAGAGAGTTCTCTCGCCTCCATTGTTTCGTTTAATTTCGTCTCTTTACATCGTTTTCTAAACTCATATTTCCTTAACGTTTATTTGTATATTCGTGATTAAATCGTTATCATATTATTGTGCGAATTTTTGGTCCTACATGTTGGAGTTGTAACTTTCGAAATATCTGTTTTGGTTTTATTAGCAGACCCATGCTTGAGTTAAACCCAATTCACGTTGTGATAATCACAGGTATTACGCACACATGTGGTAAACCTTTGAGTAAAGGCTCTATCATGTGGATAAGTACCAATTGGAAAGCTCCATTTTTTCGTTGTATTCTTTAGTGTTGGTCAAATAATATTTTGAATTTTTTATTTGATTATAAAATCAATAAAAATACATTAAAAAATGCGAATCTGAATTTCATACCGCGATTGATTTGCTTTTTCAGTTACCGAATGGGTTAAAGGCAAAACAATGGACAAAGTCCTCACCATCAAGAACACGTAAGTGACGGTTTTGGTCGTCTCTTTACTTTTATTTTTGTTTTCTTAGTACAATGATCATATATCCATTAACGATGGTGACAATCTCCATATATATACATTAATATTAATACTTTGTTGTGGTGATTAATTTTGCAACGAAATAGCAAAGCGTCTATCGTTGCCACCTGTGAAACTACATTGCTTGCAGAAGACGCTATCAAGGCAGCAGTAAAAGACTACATGATGAAGCCTTCGAGTATGCTTACACAAATCTAAAAGAGTTACAAAAGATAATTTATATAGATTTGGTAATTTAAGTAACATATACAATGATTGATAAATGTAAAATATTTCTATTTCTTTTTGATGTGCCAAATGTTGGATCAATTTTAACAAGCCAATGGGCTTAATAAAATTGGATGTAAAGTGAATGAAATGAGCAACTAATTGTACTCATGGTTAAACTTGTCAATCAAGGCTAAATTTGGTGACCAAGACTAAACTTATTAAGCAAGGCTAAGCTTGTTGAGCAAGTTGTAGAATTAAACCTCATTCCTCTGGCTATATATACATGCCTCTAGTCTCATTCGTTCTTCACGTTTTCACAAGGCAAAAACCAAAAAAAAATTCCAGCAATATCTCTCTTCTTTTAACGTAAATATCTCGAGAGTATAGCATAGAATTTAGTTAGCAGATTCTATAATCGAGTGTCGCGATTATAGTCTCATATACGGTTATATATGGAGATTCAGAATCTATTTTTGCCGCCACACTGCAGGAGATTTAATGAATTAAGGAAAGAGTTCATACTCGGCTCCGTGTATTCGTCTTTCCATTAATCGTTCTTCTCATATCGTTTCTAAGTTGTTTATTCGCAATTTTCTAATCCCGATTTTTGTGATCTCCATATATAGACATTAATATTAATACTTTGTTGTGGTGCTTAATTTTGCAGCGAAATAGCAAAGCATCTATCGTTGCCACCTGTGAAACTACATTGCATGCAGTATGCTTGCAGAAGACGCTATCAAGGCAGCAGTAAGAGGCTACATGATGAAGCCTTCGAGTATGCTTACACAAACCTAAACGACTTACTGTGGATGCCAAATAGCACCACAATAAATTAAACAGTTAATTGTGAATAAGATTAAAAATTAATGAACGTAGATTTTTGTTTATATTGATCAAGAAATGACTATTTGGATTACAAAGGTGGAAATGCAGAAAACTAAGTGTTTTAATCGTAAAGACGAACTCTGAGTGTATGTGTGTGTGTCGTGACTAGATCCCTTCTTCTGCTTTTATATAGACGCCCGCCTGAACTTCTTTCCGAGATCGGCGTTTAGCACGTGCTCCTACATCTGTGGTGCCCACCTGCACGATCTGAGATCTTCCACTACAAGAAAACACTGTATTAGCAACGATTTTTTTGTTGTTGCAAAACACCATCGATTTAACGATGATTTTACAACGACTTTGAAAATCATCGGGAAATCGTTGGTAAACTGAAACGAATATACATCGTCGGTAAATCGTCGCTAATTAGCGACGATTTTACAACGAATTCGAAAATCGTTGTAAAATCGTCGTTACCTAGCGACGAATTACCGACGAAGCATATTCGTTGCAATTTACCAACGATTTCCCGACGATTTTTGAGTTAGGTGAACACGTTTATTTTTCCAGGTTTACCGGTTTTTCAAGATGAAACATATCGTCGTTATTTCGTCGGTAATTTTAATATTCGTTGCAAAATCGATGCTAAATTCGTAGGTAATTCGTTGGTAACAAAAATAAAAATCTATATTGACCAACCTCATAATACAAATTTCATATTCAGAAACATATACTTCTCTCTGACCATCAAAAGATGTCAATATACGATATTAGAAGATGGATGTATAATCGTATTGATTCAGAGGGATCGCTAACAAAGGAGTTCAGTGATGGGGTGGAGGAATTAATGCATCAGGCGGGAAGTATACAAAATACGATTACCAGTGGTAAGATGTACTATCCTTGTCCAAAATGCATGAATAGGAAATTTATCATTACCTCAAAGGTGTGGTCGCATATATTAAATAGAGGGTTTATGCCGCATTACTATATCTGGTATTATCATGGAGAGGGTGATGGAGGAAATGCAGCTAGTAGTAGTAGCAATTATCAAACATCGTATTTTGATGAGTCAAATAATTTTCATCAATTTGATTATCATGCTGATCGGCAGCATGGTCAAGATCATGATAGGATTCATGACATGGTTACGGATGCATTTCATGAAACCGTAAGTACATTTGCACCTGATCATCATGATGAGGAACCCAATTTAGATGGAAAAATATTTTATGATATGTTAGAAGCTGCAAATCAGTCACTTTACGATGGATTGATAAATGTAAAATATTTGTATTTCTTTTTGATGTGCTAAATGGTGGATCAATTTTAACAAGCCAATTGGCTTAATAAAATTGGATGTAAGATGAATGAGAAATGAGCAATTGGGCTCATGGCTAATCTTGTCAATCAAGACTAAATTTGGTGACCAAGACTAAGCTTGTTAATCAAGGCTAAGCTTGTTGAGCAAGTTGTGGAATTAAACCTCATTCTTCTGACTATATATACATGCATCTAGTCTCATTCATTTTTCACGCTTTCACAAAGAAAAAACCAAAGAAATTTTTCAGCAATCTCTCTCTTCTTTTAACGTAAGTTTCTCGAGAGTATAGTGTAGAATTTAGTTCGCAGGTTCTATAATCGAGTGTCGCAATTATAGTCTCATATACGGTTGTATCCTGGGATTCAAAATCTCTTTTTGCCACCACACTGAGGGAGATTTAATGAATTAAGGAAAGAGTTCATACTCGCCTCCGTGTATTCATCTTTCCATTAATCGATCTTTTCATATCGTTTCTCCGTTTCTAAGTCGTTTATTCGCAGTTTTCTAATCCCGATTTTGCGATCCTACATTCTTAATTCATTAAATCCGTTTCCTGCTTATCGATTGAATCGGATTGAAAATTGCGATTTTTTAAATAAAAAAATGTTTCCATACGGTTTTAAACTGTTTTAAAAACCGATAATTCAAATGTCTTGGCGAACGCACTATAACGATTCTCGCCGAACGTTTAATATTCAAACATTTTTCTTTATTCTTGAAACGATAACGGTTTTTGCGATCATCTTTGTAGCGTTTCCGCGAAACGTTCTTGAAACGATACAAAAACGGTTTTGTGAACGCTTCTATTAGCGATTCCGCAAAATGTTTAACTCAAAAAATGATTCTAAAACGGTTTTGCGAACAGTTATCTTAGAAATTCCGCGAAATGTTAAACTCTAAAACGATTCAGTATTAAAAGTTTAACGTTTAGGCTGTTGACAAAAAAAAAAAAAAATTAACGTTTTTGTGAACGCTTCAAAAGCGAGTTTACAAAACACTTTAAACGCTAATCTAAAACGGTTTTTTTTGCGAACGCTCCTTAGAGATTCCCCAAAACGTTATCAGCGATCTAAAGATGGTATTTTGGAGATGCGTTAAAAACGTTCCCAACACCGAGATCCGCAAAAGCTTCTCAAGCAATTTCTTAAAATGCTGTTTTGGTTTATTGTAAATTGGTAATAAATAAATGTAATATGAACGTACTTTTATTGCAATAAATCGTAATCTCGCAATCATTGCAACGTTATCAACTTGGTGATTTAATTTGATTATTTTAAATCTTGATCTATGCAATTTATTCTCTTTGATTCCAATTGTTTGAGTTGTGTTACTGCTTACCTTACTGATGCTAACGTTATTAGTGCTAACGTTTTATACGATTTAATCTATTTAATTAAATCGTTGACACAATTCATCGAATTGATTTTCACTACAAGAAAACATCAGATTTACGACGGACATATACGTCGTAAAATCGATGTAAAACATGGTTTGGGACGGATTAACGATGAATCCCAATTCGTCGTAAATCGATCGTCGTAATTCGATATACGTCGTAATATTTGAGACGTATATAAGTCATCGTAAACAATCCGTCGTAAAATCGTAGTAATCTTACATCGGAGTTACGACGCCAATAATCTCGTTGGCGTATCATTGTTAAGTCGTTGTAACTTTACGATGATTTTACAACGAATTATCGAATTATAGGTTCGTAAACTCGTTGTAAAAGCGTCGTAATAGTTCGTCGTAAATACGTTGGTACATCGAAGTAAATATAGGCCGTTGTAAAATCGTCGTAAATTGTAAATGTCGTAAATTCGTCGTAATTGGTAGACGACGTAAATTCGTTGTAAATTATGAACTGTCGTAAGTGTAAATCATCGTAAATTCGTCGTAAATTGTGAATATTTTTAATTAATAATTAAAAAAATTATAATAATTTATTAATTATTTAATAAAATTATAAATAATTATTATTATAAATAAAATTAAAAATACAAAAAAAAATTCCGAATACAAAATAAAATATAAAATCAAAATCAAAATACTAATTATTAACTTGGAAATTAATACCCAAGTTACCGAAAAGCTCCTCATCCGTGCTCTGCTCAACTTCCGCGCGTTGTACCGCGAGCGGATCCGCAACATCCTGATGGTCTTCGGTCGGGGCCGATGTCGAAGATTGCCGCTGCCTGAGTGCGGACGCCAATGCGGGGTTACTCGCGGCAATGATATCGAAGAGAGAATCATAGCCTTGCATCTTCTCATCGTATAACAGTTGCCTCGCCCGCAAAGTGTTGATCTCAGAGTTTGTGCTGTTTAACTCGGTCCGCAACACAACCGGATCCTCCAACTGATGATGTGCAGAAGACGAGGCAACGACACTCTCGCGGATCGATCCTATCCCTAAAACTCTGCCCCTTTTCTTCAGGGCAACCTTAAAAAACAAACCGGAAAATTTAATAACTTTAATACAAAATAATTTCATAAAAATTGAATTTGAATATTATTACCTCTTCGTATATCTCGTCCATCAGGGCCGTGGTCAAAGCCGCAATAGATTGGACCGAGCTACCAGATGAGTGTTGAGAGAATTGAGTTTGACGCTCGGCGATCCTTGCTATAGCGTCATTGTAAACCCGCTCCGCTCGAGGATCCACAGAAGAACCATCTTTCTTTTTGTGAGTTTCCTCAGAAACACGGGTCATTGGCAGAAGTTCGTCTCCGCTTACCTAACAAAACGACATTTGTAAACAAAGTTAAATATTTATTGATTAATTTTAATTAATAATAAATAAAAAAAATTAACCAAAAATTTCTTATCATTTGAAGGCACCTTCCCGCAAAAGACGTTTGACCTGAAGTATGGGCCATAACCGCCGGAAGTCCGTCTGGACCGACAGTGTTACGAGAAGCTGAACACTTGCCGGCCACTATCTGGGAGTGCGGATTCGTCCAGTATGCCTTCAATCCGTTCCACACTTCAGAAGAAATGTATGGGGGTTTAGCTTTATCGCCGTTAACCTCCCACTTCCTCTTCCAATCGGAGACGGTGTTATTGAGCCGCAATTTTGCCTTCTTTTTAAATTGTGTCTTCACCATCTCATTGATAGCAATGTCCCAATGCCATTTTTGCTATAAAAAAGGACAAAAAGAATTAGAAACGATTAAATAAAAAAAATTTAATAAAAATTAGAAAACGATTAAATTACCGCGAAGCATTTGAACCATGTCTCGATTACGTCGTCCGCAACCGCAGACCAATTGTGGTGAAGCTCCTGGAAATAGCCTTTTATTGTGTCAGACACACTCTGTCCGACTTTGTTATCTTTCTTATTAGTATAAAAAATTAATGTTACATAAATATTTTTTGTAAATTACTTACCAAAAAGTGTTCGGCGGCCGATTCAGATCTAACCGAGTTAGACCCTCACGACCCGGCGATAGAAAAAATCACGCACCGTGTATTCCGCATATAGCAATGCGGGCCGAGGAGCATTTGGAGGAGGTGGCGGCGGCGCAGGTGAAGACCCAGAATTCGGCACCGCAGACGGTGTGGCAGATGATGACGGAATATCCGAATTAGTATTCGATCCCGTACCATCGCCCATCAACATCCGATAATGCGACCTACGTGGCCCCATATATCTACAAAAAAAATTATTTCAAACTAATTTAGAATTCGTCGTAACGAATATCACAAACATAATCCAATAATTCCAAACCTATCTAAATTATCCAATCCTATCTAAAAATTATAATCCTATCTAATAATTATAATAATATTAAAAATTGAAATTAAAAGGTAGAGAGAGAGAGAGTGAATTGTAGAGAGAGAGAGAGAGTGAGTTGTGAGGGAGGAGAAGAGAATTCGGCTTGGTTATATAGAGTTTGTGGCCGTCGTAAAACCGATGTAATTTTATGACGACATCGTCGTAAAATCGTCGCAACATTAAAACCGAGAAGGAAACCAATCAAATTCCCCCCCCCCCCCCCGCACGGTAAATTTAATGTTTTCATTTTACGACGTATCAGTCATAAAATCGTCGTAAACTTGTTCCCGAAAAATTAAATCGCTCACATTCCCCTCCCCCACGCGGCAAATTTAATGTTTTCGATTTACGACAAGTCGGTCGTACAATCATCGTAATTTTACGTCGAAATTACGACACATCCATCGTAATTTCGACGTAAATTTAGGAATCTATACCCTAAACTCTAAACCATGATACACAAAACCGTCTAGTATCAACGAAGTATATTTATGCATCCAAGACTTCTTATAGGAAACAACATATTCAATAACGACGATTGAATCTAATGTATTAAAGATTTCCTTATCTTACATAATAATTTATATCATTCGTTCTTATAAGTTCATTCGTTATTAAGATCTTTATATATAGTCTATACTGTAATTGATTTTCGTGATAACTCCTTTTTTTATTACAATGATTTGAGAACTTACGTTAAATAAGGTCAACGATGAAAAACCAAACGAAATCCTAAACCATAAACTCTAAATTTAGGGTTTATGGGTTACGACGACATTACGACGAGTTACTACTTATTCGACGTAATACGTCGTAAAATATAATTTCAATATTTCAGTTCTAGTGTGTTATCGAAAGGTTACGACAATTATGTCCTACTGAAATTATGAGATAACCATAGCTAGAAGAGATCGAAAGGACTACGGGAGGTTTATTATTATCCAAACTATACAATAAATTTTTTAATTTTTCCGAGATGTAGAGCATTAATTTTACTTACGTTTCTTCTTGATAATTTATTAAGATTACTTTTAATCATCGATGCAATTTATTTTATATGATTAAATTGTTTATGTATTGTCTTCGCATTAAATTGGATTTCTGAATTTAATTAGTTCTGAAAATTTGAATTTAATTAAATGCTTAATAATTTAGTATGTATGTTTAAATTATTTCCTATTGAATTTTTAGTATTTTTTGGTATATTAGTTCATGTTTGATTGTATATGAGTCGAATTGAAAATATGACCAAAATGAAAACGTTTATGTTAGCAACGAGTATAATGAGTATAATGAGACGACACCCCCAAGTTGGGAGTGGTGTGCCACCTATGAATTTGTGTGCTAGACAGGTTGAAATTCTGATGTTATCTGAATGTTCAGATCATATTCACACCAATAGCGGTCAAGGTATTATGGTTACAATTTGATTTGAAACGGAACAAAAAAACAAAAACAAGACCGCATCTAAAACAATAACCAAAATCACAAGTTCATGTTGGTTAAATCTCAAATAAAATATCAAAATTTTCTTTTTTGGAATTTAAGAGTTTGCTACATTATTATTTTTTCACATGATGTAGATTCTGATATGGTCGTAATCTTTCTCAATGTTTTAAAAATCGATTGTTTATGCATCTAAACATGACCTCTTTTATTTTCAACATAAGATACATTATAACAGACCTTTCTAATAGTTAATGGAAAAAACCAAAATATAGTTTACACATTATAAAAAAACCAAAAATATAGGAATACAAAGAAAGTTATAAAAAGACTTTATTATATATTCCATTTGATCATCTATATATCATCATCTCGATCATATGAAATTAGTTCCATGGGAAACATGCATGTTGTTTACCATGCATAAATGCACCAACAGCTGTTATAGTCCAAATACAAAGATAACACATATTTTGATCTCTCAAAACATCAAATATATCAAACCATTTGACTTGATTGTTCCATATTCATCGACCATGGGGCACCCTGAAGCTAATGGCCGAGACCAAATCCACTTTGGACGTATAAATCCAACCACGGATTCCCAAACCACATCCGAAGCCGACCTAAGCCCAACTTGAGTCTAGAGGAGCATAGATACCAAATCTCTAATGAGAGAGGTAAATTTTCTCGACCAAGTATATATTTTATGACTAATGGTGGATGCATTTTGCCATTGAAATGTGCAAAATTCAAGATATCTCATAACAAGCCACCCAGAGGCATCACCGTAGCCGAAGAGGATCTTGCCAATGAATTCGTCCAATTGAACCTGAACCGGACATCCCTGGATGATCCCAAAGATGCAAGGTCAAAGAGCTCAAGAAGCCAAAAGAAGCAAGAAGAAGAGACGGAGGCTGACAGAATGGAAGAGCTTGAAGATGATGATCACACTGACTTTGAGAACACTCTAGAAAACTTCTCCAACAAGCTCCAAGTCAAGGACGCACCAGAACCAGAGGCGTGCATCATTTCGGACCTCTACACCTCAAGGTAAGCTATTTAATTATATACTGTTCTTGCAGGTATTTCAAGCATTAACAACGACTAAGGACATCATCAAAATTTGCAAATCTTTATACTTTTTGTGGAACAGTGGCCACATTGAAACTTAGCCCACGCTCGATCACCTTTTTTGCCAATGTCTCGACTCAAAATCTCATAAAAGCCTTGTGTTAATCTCATCGAAAGTTAAGAGAGTCCCAGACAAATAGAATTTATAAAACGTTGCAGCTTAAACATATTTGTGCACATGTAAGTAAGATTAAAAAAACACAACATATCAGTTAAAATCGTTAACCAAAAGTTTCCAAAGATCATTGATTTAATCTATCACAGACACCTGGGGTATAAGATCCTCTCAGCTTCCAAAAAAAATCAGTCCCTTGAAGTTCTTACTTTAGACAAGTAAAGTTTTGCTCTCTCAATGCTTAATTCCTTGTTTTCTCCAAAACCTCCTATTTCTTGTCGTTACTGAGTATGCCACCCAAAACAAATAGAGAATAGAGAGTTAAAGCACAAAGACTGAAGTATTTTCAAAAAGGAGATAACTACTGACCTTTTTCAAAAAAAAACTCTACAAAGAGTTGTAATTGGACCATGTCTCCATTCGCTACAATGTGTGCGATGAAGCTTTAAGCAAATTTCATTACGCATAATTGTAATATCAAATTCCTCATACGGAACACTTCGTTTTGGTCTACTTCTACGTGTCGAGGGAATAACCTGCATTTGGTGAAAAGTCTTTTCATGCTTCCAACCACTCTCAGATGATTCAATGGGCAACTTTGCAGATTCTGAGTTCTTCATACTGGCATTTTTGCCCGGTGGGTACAAACAAAGAAGCTTTTCTTAATTTGTTGTCTTTACTGAGCGGCCTTCCACCCAAAACAAACAGAGAAAGACAGTTTAAGCGAATACCAAACTCTTTATAATGGCAAGAGACGTGACCAAATAACCCTTAAGCTCCGTATTATCATTTTCATGGGATTTGACTTCCTTCGTTTTCTCTCAAACTTGCAAATCTTTGAAAATTTGTTTCAGTTTTTCGATCCGTTTTTGTTTAATAAAATCTCTCCCATTAATGGAAACATAAAATAACTATACAAATTGTAACATCCTGATTTCGATGAGACGAGTCTGATTTAAAAATTTGCTTTCAAAAAGGCCAAAAGCCTGTAAGGTCATTCTTAAAGCTAGGGATCCCCACCCCTTTTCCTATAAAAGGAGAGAAATTTTTAGAGAAGAGGCAGAGTTGAGAGGTGCAGAGTTAAAAGGCTCGTTTTGTTCTTCACCCCGTGAACCCTAGCCACCACCATGAAATCGAGTTATTTTTGCCGCCACTTCAAGAGACGTTTTCCGGTGGCCTCTGTGGATTCAGGTGACGATCTAATTATCCCTAGAAACCCCCGAGTCTTAGATTTCCAGGAATACCAAGATCGTCACGATCAAAGATATGTGTAAGAAGTTACCATCGTTTCTTCGTGTTAGTTGTAGTCGACCCGAGTGTCTAATCTGACCAGTTTCAGTAGGGAATGGAAACGTATGGAAAAACCTGTTCTGATTGATCTGAAGATCTGTAAGGACATTTTTGACTCTTGTATATAACTGTATTTTAAAACCGTGTATCATTATGAATTGTTATAAGAAAGTTATGGACATTTGTTTAGAGGTGATCTGTTCAGTTTGGATGTACAACCAGACTAAAAAACCGTTGCGTTTGGAGGAGTTTTACTATTCTGATGGATTTGAAACTCGGTGAGTATATCCTCAAGACATCCATCTTCCACACTGTATAAGGGTTTCGTATTTGGATCGGTGGCTTGAGAGTTATGTGTTTACTGAAACGTTTATGTGCAGCGCGCATCTGTAACCAGTCTGACAAGTTGTATCTTTTGGTTGGACAAACAAGTTCCGTTTGACCTAAAAACTTGCAGAGACGTTAAAGACACTTGGAACTAATTCTCAGTTGAAGGATAACTGATTTGAGCTTCAGAAGCATAAGAAAACGTGACATCAAGTCGAGGCAAAGAATCTGTCTAAAGGTGAAACGGGATCGTTATTCATCATCAAGTGGCAAAGGTGAGGAACGAGTTCGTGTTTTCTTCATATACACATATATTTCGTTAATTACTTAGTCTAGGGTTAAGCCAAGTATACATGCGGGTTATATACTTTATAAATAATCTGTATTTGTTTGTTGAGTGTATAAATAATTATATATATAATTAAATAAATATATCTATCTAAGAAATTGAAAGAATTAGTATCTCAAGAATATAAGTTATAAATGGATAATTTATCGTATGTTTCTTGTTGTGTGAGATGCATGTTATTGATTTGTATTTAATTCATAAAATGTTAAATGAGTTAAGCGGTGAAAAACTGAGTTATTTCCTGCAAGGGATGGGGGCCTCCATGGTGTTAGTCGCAATCAAGTCCGGCTGAACATGGTGTAGCTATTCCTTGTAGCTGTTTGGTGGTCCGGACACGCGAGAGGTTTCCTAGGTCAAAATGGCTGACGAGCCCGACAAGTAAAATGCATGACCAAGTGCGAGAAGCATGAGAAATTCGTAAAACATGAGTGAAGTGCAGGACCAAATGCGAGAGCATGAGAAATCTGTAAAGCACGAGGGATGGCGTTGCGTGAGGCACGTGGTATCCATTTCCGCATTCATGCGGTGTTGTCTTGGGATGGAGTCCCATTTGTTGTTGAGTGTGTCGTAGACACGTATTTGCCTGCTTGTCTTAGGTTTAGACATTGTGATTGTCGTGAATGTGTTTGTGTATGGTGAATTCATGAGCTCTTAGGCTTGCCCTCGCTGAGTAATATCAATTACTCACCCCTCTCTTCTTGCAGGTGATCTTGAGGAGTAACTATTAGTGTAGAGTTCGTGTGGTGCTTTATTTGGGGAAATTGAGATTTACCTTATCGTTTATTTCATTTATTAAACTATCATAATAACTATTTGAATTTTATTTAAAACAATGAATTGGTTTTTGTTGAAAGATTATTAAGTTGGATTAATGGATTTTTTGAATTTCTGGTTAAGAAATGGAGTTACGTGTTTTAGAAGTTATTTCGTGTGACATGCCGTTTTGAGCAAATAAAAGTGTTACACAAATACTAAAAAAAAAGAAAAAAAAAATAGAAGGGCTCGCGAGGAAGCTTTTTAAAAGAAGAAATTATTTGCGAGTAAAATGAGTTTGGAAGGTTAAGAGGAACCCACATTTACAAAGTGCTCACCTATATTTATCAGTTATCACGTGCATACTGGTATACGATTTGGACTATCAAAAGTTGGATGAGATACGGCATTGGTGACATATCGGCGATTATGATGAATCCCAGAAACGTTGGGTCCTTCGATAAGAATGATTCTAACGTTGGCACGGGTTGATCGAAGCTTGGAGATGAAATGAAGCCTCATGTGATCATTGTGATTGTGTAAGTCGTGTGTTGTGGTGAAACTTGAATACGCATATGATGACTCATGTGTCTAGATGCAAACAAAACCATGAACTTTTAAACTAATCACCTTTGGTTTTCTGTCTCTGCTACCGACGGCGTTGTTTTCCTTCTCTTCTTCGTAAGAGGCCTTTTAGTTATGGTCAAATAATATTAATGGGCTCACTAAGATTAATAGAAAGAGACCTAATAATAAACGAGCCCAATAATAAACGAGCCCATTTCAAGCTGTTAAAATGTCCCACATTGCTCATGTAAAAAGAAGAACCTGCGTATATATATCGCTAGAGTCATGTACATGATTGTCGCTTCGGGGACGTTCGGGTCATCCTATAAAATTGGAACGATATAGAGAAGATTAGCATGGCCCCTGTGCAAAGATGGCACACTTAAATCGAGAATAGTCCAAAAAAATTTTGTAAAATTTTCCAAATTGATTATGAAACCCTAGAGCTCCTAATTTTCGTTGTTGCATCTTTGATGCGCGTTGTTAAACGGATTTGTTCCCATTTCTTGTAAAATCATTACATTTGAGTCAGTATATAGGACTAAAAACCTTCTTCTTTTTTTGGGTTGAATTTGCCCCAATTCTACAGCAGAACTTCTAATGAGTTTATGAAATTCATGTAATTCTGCCAACGCTTGTATTGGTTTGGTCAGTCTATTAACATTGTCCTGTGTTTAATGTGTACAAACGATTAAGACTTCAATGCTGGTTAGGTGTTGAAGAGACAATTAGTAAAAAAGTGATGAGACCAAAAACAAAACGGCTTCTTCGTCTTCAAGATAAAACCACATTAGCTCAAGGTAAATAGTAAATACTAATAGCCACTTTTTTCTAGCTTGCTTTAATTTTGGAAGTAATTAAGATTGCTTCGTTCTAAAATCTGTTATTTTTGGTTTAAATTTGTTGGCAGGATCTTGCTCCAGTTCCATCTGTGAATTTCACGTTAGAACGCATGCATCACATCAAATCACGGTTCATGTAACCATGTTGTGTTAGAACAATTTTTTAAAAGTTTGTGGGCTTTATAAAAAATGTGTAAGTGTGAATTGAAATGAGCTATTGGGCTCATGGCTAAACTTGTCAACCAAGGCTAAATTTGGTGACCAAGGCTAAGCTTGCTAAGCAAGTTATGGAATTAAACTTCCTCTCTTCTCCTATATATACGATCGCCTCTCTTGAGAGAAAGACATCCGATTACACACAGAAAACACACTTGCAAAAGAAAAAGTTCATTCGATTTCCCATCGCTAAGAGTAGGTCTTTTATTCGAGAGTATCCCTGAAAGCCTCTATAAGCTTTCTGAAGCGAAAGGGTGCAATGAAGTTCTTGGGAAAGTGTCACTTGTGTGACAAGGTGAGTCATAAAGCTAGCGCAAATTGTAGCAAGATTAATTAACAACCGCGAAGACAAAGAGAAGGCTCTGGCTAACCTGACTCAAGATGACATTTGCCCTATGGTCACAGACGTAAACACGGTTGAGGACAACCTGAAAGATTGGTGGTACGATACATGTGCCACCACTCACATATGCATTTATAGAGGCATGTTTAGCACTTATCAAAAATGCAAGAGTGAGGAGCGGATGTTAATGGGTACCACCGTGATGTGATCATGAACGACATTCACAGCATGGAGCTTGAACCATATGCTGAGGGAACCGAGGGAAAGCTTGTAGTTGAGGGAACTGAGGGAACCGAGGGAATTGAGGGAACTCTAACCGAGGGATCCGAGGGAAATCCCGAACAAGAAGAAGTTACGATACAAGTTCAAATTGTTTAATTGGGTTTGTTATCCAATTTTGTGCTCTTTTTCCCTGTCTTCGTTTTTGTCCCACTGGGTTTTACGAAGATAGGTTTTTAACGAGGCAAAGTTCGGATCACCTCTATCTTTAAGCCCACTTCGCCCAAATAAAGCAGGCCAATGCCCATCTATCTAATTTTCGACCAAGACCAAGGCCCATCTCGTTTAAGGGTTATTTTATTGTGTTGTTTCCTTTATAAACTCTTGTTGTTGTTTGTCGGCACTTATCCTGGTTTTGGATCACAAAAATTATCAAAGTATTTTCTCAAATAAACTTTGGCGACAAACTCTATCTCAGTCTCTTGAGAGTGAATCGTGGCTTATACCACATCTTTTTAATCTCTCGTCATATATTCCCATCTATCTCAATCGATTCGTTGCTGCTGCAACACCTTTATCGTTCTATCTCTCAATTCCAGAAGTAACTTCCGCACTATTTCTGCCTCTATCTCAGCCGACCCAGCTTCTCTTGTGCGAATCCTTGGGAGGTTCTCATTACGTGGTATCAGAGCACACATAGAAGTCTGGGTAATCTCGTTCTATCTCTTCATCTATACGAACCTGTTCTTTTTTTTTTTGTATTTGTGTGTCTGTTCGTCTTCTTTTGTGTCGCACCTGATATGTGTCTTTTGCTGTGTGTTTTTCGCAACTAGCTTGTTGTTTAGTTGTTGTTGTCGAGTTTAGTTCTTCAAAAAAAAATTTTTTGCTGTGTCGATCTGTTCTTTGCAGTGTGTCTCTTCATATTCTGTTTAGTGTGTTGCGTGATTTGCTAGTGTTTAGGTCGTTGTCAGTGTGTTCTAGTTAGAGTTTATTGCAATTTCTGTGTCGAGTTTGTTTTAGTTGTGTTTTTAGTTTCTGTTCGAAGTGTTTTTGTTTCAGTTTGTTTTAGATCGAGTGTCTTGTTTCTGTTTGTTTCAGTGTGATTAAGTTTGCTCTCGATTTATTTCTGAATTTTTTTCTCTGCAGTTTCGTGTGTGTGTGTTTGTTTATGTGAGAACTAGTTATTGGCTTGTTGCTATTTTATTTTCAGGTATAAGATGGATGAGCAAGGAGACAACAGCAATGACAGCAACAAACTGTTTATGGAAGCAATGGTAGCTCGTTTTGAGCAAATGATGAAGCAGCAAGGAGAAGAACTACATCAGAGAATCGATCAGCTACAAGGATATGCCAATCCGAGGAGAGCTCAAGAAAGAAATTCAAATCCAGTTCGTAACCAGCAAAGACAGGCTAGAAACAATGATGGTGATGATACTTCTTCTCAAGGCAGTCCAAGGCATGATAGAGGAGCAAGGGAGCGTGCTGATGATGACATGAGAAGCATGAAGCTGAAAATTCCTCCTTTTCACGGCAAGAATGATCCAGATGTGTACCTGGAGTGGGAAAAGAAGATCGAGATAATCTATGATTGTCAAGAATATTCAGACCTCAAGATGGTGAAACTAGTTGCAACAGAATTCTATGGCTACGCTATCAACTGGTGGGATCAGATCACAACGAGCCGCAAACGCAATAGAGAGCCACCTGTTGACACTTGGGATGAGTTGAAATCACTCATGAGAAAATGCTTTGTCCCTAGTCACTATCACCGAGAACTACATCAGAAACTAAGGCGCTTGACTCAAGGAAACAGCAGCGTATAAGACTATTTTCAAGAGATGGAGTCTCTAATGATCAAGGCTAGTATTGATGAAGACAATGAAGCAACCATTGCTAGGTTCTTGATTGGGCTGAACCGCGAGATACAAGACAGAGTGGAGATGCAAAGCTATGCTGATCTAGAGGAGATCTATCACAAGTCCATTCTGGTCGAGCAACATATCAAAAGAAGGGGATCTAGATCAACTTTTGGAGCTGGTTCATCTACTGCTAGGCCGAGCTATCCTAAAGAAGAAAAGGCTATTGCTGAGCCTAAGACGTTTTCTAAATCATTCCCTACCAGTGCAGACTTCAAGGTCAAAACAGAAGCTTCTACCACTACTAGAGCACGTGAAATTATCTGCTTCAAGTGTCAAGCAAGATGGCACATTGCTAGTGCTTGTCCCAACATAAGAGTTTTGATTCTCTTAGAGAATGGTGAGTACGAATCAGAGGATGAGAAGGAGATCTCGGATACAACAGAAGAGCATGAAGAGTATGCCGCTAAAGGAGATCTTTTAATGATGAAAAAGATACTGAATGTGCAAGCTAAGACAGAAGAAGAAGCACAAAGAGAGAATCTGTTTCACACTAGATGTCATGTGCAAGACAAAGTGTGCAGCCTCATAATCGATGGAGGAAGCTGCACCAACGTAGCAAGTGAATACATGGTTACCAAGCTCGGAATGATAGTAAAGAAGCATCCAAAGTCATACAATATGCATTGGCTCAATGATGAAGGTGAAATGCGTTCGAGCAGCCAAGTAATGGTTCCCATAACCATTGGAAAATATGAAGATGAAGTGCTGTGTGACGTTCTGCCTATAGGAGCAAGTCACATTCTGTTGGGAAGGCCGTGGTAGTATGATAGACACGTTACCCATGACGGCTCCACCAACAAGTATTCTTTCGAGTTCAAGGGCAGAAAGCACACTCTTGTGCCATTGACACCATTCGAGATTTACAAGGATCAAAAAAAGCAAGGAAAGCAGGCTGAGAACACACACCACAAGCAATCAAACTTTCGTGCTAGGGCTGGTAACACCCCAAGAACTCTATTCTCTCAATTATCTAATCATAAGTCTGTTTTAACAAAAATCGTTTGAGTTTATCTAATGATGCACCGGAGTTGCTGAGTGGAAGATTTTCTGTTATGCAGGGCTACAATGACGAACTTCCTAACCAAAATCCAAGAGAAAACTCACTCAAAACATGTTCAGAAGGAACGATCGATCGATCTTTGGGTCGATCGATTGTTCGAATTGGTTCGGATCAAGAAAAAAATAAAAGGACCGATCGATCCTTTCAACGATCGATCGATCGAAAAGTTTTGGCCAGACAGAAGGAAAAACGACCGATCGATCCTTAGCCAGACCGATCGATCCTTTGCCCCCGAACACAAGATGGTGAATTACTTGCAAAGGCTGAGGGATGAGCAAAAACTTCGAATTTCCACTGAGGGAAATGACATTCCTCGACCAAGTGAACAGATTTAGCAAGATTGGATACGTACCCATCAGAAAATTTCACGTCAGATGAAACCCAATAGAACAACGATACTTTTTCTCCTGCACCCAACTGAAATATAGGAACTAGTGATTTTTCATTGCTCATTATGTGCAACTCATTTCTGTTGCAAATATCGGGCAAGTCCAACCCTGACTTTCCGCTGTCTTTGGTTATTCCTTTTACGTTTAGCACTGTATGCATGATGTTATCAAAAAAACTTTTCTCAATGTGCATGACATCAAGATTGTGTCTCACCAGGTGATCTTTCCAGTACAGAAGTTTCCAAAATATGCTTTTCTTGTGCCAATTATGATTAACCCCGTATCCATCAGGCATATTAGCTGGAGTGTGCCAATTTCCCCCACGATTCACTATTTCTACTCCCCCAAAATGATATATTTGCGCTCCTAGTTCTTCTCCAGATAGATACTCTGGTGGTGGGACACGAACGATTTTGTTCTTCCTAAACAGCCACTTGTTTCTCCGATATGGATGGTTGATTGGTAGAAAGCTCCGGTGGGAATCAAACCAGCATGTTTTTCGACCATGTTTCAGCTGAAACGCATCTGTCCGATCGAGGCAATAAGGACAAGATAACCTCCCATGCGTCGTCCAACCTGATAGCATTTCGTATGCATGAAAGTCGCTTATTGTCTACATAAGGACCGCACGCATCGTAAAATTTTGTTTTCCTCGAACAATCATATGTACGAACTCCTGTATACCACAATTGTTTCAACTCATGTATGAGAGGCTGCAAAAACACATCAATGGCCCTCTTTGGATGATTGGGACCATGTACTAAAATATTCATGAATAGAAATTCCCTTTGCATGCATATATATGGGGGAAGATTATAAGACGTTACGATAACTGGCCACAAAGAATATTGCCTACCAGACATACCGAATGGACTAAATCCATCAGTGCAAAGACCAAGATACACATTTTGCTTAGATTTAGCAAAGTCTCGGTGTACCGTGTTAAAGTGTTTCCAAGCTTTTGATTCTGACGGGTGAGTCACTTCTCCTTCTCTCTGTGAATGTCCTGCATGCCATCTCATCGATGCATCTGTCTTTTCAGATTGATACAATCGTTTCAACCTATTAGTTTTAGGAAGATACCACATCCGTTGGTACGGTATCTTACTACGCCCAAACGTTTGCCGTCTAAATCTTGGTTTTTGGCAAAATCGACATTCCTGCAGCTTATCATCATCTTTCCAAAAAATCATACAATTGTCAACACATATATTTATCATCTCAGAAGGCAACCCAAGACTAAACACCAACTTATGTATCTCATAGTATGTTTCGGCTGCCAAATTATCCTCTGGCAAATATTCTTTAATAATATCAGTCCAATCATCCATGCAAACCTCAACTAAGTTATGATCATTTTTAATTGTCATCATCCTAGATGCTAATGACAATTTAGACTGACCTTCTCTACATCTATCGTAGAGTGGCTGATTTGCAGCGTCTAGCATATCATAAAATCGTTTCGCATCTACGTTGGGTTCCTCAACAGTATTATCAACATTTGTTTCATGAAATGCATCAGTAACCATGGCATGCATCCTATCATGATCTTGACCCTGATCAAATTGATGTTCACCATTGATAGTGAACTTTTTACGGTTCGCACAATTAACCCATTGTGCACAATACCACAATCTAATGGTATGTCGTTGTAGCACTTAGGGATCGAATCCACAAGGAGGCACGAGAACAACACACAGAGAATGCGAGACACTTCTTAATCTAAGCTAATCGAATAAAGGTTTTCTAATGATCCTAATCAATTTAAAGACATGATAATAAACAACCAGCATATAACAAATGTAATTAAAAGACTAACAAGTTTTGAACTAAAACGTAACGAAAACGATTTAAACAAGAATAAGCAAACGAACTTCGGGTAATGGTAATCGACTTGGACATTCTCTAGCTAAACCATGATACTCAAACAATGCTAATCCTTAGGCCTTAGATCACTAATTTAGACTAATCCACTTCCATGAAAATAATCACTTCACTAATCACTTAACTGAGAACAAACTTCCATTTGCAATTAAATGATCAACAAGCATTAATCTCAAGTCTAAATAGCCATTAAACACCCTAGACATCTATTTCCATAGGCTAGGAATGTAAAACACTTGCTAAGTTTGGTTGAGGAATTTCATCGAACACCTTCCGGGCATGAAATTCCTTAAGTTCTAAATCAACTTTGTCAAGGCTAATCTAGCATTAATCACACCTAACAAGTAAGGATTCTTCATAAACTAAGTCGTAAGCATCATGATTTAGCAAGAAAACATCTTAATCTACCATACCCAAAGTTCTAAAGAAACTACTTACAAACCATGATAATCTCAACAAATCTTGTGTAGGAGGTGTTTAGATTCATGGTTAGATGATTAGAAATAGATAGATAGATGAAAACAAACAAGAACTTTCATAAAAACACCAAGAATCTCTTAAAAACTCCAAACTCTCTCTAAGAAGAGTGTTTTTGAGAAGTTAAAATGAGATATATCCTCAAACAACAAGGTTTTTGGCCTAAATATCAAAGCAGGTCGTAGGTTGCAGCGGTCTACAGTTGCCCGGTGCAGCTGGCCGCTGTGGATTTCCGGTTTTGCTCCGTTTGCAGGCCAGGCGGACATGCGCTTACTAAAGTTGTCGTATCTCTCTAACCCCAGATCGGAATGACTTGAAACCGGTTCCATTGGAAGGCTAACTCACATAGCTACAACTTTCATGAAGACCGCCGAAGCTAAATCCGAATGGAAACTGTTCATATGAGTCGATCTTTGAAGCACTTCGGACGGTTTCTACATTTTTGCTCTGGAGGGTCCCACAGCGGTGTGGAGTTGACCGCTGCATGCCCGCTGTGAATCTCGGTTTTTTTTCGTCGGGAGGATCCGCAGCGGTCACTGTAGACCGCTGCGGTACGCCGCTGTGAGCTCCATGTAGCTCATTCGCGCGCCAGACGGACGTATGCTCAGTGAAATGGTGATAACTTCCGCAATACAGCTCAGAACTTGATGAAACAACGTCCGTTGGAAAGATGACTCAATTACCTACAAACTTTATCAAGTGTTCCAAAGCTTAATCTGAGCGCAAGAGCTTCTTCTGACCCAATCTTTAGAGCACATCGGATGGCTTCTGCATTTTTCTTGATTGTTTGGGTTTATTTTGCCCCATGATCTTGCTCTAAGCTCCAAAATGATTCCATAAGCTCCAAATGGTTCCTAAAAGACTCCATAGCACACAAACATATGCAAAAACTAACCTAAGACTCACTAACTCTAAAATGGATGCAAACTAGACCAAAAACAATGAAATGAATGCAAAAAGTCACAAAATGCTAACTAAAATGTATACTAAAATGGACTAAATTATGAAACTATCAACTCCCCCGAACTTGCCTTTTGCTTGTCCGCAAGCAAACAAACAAGAACAAGTCGAAGAAGAGGTTGGAATGCGAGAGATCATATCCGAGAATATTAACAAAAGAATTTAATTCAATGCCCTTGAGAGTAGTTATGTGATGCACAAACAACCTCTAATTCAAAAGATTTAGCCATACTCGTCGCTATACGAATTGGTCTAAGCCTTAGCATCTACAAGTAATCATATCCTCTAACTCTTTAACATTCATTAAGTACAATGGTGAATCATGCTTAATAAAAATCAAGTGAACTCATTTGGCTTAGGGAAAAGGTTTTGAGATAAAAATGATCTCAATCATGTGGGTATTCCAATGCAATGGGATCTCTCACGAAAGAATGAACTTTGGCAAAATGCTAAGAGTAAAGAACAATTGATGCGTACAAGGATGACATCCGTCTACCCAATGCCCCAATATGAACTCCACTCCTATTTCTAAACCCATCAAGATCCATTCCTAAACTACCCATATCACAAGGCATTTTGCCTTCTTAGACCACATTTCTTTTCTTCTTCTCTTTCAACAAATGGATTGACTCTTCATCTTTTTCTTTTAGCTCTTTTTCATTTTCATAACTAGTCTCTCAATCATCATTTAGATGCATTAGCCATATATATTTTTTTTTCTTTTTGGCTCTTTCTTTCTTTTACACACATAGAGACTTATACTTTCAACACCTAGAGCTATTTCACATTTTCATGCCAACCAATCCAAACTTTTTACTTTCCCCGATCCTTTTTCTCAATCTTTTCCTTTCTCCACACTTTCTTTTCTTTACATCAACACCCAAATCACCAACCTATCTATCAACTCCTTGTCGTTCCAAACTCAACACTTTTTGCTAAGTTCATTCAAAATTAGGCCTCACGACACACACAAGAGATGAAGGCTTGAAGGAAAGGCTTAGTTAAGGGTGTGGTTAACCGTTCCAAATATGGGAATCAGCTATTTGAGCTAACAAGAGAGTGGTAAAAAGGGGTAAGATAGCTCAAATATGTATATGACATCCATGAGTTCAACTTTTCAATGTACAAGCATGATAATTTCAAGTCAAGATTAAAGTTCATGTAGATAGAGTTAGATTCAATTCAAAGCATGCTTCAACCAAGACAAAAACATTCAAACCGCAAGATCAAAGCATGGATCATCCTTAACTTCGTGATCGCTCAAATGCATCAAAGAACTCCTAACGAGGGCATTAATTCAAGCTCTTAAGTTTATATTCTACATGGATAATTCTCTCAATGCAAGTGAATGCACACCTATATGCATCTAGACTCAATCTTAAACATGCAAAATGCAACTAAATATTTTTTTTTTTATGGTTTTTATATGCACTTATATGAATGAATGAGACTCAAATATGCAAAAAGAAAAATAAGATCACAAAACACAATATCAAAAGACACAAATCCTTCCCCCGAACTTGAATTGCAACGTCTCGGTGCAACACAAATCAAAGAGAAGGTAAAAATATGCAAAAATATGTACAATGAAATGGAGTTTGGATCATACCTTTGGATTGGAGAGGAGTGTGACGTGCTGTAGCTCTACCCATTCATGCATTAAGCACCACGACCTTGGACCCAAGAAAACTATAAACATCAAAAGGAACAAGAAAGAACGAAAATATATACAAAGATAGTCATGGGAATGCCTCCCAAGAGCGCTTGTTTTACGTCGCTACGCTTGACGTTTCAAACCGTTTTAGGCTTGGAGAGAAGGAGTAGTGGAACTCCATGGCGGGTCTTCGAGCTTGAGTGTGAGAACCTTGCTCATGATCTCTTGAATTCCCGTTGGACCTTTTTCTTTAAGTTCGGGTGTGATGATTGCTCTAACCATGGCAAAAGGTTTTGACCTTCCCTTACACTTGATCTTGTACTCAACCACACCATCTTCATATCTCCACGGTGTCAATGTCATAGTGGCGAGTTTGGGAAAAAATGATCTAACCTCATTAGGCTTGCTCGTCATGCCTTTGACAAGAGTGGGAGGGTGGGTATCATTGGGTTTCTTCTTTTTGGCCTTAGTGTCCTTACCCTTCTTTTGAACATTTATACTCTCAACCTCATTTTCCATAGCGGTATGGAAAAGATATTCCAAGCAAACACCATCCAGCGCTAAGGCTTCTTCAACATTACCATAACCCAAAGCTTTCTCTTCATGAGAATCTTTCTTCTTTTTACAAGCTTTTGGGGGTGAAACCAAATTCATCTTCTCACAACTTCCCACATACTCAACCTTTTTAACTTCCACTTCATCATCCTTACAAACAATGGTGCCACAAAGTTTTGTGGAAGAGGGCTTCATGGAATAGAAGACTTTGTCATTCACGTTCTTGAGAACGACCTTCTTGTTTTGGAAGTCCATGCTTGCACCGGTGGTATTGAGGAATGGAGTTCCAAGGAGGAGCGGGAGTTTGCTGGTTTGCTTAATCTTCATAACTATGAAGTCGGTTGGAATGAGACAATTTCCGATCTTGAGAGGATAATCTTCAACAATGCCAAGTGGTTGCTTAGAAGAAGAATCTCCAAAAGTGATGTGTGATGGGTGGTGCTTCATGCTCTTGATTTCAAGACTCTTCACCAATTCAAGTGACATCACATTCACGCTTGATCCCGAATCACACATGGCGTCATCAACATTCAAATCACCAAGGGAGCAAGAGATGACAAATTTACCCGGATTTCCAAGCTTGGGAATCGATTTAGGCTCACGTTGAGGAGGTTCAATGCAAGAAGTCTCTTTCCTCACAATTGTCTTGGCCTCCACATCTCTTTTCTCAACTACTTTGTTGCTAGAAACCACTACGACTTCGTCTTTGGATTCATGGAGAACTCTCTTGATCTCTCGTATAGCTTCTTCAATCTCGTCACTTGAGAGGATAACATTGCAATACTCCATTGGGTTTGCATCGATTTTGCCCTTTAGTTTCTCCATGGGTCTACTAGAATCGGAATCTCCTTGAGTGCGTTGTTGATCCAAGTGTTTGATTCTAGAGGATAGATCTTCAAATTTTGCGTTGAGATCGTTGTATGAGCAATCCACCTTAGTGTGAATCTCGGCCATCTTCTTATTCAACTCATTTGCTCCATGAGCTTGGCCCGTCAAGAGTTGTTGAAGCATACCCTTCATTTCGACATCTTGTTGTGTCGAGTTGCTTATTTGCCCTTGTTGCGGTTGCGGTGCAAAAGATGGTTTGCTTGGGTAACCGCCTTGGTTTCCCACAAAGTGAACTTCCTCTTGGTAACCTTTGCAATCCCCTACATAGTTCACTCGCCTTTGTGTGGTTTCCAAGACCTTGTCTAACTTCTCATTTAGGGCTTTCATCTCCCTTCTTGTTCGGTCCTCATATTCTCCACTTCCTCTCAAAGCTATATCATAATCCTCACCATAATTCCCATTGCTTTGGGCAAGATTCTCAACGAGCTCCATCCCATCATCAACTTCTTTTCCCAAGAAGTTGCCATTGCTTGCGGTATCAAGAAGCATCCTAAACTTGGGCAAAACTCCTCGGTATAGAGTGCTTAAGAGCGATTCTTCGGAGAAGCCATGGTGTGGGCATTGCATTGTGTAGCCTTTGAATCGTTCCCACGCTTCACAAAAGCTCTCATTCCCTTTTTGAGTGAAGCTCGAGATCTCGTTTCTCAACCTTGACGTTCTTGTAGTAGAGAAGAACTTGGCAAGAAAGGCTTTCTTACATTGATCCCAAGAAGTGATGGATCTTTGAGGTAGGTTCTTCTCCCATTGGTGGGCTTTGTCTCCAAGAGAGAATGGAAATAATCGAAGCTTGAACCCATCTTCCGAGACTCCATTGATCTTAACTATTCCACAAATTCGATCGAATTGATCCAAGTGGTCTAAGGGATCCTCCACCGGTAAACCGTGGAACTTGTTTCCTTGCACCATGGAAATGAGACTCGCCTTGATCTCAAAATTATTACTCTCCACCGGTGGTGGATGTATACCGGCGCGATTTCCATGGGTATTGGGAGCATCACCCGCTCCAATCAACCTCGGTGCTCTAACCCTTTGAGCAACCTCTTCTCGATTCTCATTTGCATCTCTAACAAGTGGTGCTTGATCCATATTCATACCTCGCCTTTGAAAGTTCATGCACCTATAGAGATAAGAGCAAACAAGGTGGAAAGATTAGTAAACAAAGAAAAATAAAACTTAGTCTCAAAAAAAAGTCCTAATCCCTATGGCTATTGCTAAACCTCCCCGGCAACGGCGCCAAATTGATAGTGAACTTTTTACGGTTCGCACAATTAACCCATTGTGCACAATACCACAATCTAATGGTATGTCGTTGTAGCACTTAGGGATCGAATCCACAAGGAGGCACGAGAACAACACACAGAGAATGCGAGACACTTCTTAATCTAAGCTAATCGAATAAAGGTTTTCTAATGATCCTAATCAATTTAAAGACATGATAATAAACAACCAGCATATAACAAATGTAATTAAAAGACTAACAAGTTTTGAACTAAAACGTAACGAAAACGATTTAAACAAGAATAAGCAAACGAACTTCGGGTAATGGTAATCGACTTGGACATTCTCTAGCTAAACCATGATACTCAAACAATGCTAATCCTTAGGCCTTAGATCACTAATTTAGACTAATCCACTTCCATGAAAATAATCACTTCACTAATCACTTAACTGAGAACAAACTTCCATTTGCAATTAAATGATCAACAAGCATTAATCTCAAGTCTAAATAGCCATTAAACACCCTAGACATCTATTTCCATAGGCTAGGAATGTAAAACACTTGCTAAGTTTGGTTGAGGAATTTCATCGAACACCTTCCGGGCATGAAATTCCTTAAGTTCTAAATCAACTTTGTCAAGGCTAATCTAGCATTAATCACACCTAACAAGTAAGGATTCTTCATAAACTAAGTCGTAAGCATCATGATTTAGCAAGAAAACATCTTAATCTACCATACCCAAAGTTCTAAAGAAACTACTTACAAACCATGATAATCTCAACAAATCTTGTGTAGGAGGTGTTTAGATTCATGGTTAGATGATTAGAAATAGATAGATAGATGAAAACAAACAAGAACTTTCATAAAAACACCAAGAATCTCTTAAAAACTCCAAACTCTCTCTAAGAAGAGTGTTTTTGAGAAGTTAAAATGAGATATATCCTCAAACAACAAGGTTTTTGGCCTAAATATCAAAGCAGGTCGTAGGTTGCAGCGGTCTACAGTTGCCCGGTGCAGCTGGCCGCTGTGGATTTCCGGTTTTGCTCCGTTTGCAGGCCAGGCGGACATGCGCTTACTAAAGTTGTCGTATCTCTCTAACCCCAGATCGGAATGACTTGAAACCGGTTCCATTGGAAGGCTAACTCACATAGCTACAACTTTCATGAAGACCGCCGAAGCTAAATCCGAATGGAAACTGTTCATATGAGTCGATCTTTGAAGCACTTCGGACGGTTTCTACATTTTTGCTCTGGAGGGTCCCACAGCGGTGTGGAGTTGACCGCTGCATGCCCGCTGTGAATCTCGGTTTTTTTTCGTCGGGAGGATCCGCAGCGGTCACTGTAGACCGCTGCGGTACGCCGCTGTGAGCTCCATGTAGCTCATTCGCGCGCCAGACGGACGTATGCTCAGTGAAATGGTGATAACTTCCGCAATACAGCTCAGAACTTGATGAAACAACGTCCGTTGGAAAGATGACTCAATTACCTACAAACTTTATCAAGTGTTCCAAAGCTTAATCTGAGCGCAAGAGCTTCTTCTGACCCAATCTTTAGAGCACATCGGATGGCTTCTGCATTTTTCTTGATTGTTTGGGTTTATTTTGCCCCATGATCTTGCTCTAAGCTCCAAAATGATTCCATAAGCTCCAAATGGTTCCTAAAAGACTCCATAGCACACAAACATATGCAAAAACTAACCTAAGACTCACTAACTCTAAAATGGATGCAAACTAGACCAAAAACAATGAAATGAATGCAAAAAGTCACAAAATGCTAACTAAAATGTATACTAAAATGGACTAAATTATGAAACTATCAACCATGATGATAACTACTACCCTGATCAAAATCTACATGACCTTGATAATTACTACTACTAGCACCTGCTTGAGACGTCCTTTCAAAACCCTCTCTATGTTGATACCAAATATAATATTGCGGCATAACCCCTCTATTCACTACAAGAAAACAGGTGGAAATCCGACGGAAATTCCGACGGCAATAATTCCGTCGGAATTTTCCGACGACTTTCCGACGGATTTCCGACTAACTTCTCATCTGTCGGAAATCCGTCGGAAATTCCGATGGATTTCCGACGACAATAATCCGTCGGACACTTTTCGACAGATTTCCGACGACTTTTTGACGCATTCTGATGTTGCCGACATACTGCCGACGGATTTCCGACGACGTTCATCCGTCGGAAATTTCCGACGGACACTTTTCGACAGATTTCCGACGACTTTTTGACGCATTCTGATGTTGCCGACATACTGCCGACGGATTTCCGACGACGTTCATCCGTCGGAAATTTCCGACGGATTGCCGACGAATTTCCGACGGATTTCCGACGGATATCCGACAGATGCCGACAGATGCCGACATGGTTGCCGACATGGTTGCCGACATCGATAATATCTACTTTATATCCGTCGGAAATCCGTCGGAAATCAGTCGGAAAATGGACAAAATTTTCCTTATAAAAACGTTTCCACCCTTCATTTATAATCACAACAAAAAAAAATCTCTGTTATCTAATTCCTTACGAAAATGTCTTCTTCAAATCCTTATAATTATTTTCGATCATGGATGGACAAGCCTCATCAAATTCCGGACACGGGCCTAGTTACGATGGATAATCTTGCACCGGCATCATACTATGAGATACAGAAACTTGTTCAAGGTCTAGGACTGTCGTATCAGATGATAGATGTATGCATAGACAACTGTATGCTCTACTGGAGAGAGGACGCAGATCGTACGACATGTCGTTTTTGTTGCAAACCTCGGTATAAGGAAACAGGTGGAAGAGTGCCAGTGCCATATAAACGGATGTGGTATTTACCGTTAATAGAGAGATTGAAGAGGTTATATCAGTCAGAGCGCACAGCAGGAGCAATGAGATGGCATGCAGAGCATACAACAGATGGACAAATCGCCCATCCGTCAGATGCAGGAGCATGGAAACATTTTCAATCCATTTATCCCAGCTTTGCGTTTGAGGCAAGGAACGTATACCTTGGATTATGTACCGATGGTTTCAGCCCTTTTGGGAAGCACGGCAGAAAATATTCTTTGTGGCTAGTAATTGTAACACCTTACAATTTGCCGCCATCTTTGTGCATGCGAAGGGAGTTCTTGTTCCTTAGCATTCTCGTTCCTAGACCAGAGCATCCGAAGAGATCACTTGATGTGTTTTTGCAACCATTGATTTATGAGCTGCGAATGTTATGGGACCAAGGTATTGAAGCGTTTGATGTTTCTTGTCACCAAAATTTCATCATGCGGTCGGTACTTTTGTGGACTATTAGCGATTTTCCAGCATATGGCATGTTATCAGGATGGACAACGCACGGAAGGTTATCGTGCCCGTACTGTCAAGATAACACTGATGCGTTCCAATTGAAGCACGGACGGAAAACGTCTTGGTTTGATTGTCATAGGCGATACCTACCTAGCGATCATCCTTATCGTTGGAGCACCACATTGTTTAGGAAGAACCGGAAAGTATTTGACGGTCCTCCTCCTGAGTTAGATGGTGAGTATTTGTTGACTCAGTTTAGAGATTTTGGTGCAGAGAGGACCGTTGATTGTGGTGGTAACGGACATCATCCTGTTGATGGTTGTGGCAACGTTCATAATTGGCACAAGAGGAGCATTTTCTGGGATTTGCCTTATTGGAAGAACCATCTTTTGAGGCATAATCTGGATGTCATGCACATTGAGAAGAATTTTTTCGACAACATTATGAACACCGTTCTCAATGTCAAAGGGAAGACGAAGGACAATCTGAAGTCTAGATTGGACTTGCCAGACATTTGTTCTCGTAGAGCACTACATGTGACAGAGAACGGGAAGCCTCCGGTCCCGGCTTTTCGTTTCGATGAACCTTCAAAGGCCGAGTTTTTTTACTGGATTACCGAAAGTGTTAGATTCCCGGACGGATACGCATCTAACCTTCGGAACTGCGTTGATCATGGAGAAGGGAAGTTTACTGGGATGAAGAGTCATGATTGTCATGTGGTGATGCAGCGCCTCCTTCCATTTGCCTTTGCATGTCTTCTACCACGTAATGTCCACGAAGCAATTGCAGGTACAATCATGAAATTATTTATTTACTACTTTATACAATATATACTTCATTATTTAATTATTCATTTGTTATCCATATATTGCAGGGATTGGTGCCTTTTTCCGAGATATATGTTCTCGCTCTCTTACATCAGACGGTATCCGAAATCTTGGGGCTAATATACCTGTAATCCTTTGCAATTTGGAGAAGATATTTCCTCCTTCATTCTTTGATGTTATGGAACATTTAACAATTCATCTCCCTCGAGAAGCAGAGCTTGGGGGCCCGGTTCAGTACCGTTGGATGTATCCTTTCGAACGGTATATGTTACATCTAAAGAAGAAGGTGAAAAATTTGAGTAGAGTGGAGGGTTCTATCGTCGCACAGACCATCAATGAAGAAACCTCACATTTTGCCGAGTCCTACTTTCCATCACAAGTCAAAACAAAGAGTCGTAGAGCAGCTCGACATGATGACGGAGGCGTCCTACCTTTCTATCCGGTCGATGTACCTCATATATTTTTACAGATTGGACGACTTAGTGGAAAAGGAAAGAAGAGGAGACTTTCACCACAAGAGCGAGAGCATTTGCATATGTATATTCTCACAAACTGCGACGGAGTTGATGAATATGAGAGGTATTATATATTGAACATAATTATTAATTACGTATTGGGTTTTTGATTATATATATATATGTACTAACGTGATAATTGTTTCAATCTCACAGGATGTATATGGCTTATCAACGTTTTGCATTTCCTGACAAAACAGAGGACGAGCTAATCGAGCTCAAACAGGAAGAGTTCGGACGTTGGTTAAGAGATTATGTAAGTCTTTTAATTGCCTTGTTTTTAGCAATCATCATATGTAATGAAAGATTTAATTATTTGAAGTATTTTTATTTTAATTGTGCAGGTGACGACAGAGAAGGCTAACGGACAAACATTTCCCACGTGGTTAGAAGAAATTGTGAGATTTCCACTAGCAACCGTGCAGTCACAAGCAGACCAGGTTTGTATTTCTTTTACGTTAATTTTTAATTAAGTTTTGTTGCATTCCCGTGGTTAAATTTGTACATGGTGTAGGTATGCTACATTCCCTATCCGCGGGTGACAAACAAGCAAGACCCGTGGGTTACAGTCACATCGATAAACCCGAGAGGTAGAGTTCATGGGATGTCTGATCATGAACCCCTCCAACAAAGCTCCGTAGGTTTGGGTTCAATCGAGCATTCCCTTGAGGTCGACCTTGTCGTTGATTTCACCATACAGTCAGACGATCGAGTATTTGAGGATTCAGAAGAAGAATTTGACGAATTTGGGGAACCTTCCGATTCAGGAGAATCAGATTACTCATCATCGGATTGACAGTAGTTTTAATTATAAAATTTGCACCGTAAAATATGTACATATATTTGAACTAGAATTGTAATGTGTAATATATCAGTTATGTCGAAGTTTTATAAAGTTAGACATTTGATTAAGTGTAACAAAATCGGAATTTTGCAACAAAAAAAATATTATAACTTCTATATAAATTCTATATAACCTATTTTATATACATCATACAAGTGTTTGTAAACTTTTGCCACAAAAAAAAACCTATACCCTATACACTAAACAAGATTTTTAAATATCCGTCGGAAAGCCGTCGGAACTTTCCGACGGATTTCCGACGGATTTCCGACGGATTAAGCTGCCTCGGATAAAACCTGGGTTATATCCGAGGGATTGATTTTTTAGCCGATGCAACTGAATCCGTCGGAAATCCGTTGGAAATTTCCGACGGTTTTCCGACGGATTGAGTTGAATCCGTCGGAAATTTCCGACGGATTCAGTTGCATCGGCTGAAAAATCAATCCCTCGGATATAACCCAGATTCAACTCAATCCGTCGGAAATCCGTCGGAAATTTCCGACGGATTTCCGACGGATATTTAAAAATCTTGTTTAGGGTATAGGGTATAGGTTTTTTTTGTGGCAAAAGTTTACAAACACTTGTATGATGTATATAAAATAGGTTAACCTTGTATATACATCAAGAAAATGTGTTATATAGATTTTAAAAATTTTGATGGAAGTGTTTGTATAAGTTATAGTATAAGATATAGTTGATTTATGTGAAACAATATGTTTTGATGTTGTATAATTTTTAAACTAATGCAAACTCTTTAATATTGATGAACTTAATATATTTATTGAATGAAACATGTAAATAACATGTCCCTAAATCATATAAAGAAACCCTAAACCCTAAACCCCAAATATACCCTAAATCCGTCGGAAATCCGTCGGAAATTTCCGACGGATTTCCGACGGATATGAAAAAATAGAAACGTGCTTGTTGACTGACCAATCGACAAACATGCAAGGAATATACCTTATCCGTCGGAAATCCGTCGGAAATTTCCGACGGATTTCCGACGGATATGAAAAATTAGACACGTGCTTGTTGACTGACTAATCGAGAATCCTTATCTTCTCCAATCCGTCGGAAATCCGTCGGAAATTTCCGACGGATTTCCGACGGACATTGATATTTTCGAGGAGACCGCGGGAATATCAACCGCGTAAATGAAATTATTTTTCAAAATCCGACGGATTTTCGACGGCCATCGAATTATATCGACGAAACGTAAGTTTTTTTCCTTATTTCTCTCATCTTCCTCTCTCTCTTCCGTCGCTTCTTCTTTCTCTTCTCTCAAAATTTCCCTAAACGAAAATCTCTTCTTCTCCCTCTTATCTTCTTCTTCTTCACAATTTCAGTTTTTATCTTCAATTCCTCAATTCTTCTCCAACAAAACCATGTAAGTTTAATTAATTCCTTTAATTTTGTTTTATATCATTTTAGTTTTAGGGAATATATTAGTTAGGTTGTTAGAATTTTATTTATGTGAATTGTTAAGTGGTTATAATAGAATTTGTTATTTAGAATAATATTAGTGTTATGGTTTATGTGTTTAGATTGTTGATTTAGAATTGTTAGATCTAGATATTGTTTGAATTTTTAAAAATATTTGTATATATTAAAATCGTTTTTAAAATATTGTTTAAGTAATAAAAACGTTTAGAATATTGTTTAAGTAATAAAAATCGTTTTTAAAATATTTTTATATATTAAAAACGTTTTAATATATTTGTTAAGTAATAAAAACGTTTTCATAATATTTGTATATATTAAAATTGTTTATAAAATTGTTTTTAGTAATAAAAACGTTTTTATAATATGTGTATATATTAAAATCATTTATAATATTTAAGTTGATGTTAAAATATTTTTTTAATTTGAAAAACGTTTTTATAATATGTGTATATATTAAAATCTTTTATAATATTTTATAACTAATAAAAACGTTTTTAAAATATTTCTATATATTTAAGTTGATGTTAAAATATTTTTTTAATAATAAAAACCTTTTTCAAATATTATTTTAGAAATAAAATTGTTTTAAATATTTTTTATAGTAATAAAACGTTTTCTAAATATTTTTATATATTAAAACTGATTTTAAAATATTTTAGCAAATTTTGAAAATTTTTGAAATATTTGAATTTTTAGTAAACTTTGAATTTTTCGGAAAATTTGAATTTCCAGAAAATTTGAATTTTTCCTAAATTTTTTTCCGGAAATTTCAAAAAATTTTGTAACTTTTGAATTTATTGTTAATTTACTAACAATTTTACCGTTTTCCGCAGGGATCACGACGAAGTTCTTCAGTTGGGAGGCGGCAACCAAGGACGCCGTTCTCGGGGTTCTCGGTGTACGCCTCCTCCGGGACCAACGAGCTCGGGAACTCACATCCCTGATTCCCAGCAATCCGCTGCTCGGAGCCACCTTGAGATCGAGGAGCTAGTCCGGCAGCCTAACCGGGGCCATTGCATTCGACTCGACCCGAAGTTTGAGGACGTCACTTGGTAAGAAAATTTGTGTACATTATTTCAATTTATTTAGATTTTTAAACTTAACATATTTATATATTTTCATAATGTTTTCAGGTTTAAGCTGTCGACTCAGATCACCAAGTCGATATTACGGATGCTCCACAACATGTTGGACAAACCGTACGAGAAGTATTCGGACATGCCTGCCGAGGAGAAAGACGTGTGGCACCGGACTTTCGCGGTACGTTCTTTATTGATATATTATTTATTTTGAATTTCATTTTGTCAATTTTTCTTTTTGATATGTAACAAATTTTTTTAAAAAATTGTAGCAAGAGTTCACGTGGGACTCTCATCATACGCGCAAAGTCATTGACACATTCGACAAGTATGCCGCAAACTCGTACTCGAAGCACATGTACGAGTGGAAACAGAAGTGGAAGCAGAACAAAGACAAGCCGAAGGACCTTGACGACGACGTCTGGAAAGGCTTCTGTGAGTACTGGAGTAGGCCTGCGACAAAAAAGACCTCCGAGCAACAGTCGAAGAACCAAAATAGCCAACGAGGCGGGAAAGGGGTCTACATCCACAACGCGGGCGCAAAGACCATCGAACGGGAAGCGATGGAAATGGTAAGTTTAATTTAAATTTTTTATTGTTAATTCTGTTTTTTATATTTATTTAACTTAACAAATTTTCGCAGGCGAGAGCATCTGGTTCCGAACCCGATTATCTTCAACTCATCGAGAATAGACACACCAACAAGAAAACCGGTCAGATACAGGACTTGGGGATGCGGGATGTTGTCGAGAAGAGCAAGAAGACGAAGCTGGACCGTGAACTATCATCGCAGCTCACTATCGAAGGATCGTCGTCCTCGAACTCTTTGTCCCGGGAAGAGATAAACCAGATTGTACTTGAGGTAAGTTTTAATTTCATTTCGTTTTTTTTTTTCGTTATTTATTTATTATCGGTTTTAATTATTCGCAGCAAACCCGGCAAGTGAAAGGTCGATTCGCTGGGTTAGGCACCCTTCCGACCCAGGAATCTTCTTCCTCGTTTCCTCGTTATCCTTCGGAGTACTGGGTAGAAATCGAGAGGCTCACCCAAACGGTGAAAGACCGTGACCAGCAGGTTGAAGAGCTACGGACGGAGCAACAGACTACCACCAAGAAGCTCTCCTGCTTGGAGAAGATGATGGAAAAATGCTTCCCGCATATGTTTCGGGATAATAATCCCGACGACGGAGATTCTCCAACCGTCTAAATATTTGCTTTTAATGTTTTTTTTTGAACAATTTATTTTAATGTGTAATGACTTTTTTTAATTTTGTTTAATGAATTTATATATTTATTATTTCTATTTTTAATTTATATTTCAAATTTCTATAATTTTAATATATAAATTTCCAAAAAATAAATAATTAAATAAAATTCAAAATACCAATTCCGTCGGAAAACCGTCGGAATAAGTTCCTGTAACATCCCGATTTCTTGTATATGCGGAGAGGCTTATAAGAATTGATTTGGCTACCTATGACACCAAAGTGCACTTAGTTTTTCCGATCACTTGCCCGAAAGAACTCCAGAGTTAAGCGTGCTTGAGCTGGAGTAGTTTAAGGATGGGTGACATTCCGGGAAGTTATTCGCGGTATCGTGTGAGTGAGGACAAAACACGGGGAAAGATCACGTGGTGATTGCAGGGTCAGTAAACAAGTATTACAAGCCTCACGGATTAACGCACCGGCCGTCGGACAAGGGTGGGGCCCACGGGCCGAGATAAGGCATGGGGCCCACGGGCCGAGAGAAGGCATGGGGCCCACGGGCAGAGAGAAGGCATGGGGCCCACAGGTATGGGTGGTCGGCGCGTTATAGTTACCGTCGTAAATCCTTCGGAACCTATTTCCGACGAAGAACCGACGGACTTCCGAGACAACTTCCGATCAAATTATCCGTCGTAACTCCGTCGAAAATAGTTACCGTCGGAAATCCGTCAGAAATATCTTCCGACGGATTTACGACGGACTTCCGACAAATTCATTCGATAATCATCCGTCGGAAATTCTGTCGGTAATATATCCGTCGGAAATCCGTCGGAAATTTCCGACGGATTTCCGACGGCATTTACGACTGAATACCCGTCGGAGTATTCGTCGGAAATGCTGTCGGTAATCTATCCGTCGGAAATTTCCGACGGATTTCCGACGGCATTTACGACTGAATATCCGTCGGAGTATCCGTCGGAAGTCCGTCGAATATCCGTCGGAACGGACGCGGTCGGAAATCCGTCGGAAATGTCTGACGGCTTTCCGACGGCAACAAGCCGTCGGAAATTTCCGACGGATTCCGACGGATACCATATTTCCGACGAACTGTAACCGACAGCTTAAATCCGTCGGAAATACCCCTGTTTTCTTGTAGTGATTTAGTAAATGCTTCCACACCGTCTCAATAAGAATATATCTCGTATTCTTGCATTTACGACAAGGACATAACATCTTACCGCTTTCCAGGGTTGGTTGCATATTTTCGGCCTGATACATGAATATTTCAAGCCCCTCTTTGAATTCTTTCGTTAACTCCCTCCGAATCTTTTTGCGTATACATCCATTTTCGTAGATCGTATATAGACATTTTATATTAAAAAAAATCTATAGGTTTTTTTTTTGGAACTTTCGTTTGAAAGTCGGACGTATTTATAGAAATTTTTTCATATTACCAACATATTTACATCGAATATTTACATCGAAAAAACATTTACATCAAATTTACATCGAATTTACGACGGATTTACGATGAGTAGATTAGTCGTAAATAATTAGGTGATCCTGATGGAAAACGTGTTCACCTACCTAGAAACAATTGACGTGAAATCGTCGTAAATTTACGAAAGTCAAATTCGTCGTAAAATCGATGTAATTGTCCATCGGATTTACGACGATTTATTCTATCGTCGTAACTAAATTGTAATCGTCGTAACTGAATTACATCGACTTTACGACGTAATTTACGAAAGTAATATTCATCGTAATATCGATGTAACGTAACCACGATATTACGACGATTTCTGATATCGTCGTAAATACATTGGTCAATTACGACGACCAATATTTACGACAAAATTGCATCGACCTCATAAATTGTCGTAATGCCGTTGTAAAATAGTTGGTAATTTACGACGAATTGTAATCGACGTAAAATTTCGTTGGAAATTGACAGTTTTCTTGTAGTGTCCATTTGGTTAAATTGATTGTAAGTGTATTTATTACTTACATTTCTTCTTGGTGATTTATTAAGATTATTTTTAATCATCGATGCAATTTATTTTATATGATTAAATTGTTTATGTATTGTCTTCGCATTAAATTGAATTAAATTAGATTTCTGAATTTAATTAATTCTGAAAATTTGAATTTAATTAAATTCTTAATAATCTAGTCTGTATGTTTAAATTATTTCCTATTGAATTTCTAGTATTTTTTTGAAATATTAGTTCATGTTTGATTGTATATGAGTCGAATTGAAAATATGACAAAAATGAAAACGGTTATGTTATCAACGAGTATAATGAGTCGACACTCTAAAGTTGGGAGTGGTGTGCCACCTACGAATTTGTGTGTTAGACGGGTTAAAATTCTGATGTTATATGAATATTCAGATCATATTCACACCGATAGCGGTGGAGGTATTATGGTTACAATTTGATTTGAAACGGAACAAAAAAAAATAAAAACAAGACCGCATCTAAAACAAGAACCGAAATCACTGGTTCATGTCGGTTAAATCTCAAATAAAATATCAAAATTTTCTTGTTTGGAATTTAAGAGTTTGGTACATTATTTTTTCACATGATGTAGATTCTGATATGGTCGTAATCTTTCTCAATGTTTTAAAAATCGATTGTTTATGCATCTAAACATGAACTCTTTTATATTCAACATAAAATACATTATAACAGACATTTCTAATAGTTAATGGAAAAAACCAAAATATAGTTTACACATTATAAAAAAAACCAAAAATATAGGAATACAAAGAAAGTTATAAAAAGACTTTATTATATATTCCATTTGATCATCTATATATCATAATCTCGATCATATGAAATTATTTCCATGGGAAACATGCATGTTGTTTACCATGCATAAATGCACCAACAGCTGTTATAGTCCAAATACAAAGATAACACATATCTTGATCTCTCAAAACATCAAATATATCAAACCATTTGACTTGATTGTTCCACATTCATCGATCATGGGGCACCCTGAAGCTAATGACCGAGACCAAATCCACTTTAGACGTATAAATCCAACCACGGATTCCCAAACCACATCCGAAGCTGACCTAAGCCCAACTTGAGTCTAGTGGAGCATAGATACCAAATCTCCATTGAGGGAGGTAAATTTTCTCGACCAAGTGTATATTTTATGACTAATGGTTGAGGCATTTTGCCATTGAAATGTGCAAAATTCAAGATATCTCATAACAAGCCACCCGGAGGCATCACCGTAGCCGAGGAGGATCTTGCCAACGAATTCGTCCAATTGAATCTGAACCGGACATCCCTTGATGATCCCAAAGATGCAAGGTCAAAGAGCTCAAGAAGCCAAAAGATGCAAGAAGAAGAGACGGAGGCTGAGAGAATGGAAGAGCTTGAAGATGATGATCACACCTCAAGGTAAGCTATTTAATTATATAATGTTCTTGCAGGTATTTCAAGCATTAACAACGACTAAGGACATCATCAAAATTTGCAAATCTTTATACTTTTTGTGGAACAGTGGCCACATTGAAACTTAGCCCACGCTCGATCACCTTTTTTGCCAACGTCTCGACTCAAAATCTCATAAAAGCTTTGTGTTAATCTCATCGAAAGTTAAGAGAGTCCCAGACAAATAGAATTTATAAAACGTTGCAGCTTAAACATATTTGTGCACATGTAAGTTGGATTAAAAAAAACACAACATATCAGTTAAAATCGTTAACCAAAAGTTTCCAAAGATCATTGATTTAATCTATCACAGACACCTGGGGTATAAGATCCTCTCAGCATCCAAAAAAAAATCAGTCCCTTGAAGTTCTTACTTTAGACAAGTAAAGTTTTGCTCTCTCAGTGCTTAATTCCTTGTTTTCTCCAAAACCTCCTCTTTCTTGTCGTTACTGGGCATGCCACCCAAAACAAATAGAGAATAGAGAGTTAAAGCACAAAGACTGAAGTATTTTCAAAAAAGAGATAACTACTGACCTTTTTTTTTTAAACTTTAAAAAGAGTTGTAATTGGATTTGAGGATTTTTACTATTCTGATGGATTTGAAACTCGGTGAGTATATCCTCAAGACATCCATCTTCCACACTGTATAAGGGTTTCATATTTGGATCGGTGGCTTGAGAGTTATGTGTTTACTGAAACGTTTATGTGCAGCGCGCATCTGTAACCAATCTGACAAGTTGTATCTTTTGGTTGGGCAAACAAGTTCCGTTTGACCTAAAAACTTACAGAGACGTTAAGGACACGTGGAACTAATTCTCAGTTGAAGGAGAACTGATTTGAGCTTCAGAAGCATAAGGAAACGTGACATCAAGTCGAGGCAGAGAATCTGTCTAAAGGTGAAACGAGATCGTTATTCATCATCAAGTGGCAAAGGTGAGGAACGAGTTCGTGTTTTCTTCATATACACATATATTCCGTTAATTACTTAGTCTAGGGTTAAGCCAAGTATACATGCGGGTTATATACTTTATAAATAATCTGTATTTGTTTGTTGAGTGTATAAATAATTATATATATAATTAAATAAATATATGTATGTAAGAAATTGAAAGAATTAGTATCTCAAGAATATAAGTTATAAATGAATAATTTATCGTGTGTTTCTTGTTGTGTGAGATGCATGTTATTGATTTGTATTTAATTCATAAAATGTTAAATGAGTTAAGCGGTGAAAAACTGAGTTAGTTCCTGCAATAGATGGGGGCCTCCATGGTGTTAGTCGCAATCAAGTCCTACTGAACATGGTGTAGCTGTTTGGTGGTCCGGAGACGCGGGAGGTTTCCTGGATCAAAATGGCTGACCAGCCCGACAAGTAAAGTGCATGACCAAGTGCGAGATGCATGAGAAATCCGTAAAACATGAGTGAAGTGCAGGACCAAGTACGAGAGCATGAGAAATCTGTAAAGCGCGAGGGATGGCGTTGCGTGAGGCACGTGGTATCCATTTCCGCATTCATGCGGTGTTGTCGTGGGATGGAGTCCCATTTGTTGTTGAGTGTGTGTCGTAGACACGTATTTGCCTGCTTGTCTTAGGTTTAGACTTTGTGATTGTCGTGAATGTGTTTGTGTATGGTGAACATGATCCCTTAGGCTTGCCCTCACTGAGTAATCTCAATTACTCACCCCTCTCTTCTTGCAGGTGATCTTGAGGAGTAACTATTAGTGTCGAGTTCGTGTGGTGTTGTATTTGGGGAAATTGAGATTTACCTTATCGTTTATTTCATTTATTAAATTATCATAATAACTATTTGAATTTTATTTAAAACAATGAATTGGTTTTTGTTGAAAGATTATTAAGTTGGATTAATGGATTTTTTTGAATTTCTGGTTAAGAAATGGAGTTACGTGTGTTAGAAGTTATTTCGTGTGACATGCCGTTTTGGGCAAATAAAAGTGTTGCACAAATACTAAAAAAAAAGACAAAAAAATAGAAGGGCTCGCGAGGAAGTTTTTATCAAAAAAGATTATTTGCGAGTAAAATGAGTTTGGAAGGTTAAGAGGAACCCACATTTACAAAGTGCTTACATATCTTTATCAGTTATCACGTCAATACTGGTATACGATTTGGACTATCAAAAGTTGGATGAGATACTGCATTGGTGACATATCGGCGATTATGATGAATCCCAGAAACGTTGGGTCCTTCGATCAGGCCCGGCCCAGGCCCATGGCAACATGGGCATTTGCCATGGGTCCAATTGTTTTTTTAAAAAATTCTTCAAGGAAAAAAGGCCCAAAAAAAAAAAAATTTCTTTGAAAAAGGCCCAAAATATTTTTTTTTGCCTAAGGCACACAAATAAAGACGGACCTGCACGGGGTTGATCGAAGCTTGAAGATGAAATGAAGCCTCAGGTGATCATTGTGTTTGTGTAAGTCGTGTGTTGTGGTGAAACTTGAATACGCATATGATGACTCATGTGTCTAGATGCAAACAAAACCATGAACTTTTAAACTAATCACCTTTGTTTTTCTGTCTCTGCTACCAACGGCGCCGTTGTTTTCCTTCTCTTCTTCGAAAGAGGCCTTTTAGTTATGGTCAAATAATATTAATGGGCTCACGAAGATTAATAGAAAGAGACCTAATAATAAACGAGCCCATTTTAAGTTGTTAAAATGTCCCCCATTGCTCATGTAAAAAGAAGAACTTGCGTATATATATCGCTAGAGTCATGTACATGATTGTCGCTTCGGGGACGTTCGGGTCATCCGTTAAAATTGGAACGATACAGAGAAGATTAGCATGGCCCTGTGCGAGGATGACACGCTTAAATCGAGAATTGTCCAAATTTTTTTAGTAAAATTTTCCAAATTGATTATGAAACCCTAGAGCTCCTAATTTTCGTTGTTGCATCTTTGATGCGCGTTGTTAAACAGATTTGTTCCCATTTCTTGTAAGTCATTACATTTGAGTCAGTATATAGGACTAAAAATCTTCTTCTTTTTTTGGGTTGAATTTGCCCCAATTCTACAGTAGAACTTCTAATGGGTTTATGAAATTCTTGTAATTCTGCCAACGCTTGTATTGGGTTGGTCAGTCTTTTAACATTGTCCTGTGTTTAATGTGTACAAACGATTAAGACTTCAATGCTGGTTAGGTGTTGAAGAGACAATTAGTAAAAAAGTGATGAGACCAAAAACAAAACGGCTTCTTCGTCTTCATGATAAAACCACATTAGCTCAAGGTAAATAGTAAATACTAATAGCCACTTTTTTCTAGATTGCTTTAATTTTGGAAGTAATTAAGATTGCTTCGTTCTAAAATCTGTTATTTTTGGTTTAAATTTGTTGGCAGGATCTTGCTCCAGTTCCATCTGTGAATTTCACGTTAGAACGCATGCATCACATCAAATCACGGTTCATGTAACCATGTTGTGTTGGAACAATTTTTTAAAAGTTTGTGGGCTTTATAAAAAATGTTTAAGTGTGAATTGAAATGGGCTATTGGGCTCATGGCTAAACTAACCAAGGCTAAATTTGGTGACCAAGGCTAAGCTTGCTAAGCAAGTTACGGAATTAAACCTTCTCTCTTCTCCTATATATACGATCGCCTCTCTTGAGAGAAATGCATCCGATTACACACAGAAAACACACTTGCAAAAGAAAAAGTTCTTTCGATTTTCCATCGCTAAGAGTAAGTCTTTTATTCGTGAGTATCGTAGAATTTAGTTCGACAGATCCGTTATCAAGTGCTTGCGATAACGGATTCAATTGTTGTATCCTGAGATTCATGAATCGAATTTTATACTGTCGCACTACGGGAGATTCTTTGAGTTAATGACAGAGAGTTCTCTCGCCTCCATTGTTTCGTTTAATTTTGTCTTTTTACATCGTTTTATAAACTCGTCTTTTCTTACCGTTTATTTGTATATTCGTGATTAAATCGCTATCCTGTTACTGTGCGAATTTTTGGTCCTACAATCTTAACTCAAAGAAATCCATTTTCTGTTTCATAAACATCAAACGGATTTTAATCGCGAGTAAATAAACGTTTTCAAACGATTTTTTAAAACGATTCTTCTACTGCTTATGACACTCAAACGTTATCAAACGCTAATCTAGCGACTCTCAAACGTGTAGTAGAAACAATATTATTTTAACGATTTTATAAAAAGATGTTCTACCGCTTGTGATACTCAAACGTTATCAAACGCTAATCTATCGACTCTCAAACGTGTAGTAGAAGCGGTTTTACTTTAACATTTTTTACAAATGTTATTAATTGCGATTAATAAGCATTCATTGGGTTTGCAAACGCTGTAAACGCTTCGATAATTGCCAATTGTTTAACGTTTGCGAACGCTTAAACTAGCAAATCGTGTTCTCTTAAATTATTTTCAAACTCGTTTCCTTAAACGCTTTGACGAACGCTCTGCGTAGGTTCGAATCAGAACGCTCTGAGGAGGTTCGATTTAGAACGCGCTAGTAGCGGTTCTAATTAGTTCGATAGCGATTTCTAAATTGCGATTTAATTTCGTATCGAAACTCTTGTGATTTAATTATTTTCTAATTAAATCGTTATTGATTAGATGTTGTGTTTATTTTGTCTTCGCGGAATGACAAGCAATACCGAGAACAACACCAAAGAGATTCTCTGTGCAAAGGCTTGATTCTAAGTTGCCTGATAGACCCGTTGTACGCTGTTTACAGTACGGTCAACACTTCAAAATAAATTTGGGTTGCTTTAGAGAAGAAGTATAAGTCTAAAGACGCATGCTGTAAGAAATTTGCAATTGCAAAATTTCTAGACTTTGAAATGGTGGATTCAAAACCCATCATGGAACAAGTGGAAGCGTTGCAATTGCTAACGCATGAGATAGCTGATGAAGGCATGTTTATCAGTGATAGTTTCACAGTGAACTGCTTTATTGAGAAGCTTCCCCCAAGTCGGGTGGACTTCAAAAACTATCTAAAGCACAAGCGGAATGCAATTTCCCTTGAAGATTTGATAATCAGGCTGCGGATCGAGTCTCGAAACCGCAAGGCAGATGGTGTTCAGTGTGAACACACTGCTAATGTTGTTGTTCACAAGGACAAGGGGATAAGAAAAAATTCCCTGAAAGCCTCTATAAGCTTTATGAAGCGAAAGGGTGCAATGAAGTTCTTGGGAAAGTGTCACATGCGTGAAAAGGTTAGTCATAAAGCTAGCGCAAGTTGTAACAAGATTAATTGACAACCGCGAAGACAAAGGAAAGGCTCTGGCTAACCTGACCCAAGATGACATGTGCCCTATGGTCACAGAGGTCAACACGGTTGAGGACAACCTGAAAGATTGGTGGTGCGACACATGTGCCACCACTCACATATGCATTGATAGAGGCATGTTTAGCACTTATCAAAAATGCAAGAGTGAGGAGCAGATGTTAATGGGTACTACCGTGATGTGATCATGAACGACATTCACAGCATGAAGCTTGAACCAGATGCTGAGGGAACCGAGGGAACTGAGGGAACTCTAACCGAGGGATCCGAGGGAAATCCCGAACAAGAAGAAATTACGATACAAGTTCAAATTGGTTAATTGTGATCCAACTTTGTGCTCTTTTTCCATGTCTTCGTTTTTGTCCCACTGGGTTTTGCGAAGATATGTTATTAATGAGGCAAAGTTCAGATCACCTCTATCTTTAAGCCCACTTTGCCCAAATAAAGCAGGCCAAGACCCATCTATCTAATTTTTGACCAAGACCAAGGCCCATCTCGTTTTAGGGTTATTTTATTGTGTTGTTTCCTTTATAAACTCGTTGTTGTTTGTCGCCACTTATCATGGTTTTGGATCACAAAAATTATCAAACTCTTTTCTCAAATAAACTTTGGCGACAAACTCTATCTCAGTCTCTTGAGAGTGAATTGTGGCTTATACCACATCTTTTTCATCTCTCGTCATCTATTCCCATCTATCTCAATCGATTCGTTGTTGCTGCAACACCTTTATCGATCTATCTCTCAATTCCTGAAGTAACTTCCGCACTATTTCTGCCTCTATCTCAGCCGACCCAACTTCTCTTGTGCGAATCCTTGGGAGGTTCTCATTACGTGGTATCAGAGCACACATAGAAGTCTGGGTAATCTCGTTCTATCTCTTCATCTATACGAACCTGTTCTTATTTTTTTTTCTTTGTATTTGTGTGTCTGTTCGTCTTCTTTTGTGTCGCACCTGTTATGTGTCTTTTGCTGTGTGTTTTTCGCAACTAGCTTGTTGTTTACTTGTTGTTGTCGAGTTTAGTTCTTCAAAAAAAAAATCAAAATTTTTTTTTAGGGTTTGCTGTGTCGAAATGTTCTTTGCAGTGTGTCTCTTCATATTCTGTTTAGTGTGTTGCGTGATTTGCTAGTGTTGAGGCCGTTGTCAGTGTGTTCTAGTTCGAGTTTATTGCAGTTTCTGTGTCGAGTTTGTTTTAGTTGTGTTTTTAGTTTCTGTTCGAAGTGTTTTTGTTTCAGTTTGTTTTAGATCGAGTGTCTTGTTTTTGTTTGTTTCAGTATGATTAAGTTTGCTGTCGATTTATTTCTGAATTTTTTTCTCTGCAGTTTCGTGTGTGTGTGTTTGTTTCTGTGAGACCAAGTTATTGGCTTGTTGCTATTTTATTTTCAGGTACAAGATGGATGAGCAAGGAGACAACATCAATGACAGCAACAAACTGTTTATGGAAGCAATGGTAGCTCGTTTTGAGCAAATGATGAAGCAGAAAGGAGAAGAACTACATCAGAAAATCGATCAGCTACAAGGAGATGCCAATCCGAGGAGAGCTCAAGAAACAAATGCAAATTCAGTTCGTAACTAGAAAAGACAGGCCATAAACAATGATGGTGATGATACTTCTTCTCAAGGCAGTCCAAGGCGTGATAGAGGAGCAAGGGAGCGTGTTGATATATCATGGTTTTTACCCCGTTTAAGCCATGATATAAATCCGTTTTATATAGTATTTCTACTATTTCGTAGTGTTTTAGAGTCTTTTACAGGTTGTAGCACGTTTGGAGCATAATTGGAGATATTGGAGCATTCTGGAGCGAAGCTGAAGTTCGTGTAGCTGAGTACCCGATTTCACACTTGGTATCGATCGATACTCACTAGTATCGGTCGATACCCATCGCAGCAGACACGAGTTGCGACTTAAATGAAGAATTAAGGAATTGCAATTTGCTCCAGAAGTCTTTAATATTTACAATAAGCCCCAGAACGTGTTTTAGCATTATGATTAGGTTTTTCAGCCACTTTGATTGCTATGTCTTATTTTTGCTTTGAATTGAGAGAGAGCTTTTGAAGGGAGACAAGTCTGAAACTCTGTTCATCCGAGAGAAGATTTCGAACCCTTTTGTTACTCTTTCTTATTTTCTATTGAGTATTTATTCAAACATGTTTATTGCTTCAATTTTCATGTCTGAGTAGATCCACTTTAGGTTCAGGGTTCTCATAAGGATTTTCTCTGAATGCTAGGTTGATTAGTTATTAGGATTCACCATCTGAATTAGTTCTTCACCATAGGTTGTGTTCAAAGCTAATTCTAGGTTGACGAATCTGGAACTTAGATCTTAGGATAATTGATTAGGCACGACAGTGCGATTAATTACCTGATAGAACCTTAGGTGAGCAAAATAACTATTCGCAAAGAGATTTGGTTTAGTTGTTTTGTGAACAAATCAAACCTGATCTAAAAGCTGATTTAGACTTTAGGATTCGCAAAGAGATTTGGAATTCCTAGGATTTAGATTTAGATAATTCTCGCAACGACAGTTGGTTAATTATACTTTAGTGATTTGAGTTCAAGAACCGTGTTAAATCTGAATCCTGACTAGTTAGTTTATCTGTATTCATTGATCTCCTGAAAAATACCCTGAGCCTATCTTTCTCCCAATCGAATTACAACTCGTTTACTGCTTATCGCTTTTACTTTCATCTGAACTGCTTAGCTTGATTCGATACTATACAATCTATTGTGTGATTTCTCTGAGTCCTTGTGTTCGACCCCTACTTTACTGCAGCAACTGCTTTAGTACTTTTTAGGGTATTAATTTGAGCATATCATATTTGGCGCCGTTGCCGGGGACTCAATTTCGCCATTAGATTTTAGCTATCGAATTTCGACTAAGTTCATCTGTATTGATCGATACTACCTAGTATCGGTCGATACTCGTCGTCTTCTTTTTTTGATATCGATCGACACCACCCAGTGTCGTTCGATACTCATCGTATTTTTGTTTACTTACGTGATTGACTCTTGTTTTCAGATGTATGCCTAATCGTGAAACCAGAAGGAGCAAAAGCACTCAGCTAGTTGAACTGTCATTGGAGCAGCTAGCACGTTTGGAACGCACAAACAGAAAGACAAAGCAAACATCAGGGATGAACAACCCAGTGGTATTAAGAGCTGATGAAGCTGGAGTCTTGAGAGACCAAGAGGGTCAAGTTTGCAATGAGAGAGGGCAACGACTTGATGAAGCTGGAAACGTCATTGTCCCTCCTGTTGTTGTTGGTGAGATTGTCGCGCCAGCTGGGCGTGCCAACGTTGGGAATGCTGAGGTTGATCGAGGTAGAACGCTTGGTGAGCATAATAGACCTGATCAATTCTACGCCAATCGAGCTGCGATTCGCATCCCAACTTTCCAGAGGCATGATTTTGAGCTGAAACCTGCCTACTACGCTCTTGTGAGTCAGAATCCTTTCCATGGCCTATCTCATGAGCACCCCATGGATCATATCAAGAGGTTCGAGGATTTGGTCACGGGTATGACGTACAATGGAGTACCCAATGAGTACCTTTTCTGCAAACTTTTCTCATACTCTCTTAGTGGGGATGCTGCTTATTGGCTGAACCAGTTGGCTCCTGGTTCACTCACTACATGGGAGAAGACAAAAAATGCATTCCTGAACAATTTCTATGATGATGCAAGATCTGAAGAGCTAAGGAAAAAGATCTCTCAATTTTCTCAAGGTCCGACGGAGGCACTCAAGGCCGCTTGGATTCATTTCAAGTCGTATCAGAGAGATTGTCCGCACCATGGTTTCACTCAGGTTCAGCTGCTGGGTACTTTCTACAGAGGGATCGATTAGAGGTACCAGATGGGTTTGGATGCTGCGAGTAATGGGAACTTCAACACCAGGTATCCAGATGATGCGGTTGTGTTAATTGAGAACTTGGCATCTAGTAATAGCACCAAGAATGTTGATTTCGAGCAGAAGCAGCAACCTGGAGGAGTTGATGGAGCGCAGATTGCTGAAGTTCAGGCCAAGCTGGATTTTTTGATCGGGAAGTCAAAGAAGTCTGTACACTTTGCTGATGGAGTCGAAAATATTGATGAAGATGAAGTGGAGGATGTCAACTACGTTGGTGGTTCTGGTTTTCAGGGTCAACGATTTGGGTACAACAACAACCGAAACTTCAACAACAACGATCAGCAAGGTGGGTACAAGTTTGAGGGAAACCAATCTGGTTTTGGAGCAGATAAATTCACTCATAAACCACTTCAGAGCAACGATTTCACTCGCAACTATGGGAACTCTTTGTACCAACCAATATCTCCAAAATGCACAGAGAGTAAGATGGAATCCTTGATGGAACAACTTCTTCGGGGACAAGAGAAGTTGCAAGGTGATTTCAAAGGGATGTTTGACTCTCTGTACATTGATCTGAATGGAAAAATTGAAGCTATCAATCTTTCTCAGAGGAAGCTGGAAACTCAGGTTGCTCAGACTGCAGCAGCTGTGCAGAGGCAAGAAGGTTTTCTTCCAGGGAGAACTGAGAATCCAAGAGCACACGTCAATGCAACCACCTTAGGAAGTGTTGGAGAAGCTACTGAAGTGGTAGAAAAGGGTTTGAAAGCAGGAATTTTCGACGATCCCGAAGATGACGACTGGGGCTCTCAAAATCTCTGTGTATCGATCGATACCAGCCAGCGTCGATCGACACCAGTCTAGACACCTGCACGAGAAGATCCAAAATCCCGTGTATCGATCAATACTCCTTCTGTGTCGGTCGATACTGAGGCGCAGGTCGAGAAGGAACCAGAAATTATCACGGAGAGGGTGTACAAACCCAAAATACCTTATCCTATGCCTCCTAAGATGACAAAGAAGGAATGGGAGGATGCCAGATGCAAAGCTATGCTGAATAAGCCTGTTGTGGAGCTTCCTTTTGTTGATGATATATCGGACGATGAGACTTCGAACACCACCCCTGTATCGACCGATACCATTTTGTATCGATCGACACCCGTCCACGAATCTGTCAAGGACGTCTCGAAGGAGCAAGCATCGATCGACACCATCTCTGTATCGATCGATACTCACCCAGATACTGCAAAGGAGCTACGCATGAGTGTTGACAGACTTCGCAAGCCAAAGAAGCTGAATCCTATTCCCCAACACCTCCGAGCCCCCATCACTCCAAAGCAGTTGTGTGGCTTTGAGAAGATGGTACGAAGGATACCCCACTCGTCCACTTTTGAAGAAGCCCTAGAAGGCTGGCCTCTGCTAAGTCACTTCAAAGATTGCAGAGAAACCCTGGAAGAGATCGAAGTACTCTTCATCAAGGCAAGAAGCAAGTCACTACCGCTGAGGCATTTGACTAAGAGGGAAGACCCAGAAATATTTTCGGTTCCATGCTCCATCTCTGGAGTTGACTTCAAAGAGTCTCTCGTTGACTCAGGGGCTAGCGTCAATGTCATGTCAAGGGCAATTGCATAGAGATTGAGAGCTGATATTCGATCTCCCAAGACATCTATCACATTCGCGAACTCTTCCACATTGATTCCATACGGTGCAATCCCTGATTTGATGGTTCAAGTAGGAGACTGTCTGGTTCCTACCGATTTTGTGGTTGTGGAGATGAGTGCAAGATCTAATACGCAGTTGATTCTTGGAAGACCGTTCATGGCTACGGTCGGTGCCATTATGGACATACCCAGCAAGAGAATCTCGTTCTCATACATTGACAAGGAGGTGTACTACGAAGCCATTCCTACTAGAAGAACTCCCACACATATCTCTTGCATCACCATTGTTACAGGAGAGACGTTGGTAGTTGATCTTGTGGAAGAACCTCCTGACGAGCCAACTGTCATAGACCTTCTAGATAGTCTCTCAGTCCTCACCAAGAAAGACGTCAAAATAGCTAAGAAAAAGAAGAAGGTGAAGAGCAAAGGAGTGAAGGGTGCTCCCTCTATGACTTTAATCCCTCAGAAATGTGATGGGGATTCGATTGAATACAAGGTGAAGTGCAAAGGAGCCTCGAAACCATTCTCTAAGGCTAGAGTTCTTCTTACTTAAGAGCTGAAAGAGAAAGGAAAGGAGTTTGTGGAAGGCATGATGAGCAGAACTCTGAAGCTGGCAATGTCACATTGTGGAGCATGTTTTGGAGTAAGCTCTCAATCTTCTCCTGACTGATCATCCGTACAGTCAAGCTCGTGATGTAAAACAAGCGCGTGGTGGGAGGCAACCCACTGGTGAGTTTATCTTTGAGTCTTTTTATTTTTATTTTTTGTTTTTGTGTCTGTGTCAGGATAAACAAGGAGCAAACACGAAATCGCCTGAGTGTCGATCGATACCCTTTGGTATCGGTCGACACACTACGCGAATGAAAGGATATGTATCGGTTTAAGCTTGGTATCGTCCGATACCAAGCTGTGTGTCGATCGATACTCAATGTTCCAGCACGGTAACTTCTTGTTTCTCTTCGTTCTATTCTGTTCTTTTGTTTTCTTTTACCTACTCTAGGCTAGATAACACTAGGGACAGTGTTATTCAAGTCTGAGGGAGGTAGTCGCTGACTTTGTTTTTGTTTTTCTTAGAGTCAGTCGTTTTTGAGTCATTCGTTGTTTTATTGAGTCAAAACTTTGTTGGAGATTGTGATCTTTTTCTTGAACCTATTGATCTGACCTTGCTTCTAAGTGACCATTGTTACAGAATCAGCTCTAGATCGACTAATGAAAAATCCAAAGGCTGACCAGTTGACTAGAAGACACTCATGTTTCCAGCAAAGTTCCTTAAAGCCTGAGCCAAATTTTTACACTTCATCGATGCGGTTAGTATCCATAGAGCTTGATTCCTCATTCGTATCTGAAAAAGGAGCCCACATGTTTAAAATAATGGTATTTCTCTCCCTGTTACAAGTTAATTAATAAATAAGTGCATTAAAAGTTGAAATGATTTTCTTCTGAGTAGAGGGTTAGGAAAATTTCCAGCGATCCCATTATTCTACTTTAGAGGGAATGATCACACAAAGGATTGGAAGCGAGGTTAGGATTTTCCTATGATGCCATTATTCGCTTACATCCTTTGATACATTGAGAGGGAAGAACCGGGGATTTGGTGGCAAACACCATCAATACTCGCGTCTCATACCTTGATATGTATATGCAGATCTAAAAAAAAAAGAACATAATAAGAAATAAGTTTGGAGGACAGAAATAATACTAGAAAGTGTGAAAAATGGTGGTTCCTTGTCATGATATTGTATGGGAAAGAATTTAGAAGGTTCTTGGTATTAAGCACAGCGATGAAACTGGCGAGGAGGGCTTGACTGAATAATGCTGTGAAATAATGTGTGTAGTTTGGGAAGCTGCGAATGTCTAAGGAGAAGTACATGGTGGTTAGATCAAAAAGCTGGTTAGGTAATATGTGGAGCACTAAGGAAAATGGTCATTGCAATGTTTCATGAACAGGTGAGTCTCTATGTTTTCAAACCTATTTCTCTGATTTAGTCTTCTATTTGCTTGAGGGCAAGCAAATGCTAAGTCTGGGGGAGTTGATATATCATGGTTTTTTACCCCGTTTAAGCCATGATATACGTCCGTTTTATAGAGTCTTTCTACTATTTCGTAGTGTTTTAGAGTCTTTTACAGGTTGTAGCACGTTTAGAGCATAATTGGAGATATTGGAGCTTTCTGGAGCATTCTAGAGCGAAGCTGAAGTTCGTGTAGCTGAGTACCCGATTTCACGCTTGGTATCGATTGAAACTCACTAGTATCGGTCGATACCCATCGCAGCAGACACGAGTTGCGACTTAAATGAAGAATTAAGGAATTGCAATTTGGTCCAGAAGTCTTTAATATTTACAATAAGCCCCAGAACGTGTTTTAGCATTATAATTAGGTTTTTCAGCCACTTTGATGGCTATGTCTTATTTTTGCTTTGAATTGAGAGAGAGCTTTTGAAGGGAGACAAGTCTGAAACTCTGTTCATCCGAGAGAAGATTTCGAACCCTTTTGTTACTTTTTCTTATTTTCTATTGAGTATTTATTCAAACATGTTTATTGCTTCAATTTCCATGTCTGAGTAGATCCACTTTAGGTTCAGGGTTCTCATAAGGATTTTCTCTGAATGCTAGGTTGATTAGTTATTAGGATTCACCATCTGAATTAGTTCTTCACCATAGGTTGTGTTCAAAGCTAATTCTAGGTTGACGAATCTGGAACTTAGATCTTAGGATAATTGATTAGGCACGACAGTGCGATTAATTACATGATACAACCTTTTTCGGTCACTATCCATACCTTTTTTTACAACTATCTATTTACTTTCTACATCTGTCAAGTGATGACTGGTTGACGACATTATTTCACCCAACAATATATATATTCTAAGAGTATTCATTCAAATTATTACAAGATTTTTATCCTAGATATTGTTCATTTGCCATTATATAAGTATTTAGCAATTTTTCTATTGTAATTTAGATTTTATTTTTTCCCCAAAACTTAATCTAACAAAAACTACATAAATTCAATTTTGCCAGATATATCAGTACAATCTATTAATGTTTCTTTCCATAATAATAAATATTTTATTATATAAAAATAAATATACAAATATAGTTGAGAACAAACTAATATATATATATATATATATATATATATATATATATTCAAGTTACATTATTATGTTAGAAACATACATTATTTTATCGAGTTTGGACTTTATTGAAGACATGACAATGACATTGATGATATGACAATAACAGTAATACAAATTATTCAATTACATTAAGTCTTAATCTATCATATTTACATGTTGGAAAATGCTTTATATATATATATATTCTATTATATAACAACTGCATTAATTTTCTTAGAAACAATAAATCATTATTCAACAAATTTGACATTAATAGGATTTCATATCTTTTGATCTTCCCACTACAAAAAAACATTTAACTATAGTTACAGGAAAACATAAACATATTTGATCAAATAGAAGGTTGAATTATATATTTAATTTAAGAACAACAATAGCGATATGTAGAAGTTTTAGGAGGAAGTCCTTCGGATAGAAAGCAAACACCGTTTTTATAAGACAATCCTACGCAATGTTTATAGCAGTCCTGATTTTGGAATTTCTCGGTACAATCATGTCCACAAGTCGGAGTCGCACCCATTTCAGCTAGCAATAATATAAAAATAAATTAGAGATGGATAGAAAAGTGTATATGTAATAATCAAAAATATATTTTGAAACAAACAAGCATATACTAGAGAAAATGTCACAAGAAATGGCCGCTATAACAACAAGAGTGAATGTAACCATCAATTCGGAGGAACTCATTTTCAATATTCTTTCTAATACTCAGCTTTTAAACAAACCTAGACTGTATATGAATCAAAATATAGCTTGAGCGTGAAAATCATCTACTTGTAATTACATAAGAAGTTATAATAATAAATTTCTACAAGTCTCTTTAAGTGCTGATCCGTGTTTATATTAAAAAGCCACAAATCAATCACAAAATAGTCACATCTTGAAAAATATACAATTCGTAGCAATTTTTGGGGACAAATTATTGGTAATTTAGCCACAAAAACAAATTGTGGGCATTTATAACCACACAAATAATCATGTGGCAAAATAGCCACGAATTAGCAATGAATATATTGAATATTGTAACAAATATAACCACAACCTAAATCTATGGCTACTATAGCCACAAAACTTTTCGTGGTTATATATAGCTGTTTCTCTTTTATTGGTAGTCACGGAAGAATTCAAAGCTATTTGTGACTACCTATATTCTCTAACAATTGTCTCGTCGTATTAGTATGATCATGTGTTTATATATGCAACACTTGAAATTATTTTCAAAAGTTGGTAGATAGCCATTGTGTAGTGCCTTTTAAAAACCAAATTATTTAACTCGTGGGAATTTTACATTCGTGCAGTGCCTTTCTCTTTTTCTAAACTCTATCTATATGTGTGGACAAACCGCTGATGAACTTCGAAAAAAATTACCTAAATTCAATTTTGTCTGATATATAAATACAAGCTATTAATATTTCTTTCCATAATCGTAAACATTTGTTATTATATAAAGAAGATTTTGCAAGAATTGTCACTTATTTGAAGATTCATTAGTTGTTTGTCACTTTTTGAAAGAATATATTTTGGTTTTTAAAAGTTGGTAGATAGCCATTATGTAGTGCTTTTTAAAAACCAAAATATTTAACTCGTGTGAATTTTACATTTGTGTAGTGCCTTTCTCTTTTTCTAATCTCTATCTATATGTGTGGACAAACCGCTGATGAACTTCGAAAAAAATTACCTAAATTCAATTTTATCAGATATATAAATACAAGCTATTAATATTTCTTTCCATAATCGTAAACATTTGTTATTATATAAAGAAGATTTTGCAAGAATTGTCACTTATTTAAAGATTCATTAGTTGTTTGTCACTTTTTGAAAGTGTATAGTATCAAATATTTTACTGTTCAACCAAATTTTATCATTGTACAGTACGGCGTGTACAATAATGGACGGTACACGATGTAGCAATAAGAAAGGTTAAATCGACTTCTCACCCCAAAAATTGACAACTATTTATAACACTTTAAAAAAGTATCTAAATACTAATGAATAATCAAATAAGTTACAATCTATGCAATTTCCTCATATATAAAAAAATATACATATATATTTACAAAACAAATACATATATATTAAAAGTACATTGTTCTATTAGCTACATACATTATTTTACTGAGTTTGAACTTTACTGATGACATGACAATGAAACTAGTACAAATTATTAAGTTACTTAAGTCTTGATCTATCAAAATCACATGTATACATGCCGTTTTTTTTAAAAAAACCTATCATATAAAAACGGCATTGATTTTCTTTAAAAAAAAAAATTTTAAATGACATTAATGGAATTTCATATCTATTTGATCTTCCCACTACCAAAAAAAAATTATTATAATGAAAAAAAAATACATAAACATATTTGATCAAAGAGAATGATGAATTACATATTTAATTTATGAACAACAACAACGATATGTAGAAGTTTGAGGAGGAAGTCCTTCGGATAGAATGCAAACACCGTTTTTACACCCTACACAATGGTTATAGCAATCTTGATATAGAAATTTCTCGGTACAATCTTGTCCACAAAAGGGAGCTGTGGCTTGTACATGAATCCCCATTTCAATTTTACCAACCATTAAAAAAAATTGGAACATGATTAAAAATTGCATATGTAATAATCAATTTTTTAAAAAAAAACATATACCAGAGAAAAGGTCACAAGAAATGGCCGCTATAGCAACAAGAGTGAATGTAACCATCAATTTGGAGTAACCCATTTTCAATACTTAGTTTCTTAACAAACCAATATTGTATATTTCAAAGATATAGTTTAAGCAAAAAAATGATCTATTTATAATTATCTAAAAGGTCATAACCGTAAATTTTGGTAAGTATGTCCAAGTGTTGAGCCTATCCAAAAATTTACTTCCTTTTCAGTTTTGTTCATATATAACGAATGTGGATTTTTAACTAAAAGATAACTATTTTGTTTGCTCAACAAAAGTATCTCATTTAAGAAAAAAATCTGAGTAATTGGGACATATAACCATGAATCAGAAATCAATTAGCAAAGTAACAAATGGAAGATTTGTTTATTGTTCATAATTAGCTAATCCCACTATACCCTTCGGCCATATTTCTCTCTCCTTCATCAATTTCTTTTGTTTTTCTTTTTCTTTAATCTTTAATATCTTCCTCGTTATACGTCTCTATTTTAGATGTGATGGATGTACGGAGCTTGTAGTGGTGACGATGGTCGAGCGGACGCAGATCTCTCCATGATCCGCGCATACGAAGCCGAACGACCTGAACACAAACACAATTTTAAACTCTAAACACGTCACGACTTAGTACTAGAATTTGTCGGACTGGTATGCCGTCCTTCGAAGCCATCGATTGCCGAGCAGGGTTGTTTGGCAAACTAGAATCAGTGTTCTTCGCACGTAAATAGATACTTTAATCTCAAAGTTAACACTGAATAATTTAATTACCTCGTTAAATAAAAACTTAGAAATGTATCCAAATATTTATATTATCTAATAAATATGTTAACATGTTAAAAGTACACATAACTTACTATATATATATATACATGTATGTTCCAACAAAGAACATAAGAGTTTACATTCAATAATTGAATTATCAAGGTAAGCAAAATGTTAGAAGTAAATATCCGACGCTTTATAACAACAACACATACTGACGTCGTCACCATCACCGCATCATGGTTTTCACCGGATTATCATCGGGTATTTCCCAGATCTTATCCGATCTTCGACATATCTTTATTGGAGTCGAACTACTCTAATCTGGATTCACCCGTTCTTTACCGAAACTTTGTCGGAGTTAAATCATCCGTTCTTCGCACGTAAATAGATACTTTAATCTGAAAGTTAACACTCAATAATTTAATTACGTCGTTAAATAAAAACTTAGAACTTTATCCAAATATTTATATTGTTAAATAAGTATGTTAACATGTTAAAACTACACGTAACTTATTATCCTTATATATATAGACATGTATGTTCCAACAATGAACATGAAAGTTTACATACAATAATTGAATTATCGAGGTAAACAAAATGTTAGAGGTAAACATATAATTTACCACCGACGCGTTATAACAACAACACAAATTGACGTCGTCACCATCACCGCATCATGGTTTTCACCAGATTTTCATCGGGTCTTTGCCAGATCTCATCCGATCTTCAACATATCTTCATTGGAGTCGAACCGCTCTAATCTGGATTCACCCGATCTTTACCGAATATTCTTCGGATTCGAATCATCCGATTTTCGTTTTAAGTCTAAGAATATGAAAACTAACATGCAACAATTAAATTACCTTGTTAAATATAAAGTTGGAGATACATTCAAATGTTTATCTGGTGTACAATAAATAGTTTATGATGTTCAAGACTATTGTTATCAATCTAACAAATTTTATAGCGCGATAAATATAAAATTAGATGTTAATATAATGTTTATACATAAAAACAATTTGTAACACATTACAGAAAAATGTATAACTCTTTACAATAATAACAACGGTGGTCGACGCCGGTGCCATCATCGTCACCGGAACCATGGATATATGTGTATCGTTAGATTGCTATCGGTAAGAAAAATATGTTTTGTGTTCGAAGTTTTATCATATTCATTTTTGTATTTTAGTTAGATCAATTTGTGTATTCTTTTTTGGTTTCTATGCGGAAAAATGAGAGAAGAAAAAAGAAAAACGATGGAGAAAGAGAGAGAAATGATTTGTCATTAAGTCAATGGCAAAACTGTCTTTTTACCCTTTCCGTCCAACAGTAACTTCTTCATTTTGTCACATCATAGGTTTTGAATGGTGATAGCGGTTAGAGCGGTGCGGAACAAGCGGTTTAGGAGGTGCATTGCGGTTTTAGTGTGGTGCGGTTGGAAGAAACGCATCATGCGGAACAAGTACAGTTACTGCGAAACAAGCGGTGCGGGACAATATATGAATGGTGAAAAAATAATATGCGGTGCGGTCCAAATGTGTGAATGGTGAAAATGTAAAAAGCGGTGCGGAATATATATTTTAGATAAATTTTTTATAAATAAAAATGGATTAATGATATTTATATGATCATAAATTAAAACTTATTAATTTGTTAATGATCAAATCTTTTTCATAAATTAATTACGAACCATAACTAAATAATTATTAAAATTTTAATAAATTTGTTTGGCATTTTATAATAATATATTTATTGCTAAAATCAAGTTAAAAACTACATCCAAAAATAACCAAGTAAAATAATATAATACAATATAGCCATAATAAAATTATTTTTAAAGTTAAAATTTTAATTTATAAATATAACAAACTATATTTGTTGTTAAGAAATATATTAAATTCAAAATATTAAGTATAATACAAAACATAAAAAAATTTATCGACTACTTTGATTTGTCCATAACATATTTGCTATATTGTCCCTTAGTCGTGTCATATATCCTCCATCTTCTACATCAGTTGCTCCCATGTCATCTAAATCAGGCTCCCGATCTGTGTTGTTTATTCTCGTCTCTGTCATTACTTCTGCAAAGTCTGCATCTGAGAAGTTTGAAATTTTAATAAAATTATGTAATCCCATAGTAGCCATTATCACTCTCTTTTGTACGTGAATGTTGTATCTTGGAAAATCAGAAAGAATCCTCCATTTCTTCTTCCAAACTCCAAAAGTCCTCTCAATAACAGAACGTAAAGAAGCATGACGTCGATTGAACAATTCTTCTTTATTCCTCGGAGGAGGACTAGAGTTGAACTGTGACATATGATACCTCACAACTCTATTACGTGTTGATTTATAGGGAGCCAAAAACCCTTGCTTGTTTGGATAACCAGAATCAACGATGTAATACTTATCGAAATGAGGCATAGGGAACTCAGAATCACTTCGTTGTGACATGGCCAAAACGGCTGTGTCGTGACATGACCCCGGGGCTCCATTCCAAATATATATGAATAACATATTTAAATCACATATTTCCATAATATTTAAGGATGAATTATCATGCCGATTCCAATACATTCCTTGTAATTCAGGTTTCACTTTGACGCAAACATGAGTCCCATCCATAGCTCCAACGCATCCACTAAAATATGGATGATATACTCGGTCTACTTGAAGCCTTTCAGGAATTCGTTGGATTTCTTGAATTGTCGGAGTTCTAATATAATCACATTCAAGTAGTTCAATCGCCGTTAGAACTTCACTAAATTTTCTCTTCACAGTCTCCTGATTTCGTCCAAACTTTAAACCAACATCTCTTTGAACTTCATTGTGTCCACATATCCGTAGAAACATAGCAACACTTTCTTCAATACTTATATTTAATGTTGGTTGTAGCCCGTAATTCGTTTGTAGAATGTTACACATTGTTGTAAAACATGGAAGTGACATTTGTAGTAACTGAAGACAAGCAGCATCATCTTGTTGTAATCGACGCCAAATATTCGTCCATCCCAAACATCTATCAGTTAGGGACGGTGCTCTTTGGAAATGTTGATCATAATAACTCAAAGCTGGTTGAATTACTAACTCCTCAAATTGCTCATTTCCAAAATTCCACAATTCAATTCTCTCTTCGTAACTTAGACTGTGGATGCCTTGTGATCGCAACTGGCATATACGAAAATCCTAAAATTTTATAAGCAGAATATAAAAAAAAAATTCATCACCCAAATATCAACTACCGTTAAACAATAATAACATAAAATACACTTATCCTTAGAATATAATTATTCATAAAAACAATTACACAGTATGCATAGATAGACTACTGAAAAACAGATAATATTTCAAACATAAACGAGAATGATAAATCATAGGAAACTAATGCTCGTCTCCTGAATCACTTTGATGATCTTCATTTGTACTTGCATTTATTCCTTATGAGGTTCCCCAAATATTGAATAGACCTCCTGGTCTAGGAGTTTGTGAAACATGAGAAGTTTCAAAATAATTTGTGAAACCGAGACCGGGTGATGATGCATGTTGAACATTTTGTGAAGCCCCTACTTGTGCAGCATGTGAAACTTCTTGTTCAGTATTCCTCATTCTTCCTTCTTGTCCTCCCACTAAACATCCATATTGAACATTTGTTGGAGTCGTTCCCGATGATCCGCCTTGTTGAAAATTTGGTGTCTGGCGCACATTGTGAAAGTTGGATGGTGAACCCCAGGGTTGAACGTTTGGTGGAAGCCCCCACTGTGCAACAGTTGGTGGTGTGCCCCATTGTCCAGCAGTTGGTGGTGTGCCCCCATTGTCCGATATTTGGTGGTGTGCCCCATTGTCCGGCATTTGGTAGTGTGCCCCATTGTCCGACAGTTGGTTGTGTGCCCCATTGTCTGGCATTTGGTGGTGTGCCCCATTGTCCGGCAATTGGTGGTGTGCCCCATTTTCCAACAGTTGGTGGTGTGCCCCATTGTCCGGCAGTTGGTGGTGTGCCCCATTGTCCGGCAGTTGGTGGTGTGCCCCATTGTCCAACAATTGATGGTGTGCCCCATTGTCCTAAATGTTGACTCCCATATAAGTGGCCCGAGCTCAGCCTTTTTGGCAAATCTTGATCATTCCGTGAAACACTAGTCATAGCTTCCAGCAGTTGTATATTATCCTCGTCGGTACCTCCAGTTAAATCTATGAAATACTTACGCTAAAATTTTAGCTCTTTAAGTGAATCAATGCATGCCCAATAAAAATGGATAAAACTACTTGGGCAAAGTTGTTGCAAACTTTGTCGTTGGAACTCTTTATATCCAGCAATAGTGTCTTGTATGGTTGTTGATATATCATGGCTTTTACCTTTTTAGGCAGTGATATAAGTCCTTTTTATAGAGTCTTTCTAGTATTTTGGAGTCTTTTAGAGTCTTTTCAGGTTTTAGGTACGTTTGGAGCATTATTGGAGATATTGAAGCATTTTGGAGCTTTTTGGAGCCAAGCAGAGATCATGTAGCTGAGACACCGATTTGATGCCTGAGTATCGATCAATACACTTATGGTATCGATCGATACCTGTGGATGAAACAGAAGGATCGCGACTTATCTGAAGATTTGAGAAACTGCAAATTACCCCAGAAGACTTTATTATTTACAAGAAGCCCCAAAACGTGTTTTAGGTTATTTATTAGGTTTTTCAGCCACTTTAGCTATGACGCTTAATACACACTGTATTCTACTTTGGTTTTGAGAGAGAGAGAGAGCTTTTGAGGGAGACAAGTCTGAAACTCTGTTCGTCCGAGAGAGGATTTCGAACCCTTGTTTTACTCTTTTCTTTATTATTTATTCAAGTATTTATTCAGTCATGTTTATTGCTTTGATATATCATGGTTTTTACCCCTTTTTAGCCATGATATAAGTCTTTTTATAGAGTATTTCTAGTGTTTTCGTAGTGTTTTAGAGTCTTTTCAGGTTTTAGCACGGTTGAAGCACAATTGGAGAAAAGGAGCCGTTTTGGGTGAAAATGAGCATATGGAGATGCAGAATCATGTAGAGATGTCAGAAGTTTGGTATTCGTTGAAGAACTTCCCATCGATGGATTGAGCTCAAATTTGAATACAAGACAGATCAATGGATTCGCTTTCATTTGGAAGTGGTTTGAGGCCATTCCAACGGTGCGATCAAAAGTTATGAAGACAGTCCTGTCTGACGAGCAGAAGATAGTCGACACGCAAGGAGGGTATCGATCGATACTAGTCAGTATCGACCGATACCGACTTCAGGAAGAAGGAAACGTGACTTTTTACAAGTTTTAAGTCTGCACCTTGTTTTAGAAGCCCCAAAAACGTGTTTTAGGTTATAAATTAGGTTTTTCAGCCACCTGTTTAGGCTAAGCTTTATTTTATTCTTGATACTTTGAGAGAGATTTGTTCCAAGGTTTTTGGGAGACAACTCTGAACCCTTGTGTCTTATTGATTTCTTTTATGCAATTCTATTCATCTATGATTTCTGTTTCATTGATCATGTCTGAGTAGATCTACTGTTAGATTTAGGGTTCTCATAAGGGATTTCTTTGAATGCTAGATTGAATAGTTATTTAGGGTTCATAATCTGAATTAGTTCTTCACCATAGGTTGTTCTCAAAGCTAATTCTAGGTTGACGAATCTGGAACTTAGATCTTGGGATAATCGATTAGGCACGAGAGTGCAATTGAGAAACCTAATAGAACTTAGGGTGAGCAAAATAACTATTCGCAAAGAGATTTAATTTAGTTGTTTTGCGAACAAATCAAACTTAAACTGAAAGCTGGTTTAGACTTTAGGATTCGCAAAGAGATTTGGAATTCTAGGATTTAGACTTAGATAATTCTCGCAACGAGAGTTGGTTAGTTATACTTTAGTTATTTGAGTTCAAAAACCGTGCATAACCTGAACCCTGATTAGTTAGTTTATCTGCATTCGTTAATTTCCTGAGAAATACCCTAAACCTATATTATTCCCAATCGACTTACAACTTGTTTAATTTACGTATTTGCATTCAATTTCATTGATCACTTAGCTTAATTTTCATCTATATAATCTATTGTGTGTTTCCTTAAGTCTATGTGGATTCGATCCCTAAGTATTACAATAGACAAAGCTTTAGTACTTTTAGGGTATTAATTTTAGCTTATCAAATTTGGCGCCATTGCCGGGGATTCAATTCGCCATTAGATTTTATTTTGAGAATTTCGACTAAGTTCGACCAGTATCGATCGACACCCTAGTGGTATCGATCGATACCTGTTGTGAATTTTTTATGGTTACTTACGTGCCTTATCTAGTGTGTTTCATGTGTATGCCCACTCGCGAAACAAGGAGGAACAAGCGCACTCAGCTAGTTGATCTTTCCAATAAGGAGCTAGCAAATTTGGAACGTGCAAACAGGAAAGCAAAGAAGCCAGCAGAGATGAACAATCCAGTGGGTCAGCATCCTTTCCATGGTCTATCTCATGAACACCCCATGGATCATATCGAGAGATTCGAGGATTTGGTCACTGGTATGAAGTACAATGGAATGCCCAATGAGTTCCTCTTCTGCAAGCTTTTCCCGTACTCTCTTAGTGGGGATGCATCTTATTGGTTGAAACATTTGTCTCCTGGTTCGCTGACTACATGGGAGGAGACGAAGAATGCGTTCCTGAATAATTTCTATGATGATGCGAGATCCGAAGAGCTCAGGAACAAGATTTTTCAGTTTTATCAGGGTCCGACAGAGGCACTCATGGCTGCTTGGATTCGTTTCAGGTCATATCAGAAAGATTGTCCGCACCATGGGTTCACTCAGGTTCAGTTGCTGGGTACTTTCTACAGAGGGATTGATTGGAGGTACCAGATGGCTTTGGATGCGGCGAGTAATGGAAATTTCAACACAGGTATCCTGACGATGCTTATGTGCTTATTGAGAACTTGACATCTAGCAATAGTACCAAGAATTCAGACTTTGAGCGAAGAAAGTAGACTATGAACATGGATGGGTCGTAGATTGCTGAGGTTCAAGCTAAGTTGGACTCAGTGCACAATCTCTTGATGGGAAAGACGATGAAAGCTGTTCATTTTGCTGATAAGGTTGAGAACTTCAATGAGGATGAAGTGGAAGGTGTTAACTACATTGGTGGTTCTGGTTTTCATGGTCAGAGAAATCAATACCAGCAAGGCAACAACCTAAACTTCACCAACAATACTCAGCAAGGTGGTTCTGGTTTTAGAACCTATGGGAATTTGTCCTACCAATCTCCACCACCCAAAACTCCTGAAAGCAAAGTTGAATCTATGCTAGAACAGATTCTTGAGGGACAGCAGAAGATGACAATGGATTTCAATGGGAAGATGGATGATATGTACATAGACCTGAATGGGAAAATTGAATCTCTCAGTATTCATCAGAAGATACTGAAAACTCAAATAGCTCAGACTACAACAGCTGTCAAGGGAAAAATGGTTCATTCACAGAATGAATACGTCAATGTGATCACCTCAAGAAGTGCTGAAGAGGTCACTGCATTGGTAGAAAAGGGTTTGAATGCAGAAAAATTCGCAGAGATTGAAGGTGATTTTGAGCCTGATTTGTCTGTGTCGACCGACACTACTGCTGGTATCGATCGATACCGACCTGAAAAAACGACATATGAACCCAGTATCGATCGATACCCTCCTGGTGTCGGTCGACACCCCTCGCAGACTGAGCCAGAAATTGAGAAGAAGCCGGATATGATTGAGGAACGTGTTTACAAGCCTAAGAGTTCGAATCAAACTCAAACTAAAAGCTGATTTAGATTTTAGGATTCGCAAAGAGATTTGGAATTCTAGGATTTAGATTTAGATAATTCTCGCAACGACATTTGGTTAATTATACTTTAGTGATTTGAGTTCAAGAACCGTGCGTAACCTGAACCCTGATTAGTTAGTTTATCTGCATTCGTTGATTTCTTGAGAAATAACCTGAACCTATATTCTTCCCAATCGACTTACAACTTGTTTAATTTACGTATTTGCATGCAATTTCATTGATCACTTAGTTTAATTTTCATCTATATAATCTATTGTGTGTTTCCTTGAGTGTATGTGGATTCGATCCCTAAGTATTACAATCGACAAAGCTTTAGTACTTTTAGGGTATTAATTTGAGCTTATCAAATTTGGCGCCGTTGTCGTAGATACAATTCGCCATTAGATTTTAGTTTGAGATTTTCAACTAAGTTCGACCAGTATCGATCGACACCCTAATGGTATCGGTCGATACATGTCGTGAATTTTTGTGTTACTTACGTTCTTGACTTTTGTGTTTCATGTGCATGCCTATTCGTGAAACCAGGAGGAACAAGAACAGTCCGCTAGTTAATCTGTCAAACTAGCAGCTCGCACTTTTGGAATGCGCAAACAGAAAAGCAAAGAAACCAGCAGAGATGAACAATAATCAAGTGGTTTTGGTTAAAGATGGAGCTGGTGGTTACAGAGACCAAGAGGGTCAATTGTGCAACGAGAGAGGGCAGCGATTGGATGGAGAGGGGAACATCATTCCACCTCCTGTTGTTGTCGAGGAGATTGTCGCTGGGAATGTTGTGAATGCTGTGGATAATCGTGGGAGGAAACTTGGTGAACACAACAGACCTGATCAGTTATATGCCAATCGAGCTGCGATTCGCATTCCAACTTTTCAGAGGAATGACTTTGAGCTTAAACCTACGTACTACGCTCTTGTGAGTCAGCATCTTGTCCATGGTCTATCTCATGAACACCCCATGGATCATATCGAGAGGTTCGAGGATTTGGTCACTGGTATGAAGTACAATGGAGTGCCCAATGAGTTCCTCTTCTGCAAGCTTTTCCCATACTCTCTTGGTGGGGATGCAGCTTATTGGCTAAAGTAGTTATCTCCTGGTTCGCTAACTACATGGAATGAGACGAAGAATGCGTTCATGAATAACTTCTATGATGATGCTAGATCCGAAGAACTCAGGAACAAGATTTCTCAGTTTTCTCAAGGTCCGACAGAGGCACTCAAGGCTGCTTGGATTCGTTTCAGGTCATATCAGCGAGATTGTCCGCACCATGGGTTCACTCAGGTTCAGTTTATGGGTACTTTCTTCAGAGGGATCGATTGGAGGTACCAGATGGCTTTGGATGCTGTGAGTAATGGGAATTTCAACACCAGGTATCCAGATGATGCGGTTGTGCTGATTGAGAACTTGACGTCTAGCAATAGCACTAAGAATGCTGATTTCGAGCGGAAGACGCTGGCTGGAGGAGTTGATGGATCGCAGATCGCTGATGTTTAGACTAAATTAGACTCAATGCACAATCTCTTGCTGGGAAAATCGATGAAGGCAGTTCATTTTGCTGAGAAAGTAGAGAATATCAATGAGGATGAAGTAGAGGATGTTAACTATATTGGTGGTTCTGGTTTTCAAGGTCAGAGGAATCAATACAACAACAACCGAAACTTCAACAACAATTTTCAGCAAGGAGGATTCAAATCTGAAGCTAATCCAAGTGGTGTTGGGTCAAATCAGTTTAGCAAGAAACTTTTCCAGAACAGTGGTTATACCAGGAACTATGAGAATTCATCTTATCAGCCTATACCTGCTAAAACCCCAGAGAGCAATATTAAGTCTATGCTTGAACAGCTGGTTCACGGACAGCAACAGATAACAGTGGATTTCAATGGGAAGATGGATGCTATGTACAAAGATCTGAGTGGAAAGATCGAAGCTCTCGGTATTCATCAGAAGCAGTTGGAAACTCAGGTAGCTCAGACTTCAGAGGCTGTGAAAAGGCAAGAAGGTTTTCTTCCAGGGAAAGGAGAAAACCCAAGAGCACACATCAATGCAATCACCTTGAGGAATTGAAAAGAGGTCAATCCAGGAGTGAAAATTGGCCAAACAGCAGAAAATTTCGTCGATCTTGACGATGAAGATTTTGAAAACCCCATGGTATCGACCGACACTAGCCAGTATCGATCGACACCAGTCAAGATACTTTCACGGGAAAAATTAAAGTCCCGTGTATCGATCGATACTACCCTTGTATCAATCGATACTGATCCTGCCATAGATTCCGCACCTAAGGTTTTGAAAGAAGTACCTGATGTGGTTGCAGAGAGAGTTTACATACCGAGGATACCTTATCCCAGGGCTATTGGGAAGACTAAGAAGGAGGTAGAATACTCTAGATGCAAGACAATTATGGATAAGTTGATTGTTGAACTTCCTTTCATCGATACTATCAAGACTTCTCCAGCTTTCAGGAGATATTTTAAGAGGATGGTGCCTAGCAATGTGAACCTTGAGGAATGATGTTTGATGATTACTTATGAGTTCAGCGCAATCCTGACCAACAGGATCACAAAGAAGCTACCAGATCCAGGGAGTTTTGTGTTGGATTGTACGATATTCACAGATAGATTTGAGCGTTCTCTTTGTGACCTTGGCTCAAGTGTCAACCTCATGCCATACTCAGTTGCTAAAAGGATGGGGATGACAGACTTCACTCCAACAAGGATCTCACTTATACTTGTTGATCGCTCAGTCAGACTTCCAGAGGGGTTGCTCGAAGATGTTCCGATTAAGATTGGGAATTGCTTGATCCCAATTGACTTCATTTATGATGCAGAACCCAGAGATCCTCTTATCTTCAGAAGGCCATTCCTAGCAACAGCTAGTGCTTTTATTGATTGCAGGAATGGGAAGATCGCTGTTAACATCGGTGATTTGGTCATGACTTTTAACATGGAGAAGATGATGAAGAGACCAACCATCGATGGGTAGACTTTCTTTATAGATACTTTCAGTGACATAGCTGAAGAGTACTTCCTGGAGATGCATCCTGAGGATCCATTGGAGAGAGCATTGGTCTATTCAGCTGAGTCATAGGTTTATTCGGGTGATGTTGCTGCTGGATACTCGAAGATGCTCGATACAGCACCACAAGTATCGATCGATACTCCCCCAGTATTGGTCGATACCCTGCGACCAGAAAGGGAGTTGGCCGAAAGTTCTACGCAAGCTGCTGGGCTTGGAGATTGGAGCGAGGAGAAAGCTCCTAAGGTGGAACTCAAGCCACTTCCAGCAAATCTGAGGTATGGTTTTCTTGGTCCTAATTCCACATACCCAGTGATTATTAATGCTTCTTTGAACAACGCATAGATTGCCTTACTGCTGAGCAAGCTGCGCAAGTATCGCAAAACTCTTGGCTATTCTCTTGATGACATTTCAGGTATATCACCGGACCTGTGTATGCATAGGATTCATCTTGAGGACGAGTCAAAGGCTTCGATTGAGCATCAGAGGAGGCTGAATCCAAACCTGCAAGAAGTGGTTAAGAAGGAGGTGATGAAGCTCTTGAAAGCTGGGGTCATCTATGCTATTTCGGATAGCTCTTGGGTCAGTCCAGTTCACGTTGTTCCTAAGAAAGGAGGGATAACTGTGGTGAATAATTAGAAGGATAAGATGATTCCTACTAGGACTATCACTGGGCATCGAATGTGCATTGACTACAAGAAGTTGAATGCAGCCACAAGGAAAGATCACTTCCCATTGCCATTCATTGACCAGATGTTGGAGAGGTTGGCTAGTCATCCCTACTATTGTTTTCTCGATGGGTATTCAGGTTTCTTCCAGATTCCGATACATCCAGATGACCAAGGGAATACGACTTTTACATGTCCTTATGGCACATTCGCATACAGGAGAATGCCATTTGGATTGTGTAATGCTCCAGCCACTTTTTAGAGATGCATGATGTCTATCTTCACATACATGATTGAGGATTTTATGGAGGTGTTCATGGATGATTTTTCGGTGTATGGATCATCCTTCAAGGACTGTTTGGCTAATTTGTGCAAGGTGCTACAGAGGTGTGAAGAGAAACACTTGGTCCTTAATTGGGAAAAGTGTCACTTTATGGTTCAGGATGGCATCGTGCTTGGGCACAAGGTTTCTGAAGCTGGGATCGAAGTTGACAAAGCCAAGATTCAGGTCATGACAAGCCTCCAACCACCGACTTATGTGAAGGATATTCGAAGCTTCCTTGGTCATGCTGGGTTTTACAGAAGATTCATCAAGGGCTTCACCAAGCTAGCTCGCCCACTCACCGCCCTATTATGCAAGGAGATCAAATTCGATTTCTCACCTGAGTGTCTTGCATCCTTTGAGGAGATAAAAGGCTTTGGTGAGTGCTCCTATTGTGCAACCTCATGATTGGACTTTGCCTTTTGAGATCATGTACGACGCTAGTGATCAGTTATGGGTCAGAGGAAGGATAAGAAGCTGCACGTTATCTACTATGCCAGCAGAACATTGGATGATGCTCAGAGGAATTACAGCACCACAGAAAAGGAATTACTTGCAGTTGTTTTCTCCTTTGAGAAAATTTGATCCTACCTGATTGGGAGCAAAGTGATTGTTCATACTGATCATGCTGCTCTCAAATACCTGATTCAGAATAAGGATCTCAAGCCTCGCCTTTGTCGTTGGGTTCTTTTGCTACAAGGTTTCGACATTGAGGTTAAGGACAAGAAAGGAATAGAAAACGGGATCGCTGACCATCTTTCGAGGATTCGGATCAATACAGACGTGCCTATTGATGATCAACTACCATAAGAGTCCATTTACTTTATTGAAACTGAGTTTCAAATGGGTTTTGGCGAAATTTTGCAATTCCCACGAATTACAGGTTTTGGTATCGATCGACACTCCCCTGGTGTCGGTCGATACCCTGCGATTTCCGAACCTGTTTTGACTGTTGAACACCTTGGTGCTCCTGAAGAGTATTTAGTCGTTGCGGCTGATTCTGATCAACCATGGTACGCTGATATTGCCAACTACCTCGATGCAGATGCAGAGCCAAAGCACCTCAAGAAATATGACAAGAAGAAGTTTATGCGTGACATATGGCGATTTTTTGGGATGACCCTTACCTGTACAAGCACTGTTCTGATGGTATCTACAGGAGATGCATTGCTGAATCAGAGTTACCTACTGTTTTGTTTCATTGTCATGGATCTGAGTATGTTGGACACTTTGCTACTTTCAAGACAGTGTCCAAGGTTCTTCAAGCAGGTTTCCGGTGGCCTACTATGTTTAAGGATGCTCATGCCTTCGTTTCGCAGTGCGATGCGTGTCAGAGGAGAGGGAAGATCAGTAAGAAACATGAGATGCCACAGAATTTCATCCTTGATGTTGAGATTTTTGATTGTTGGGGCATCGAACTTATGGGTCCCTTTCCTTCGTCATATAAAAACAGGTACATCTTGGTTGCTGTGGACTATGTATCTAAGTGGATGGAAGCAATTGCTAGTCCCACCAACGATTCTTCAGTGGTCCTTAAGCTGTTTAAGACCATCATTTTCCCTCGATTTGGAGTACCTCGAATTGTGATAAGTGATGGTGGCACTCACTTTATCAACAAGGTTTTCAAAAGGTTGCTGAAGAAGAATGGTGTGAATCATCGTGTAGCCACTCCTTACCATCCTCAAACTAGTGGGCAAGTTGAGGTTTCCAACAGGCATATCAAGGAGATTCTGGAAAAGACTGTGGGTACTGCTAGGAAGGATTGGTCTGCAAGGCTCGATGATGCACTGTGGGCTTACAAGACCGCTTTCAAGACACCACTTGGGACTACACCGTTTCACTTGCTATATGGGAAAGCGTGTCACTTTCCGGTGGAAATCGAGCATAAGGTAGCCTGGGCTACAAAGATGATGAATTTTGACATCAAGTCTGCTGCTGAGAGGCGATTAATTCAGCTGAATGAGCTGGATGAGATTAGGAATCATGCCTATGAAAACTCAAAGTTGTACAAGGAGAGGACCAAAGCGTATCACGACAAAAAGATCCTCACCAGACACTTTGAACCCAATGACCAGTGTTGATTTGTAAATCACACAAAGGGGTAAAACAGAGAACTTTGATCGGAAACTCGTTTTATTGATTGAAGTCGGCGTTACAACAGAGTTTTGATGAAAAATATCTAAGGAGATGATATATCATGGTTTTTACCCTATTTAAGCCATGATATAAGTCCTTTTTATAGAGTCTTTATAGTATTTTGGAGTCTTTTAGAGTCTTTTACAGGTTTAGGTACGTTTGGAGCATTCTGGAGCATTCTGGAGCGAGACTGAAGTCTGATGACTAAGAGCCCGATCTGAGCACCGAGCATCGATCGATACCCCCTGGTATCGATCGACACTCATCGAGATTTCATGGGCCGCGACTAATTATGAAGTCTTGGAGAATTGCAAAAGCACCCAGAAGACTTTGATAATTACAAGAAGACCCCAAATCGTGATTTAGGTTATAAATAGGATTTTACAGCCATTGTTTAGGCTATGCTTTTATTTTCTGTGTTTGATTTTACTTTGGTTTTAGAGAGACAAGTCTGAATCTCCCTTCGTCCGAGATCAGATCTCTAAACCCTTCTTTCTATTCTATTGATGATTTATTCAAACATGTTGATTGTTTCATTCTCCATGTCTGAGTAGATCCACCTTAGGTTTAGGGTTTTCTCATAAGGGTTTTCTTTGAATGCTAGGTTAAATATCTTTTAGGATTCACCATCTGAATTATAGTTCTTCGCTTAGGTTGTGTTCATAGCTTGTTCTAGATTAGCTACCTAGAATATAAATCTTAGGATAATTGATTAGGTACGAGAGTGCAATTAATTACCTGATAGAACCTAGGTGAGCAAATTGATTATTCGCAAAGAGATTTGGTTTAATTGATTTGTGAACATATCAAACCTGTTGTTAAAGCTGATTTAGACTTTAGGATTCGCAAAGAGATTTGGAATTCCTAGGATTTAGATTTAGATAGTTTTCGCAACGAGAGTTGGTTAGCTATATTTTAGTGATTTGAGTTCAAGAACTGCGCTAAATCTGAATCCTGTTAGTTAGTTAGTCTGCATTCACTGATTTCCTGAGAAAAACTCTGAGCCTATATTTTCCAATTGATTTACATCTCGTTTAATTTCTGCACTGTTTTTAATTACATCTATCTGGCTTAGCGTAATTCGACACTTCATAATTTATTGTGTGATCTCTGTGAGTCTTTGTGGTTCGACCCCTACACTTACTACAACAACTGCTTTAGTATCTTAGGGTATTAAATTGAGCATATCAATTTTGGCGCCGTTGCCGGGGGCTCAATTTCGCCATTAGATTTTAGTTTAGAATTTCGACTAAGTTCGTCGTTATCGATCGATACTCACTAGTATCGGTCGATACTCCGGCGACTTCTTTTCTGGTATCGATCGACACCACTTGGTATCGATCGATACTCAACATATTTTTCTGGTTACTTACGTGCTTTGCCTAGTGTTTTCCTTGCAGGTGTATGCCTGTTCGTGAAACCAGGAGCAACAAGAGCACTCATCTAGTTGGACTATCACTGGAACAGCTAGCGCTTGTGGAACGCACAAACAGAAAGACCAAGCAAACATCAGGGATGAACAACCCAGTGGTTTTAAGAGCTGATGAAGCTGGAATTCTGAGAGACCAAGAGGGTCATGTGTGTAATGAGAGAGGGAAACGACTTGATGAAGCTGGAAACATCGTTGTCCCTGCTCCTGTTATTGAGATTGTTGTGCCAGCTGGGCGCGGCAACGTTGGCAATGCTGCAGGTGTTCGAGCTCAGACAATTGGTGAGTACAACAGGCCAGAGCAGTTTTTCGCCAATCGGTCAGCGATTCGTCCTCCTGCTTATGAGAGGAATGACTTCGAGCTGAAACCTGCTTACTACACTCTAGTAGGACAGCATCTCTTCCATGGTCTTCCTCATGAACATCCAATGGACCATGTAGAGAAATTCGAGGACTTGGTCACTAGCATCAAGAGCAATGGAGTGTCCTACGACTATCTCTTCTGCAAGCTCTTCCCCTACTCTCTGGGTGGAGAAGCTACTTACTGGCTGAGGCAGCTATCTCCTGGATCGCTAACTAATTGGGAGGACACCAAGAGAGCCTTCCTGATTAACTTCTATGATGACGGGCGATCTGAAGATCTGAGAAATAAGATATCCACTTTTTCTCAAGGACCTACTGAGGCGTTCAAGGCTGCTTGGACAAGATTCAGATCGTATCAGAGAGATTGTCCACATCATGGATACTCTGATGTGCAGCTGCTGGGTATCTTCTTCAGAGGAGTAGATTGGAGATATCAGATGGGTCTGGACTCTTCGAGCAATGGTAATTTCAACACCAGATATCCTGAGGATGCTATTGTGTTGATTGAGAACTTTGCATCTAGTAGTAGCACCAAGAGCGCAGACTTCGAGCGCAAGAAGCTGGCTGGTAACATGGATGGGTCACAGATCGCTGAAGTGAAAGCTCAGCTGGATTCTATGCACAGTCTTCTGCTGGGAAGGACAACAAAGGCCGTCCACTTTGCTACTGAGAATGAGGTGGAAGATGTTAACTACATAGGTGGTTCTGGTTTTCAGGGTCAGCGATTCGGATACAACTTCAATCGAAACTTCACCAACAATGCTCAGCAAGGAGGGTACCAATCCCCACCATCCAAAGCTCCTGAGAGTAAGATTGAGGCTATGCTTGAACACCTGGTTCAAGGGCAGGAGAAGATGACAGCCACCTTCAATGGTAAGATGGACACCATGTACACCGATTTGAGTGGAAGGATCGAGGCACTAAATACGAGTCACAGGATGCTGGAAACTCAAGTAGCTCAGACTGCAGCAAATTCCAAGGGAAAATCGGTTCATGCACACGTCAATGCGATCTCCTCAAGTGCAGAGAACTACGAAGAGGATTCTGAAATCGCCAGAGCATCGATCGATACCCCCAGGTGTCGATCGATGCCGGTTACAATTCTGAAACGGGACACTTCCAAAACCCGTGTATCGATCGATACCCCACTGGTATCGGTCGATACCAAGGCAATTTCTGAGGAGACACATGATATTTCGACCAAGGAGCCTCAAGTAGCAGCAGCACGGTTCAGTATCGCCCAATTTTGGGAAGACTATGAAACGAAGTGTCAGGCAGCGATAGCTAAGGAACGAGCTGAGAAAAGAGCTCGCAAGCCCAAGAAGGAGAATCCTGTACCTAAACACCTCAGAGATCCCATCTCTCCAAAGCAGCTGCGTGGCTTTGAGAAGATGGTAAGAAGGATTTCCCCTGATTCAACCTTTGAAGAAGCCCTAGAGTGCCGTCCTCTGCTAAGTCACTTCAAGGATTGCAGAGAAACTGAGGAAGAGATTAAGGCACTCTTCATTAAGGCTAGAGGTCCACCTCCACTGAGACAGTTGACCCCAAGGGAGGATCCAGGGAAATTTGTAGTTCCATGCTCTATCTCTGGAGTTGAGTTCAAAGAGTCTCTTGTCGACTCAGGGGCTAGTGTCAATGTCATCTCAAGGGCAATTGCAGAGCGGTTAGGAGCTGATATTCGATCACCAGAGGCATCTATCACATTCGCGAACAACTCCACCTCGCTTCCACACGGTACTATCCATGGTTTGCTGGTCAAAGTAGGAGACTGTCTAGTTCCTACTAATTTTCAGGTTGTAGAGATGGGTGCAATATCTCGTATGCCTATCCTTTTGGGACGACCGTTCATGGCTACTGCAGGCGCGATCATAGACACACCTAATAAGAGAATCTATTTCTCTTACATTGACAGAGGGATCTATTATGGTGTCATTCCCCCTAGGAGTGCTCCCACACATGTGTCTAGCATCGAGGTTGTCACAGGAGAATCGCTAGCGATTGATATTTTGGAAGAGACTCCTGATGAGCCTACTGTCGCAGATGTTCCAGGTGAACCGCTCAGCACCCCCAAAGAAGTTGCCAAGAAAACTAAGGCAACAAAGAAGAAGGCCAAGAGCAACAAAGTTGAGAATCCCCATGTCACTTTGATACCTCAGAAGTGTAATGGAGATTCGATTGAGTACAAGGTCAAATGCAAAGGAGCCTTGAAGCCATTCTCTAAGGCAAGAGTCATTCTTACTTCTGAGCTGAAAGAGAAAGGGCAGGAGTTTGTGGACAGCATGCTAAGCAGAACTTTGAAGCTAGTAATGTCAAGTGATGGAGCCTGTTTTGGTGCAAGCTCTCACTCTTATCCAGCCTGAAGGGCGTTACAGTCAAGCTATTGACGTTAAACGAGCGCTTGGTGGGAGGCAACCCACTTGTGAGTCTGTTTTTGATTCGTTTTTATTTTTATTTTCGTTTGTTTTGAGTCTGTGTCAGGATGAACAAGGAGCAACTCGAAATCGCCTAAGCATCGATCGATACCCCTATGGTATCGATCGACACCAATCGCGGATGAAAATTCACAAAGTCGATCTAAGCATGGTATCGATCGATACCATGCCGTGTGTCGATCGACACCGACTGTTCCAGAATGGTAATTTCTTGTTTCTCTTCGTTCTATCCTTTTTCTTTGTTTCTTTCACTGACTCTAGGCTAGATAACACTGAGGACAGTGTTGTTCAAGTCTGGGGGAGGTGTCTGCTGACATTGTTTTCGTTTTTCTTAGAGTCAGTCGTTTTATCGAGTCAAAACTGTTTTATTGAGTCAAAATTTGTTGGAGATGATGATCCTGTGCTTGAACCTATTGATTTGATTTTGTTTTTGAGTGCACAGTGTTACAGGATCAGTTCTAGATCGACTAATGAAAAATCCAAAGGCTGACCAGTTGACTAGAAAACATCCATGTCTCCAGCAGAGTTCTTCTGAAGCCTGAGCCAAATTTTTGCACTTCATCAATGTGGTTAGTGTTCATAGAGCTTGATTCATCATTCATATCTGATAAAGGAACCCGTGTGTTTAGAATTATGGTATCTCTCTCCCCTGAAATAAGTTGATAGATTAAGAGCATAAAAGATTGAAATGATTTTCTTCTGAGTAGAGGGTTAGGAAAATTTCTAGCGATCCCATTATTCTACTTAAGAGGGGATGATCACACAAAGGATTGGAAGCGAGGCTAGGATTTTCCTATGATGCCATTATTCGCCTACATCCTTTGATACATAGAGAGGGAAGAACCGGGGATTTGGTGGCAAACACCATCAATACTCGCGTCTCCTACCTTGATATGTATATGCTAAGCTGAAAATAAAAAAAATAATAAGGATATAATAAGAAATAAGTCTGGAGGAGAGAAATTGATACAAAAAAAAAGTGTGAAAAATGGTGGTTCCTTTGTTAAGATATTGTCTGGTAAAGAGTCTAGAAGGTTCTTAAATATTAGCTGCAGAGATGAAACTGGCGATGAGGGCTTTACTTGAACAATGCTGTGGGATTTTGTGTGGAGTCTGGAAAAGCTGCAAATGTCTACGGAGAAGTACATGGTGGTTAGATCGAAAGCTGATCAGGTGACATTTGGGTACTTGGGAAAAGGGTCTTTTCGATGGTTCAGGAACAGGTGAGTCTCTACGTTTTCAAACCTCTTTTTCTGGTTTAGTCTTCTATTTGCTTGAGGGCAAGCAAAAGGCTAAGTCTGGGGGAGTTGATATATCATGGTTTTTACCCTATTTAAGCCATGATATAAGTCCTTTTTATAGAGTCTTTATAGTATTTTGGAGTCTTTTAGAGTCTTTTACAGGTTTAGGTACGTTTGGAGCATTCTGGAGCATTCTGGAGCGAGACTGAAGTCTGATGACTAAGAGCCCGATCTGAGCACCGAGCATCGATCGATACCCCCTGGTATCGATCGACACTCATCGAGATTTCATGGGCCGCGACTAATTATGAAGTCTTGGAGAATTGCAAAAGCACCCAGAAGACTTTGATAATTACAAGAAGACCCCAAATCGTGATTTAGGTTATAAATAGGATTTTACAGCCATTGTTTAGGCTATGCTTTTATTTTCTGTGTTTGATTTTACTTTGGTTTTAGAGAGACAAGTCTGAATCTCCCTTCGTCCGAGATCAGATCTCTAAACCCTTCTTTCTATTCTATTGATGATTTATTCAAACATGTTGATTGTTTCATTCTCCATGTCTGAGTAGATCCACCTTAGGTTTAGGGTTTTCTCATAAGGGTTTTCTTTGAATGCTAGGTTAAATATCTAATAGGATTCACCATCTGAATTATAGTTCTTCGCTTAGGTTGTGTTCATAGCTTGTTCTAGATTAGCTACCTAGAATATAAATCTTAGGATAATTGATTAGGTACGAGAGTGCAATTAATTACCTGATAGAACCTAGGTGAGCAAATTGATTATTCGCAAAGAGATTTGGTTTAATTGATTTGTGAACATATCAAACATGTTGTTAAAGCTGATTTAGACTTTAGGATTCGCAAAGAGATTTGGAATTCCTAGGATTTAGATTTAGATAGTTTTCGCAACGAGAGTTGGTTAGCTATATTTTAGTGATTTGAGTTCAAGAACTGCGCTAAATCTGAATCCTGTTAGTTAGTTAGTCTGCATTCACTGATTTCCTGAGAAAAACCCTGAGCCTATATTTCCCAATTGATTTACATCTCGTTTAATTTCTGCACTGTTTTTAATTACATCTATCTGGCTTAGCGTAATTCGACACTTCATAATTTATTGTGTGATCTCTGTGAGTCTTTGTGGTTCGACCCCTACACTTACTACAACAACTGCTTTAGTATCTTAGGGTATTAAATTGAGCATATCAGGAGACTAAAGAACTTGAGATCGGCGCTTGATGAAGCTCTCTCTCTGTTCTTCTGTCTCTCGGATGATTGTGGATGCCTTCTTCGAGTTTGCCTCCTCCTTATTTATAGGATTTTGAGTCGGTTGTTTAAAAGAATATTTCCCTTTTCCATGCTCGATTAGGAAAGGAAATATTCCGAATCGGAGATAAGAAAATCTTTCGTATATCTCGGAAGTCAATTTTCACTCGGTCATTAATCGGATTGGGCCTTTGTTGGGCCATCCATTATGGTAATAAACGAGTGGGCTTTGTTTTGGGCTTTTAGAGTTTGGTCTGATAATCGCAAGTCCGTCTTCCTCTTGTCTGAACCGTCATAAACCGATACAGATCTCGGTTCGAACCGAGTTAAATCGGGAGAATGCTAATTCCCCCTCTAATAATTGGTCCCCCCCTCAGTTCGGCGAAGTAGTCTTCGGGGTTCGGCAAAGTTTCTAGGAATATTCTTTAGCTTGATTGGAATTGAGATCGGTGCGGTTCATTCGATGTTTCATGTCTTATGGGTCCCAGTTCGATAAATTTCTCTGGAGAATTTCTCGAGTTCGGAACTTTCGAGTTCGCATATTTTCTCTCGAGAATTTCTTGAGTTCGGAACTTTCGAGTTCGCATATTTTCTCTCGAAAATTTCTTGAGTTCGGAACTTTCGAGTTCGCATAACTTTGCGTCTTATTCCGAATTTTCGAGTTCGGTGGATTTTTTTCGGGAAGAGGGGTGTCGATTCGTCTTCTTCAGTCGCAGAATTCGAGGAGTCGTCATCATTACTCTTTTTCCTATAAATAGCGTTCGATACTCCCTTTATTTTTCACTTCTTCCTTGCTTTCAAAAGGTATTTTTACTTTCTCTCTCTAGCGCTCTCCCTTCTCTCTAGATTTTGTTTATTTTTCCACTCTCCGATCATCTCCTCCACCGTGATTTCTCCAATTTGCTTGAAAATCTTCAAGTTCTTCGTTATGTTCTTCGTTGATTTCTTCTTTTTGATCGAGATGAGTTTAAGAAGTTCTTCCTCTTCTTTTAATGACCGAACTCCACCACCGAAACTCCCCGATCTCGCGTTGTTTATGGACAGCTCTGATTCGAGCTCGGACGGTCTGAGTAATGTTTGGCATGAGCTGATCAGGCACAATTCTCAATGTTCTGTTGCCGGACCGAGCAGTCCAAGGATCGTAATCGAAGTCCCTCTCCTTATCGATCAGGATGAGCCCGAATAAGGGTTTGCTGAATCGAATGATCAAGTTCGGGCGGATCAGGATTTTGCAGCTCGGCTTGCGGAGGATGAAGATGCAGCTCGCCCGGATGATCATGTTGCCTCATCAGCAGTTCGTCAAGGTGATGAAGACGATATTCCCTTGACGACAGCCAGGCGAGTGGTTGAAAGACCTTCGAACATCGGTCCGTCTCGTTCTAAGAGAGAGACGGTTCAGGATACCTTGGAGCGATGCAACGCTCCGGACGATCTGGTTTTCAAGATTCCAAAGATTACCGATCGTCCTTGGGATGCCCCTGCCGGTTACGTATGCGTTTATGAAGAATATTTTAAAAGCTGCGGTCTTCAGTTCCCTCTCTCGGAGCTCTTCTACAAGTACTGCAAGAGGCGGTATGTCGCGATCTCCCAACTCATGCCGGCCACGATAATCAACATCATGGGTCTGCTTACTCTTGGGGAGGAATGTGGTATTCCTATTACGGTCAAGATCTTTAAGAGGTTATTTTGGGTGAACTTATCGAAGGCCAGGCCTTGGTTTTTGTCGGCTAACGCAAAGCCGGAGTATGATCTTGTTACCGGGAACAAACCGAGCAAGGTCAACAACTGGAGTTCTCGGTACTTCTATGTTAAGATCGACGAGTCTTCTGTTGAGCGTCCGTATGGGAGCTACCAAACTCAGTGGAGGACTCCTATCGGTAGACATTGATTTCTCGATCTTTATCCTTTGTTTTGTTTTACCTAAGTTATATTTCTCTTTTTGTCTTCAGATCGTCACGTACCGGGCTTCCTTATCACCACACCAGGATTCACCTTTGTTCACGGGAAGCAGTTAAGTGCGGCTGGGAAAGTTCGGTGGCCTGAAGCATACCAGGAAAAACTCGACTTAAAAGCCAAACGAGCTCTTAAAGGTACATGTCGGTAAATTTTCCTTCGTAGTTCGGCGATTACTTCTCTTTGACGATCTGGTTTTTCATAGTTTTTCTTCGTTCTTTCTTTTTTTTTATTACATAGCAAATCCTTCTCGCCGACGGAAAATGAAGCTCGACGATATCCCAGACCTTACCGCCGAGATGGACGGTGAAGAGGCGAATATCGAAGTCCCGCCTGCTATTCAGGGTGGACAAACTACTACCGACGTGGAAATCATCGAAGAACAGGCTCCGGGTGAGGAACCGGTTCCTGCTGAAAGACGTACTTCTCCCGTGGATATGGCGAAGATGAGGAGAAGGAAGAAGAAGGGTAAGAGGCCGGCGAAGCCAGCTGTTGAGTTCGGTGCGGGGAATGTCGAACCTCAACGCGTTGAAGATGACACGATGGTCATATCGGACCGCTCTGCTGCATCAAAGAGGCAGCGAACCTCTGGGGCCATGGCTCATTCTGTCAGTTTCGATTATGACAAGAATGAGCCGGTGACGAACGATGCAGAGGCTTGCGCAGATCTGTGTCGTCAACTGAACTTCGACTCAGAGGTGCTTTCTCCGGTCGAGGATATTTTCCAGTCCGAAGCTTATAAGACGCTGGCTCGGACTACTGCTGAGGTAAATAAACTTTATGAATTCGGATGATGATGTTTTATGTTTTTTTTTATCTTTTATCGTGACGGACCTTTTCCCTCTTCAGATGGTGGCTCAAACGAACGAGCTCGTTGGCACTTATGACCGCGAGCTCGATTCTGCCCGTCGAAGGCCGCTGAAGACCGGCGTGCAGGCCGTGGAGCTCCGCAAAGCGTTGCTTGTCGAGAAAGAGAGGACAAGGGAGATTGTTGCGCTGAAGGCTTCTAAAGCCGAGCTCACTAAGGAGAGAGATGCCCTTGCTCATACTTTGGTCCGGGAGACATCTCGTCTGCGAGCTGGTCGTACTCAGCAGACTATGAAAAGGAAGGAGGTTACCGAGAAATTCCAGGTTCGGCTTCAGAAGGTCAAAGATCATTTGGCGGCTCTAGACCGGGTCAAGAAACCGTTCCTTGCCGTTAATCAAGCTCAAGGGGTTCTCGTCGTCCCGCCATCTTGCATTGAGAGACTCAAGAAAATTAAAGCCACGAAGTTGGCTGAATAGGAGTCAATTGATCTCTGTGAGCTCGCCGAGGAAGATCTGGTTGTGTCGCCTTTCATCAACCGATTCATCCGGAGATCTCTCTCCCAATAGGCACCGAGGTCCCGGTGGGTATCGACATGTTTGGTTCTAACCGGGCTGCGATGTCTGGTGATCGAGCTGACGCCATGCGGAATCAAAACGTCTGATTTTATGTGCTTTTTGTAGTTCTCGGTTATTTGTGGCGCCTTTACCTTGTAATTTTTTGTTTTTTGGCCGATGAGGCTTATAACTCGACCTTTTGGACCGGAGGGTTTTTAAAGTCCGGTATCCACTAGTTTTTTATGAGTATGACTTCCCTTAATCGTTTTGTGAAATATTTATCGAATCTTGGCTTGTTTGAATTCGTAAATCTATACGAACTTCTCAAGTCTGCCGTTCACGAAATGGTGCCGTAAACAATACGGTCTTAGCCGGGGTAAAGAGGACGGACTTGATTCTACGATTTATTTGAAATCGGCGGCCTGTTTTAACAGATCGTCTTATGCTTTGCGATTGTTGAGGAATCGGCTTAGAATTTCGTGGTTGTTGAGAAACCGGCATAAATTTTTGCGATTGTTGAGAAATCGGCTTAGATTTTTGCGAGGGATGGCGTTCGGCTTTACCTTTGGAGCACAGCATAAGAGTATGTGAACAGCTCATCTTAAGATACTCCAAGGTTTTCTCATATCGAATCCGAGTGTGCGAGACAGACTCAGCTTATTTAGCTCAAATGATCTGAGAATATGTTGAATGCGAGACTGATCTCGGCTTTATACATGGAAGGTTTTTTTATCCATAGCACCATGATGATGCATGCGAGAAATAGCTCGACTTAAGTTAATTATATCGATCGTCTGGCCAGGACGTCGATGTGGGGACCGTGAAGGTTGAAAGTGGACTTTTGGAGTTCGGCGAACTGTTTGAAGTTCGGTTTATTCTGATATACCTTTTTTAGAGTTCGGCGAATATGTTTAAAATCCAGCTTTTTGATGATATGAATGTTTGGAATTTGGTGAACTGTTTCAAGTTCGGCTTTTGATGATACGAATTTTGGAGTTCGGCGAACTGTTTCAAGTTCGGCTTTTGATGATACGATTGTTTGGAATTCGGCGAACTATTTCAAGTTCGGCTTTTGATGATACGAATTTTGTAGTTCGGCGAACTGTTTCAAGTTCGGCTTTTGATGATACGAATTTTTGGATTTTGGCGAACTGTTTCAAGTTCGGCTTGAGATGATGCGAATTTTTGGATAAAATTTTATTAAAGCAACAGCTGAACCCGAGGTGGGCTGCCTACGTACCCTCGAAAGAAGGATCAAGCCATTCGTAATTCATATTACATCATTGTTGAAACCGAGCATAAAGGGGCTCAGTGATTTTTTTTTTTTTTTTTTTTGGCGCTTCTAGTAGTAGTAGCGTTTGAGATTCATCGAGTTCCATGATCGCGGGATCGGTGTTCCGTCCAATCTCATGAGTTCGTACACTCTGGGCTTGACCACCCTCATGATCTGATAGGGTCCTTCCCAGTTACTGCCGAGTTTTCCTGCGTTCTTCTCTTCGGTGCCTTCGAAGACTTTTCGTAAGACGAGATCGCCATTTTCAAAGTGGCGTCTGCGAACTTTTTTGGTTGTAGTAGCGTGCTGCCAAGTTTTGATAATTTTGGAGGCGAAGCAGAGCTTGATCGCATTGCTCTTCGAGTGTGTCGAGGTTATCAAGCATGATTTCATTGTTTAGACTATGATTTTCCACGAGCATCGTCCTGCGTATTGTTGGAATTTTTAGTTTGGCTGGACAGAGAGCTTCAACGCCGTAAGCCAGGTAGAAGGGGGATTGTCTAGTTGATTGTCTTGGAGTGGTGCAATAGGACCATAAGACTCCATCAAGTTCGTCAGCCTAACGACCCTTTCTGACATCCAAACTTTTTTTGAGTCCGTCGATGATGGTTTTGTTTGTTGATTCGGCATGGCCATTACTTTTAGGGTATCTTGGTGTTGAGAAACTTACTCGAATTTTCCACCTGGCACAGAAATCGCCAAACAATGTGATATATCATTGTTTTTACCCCTTTTAGACCATGATATAGGTCCTATTTATGGAGTCTTTCTAGTATTTTGGAGTTTTTAGAGTCTTTTACAGGTTTAACACGTTTGGAGCTTAATTGGAGTTTTTGGAGGATTCCTGAGCATTTTGGGAGAAAATGAGCAGAGTCATGCAGAGACGTCAGAGGTTTGTCATCCGTTGAAGGCCTTCTCCCCGCTGGATTGAGCTCAAATTTGGACACAAGATAGATCAATGGATTAGCTTTCATTTGGAAGTGGTTTGATGCCATTCCAATGGTGCGATCAAACGTTGTGCCAGTTTCCGTGAAAATAGTCTAGTCTGGCGAGCACAGTGTACTTGTGTCGACCGACACCAGTCCAGTATCGACCGACACCAACTGCAGATGGGAAAAACGTGATTTTACAAGTTTAAAGACTCTGAAACTTGGCCCAGAAGACTTTATTAATTACCAGAAGCCCCAGAACGTGTTTTAACTTTTACAGAGGACGCTACATTCTACACATTATTCTATTCTGGTTTTTGGAGATAGAGAGATTTGTGACAGGGTTTTTGAGAGAGAGAACTTTGAACTCATGTTTCTTATTGATTTCTTCTATGCATATCTATTTATCTATGATTTCTGTTCCATTGATCATGTCTGAGTAGATCTCTTATAGGTTTAGGGTTTTCTCAATAGGATTTCTCTGTATGATTTGATTGATTGATTTATCAGGATTCATTATCTTATTTGTTCTTCGCCTTAAGTTGTTCTCAATACTAATTCTAGATTCGCTACCTAGAACTTAGATCTTAGGATAATTAATTAGGTACGAGAGTGCGATTGATTACCTGATATAACTTAGGGTGAGCAATTCGATTATCTGCAAAGAGATTTGGTTTAATTGAATTGTGAACATATCAAACTTGCAGATTAAAAGCTCGTTTAAATCCTTAGGATTCGCAAAGAGATTTGGTTTTCTAGGAATTAGACTTAGATAGTTTTCGCAGCGAGAGTTGGCTAACTATATTATCGTGTTTGAGTTCAGGAACTGCGCTAAACTTGAATCCTGATTTATCCGTTTATTTGCATACCTAGACTTTCTGAGAAACACCCTAGACCTAGCTTTTTCCCATCGATTTACATATCTTGATTTAGTTATTGTTTTCTGCTTATATTAAACTTGACTTAGCGTAATTTGAATCTTATAATCTATTGAGTGATTTCTTGAGTTTTTGTGGTTCGACCCCTAACTTTACTACAACTACTGCGTCAGTACTTTTAGGGTATTAATTTGAGCATATCAAATTTAGCGCCGTTGCCGGGGACTCTAAAATCACCATTAGATTGCCGATAAGAATTTCGACTAAGTTGTTGGTATCGATCGATATTGAAGAGTATCGGTCGTCACCCAACGTTTTATTTTGTTTTTGGTTACTTACGTGCTTTGCTTAGTGTGTTTCAGGTGTGAATTTAGAACGTGCAAACAGGAAAGCAAAGAAGCCAGCAGAGATGAACAACACGATGATTCTGATTCAGGATGCTGCTGGAACTTTGAGAGACCAAGAGGGTCAGTTGTGCAACGAGAGAGGACAGCGTCTGGATGGAGAGGGGAACATCATTCCACCTGCTCCTGTTGTCGCTGGAAATATCATTGTCCCTGCAATTGCTGTGAATGCAGGGAATGCTGTGGCTGCTCGCGGTAGAATGATTGGTGAATACAACAGGCCTGATCAGTTCTATGTCAATCGATCAGCGATTCACCTTCCTGCTTTTCAGAGGGATGACTTTGAGCTGAAACCTGCATACTACACTCTTGTGGGTCAGCACCCTTTTCATGGTCTTTCTCATGAACATCCCATGGACCATATTGAGAGGTTTGAGGATTTGGTTACAAGCATCAAGTGCAATGGAGTGTCCTATGATTACCTCTTCTGCAAGCTCTTCCCATACTCTCTTGGTGGAGATGCAACTTACTGGTTGAAGCAGTTACCTATTGGATCGCTGAATACCTGGGAAGAGACGAAGAAAGCCTTCTTGAACAATTTTTTCGATGATGCGAGATCCGAGGAGCTCAGGAACAAGATCTCTCAGTTTTCTCAAGGATCAACAGAAGCACTCAAGGCTGCTTGGATACGTTTCAAGTCCTATCAGAGAGATTGTCCGCACCATGGGTTCACTCAGGTTCAATTGTTGGGTACTTTCTTCGGAGGGATTGATTGGAGGTATCATATGGCTCTAGACGCTGCGAGCAATGGAAACTTCTACACGAGGTATCCTGAAGATGCCTATTTGCTTATTGAGAATTTGGTTTCTAGCAACAGTACCAAGAATGCAGACATCGAGCGCAAGAAGCAAGTTGGTAACTTGGATTGCAGTCAGATTGCTGATGTGAATGCTAAGTTATATTCAATGCACAATTTGTTGATGGGCAAGCAGCAGAAGGCTGTTCGTTTTGCTGAAAAGGATGGATTGGAATTTGTTAACCACATTGATGGATTTGGATTTCAAGATCAAAGAAATCAACGCCCACCCACACCACCCAGAACTTATGAGAGCAAGCTTGAATCTATGCTCGAACAGATTCTTCAGGGACATCAGAAGATGGCAGTGAATTTCAACGGGAGGTTGGGTGCCATGTACACTGATCTGAATGGAAAAATCGAAACTCTCATTATTCGTCAGACGATTCTGGATACTCAGGTACAAAATGCAGCAATTGGCAAGGGACTGATAGATCATTCAAAGAACGAAGACGTCACTGCTATCGCCTCGCGGAGTGGAAGTGAGGTACTCCCAGGAGTGCAGAGGAGCTCAACTGAAAGAATTTGGTCAATCTTGCGAAGGATGACGAAGAGATTTTGGAAATCACCTCCATGTCGACCGATACCCTCTTGTATCGATCGACACCCGTCCAAGAATCTGTCAGGGATGTCTCGAATGAGCAAGCATCGATCGACACCCTCCTTGTATCGATCGAGACCCACCCAGATACTGCGAAGGAGTCACGTATGAGTGTTGCCAGACTTCGCAAGCCCAAGAAGCTGAATCCTATTCCTCAACACCTCCGAGCCCCCATCACTCCAAAGCAGCTGCGTGGCTTTGAAAAGATGGTACGAAGGATTCTCCACTCGTTCACTTTTGAAGAAGGTCTAGAGGGCTGGCCTCTGCTAAGTCACTTTAAAGATTGTAGAGAAACAGAGGAAGAGATTAAGGCACTCTTCATCAAGGCCAGTAGTACACCACCTCCGCTGAGGCAGTTGACCAAGAGGGAAGACCCAGTAATATTTTCGGTTGCATGCTCCATATCTGGAGTTGACTTCAAAGATTCTCTCGTTGACTCAGGGGCTAGCGGCAATGTCATGTCAAGAGAAATTGCACAGAGATTGGGAGCTGACATTCGATCTCCCATGTCAACTATCACATTCGCGAGCAGTGCCACCTCACTTCCATATGGAACAATCCCTGATTTGCTGGTTAACGTAGGAGATTGCCTGGTTCCTACTGATTTTCAGTTTGTGGAGATGAGCACACAATCTCGTACGCAGTTGATTCTTGGACGACCGTTCATGGCTACGGTTGGTGCCATTATGGACACACCCAGCAAGTACATCTCGTTCTCATACATTGACAATGAGGTGTACTACAAAGCCATCCCTAGAGGAACTTCCACACATATCTCCTGCATCACCGTTGTTCAGGAGAGACGTTGGTAATTGATCTCTTGGAAGAGCCTCCTGACGAGCCAACTGTCATAGACGTTTCGGTTGAACCGCCCAGCATTCCCAAGAAAGTTGTCAAGAAGGCTAAGGCAACAAGGAAGCAGACGAAGAGCAAAAGAATCGAGAATGTTCCCCATGTCACTTTTATCCCTCATAGGTGTGATGGAGACTCGATTGAGTACAAGGTAAAGTGCAAGGGAACCTCGAAACCATTCTCTAAGACTAGAGTTCTTCTTACTTCGGAGCTGAAAGAGAAAGGGAAGGAGGTTGTGGAGAGCATGTTGAGCAGAACTCTGAAGCTGGAAATGTCTAGCTGTGAAACTTGTCTGGGAGTAAGTTCTCAATTTTCTCCTGATTGATCACCTGAGCCGAAATCAAGCTAATGACTAAAAACTAGCGCTTGGTGGGAGGCAACCCACTGGTAAGTCTGTATATAAGTCTTTTGTTTTTGTTTTTGTTTTCGGTTTTATGTTTTGTGTCTTGTGTTTGGCGTGAATCAGTTACAGAGGAGTGGTATCGATCGACACCCATCTGGTATCGATCGACACCACATGCATCAAAGATGATGAGAAGAAGTTGATGTGTGGACCTAAGCCTGGTATCGCTCGATACCAGTGCTGTGTGTCGGTCGACACCCCTATCCCAATTCGGTAACTTCTTTTATTTTCACGCATTCATTTAGATGTTCTGATTTCTTTTACTCACTCTAGGCTGGATAACACTGGGGACAGTGTTGTTTAAGTCTGGGGGAGGTAGTCGATGACATTGTTTTTGTTTTTCTTAGAGTCATTTGTTTTTGAATCATTCGTTGTTTTATTGAGTCAAAACTTGTTGGAGATGATGATCTTATTCTTGATTCTATTGTTCTGACTTTGCTTTTAAGTGACCACTGTTGCAGAATCAGCTACAGACCGACTAATGAAAAATCCAAAGGCTGACCAGTCAACTAGAAGATATACATATTTCCTGCATAATTCTTTTAAAGCCTGAGCCAAATTTTTGCACTTCATCGATGTGGTTAGTATTCATAGAGCTTGATTCCTCATTCGTATCTGACAAAGGAACCCACGTGTTTTAAAATAATGGTATTTTTCTCCCTGTTACAAGTTAATTAATAAGATGCATTAAAAGATGAAATGATTTTCTTCTGAGTATAGGGTTAGGAAAATTTCCAGCGATCCCATTATTCTACTTTAGAGGGAATGATCACACAAAGGATTGGAAGCGAGGCTAGGATTTTCCTATGATGCCATTATTCGCCTACACCTTTGATTACTTTTGAGGAAAGAACCGGGAATTAGGTGGCAAACACCATCAATACTCGCGTCTCGAACCTTAATTTGTATATGCAAAGAATATGATAAGAAATAAGTCTGGGGAGAGAAATAATACCAGAAAGTGTTCAAAAGGGTGGTTCCTTGTCATGATATTGTATGGGAAAGAATCTAGAAGGTTCTTGGTATTAAACACAGCGATGAAACTGGCGAAGAGGGCTTGATTGAACAATGCTGTGAGATAATGTGTGTAGTCTAGGAAGCTGCGAATGTCTAAGGAGAAGTACATGGAGGTTAGATCAAAAAGCTGGTTAGGTAATATATGGAGCACTAAAGAAATTGGTCATTGCAATGTTTCAAGAACAGGTGAGTCTCTGTGTTTTCAAACCTCTTTCTCTGGTTTAGTCTTCTATTTGCTTAAGGGCAAGCAAAGGCTAAGTATGGGGGAGTTGATATATCATGGTTTTTACCCCTTTTAGACCATGATATAGGTCCTATTTATGGAGTCTTTCTAGTATTTTGGAGTCTTTTAGAGTCTTTTACAGGTTTAGCACGTTTGGAGCTTAATTGGAGTTTTTGGAGGATTCCGGAACATTTTGGGAGAAAATGAGCAGAGTCATGCAGAGACGTCAGAAGTTTGGCATCCGTTGAAGGCCTTCTCCCCAATAAATTGAGCTCAAATATGGACACAATATAGATCAATGGATTAGCTTTCATTTGGAAGTGGTTTGAGGCCATTCCAAAGGGGCGATCAAAATTTGTGCCAGTTTTCGTGAAGATAGTCCAGTCTGGCGAGCACAGTGTACTGGTGTCGACCGACACCAGTCCAGTATCGACCGACACCAACTGCAGACGGGAAAAACGTGATTTTACAAGTTTAAAGACTCTGCAACTTGGCCCAGAAGACTTTATTAATTACCAGAAGACTTTATTAATTACCAGAAGCCCAGAACGTGTTTTAACATTATATTTAGGGGTTTTAGCCACTTTTACAGAGGACGCTACATTCTACACATTATTCTATTCTGGTTTTTGGAGAGAGAGAGATTTGTGACAGGGTTTTTGGGAGAGACAACTTTGAACTCCTGTTTCTTATTGATTTCTTCTATGCATATCTATTCATCTATGATTTATGTTCCATTGATCATGTCTGAGTAGATCTCTTATAGGTTTAGGGTTTTCTCAATAGGATTTCTCTGTATGATTTGATTGATTGATTTATCAGGATTCATTATCTTATTTGTTCTTCGCCTTAAGTTGTTCTCAATACTAATTCTAGATTAGCTACCTAGAACTTAGATCTTAGGATAATTGATTAGGCACGAGAGTGCGATTGATTACCTGATATAACTTAAGGTGAGCAATTCGATTATCTACAAAGAGATTTGGTTTCATTGAATTGTAAACATATCAAACTTGTAGATTAAAAGCTGGTTTAAATCCTTAGGATTCGCAAAGAGATTTAGTTTTCTAGGAATTAGACTTAGATAGTTTTCGCAGCGAGAGTTGGCTAACTATATTATCGTGTTTGAGTTCAAGAACTGTGCTAAACTTGAATCTTGATTTATCCGTTTATTTGCATACCTAGACTTTCTGAGAAACACCCTAGACCTAGCTTTTTCCCATCGATTTACATCTCTTGATTTAGTTATTGTTTTCTGCTTCTATTAAACTTGACTTAGCGTAATTTGAATCTTATAATCTATTGAGTGATTTCTTGAGTCTTTGTGGTTCGACCCCTAACTTTACTACAATTACTGCGTTAGTACTTTTAGGGTATTAATTTGAGCATATCACAATGTTGAGATGAATTGCGGCCCGTTATCGGTGACGATTTCTTACGGGACTCCGTGTCGGCATATGATGTTTTTCCAGACGAACTTCTTGACATCGAGGGCATGGATTTCGGGGTATGACTCGGCTTCGACCCACTTGGTAAAGTAGTCTGTCATGACGAGGATGAATTTTTTCTGTGTGGTGGAACGTCGCAGAGTACCGATTATGTCCATTCTCCAGCGCATGAATAGGTATGGGGCTGTTGATGTAGTTAGCAGTTCGGTTGGGAGATGTATCATCGAGCCGTGCCTTTGACATTTTTTGCACTTGTCTACGAATTTATCACAATCTGCTTGCATGGTTGGCCAGTAATAGCTAGCCTTTTTTATCTTTAGGGCCAAGGAGCGTCCTCCGGCATGGTTTCCACCATCGCCTTCATGTATCATTTTTATGATCTCGTGAATATAGTCGCCGGACACGCATTTGAGAAGGACACCGCAGCACTCCAGCGGAATAGTCTGTCATGGATAAGTATGTATCGGGCAGCTTGCATTTTGAGTCGCCGGGCTGCCCATCTGTCGGCTGGGACTATCCCGTCGATGATATACATTTTGATTTCTTGTGTCCAGTCTGTGGGTGTGAGCTCGCTTAGGGGTTTGATGATTGTTGGCATGATGGTTCTTCGGTGTCGTCGCCGGAGTGATTTTGTGTTGGTTCGACGATGTGTTCGGTTTCATTGTTGTGTTCGTCGTCTGTTATCTGCGTTTGCCTTTGTCTATGTGGGATAGGCTCGGCAGCGGCGTAATCTTCGTAATTACGCATGCGAGTGGTGATATTGCATTCTTATATCTTTCCAATGCTCGGCTCGAGTATACTTTCAACTGGTATCGTCCTTTTGAGATGAGGATCCGAACTTGATGCAAACTCGGCAAGTGCGTCGGCCGGAGCGTTTCCCCCCCCCCCCCCCCCTTGGGATTTTGGTGAGATCAAAGTATTTGAACTCGGTGGCGAGTTTTTTCACGAGTTTGAGGTACGCGTCCATTCGATCGTTCTTTGCATTATAGTCTCCGCTTAATTGGCTGGCGACGAGCTGCGAGTAACAATAGGCTCGTATGCGAGTTGCGCCGATGGCCTTGGCTAAGCGGAGTCCGGCGAGTAGTGCTTCCTACTCTGCCTCGTTATTTGACGCGTTGAATGCCAGACAGAATGATTGTTCCAAGATTTCTCCGGTTGGAGACTGAAGTCGTATGCCTACTCCCGACCCTCGATGGGATGATGATCCGTCCACGTGGATGATCCATTGTTCAGTAGCTATTACGTCACTATCGACGAACTCTTGTGGTAGCTCGATAAGGAAGTCGGCGAGAACTTGCGACTTGAGGCTTGTCCGACTCTTATAATTGATATCATATTCGCTGAGCTCGATTGTCCATTTAGCGAATAGACCGGATTGGCTTGGACTGTGTAAGATTGTTCGGAGTGGCTGATCGGTTAAGACGGTTATAGAGTGTGATTGAAAGTACGGTCTAAGTTTCCGAGCAGCGATGACGACGGCGAGAGCAAGTTTTTAGAGTGTTGGGTATCGGCTTTCAGCGCCATCAAGTGATTTGCTTATGTAGAAGATTGGCTTCTGCTCGCCTCTGTCTTCCTGAACGAGGACTCCACTGACCGCCGAGGTTGAAATTGCGATGTAAAGATAGAGAGTTTCACCATCCTCAGGTTTGGCTAAGATCGGTGGAGTGGACAGGTACTCCTTGAGTTGTTTGAACGCTTCTTCGCATTGGTGGTCCCATTCTAGATGCTTGTTTCTGCGTAACAGCTGATAGAAGGGGAGACACTTGTCGGTAAATCGTGAGATGAACCTGTTAAGTGCGGTTATGCAGCCTGTCAACCGTTGGACTTCTCTTTTCGTTGTCGGGGATGGGAGATCGAGGATTGCGGAGATCTTCTTAGGATTAGCCTCGATTCCTCTTTGAGTGACGATATATCCGAGGAACTCTCCTGATGTCACCCCAAATGTACATTTAGTTGGATTGAGCTTCATGCCGTACCCGTTCAATATGTCGAAACATGTGTTGAGATGCCTGATATGATCCTTAGCGACGGGCGATTTGACGAGCATATCATCGATATAAACTTCCATGATTTTGCCGAGCTGGCTAGCGAACATGCGGTTGACAAGTCTTTGGTATGTTGCTTCGGCGTTCTTCAGGCCGAATGGCATGACTTTGTAGCAGTAAATGTCGCGATCGGTGATGAAAGAGGTTTTCTCGCGATCGCCTGGGTGCATGAGTATATGGTTGTAGCCTAAAAACGCATCCATGAAAGAGAGGAGTTCGTTCCTGGCTATAGCTTCGACGAGTCTATCGATATGCGGGAGTGGAAAGCTGTCTTTTTGGCAGGCTTTGTTGAGATCGGTAAAATCAACGCAGATTCTACATTTTCTGTTTTTCTTTTTAACGACGACTGGGTTTGCCAGCCAGTCCGGATACCGAACTTCCGTAATTGACCATGCTCCAAGCAACCGTTCGACCTCGTCATTGATGGCCTGGGCCTTCTCGGGTCCGAGCTTGCGCCGTTTCTACTTGATTGGTTTGAAGGTGGAATCGATGTTGAGCTCGTGACTTGTGATCTTTCGATCGATCTCGGGCATGTCGTTGATTGACCAGGCGAAGGTTGATACGTTCCTTTTGAAAAAACGGACTAGGTCATATTTGATCTCTTCATCAAGTTCGGCTCCGATTCCGACGCATCTTTCAGGATTGAATTCGTCGATGTTGATTTGAATAATTGTTTCTCGTCTCGGCAGATTGGGGATGTTGATGGTTTTCTTCGTGTTGATTACGTATGTGCGGGATGCTTTTCTCAACTTGCACTCGTTGATATAGCAAGTTCGGGACATCACTTGATCACCTCTCAGAGTAAAGATTCCGGACGGTGTTGGGAACTTTAAGCATTGGTGATAAATTGAAACGATGGCCTTCATCACGTATATCCACGGCGTTCCCAGTATGACGTTTTAGATGGCGGGCTTATCCAGGACTAGGAACTGGACCATCTGCATGACCCCACCAACATAAACGGGGATTTTTACCTTTCCCGCTGTCATGGTTTGTTCGCTCGAGAATCGTGTTAGTGGTTCGATGTTCGGCTTTATCTGAGCATCTGGGAAGTCCATGTTTCTGAATGTTTCCCTGAATATTAAGTTAACCGAGCTTCCGGTGTCAACGAGGACTCGTCCGACGGCGACATCTCCAAAAAGTATTTCGACGACTAGTGGGTCGTTGTGAGGCATATGCAGCCCTTTAGTTTCGGCTTCAGAGAAGGTGATCGGCGTTCTGCTTGTTGTAGTTTTGTTTTCACGTTGTGCGGCTAATGCCTCTCTACTATACTCTTTAATTTCCCGGACGGAATAGTTGCAAGATTCCAATGCTCCCATGATCATGTTGACGCGTTTCCGGACTTGGGGGGTGTGTGGGTTTTCCGTATGTTCCTCTCGATCTCGTTTTTGTTGACCTTCATTGGCAACGTCTTTTGCTCGCTCGGGATCTTTGTTCGGTCTGCTGTTGTCACGACGTCGTCTTCCGTTGTCGTTGCGGCGAGGTCTGCTCATAGGTCGGAACGCCCCTTCTGCCGGGACTTCCCATTTCTTATATTTCATCAGTAAGAAGTCATGTAGGTGCCGGCAATCTTCAGTGGTATGACCTTCACGATTATGAAAGTGGCAGAACGGAGCGGACTCGTTGTCAGACTCCTTAGAGTCGTCTGATCGGACCCATGTATTCCAGTTTTGTTGTGATTGGACGGCATTGACTGGTTGTTTTGGAGAAGCGTACTGCTTTTCCTTGACGAGGAGTTGCCTTGGAGGAGCGTACTGCTTATATTTCGCGGCTTCCTCCTCTTGCTCGAGGATGTAGATGTGCGACTTGTGCAGGATATCTTCCAAGGATTTCGGCCAATTTCGTTTGATTTCTTTATGAAAGTCGGACCGATACCAGGTTGCCTTGTAAAGGGCCTCTATCGCGGCTTCATCGTCGATTGTGCAATGAGATACCACCTCTTTGAAGCGGTTCATGAAATTGCATAGAGGTTCGTCGCTTTTTTGTTCGAGTGCCCAGAGGTCGGCATTCCTTGTTTTTTGTTTCATGAACATGGTAAAGCGTTTGAGGAATTTCGTTGGATTTCAGGCACCGTTAAGCTCGGGCAAGAGGTTCCGATGAAGATCGTTTTCAGGGGTGACCGGGTTTTGGTCGAGTATTCCGATCTGGTTTCTGAGTTCGGCTTGTGAAGCTAGCAGAGATTCGAACCGCTCTTCGTTCTTCATGGAGATTTCCGCGAGTTGAGCTGCCATGGCCTCTAGGAGCGTGGTTGGATATGCTAACGTCGGAGCTGTTTGCGTGACCTCCGGCGGGTTCGGAGGACTATCCTCTCCGGTAGGTAACAGGTCGGTATTCTTCAGGACGGTCCCGTTGTTTTTCTGATTGATGTCGTCGACGAGGATTGCTGGGATGTCTAATGGGTTCGTCATTGCCGAACTCAATCAATCGAGACCTATAAGTTCTGTTTTTATCGGTTCCCCACAGACGGCGCCAATTGTTGATTTGTATATCACACAAAGGGGTAAAACAGAGAACTTTGGTCGGAAACTCGTTTTATTGATTGAATTCGGCATTACAACAGAGTTTTGATGAAAAAGAACTAAGGAGACTAAAGAACTTGAGATCGGCGCTTGATGAAGCTCTCTCTCTGTTCTTCTGTCTATCGGATGATTGTGGATGCCTTCTTCGAGTTTGTCTCCTCCTTATTTATAGGATTTTGAGTCGGTTGTTTAAAAGAATATTTCTCTTTTGCATGCTCGGTTAGGAAAGGAAATATTCCGAATCCTCTCCGAGATAAGTAAATCTTCCGTATATCTCGGAAGTCGATTTTCACTCAGTCATTAATCGGACTGGGCCTTTGTTGGGCCATCCATTTCGGTAATAAACGAGCGGGCTTTGTTTTGGACTTTTAGAGTTCGGTCCGATAATCGCAAGTCAGTCTTCCTCTTGTCCGAACCGTCATAAACCGATACCGATCTCGGTTCGAACCGAGTTAAACCGGGAGAATGCTAATTCCCCCTCTAACAACCAGGTACTTCTGTATAATTCTCGTTTGCATTTGTTTCCCGGTAAATTGCGTTCGCGTTGGTCAGGTGCTTTCACAATCAAAGAAGTTCGACCACATGGTGCAATTGTCCTAACAAATCCTTCAGGCGAAGAGTTCACTGTCAATGGACAAAGGGTGAAACACTATTGGAGGTCAGCCGAGATTCCAGACGGACACATAATGCCTCTGGATGATGCACCCACTGCCTGAACGGCGGTACAGTCAAGCTAATGACGTTAAAAGAGCGCTTGGTGGGAAGCAACCCACTAGTAAGCCTGTACATATGAGTCTTTTATTTTTCCAGTTTTTGTTTTGTGATTTGCTGTGCCACGTGAATCAGATTCGGAGGCTCAGTATCGACCAACACCACTTGGTATCTGTCGCTACCGGTGTTAAACGCACATATTCTGAACCGACTCCCGTGTATCGATCGATACCACTTATGGTATCGGTCGATACTACCTCCCATGTAAGTTTTCTTTAAAACCCTCGGGATTTCCTTTCTTCCTCACCGCCTCCATCGTTCGATACATATCTCTAAACCCCTCCCCAAAATCACAACTCCTTCAATTCTCCACAGATTTGAGTGATTCAAGAGCTTAACCTTGTTAGATTTTAGAGCTCTCCCTGTTTCTATCATCTATTCATCCAATCTACAAGGTATGACACACTAATTCCTCTTTTTCCATCACAAGAACACAAGGTTTGGGTTTCATAATTTTTGGCTCTTTTCACTCGTTTTAGTGGGCAATGCTTGTTAGATAAGTGATTAGATCAGATTTTCGAACCCCCCTTGTGCTAGTTTGTTGGAATTTTGGAGGTTTTGGGAAATTTGAGATTCTGGTTCGATAATCGTCAGGGTATCGATCGATACCATGTTGGTATCGATCGATACTCTACGTGCATTAATGGAATTTTGAATAGGTTGTTGCTGGTTGTTGCTGTGTTGTTGGATTTGGTGCTTACTCTGTATTTGATGTGTTCTTTGCCTTTGATTGCAGATGTCTACTCGAAAGAGAACACGAACGGATGATGCATCAAGCTCCAACCCGCACCCAAAGGAGTTCCGCTTGTGCCAACGTGTCAAAATCTGGGATGGTTTACATTGGCGGAGAGGTGTAGTGATCGGACCACTACAGAGTGCAGATTGATGGAGCGTCAGAACATATTGAGCTTCCGCACACTTCCTTGCGCGAGATCCCACCACCACCAGTGGCACAGCCATCGTCACCACCCACTGCTCCCGCTGATCCTGTGGCTCCTACTGCCACAAGTCGAGCCCATTGGCCTAAGAGGAACGAGAAAGCCAAGATTCCTTGCAACAGAGTTTGGGATGGAACAGATAGAGAGATTGCTGAGAGTGAGGACTGCGTCTACAGGCCTATCTCTAAGTCTTGGGATGACTATGACACGTTGTTCTACAACGCTTGGCATAACGTTGATGTACAAACCACTCGATTTGTTGATCCTCACACCATGCGTCTCTTGGGTATCGACAGGGAACTCGGACGTCTGATTGAAAAGATTGGCTTGGGTACTATGCCTATGAGGCAGTATAATATGTTCCCTGGCTTGGTTCGACAGTCCGCGTCTACTATCAGGACAAGGTTCTCAAGGACGCACAGGAAGGTACCATGACCTTCATGATTCGAGGAGTGTGGTAAAGATTGCCACTCCCAGATCTCTGCGATATCTATGGTTTCCGCAGGGACTTCAGGAAGGTTGCTCTGCCTACACAGTTTCACGATTTGCAGGTTTTCTGGGAGCATTTCGGGAATGGAGCCTATTACTCCAAGACTTCCACTCAAATGGATGTGCGCCACCCAGTTCTCCGCTGCCTGGTTAGGATTATGAGCAACACCATCTTGTGCAAGATGGAGCCTAACAAAATGCGGCTGTCTGAGCTTTTTCTGTTCTTCATGGCTATTGGAGATATCATTGATGACGAGAACTATGAGTGGCCTGAGCTTGATCTCGAAGTCAAACTAGGAGCAGTCTTTGCCCATCATCTTGTCTCTCTGAAGACTAAACCATTATTGGGTGCCAGTCGCGGTGCAGCTCTGAAGACTGAGTCAGTGGGTAGTCTTCTCACTCCTATCTTCCAGCACTTAGGGATCAGTACAACAAGCTGTTCGATAGTCACCACACGCACTATCATGGATGAGAGACATCTGCAGAACCTTAGGTGGTTGAAGCCTGAGCGACGTTGGTGTTTCTCCAACACATATGGAGATTTCCTGGTTAAGCTCCCTAACACCGAGCTAACCGACATTGGTGACGATCCCGATCAGCTGCGTTTCGAGCCCGATCCGAGCCTGTTGATTGTTGCACCTCGCACTCGCCGAGGCCGAGGTTCTTCTACTAGCGCACCTGCTGCTGCTGAGGATGAGCCAGTATCTGACCTTGCTGGAGGTCGATCTAGACGAGCGTGCCATCCTCCATCTTCTGCGAGTATTTTTCCTCCACCACCTGCGACTCCTATGGATACAGACACCTTTCAGAGGTATGTGGTTGAGAGTTTCCAGAGTATCTGGAACGCCATCGCGACTCTTTCTCGGTGCGGTTGTATTGCACCATCTCGCCCACGCTCACCGACAGGAGAAGGACCATCTAACACCGCTGGAGATGATGATTCTGATGAGGATTAGTCCTCTGCTCTATCTGGTTCATTTTTCTTTTTCTTTCCTTTTTCTTTTTTTTTCTTTTCTTTTGAACTTTTGAGTCTGTTTTGTCAGCTTGTTTTGATTTTGAACTTTGTTGGATTATGCATTATGATATCTTGTTGCTTTTAACTTGTGTTTGAGTGTTCTAACAGTGCTAACCATACCACTTTCGGATCCTTCGTCCCAAATTAAGAGCAATATCTTGCCACTTGTCGTTGAGAAGAGATCACTGTATCGACTTACGCCTGGTATCGATCGATACCAGGCCGTGTGTCGGTCGATACCCATGTCCCCGATTGGTAACTTCTTCTTCTTTTAAATTCCACTGAGTCCTTTTGATTTCTTTTACCTTATTTAGGCTTAATAACACTAGGGACAGTTTTGTTCAAGTCTGGGGGAGGTAGTTGCTGACATTGTGTTTGTTTTTCTTAGAGTCAGTTGTTTTCGAGTCAAAATTTGTTTTTATTGAGTCAAAATTTGTTGGAGATGATGATCTTTTTCTTGAATTTATTGTTCTGACTTTACTTCTAAGTGACCATTGTTACAGAATCAGTTCTAGATCGGACTAATGAAAAATCCAAAGGCTGACCAGTTAACTAGAAAACACCCATGTCTCCAGCAGAGTTCTTCTAAAGCCTGAGCTAATTCTTTGCACTTCATCGATGTGATTGATGTCCATAGAGCTTGATTCCTCATTCATATCTGACAAAGGAACCCATGTGTTTAAAGTAATGGTATTTCTCTCCCCTTTTACATGTTAATAAATAAGATGCATTAAAAGATGAAATGATTTTCTTCTGAGTAGAGGGTTAGAAAAATTTCCAGCGATCCCATTATTCTACTTCAGAAGGAATGATCACACAAAAGTGGAACCGAGGTTAGAAAAATTTCCTGTGATACCATTATTCGCCTACACCTTTGATTACTTTTAAGGGAAGAACCGGGGATTCGGTGGCAAACACCATCAATACTCGCGTTACCTTTAATAAGTATATGCGAGAAAACATGATGAGAAATAAGTCTGGGGGAGAGGAAACAATACCAAAAAGTTTGAAAATTGGGTGGTGCTTTTGTCATGATATCGTATGGGAAAGAGTCTATAAGGTTCTTGACATTGAATGCGGCGATGAAGCTGGCGATGAGGGCTTTATTTGAATGATGATGTGAGATAATTTGTGGAGTCTGGGAAGCTGCGAATGTCTACGGAGAAGTACATGGTGGTTAGAACTGGAGCTGGTTAGGTGATATCTGGAAAGTTTGGGAAAAGGGTCAATGCAATGTTTCAAGAACAGGTGAGTCTCCGTGTTTTCAAACCTCTTTCTCTTGTTTAGTTTTCTGTTTTGCTTGAGGGCAAGCAAAGGCTAAGTCTGGGGGAGTTGATATATCATGGTTTTTACTCATTTTAGGTCATGATATAAGTCCTTTTTATAGAGTCTTTCTAGTATTTTGGAGTCTTTTCAGGTTTTAGGTACGTTTGGAGCATTATTGGGGATATTGAAGCATTTTGGAGCTTTTTGGAGCCAAGCAGAGATCATGTAGCCGAGACACCGATTTGATGCATGAGTATCGATCGATACACTTATGGTATCGATCGATACTTGTCGAAGAAACAGAAGGATCGCGACTTATCTGAAGATTTGAGAAACTGCAAATTGCCCCAGAAGACTTTATTATTTACAAGAAGCCCCAAAACGTGTTTTAGGTTATTTATTAGGTTTTTCAGCCACTTTGGCTATGACGCTTAATACACACTTTATTCTACTTTGTTTTTGAGAGAGAGAGAGCTTTTGAGGGAGACAAGTCTGAAACTCTGTTCGTCCGAGAGAAGATTTTGAACCCTTGTTTTACTCTCTTCTTTATTATTTATTCAAATATTTATTCAGTCATGTTTATTGTTTCAATCTCCATGTCTGAGTAGATCTCATGTTAGGTTTAGGGTTCTCATAAGGAATTTCTTTGAATGCTAGGTTGATTAGTTGTTTAGGGTTCATAATCTGAATTAGTTCTTCACCATAGGTTGCTCTCATAGGTAATTCTAGATTGATCACCTGGAACTTAGATCTTAGGTTAATCGATTAGGCACGAGAGTGCAATTGAAAAACCTGATAGAACTTAGGGTGAGCAAAATAACTATTCGCAAAGAGATTTGGTTTAGTTGTTTTGTGAATAAATCAAACTTGGACTAAAAGCTGGTTTATACTTTAGGATTTGCAAAGAGATTTGGAATTCTAGGATTTAGACTTAGATAATTCTCGCAACGATAGTTGGTTAATTATACTTTAGTGATTTGAGTTCAAGAACCGTGCGTATCCTGAACCGTGATTTGTTAGTTTATCTGCATTCATTGATTTCCTGAGAAATACCCTAAACCTATCTTCTTTCCAATCGAATCACAACTTGTTTAATTTACGTATTTGCTTTCAATTCCATTGATCACTTAGCTTAATTCAATTCTTAAAATCTATTGTGTGATTTCTTGAGTCTCGGTGGATTCGATCCCTAAGTATTGCAATCGACAAAGTTTTAATACTTTTAGGGTATTAATTTGAGCTTATCAGTTGTCTCAAAAGATTGTCTTCTATGACCTCCTGAGCTACCTCCAGATCTATGCGAACTACTCCTCCGCCTGACACTTGACTGAGAATTTTGTCTCCTCCTTTGCTCACCTCTTCCAACTGGGTTTCGTAATGTATCACGACTGAACTCATTCAAAGGGTTTCCATCATCATCAAGGTTAACACGATACACTTCTTCATCTTCTTGGCCCTCATGAACTTGAGTTTGAGGCATGTCACCACCATCGATGTATGAGTAACCATGGCTGACATCATATATCCGTCTCTCATTCATTATCTCTTCTCTTCTTTGTCGTGAGGATTGTTGTGGTTGCGAAAAAACATCGTGTAATACAAAACAGCGTTGCATCACATCCCAAAACTCAGGCGGTTTTCGGTTGAACTTACTAGTTAATTTGCACCCATATAATACAAAATATATATTATTTGTGTGTGTTTATGTTAGTATTAATAAATTTACAAAAAAGGATTAGGAGTTATTACCAACTCACGAGCTTTCCACCACTCGTCAAATGCATGAATCTCGGATGTCTCAGAATCAACCGAGATCTTGGTGAAACCCATAAGTTCCTTCCACTTTTTATACGTTTTTTTGAAGTCATCTAGTTTGTTTTTAAAAAATCCGTATTTTATATTCATGTTAAATGCTACGTTGAATTTATCAACCATATACTCTCGACCAAGGTGCGACGGATCCTTAAGAGTGTAATTATTTATGGAAATTGCATGATCAAACAACTCAATCAAAGTTTTTTTTTGTTCATTCGTCCATTTATGCTTCGGTGTGCTCTATAAATTTTAAAAATTTGTAGATTAGTTTAATTTATTTTCCAAAAACTATAACTTATATAGTAAAATGTATTTGCTAAAAAACTATAATAAAAATTTTACTTTTGTTGTTGTTTCAGAGGGAGCATTTGTGCCTCTTCGCCCGGAACTAGATGACATATCTGCATTTAACAATACAATACTATAAATAATTAAATCACTAAGATATTATAATAACATTTTATTTATAATATTGGTTTTTCATTGTTATATAAAATAACATATATTTAATTTATTAATGATCATTTCACGTGAATAAATTGAAACATAAATTATATATCTAATACAATCATAACCTTTTTTTATTTGTCGTTTACATGTGATTTTATTTACCCATAAATTATATATCTAATACAATCATAATAAACATTTACTCTTATATATATATATATATATATATATATATATATATATGTGTGTGTATGTGTGATATATGTATATAAATTAATAAAGGCGTCACGGGGAAGGCATGTTTGGCTATACCAAAAAAAAACAAAAAAAGGTTGTATTTATTAATGATGTTCAAAAACAAAAAGGTTGTATTTATTAATGATGTTCAAAAAACAAAGGTTCTATTTATTAATATATTCTGTTTTGGTGGAAACAAGAAAACTTTATTTTACTATGTAGATGCAAAAGCATAACTATTTGTTAGAGGCGTGTACAAATAATTATAAAGTAATTATAATAGATAAAATATTATAATTAAAATATTTTGTTAGTAAAACTATTCTTTTTAATATATATTAATAACGAGTTCATAAGAAGTTTTATCTATTTTTTATTAACATAAAAATCTATCATTTTAATTATCTGTAAAAGCTTGTTTTTTATATGCGTTAGAAATAGAAAGATTTTATGATGAGATAATAAACAAATTATGAGATAATATTATTGTCCCACATAAGGAACAAAAGATGAAATATAGAAAACTATTCTCCTATATCCATTACTCTTGATTATGTTTAAGATGGACACTAAATATTTTAATTACATATAATTTTAGGTTAATTAGTAAAGTAGGAGTGTTACAAACATATTTACATCTTCTTAAATAAAAAATACAAAAATTATTATTAATATTTTTTTAAAACAAGAAAAAAGTATGAAAATTATTTATCATCTAATTGTAGTTATTTATGGATACACGTTTTACATCAATTATAAAAAGTGATATAAATATTTGACATCAATTTTGCTTTTGTTATAAGTAAAACACTAAATGCTTCCGGTTACGTATAATTTTACTTATAATTTAGTGTATTTCATAGATGCATAATATGTTAATTAAAAGTAAAACACTAAATTATAACTATAAGTAAAACACTAAATTTTCAAACCTAATTATTTAAAATTTTAAAATTGGTACTATGTATCTCCTATAAGCATAGATAACAACAACTTAACTTGCTACTATGTTTGGGCGTGAAGAGTTTTACAATTTTTTTATATTTTAAATGTTGCATTATAATGTTAATCAGATATATATATATATGTATTATCTAACATAATATGTTTACAAAACAAAAATTGCATACTGTCGAGAAAAAAAATTGCTTGCTTGGTGCAAAGGAATTGGAGAATTTTTGGAGAGTATTTAGTTTTGGAGAGAATTTTTGGAGAATGTTTAGTTTTGGAGAGAATTTTTGAGGAGTTTTTAGATTTGGAGAAAAATTTTGGGTTGAGAGTGATTTATGGAGGAAGTGGAATTTTATAGAGTTTTTATTTTGGATTTAAAAAAAAAAATCAGTGAACCACAACGAACCACACTTCAAACGCACTCATTCCCCTACTTTTCTCCTTCTTGTGCGGAACCTGTCTATTTTTCCACTATCTAACTTTTTTTTTTTTTTTAAATATCAACTTGTGTTGTTTTCCCACGTGAATGGTAACTTCATTGGTAAACCACAGTGTATTCAAACTAAACATTCACAACCATAGTTATTTTGTTAATTATTTTTGGCTTCATGGTTATCTACCAAATTCACTCAAAAATAGTGATAATAGTATGAAGAATTTAGAAGACACATAATAAACATTAGCAAATTTGTCTATTCAAATTAAATTATAATTTTCTTTATGTTATCATTTAGGTGAATTTGATGAACTAGTAAAAACATAAAAATTAAGAACGAAATTGGAACACATCACCTTTCTAGGGTTTTTTTTTACTAAACTTTTGTGAGTTGAGTAAATATAACCCTAAGACAATGTTTTCGTTGTCCCAAAACCGATACCGATAAGAAAAAGGAAATATGGATATATTATGTTTTACAGATTGTTCAATTTCTCATAGAAACTACAAAGTCAAACCGGATCACAAATTCACAATCCTTTGGATTATAAATATTGTTGTGTGCAGAGATCATTCAGAAACAACCTCACATCCTTTGAATCAATTTTTAACTCTTTCTCAACTCTGTCTTTGAAGAATCGTTCATGAACCTCCTTGAGAACTTTCAAAACATTCACCAACGATCCATCCTTCCGACTCTCGTATCTCTTCTCCTCTGCATAAGATTTCAAGTACTCCACATCGCCTCTTGTTTTTTCTCGGAAATAGTTGTACTTGGTGATCTCTAGCAAGTTCCTCTTATGATTAGGCCAGACTTGTGGAGTATCATCCACAATCACAACTCCAAACTCATCAACCAACAAAAGATCAAGCGTCTTTACATAAGGACTCTCTTCTCTGGTCATGACTCGATCTCCAAAATATACTTTCTCGGGATCAATCAGCTTCAAAACGGTCTTCGCGTAACCACGATCGCCCATTGTGTAAACATACTGATAACACCGTATATTTACCCGTTTTGCTATATATTTTAGAACACTTTAATAAGTGTTCCACTTGGTTTTCTATGTTTTTATTACGGTTTTCGCATGTTTGCGGTTTTAAGACTCTTTTCAGGTAACTTGGGATTAAAGAGTGCATTTCGGAGCAAAAGTACGTTTTTGGATAAACTTGGACCGTCAAGAAGTCTTGCGATCAAAGAAGACCTTTTCACCGTCTGATCATCACCAAATTTGGATAAAACAAAGTAGAGACAGCCAGTTTTTAAATGCAATTGGATTGGGACAATCCAATGGTTGGATCCTAAAATATACCCGAAGCACTGTAGACCGATGAAGCTGCCCGAAGAAGCAGTTCACCGCGGGTCAAGGAGACGGACCCGCGGCCAAGCACTGTTCCACCGCCCCTGGAGCCATTCCACCCGGGGCCAGGACCCAGTTCGCCAAGGCCAAAGAAGACGGACCTGCGGCGAAGCCTATTTCCGCCCAAGATGATCCGTTTCTTCACTCGAGGCCAAAACCGTCTTTTCCCGTCAAATCCTAAAACGACATAAGCTTGTTGAAGACCTATAAATACTTGTTTTAGACAGAAATATTGTGAATCAAACCATAGACACATTCTACACACTATTTTTCTTTCATTCTTGTATTCTTGCATCGAGATTTTTGGGATTGGTGAGGAGGTTTCTCACCGAGGTTAGTTCTTGTTCGTGAGGCTTCTTCACCAATTTTATGCTTAATTTAATTATGTCTTTTCCAGTATGTGCGAGTAGTTTAGATTGTTGGGTTTAAAAGATTATCGAGGAGAATTCTATGTTCGATAAGGATTTCACTCAGTAAACCCTAGCCGATTTCTAGAGCTCTTCTTGTGGAAAGTTGTTAATGCATGAATCTAGTATCATGAACTAGAGGCTGATAGGGGGAGTTTAGAACCACGGAAGTGTTGCATCTAATCACCAGCAAAGTTCATCTACAAAGCGTGCGCGTCGTAAGATTTCGAAAGTATACTTACGGAGTGTTGTGAACCTATGGACCAACTAGCATATCACAATCGTAAGACGGAAGCTACTGGTCGAGTGAATAGATTGTAGTGCGTAGGTTATACGGAAGTAGACTACGTCATTATTATGTCATGTTCGCAGAGTTATAATCTAGAAACACCGGTTACTAATGAGGTAGGGGCCGTTTGAATGAATTGAGCATACCCCAAGATATTCCTCTCGACCCAACAACGTTTTAGAATAAGTTACAACCGTCTTTAGTAGTATAGTTTAGCAATAGAGTCCGTAGAAGTAGTTTAGTCATCGATTTCATTAGGTCTAGGTTAGTAGTCAATTCTCTTAGGTATTAGGTTAGTCTTAGAATTTCTTAGGATGGGTTTAGTTTATTTTAGCATTAGTTTAGTAGTTGAAATCCCCTTAGCTTAGGTAGTGGTCGATTTTCTTAGATTAGATTAGTAGAAGTTTTTCGTTTTTCGTTCTTTACAATTCTAGCTACAAAAACCCTATAAAAATATATTCGTTGTAGGTTTATTTACTATACAGTGTCTAAGATCTCATAGAACAGCACCCTCTCCATGTGGATCGATACATCAAGTACTTTCAACGCACATATGTGCACTTGTAGGCTTTAAGATTTATAAATTTAAGACCTGAAGTTTCGGATACGAATCCGAGTCGCATCAAGTTTTTGGCGTCGTTGCCAGGGAGAAATCGCTACAGCATATATCACACCTTAGAAGTTAGTAAAACGACTCTGGAACAAACTTTTGCTATTTGATTTTTGGTTTTGTTTTTCTTCGTTTCAGGTTTTGAAACATGAACTCGCCTCTGGAGCGAGATTGCTACTACGAGCGGGGTTACTATGACCCATCTTGCGCTCACCACTGTCACGACTCACATGCTGTTTGTGATTCGTTCTACATGGACCGGAAACCGGCACCGACCAACTACTCTCAAGGAAGCCACGAGCCTCCTTACTACCGAGACGAGCCTTTTGCGTCTCCCGTTGTCAACTCTAGACAACGTTCATACCATCAACACCATCAATTCTCGGACCAGCACGATGAAATCTTAGAATTCTCGTTTGAAGCGAATAGAAGACGCCATCAACAAAACCATCGAGTCCCAGGCCAAGTTCGGAGCCACTTTAAATGAGAGAATAGATTCCATCTCCGTCCAATTCAACAAGAAGTTCGATGACCTTACTGCCCACGTCAAAATCCTTGAAGAACAGACCCTTATAGACGCTACAACACTAAACGAGAGGATGGAACTCGTTGAAGAAGAACAAGGAAGATAAAAGTTCGATATCCGGAAAGCCAATGATGGGGTACGTACTTTGAACTACAAACTTGATGATTTGGATAACTCCGTCAATGACAACAGTAACACCACCTACAACTACACCCTCGAGTTGTGGGAAGGAGTAGGAGAAGATAAGGACAAAACAATATAGCTCGATTTTACACTAAACCAACTCATTTATGCTTTTGACGAAGTAGAAGAGAAAGTGGAGAAACCATATAAAGATCATGAGGAGTATGATACAACACTTGAAATACATGTTCCTAACCTAGAGGAGAGGCCAAATGACTCCCATGAACCAGAAAACACCAAAAGAGATGAAGAAGACGACGAACCGGTTAAGTCCCATGGACTCCCCTCACCACCAGCGCGAGCTCTCCGGCCGCGACCAGCTCTCCCTCCGCCGCGCCTCCGTCAACCGGACCCGCGGCCAGCCTTCACTCCACCGCGCCTTCGCTCCTCGGACCCGTAGCCAGCTCATGTTCTTCTCCCCCTGAACCGTTCGAATCCCAAACGCTCTTCTTTGAGCAAGCTGCACTCTCTACTGATTCTCAAGCCTCAACATTAGCCTACAACCAACCAAGAACAAGACTTCATTGAACCGTGCAACATAGTTTTATCGGCCCAATCCTCCAATGAAGTCGAACAACAATAGTTCGAAGAAGAAGACTCGAGGTTATTCTTTCGAAAATCAGATTTCAGCTCATTGAGTGACTCTGACCTTTTACCAACACCTCCACCAAGTCCAATACCGAAAGAGCCAAGGACAGATTGCATCGCCCGAGAAATATTGATCGAGTTTAATAGATTTGTGAAATCAATACCGATGCACACCTCCTTCGAAGAAGTTTGGGGAAAATGACCTATATACGCTTTCTTCCACAACAACAATAAGAGCAAGGAAGACATTCACGCCTATTTCATGAGAGCGAGACGTTCAACAACACCCTATGCCGCTTCCCATGCTATCCGAATCTACCGTCCTAAGAAGTACCGAGAGTACCCGAATAAGATAAGCCGAGAGAAGTTAGAGGAATTCAACAACATGGTTCATAATCTACTTAGAGGTACTACTTTTGCTAGAGCTTACATGGATCATATGATTGGCCATTTATTTTGTGAAAGCAAGGAGTCCATAATGGAGATAGAAAATCTTTTCGACAATGCCATGAACGGAAAACCCGTTAGGAATCTCCACAAAATCGAAGAACAAGGTTAGTTCCTTATCATTTGTACCAACCGTGGAGTTGAATTTAAGAACGTTCTTTGTGATTCTGGAGCTTGCTTGAGCATCATGTCAAAATCGACCGCAAAGCGCATCAGTATTAAGCACGTACACCGTACCCGGACAAAAATCAGCATGGCCGACGAGACTTGTGCCACACCAAAAGGGCCCCGAGACATGCCAATAAGAATCGGAAATTGCATAGCCCCCGTCGATTTTTACATCGTCCAAACAACGAAGAAAGATGCAACACCGATAATTCTAGGATGGCCGTTCTTATCAACCGTTGGATCTATCATGGATTGGACAAATCGACGTGTTTCATTCGCTAACATCGACAAAGACGTGTTCTACACTGCCATACCACTCAAAAAAGAGAAGAAAGACGGTCTAGCACGATGGATCTCTAACTTGATCTCGATCCCGATCCACGAACAAGCGATGATTCACATGACGAGGAAAACAAAAGAAGATCAAAGAAGACTTCTCGTAAGACGTTGTCTTTCTACGACTAAGCTCACCTCGATACCAACGTCGAGCTAAGCGACTTTAAACAAAAGCTCTTAATGGGAGGCAACCCATTTTAGATACGTTTTTCTTTCTAGTTTTTCTTTCTTTTTCTACTAACTTTTTATTTTCTTAGTTTTCAGTTTTCTAAAAAAACCAAAAATACAAAAATCAAAAATACAAAAACCGAAAAGACAAGAAGATGGAGACACGGTTCGGAACTGCTTGGTCCAGCCCAGACCGCAAGAAAGGAATTGACCGCAAAAGAAGCTCGGCCGCGGCTGCACAAGCCAGACCCGCGGCAAGCTAGCCCTTGGCCGCCGTCATGATCAACGGTTCTGTGGCCAGCCTGCAATTGGCAGCGGCTGCAGCCTTTTGACCCGCGGCCAGCCCACTGACGATCCCGAACGATTTGTTTCGATCCTTGATCGATTCAAAACCCATTCCCAATCATCCCCACATCGACTCCCATCACCATATCATCATCTACCATCCCTAAATCACCACCATTATATTCGCAAATCCATTCCCCGACCGCATCCAGGTAAGTTTTCTTTTTTCTTAAACTTTTTCAATTATTACATACATCTATTATTCGTCCTTACCCGATTTATTTCACACTAAGGACAGTGTGATATATTTCTGGGAGAGGATTTCATCCCTTACTAACCACCACTTCTTTCATTTGTGTTTGCATTTTGCATTTTTGTTTTTCTTAAAAAAATTCAAGTTTTTCGAAAAGCGTAGGAATACGTTTTGAGGGAATGATGAAAGAAATCCATGACGATAACTGACCAGTGTGCTTCTACCCTATCTCTTAGTAACACGCTCTTTCGTAATTTGGTTCTAGACTAGGCGATAGCTAGAGTTTCTGTTAATGCAAAATTCCCAGAGGAATTTAGACCGTAGAGATTCTCTAGGATGAAATATGCTAGCTCTATTTTATTTGGTCTTAATCTTGACTTAATTTTCTCATCAAAGGTTTAGGCAAAGATAACGAATCTTACATTCATGACGTACTTTTACCTTTTACCACTCTTTGTCGTACATGAATGGACAACTCATCTTTAGTTGGTATCCCACCCGAAACTTAACCATTGTTCAAACCTCATGCAACTTTCTTTGTGTCTTATGTGCAAATATGTGCAAAAACATCGGAGAGGGAGGAACGACACATCTTTCAGTCACTAATGACGAAGACTATACGCTATCGGTGGTGATGAATTCAACAAAGATGTGAGCTTGGTTATGCCTTGGAAAAACTCAAAATCATGGTAAATTTCCGTGCCCCTAAGACTCTACTTCAATAAAAAGCGTTTCCCCCTTTCAAAAAAAGAAAAGACCGAAAATAAGTGAAAGGGAAAGGAAACAAAAGCTTTAAAAGAGTCTAGGTTGGTCGAAATACTTATGAGGCATCCATGGTTCGTTTGTGAGAAGTCTGTCATTCTGAGCCCACTGAAAATTCTAAGTCTGGGGGAATGACATAAAACTTCTGTTTTCGGAAGAAGGATGAAGTGCAACACTTTTACGCAAGAGGAAGTGAATGGAAGTTGTAGTGATCAATAGGTCCTTCTTCTCTTACTGTTTTGCATAATATCTCGCACCCTCCGGTAAAATTACGGTAACCCGAAACACTCTTAATTTCACCTCTAAATGCCTTTAATACCTAACCTCGATTGTCTTGGTTTAATCCTTTTGATGAGAAACTCACGCCTATACTTAATGAATTTAGAGAGTTAGTTGACCTGATTTTTGGATTTTGAAAGTTTATATTTCGTATGACGGATACCGTGGACTAGTGTTACGGAAACTTCTAGTGAGAATCTTCTAGGCTAGATTGCGATTGATGTAGTTCGATGGTTATGGTTTAGAAGGACGGTCTCTAAGATTTCTAGTTTCCGATGATTTTCTTTTGATCATTTCCAAGCTTGAGCTTTGTCTTGTTTGAGGACAAACAAGGTTTAAGTCTGGGGGTGTGATAACACCGTATTTTTACCCGTTTTGCTATATATTTTAGAACACTTTAATAAGTGTTCCACTTGGTTTCCTATCCCTTAATACGGTTTTCGCATATTAGCGGTTTTAAGACTCTTTTCAGGTAACTCGGGATTAAAGAGTGCATTTCGGAGCAAAAGTACGATTTTGGATAAACTTGAACCGTCAAGAAGTCTTGCAATCAAAAAAGACCTTTTCACCGTCTGATCATCACCAAATTTGGATATAACAAAGTAGAGACAATCAGCTTTCAAATTCAATTGGATTAGGGACAATCCAATGGTTGGATCCTAAAATATACATGAAGCACTGAAGACCGATGAAGCTGCCCGAAGAAGCAGTCCACCGCGGGTCAAGGAGCCGGACCCGCAGCCAAGCACCGTTCCACCGCCCCTGGAGCCACTCCGCCCGCGGCCAGGACACAGTTCGCCGCGGCCAAGCCTATTTCCGCCCAAGATGATCAGTTTCTTCACCCGAGGCCAAAACCGTCTTTTCCCGTCAAACCCTAAAACGACCTAAGCTTGTTAAAGACCTATAAATACTTATTTTAGACAGCAATTTTGTGAATCAAACCCTAGACACATTCTAGACACTATTTTGCTTTCATTCTTGTATTCTTGCATCGAGATTTTCGGGATTGGTGAGGAGGCTTCTCACCGAGGTTAGTTCTTGTTCGTGAGGCTTCTTCACCAATTTTATGCTTAATTTAATTATGTCTTTTTCCAGTATGTGCGAGTAGTTTAGATTGTTGGGTTTAAAGGATTATCGAGGGGAATTCTATGTTCGATAAGGATTTCACTCGGTAAACTCTAGCGGATTTCTAGATCTCTTCTTGTAGAAAGTTGTTAATGCATGAATCTAGTATCATGAACTAGAGGCTGATAGGGGGAGTTTAGAACCACGGAAGTGTTGCATCTAATCACCAGCAAAGTTCATCCACAAGGCATGCGCTTCGTAAGATTTCAAAAGTATATTTACGGAGTGCCGTGAACCTATGGACCCACTAGCATATCACAATCTTACGCACGGCCAGAGACGGAAGCTACTGGTCGAGTGAATAGATTGTAGGGCGTAGGTTATACGGAAGTAGACTACGCCATTATTCTGTCATGTTCGTGGAGTTATAATCTAGAAACACTGGTTACTAATTAGCTAGGGGCCGTTTGAATGAATCGAGCATACCCTGAGATATTCCTCTCGACCCAGCAACGTTTTAGAATAAGTTACAACCGTCTTTAGTAGTATAGTTTAGCAATAGAGTCCGTAGAAGTCGTTTAGTCATCGATTTCATTAGGTCTAGGTTAGTAGTCAATTTTCTTAGGTATTAGGTTAGTCGTAGAATTTCTTAAGATAGGTTTATTTTCTTTTAGCATTAGTTTAGTAGTTGAAATCCCCTTAGCTTAGGTAGTGGTCGATTTTCTTAGATTAGATTAGTAAAAAATTTCCATTTTTCGTTCTTTACAATTCTAATTACAAAAACCCTATAAAAATATATTCGTTCTAGGTTTATTTACTATACAGTGTTTAAGGTCTCATAGAACAGCACCCTCTTCATGTGGATCGATACCTCAAGTACTACAACGCACATATATGCACTTACAGGCTTTAAAGTTTATAAATTTAAGACCTGAAGTTTCGGAGACGAATCTGATTCGCATCACATGGAGAACATCTCGTTGGCTTCTTTAAGAAACTCGTGAAGAAAAGGTCTTAGCTTTATCAAAAACTCGCTCGAGTGGCCACGGTTAAATCTCCATAGATCTTCTCTTGAATCAACTTCTCCGATTAGATACTTTTCTTTTTCGGAAAGCATCAAAACCATAACGGTGTGGAGAAGCGTGTGGTCCAAGTCAAGTACCAAGTGAAGCTTCTTGTCGTTGAGGCAAGTGACTTGTGTTGTGAGTAGCTTCGTAACCGCAACGGCTTCGTGGCTTAACTGTAATCCGTCAACCAGATAGTCGAATGCTTGGCCTTCGTGTCTCTCCACCGTGGATCTGCAGTTGCAACAGATTCCGTAACGAACGAAGAAGTGACCACAACTAGTAGACGACGACGATGGATAATTGGTCACTTGTTCGATCTTTCGCCTTTTGGATTCTGGTTCTAGTGAAAGATTTTGAATCAGAGACATACTGTTGATTCGATGATCAGTAAAGCTTCGGATGAACTAAGAAAACCCAAAATCTATCGATGGAAACCCTAGAGAGAAGGAGTCGACTGTGATAATGATTTGTACATATTGTTGAGTGATGCCTTGTATCTATTTATAAAGGAAATTTGGAAACGCTCACGAAATTTCCTTTTTCGAAATGTTAGTATACACACGTGTGCAGATTCGTTTTGTTGGTACGTATGGGATTGGGCATAGCACGACAAATAACAACAACATAGCACTTTTTGCGATTTAAGATTTTATGAGCTTCGACAAATAACAACAAATAACAACAACATAGCACTTTTTGCGATTTAAGATTTAAAATAGTTTAGGATGTTAGAGTTAGATTTTACGATTTTAGGTTTAGATGAACATTGTAGCATCCCTAATTCAATTTTGAGGTTGAAATTGAATAATTAGAAGTTTGGGGTTAATTCGCGAAAAATCAATTGTTCTGGGTGGGTTTAATTGATAACTTTGGGAGTTTGGGGTCAAAAAAAGAAATAGATCCCACACACATATGTTTATATGTGCGTATGTATCTCCCTCTACGATTAACCTAGCCGTCGACTGCTGCAAGAGAAAGCTCGAGTGGGTGACCGCCGTGAGCCAAGCCGGGACGCGACCTCCTCTCCTCCACGGTAAGAAACCTCTCTCTCCGTAGTTAGTTCTCGCGTGCGGGGTTGTGCGTGATGAAGGTCGGGATTGTGGATCGGGTTGGGCGGTGGTGAGCTTCGGTGGTGGGCGACGGTGCGTGGTTGGAACCGGGATTGGGCCGTGGTTGAGCTTCCGCGGTGAGCTCCGGCGATGAGCACTCGCCGGCATGTGAATTTGGGGTCGTGATCGTGGATCGGGCTAGGCCGTGGAGAGCTCCCGCGGTGAGCTCCGGCGGTGAGCTCCGGTCGGGTTGGTGGATCGGGGTTGAGCCGAGGTGAAGTCCGGTGGTGAGCTCCGGTGAGGCGTCGCTGCTCCGGCTATGGAAGTCGACGATGGAGTCGACGACCGGTTTAGACTGGTTTAGTAATCGTATCGTTTAATCAGATCGAGTTGTTCGATTGGTTTTGATTATTTTATTATTTTGTTATTTTAGGTGATTTAATTGAAGGTTATTCATCCCGGGGAGTTCTAGAAAATTGCTGAATTTTCTCGTGAAACTTTCTGTGCGGGAATAAGGTGAGTGCAGGACCATAGGCGTAATTAAATAATTTTGATAATTGGTGTGATTTCGTGATTATAGGCCGTTTACGATCTCGGAGGGTCTAGATCGAGTGTTTCATGAAATGTTTGATTTATTCGGTATTTTCGTGATAATCTATATTAATTATCTTAATTATTTGTTAGCCTGTAGATGGGAGGATTGCCTCACTAAGTATTTATCGAAATACTTATGCATCTCTTATATTTTAATTGATGCAGGAAAAGAGAAAGTGTGACCGTGGGATCAGGGCGAGGAAGAGGGGGTGATCTAGACTTGTCGTTTATTTGATTATTTTATTTAATAATTTATGATCTTGATTAGTCGGATTTATAATCTTGAACCGGAAATTATTTGGTGAGGTTTAGTTATTATTATTTATGGGAATTTTAATAATTAATTGCAAAAAAAAAAAAAAAAAAAAAAAATGGGTGCGGTTGTTTCAATTTGGTATCAGAGCGTTTACGGTTCTAGGACGGTTTTAAAAAAAAAAATTTCCCGCTATTAGAACTGTCTATGGGAGTTAGTCAATTGTTGAGCTTGAAGTTCTAGATCATCCTCTTCGAGCCTTCAATGAGATTCCACGGTAAGACTCGTGTTTGTTTTACTATTGCTGTTGTCAATTAGTAACAAGTGGTTATTGCAGATGGTTGATTCTGATAGCGTTGGGCAAGGTCTCAGAGGTCGGGGTGGTCGCGGCGGCCGTGGTCGGGGCGGCAGAACAGGCCGTGGCGGCAGAGGTGGTAGAGGTGGTAGAGGTGGCAGAGCAGCTGCGAATGTGACGCAGAGTGTCACGGTGGAGCAGGGGGCGTATGATCACGCCGAGGGGGAGGGTCAGTCGGAGCCAGCGGCCGTGTATGGTGCGATGCCGGCGCCGGGTGGTGCTCAGGCTGGTGCGGGCCCGAACCCGATGGCGGCTGTTTTGGGCATGTTGGCCCAGCTCTTGGAGAGGTTACCTGGTGTGGTACCGGCTCCAGCTCCAGTGGCGCCACAGGGGGTTGCCGCGATGCCGGGTGTTGTTGCTCCGGGAGTTCCGGGAGTGGTTGCTGAGGCCGAGCCAGTGGTTCCGTCGTACCTGAGGGTGATGGAGCATATGCAGAGGTTGGGCACCAAGTTTTTCAGTGGTGGTGCTCGACCGATTGAGTCTGATGAGTGGAGGTCCAGGTTGGAGAGGAACTTCCAGTCGATCAGATGCCCTGAGGAGTATAGGGTTGACTTGGCGGTGCATTATCTGGAGGGAGATGCACATGAGTGGTGGCAGGGTGTTGCTGCGAGGAGGGCGGGAGTAGTGTTGCCTTGGGACGAGTTCCGGAGGGAGTTCGATCTCAAGTATTTTCCGCGGGAGGCTCGCGACAGGTTACAGGCGGAGTTTCTGTACTTGTCACAGGGGATTCGTTCGGTCCGAGAGTACGAGGCCGAGTTTAACCGGCTGAAGCGGTTTGCTGGCCGGGGTGCAGATACCGAGTATGAGTTGATTGGTGCTTTCATGCGAGGTATGCGTATCGATCTCAGGAATCGGTGCATAGTCCGCAAGTTCGAGTCGGTATCCGAACTGGTGGAGTGTGCAGCGCAGCTTGAGGAGGGGATGAGGCAGGAGGCTAGTTTAAAGGCTGCAGTACCAGAGGCTCCGCGACGGCCTCAAAGTCAGAGTGTTGCTCCGAGCAAGGGCGGTAGGTCTGGTCAGCAGCAGGGACAGAAGAGGAAGTGGGAGGATACTTCCAGGGAAGCGGGTTCTGGGCCACGTTGTTTCGGGTGCGGAGCCCATGGACATCGCGTGGCGGATTGTTCTCGAGGGGGCCCGGTGTGCTTTCATTGCAAGGAACCCGGTCACCTCAGGAAGGATTGTCCGAAGTTGGCTCAGCCGTTTGTGAGGATCGAGGCACCGCCTCCGAAACGGGCCGCAGTGGCACCGAGGGTGTTCACCATAGGCGCGGAGTCAGGCGAGGCGAGCGGCAGCAGACCGATTACTGGTTAGTTACCTTAATTATGTACTTGTTTTATTGTAATTTCAGTTACTCGCTCTGTAATTGGTGTTTGCTATTTGCCGTGAATCCTTTTCGTGCTTAGGGACCCTTAATGTGGCTGGGGTAGAGTCACATGTGTTGTTTGACTCCGGAGCGTCCCACAGTTTTGCCACACCGGATTGGGTGTCGGGGAGCGGTATCCAAGAGTTGTGTGGGGACCACTCGGGTGTGGTGAGAGTTGCTGGGGGTCGCTTGTTGAGGACTCAGGCCTGTGTGGAGAATGTTGATATTCTTATCGCCGGAGAGCTGATGCCAGCGGATCTGATAGTGTGCCCAGTGGAACTCTATGACATCATTTTGGGTATGGACTGGCTGGGAAAGTTCAAGGCTCATTTGGATTGTCACCGGGGTCGTGTGGTTTTCGAGCATGCTAACAGGAGACTGGTTTACCAGGGAGTGAGACCGGTGCCGGGAGGCATCGTCGTTTCCGCGGTTCAAGCAGAGCGTTTGATCGAGCAGGGTTGTGAGGCCTATTTGGCTACCATTTCGATACCTGGGGAGGTTGGGGAGTCAGCGGTGCGGGATATTGAGGTAGTCTGGGAGTGCGAGGATGTGTTCCAGCAGTTGAGCGGGTTACCACCATCCAGGTCGGACCCTTTTACCATTGAGTTAGAGCCGGGGACGACCCCGTTGTCTAAGGCTCCTTACAGGATGGCTCCAGCGGAGATGGCTGAGCTTAAGAAGCAGCTCGAGGAGTTGTTGGAAAAGGGTTTCATTAGACCGAGCAGTTCTCCGTGGGGTGCACCGGTACTGTTCGTCAAGAAGAAGGATGGGAGCTTCCGGTTGTGCATTGATTATCGGGGGCTGAACCGGGTTACTGTGAAGAACAAGTACCCATTACCGAGGATCGATGAGTTGTTAGATCAGTTGCAGGGTGCTTCGTGGTTCTCTAAGATTGATTTGGCATCGGGTTATCATCAGATCCCGATAGCGGAGACGGACATCAGGAAGACGGCTTTCAGGACGAGATACGGGCACTACGAGTTTGTGGTGATGCCGTTTGGGTTGACGAATGCACCGGCTGCGTTTATGAGGTTGATGAACGGCGTGTTCCAGGAGTATCTGGATGAGTTCGTCATCATTTTCATCGACGACATTCTAGTGTATTCGAAGAGTCCTGAGGAGCACATGGTTCACCTGAGGAAAGTTCTGGAGAAGCTACGGGAGCAGAAGTTGTTCGCTAAGCTGAGCAAGTGTAGTTTCTGGCAGCGGGAGATCGGATTTCTGGGGCACGTCGTATCTGATCGTGGTGTTTCAGTGGATCCGGAGAAGATTCGCTCGATTGAGGAGTGGCCGAGACCGAAGAATGCCTCGGAGATTCGCAGTTTTCTGTGTCTGGCGGGTTATTACAGGAGGTTCGTCAAGGGGTTTGCTAGTATGGCGCAGGCCATGACCAAGTTGACCGGGAAGGACGTTCCTTTCGTGTGGTCGGACCAGTGTGAGGAGAGCTTTGTGAAGCTCAAGGAGATGCTGGTGAGTACTCCGGTGTTAGCCTTGCCTAAGCAGGATGAGCCATATGTTGTGTTCACAGACGCGTCCAGGCTGGGGCTCGGTTGTGTACTGATGCAGCAGGGTAAGGTAATCGCATATGCTTCCAGGCAGCTGAGGAAACATGAATGCAATTATCCTACTCACGATCTTGAGATGGCTGCAGTGGTGTTTGCATTGAAGATCTGGAGGTCTTATCTGTATGGCGGTAAGGTTCAGGTGTTCACAGACCACAAAAGTCTAAAGTACATCTTTACCCAGCCGGAGCTGAATCTGCGACAGAGGCGATGGATGGAGCTTGTTGCGGATTATGATCTGGAGATAGCTTACCATCCCGGTAAAGCGAATCTTGTAGCCGATGCTTTGAGCAGGAAGCGGGTTATTTTAGACACTGAGCGAGATACCGAGGCGTTGGTAGGCATGGTGAGTGCCCTGAGACTGTGTGCTGTGTCTGAGGAACCTGAGCCGTTGGGTTTAGAGGCGGTGGATCAGGCGGACATTCTGACTAGGGTGCGGGTAGCACAGCAGTTGGATGCGGAATTAATGCAGGCTGGCAGGGCAGAGCGGTCTGAGTATGAGTTATCCAGCAATGGAACGATCCTTTTGAGAGGCAGGGTGTGTGTACCGAAGGACGAAGTGCTGAGGCAGGAAATCCTGAGGGAAGCACATCAGAGCCGTTTCTCTATTCATCCCGGAGCTACCAAGATGTACCGTGACCTCAAACGGTATTACCAGTGGGTAGGGATGAAGAAGGATGTTGCCAACTGGGTTGCGGGGTGTGATACCTGTCAGTTGGTGAAGGCTGAGCATCAGGTTCCGAGCGGGTTGTTGAGGAGTTTACCCATTCCGGAGTGGAAGTGGGACATGATCACCATGGATTTCGTGGTGGGTCTGCCGGTTTCGCGAACCCATGACGCCATTTGGGTCATCGTCGATAGGTTGACCAAGTCTGCGCACTTCTTGGCCATAAAAAAGACCGACGGTGCGGAAGTGTTGGCCAAGAGGTACGTCAGGGAGATTGTGAAGCTGCATGGGGTACCGGTGAGTATAGTGTCAGATCGAGATCCGAAGTTCTCCTCGCTGTTCTGGGGCGCTTTCCAGAAGGAGATGGGCACTAAGGTACACATGAGTACAGCTTATCATCCCCAGACCGATGGGCAGTCGGAGAGGACTATCCAGACGTTGGAGGATCTGTTGAGGATGTGTGTGTTGGATTGGGGTGGACATTGGGCGGATCATCTGAATCTGGTGGAGTTTGCGTACAATAACAGCTACCAGGCTAGTATCGGCATGGCACCATTTGAGGCGTTGTATGGTAGGCCTTGCAGGACCCCGTTATGTTGGACACAAGTGGGGGAGAGGAGCCTGTTGGGAGCTGACTTTGTGCAGGAGACGACTGAGAAGGTCCGGATTGTGAAGTTGAACATGAAGGAAGCTCAAGATCGTCAGAAAAGCTACGCAGATCGGCGTAGGAAGGAGCTGGAGTTCGCAGTCGGCGATTTGGTCTACCTGAAAATGGCCATGTTGAGGGGTCCGAACAGGTCCATTTCCGAGACGAAGTTGAGTCCGCGATATATGGGTCCCGTCAGGGTGCTGGAGCGGGTCGGACCGGTGGCTTATCGGTTAGAGTTGCCGGAGTCCATGCAGGCATTTCACAAAGTGTTCCACGTGTCGATGCTGAAGAAATGTTTGCACAAGGATGATCAGGTGGTCACGGGGGTGCCATCAGATCTGACACCGAGCATGGTAGTGGAGGCGAGGCCTCTGAGAGTCCAAGATCGTCGGGTGAGAGTGATCAGGAGGAAGAAGGTTCCTGAGATGCAGGTGCTGTGGGACTGCAATGGAGCCGAGGAGGTGACTTGGGAGCCGGAAGCGAAGTTGAAGCGCAAATTTCCCAAGTGGTTCGGCAAACTGGAGGGTTAGCCGGGTGTTTCCATATCGTTGTAACCATGGTGTTGGGATTTTGGGAGTTATTGCGTTGTGGTACTCGTCTATTTTTTATGGTGTTATAATTAATCGATGTACTTTGGAGTTTTTGACTATTCAATAAAAAGGTGTTTTCATTGAATGTGTTGAGTGGTGGGTTTACTAGGGGATTAGTAGACAGGTTGGCGGGCTACTAGTGGTAGTGGTCCGATAGCGGGAGTGCGGATACTAGGTGTTTGGTAGCCGCATAAGGCTGATAGTTCCGGATTGGTTTGGCACGGGGTGGTGGCCCCATATAGCGGCATCGGAGTGCACTGGTGAGTCACTGCCGAGTGTACCTGGCCGGTTGGGTTTCGATGTGATTCCTGATTGGTGAGACAGGTCACTAGAGAGATTGCCGTTGTCTGGCTCTCTATGCGTTAGACGGACCGATCCATGGTGTTGGGTCGTGAAGTCGTTGTACTCCCGGGTGTTGGAGTGGTTGGCCAAACCAAGTAGGGAACTATGGCACTATGGTGTCGAGCCGTGATACCGTTGATGGTAGAGTTGGAAGAGCGGTCGTGCGACGCTGAGTTGGAATAGCGGTTGTGCTATGTTGTGGATGTTAGCTGGATGTTAGATTCGAGGACGAATCTATGTTAGTGGGGGAGAATTGTAGCATCCCTAATTCAATTTTGAGGTTGAAATTGAATAATTAGAAGTTTGGGGTTAATTCGCGAAAAATCAATTGTTCTGGGTGGGTTTAATTGATAACTTTGGGAGTTTGGGGTCAAAAAAAGAAATAGATCCCACACACATATGTTTATATGTGCGTATGTATCTCCCTCTACGATTAACCTAGCCGTCGACTGCTGCAAGAGAAAGCTCGAGTGGGTGACCGCCGTGAGCCAAGCCGGGACGCGACCTCCTCTCCTCCACGGTAAGAAACCTCTCTCTCCGTAGTTAGTTCTCGCGTGCGGGGTTGTGCGTGATGAAGGTCGGGATTGTGGATCGGGTTGGGCGGTGGTGAGCTTCGGTGGTGGGCGACGGTGCGTGGTTGGAACCGGGATTGGGCCGTGGTTGAGCTTCCGCGGTGAGCTCCGGCGATGAGCACTCGCCGGCATGTGAATTTGGGGTCGTGATCGTGGATCGGGCTAGGCCGTGGAGAGCTCCCGCGGTGAGCTCCGGCGGTGAGCTCCGGTCGGGTTGGTGGATCGGGGTTGAGCCGAGGTGAAGTCCGGTGGTGAGCTCCGGTGAGGCGTCGCTGCTCCGGCTATGGAAGTCGACGATGGAGTCGACGACCGGTTTAGACTGGTTTAGTAATCGTATCGTTTAATCAGATCGAGTTGTTCGATTGGTTTTGATTATTTTATTATTTTGTTATTTTAGGTGATTTAATTGAAGGTTATTCATCCCGGGGAGTTCTAGAAAATTGCTGAATTTTCTCGTGAAACTTTCTGTGCGGGAATAAGGTGAGTGCAGGACCATAGGCGTAATTAAATAATTTTGATAATTGGTGTGATTTCGTGATTATAGGCCGTTTACGATCTCGGAGGGTCTAGATCGAGTGTTTCATGAAATGTTTGATTTATTCGGTATTTTCGTGATAATCTATATTAATTATCTTAATTATTTGTTAGCCTGTAGATGGGAGGATTGCCTCACTAAGTATTTATCGAAATACTTATGCATCTCTTATATTTTAATTGATGCAGGAAAAGAGAAAGTGTGACCGTGGGATCAGGGCGAGGAAGAGGGGGTGATCTAGACTTGTCGTTTATTTGATTATTTTATTTAATAATTTATGATCTTGATTAGTCGGATTTATAATCTTGAACCGGAAATTATTTGGTGAGGTTTAGTTATTATTATTTATGGGAATTTTAATAATTAATTGCAAAAAAAAAAAAAAAAAAAAAATGGGTGCGGTTGTTTCAAACATGGTTTAGAATGTTAGAGTTAGATTTTACGACAGTACATAATTTGTTTTTAATGCTCATTATGAACATGGTTTAGGATGTAGCAATAAAATCTTATTCATTTCATAGTCGCTGGTTTAGCGATAGACTTAAGCGACTAGAGATTAAAAAAAATAGTCGCCGTAAAATTTAGTGTTTTCAAATTTTGGTTTAACGACCGATCACTGAAATTTGTTGCTATTGCAGCGGCTGTGAAACGAACAAGAAATAATCGCTGAACTTAATCGCTAATTCTGAATCTTATCACTCTCGCCAACAACTACGAAGCGAACATGATTTAGTCATTATCAGTTTCTACTGTGTTCGCTTTTAAAATCACAAAAAGGTGAATATGAAATGAATTTGTAATGTGGCAGAGGCTCCTTTTCAACAAGAGGAAGGGGTTTTCATCAAAAAATATCCTCCTCTTCTAGCTCCGCAAGTGCTCAGTCTGGTAATGACGCAGTGGTTTGTCAGATATGTGGAAGAAGGGGACACCCTTCTCTCAAATGCTGGCACATGCTCAGTAACAGTTACTAACATGAAGATGTGCCTTTTGTTGCTCTTGCAGCTTTGCGAATCAATGATGTTAGTGAGCACTATGGTCAGGAATGGTTTCCTGATACAGGCGCCTCAGCTCATGTAACAAATGACCACCAAACTCTTCATCAATCTCAGCCATACCACAGCAACGACTCTGTCATGATAGCCGATGGCAATTTCCTTCCCATTACTCTCCACAACCATAGCTTCTACTTCATGTACACTACCACTTAAAGATGTCTTTGTTTGTCCAGATATTGCTAAATCTCTTGTATCTGTTTCTAAGCTCACAAGGGACAACATAACTATTTTCAGATTCATAACAATTTTGATTTTAAAACCAAGACAATAGGTGAATATGAAATGAATTTTGAAACTAATTTAAAATCACAAAAAATCGGCGAATTAAATATATTTTTGTCAGTTTATCTTGAAGAGGTTGAGACCGGACTTTTGACTGATAGCATATTGGTTGTGGTAAATTTTCAATGATTATACATGATTTCTTCCAATTAGAGTAAATAATTTTTTTTCATCATATTCACTTTCATTCACGTTATATATGTTCTATAAAAACAACAATAAAAAGCAAAAAAGTCAAAAAGTATTTTCTTTCCTTAGATACTTTAATCAATACAAATTTTCAATTTAATCTACAAATCGAAAAGCAAACTAATAAGCACAACTCTTGCTCTCATATCTATGATTTTTTTTTAAAACCAAGACAATATATGAATATGGAATGAACTTTGAAACAAAATTTATAATAACAACAAAAAACCGACAAAGTATTATACCTTTTGTAAGTTTTACCTTGAAGATAGAAACAAGAATTTTGTCTGTGACATATTGGTTGTGGCAACTTTTCAATAGTTATTCGATGAGATCATAAGCCTAAGTGATGAGAATTTAATTCTCATACTCAGGAGTCATTGCAAAGAATATTGAAGTAACAAACATTCTTTTATATCTGAGAAAATTGGTTTACACATGGTCATTTTTTCTTTATTGTAGTCATCTTTCTCAATCTATTGGTGAATTCTTTCTCATGTCGTTCTTTATTCTTTAATATTCCATCAGACCATATTTTTGATCAAAAAAACAATTAAGTAGGGAAAATCAATACAACTTACATAAAAAGTTAGAAAAATGAATAACAACTCAAAACAAATAATTTTACATTGATCTATGGCAATCCCAAGCCGAATATAAAAACTGTAAGTTTTTTGATCCTTTTTGTACACAATATATTTCATGTGATCGTGTGGAAAGTTTTTATGGACATGTTACAAAAATTTAGATGCTAATGTAGATTCTAATTATTGGCTAATTACAATCTTATGTGGAAAGCTTCAGAATCAAGTAACTTCAATTTATATATATATATATATATATATATATATATATATATATATTCAGAATCAAATAACTTCAATTTATATATATATATATATATATATATATATATATATATATATTTATAGATAATAAATCATGTTTGTAACAAAAATTGTGGTAAATTTATTCCTTCATAATATAAACAAAGAGTTTTTTAAACGTGTGTCCAACAATACAGCAACATTCAGCAACAATTTATTCGGAATCCATCACTGCCCGCAGGGTATCGATCGATACTCTGCTATTTCGAAACAGAATCTCTCAAGCAAAAACGGTCAAGGCATGTACTGAGTATCGACCGATACCAGATGGTATCGATCGATACTCATCAAATCGCGAACAGCACGTATAGATCCACAATCCAAACAAATTCCAAAAGTCGAAACTAATGGCAATTAAGCGTAAGGTGGGTTCCAACTAGTCCTAGAACAACACAATCAAGTAGTATTCGTCCAACACAAGGAGTTCTAAGAGCTAAAAATCGAAAACCCAACCGTTGGTCACGGATTGAAAAAGAGGAGACTTGTGTTTCATACCTTGCAGATCGAGTGATAGTCTAAAAATATAATTGAGATCATTATTTTAAATTAAGAAAGTTTCCAACTTTAATATCATATTGGTTTTTTTGTTGTTAATTTATACATAGTTTCCTTATTTTTAATATTTTTATTAACAATAATATTATAAATTTCTTAATTTTGAACAAGTATCATGTTGGTTTTTTTGTTGTTTATGAAAATTTTATACATAATTTTTTTTTTAACAATAATATTAGAAATTTGAAAATTTCTTAATTTTGAATGTTGATTTGAAACAATAAAATTGATTGTATAAAATCATATATATGTGGACACCCTTAGAGACAAATAGCATCAACTTTTATTAGTAATAGATAATTGAGACAACTATTTTAAATTAAAACAAATTCCTAATTTAATATCATGTTTTTTTTGTTAATGAAAATTTTATACATAATTTCTTTATATTTTATATTTTTTTATTAACAATAATATTAGAAATTATAAACTTTCTTAATTTTGAATATTAATGTGGATCAATAAAATTGATTGTTTAAAAGCTGATGTGGACAACTCTTGCTATCAGATTTTTGACCAACTTAATTTGTAATTAAAACAATATATGAATATGGAATGAATTTAGTAGAATAGGAAACTAAAACATGATTCCTTTTTTTTATAATAAAAATCATTATTTTGAGTAATTTACATTATTTGTCATTTTTTACGTTTTTCTTTTTTTAGATATGGTAAGTATGAATTTATTATAAACATATTTTTTAGATATGTTGATATGAACCAATAAAATTGATTGTATAAAATCATATGTGGACACCTTTAGAGGCATATAGCATCAACTTTTATTAGTAATAGATAATTGAGACAACTATTTTAAATTAAAAAATTCCTAATTTAATATCATGTTGTTTTTTTGTTGTTAATGAAAATTGTATACATAATTTCTTTATTTTTTATTAACAATAATATTTGAAATTATAAACTTTCTTAATTTTGAATGTTGATGTGGATTAATAAAATTGATTGTTTAAAAGCTGATGTGGACAACTCTTGCTATGGGATTCATGACCAATTTAATTTGTAACCAAAACAATATATGAATATAGAATGAATTTAGTAGAATAGGAAACTAAAACATGATTCCCTTATTTTTTTTAATAAAAAATCATTATTTTGAATAATTTACATTATTTGTCGTTTTTAACGTTTTTCCTTTTTTAGATATGGTAAGTATGAATTTATTATAAACACTGATATGGACCAATAAAATCGATGATTTAAAATCATATGTGGACAGATTTAGAGGCGTATAACATCAACTTTTATTAGTGTATATAAGACTAGATAAGTACCCGCATATATGCGGATTTGTAATTTAATATTTTATAACCCGTGAAACAAAAATTCAACACAAAAAATAGAAAATAAAATTAGATCACCCGTGAAAATATATAATACATAAATTTAGAAAAAAAGTTTAAAATGAAATAAATATATACATTAAAAGAAAAATTTGGTGAAAAGATGCAGTAAATAACTTTGGATACGATTATTGGAATTTTATTTTTTTGTGTATAATTGACATACTACTAAAATTGTGGTTTATATAGAAGTGAGAAATTAAAATTCCTTTCCTTTTATGATTAATTTCCTTTTTATATTAATTTTGCTTTTTAGGATAAATTAAATTTATAAACATTTTAATTTTATTTTTTAGTAATTTTATCTTTTTAAGATTATGAATCGGTTATTAAATTTTTAGAATTTATAAGTTAATTTTTTTAATTGATTTTAAAATTTTCCAACTTTGACTCGACACGTGTCGCGATCAGGTGAATTAACACCTTTGAAACATTCAGTTTCATATAATAAGAAGATTTCCTTATTCTAAACTGAAATATGGTTTTTTTTTTTTTTGGTTTTTATTCCTTTTCATTTTTATGATTGTTATCTATTATTTAATTTCCTTATTCTAATCTGAAATATGGTTTTTTATTTTTTTAAAAACTTTGGTTTTTATTTATAATTTTTGTTTAATTTCCTTAATCTAAACATTACTACTATTTTTTTCATTTTACCTTTTATTGTTAATTTCATGTGTTAAAATATAATTGGAAATTTATTAAATACATGTCGAAGTCTAATCGATTAACTTAACAGATGTCGCGATCATGCGGGTTACTAACTTTGAAATATTTTGTTTTATATAATAAGATATTTTATAACCCGTGAAAAAACTAAAAATAAAAAACAAAATTAAATCACCCATAAAAATAAATAACATAAAAATTTAGAGTCAAAGTTTCCGATGAAATAAATATATACTATGAAATAAGAATTTGGTGGAGCATATACAGTTAAATACACTTGGAAACGATTATTGGATTTTTATTTTTGGTATGTAATTGACATATACTACCAAATTATTTGTGTAGAGGTGAAAAATTTGAGTTTTTTTTTTCTTTTTGGATTAGTAATCCATTGTTTTATTTCCTTAATCTAAATAGAAAAACTAAGATTTTTTTTCCATTTTCTAATTAATTTTGCCTTTTAGGATAAGTGTAGATTTTTTTTTTCTTTTTTTAAAGTAACTTTAGGTTTTAGGATTATGAATAAATTATTAATTTTTCAAATTTTATGTTTTCATTTTTGTTAAATAACTTTACCATTTAGGATTATGGATCGATTATTAATCTTTCCAAATTTTTATGTTTTTTTATTAATTGGTTATTAATCGATTTAAAATTTTTCTATTATAAATTTTTGATTTTTTCTCTTTTTATTAACTTTAGCTTTTAGGATCAATTTACATTTTCTAATTTTCCTTTATTATTATTTTAAGTTTCCTTTTATAGAGATTTTTTGTTTGTTTTAGTTTAAACTTTTATAATATTTACTTTATTTCATTTTTACTAAAATTACTTTTTTTAGTTTAATTTTTTAATATTTGCTTTAATTCATTTTTAACTTTTTTAATTAAATTGACACATGTCAAGATCTAAATTAACAACCATGACAAATGTTATAATCTCGTGATTAAAAATTATCCTACATATCACACTCACGTCGATGGATCCAGATTATATAATAAAATATATTTTGTTTGATTAAAAGCAAAGTTAGTTTAGTGATTTTCCATAAAAGAGATGCTAGTGCTAGAACATTTAGAATTTGATGCCATGCTTGTCCATAAAACACAGATTTTGGTGTCATTCTAGAGAATCGCCCTAAAATGATTCTACAAAATCTAATTTTCGACAAATATAATATTTCCAATTCTGTAACCAACTTTTCGACAAAATATAATATGAGAAATTGCAAGACCTACTATTTATTGATATCAAAATTAACTCACTTTTTTTTAACACTATTCACCTATAATTATTCACATTAAAAAGTCTAACTTAACCTTCTACTTTATAACTAATTATATTTTTACTTTCTCTTTCATGATTAACTATTTATATCGGAGAAGAAAGAATAAGCATAAGAAAGAAGAAAAAGAACACCGGCGGACAGCGATAATACCGGCGGGTGATAATACTGGCGGGCGACGATAATACCGGCGGGCGACGATAACACCGGCGAGCGACGATAACACCAACGATGATAATTGGATTAACACGATAATTTATTATATGATAACTGGATTAACTTGACAACTTCATAAAAATGAACATGATAACTGGTTTAACATAGCAATGTTCACGATACTAACTATATGTTAACGATGCTAACAATGATAACTGGTTTAACATGACAATGTTAACGATGCTAACAATGATAACTGGTTTAACATGATAATGTTAACGATGCTAACATATGTGTTTTCTGATAATGAACAATGTTCGTCGAGTTTTGATGAATAGTACTATTGACCGTTTGATGAATAGTGTTACCGAATTATTCTGTCAGAAAATGAGTTTTAAACCAATAGCAATTCTATAATTGTTAAAAAATCTAAAAAATATTTTAGATTTAATCGTTATTCTCTTTCTTAATTACTTAATTTCCAAAAATTACTAATATTTACCTAATTTTTTGGTCAACTTTCATATATACTAAATTCACTCATATAATATTTCCAATTCTGTAAGATTTTGGTAGATTATGTTTTATTAGTCTCCTTTTTTTTTAATTAATGACGGCATGCTTTATTCGTGTCATAATATGAAGACATTCCAGTATTCAACTACTCAAATACTCTAAAAAAAAAAAAATACTCACTCCCTTACCCCCAAAAACTATCCATTTTAGCATTATTCTTCTATTTTCAACGAGACGCGTCACCAAAAGCCGATTCGCTTCAATCTCAGCCGTTGGATCTCCTAATCACGCGTCGAATTCCTCCACGTGGTGGATAAAAAACCTTTTTGGTCCATTTTCGTTAATATTCTTATATTATTCCATTTAAATAACATTTTCAAGGAGGAAAAAATAAAATAAAATAAATAACATTTTCTGTAAGATTCTCTCCTCCTTCCTTTTCCTATAAGAACCGACCCAAGACCAAGACTCTTCGTTCATCAAATCAAAAACACACAGAGAAAGCAAATAGTGAAAAAAAAAAAATGGCCGGAGAAGGAGAAGTCATCGCTTGCCACACCGTCGAGGACTGGAACGAGAAGCTTAAGGCCGCCAAAGAATCCAAGAAACTGGTACTTTTTTTCATGAAAAAAAATCAGGATTTAGGGTTTTAATCGATTTGAAAATCGAGATCTAGGGTTTTCTGATTGAATTTTGATCTGATTTTTTTGGGGGGTTTTGGATATACTTAGCTAGCGATTGATGTTAATTTGGATTTTATAGATTCAGAATTAGTACAAACTTTGTTGGATTTTGGAGTTTCTTTCGGATTTGATTCAACTAAGAACCCTAAATAGTTTCGATTTGAATATCCGGATCTCAGGAATTGAAAACCCTAATAACCATAAACGATGCAAACACTCAAATCATCGCTGCTTCGTTTTCCTAAAGATCACATGAAAATTCGCCTTTTTTGCTTATGGCCCTGTTCGTTTAGCAACAGCGATTAGCGATTAGAGATACGTTTGTAAATTTATTTCATTTGATTTAAGGTTTTGCCTTCTTTGTTCAAAACTCATGACTCAGATTGTGATTGACTTCACTGCGACATGGTGCCCACCTTGCCGTTTCATTGCACCGGTCTTCGTCGAGTTTGCCAAGAAGTTCCTCAACGTTGTGTTCTTCAAGATTGACGTTGACGAATTGAATGTGAGTTTCTTTCATCAATCTTTCAAAATATTCAATATCTTAAAAACAAAAACACCCATTTACTATGTTAGACCTTAAACTTGCATGTTGTGTTCTTGTTCTTCTGCAGACTGTTGCCAGGGATTTCGAAGTCGAGGCAATGCCGACGTTTATCTTCATGAGAGAAGAAGTGATCCTCGATAAGGTGATTGGGGCTGCGAAAGATGAAATCCACGCTAAGCTCGAAATGCACAGTCAAGCTGTTGCTGCAGCTTGATTTAGCATCCACCCTATGTGCATGCTTTTCTCTCTTATCTATTTGCTAATATGTTTGGTGTTTAATAAAAATCCTTTGTTGCCTTGTTGAAAACTTTTCACTTGAGTCATCTTCTTAAAGACATATGACCTTTAATGTGTATCTTTATGTGGTGGCTTCAAAGCCTTTGGGTGTGAATAAATGTTGCAAACTTTGTAACTCGCAGCTATGCTAATTTTTAATCTTAGTTTTTTCTTTCTCTTTGAGAATGTTTTGTTGTTATTTTCATATTTCAATATTCATGACTTTCCAGTGTTTTCATTTTATAAGAATTTTTAGGGACGAAAAGTGCAATATATTTTTAGTTTAATAATCTTGATTAGGAGTTGTTTGGATAACAGCACTTTGAGATTGTGCTTGGATCACATCAAGATCCTAATTTGTGTTAAGAATAACATTTCGTAGGTGTTGTCGTGATGTAAATGATTCCAATTAAACGAAACACAAAAAAAAAATCAGTAGATCGTTGCGGAAGCATCTACTACCTCTTCTCTGAAGATTTTTGAGGTTTTGGTGGAGTTGGGTTCAAATCGTTGCATTGATTTTGATATTCAGTTCTTCTCTTGCGAGAAGGTAACCATTCATATGTATGTAAGTGGCTTTGGGCGGGTCTACTAGTGTCCGCGTGTAAGATTTTTTGATCCTCTTTGGAGTGTCCCTAATCGGAGATCAAAGTATCTATACTTTGAGTCTAATTCTTCTCGACTGCATCGGTTATTTGGATTGATCGTGGTGGTTTTGTTATTGTTCTATGTTCTTCTTCGATCTCTTGTTCGTTTTTGTCCGTTTTGATGCCAGTTTGTGCTTGATTTAGTGCATTCGTCGGGTCTTCAGGTTTGAAGGCTCTTTACAGTTGAGTTCTTTTAGAGGCTTATGGTTTCTCGGCTCAGCTTCGGCGTCTTCAATTTTTTTGGGTTTGGTCGTGGGAACGTTTCAGTCCAACAGTTTAACTTTAGTGATTATGGTTCATTTGTTATTTTCCATCGTTTCTCTGTATTTTATGGTGGGTCTAATATGTGCATTTCTAGTTGCGTTTATGTTTCGTAATTTGGCTCCCTTTTATAGGGATTTAGTGTCTGAGAATTCTATGAACTCGTCGGCTTAGTCTCCGGAAGATTTTTATCCTTGTCGGCTTTGTCTTTTTTAAAGTTTGATTAATAATAAAATCTATAGATGATAAAAAAAACAATGATAATTTGTTATTGCAATGTTAATTTGTATCTGCAAGAAAAACAACTTGTATTTATGCACAAGCTGTTTATGCTAAAGAGTGAGAGCTGAGATAGTGCTTTGCTCGAGCTAATCATGAATGAAAAAAATCTTTGGATAAAAGAAAGGCTCATGTACATGTTCTCTGTATTTTTTTTTTCTTTTTTTTTTGACATCATACATGTTCTCTGTTCAAAGGCCCACTTATTTGTAAAATAGACATCAATAAACATATAAGTGTTCAAATGTTTATAAAAGTCAATGTATAAATACTATATAAAAAAAAAAATTAAGAAAAAAGCTTAAAACAAGTGTTGCGTTTCAACGCTCATTTTATGATATCTACATCTTCAAAGACTATCACTATGGCATCAAACACTTTTTCAATGTTTTTTAAATCCGGTTCGGAAAGCAAACCGGATTACCTCTCGGGTCACTAAGTTACTGGGTCGACACGGATCGAGCCAGGTCAACTGCGGATCAATAGTTAAATGAACTTCATATATCTTCTTATTATATAAAGCCAAATGTTTGAAAGTTAATTAGTAATTCACCAGATTTATAAAGTTCATTTAACTAAAGATTCGTCATTGCTGGAGACCACGAGTCATACAGAATATCTGCAAAAAAAGAATAAGAGAGTGTTACATTTACATTACAGGGCATTGTTCTTGAAAATAACTTCTTCTGCTGCTTACATTTTGGTGTAGTCGTAAAAAAAAAAATCAATTGAAATACTGATGGGGAATCACATAAAGACAAAAATAAAATTTCTTACTTCATCCAGATTTTTCATTTGTCGATAGCAATCGAGATACTGTTGGGGAATAAGTTGCTGAAATTCAGCGTTTTTTGCCCACTGCTCACCACTATGAATCCACTTATTTCTGGATGGTCTTACATGTAGCAGGGATTATATTGGCGCCCTCACTCAACACAAACGAGTTCCGTTTCCCTCTCAAATCACTCCCTTTTCTTCTCTGAAGCTGTCATCGAATCGATTTCTCGAGCAAGAAAAACTTCTCTCCTTCCGATCTTAGGATAACGACGAGTAAAGATAGCAATGGCCGGTGGTGGATCCTCGACATCAAATGCACCTATGCCGAGGCAAAGGGTGGAAGCCGAAACCAAACCTGAAACTAGCAACACCAATACCTTACTTCGCGCCAAAAATGGCAGCGCTTTCGCTCGATGGTTCTTATTCTTCTCTCTATTTGATTCGGAATTACTAAGATTTGACTTGTTAGTTGTCGATTTAGGGTTTCGAGATCTACTGATTTTTTAGGGTTTTGGCGATTGGTTTTCTCTTACATGTGTTGTAAATTTAAACGGTTTCAGTGAAGGATGCAACAAGAATGTAGCTGTAGCGCTTATAAGCATGCACAATTGCAGTCTCGACGCTAAGATCAGAGTGAACCTGGGTAACTAAAATTTTCGGTTTTTCCTGTATTTTGCTTTACCCTCGCAGCACCACTTAGTTATGAGTTATGTTCTCTCTTTCAGAAGCCCAAGTTGTTGAGACGCAAACAGAGGCCAAGAAAAGACCTATTGTTGAGAGGTAAACTCGTTAGCCTTATTTCTGACTGTATGTATTGTTCTCTATATGTGATCTTCAATTTCTGATACTGTTTTGGATTTTTCAGGAAGAAGTCAACAACTGATGATCCTAAGCCAAAGAGACTCAGAAAGGCCAAGGATGGCAAGAAGAGCTCTACCTCAAACAAGCCCAAGCGACCTCTGACTGCCTTCTTTTTATTCATGTAATCGTCTCACACTTACTATTGTTGATGGTTTTATATTCTTAGGGATGGTGCTGATGTTGCCTTCACTTTGCGCAGGAATGATTTCCGTAAAACTTACAAAGAAGAGAACCTTTTCCGTAAGAACCTTAAGGATGTAAGGCTATGACTGGGCTTACTACTCTTCTTGATTACTATCTTTATTGTTCAGATATTTACTAGACCGTGCTATGTATATGATTGTAGTATCCAAAGCATGGTGCTGAAAAGTGGAAGTCTTTGACTGAGGAAGTGAGTTGCTCTATTCTTTGTTTCTTCCCTGAGTTTCATCGGGATTTACTTATTGTGTTCTTACTCTGGCTGTGCTCTTTTATCATCTAGGAGAAGAAATTTTATTTGGATAAAGCTGCTGAACTAAAGGCAGAATATAACAAGTCACTGGAGAACTATGCTAATGAGGAAGTATGTATTTTTTTATCAATGGTTTGTGTTTCCTTATTACATGGACTCTTGAGTCCTAAGATGATATGGTGATTCTTTCAGGAGGAGGATGAGGAGAAGCAATCTGATGCTGATGCTGATGCTGATGCTGATGCTGATGCTGATGCTGATGCTGACGAGAAAGAAGTTGTTGATGCTGAGGAGAAAGAAGTTGTTGATGCTGAGGAGAAAGAAGTTGATATGAGAAAGAAGTTGAGAACAAAGAAGCTGGATGTAAAGAAGAAGAGGAAGAAGAGATTTTGGATGACTACTAGAAGTGCTAAGCTTTCTTTGGGTCTACTCTCATTGAAATGGATTTAACTCTTTATCGTCATGGTGCATTGTAAATTTTAAACCTTTATCATCGTGGAATTAGTTATCTGAAGGTAGTTGTGAACAAGGGAAGTTTTTGTAGTTCACGGAATGGTATTTCCTTTATTTAGACAAGTAATGAAGCTTATGTTTTTTGTTTTACCACTGATGTAGAATTGAAAGTTATCGTTTGGTTTGAAGCCGTGCTTTAATCAGTTACTAGGTGGCGAAAGATTAAGTAACTAAAACCAAATAAAAATAAAAAATGTATTGAGATCAATGAATTGAAAATAGAGCAACAACAAAAGACTAATATCAATCAATGAACCAAAATCACAAAAACCAGAACCAATGAAGTGTGTTAAAGTCACAAAAAAAAAACAAAACTACGACAAACGCGAGTTCTTATAGATATTCTGAAACACGTCTTTGTAGACAACATTCATTGTCTTACGTTGTGGTTTACCATTCGAATCGGTAATTAGAATCTTCAATCCTTCCCTTGACGTAACTCTAGAGACAGCAACATAAAGCTGACCATGACAAAACACAAGCCTAGGTAAGTACAACCCAACTTTTTTCAGAGTTTGACCCTGACTTTTATTTATCGTCATAGCAAAAGCTATAGCAATGGGAAATTGTCTACGCCGCATTCTAAAGGGGAACCTTGCTTCCGGAGGCGAAACAAACATTCTAGGTATGAGTACCTTTTTGCCGACTTTATCATCGCTTATAAGGCTAGCTTCGATAACATGTTTTGCCATTTGAGTAATAAGCAATCTTGTCCCATTACATAAACCGCCTCGAGGGTCAATGTTCCTAAGCAACATGATCGGGGCACCAATCTTCAGCTTTAAACAGTGATTTGGCAAACCAGACACCTTGATACTGTTTAGATATTCCTGAGTATAAACTATATCATCGATCTTGCTTGTGTCTGAAGTATCAATGCTATCAGAACTAAGATATTCATGCTCGGCACCTGGATTCAAAATTAAAAAGTTATATCGAATGGAATCCAAAGTCATAAATATTCACACGAACACACTAAAATTACATGCGAGCTGTGATAACATAAAATCATTTATAACATCAACATCTTGATTACGGGGACTCAGAATAGCCCTTTCTTGAAAAAATTTAGGGTCACGTGTCTTTGCATACATTCCTCCGTAAATCTCTGTTATAATATTTTTCACGGGCTCACCATCTTCAGTTATCAATAAATCCGATGGGATATCGATCTCAACTTCTCCGGTATTGGGCTCATTACTTTTTCCATCACCGATATCCAATATCCATTTTGCAAAATCACTTAACCCTTGATCGACAACACTACCAGTGCCACGAAGAAGTCTCATATTCGTTTTTAGCTCCAAAACCTTGCAATCAGACCAAATCGGAGAAGAAGTCACAGTCGCCAATATAGTTTCCGAGCTATTACCGCCGACAATAACAGGTAAAATCTGCCTAAAATCTCCGCCCAAAACAACCACCTTACCACCAAATACCTTATTACACTTTAATATATCACACATAGTCCGGTCGAGCGTCTCGAAACAATATTTGCTCATCATCGGAGCTTCATCCCAAATAATTAGGCTAGCTGCTTCAAGTAATTCTACTTGGTGCAACCCAGCACTTATCGAGCACAAGGTATACTCGTTGACAACGATCGGTATCCCAAATCTAGAATGAGCCGTTCGACCCCGCTACAGTAACAATGCATCTATCCCACTCGATGCAACATTAAGGACTATACGACCTTTATATCGGAGCGCAGAACCCAAAACACTCCACAAATACGTTTTTCCTGTTCCACCATAACCATAGACAAAAAAGAAACCACCGGCATTACCATTCACTGCGTACATTATCTCATCGTAAACACGTCTTTGCTCATCGGTGATTGTAGAGAACAACCTCGCATGATCAGCAGCCAGTTTATCACAATCATAGTTCTGCTCATCAAGTAAAAAATGGTTAATGTTCTTATACCGAGCAATATCGTCCGGGACAGGCATCGATCCTTTATAATTAGACAAAGAATGACCGTTCCTCCGCATATACTTTTCAATCTCTGACAAAGCAAGATTCTTCAAATGGGCTTCGCTTATTACTACAACTGTTTAAAATGAAAGTTATACACAAAATTAAAAACAAAAATAAAAATTAAAAGGGGTTAAAAACGATCATACTATTATTGTTCTTTTTGCGCCTTAACATGTATACGAAATATTTGGTTAATAATTCCCAAGTAGCATTCCAGACGTTGATAAGAACTGCCACGCTACTCGAAAGTAGTATGATGGGAAATAATTTACGTAAGAACTTTCCTGAACCCCAAAACTTGCTTCTTTAATACCATCAATGTATTCTTTATCATCGTCTAACAAACCAAGGGCATAGCATGCTTCCCGGAATGTAGCATATAGAACACCTTTAACCGTTTTGAGCTCATCAAAATTTTTAGGCCCTTTGACGACGTTTAGCAGAATCCTCAGGTGATATGCGTCTGTCAAGGACGGTGGTACATATGTAAGCCTGCCTATGGCAAAACCTTGCTTACGAACATTCCATACCCTGAGTTTCGTAACCCAGACGAACATTGTCGGAAAATCTGCGTAAGTTAATGTATGTGCCAATGCATATTCTCGATTGGCTTCCATCCAAGCTAAGAACTTAGACTAACCTACCGATGGTCTATTCAGAACGTCATCAACATTGTCATCTTCGTGTTATATAAGTAATTGCTGACCAGGAAGATGAAATGAAAGTTTAACAACCGGAGTAGTTCGATAGTGCGTAGGAAAAGCAAGAATCCTCCAGGTGGCTTCACAAGCCGAAATATACCTACAATGCCAACAACACAATCGTCACACCGGAGAAAACAAATATATAATAATTTTTGAAAACGTGGTGAGCATCAACTTAAAGAATTTGAGAGAAACACCTGCAATTATAATAATTCTCAACATCATCTTCGGAGATAACGGGTTTACCATCCTCATCTTCAATGGCTGCCCTAACATAATCCGGACCCTTGTTTATATATTTAAACAGGTACTTGATTGACCTCTTCTGATTGCACCACTCGACGTTAATGTGATGGCGATAACGCCTCATAAGCTTTTCATTGTAAGGTACAACATACCTATTGTCACACTCGAAACCTTTCTTCAGCACAGTTCACGAATTGTCCCGGCGTGTATAAATAGGAAATCCAACATCATCGATCTTCGTAACTGTACTATACGACTTTGGAAAAAAATTAGTACACCTCCTATCGCTCATACAGACGTTTTTTGGATTGGCCTCACCACATGGCCCATGTATCATTAAATCGCCAACAATTTCATACAAATAGGGATCTAAATCCTTATCAGGGATTTTGGCCGATATAAATTTATCAATGTCCTTACCCGTAGGTAACCTAGAATTAGGATGCAAGAAGACAACCATATGAGCATGCGGCAATCCCCTTTTCTGAAACTCAATGGTATACATTACTGAAAATAGACAAAGCATAAAAACAGAGTTAGCCAAACTCGTGTTATATGCGATTATCAAAAGCAACTCAACATGGATAATAATATAAATACAAAACGATTTTACATGTCCACGCCTAAATGCGATAAAAAGCTTCCCGAGCAAATATGGTTATAAAATACGAAATTATAATAACTTTATCCAGTATTTAATACAATTTGTTTCTATACCGAAAGAAACTCAATATTATAACGTATACCACAAATAACCACATATAATAAGAGCTAAACATAAACATACTTAGAACGTACAATTAAGTTTTTACCTGAGCTAACGCGACCTAGGACATTGTCATTGGTTATATAATGCACAAGATTATCGAGTTTCATCTTGAAAACTCTACAACAAATATTCGGTCGATCCTCAGTCTTCAAATCATGCTTTTGTAAATATCTCGTTATTTCAGGCCACTTCGGGTTGCACGTGATTGTAATAAAAAAATCTGGATAGCCATAATACTTGCATGTCGCCATCGCGTCTAGATAATGCTGCATCATATACCTCTTACTACCAGTGAACGATGACGGTATAATGACCCCTCTTCCTTGTCCGGCAAGACTACAATCACCTTTCTCAACTGCTCGTTCAATCTTATCAAAGTTATCACATCTGAGTTTCTTTTGATTATGCCAAATATAACAAAGTCTATTAGACTCTATCATGGTATATGCGTCCACTAAGAACTGCTGATACAATATGCCAGACATCATAAGAACTGGAGATTCACCATATCTCTCTTGAATGCGAAATGCAAAAAATTCTCGCATCGTCACAGTCGTACGCTTCCTACCAGCGGTATCAACGAACCCAATATCAATTCCTAGTCTGAATCCATCCTCACCATATGGGAACAACAATGGATATTGCACAGGCAAGTAAGCCGGATGTAGCTCACTTATTCGTTGTAACTTTCCAGTCCTACTTTCAAGAACTATATCTCGTTTATCAGCAGCCATACTAAAATCCCCAGGCACCAAAGCCGCGACATCTTTCTCGGTTGGCAAGTTATGAATTCGCCCATCAGCAGCTCTTCCAGCTGCAAGCACCGATTTATAACCTTGATTATTACCACTATCGACGAATCTTTCCCGTGCAGACCTAAACGCTTTGACATGAGGATTATGAACATCCAACATTCTTGTTAAAAGCCTCACAATATCAGACCTAAGTTTTTCCAAACACCCAGTTGTCCTAGTAAGGAAAAACAAATTATACAATTTCTTATTAAAATTATCGAATTATGCAAACTTCTACAAACCAAAAAATCATAAAATAAGACAATTACCCGTAAGCACTCAGTCTATTAGCTGTCTCATTTATGGTATTGTGGATGCATAGCTGCAAGAAATTTGGTTGCTTGCCAGCAGCTGGGAAAATATCACCGATACGATGATAATTCTCACCACATAGCTGAAATAGATACGGACCAGTACCATTGTTGATGGCACTATTAATATTGCCACCGAGAGATATAAACGAAAACATCATGTTGTAGGCTCTTATGAATTCACGAAAAATATGGGTCCTCCTATCACCGCGGTTATACAATAACGTCAATAATGTTTTTGGAGGCGCTTTAAGAAGTGGTAGATCAACATTTCCTTTATGACAGCAAATCGTAAAAACCGGGGTAGCGGTCGCAACCCTTTTGTTTATACGTTCCCCGAACCACATAAAAGCATGACAAAAACCACACATGTAGGATGGATCACCATCGTCATAGTAACCTGGAAAATGAAACCAAAACTCATCATGTGCAACACATAAAAAAATATAAAACATATATAAATTTGCTATTAGTACCATTCTCAGTTTGCCCGAGAAGTGCTGAAGAATTAATCCCAGCTAAATTAATTGGCCTTTGTTGTTTTCGCCGAGCCGAATTATTCTCTTTTCTAGGAACAAAGTAATTCGCAGACCCCTCATCTTCGTCGGTGTCAGAATCAGTGGCCACAAAGCAGAGAAAATCATCGACATCCACGGGCTTGTCTAATAAGTCTATGAAAACAAATAACCAACAATAACAATAAATTCAATTATATACATACCACCTACAAACCAAGTATACAAAATTTGAAATCATAACCTAAACTCCTTATTTGTTTTTTGAAGGCACGTTTGGATCGAAGAACCTCCATTCTTCTTCTCCTGGCAACTCTAGCCATGCCAACCTTGCCAAGACCATCTATATCTATGTTTGTGTGATAAATCGAACGTTTGGGGGTACCAACTGGTGCGTAAATTTCAGCTCTCGTAGTTATGGCTGATATAACTAATAGAAATCAGGGTAAGCAAATTAACAAAAACAACAACGAACCTACTTAATAAAACGAAACAAACTCACGCCGGTTTGAGATAGGAAATTTAAAAGCTTTCGTCCGCTTGCCACCAGTTTTTGGGGGCTTCATAACCTGCAACAATATGAAATTTTGGAATAGACTCTGAGCAATAAACGCGAGACAAAACTATAAATAAGACTCTTCTATGATGATCGACCAAAATAATACACATATTTAAACACCCTACTCGTCTTCGATTAAAATATCGAAACAAATCAGTGATCACAGCTTAGAAAAAACAACTACCAAGAAGTATATAAATAAAAGTAACAACTTCAAGCCTAAGGCACCTAAGTCATTATTTAAATCAAAACGCAAACTCTAGCAAAAAATAAATAACAACTATCATTAAGATTTCGTATCCTTATATTATGCTCGAACTACATAAATGATAATTGCTATCCTTATATTATGCTCAAACTATAGAAGACAAAACTTTGAACACTAAACTCGTGATTGAGTAGAATACACGTATCAGATCAACGATCACAGCGAAGATGAAACAACAGCTTAAGAAGTATATAAATAAAAGTTATGACTTAAAGTTAAAGGAAACTAAGTACTTGTTTCCACCAAAAACACAAACCCTTAGCAAAAAGGAAATATAACAAAAATCTGATTCGTTTGCAAACAATATCCCAATTTTCCTTTACAAGGAAACATGAACAAATTTCAGTAAACAACATCCTAATTTTCTTTTACAAGGAAACGTGAACACATATTATAATCACGAACGTAAAAGAAGAAAAAGGGTGTTTGTATACGTCGCCTAATATCATTAGTGTATTCAACAAACAACAACATCGCCTTTCATAATATTTCAAATATCATTAGATAAACTCGCGAAACAAACTAAGCAAAAAATCCAATAAATTAAACTCCAAAAAGAGTAAAATCAGAAATACAATAAATCATTAAGGAAAATGATAGATTAAAAAACAAACTAACTCTGAACAAAAATAAATTCCTAAGACAACTACTCGGTCAACAATTTCCACCCTCTTTTTTTACCACCCAAGCTTTCACTACGACCCGGTGTTTGAATGATCATATCCGAGCTTCGCTTAGAACCAACCAACGGCGGCGTCACTTGCAAATCATCACTTGAGCCGCCAAGTCCAGTTTCAGCCTGGACAGTTTCAAGGCGACCACGAACAAACCTAGACAACATGTCAGCATCATCGACCACTATATCCACCATGTATGACAGTCTTCTATTGTTTAGATTATCGGACGATATCATAACTTTGAATAGGAGTTGTTTTCCAACCAGGGCACTCAAAGCTTGCGGCAAAACAGAGCAGTCCTCCTTTAAAATAAAAAAGTCAAGCACATATGAACGAATAATTTTGAAAAACAAACTTACAGAAAATAACAAAGTAAAAAAAAACCCCTACCCCTGCAACCTCCTCCGCCAAGGTATCGGCCGAAACTCGAAGAAAGACACTTGCAATTTTATCAAAGAGCATAAACCTGAGCTCCTCACCCGACTCATCAGAAACATGAAAAACAAGTTTAAACCTACACCCAGAAAAGTAACACAATACAATTAACATTCAAATTTAACTTTGACTTTTCCGTAAAAACGAATAAAGGAATCAACTACCTGGCTATAACATCAGAAATAAACCGCTCACACTTCGTACAATCAAATAGTATTGGACCATCATCGTCAATACCATCGTCAAATGGATGAACGGACTTATCACATTCTTTGCAAGCAATATAATACCATCCTGGATTATACTCAATACGAACAACTTTTGCAGCAGTGATGGGTTTGATTTTTAGACCCCCGGGCTCCGTTAGCTCCCTCCGTTTCGTGAAACTATTTCTGATTCCGAGGGCTATATGGGTCCGGTGGTTTAACACTCAATCCCTTTCACACACAAGTATAAGGTAACAACGACTACATATCCCACAAAAAAATATATGCAAGTTTAGGAAAAGAAGCGATGGGTCTGATTTTTAGACCACCAGGCTCAGATAGCCCCCTCCGTTTTCGCGAAAATATTTCCGATACCAAGGGCTATATGGGTCTGATGGTTTAACAGTCAATCCCTTTCACACAATCGCAATGAAATGCGTAAAATGAACATCCGACTATATGCAATTCGTCTCATCCGGTATACTTTCTAATCTCTTATAAATATGAATCAAAATATTTGTAAATTACTGATGTGCTCAATTTAATACCCTAAGATACTAAAGCAGTTGTTGTAGTAAGTGTAGGGGTCGAACCACAAAGAACTCAAAAATCACTCAATAGATTCTATAGATCAGAAACAAGCTAAACCAGATGATGTAATTGAAAAACAGGATTGCAAGTAAAACGTTTGTAAATTCAATTTGGGGAATGTAGGCTTAGGGTATTTCTCAGGAAATCAATGAATGCAGCTAAGCTACCTAACAGGATCCAGATTAAGCACTGTTCTAGAACTCAAATCACTAAAATATAATTAACCAACTCTCGTTGCGAAAACTATCTAAATCTAAATCCTAGAAATTCCAAATCTCTTTGCGAATCCTAAAGTCTAAATCAGCTTTAAAATCAGGTTTGATATGTTCACAAATCAATTAAACCAAATCTCTTTGCGAATAATCAATTTGCTCACCTAAGGTTCTATCAGGTAATTAATCGCACTCTCGTGCCTAATTAATTATCCTAAGATCTAAGTTCCAGATTCGTCAACCTAGAATTAGCTTTGAGAACAACCTAAGGCGAAGAACTAATTTAGATAGTGAATCCTAACAGATAATCAACCTAGCATTCAAAGAAATCCCTATGAGAAAACCCTAAACCTAACAGGTGATCTACTCAGACATGGATATTAAATTAATAAACATGTTGAATAAATACTCTTATATTAAATCAGAAAGAGAAACAAGGTTTTGAGATCTGATCTCGGACGAAGGGAAACCAGACTTGTCTCTCGCCAAAATCTCTCTTAAACCTAAACAATAATAAAGCATAGCCTAAACAATGGCTGTAAAATCCTATTTATAACCTAAATCACGATTTGGGGCCTTCTTGTAATTATCAAAGTCTTCTGGGTGCTTTTGCAATTCTCCAAGGCTTCATAATTAGTCGCGGCCCATGAAATCTCGATGAGTGTCGATCGATACCAGGGGGTATCGATCGATGCTCGGTGCTCAGATCGGGCTCTTAGTCATCAGACTTCAGTCTCGCTCCAGAATGCTCCAGAAAAGCTCCAATAATTCCAATTAAGCTCCAAATGTGCTATAACCTGTGAAAGACTCTAAAAGACTCCAAAACACAAGAAAAGACTCTATAAAAGGACTTATATCATGGCCTAAACAGGGTAAAAACCATGATATATCAACTCCCCCAGACTTAGCCTTTTGCTTGTCCTCAAGCAAATAGAAGACTAAATCAGAAAAAGAGGTTTGAAAACGTAGAGACTCACCTGTTCCTGAACCATCGAAATGACCTTCTTTCCAAGCACCCAAATGTTACCTGATCAGCTTTTGATCTGACCACCATGTACTTCTCCGTAGACATTTGCAGCTTTTCCAGACTCCACACAAAATCCCACAGCATTGTTCAAGTAAAACCTTCATCGCCAGTTTCATCGCTGCAGTTAATGTTCAAGAACCTTCTAGATTCTTTACCAGACAATATCATGACAAAGGAACCACCCTTTTTAACACTTTTTGTATCAATTTCTCTCCCCCAGACTTATTTCTTATTATGTTCTATTTATATATTTTTTTTTATTTTCAGCTTAGCATATACACATCAAGGTATGAGACGCGAGTATTGATGGTGTTTGCCACCGAATCCCCGGTTCTTCCCTCTCTATGTATCAAAGGATGTCGGCGAATAATGGCATCATAGGAAAATCCTAGCCTCGCTTCCAATCCTTTGTGTGATCATCCCCTCTCAAGTAGAATAATGGGATCGCTGGAAATTTTCCTAACCCTCTACTCAGAAGAAAATCATTTCAATCTTTTATGCTCTTAATCTATCAACTTATTTCAGGGGAGAGAGATACCATAATTCTAAACACACGGGTTCCTTTATCAGATATGAATGATGAATCAAGCTCTATGAACACTAACCATATTGATGAAGTGCAAAAATTTGGCTCAGGTTTCAGAAGAACTCTGCTGGAGACATGGATGTTTTCTAGTCAACTGGTCAGCCTTTGGATTTTTCATTAGTCGATCTAGAACTGATCCTGTAACACTGTGCACACAAAAACAAAATCAAATCAATAGGTTCAAGCACAGGATCATCATCTCCAACAAAATTTTTTGACTCAATAAAACAGTTTTGACTCGATAAAACGACTGACTCTAAGAAAAACGAAAACAATGTCAGCAGACACCTCCCCCAGACTTGAACAACACTGTCCCCAGTGTTATCTAGCCCAAAGTAGGTAAAAGAAACAAATGAACTGAGTGGATTTTTGGAGATGAAGGACCGTACCTGTACAAGGTATCGATCGATACTAGGCAGATTTCGACACAAAGATTTAAAAATCAGTGGTGTCGAGTTGCTTAACCGGGGAAAACGTTCCATTGTGTTAGAAGTTAGCACTGTTAGGAACACTCAAAAACAGGTTAAAAGCAACATGGTGGATCAAAGATGAATCCAAGGTAGTCAAAAGCAAAAACAGACAGTGACATAAGTTCAACAGAAGAAAACAAAGAGAAAACAAACGTGAAGATCAGATAAGACTAATCCTGCGTCTCCTCGGAGTCGCTCTCATCATCAGCAGCAGGTGCGGTGTGTGAAGGTCCAGGCTGGGACGATGGATCAGTGTCAGTCGTGCAGCGGCAACGAACAGCAGCCCAGATGCTCCTCAAGCTGGAGATCATAAATCTCTGGAAGGCAGCTGGCTCCATCGGAACATCTGTGTCTGCAGGCTACTGTGGCTCAGGAATAGGTGTGTATGGGGCAGCCTGTGTACGTCCTCTCTGACGTGAAGTGGATGGGATACCAGCAGGTGGACGAACTTGTCGTCGAGTCGCAGAGAGTGAAGTCAGGAGCTCTGCAGGAGGCTCGAAACGAAGCAGAGTGGGATCCTCAGATAGGTCTGTCAAATCCCTAGCAGGTAGCTGTACCAGAAAGCTCCCATCGGATCGGTTAAGAATCCACTTCCTCCCGGGCTTCAACCACTTAAGGTTCCGCATGTGAGCTTCGTCCAAGTATCGACGCGAAGTGACAATCGAGCAGCTGGTAGTGCTGATGCCGAGGTGCTCGAAGATAGGTGTTAGAAGACTACCAATGGTCTCCTTCTTCGTGCTCGTGCCTGTGAATGGCTTGATCTTCAGAGAGACCAAATGATGTGCAAAGACAGCTCCAAGGTTAACATCTTCCAGCTCAGGCCACTCAAAATCCTGCTCAGGGATGATGTCTCTGACAGCCAGAAACAAAAACAGAAGCTCAGATACTCTCATCTTGTTAGGCTCCATCTTGCACAGAAGAGTAGTGCTCAGGATCCTAACGAAGCATCGCAGGACTGGATGTCGAATGTCCATCTGAGTGGACGTCTTAGAGTCATAGACACCGTTCCCAAACCATGCCCAGAATCCGCGCATGTCAGGATGAGAAGCTGGAAGAGCAGACCTCCTGCGGTCCCGTCGAAACCCGTACACATCACAGAGATCAGGGAGTGAAATCCTGTGCCTGACTCCGCGAGCCATGAAAGATAGGGTGCCATCTTGTGCGTCTCGCAGGACCTCGTCTGAATAGCTGACACGAGCTGTCGCCATGAACTGACGAACCAAGTCTGGGTAAAGGTCACGCTGCTGTGTAGCCATGCGACCGAAACCAATTCGCTCGAGTAGACGAGCTAAATCTGAGTCAAGACCCAGCTGATGTAGAGAGACTCCGTCGACAAACCTAGTAGGCTCGATGATGACACCCAACCACGCGTTGTAGAACAGCGTGTCGAAATCGTCCCATTCCTCAGAAATGGGTCTAAAGGCGGTGTCGTCACTCAAGGCATGCGCCTTCTCCTGTCCATCCCAATTTCGCTGACAAGGGATCCTGGCCTTCTCATTCAGCTTAGGCCAAGGACTTCTGCGTGGGACTGCAGGATTATCCGTACTGGGCGGGTTAGAGCTCGATGCGCCTGTAGTCCTGGCTCTCTTGGACTGAGATGCCATCTGCAAACAAAGACAGAAGGACACAGTATAAATCCAACACCTCTCAGCAATCACAGAAAATTCTTATCGTTAAACTCGCATGGTGTCGATCGATACCAGGGGGTATCGATCGACACTCTATCCAATTCCAGTTCATCCAATTTTCAGACTTCGAATTCCCCAAAAGTCCAAATAAAAGGTAAATGAATGTAAGGCGGGGTTCGAAACTAGTCTAGAGCATCTCAGTAAAAGACATATGTCAAGAAAAACAAGTGCTAAAGAGTGAATCGAACAAACCTTAAACCCATCAAAAATCGGACATAAAAGATGGAATTTCGCATGCATACCTTTGCGGATTGATGAAACGAATGCTAGAATGAGATAGAGGATGAAAATCCAATGATTCTAGGCACTTGAATTATCAAAATCGGTGAAGAATTTGAAAAGTTGCGATTTGAGAGGGAGAGAGAGAGCGGCGTCGATCGATAAAGGAGAAAGAGAGGAGAGAAGAACCCGTAGGGTTTTAAGGAAACTTACTTGGCCATGGGGTGTCGATCGATACCAGGGGGACACGGGATGGTGTCGATCGACACATGTGTGGAATGAAGTTCCTCTTAGAGCATTGCGTATCGATCGATACTATTAAGTATCGATCGACACTCATCGTGGAAATCTGCTTCACGTTTTGACACAAGACACGAAACTAAAAATAAACAAAGATAGAAAGGTTTATGTACATACTTACCAGTGGGTTGCCTCCCACCAAGCGCTTGTTTTACGTCGCGAGCTTGACTGTACTGGCGATCAGTCAGGAGAAAGGTGAGAACTTGCGTCGAAACAAGCGCCACAATTCGATATCGCCAATGTCAGAGTTCTGCTCAGCATGTGTTCCACGAATTCCGGTCCTTTTTCTTTCAGCTCTGAGGTGAGAAGTACTCTTGCCTTAGAGAATGGCTTCAAGGCTCCTTTGCATTTGACCTTGTACTCAATCGAATCTCCATTACACTTCTGAGGTATCAAAGTGACATGGGGATTCTCAACTTTGTTGCTCTTGGCCTTCTTCTTTGTTGCCTTAGTTTTCTTGGCAACTTCTTTGGGGGTGCTGGGCGGTTTACTTGGAACATCTGCGACAGTAGGCTCATCAGGAGGCTCTTCCAAAATATCAATCGCTAGCGACTCTCCTGTGACAACTTCGATGCTAGACACATGTGTGGGAGCACTCCTAGGGGGAATGACACCATAATAGACCCCTCTGTCAATGTAAGAGAAAGAGATTCTCTTATTAGGTGTGTCTATGATCGCGCCTGCAGTAGCCATGAACGGTCGTCCCAAAAGGATAGGCATACGAGATATTGCACCCATCTCTACAACCTGAAAATTAGTAGGAACTAGACAGTCTCCTACTTTGACCAGCAAACCATGGATAGTACCGTGTGGAAGCGAGGTGGAGTTGTTCGCGAATGTGATAGATGCCTCTGGTGATCGAATATCAGCTCCTAACCGCTCTGCAATTGCCCTTGAGATGACGTTGACACTAGCCCCTGAGTCGACAAGAGACTCTTTGAAATTAACTCCTGAGATGGAGCATGGAACTGCGAATTTCCCTGGGTCTTCCCTTGGGGTCAACTGTCTCAGTGGAGGTGGACCTCTAGCCTTAATGAAGAGTGCCTTAATCTCTTCCTCAGTTTCTCTGCAATCCTTGAAGTGACTTAGCAGAGGACGGCACTCTAGGGCTTCTTCAAAGGTTGAATCAGGGGAAATCCTTCTTACCATCTTCTCAAAGCCACGCAGCTGCTTTGGAGAGATGGGATCTCTGAGGTGTTTAGGTACAGGATTCTCCTTCTTGGGCTTGCGAGCTCTTTTCTCAGCTCGTTCCTTAGCTATCGCTGCCTGACACTTCGTTTCATAGTCTTCCCAAAATTGGGCGATACTGAACCGTGCTGCTGCTACTTGAGGCTCCTTGGTCGAAATATCATGTGTCTCCTCAGAAATTGTCTTGGTATCGACCGATACCAGTGGGGTATCGATCGATGCTCAGGTTTTGGAAGTGTCCCGTTTCAGAATTGTAACCGGCATCGATCGACACCTGGGGGTATCGATCGATGCTCTGGCGATTTCAGAATCCTCTTCGTAATTCTCTGCACTTGAGGAGATCGCATTGACGTGTGCATGAACCGATTTTCCCTTGGAATTTGCTGCAGTCTGAGCTACTTGAGTTTCCAGCATCCTGTGACTCGTATTTAGTGCCTCGATCCTTCCACTCAAATCGGTGTACATGGTGTCCATCTTACCATTGAAGGTCACTGTAATCTGCTGCTGTCCTTGAACGAGTGTTTCAAGCATGGCTTCAATCTTGTTCTCTGATGTCTTAGCAGTCACAGGCTCGTAGGAAGGACCTCCGTAGTTCCTGGTGTAACCACTGGTCTGGGCAGGTTTCTGGTTGAATCCTCCTTGCTGGAAGTTGTTGTTGAAGCCCCGATTGTTGTTGAACTGGTTCCTTTGTCCCTGAAAGTCAGAACCACCAATGTAGTTCACGTCTCCTGCTTCATTCTCATTGAAAACCTCAACATCCTCAGCAAAATGGACAGCTTTTGTTGTCTTTCCCAGCAGAAGACTGTGCATAGAATCTAGTTGAGCCTTAAACTCAGCGATCTGCGATCCATCTTGATTACCAGCCAGCTTCTTGCGCTCGAAATCTGCACTCTTTGTGCTGCTGCTAGATGCAAAATTCTCAATCAACACATAGGCGTCCTCAGGATAGTTGGTGTTGAAGTTCCCATTACTTGAAGAGTCCAGAGCCATCTGATACCTCCAATCTATTCCTCTGAAGAAGATACCTAGCAGCTGCACATCAGAGTATCCATGGTGTGGACAGTCTCTTTGGTATGATCTGAATCTTGTCCAAGCAGCCTTGAACGCCTCAGTAGGTCCTTGAGAAAAAGTGGAGATCTTATTCCTCAGATCTTCAGATCGTCCATCATCATAGAAGTTAATTAGGAAGGCTCTCTTGGTGTCTTCCCAATTAGTCAGTGATCCAGGAGGTAGCTGCCTCAGCCAGTAAGTAGCCTCTCCACCTAGAGAGTAGGGGAAAAGCTTGCAGAAGAGATAATCGTAGGACACTCCATTGCTCTTGATGCTAGTGACCAAGTCCTCGAATTTCTCTACATGATCCATTGGATGCTCATGAGGCAAACCATGGAAGAGATGCTGTCCTACTAGAGTGTAGTAAGCAGGCTTCAGCTCAAAGTCATTCCGCTCATACGCAGGGGGACGAATCGCGGAGCGATTGGCGAAAAATTGCTCTGGCCTGTTGTGTTCACCAATCGTTCTACCACGATTAACCACAGCATCCCTTGCGTTCCTAGCGGCATTCTCAGCGACAACCGGAGCAGGTTGAATGACAATCCCCTCTCCATCCAGACGTTGTCCTTGCTCATTGCACAACCGACCCTGTTGGTCCCTGTAAGCTCCAGCAGCATCACGAACCAACCCAACTTGATTGTTGTTCATCTTAGCTGACTTCTTTGCTTTCCTGTTTGTGCGTTCCACTTGTGCTAGCTGTTCCAGTGATAGATCAACTAGCGGAGTACTCTTTTTGCTTCTGGTTTCAAGATTATGCATGCACCTGAAATCACAAGTAAAGAGCGTAAGTAACTGAAATTTACGACGGGTATCGACCGATACTCAAGGGTATCGATCGATACTCGGGCGATTTAGACGAATTTCCTAGCTAAAATCTAACGGCGAATTGAGTCCCCGGCAACGGCGCCAAAATTGATGTGCTCAATTTAATACCCTAAGATACTAAAGCAGTTGTTGTAGTAAGTGTAGGGGTCGAACCACAAAGAACTCAAAAATCACTCAATAGATTCTATAGATCAGAAACAAGCTAAACCAGATGATGTAATTGAAAAACAGGATTGCAAGTAAAACGTTTGTAAATTCAATTTGGGGAATGTAGGCTTAGGGTATTTCTCAGGAAATCAATGAATGCAGCTAAGCTACCTAACAGGATCCAGATTAAGCACTGTTCTAGAACTCAAATCACTAAAATATAATTAACCAACTCTCGTTGCGAAAACTATCTAAATCTAAATCCTAGAAATTCCAAATCTCTTTGCGAATCCTAAAGTCTAAATTAGCTTTAAAATCAGGTTTGATATGTTCACAAATCAATTAAACCAAATCTCTTTGCGAATAATCAATTTGCTCACCTAAGGTTCTATCAGGTAATTAATCGCACTCTCGTGCCTAATTAATTATCCTAAGATCTAAGTTCCAGATTCGTCAACCTAGAATTAGCTTTGAGAACAACCTAAGGCGAAGAACTAATTTAGATAGTGAATCCTAACAGATAATCAACCTAGCATTCAAAGAAATCCCTATGAGAAAACCCTAAACCTAACAGGTGATCTACTCAGACATGGATATTAAATTAATAAACATGTTGAATAAATACTCTTATATTAAATCAGAAAGAGAAACAAGGTTTTGAGATCTGATCTCGGACGAAGGGAAACCAGACTTGTCTCTCGCCAAAATCTCTCTTAAACCTAAACAATAATAAAGCATAGCCTAAACAATGGCTGTAAAATCCTATTTATAACCTAAATCACGATTTGGGGCCTTCTTGTAATTATCAAAGTCTTCTGGGTGCTTTTGCAATTCTCCAAGGCTTCATAATTAGTCGCGGCCCATGAAATCTCGATGAGTGTCGATCGATACCAGGGGGTATCGATCGATGCTCGGTGCTCAGATCGGGCTCTTAGTCATCAGACTTCAGTCTCGCTCCAGAATGCTCCAGAAAAGCTCCAATAATTCCAATTAAGCTCCAAATGTGCTATAACCTGTGAAAGACTCTAAAAGACTCCAAAACACAAGAAAAGACTCTATAAAAGGACTTATATCATGGCCTAAACAGGGTAAAAACCATGATATATCAATTACTCATATATCGATGTTTGAATTCAATCAATGCTGACACTAATATTTATATATATATATAGTCTAATTTTGAAAGTATGTATGCCTTTGTGAATACGGATTCGATCCAAAACCAGTCATTTATTTTTATTTTTTTTGTTGAAACCTGACTATTATTTATTAACAAAAGAAAAAAAACATATACATGTTTTGGAAAAAACTTGCACGAGAAAGCCATGACAGTTTTGATGCTACCTAAAAAATATAAATACAGAGCATAGGGGAGAGAAAAGCAGAGCATGGTGAAGAGCTTTATCTTCTAATGCATGAGTGAAACCCACCGATTAATGAGGTTTGAGCCTGTTGAATTTCGTTCTTGTTGTAGAGAGATGAGTCGGTTTCTAACTCTCTTGCTGATGGACAAAACCAGTAATTTAATACATACTATAAAAATCGAATCGACTAAACTGCTTTGGAGAGTCTAAATGTGTTTGCATGTATATATATATATCCATATTCAAATCTTTATATATCATGTGTAATAATTTCATTTTGTCTAAAACCCAAGAACGGGATGGATAATATTGGTTACGAAAGGATAAATAAGACTAAAAAACTAACGGGCCAACAAGATAATATAATCTGATATTAAATTCATACAAAATTCTCAGAAATATAATGAACATATGAAAATCCGAAACATATCACCTAAAACGAAAACAACAAAACACCACTCTAAAAAAACAAAAACAAAAACAAAAAAAAACTGAGAAAAAACAATTTGGTCTAATAACAGATTCATAACATTTTAATGTCGATTGAAGACACCATTAAGTCTTGGAGACTTCCTTTTTGGCATATTGTGAACCAATCTGAAAATAAAACCACCACAATGTTAGGAAAACAAAAATAAACGATTCAACCTCATGAATAACAAAAACGATCAATACCTCTCCTTGAAATCCTCCACTTATGTGACAAAGGGATTCAATATAACCCCAGTAGGATCGATACCAGAAATCGTCAATTTTCCTAGATGACCAACAAAACACACACAAAAAATAATAACTATATAAAAAAAAAAACCGATGAACAACCTTTAAAAGATAAATTAAAAGATAATGATCCAAAGGCCAAATACCTCCACAAAAATCAATTATGCCCCATCTAATAATGCAAACAATGACATCATCACTACAAGCCCGCCATTCTTCATAGAACTTTAAAGCCATATCACCAGCCAATTTACACGAGAGGCGAACACCACTGATAAATATTAAAACATCCAATAAAATATACAAATTAAATCAAACTATGATACACTTAATATAAACCGAAACCAATATATATATAAAAAAACCTTAAGTCCTCCAACTCGAATGCGATGGTCTGATACTCGCTATTGCTTCCCTTTTCAGCGAGTTCGGCTAATGAAAAACCTTCCCAGTGATGGAACTTGCCAGCATTCACAACCCGGCCTATTAATTCTACAAAACAAAAAATATATAAATAAAAAGAAACATGACGAAAATCAAAACTCAAGAAAAAATAAACTTCATAAGTGGATCCACTTACCAACCAAATAATCGTCGCAGTATTTTATTTCCAAGACCTTACGGAAATCAACAAACGCGAAAAAATTCCTTCCACACGGAAACAAAATTTTGCAGCCGGTAGTCAAGGAATGCAAGAATATCTTACAAAGATGCGAAGTAGTTCTATAAACTCCACCTTCCTGAGCAACCTCAAAATGTTGGATCCTAACCCAAATCCCCTCATACAAACGATACTTGAACGAATCATAACAGAGATTTGGAACAGTGGCATGTATCTTCTTACCCTATCAACATGACAAAAAAAAATAAACGAAGTCAGCATAAAATCATTAAGAAGCAACACGAAGCAAACATAAACCCAAAAAAAAAAAAAAAATGGCGAACCTGCTCATCACATAGCACGGCCTCCATTCGCTGACCAGACGGATGCAAACAATACGACAAAACACGCAGAACCTTAACATATATCGCTGACTCAAACATCCCAGCAACCAAACGCGATACACCGAAATCACGTGAACGATTACAAGAAGGCTTAGCATGCGGTTCTAAACACGCGTTATGATCATGTTCCATACCATCATCAATATCACAATCCGAATCAAAGAGCCTACGACGTGTGCGCCCACACCGAGGCAAAATCTTCACAAAGATACCATCCACAAGCTCAGTTGGCGTACCAGAAAAAGAAAGACTAACGGTGTATAGCGTTTCACCCGCGAGGATAGAAGCCACCCCACGTTTGGTTTCCGGAGTAGGAGGCGAAACTCCAGCCACACTATCACAACGCAACTCTCCGGGCAAATACGGTTTGTAATCACAATCCTCGTCGCAATCAGAAAGTTCCTCATCATTTTTAGAACGATCATCGATAAAATTATCAACTTCGTCTTCGGTAACCCCATCGTCAATATCATCGAGATCATCACAATCATAATCATAATCAAGACCTTCCCCATCACCACATTCAGAATCAGAATAAGTATCATCACTACTACCATCAGATTCTCCATCACTATCGTCATCGCTGACATCACCTCCGTAACCATTTCCACCTACATCGTCTCATGTAACTTCATCATCAAGATCATCATCCTCGTCACAATCTTCCTCATCAACACAATCAAAATCCGTGTCCGTATCATCACTACCGCCACCGGATACTTCATCATCATCATCATCATCGCCATCAACATCATCGCTGATACACCCTGACCCATCATTGATACCAATATCATCACCAGTTCCAACATCATTGGGATTCGAATGATCGTTAGAATCATCATCTTGAAGATCATTAACATGACCATCTAAATCATCACCCTCACTCACATCATTATGTGCATCAGAAGCCAATTCAATATCCATTTCACTCCATCATAATCTTCGCCATTATGACCCGAACCTAAAAGAAAACAAATATATAATTTTTTTAAAGAATAACAGAACCAACGGAAAATAAATAACCTAATCTCCGTTTGAAGTATATATAAAATTATGTAAGTTACCAGTAACTTCCGACACACACTTCCGCACAACCCACCAACCCGATCGAACGTCGCATCCAATATTAGCCAACGGATCCGAATACAATATACCGAACCCGAATACCCTAAGATCTCGATCAACTAGAACACATCTTTGGCGTAACCCACACGGTGTTATACGCGACTGAATAACATCCACTTCGAAGTTGAATCCGATATGCAATACCAAACACACAACCAAATGAATACAACAAATGATAGAATGCCCCAAAAAAATAAATAAATACAAACGAAGGTATGAATACAAAAATAATTAACTAAGGCATAGTTTATCTCACCAAAAACATATGGGATGTTATACGAACGAAACATACTAACACGGAGTCCATTATCAGGTTGAGTACACACGAACATCGTGAAGTCCCACAAAGGCAACGGGATTTGATTATAAAAATCACGAGGCAACACCATATAACCAAGAGAAGATTGACCAACAATCGAAGTCTCTTGAACTGAGAAACGTTTATCACAATTTTTCTAAATCGAAAAACGTAACAATCATATAGAAAAAAACTAATTTAATCACAATAAGCAAACTAACCAATAATACCGGTGTTAGACGACGACTCCACCAATGCATGAGGAGAACAAATAGTCAACCCTAATACGAAAACGACGATAAATACTCGAATAATAAAATGAGAAGACGATGCAAATCGAGAAACATGATTAATCACATATATATAAACAACACGATTACCTAAAAACATATATAACAATACAATAGCAACACAAACAATACTGGATTCAATCATTAATTTTTCAAAAATGATAATAAAAAGATATAAAAAAACCATTATCACATGCCGTCGACGATGAACACACCAATGCACTCGAAGCAACATCCGCTAATCTTAATTCTGAGATCGAATAACAAACGAAAGAATCACCAGCCCTCACGTAAGTGGAGAGAACCATATTGCTAAACATTATCAAAAAACTTAAACACTCGATTTATAGGATAAGAACTAATGCGAAACCTACTTATATAACGATGATATGTATTAGGGTTTTGATACGAAAATCCAAATATGAGAATATGCCTATTTTTAACTAATCATTACGCACCAATTTTCCTATTTTATTTTATAATAATAACTACCAATCTAGATATGTACAAGTTTGCCTTTATCATCAACTATATAAACATAATATACCATTTTACATATTTGCGATATATGATATCCTAAATTAGAATATTCCCAAAAAAACAATACACCGTATAAACATATAATAACCGGACATAAATCAACCCGTGAGATGTATATAAACCGACTTTGGTAAGCAAGCCCAAATTCGAAAACCGATCCAAATATCTACTAATTCGGATACGTACACCAAACAACCTGTTCCGAAGCTATCGAAGATGATAATATTGTAGGGGAAAGAATCCTTAGTACATTGCGAAACCACAACTTGTTTATTTTCCAAAACCTCACACCAAACGTCTACATATATATATATATATATATATATATATATATAGATGGCTTATTATTGTTATTTTCGTGAACTCGAAGAAGATGGGGTACGGGCTTGCATGTAAGAGGAAACAAAAAATCTATTTATCTAATGAATCATCTTAAACTATTATCCCCTCTCCTATATTATTTTTCGTCTAAAATGGCGATTAAACGGTGCAAAGCTTACAATTGACTGACAAACCTTGACAATATAATAAAAAATGAGCAAAATAATAAAGTAAATGAAATAAAAACACCTTTAAATCATGTTGTTAAACACCTTTAAATCATAACCAACATTATTAAAATGAGCAAAATAATAAAGTAAATAAGTAAAAGAACTTTAAAAAACCAAAAATAATATTTCAAAGTGGCAAATTGTTAAAATAATTTTAAAATCATCCTTGTTGTGCATCGGCTTCGACAATGAGCCTCTTCAAGTCTTCAACTTCAGAATACGGAGGGTCCAACAAAAATTGACTACACTTAGAAGACGTCGTAATTATCCAAACATCACGAAGTTGGATAAGCCTCACAAACCTCATAACACATGATCACGTTTGCATTTCATTTATGCAAAGATTCCAAAAAACTCTCTGAGTAATCACCAGTCAAATGAACGGGCACACGAAGACCCCTACAAGTTACAACAAAACCATTTTTAAAAAAACGCGACACACCCAAACAGTAAAGTTAGATAAACAAACGAAAACCAACCTTTCATTTGCCAACTCCAAATAAATATTCCCACAACGCATGTTACGTTTCAACGAACTACGCTCAACAAAATTTCCTACGTTCACAACCTGTCCAATCACATCTACATCCGAGAAACTTCGTTTAAGATCTAAAATATATATATATTTTTTAAATAAGAATTCGAATAGATGAAGGTTTATACCAATAGAAACAGATGAGTCCACTAAACCAACCTTAATTGAATCAAAGTCGGCAAAAAAAAAACTTCCCGCACTTCGTGTGCAGAAGTTTCTTTAAAACGGTTGTATTTTTCCACCGGATTTTGAAAGAATGTGGAGTAAACTTGAATCCATCAACCACGGGAATAAGATCAAAATCAACCAAAAGCAAACAATCACCCTCGACAATCTGTGAAGAGAATTCGTCCACAAACTCTTCGCCCAAAGTAGCATGAATCGTATCACTGCAAAAAACCCAATTTTTTTAGCCAGGTTTAAAACCGAACCTTATAAAAAATTATAAGAAATATATGTTACCTTATCATCTGCTAATATCAAATCAAGCGTCTCATCAACCCCGGTAAGATGAAAAAACTTGCGAAGGACGTTAAAACGAACCACCCACTTTTGTTTAGCAGGATCAAGATCGGAAACCGAAACTAAAAAGCGACTATATGATCTATGAATAGCATTGGAAATATGGAAAGACATAGTTCTCTTAAAGCGAAACGACTTGTGTTAACAATACCCTACAACAGACCACTATATTTATACATATAGGAAAACAATAATATTTCCATTTTATTAAAAAAATAATTAGAGGATAATAGCTAATAAATCCAGTATATCCTTATAATTATTTATAGAATTTTTTTTTTTTATAAGGTGATAATAACACAAACCGTAGAAAGACCGAATACAAAACTAAAACTTCACGATCAAGAGGTAAATGTTTTATAGGTATCATCTAAAAGCTGGCGATTATACTCAAGAACACAAACCAATTATTTGTATTATTATAACTGCAATTCATAATATAAAAGTAGCAACATCGCATCCTTGTTAGGCTTGTATGTATTCGGTATTTTTCTCTTTGCTAAAGCGTTAATATTATCTTTACCAACAAATCGATTATGCAACCCAACTAAAATATAATGAAAAAGGAGGAAGGGACACAACGTAATAACGTTATGGTGCATTGTACCAACACAACAAAAACGTAAATATAAGTCTCGACAACAGCAAATGTAAATAATAACCGAAACCTGGAAATCCACTCCTTAATCAGAGACTACGACGAACACGCATGCATAAACAATCATTAGGTGTATCAAATAAACAAAGAGAGCAAAACGATTAAACACCGAAACAGATCATGTTCCTTGACAGAAAAGGCAAATTTTCACTAACCTAAACTCATCAACTCCGACGTCCGCTGGATCAAACATAAAATCAGAACAATTTGGATAAGAACGCAAGACAACGCGATCCTTGTCAACACCCTTCCCTTCCGTTATCTTCCAAAACCTTAGAACGCACACATTTGATTCACTCGTATTCCGCTGATACACATCATAGAATCTCCTAGCCAAAGTCCCATGCGCAATACATGGAAGGATAGTCTATCTCCTAAACAATTAATTATATAATAAAAGAGGCGTATATAAGAGAAATCTAAAGTGAATCATGAAATTGTGTCGACTAACCTCGCATCCAGAAGTTCGAATCGAATGTGACTTATATCTTCTTCATAAGCACCATTGCTTATATCAAATAACTCGCCAATCCTCAACATAGTACCAATCACAACTATAGAAAAGAACAACAAAGATTAGTCAAACCCAAAAAGGAACATAAGTAGAAACCAATTACACAGTAAATAACAAGTTCTTACCAACCAAGATCCCGGGATTTTCTATCCGCGTAACAACATCAAAAAGTCGAGATGACCAAAGAAATAGATTGTAAGATCTATGGAATATAAATCGAACATTGGTAAAAGGTAGAAACTCGATCTGGAACTCATGATCGGTTAAACGAACCGGACCAGAAGCAATTTTAACCTTAAATCCATAGATAGCAAACCAAAAGTCTTGTCGTAAACTACCCTCGTATGTAGGCACTTCATCAGACATAACAGTAGCTGAAATATGTGTTCCCTAGAAATAGTATCAAAGCAAAAAAGGATAAAAGATGAACAACAAAATACGACCTATAAATAACAAAAACCAAACGAAACAAATACCTCCTCATCAGAAAGAATCATCTCAAGAGTTCCACCGAAGAAACAAACGGCCTTCCAAATTCTCAGCACCTTCACGCAAATCCGACACCTCCTAGTGCGAGAACCCAAATTTGAAAGTTGAACAGACTCAACCATGATGTAAGTCGAATAGATAATCAAGGAACGAATATAACACCCTAACAATAAAGAACCTAGAAGCAACTGATCCGGCTCAATAAAGAATCAATATATATATTACATATTTGGCGGTTACTTTTACAACTATCCGGACTGAAAAGGCACATCTAACCGATATATAAGTTAAATCGCTTACATTATACATTGAACCCATCCATCCAAATATCAACAAATAAATGTAACGATATACACATTGAATTCCGAAAATCTAACCCGTGCTAATCTGAAATATCTTGGTTTGGTTTAAAAAACCAAATTACCACATATCCGATTGTTCAATGGTATTATCGACTATTTGGTTTAAAGAAATCTAATAAACCCATACTGTTAAACCAACATAAAATATGGTAAAAATTATAAATCGTATTGTAAATCATGTAAAACAAGTCTTAATTATTCCAATAAAATTATATCATGAAACCTAATATCGAATTCAACACACGAAAACGAAAATCCAAAAAAAGTCACTACATAGACTTCCTCTTGGACGAACGCCAAAGATTTGATTTCGAGTCGCCATAAGGGTTAATTGTAGATAATGCAAAGCCAAAGGACTCATCACTTTGGAGACAATCTACCTCCACCAAGCGGCCCAGATGCACATAACAATTCTCATCATAACGCAACCTTATTAAAATAATAAACATACCGAGACATAATTAATAGCACGTCAATAGCACAGAGAAACGCGATACATACCACTCAAGCAATAATGTTATAACCAATCTCCTAAAAACCGTCTGGCCTTGAACACGTGCGTCGGTTTTATCCACATGTTGGATATAAGCAACTATGTCTACACACAAAGACACAATAAGCATATGCCTAAACACATTTTTTTTTCAAAATATAATAAAGAAGTGATCATACCATATAGATTAGTTACCAAGCCGTTTAACCTTGAAAAATAACCATAATCCACAAAACAGAATGTCTCACGCGGAATCCAAGGAAACCCATGTCCAACGGACGAGACCCTCGTCCTCTCGGTCAACACAATAATATACTTGTTATCAGAAACCTTGTAGCTCATATTATTGAGTCGGACGTTGAAATTAGAAATTTGTATTAAGTTCCCTTCCAAAAAATCATCGCCATAAACTTTGAGAAGAGATGGATGAACGGAACCCTGAATAGTATCCGAGTAAAATTGTGCGCTGTCATAGCTACCCATAAATCCCCAAAGTCAAAGATCCTAGCAAATCTAATAACACAAATGTTGACTTCATGTCCACTCCGTGACAAAGAAGCCATCAACTCCAATGCATAATCCCTACGCATGAGAACTTGTAAACGTACGTTGCTATAAAAAAAAAAGGCCGAAACACTAATCAAACACAAATAAAACAAACAAGGCTAATAATTTACAAACAAAAGAACTTACGACTCGTTACGTAGTTCAACATAGACATTGCCCGAATCCATCCGATGATCAAATGATCGATCCAGAGATCTAAAGCTCCCAATATCCGCAACATGTCCAATTAAATCTATCGAAAACACATAAAGATTAAACAAAATTTAAAAATCTAGATTCTAATTAATTTTTTTTGCCAATATTTTTAACTAAAATTTGAATAAAAACAAAGGAGAGACGAACCCACCTACGCAGAAGTGAGGATCTCGGAGTCCACTATGTATATCTTCAAATCCAGAAAAGGCAAAATAATTTTTAGCAATATTAGTAACTTTGACAAAAAAGGTTTGGTTATTCCATACGATTCAATAATCATGCAAAGTTAATCTCAAACCAGCACCCGCAGCCACAAGGCCAAATCGATAAACGAAAATAGAGTCTCCCTCAGATGAAAAGCCATCCACATACTCCCTTGACATTGATGCTTGTATTCTATCCCCCTATGAAAGAACGATGAGGCAACAATAAATTAACAAAAGAGTTTTAAAGTTGAACACGAGGATTATGAAAACATGAAACAACAAAGGCAATGAATAGCTAAGCAACCTTCATATCAACCAAAATTAATTCCATAAATCCATCGCATCCAAAGCAGCGCTCAAAAATCTGGAGCACTTTAACTCGAATACGCCAAAAACATCCTAGCGGATCCAAATCACGAACATACGAAAAAACCGAGTCATCGAGTCTCACGACGTCGTAATTTGCCAAAGTCATAACTAAAAAAAAATATCTAGAGAGACTAATCTGATTGTTTAACTCGTCAATTTATAAAGAACCCAATTTATAAAGATAATGTTGAAATTTGCTATTAAATAAAACATGATTATATTAAAAATATATATTTGCATCGGGCAGATAGATTCATATATAAATTTATGAATTTATACATTTTTTCGACATCAAGATAGTCACGAAAAAGGTATATCTTAACAAACATTAGATCGCAATCCTAAATTTTACAAATTTAATAATTCATATTAAACAATAAATAATGTGCTCAAAACCAAGAACCGATTAAACAACCTCCCAAAAATATATACTATTGCCCATATATTACACTCTAATTAAAACACGTGAATAACCGAACCAAAAATCAAACTTCAAAAATTCTGAAGAACGATCGTGGGTTTTCCCATGAAGGATCAACAATGAAAATAACCAACGAACGAAACAAAATGGAAAGTAAAAGACGCCTACTCATTTAAAACCAGAACGATTGTTTCCATACGAACACTTGTTTGTATTTTTCGATTGTATATAAACCCACAACTTTAAGACCATAGTTTAGGTTGTAGTCGATTGTATATAAACACACAATTGCACGTTTGCTATTCAACCGCCGAGGGTAAGTAATTAGTCTATGATAACATATTTCAATTTATTAGTACGAAACCCAAAACAAAGAAAATTAAAATATTAAAATCGCCCGTTCACAAATAGAACAAAGGAAGAGAAGGTGACGAACAATAAACCAGACAACAACATGATCCATCATAGAATCAGATCGTAAAAGAGCAACAAACATCTTCCATAAACATTCAGGAGAAGCCCAACCACTTGCTTCCACAAAAGCTCCAACATACTCATCATCACTATCAGAGATCAAACGCAAGACATAGCACGCAGCCCTGAAAGCAGGACGAACAACCCCTCCCACCGTCCTAATATCTGAATAACAACACGGACACCTCACCACAAGCAACAACACTCGCAAACAATAAGCCTCACCAGCATCAATGGGACACGATTCTATGACACACGGACGCGGAGAACTGACCAGACGACGCCTCCACCGAGCCTCCTTACGATCCCAAACCCATCTAGATGAAAATTCAGAATACAGTAACATCCGCGCCTCTGGATATTCCCGATTACACTTAATCCATGCCAAAAAATTACTCTTCTCATGTACGTTTTCCGAAACCGTATCTTCAGAACACGAAAACAGAGGCAAAGGGAGATGAAATGGCAAAACACGAACCCTTCAAAAATGATAAAATATTATTAATCAGAAAACTAAAAAGACATTCTAAAACTAACAAAGATAGCCGCATGAAACGGAAACACATGAAACAACGCAAAAACAAAATCAACATTTATACGATTACCCCTCGAAATCGTCATAGCCCAAATTACAACAGAACGCACCGAACACCTAAAAAACCAAAAAGAACCAAAAAAAAAAAATCAAATGTTAACAAAACCTCAAAGAATTTAAGTCTACTCGAATAAGAGTACAACAAAAAAATTCGATCATTAAGCCAAACGAAAAAATCATAAAAGAAATACATGACACAAAGCATTATAAAATACAAAATACGAATCTAGAGATGAAAGTTACCTTTTAATAGAATATGACTATTTTGTATCGTATCTTTGAAACACGAAAACAGAGGCTAAGAGAGATACCTCGTTAGAACATGCAACAGAGAGACACACACACCGTTCTTAAAATCACCAGAAATTTATCAACCTATAAACACAAAAACAAACCCATTAATCAACAGGCAATGGGCAATTAATAACGAATAACAACCATAACCAAGGAGAAAAACAAACAAAAGTAAAAGCAAAAGGAAAACAAATCAATGGAAACCTCCCAACAAATGATAAAATCCACAAAACAGATTCCAAGAATCGATCTACTCAAGACTTGGATTTTTGGAAAAAGGATACTAAATACAAAGATGCTTCGATCATATATTTTGGATGAGTTTCCGGGTTCGAGATTTCCGTTCACGTTTAGTAGGAAGAATACTGGACCAATTTATTAGATCTATCAAAACAATCAAAACATGTAATTGATACAAAACAGAGAAACTCAACCAACCTCTCAATATTTGGATTATGTTGCCGATCCGTATCTTAATCAGTAATGGGATTATCCACCATGCACCCTTCAAACAAAACAAAAAAAATAAATTCCACTATCTATCATGATCCATGTAAAACAAAAATAATCAACACCGATACCAAAAAAATTGAGAATACATAAAGGCATAACCAATAAGAGGACGATAGAAAAACAAAAGGAGAACGAAATTAAAAAAACCAAACCAAAAGACGATGAACGTTACCAACAAAACACAATCACGTAAAACATATACCTCGAACACAAAGTAACGATGCATACACCACTCCGATCCCACGACGAACACTCCGATGCCACCAAAAGGTACCTACACACAATAAGACAACAAAAACGAACAATCAGTTGCATGGAGAGGATTAAACACGAATATACGGAAATCAAAAGAAGATCGACCCCCAATAATAAATTTATAATAGCAAACATTCAAATACAAAAGAAACAACAAATAAACCTAAAGGAAACAATATACTAATCACGAAAAGAAGAGTAAGAAGATGTGGTATATATAGCCCCTACACGTCGTTTTTGTAGTTTCTTTAACTAAGATAAGTTCAAATATTATATACGCAAATCGCCGAAGATATGCATTTTTTACATTTTTAATATATACGTATAAGATAAGTACAAATATTAGATACGTAAATCGTCAAAAATATGAATTTTTACATTTTTAACATGATACGTAGCCGATTAATCACGATCGAAAAAGTAGTCTAGGGTTTTTATAATTAGTGGGCCAAACGAACATGATCTAATTTAGAAGGTTAATATTTCGAAACTAAGATACAGCCCACCACTAAAATTCGAAAATCCAAATACGAGCCCAATTGCGATTTAGATTCATTAAGGGTAATTCCAATTTTTTTAAAGAGGGGCAAGGGGTAATTAACCACGTGAGAATTAATGAGAGGTCTCGAAAGCCAAAAATCACCTCGCTTATATTATATATGATGTGTTATGCTGGTTAAATCAAAGTGAAAATAATTTATTTAGATGAAGACAGAATCACAGAATTATAAAAGTAGAGTTGGAAACAATAGAATTGTAAGAAAAAAAGAGTAAAAAATACAAATAGAAGATATCATCTATTTTGCAGAAATGCGTAATAGGATCAAGATCAAATCAGCGTTGGACTGGCCACTTTAAAATGTGTGTTACTTTCACTGCATTGTTTTCTTGCAAGGTGGTAATGGCTTGCCACACAAGCAAAGGTTATGCAGATAAGCAGCTGCAGGAAAGATGTTGAATGGTCTTCCTTGTGGAATCAGTCCGCACAATCTGTTGGCTCTGAAACTCACATGCTTCATTGTCTTGATGTTCAACAAGCTATCCGGGATCCTTCCTGAAAGTGCATAGATGGAGAGGTCGAGCCAACTGAGCTGGGCGAGCTGTCCTAAAGCTTGAGGTATGACTCCTGTAATGTGATTCCTTGAGATGTCTAGTCTCGCAAGTTCAACAAGGTTTGATATTGAACTTGGGATTTGTCCACGGATTACCTCTCGGGTTCACCCTTGGAGATGGTCTTACATGTAGCAGGGAAGTGAGGTTCTACTTTGCACTAAAAACCAAAAGAGTTTAGTCAAATCAACCGTTGAAAACAAACAAACAAACATACTCTAACGCATAAGCTTTTACTACACTTGGGGCAGTTGAATTCACAAAGGTTGTCTGAAGGAGTGATGTCAATATTTCTACCACAACCAATGTGAGTGCAATAAAGATCCAAGTAGTCCATCTGCAAAAATTGTAAGGTTTAACAATTTGGTCTCTATTAGAAAATCAATAAATATAATCAATTGCACTACACATTGACCAATTCAGATTGCTGAAACACAAGAACAAGGTCTCCTTTCGAATAAAGCAAAAACATATGAGGTTTGATTCGTAGGTTTGTTGAGATCAAGAGGTTAGAGCTTCAATATCATACTCTTGGCTCAGCTTGTAATTCTTTTAGTGTTCAATAAAAGAGGAGTTTCTTTATCAGTTCCACATTTATGATGTATATTAGATCATGTGCGTCGTCTGTACAGACTAGAGCTTACTGATAATGGCATTAAAAAGTTTATGAGTACTAACTTTAACGATTTACTTGCAGATGATTTAATCTTAATATATTACTTGTTAGGAACCCTTTCTGGTTATGAAAATCATTACAAAACAGAGTTTTTGGCATCTCAAGGTAAAAACCTGACACACGTCACCTATTCTCTTGGACAAGATTGATGATAATAATGAGTGGCTATTTGAGAGAATGGATGAGAAATCTTCTAATGATGATCTTGTGTTTGAAGATGATGACTTCGCATGGAATGTGGTTAGCCAAACCACGAGAGCTGAAAATCCTAGCTATTTTACAAGAGTAGCAAGAGCAACTAGAACCGACAAAGGAAAGGGTGTTGCTACTAGTTCCACTCGGACCACTCCACAATCATTTAATTGTCGCAAACCATATGATCTATCTCCTAGTGTTATATCGTTGATTGATGATAATTATGATGATGGGATGGAAGATAATTTAGGAGCAGATGTTTTAGGTTATGCGGATGATTATGAGTACAATGATCATGACGATATAGATTTTTAATGTTTTAGGCTATATAGCAATTTTTAAGAACGATAATGTTTGCTTTTTTTTTAATGATGTGGATTGGTGTTTTGATATTTTATTCTAAACTTTTATTATTCTAACACTAAAAATGATGAATGCATCTAAACTTATATCATGCACCTGAAATCCGTAAAGCGCGTGCCTTTTGTGCGTCTTAGCACAAAGCGTAATGTACGGGCCTTAACGTCTCGGTGCACCTGGAGAAAATTTAAAACATAGGTACTGGGACACATATATCTCAACTACATTCAATGCGTGAGAAAGGACCTCTAAAGTTTTTTTTGTATTACATTGACTAAAACATAAAATAACAAAACATAGGAACTATAAAAACAAGCCTTTGAGTGTACCTTCATTACATGATAGTAAGAGATACATTTAATAAAAGAAGTGAATCATTGACAAACAAATATTAACATTGCCATATAGTTAGTTATTGTCTTTCGTGTTTACAGCAACGACTTTCCAACAATAACTAATCTTTTCAAAATCGATTTTTCAGGATGATGGATGTATGTCCAGAGATAGTGCTATCACTGCTATCTATAGTACACGTAAAATAACATTCACATTTACATGAACCTTATGTATGTATATATACACAACCTATAATTACAATCATGACAATAAAAAAGTATGTTGAGAAGAAAATCCAGTTAATGGAAAAAAACAAACTTAAGAAATTTACCATAAAACTTCATCGGTTCTTAATTTTCTTTCCGGATCGAGAAGAGAAAGATCTCTAACGTACAATATGGATCAAAGGATCATATTTTACGTGTAGCCTCTAATATTATTCAATTGAACAAGTGCATACAGTTAGAACGAACATACATTGCAAAAGACATACATTGCAAAAACATGGCTCCAAATACATTTTTTTTGCCCAAGGTTACTTAACCTCTTTGATTTTACATGATATCATCATCATACCTTGTCGTCGTGGAACCACCACCTTGTCTCTTTAGGAGACCTGCCGTTCTTGCAGTTCTTCACATATCGGTCATTATCAGTCGGGCGTTGCTGAGACAGAGATATAAGACAACTGAAGATAGTAAGAGTTGTGTGGATGGGTCAGGGAGCGTTAAGCTTTTGTAATGATACAAAGTCGTTGGGAGTTAAAAAAAAAAAATGTGGAAACCTTTTCGGGTGAACTCGATAGCATTGAGAGAATGCTGATGCAGACTGAACTCACCGTCATTGCTGGAGACCACGAGTCATACAATATATCTGCAAAAAAAGAATAAGAGAGTGTTACATTTACCGTATAAACTCTATTGGAGCTTTTGCCTGATATTTCAGCATTATGAAGCGTATTCTTGATTACGTATTGTAACCTATATAATGTGCAAGGAATATGGTTTCTGCTTCATTCAAAGAACAAAACAAGGCTGGTACAAGTTAATAGACCAAAAGAGAGTTGAATATAGCAATTAGCAAGCAATTCAGAGGCCGCTATGATCATGGAAAAGATTCTGATAAGCATATAGTCAAAAAGGGACGGTATCTGTTTTCTTTATGGCGTTGAAAACACATCCACGCCCTAATTTCACGTTACGCGCCACTGATATTAGAAACTCTTTATGCATCAGACAGACTGAGCAATGGATAGACTGAACAATATTGTTGACATTGTAATTTAGCACTCTTAAGGCATAAATATATTGCTTCTCCTTTCACCACATTATAACTTTGTGAGGAACCTATTTTTGTGTATGCATCAGTTTTGGTGTCCTCGTTTTATATATATAAGACAAACTATTTTGAATTACAAACTATTAATGTGTATGCATCAGACAAACTATTTTGAATTGACATATGCATCATATATATAAGACTAATCAGACAAAAAAAGCAGAGCAGGAAGAGGCACACACACAACTTGAGTTAAGCATTTCAGAGAAACCAAAAAACAAGAGCACATGTACATGGAGAGTGAAAAGTGAAGAAACAAGAGCAGATTGAATAAAAATACCTAAACAAATATGTCCATTGCTGTAAATATGCGGATGTAGTGGCGCAAGTGGAACAAAAACTACCTGCTCAAACATCAAACACACAAGAAAATAGAAAAAAATGTCATTATCTCAATCTAATTGCCTGAGGTGAAACATAAATTCAAAAAAACATCTCCATAACAAAAAAAAAATGTTAAGTTAATAAAGCCACATTAGATTACAAGTCCCTTAATCACACAATTAAGAAATTTGGAGAAGACAACATATATCACAATGTTGTTTCTAGGTGACTTAAAATCTATAGATGGACTGCAATAGAGCCCTTTTCGAGCGAGTAGAGGAATGCAACCGTATCCTATTAGGATTAGGAAATCTTCTACTTTCCTATTCCTAGTGAAATCGAGTTTTGGTACATTATAAATATGAGTCTTAAAGGTTTGTAAAGTCATTCAAACGAGTAATAAAAGAAACTCTAGACGGGTATTTGTCTCGATTTGTTTTCTCTCTAAGGTTTCGATTTTCTTCTAATCCTTTTCTCGCAAAATTCACAACAGACAATTAGTTCTCTTTTTAGGTAGGAACATGCGCAAAACCGAAACTTCTTCAAACAAATATTTCACACAAATTAAGACCAAACTTGCCTGAGGAGCTTCCATGGGGTAATGTTCAGGAAAATCAACCTGAAGCTTATAAGTTTCGTTCGCGTAGAGCGTACCTGGTGCTCCTGTAACCTCGATTATCCATCTTTCAATCACACAAAAAAACAAAACAAAACAGAGTCCATCAAAATTCCAAAAATTGGAAAAACAGAAAAATATAGATTTGTGTTGTGTGTTTTGTGATAATACTTTTGAAGATTGTCAGTGACTTTGTGCTTAAACCCAGTCGGAGGATTTATTTGCCACTCTGATAACTCTTTCTGTAGCCTATTACACGCGATCTTGCTTAACGCCTACGCATCATCATCACAATTTTCCACAATAAAAAAAAAACCAAAATTGACATCGAAAATTGAACAAGACAGAGTTAGAATCAAGAGGAGAGAGAGAGACCTTGCGGGAAAGAGAAGAAGAGCTGGTCATGGCGGAGACAGAGAGACAGACGGAGAGAGAGAGAGGGGTTTGCTTTTGCGTTTGTCTCTGGACTTGTCTCTATTCAAATATTGAAAAAAAAAAGAAAAGTGAGCAAAAAAAAGAAAACCTTTTTCGGGAGTGAGGATGGGCCACAAGAAAAGATACGTAAAACCTGTCCATTTCGATTATCTGGTAATTTGAGTAATTCGGATAATCTGTCTATACCGGTTCATAAATAAAATAAACAGTTTTAAACGAATAAGTGTTAAAAAAAGGGTTGATGATCAATTTCCGGATAAAAACTTTTATATAATAACAAATTTATAAAAAATTTAGCTATAATTCTATTTTTTCATGATTTGAAAGATAAAATCTTATTTCTCTGCAAAATTAAAGTTCGAAACGAGTTTGCCCACAAAATCAAAGTTAGAAATCTATTTCTCTAAAAAATCGAAACCTATTTCAAACTTTAATTTTGTGGACAAATATAAAAGTTATTGTGGGAAAATAGATACTTAACCCTTAAAAAAACAACCGTTTTTTCACTCTTTGTTGACTCCATAGACAATCGAAGAGACGATTCGATTTAAAAATACTTATTTTTCATATTTTTATTTATAAATAATTTCTTGCAAATAGTATTCTCTTACATTACTACTTTCCCCGTACAAGTACTCGATTGTCTTCTGAATCGTACGACGACAAGTACATAATTTTTATAGACAAAGTACATAAAACCTGACACGGTGTCATTTCAGCTTTTATTAGCCTTAAACATTTTAAAGGCCACCATCAGGCCCAACCTGATCACCAACTCCATCGCCTTGCTCCAGCTCAATACCATCTAATGGGCCGCCAGGCCCAATAAAATCTCGTGATTTTTGATCCGGCTCAACATAATCTTGATCATTGCCAAGAACCTTATAGGCATCTTGTGGGACGAGTTCAAGGCCAGCAGCAAAAAGCGGGAGCAAGACCAAATAGTGTCTACGAGAACTATAAGAGATCGCAGAACCGATGACGTGGACGATGCATAACATCAATAGGTACGCGTTTAGTGTGTGCCAATAGAGACTCCCATCGTTTTTGTATAGCCAAAACACTCGACCGCATCTTCGTATTTTCACTTCTTCTTCGATCAGATTTTGGATTAAATCGAGTAATGTGAAGATTAATGTGTCGCAAGCACACACGATGCCGAATATTTTGGCTAGATCTTTCTCCTTGTCGAGTAGCTCTAAGACAAAGCAGAGGAACTCGACGAGGAATGCAACCACGGAATGTGGTCGAAGACTTTGCCTGAAAACAACGAGTTTTATGACTGGAGTTAAGATCGGCATTTTGAAAATTTCTGTTTATATGATTTGAAAACCAAAAAATATAGTATGATATAAGAAGCTTTGAGAGGAGAACTATTTATAATGATGTGGAGAGATGATTAGTAAATGATTAGGGAGGTAAAAGTCAAAAAGTTAAGCTTGGAAAATTCAGTACTAATTAAAACTCTTCACTTTTTCATTGCATAGGGAACTAAAGAAAGTTTTTAGTATTTTGTGTTTGAGTTCTTTTGTTTTGTATATCATTGCAAGTAAGCTGTAATGTATTTAGATAAAAATCTGTAACCATTTCTTAAGCGTACGTATAATACAGTTAATCCCAGCTGTTTGGTGATTTACGACGTACGTGATTTCGGCATGCTAAAACTTTGATAAAGTGGTATTAAATCCTAATTTCTGACCAACCAAAAAAAAAAATCTTAATATTAACGTCGAAACATGCTTTACATTTACTTAGATAATAATCTATTATACATTTATACATATTTTGATAGTTCTGTTTAGAAATACTTTTTGTTTACCTAAGAAGTTTCGGGTTGTCTAGACTACAAATCTTTAGAGGTCTAGGACTAGAGCTCCTTTTAGTCTTTGCTACTCGAATTCGGAACCTTCTTCACCTCTCCTCTTCTGAGTGGTCAAATGATATTATGTTTTCGATTTGGGTTCAACCGGTGAAATATTTTGAATATGCATTAAAAGTTTACCGTAAAATATAGTATTTTTTTCTCTCGCATAACTCAAATCCAGGCTCCGATTGGTAATACTTCGTAATCGTAGAAAACAAAAGTGTTTCAGAGATTTTTCGTCTTTTTGGAGAAACAATTCTCCTACACGAAAAACAACGCGTTAAGAGTCTGGAAAACATGATTTTTGGATGTTTTCCGAGGAATCTCTGACGCTAAAGTCAATAAACGAGAGAAAGAAGGACCACGATTTTGGCGTCAGGTCTGGAAAGAGTCGGAAAACATGGAAGAATAGCTAAGTGACTTTGGGTCCGGATTTGGGTTGGATCCGCAAAGTATATGGGATTTGAGGAGTGATTTTAGGTGAAGAAAATGGAAAATGTGAGAGTTTTTGGGTGAATCAGGCCAAAAATCGGCCGTGAGATGAACGTCTGAAGACTGTCGGAGACTTCGGGAAAAATTCAGTGTTTTGAGAGAAAAATAGTGCTAAGTGTATAGTGTGAAATTAGGGTAAAAATGTATGTCCTCTTGCCTCGGGGGAGTGTATGAGATTTTATAGAGATTACCTGGCCCGGGTCGTATTTTCGGATGTCGGGTCGGATCATGGATCCTATGAGCTAGAGTCTGGTATGACACACTTGAGTGTTTTTCTGCACCAAGACCTGCCATCGAACGGCTCTATCCCATGCTGAGTTGTTTGTACTATGTTCCATCTATTTTTGGCGCTGTGTGGTCTGCTTCCCCCCCCATGCTGCACACCTCCCTAGGCTCTTTGATAAGTCGCTTTCATCCGTCTCTGCCATCGAGACCGTGTAGTACGAATATGTTGTTAAGTTTTTGGCGCAAATATTTCAAATACGAAGTGTTGTTTATGGAGGGAAAATAAAGATAATCTCGCGTATAGTATTATCCGTTACCTTTCCAGATAACGTTTTAAGGGATATCGGGTTATTCTTATATTTATGGGTATTACTACGTGGTCGTTTAGGATCTTACCTTCTCGGGCATTGCTGCCCGGTTTATGTTGATGTAATCGGTGTGTAGACTTGTTCCTGTTTGAATCACTCATTTTTCTATTACCGCACTCTCCAAGTTATATGGCACGAGTTGGCGGTTTCAGGAAAAGGTGACTCTTTATCATTTCGAGACCACCCTCTCATTACTTCTCACTTTTGCTATTCGAGAATGGTTTTGGAAGAAGGTGGTTACATATAATATGTCCTAATTTGTCCTATGACTCGACCACTTACCCACGTAACCGCACCTTCTCTTAGTGGTGCATTTTTAGGATAAGTGGCTGTCTACTATACAATGACATGTGTCATCCTGTGATTCGCCTATCATCAAAAAAATTATTTATCCCTAACAAAAAGTAATGGAACCAGTATCCTTATGATAAATGGAACCAGTATCCTCAAATATGTGTACAAAACGAAACTCTTATGATACATTGAAAACCCCAATATATATATATCTATTACAATTTTACCGATTTATCATCTCTTTTTTAGTAGTAGTTTACGAGGCCTGTGATAATTATCTGAAACGTCACAACCGCACCAAACCGAATTTTTCAGTTTTCGGTTCATGTTCGGTTATAGGTTATGAACCGATCGGCAACATTATAAAATTCATTTGGTTTTTTGTTCAATTTTCTGTGATATTGTATTTTTTTTTTCTAGTTTTTCGTAATCGAGATATACCAAATTATACTGAACTATACTGAATTATACCAAAAATATATTTAAAATCCCGAACCAAAACCGAACTAACCAAATTTAACCGAAATTACTCGAAATTACATAAATTTAACCGAAAAATCACAAAATATGGTTCATTTCAGTTGAGAATTTTAAATTTGAACTACCCGATACCCAAACAGAAGTTTAATTTGATTACTACTTTCCCAAACCGAACTACCATACTAACCAAAAAACCCCGACTAATCAAGCTTGCAGGCCTAATAATTACTTAAATTAACTAGGTATTTAGCATGCGTCTTGTGCGGACAGAGAAGTTTCATGAAATAATCACATTAATTAGATTATCAAATTTATCACCGATAATAAACCAAACAAAAATATAACAACAATGTAAAATATTTGATAAATCAACATAGAAAGGTAAAAAAATAATAATTGTTTTGAGGTTTTTCGTCTTTTTGGGGAAGCAATCCAGCTACATAAAAAACAACGCATTGAATGCCCGGGAAACACGATTGTGAGATGTTTTCCGAGGACGCTTAAGTCAATAAACAAGAGAGAAAATGACCACAGTTTGGGCGTTGGGTCTGGAGATAATCGAAAAATGGGTTATATTAATGGCTAAGTGACTTAGAGTCCGAAAAATGGGATGGATCTGTATTAATAATTTGGTTTGATATTTTTTTGGCTAGTAACTTTTAAATTATCAAAAGCATAATGAGTTTACATAATTTTTCTTTTTATAAAAATGTATTTAAAATATGATGTGTCTTTTTTCCTACTTGTATTTGTTTATAAGATTATAAATTTTGTTAAGTAAAATAATAATAAAGCAATTGATTTTTACCTAATGAAAAACCTAATTTATATGACATTTTTGGGCTAACTTTAATTAAAAACCTAATTAAAGCAATTTTGTTAAGTAAAATTCTAACTTTTTCCCAACATGTTTGGGCTATATGACATGTGTATAGAAATAAGAATAAAAGAAGAATTGTTTGACATTTTAGAAAACTGAAAAAGCATTATTTTAATATATGCTTATATCATATCTTTCAACATTTTATTTCCCATTTTTCGTTAATTGTTTTGCATAGTGTTCATTTTTACTTTGTATTAAGGAATGACTCACGATGAGTGTATGGTTTTAAATATTTCCTTTGTATAATTTTGTGTCTGAATGAATATTTTTTATCTTTTAAAATATCTATCCGATAGCATAATACCTGGATTTTGAATTTAATATTTTACAGTAAACATTTGATGATCTTTAACTAATATTAAATATTTTTCTTAGATAACATAAAAAAAATAGTAAACATTTGATGAATTTGAACTAACATTAAGTAATTTTTTTATTTATTGAGAAAGAGTATAGTGTATTAGATGTGGTCTTCTAGATCTACTTGATCTGTATCACTAATGTGTGTAGTAGCGAATCTGGTGTGACGTTATAATGCATTGCAATAGATAAGATTTTTTTTACTTTCAGCAAAAAAAATGTATTCAATATTAATTTGCGGTAAGGTAAATAATTTTTGTTTATATTTTTTTAGTTTTACATGGAGATTTGTAGGAACCTGCGACACCTTCTACAAAATTTGATACCTTCTACAAAATTTGATAGTTGCTTTTAGCCCTGGGCATTCGCGTATTCGGTTCAGTTACAGGTATTTCGGGTAGAGAGGTTTAGGATCCATATAGGTACCGAAATATTTTCGGTTCGGTTCCGGATAGGTTTGGTTCCAAGATTTAAGAACCGAAAAATACCCAAACTTTTTTGGATCTTAATCAGTTTCAGGTATTTATTATCCAAAATACCTAAAATATACCCGAAAATTTGAAAATATATCCGAAAACCCAGAAAAAACTAAGGAAAATACACCTAAAATATACATGTAAACCCGAAATTATATCTAAAAACCCGAAAATATACCCAAAAACCCGGAAAAATACCCGGAATACCAAAAATATACCCGTAACCCAAAATTATATCCGAAAACCCGAAAATATACCCGAAAACACGGGTATATATTTAATATTTTTGGGTATATAATTATAATTTGGGTAATTCGGATACCCGAAATATTTTCAGTTCGGTTCCGGGTATTACCCGATACCCACAGGGATCAATGAGTATGATCCAATGGGTATTTTGGCCATAACCGAAACTAAACGAACCGGTAATTTAGGGTCGGTTTCGGTTTTTAATGCCCATGCCTAATTGCTTTCGTAGTTATCAACTGCCTGCAAATAAACTAGTAGACCTCTAGCAAAGCATGCTGATTTGCAATCTAGAATTTCGTCAAACCTTTGAGGTATTTTTAGTTTGTTGATTAGTATACTTAGATAGTATATTCGCATGCTGATGAATGGATGTTGAATATTCTTCCTATCATTCCTCCCGTTGTCGTTGTGACAAGACTTTATTGTCGTTGTTCCATATAAATCTTGTTGAAAATTCCAAATAACTTAGTTGGCGAGTCTTTTCAATTCTCTATTTTTTTTCATCCGAGTTGTAAACATTTTTAGTTTGTTTGTTGAAATGTTATATTAATTGATCAACAAATGGAATATGTACAAGAGTTCCAAGATGAAAAGTTTGAAAAATAGAGGAACAAAGCCTCGATCTATTCAGGATTGTGCTAACTTCACGCCATCGGATGAGGATATCGATGTTGTCGTCACTCTGTGTATGCCAAAGAGAATGGAGGCGAAAACATATGTCTTTGTCAATCACATGCGCGGGGAGAAAAGCATAACGAGAAGGTCGTTGGTATCGACGTCCATTTGTTTCATTCCAAATCATGTAAATTGATGTCTGAAGTGCAAGGCGAGCTAAGATGGAGTCTGTCTTATTTCGCCTGCTTCTCAACACAGTTTTCGTAGTAATTTTCCAATCTGGATTCGTTCGTCCTTGAAAGAGGCCCGAACACAACCAATTCCAAATTGTGTAAGAGTATGGGCAAACAAAAAATAAATGGTGTCTCGTCTCGTTAAGTTCCCCGCATAGCATACAAGATTGAACATGACCCCATTGTCTCATCCTCTCTGCTATTGCAAGTTTATCCCATAAATCTAACCAAGTGATAAAGCCATATCGAGGGATCGATTGAGAGAACCATACCAAATGACTCCACCATATCATCTGACTTGGCTCTCGTAGTTGCTCTCATGTTGCTTTGCTGGAAAAATGCTCCTTAAATTAATTTCGAGTATGACGCCATAACACAACATCTTGCCCAACCGAAGCACACGGCACCAGAGACAACATTATACGGTTCAACATATCTCGGAGATTCAAACTACGACAGCGGCGGAGGGACCAATTGTGATCCCGAAAAGCAGCAACTACAAATGCGTGACGAGAAATTCCCAAATTTCGTGTACCCGCCTCCCCAACTACATCAATGAGCATGCCCATGTTTAGCTAGTTATCAAACCATAAGTATGTGGACTCTCCATTTCGAATTTCATGCCGGATAAATTATGTAGCCAATGGTATAAGCTTGAGCAGCTTTTTCCATATCCAAGATCCTCTAGAGCTCATTGGTGCGTCCCAAAAAGAAGAGTTGCGAAGAAGATAGTGACGAGTTCATGCCACCCAAATAGAGCTCGTTTTATCAAATAATCGCCAGTTGAGTTTCAGAGAAAATACCCGAGAGGTGTCCTGCAATTTCCGAATGCCCAAACCCCCGTCTTTCTTTGGCTTACAAACATCCGCCCAAGCAACGTTCGTTCTAGTAGAAATATGTGGAGAGCCAGACCAAAGAAATGCAGAGCACATACTCTCTATCGTATCAAAACAACGCTTCAGGAGACGGAAAGCGGAGCACCATAAATAAGTAGTGCTAGCTATGAATAACTGTATGAGTTGAAGTCGCCCCACAAAAGAGAGATACTTACTTGACCATGATGTAAATCTGCTGCGAATTTTATCAATTAAAGGTTCGTAGTCCAAGCGGGTCATGCTCTTTGTAGTGAGCAGAAGACCAAGATATCTAATAGGTAGCTGCTCCAAAGGAAACCCAAGATCTTGAACTGTTTGTTGGAACGACGCCAAAATACGACCAACCACAAATAGAGATGATTTTGAGATGTTGATCGTAAAACCCAATTCACACTCAAATTCCAGCAGCACCTCCATTACAACTCGAAGAGAATCAGCCATGCCGTCCATAAAACCCAACATATCATCCGCAAAACTCAAGTGCGTCACATTAAGATCCCGACACCATGGGTGATACCCGATTTTTCTCTCATTTGCCGCCTTGTTTAGCATGAGTGAGAGGACGTTAATCGCAATGACAAATAGATATGGAGAGAGTGAGCAATCTTGCCTTAGACCACGAGTGCTAGTGAAAAATCCCTTGAGATCTCCATTCACAATTATCGAGAAAGCCGCTGACGATATACAACTTTGTATCCACACAACAAAAATCTCCGGGAATCCCATAACTTGAAGAGTGGAGAGAATAAACTACCAACGAGCCGTACCAAAAGCCTTTGCTATATCCAATTTTAGAGTACAACATGGAGATATTGAGTCTTTGTGATAATCCTTGACAAGCTCGGTCGCTAGCAGCACAATTTCCAGAAGTAAATGGCCTTTAATAAACGGATACTTTGGTTGGGAACCATTCCATCGGGGAGCATAGATTTGAGACGACTATCTATGATTTTAGAGATGACATTGTATATCATGTTGCAGCATGCTATAGGTCGATAATCTCGAATATTTTGAGCATCAATCTTCTTTGGCGCAAGGCAGATCATCGTAGCATTACCACTATACGACATGAACCCATATATGAAGAAGGATTATACTGCGACAACAAAATTAGAACCTATTACAGGCCATGCTGTTGCAAAGAACTCCGCCGTGAACCCATCAGGGCCTGGAGTTTTATTCGACGACATAGAGAGGAGAACCTGTTTGATTTCTGCGCTTGTCACATCGCTCACCATCATGCCAACCTTCTTCAGAGGGCAGCGATACATGATCAGATATTCAAGAGATTCTACCGTAAATGTTGGAACTTGTGGACTTTATACTTGAAGAAATGTTTTGAAATGACTCACTGCCTCTTCTTTAATTTTGTGCAACTCCGTAAGTATCACACCATCTACATTCACCAACCTCTTGATTGAGTTTGTAGACTTTTTTGTTTGCGTTGATAAAACGTATTGTTGTGATCACCATATATATCGCAGCCATGTAATTCTCAATTTCTGCCCAAAAATCTGTTCCTCAATACCAGCATAATGATTCCAAATTTCAAAGGCCTCCGTAGCAGCAACAAAGTTCTCAGAAGTGGGAGAGAGTAGAACCAGATTATGTTTCTCGCATAACAAATCAAAAGATTCTTTTGTTTTCCTTGTGATGTCTCCATATATATCCTTATTGAGAGCACGAAGATGTAATTTGAGGGACTTGAGTTTACGATGAAACCGATGCAGAGTTGATCTAGAATAAACAGAGGCATCGAGTCTTCCCAAACTCGTGAAACAATGTCGAGAAACTTTGGATGATCAATCGTGAAGTTGAAAAACTAGAAATGACGGCATTTCTCCGAAGTATGGCTGTCCAGACGGATGATATTTCTAGCATGATCTGAAATTCTATTTGCCTCAAACGCTGCAAAAGATTGAGGAAATTGTGAACACAAAGAGTTGTTGACAAGCGTTCTATCGAGATTTTTTCCAATTGGGTCAATGTCCCTTTGATTTCACCAAGTGTATTTAGGTCCCACATACTCTAAATCCATGAGCTCACACTATGTAATAAGCATTTAAAAGTCTCGCATACCCGACTGATCAGGGATAGCTTCAAGCGCCCTCGAGTGCTCATCGGAAGCTAGAGTTTCATTAAAATCACCAAAGACGATCCACATAGTATCCCCGGCTATAAAAAGATTGTGAATTTGCTGTAATTCTTCCCATAAGATTACTCGCTCTTGTCTAAAATTGGAAGCGTAGACACAAGAGCACACAAAATTCGTTCCCGATGGCGAAGCAACAGAGACCGTAATGACTTGAGGGCTTTTGAAAAGATGAGTGATTGTCACTTAGTTTGACCATACGAACCAGATTCATCCTAAGCGATGATAATCGTAATTTGTAATAGCATTTCATCCCAGAAAAATGCTATCAATGATATTCGAACAATTTTCTTCTTGAACACGGGTTACAAGAAGATAACCCAAAGATGGATTTGTTTGACGAATCCAAGATCTGACTATGTTATGTTTGCGCATTTTGTTGAAGCCCCTAGTATTCAACGCAAAGAATGGCGTCATAATCATTAGTGCTTCCTTTCGGAAGCCTTTTTGGTGTGCTTTTGGAGAGGAAATAATTTTATCTTTCTTGGTGATGATTGTCTTCTTTGGAGCTTTAGTCTTTCCACGTGTTCTCGTTTCATTTTTTACCTTTGATGGTAATACATGTAGATCTTCCTCATTGGATGATTCTTCGACGTCCACAATGTTCAAAATCTCCCCTTCCTCTTTCTAAACGTCTTCGTCAACGATTTTCTCGAGTACCTTAAAACCCGATGGTGAAAAAGCTTCTGGTTCTTTCCTCTCCGTACCAGTTTTCATGTATTGCGAATCTTTGGCTGGAGATCTGTATCTTGCAACAACCGTCCATGACTCCTCCTTTTGGACATCCATTTGCTCTGCAATCTCGTATTTATTTCCAGATTGCTCCAAAATCTGTACGATGTTTCCCTCAGCAAAATTGGGAGCATGGGAGCATCCTTTATAGTCTCCACCTACTTCATTAAAAACTCCAATTCCTGCATACCAGAATCGTTTGCTTTCCGAATTTTCGTGATGGAACTCTGCCTAACATGTTCGATAGATTTCTCAACTAGCACCATCGACCCATTTCTCATTTGTGAGCACTCGGAATCTTTGTGTCCCCAACTCTGACACAACAGGCAACGAGGCTGTAACCACGAGTATGAAACGGATATAGAGATCTCTGGCTCCGATTGGAGACATATCTTTTTCGGCAATGGCTTTTCCATATTAACCACCACTAATATGCATGCCATATCCAGTCGAATGCACCGCTCCGTATTTGGATGCAATTTTTGAGCATCCCCGACAAGATCCCCTAGGAACATCAATCCCTTATGAGAGAAGAGATGATCCGGTACATGATTAAAATCCACCCAAATCTGCATTAACGAGAGGTCCGGCTTCAGACTTGAGGTGCGTGGGTTCAATTCCTGCACCACTAAAGGAATGTAGGAGATATGCCAGAAATTTCTTTGTAGAACTCGAGATCTGGTTTGGTCATTTTTGATACGGAAGAGGACACATTTTGAGTTAAGGAATTGAGCATCAATCTTTGAGAACTTCTCCGGAGAATCCCAAATTTTGTTGACCGTAGCGTGAACTTTACTGATATATCATGGTTTTTACCCATTTTTAACCATGATATAGGTCTTATTTATAGAGTCTTTCTAGTATTTTTGGAGTTTTTTTTAGTCTTTTCAGGTTTAGGTACGTTTGGAGCTTAATTAGAGATATTGAAGCATTCTAGAACATTATGGTCCTTGTGTCGAGCGATACAACATGGTGTCGGTCGATACATATGACACATAAGCCTTGTATCGAGCGATACAACCTGGTTTCGGTCGATACAGACGACACAAAGGTCCTTGTGTCGATCAACACCGACGTCATGAAGAAGGAAACGTGACTTTTTACAAGTCTGAAGAATTTGCACTTTGGTCCAGAATTCTTTATTATTTACAAGCCCCAAAACGCGTTTTAGCATATAATTTGGGTTTTCAGCCACTTTTTGGCTAAGCTTTATTCTACTTTTGATTTTGGTTGAGAGAGCTTTTGGGGAGACAATTCTGAACCCCTTTGTTTTCTTATTGATTTCTTTTATGCAATTCTATTCATCTATAATTTATGTTCCATTGATCATGTCTGAGTAGTTTGCTAGTTAAGTTTAGGGGTTTTCAAAGAGCTCTTCATGAATTGTTAAATTGGTTAAACTATCTAGAGATTCATCTTATTGATTTCTTCATCTAAGTAGTTCTTAAAGCTTGTTCTAGATTAGCTACCTAGAATTAAGATCATAGGTTAGTTCTCTCAGCAAAAGTTGGTTAATTAACTTGAAAGACTTAGATGAGCAATTCTGTTTAGTGCAAGGAAATTTGGCTAGGGAGAATTGTGAACAAGTCAGACCTGAGCTTATTGCATGTTTAGTTGTCTAGGTTTCGCAAAGAAAGTTGGTTTCTTAACTTCTTAACCATAGTAATCAGTGCAGCGAAAGTTGGTTGACTTGGTGTAGTGTTCTGAGTTCTAGAACCGTGCTTAATTAGAATCCCTACGTTCTATCCATGTGCTTTACTTGAATCTCTGCGAAATTCTTTAAGCTTAGTTTTTACCTCCATCGAATTCTCACTAGATCTGTTTGCTTTGTTTTATTTCTTATTCTCATTGATTTTACTTAGCGTAATTCGAATATATATAGTCTATTGTGTGATTCTTGAGTATCGGTCGTTCGACCCCTACATACTACAGCGACAAAGATGTTAGTACTTTAGGGTATTACATTTTGAGCTTATCAAAATTTGGCGCCATTGCCGGGGACTCTTAATTCGCCATTAGATTTTAGTCTAGAATTTCGACTAAGTTCGATAGTGTCGAGAGACACCACATAGTGTCGGTCGATACTCATCGTTTTATTTTACTCTTTTTATTATTTTTGTTACTTACGTGCTTTATCTTATACTAATCAAGTGGTATTGAGAATTAAAGTTAATTAATCAACTTTCGCTGAAAGAACTAATATATGATCAACTTTCGCTGAAAGAACTAATCTATAACAAGAGCATTGCAGTCTTTCATGTTAATTAATCAACTTTCGCTGAAAGAACTAATCTATGATCTTAATTCTAGGTACCTAATCTAGACCAAGTTTTAAGAACTACTTAGATGAAGAACTCAATAAGATGAATCTCTAGATAGTTTAACCAATTTAACAATTCATGAAGAGCTCTTTGAAAAACTCTAAACTTAACTAGCAAACTACTCAGACATGATCAATGGAACATAAATCATAGATAAATAGAATTGCATAAAAGAAATCAATAAGAAAACAAAGGGGTTCAGAATTGTCTCCCCAAAAGCTCTCTCAACCAAAATCAAAAGTAGAATAAAGCTTAGCCAAAAAGTGGATGAAAACCCTAATTATATGCTAAAACATGTTTTGGGGCTTCTTGTAAATAATAAAGACTTCTGGACCAAAGTGCAAATTCTTCAGACTTGTAAAAAGTCACGTTTCCTTCTTCATGACGTCGGTGTCGACCGACAGCAGGTGGTGTCGATTGACACAAAGACCTATGTGTCGTCTGTATCGACCGACACCAGGTTGTATCGCTCGACACAAGGCTTCTGTGTCGTCTGTATCGACCGACACCAGGTTGTATCGCTTGACAGAAGGACCATAATGCTCCAGAATGCTTCAATATCTCCAATTAAGCTCCAAACGTACCTAAACCCTAAAAGACTCAAAAAGACTCCAAAAATACTAGAACGACCCTATAAATAAGACCTATATCATGGTTAAAACGGGTAAAAACCATGATATATCAACTCCCCCAGACTTAGCATTTGCTTGCCCTCAAGCAAAGAGAAAGCTAAACAAGAGAAAGATGTTTGAAAAACACGGAGACTCACCTGTTCTTGAAACACTGCAATGACCATTTTTCTTAGTGCTCCACATATTACTTAACCAGTTCCAAATCTAACAACCATGTACTTCTCCGTAGACATTCGTAGCTCCCCAGAATCCACACATAATTTTGCAGCTTTATCCATCAAAGCCTTCATCACCAGTTTCATCGCTGTGATCATTGCCAAGAACCTTCTAGACTCTTTCCCATACAATATCATGACAAAAAAACCATCAAATCCCCACACTTTTTGGTATCGTTTCCTCTCTCCCAGAATTATTTCACATTATGTTCTTTTTTCTTTTTATTTTTTTAGATTCGCATATACATATTAAGATTTGAGACTCGAGTATTGATGGTGTTTGCCACCGAATCCCCGGTTCTTCCCCCCTCTATATATCAAAGGTGTAGGCGAATAATGGTATCACGGGAAATTTTTCTAACCTCGCTTCCAACCTTTGTGTGATCATTCCTTTCCAAGTAGAATAATGGGATCGCTGGAAATTTTCCTAACCCTCTACTCAGAAGAAAATCATTTCATCTTTTCATGCTTTTATTTATAACAAGGGAGAGGAATACCATTACTTTCTACACATGAGTTCCTTTGTCAGATATGAATGAGGAATCAAGCTCTGTGAACATCAATCACATCGATGAAGTGCAAAGAATTACCTCATGCTAAGAATGAACTCTGCTGGAAACATGGGTGTCTTCTAGTTAATTGGTCAACCTTTGGATTTTTCATTAGTCTGATCCAGAACTGATTCTGTAACAATGGTCACTTAGAATCAAAGTCAGAACAATAGATTCAAGAAAATATCATAATCTACAACAAGTTTTGACTCAATAAAACGATTTTAGTATGTAGGGGTCGAACCACAGAGACTCAAGAATCACACAATAGACTATATAGATTCGAATTACGCTAAGTAAAATCAATGAGAATAAGAAATAAAACAAAGCAAACAGATCTAGTGAGAATTTGATGGAGGTAAAAACTAAGCTTAAAGAATTTTGCAGAGATTCAAGTAAAGCACATGGATAGAACATAGAGATTCTAATTAAGAACGGTTCTAGAACTCAGAACACTACACCAAGTCAACCAACTTTCGCTGCACTGATTACTATGTTTAAGAAGTTAAAAAACCAAATTTGTTTGCGAAACCTAGATAACTAAACATGCAATAAGCTCAGGTCTGACTTGTTCACAATTCTACCTAGCCAAATTTCTTTGCACTAAACAGAATTGCTCATCTAAGTCTTTCAAGTTAATTAACCAACTTTCGCTGAGAGAACTAACCTATGATCTTAATTCTAGGTAGCTAATCTAGAACAAGCTTTAAAAACTACTTAGATGAAGAACTCAATAAGATGAATCTCTAGATAATTTAACCAATTTAACAATTCATGAAGAGCTCTTTGAAAAACCCTAAACTTAACTAGCAAACTACTCAGACATGATCAATGGAACATAAATCATAGATGAATAGAATTGCATACAAGAAATCAATAAGAAAACAAAGGGGTTCAGAATTGTCTCCCCAAAAGCTCTCTCAACCAAAATCAAAAGTAGAATAAAACATACCCAAAAAGTGGCTAAAAACCCTAATTATATGATAAAACACGTTTTGGGACTTCTTGTAAATAATAAAGTCTTATGGACCAAAGTGTAAATTCTTTAGACTTGTAAAAAGTCACATTTCCTTCTTCATGACGTTGGTGTCGACCGACACCAGGTGGTGTCGATCGACACAAGGACCTCTGTGTCGTCTGTATCGACCGACACTAGGTTGTATCGCTCGACACAAGGCTTATGTGTCGTCTGTATCAACCGACACCAGGTTGTATCGCTCGACACAAGGACCATAATGCACCAGAATGCTTCAATATCTCAAATTAAGCTCCAAACGTACCTAAACCTGAAAAGACTCAAAAAGACTCCAAAAGACTCCAAAAATACTAGAAAGACTCTATAAATAAGATCTATATCATGGTTAAAAACGGGTAAAAACCATGATGTTCATCTGAAGCGCCCTCGAGTGCTCATCGGAAGCTAGAGTTTCAAGCGCCCTCGAGTGCCTCAGTAAAAACCAAGCGCCCCCGAAAGTCTCGCATACCCGACTGATCAGGGATCAGGGACATGGAGGCACTAGAGGGCGCTTGAAACTCTAGCTTCTGATGAGCACTCGAGGGCGCTTCCGATGAACATCATGGTTTTTACCCATTTTTAACCATGATATATGTCTTATTTATAGAGTTTTTTTAGTATTTTTGGAGTATTTTTGAGTCTTTTCAGGTTTAGGTACGTTTGGAGCTTAATTGGAGATATTGAAGTATTCTAGAGCATTATGGTCCTTGTGTCGAACGATACAACCTGGTGTCGGTCGATACAGACGACACAGAAGCCTTGTGTCGAGCGATACAACCTTGTGTCGGTCGATACAGACGACACAGAGGTCCTTGTGTTGATCGACACCACCTTGTGTCAATCGACACCACCTGGTGTCGGTCGACACCGACGTCATGAAGAATGAAACGTGACTTTTTACAAGTCTGAAGAATTTGCACTTTGGTCCAGAAGTCTTTATTATTTACAAGATGCCACAAAACGTGTTTTAGCATATAATTAGGGTTTTCAGCCACTTTTTGGCTAAGCTTTATTCTACTTTTGATTTTGGTTGAGAGAGCTTTTGGGGAGACAATTCTGAACCCCTTTGTTTTCTTATTGATTTCTTGTATGCAATTCTATTCATCTATGATTTATGTTCCATTGATCTTGTCTGAGTAGTTTGCTAGTTAAGTTTAGGGTTTTCAATTAGCTCTTCATGAATTATTAAATTGGTTAATCTATCTAGAGATTCATCTTATTGAGTTCTTCATCGAAGTAGTTCTTAAAGCTTGTTCTAGATTAGATACCTAGAATTAAGATCATAGGTTAGTTCTCTCAGCGAAAGTTGGTTCATTAACTTGAAAGACTTAGATGAGCAATTCTGTTTAGTGCAAAGAAATTTGGCTAGGGATAATTGTGAACAAGTTAGACCTGAGTTTATTGCATGTTTAGTTGTCTAGGTTTAGCAAAGAAATTTTGTTTCTTAACTTCCTAAACATAGTAATCAGTGCAGCGAAAGTTGGTTGACTTGGTGTAGTGTTATGAGTTCTAGAACCGTGCTTAATTAGAATATCTACGTTCTATCCATGTGCTTTACTTGAATCTTTGCGAAATTCTTTAAGCTTAGCTTTTACCTACATCGAATTCTCACTAGGTCTGTTTGCTTTGTTTTATTTCTTATTCTCATTGATTTTACTTAGCGTAATTCGAATCTATATAGTCTATTGTGTGATTCTTGAGTCTATGTGGTTCGACCCCTACATACTACAACGACAAAGCTGTTAGTACTTTAGGGTATTACATTTTGAGCTTATGACTTACCGATGTGCGGAGTATCATCAATGAAGTATCCAACTATGTATTTGGACCATAGAGGTTGTGCATTGTGTAAAACGTCTACAGGAATCGTGGCTAAAGCGACTCCATCAATCACTTCCGTAGGCAAGAGCAACAATTTTGTCTTCACAGTTTTTTCAGCAAGGATATCTGACCAAGTAGCTCGGAGTGGCGGGCTGGAGGCTTTGTGGGAAGGAGAGCCCGAAGGAGATGCGATTACACGAGACTCTGACGCATGCGGCGGCAGTTCCATGGCCGGAATCGGGGAAGCTTGCAAGAGACAAAAAGGAAAGTTTCAGAACGGCTAAGGTTTTCCCCATGTTGTAAACATTGTTCTCTCAATATCTTCTTTTGATATAACTCGTCTGAGATAATATTTAGCTTTATATGTTATGTCGTTTGCTACAGATCCTAAAATTTTGTCTTTCAATAGTATGGCCAGTATGATCGGTCTGGACGAATTTTATTTTTTTAGTGAATTGGATTAGAAACTTGTGAGAAGTCACCTTGTAGGTTGCCTTGTTGTTTATGACCAAGAAGTTTTTATTCTCGTAGACTACAATGGCCTTTAAGTTTGCCTCATAATAGCATATTCGATTAGCCGCTAAGAAGGTTTGGATTGTAGTTGACTAAATTTTTGTTTGTGTTAAAATAGAATATAATAGTGCTGATTATTTTCAATTGGTGATGAGTTAATAGATTTGCTAGTACTTTTGATCGATAAGGAGCAGTTCAAAACCCATAAGTAAACTCTTTGTAGAAACATCTATTGTTTTAGTAAGCTCTATGTGTCTTTTAAATATGTTTGATTTAGAAACTTATGTAACATATTGCAACTTTAATTAGATGATTATTTATAGTCGATATCAATATTTTAGAAATAAAAAATAATATTTTTGATATTAATTTTCTATTTTATTTTGACATATACGATTCTTTGTATGTTTTGATATACTTTAAAACATCATTTTTTGTGTTAGTTATGCTCTTTTGTTATTGATTTTCTAAAGAGCTAACCTAGATATGAAGCTAATTTCCTTTTTAGATAATTTTTTCCTTTCTTAATTTTTTTTAATATATTTTTATTTTATTTTGACATATACAATTCTTTGGATGTATTGTCATTTTTAAGACATAATTTCTTTTTTCTTTTTTTTGTTAGTTAAATTTTTTTATGTTAATTTTTCATAGAATTAACCTAGATATCAATTTAATTTACTTTTAGATAATTTTTCAGAGTTAACCTAGATATCTTTTTTTTTTTTGACAAACCTAGATATCAAGTTAATTTCTTTTTAGATGATTTTTTCCTTTGTTAATATAGTTCTTTTGATATTGATTTCCATCTTATTTTAAAAGATACGTTTTTTTATAATTCTTGACATTATTTAAAATTTAATTAAAATATTAATTTAATATATTTTAATTGATCGTTTAAAATTTTATGTGAACAGCCTTAGAGACCTATATACATTTATTAGTAAGTAAATAAATGATCAACCAATTTACATAGGGGATGCATCCTCGTTAAGACATCGCGAGCTTTGATATATCGTCTTTTAGAGGTGCTCTAGCCTCTATGTACTGTGTATATACTTGGTAAAAATAATTAGTACCTTTTCATTACCTCTCTACTAAATAATTAGTACTTTTTCATTAGCTATAGTAACTCCGAAATACAGTTTGATTGTAAATTCTTAATTAATCGACTGTTTGAAACGATGATCTCGGTGACTCCTACTGAAGCAATGAAAAGAGATTGACAATCGTGGTCAATTCAGTCTAAAGCGTTGATAGATGTTTTTGGATTTCTATGAAAATTATCTAAGTGGAGATTTAATCAGGCCAAAAACAAAAGTGGAGCATTCATCTGCAGAATCGTTAGTTATTCATTCGCAAAAAAATATCTTTATTTTACTTCGGATCGGATCCTTATTGGTGAATCTTTTTTCTAGTTGTTGTAAACCCTTTGATACTTTTATTTTCTTAATAAAGTATTACTTGGCGTTTAAAAAAAAAAAAACTAGTTCATGAATCATGGTTACTTTTGATGCATGTTCATCTACACATGTATTTTGCATTCTTGATATACGTGAACAACAATTGTTTTCAAGTTCATAACTCTTGGTTTTGACCAATTGGAATTTACCGAGTCCAGACACAACAAGGATTGCCACTTACTTAGGCCACGGTATCAACGAGAAAAGAGGCAAATGCTTGAAGCGTTAAAATACTAAAAACGTAGTAAGCACACACTCCACAGGCTTTGCTCCTCAATAACTAAAACAAATAAGTTTCACATTGCCACAAACAAAGAAAGCAAATAATATAAACTGCCATTGCTCCTTTCTCCATCCCTAAAGCACGAGAAGAGAGTTCACTCTTTTCCAAAATCAGCGTTATAGTGTGAACTCGACTCGAGTTTCTTGGCCTCGCCCAGCTTTCTCACCGCCTGAAAAAAATTGGTTCATTTCAAACTCGCAACAAAAAAGATTACAACATGATTTAACCAAATCTCATATCTATATATACATACCTTCATGAAATCTTCATGGATCACATAGTCCCGCTCTGCTCGGATTGCAAACATTCCAGCTTCCGTGCATATGTTACGCAGATCAGCACCATTGAAACCCTTTTTTGGACCAAAGAATCGTTTAGTGAGAAACTCAATTAGCGAAAGCAACACTCACTAACTCAGCATTTTTAGAAACAAATACTAACCTCTGCAAGTTTGACAATTGCCTCGTAATCAATTTCACCATGTTTGGCGATACCAGCTGCATGGATCTTGAGGATATCCATTCTTGATTGCTCATTTGGCAAAGGGATCTCAATCTTTCTATCTAATCTACCAGGACGGAGAAGCGCAGGATCAAGCACATCGGGCCTGTTCGTGGCCATTATCATTTTCACCTAATATATTTTCCCAAACTAAGTTAATACACATTCATTCTCACACACAGACATTTCATAGCATTGATTATGGCTTTTGTGTATAAGCAATTGTGTGAGACAGAAGTTAGGAAGAGACACAATCCGATCAACATATCCAACAGATCTCAAATGACTCAACATATAACTTCACAACACAATCTAATGCAGATGTACACCAAGTTTAATCTTAGATATAACTTCAGGTATATAGAGCAGTACCTTTCCGAGGTTGTCAAACCCATCAAGCTGATTGAGTAACTCCATAAGTGTTCTTTGAATTTCACGATCAGCACTAGTTCCCTCACTAAAACGACGCCCACCAATAGCATCGATTTCATCCATGAATATGATACAAGGCTAACCATAGGAAAAAAGTTTATAATAAAGTCAAGAATTTGATACGAAGCTTATAGAGAAGAAAAGAGGAAGAAGAATTCTTACCTGATGGTCACGGGCATAGTTAAACATCTCCCGAATCAGCCTAGCACTTTCTCCAATGTACTTGTCTATGATTGCACTTGATACAACCTGACGAGAGTAAACACATTTGATTAAAACTCAGGATATGCCATAACTTACAAATTTCAAAATCAGCATAGCACAGAATTAAACCTTCAAGAAGTTGGCATCGATGTTGCTGGCAATAGCCCTAGCTAGTAGAGTCTTTCCGGTACCCGGAGGTCCATACAGAAGGACTCCCTGCATATAGATGTAGCATCCACGATATTAATCAGCTAAAATGTTTAGCAGTTCATACTGACAATCACAATATGATGGAGACTAAAATAGTGGAATATCTTCAGGCGAGGAAGGAAAGGATTAAGGGAGAATATCCACGATAATTACCTTTGGGGGTTTGATCCCTACTCTGAGAAAAAGTTCAGGATTCATGAGAGGTAGCTCAATAGATTCCCTGAGTTCTCTGATCTGATCACCTAACCCGCCCACCGCGGAGTAGCTAATGTTGCCAGGGTCTTCGTGGAGCATGTTATAAACAACGGGATCCACCTACAATCAAAAATGAAAACCACATTATTGTTTAGAGAAATACACTACAGAGGTATAACAGAACCCAACACATGTCCAAAACGAACTTACTTCTCGGGGAAGGGCTCGCATTATTGTTAGTGTTGTCATATCCAGGACAACTCGAGTTCCCGAGGTCAGCTTCTCCTTATCCACTTTGCTACGACAGCCCACCACATACCGAGGACCGCTGCTCGCTTTGACAATCACTAAAATTAAATAAAAAAGCAAGATTTTTAGCTTCAGACACAAGAAAACTGACAGTAGTGGAAGGCACAAGAACATAGTATTCAGTGAGCAATAATCTCACAGAAGCAAAAAGGGGTACTAGGTAGAGAGAAGAAAGATTACATCTTTCATTATCAAGCGGTCGAAGCACTTCCCCGATTATCTGCCCAACACTTTGAAGAGACTTCAGATCATCCTCAGTTTTGTTGAATTCCTTTTTAGATCCTCGTAAGTTCTCCCTTGCTGCAAGACCACAAAAACTCAGTGTTTAAACTTTAAAATAACAAGTCATCTACGTTAACAAAACTCGAGTCATAGGAGAGTAATCGCAGATAAACATCAAAACTTCAGATCTTCACAAATCGACAAAAAGGGTTATACATTAAGCAATTGAGAAAAACCCTAGAATCGCGTCACCCAAAAGAAGCTTAAGGTAACCAAACAAACTACAAATTGAAGTACAATCTGATGCCCCAAAACTGAGGATGGTACAGCGGAAGAAAAGGAGCCCTAGATTCAACTCACTCAAAGCTTTTCGATTTAAATGCATATTCGACAGAGAGGAAAGATCATGTTAAAATTGAAATCTGGGCATATTCAAATACGAGTCGAGGAATTCGAACCTGTTCGAACACGGGATTCGAGCTCCTTATGTTGGAGGAGCTTTTTCCGGTACTCGGCAACCGCTGCCGTACGGCGTCTAGCGGCATCTTCGACGTCGCTCATCCTCTCTGAATCCTTCTTCTTCTTGAGGAAAATCTCAGGTTTCGTGAAAGCGAATGCTCTCTCAACAATTTGTTTTTCTAACTTTTCTTGAGCAATGGGTTTAGTCTCTTCAGAATTCGACTAAAATACGGATTGCTCTTTAGGACGACTGGGCCAATCGAAACGCCGTCGTTTTACCTATTTAGGATTTTTTTTAATGTGTTTTTCCTTTTTGTTTTATGTTAAGTTTTATATTCACTAACCTAAAAAAAAGTAATGATTATCATTAAAAAGATATTTCGTCTCCCTGAGGCTTTTTTTGTGTGATAGAACTCTTCATATCCCATTGCTACTTTTTTTTTTTTTTTATAACTCAAGTGATCCGGCTGAACTAGGGACGGCCGACGCCGAGAGGTGCAGGATGGCAAGTCCTATTACACCCTGGGTCCGCAACACATCCCCCAACATCGACTATTCCTGGGGCCCTGAGAGACCATGTGAAAGCCCCGGTGGCCAAATGGATTAAATGTTGCAATTCCGCTTCCGTGGGGAGTCGATCCCTGGCCTTGACCAACAGGGCCTACCCTCACCACAGAAGGTAACCACCCCACTACCACCACTTGGTTAGACCCATTGCTGCTTTTTCGACTCCAAAAGTGTGTTTCACCGGTTATCGGCGGTTTTTCAGACGTATATGTCGGAATAACTCTTTCTCTCTCCAATTACGAAACCTATATATACCCTACTACGGTTTCCTTAGATTTTTTTGTCGATTAATTCATAGGAATTCCTTTTTTCCTTTTCATATAGATCATGTCTGACAAAATCAAGAAACAATTACAATATATTTCTCTAGGAATCGAGGATGAAATCATCAGCCTTCCCTTAAATCTATGCGATGAAGCGGTGAAAAAGACTCGATTTTCTCTAATCGGGAAGCCAGTCAACTCGAAGAGACAAAATCTGAGAGCCATGATGTATGCCTTACCTCGACTTTGGGGTGTGGGCGACAAAGTCGTGGGAATAATCCTTGAAAACAAGAAGATCCAATTTTGTTTCAGTCAGAAGAATCGATGCTCTCCGCTCTGAAGAGGGGACCATGGTCGTTTAACGAGTGGATGTGTGTGATCCAGAAATGGAACTTACTCAATTCTGATAATGATTTGAAGACCATTCCTTTCTGGATATAGATAAGAGGAATTCCTCTTCAGTTTCTGACTGAGCGTATGGTGAGGCACATCGGGCGTGTTATGGGCCACTTTCTCAAGACCGACTTCCAAGGAGATGGGACTTTACATGTGGATTATGTTCGTGTTCGACTTCTTTGGAACATTGAGGCACCACTTCGCTTCCAAAGGTTGTTTCAGTTTGGTGATGAGACGAGTGTACTGGAATTTCGATATGAAAAGCTTCGAAGTTTATGTTCTATATGCGGATTGTTGTCTCATGATGCAGTTAATTGTCCGATGAACAACACTTTATGGCCAGATGCTCCACCGGATGTTGATGATAATGATGATGATGATCCTGATAATCTTCCAGGCTTCTCTACGAATCAGGGCACTTCAGGACATGAACAAGAGAAGACAAATGAAGGAGAAGATACCAAAGACTCTTCTGAATCTTCACACAAGAAACGGAAGACATAAACTCCAATATCGACTGCAGAGTTCCCAATGGTCTACTGTGACATGAAGCATGTTATTGCTATTGAAGAATATGAAGAGCATGTTGCTAAGAGAAAGAGAACGCAGGTCGATGCAATGGAGATAAGGAATTGGTTTATGAATCCCACTGAAGATGTAGCAAGCACATCCAATGGCATTGATCCGACCAATGCTCATGCACAAACACAAACTGACTGAGAGGGCACGGTAGGCCAGAAGCCACCACAATCGGGATGAATGTAGTATTTTGGAACTGCCGAGGGTTAAGAGGGTCCTTGGTGGTTCGACTTCTAAAAGGGATTAAGGTAACTTATTCCCCTGACTTACTTTTTATGATTGAAACAAAAAATTCCGATGATGTGGTTCGGGATATTGTTGCACAACTCGGCTATGATTGTGTCAGATGTGTGTCGCCAAGAGGCATTGGTGGTGGCTTAGATTTGCTACAGAAAAATATGTTTCTTTTGTTTTTATTCTAGTGATGAAAGACTCCTTGATTGTAAGTTAAATAATTAAGAAGACTCTTTCTGTTTGTCTTGTGTCTATAGCCATCCAGTAAGAAAATCACGATATATTCTGTGGAAAAAACTTGAAAGAATCTCAGCAGATAGATATGGTCATTGGCTTATGTGCGGTAATTTTAATGAAATACTTCATGCTAATGAGAAGAGAGGAGGTAAAGTGAGAGAAAACTGATCTTTGGTTGTTTTCGAAACATGGTTCAAAATTGTAAGGTGGTCAATCTTCCCTACATTGGTAATAATATGACTTGGCTCGGGAAACACATAGATTACAATGTAGAGAGTTGGTTAGATAGAGCAATGGCCAATGATGAGTGGAGAGCGATATTCCCTGCAAGCAAAGTAGTATATTTAGAACTCATTGAATCAGATCATAGACATGCAATCATCAAAGTTAGGAGACAAACAAATCAAGGAAAAAGATGATTTCGGTTTGATCCTCGTTGTTGTGAGAAACCAAATTTTAATTATGTATAAATGAGGGATAGTTAACGGAGAGAGGCAGGAATAATCATCTTTCTATCACTCAGATAATTAAATAATGCTGGAATGCTATTTCAGTTTGGAAAAGGGACAACAACACAAATTCTGCAAAACTCATCAAAGATCTAAAAAAGACAATTGATGAAGCTATTTCGGTTGTAGAACTTTTCGGGTTTAGGAAAGAGTTAATTAAAGCTTACAGAGACGAAGAGAAGTATTGGCAAATTAAGAGTCGAAACAAATGGTTACAAGAAGGCGATCACAACACAAAGTTCTACCATGCCTCGACAAAAAACAGAACGGCTCGTAACCGTATTGTATCTATCCAAGGACTTGGCGGTGATGACATTTATGGAAACATAGCAATAGGATTGGAGGCGCGTAGATATTTCTCAGATCTCTTTGCTACTACGAGTTCCTCATATTTACAATCCATTTTGAGAAACATGGACAAAGTAGTAATACCAGAAATGAACTCGTCTTATTGAGGAGGTTCGTATTGCGATGTTCTCAATTGGAGCAACACAAGCACCATGGCCAGATGGATTCACAACTTCCTTCTATCAACAATATTGGGATATTATTTGTCTTGCAATTGTTGACGAAGTTAGACGTTTCTTTAATACTAGAGAGATGCAACCTGATCTTAACCACACAAATATATGCCTCATACCAAAGATTGAGAATCCAAAAACTATGAAGGATTTCAGACCTATCACATTATGCAATGTGATATATAAATTCATCTCGAAGATCCTCATCTTAAGATTGAAATCAGTTATGTCTAATGTGGCTGCAGAGCACAAATCATCTTTCATTCCGGGAAGATATATTACCGATAATGCTCTTATTTCTCATGAAGCTCTCCATTTGTTGAGAGTTAGAAGACGTTGTGCTAACTCTTATATGGCTGTTAAAACAGACATTAGTAAAGCATATGATCGCATCGAATGGAAGTTTTTTGAAGAGGTAATGCGTAAGAAAGGTTTCTCGTAAATTTGGATTAAATGGATCATGGCTTATGTTTCCTCAGTCTCCTTTTCGATACTAATCAATGGGAGTCCATACAGGAAATTTGAGGTTACAAGAGGGATAAGACCATGTGATCCCTTGTCTCCATACTTGTTCATACTTTGTGCCGATGTTTTAAGCTTCTTAATAACAAATGCTACAAAGGAAGGTTGCCTTCAGGCAATACGATTAAGTAATGGTGGACCGCCTATATCTCATTTTCTTTTCGCTGATAATTCGTTGTTCTTCGTGAAGGCTGATCACAAGAATGTCAAGAATAGTAAAAACTTATTCAAGGTATTTGAACAATATGATAGAGTTTCGAGGCAGGCCATAAATCTTGATAAATCATCCATTACCTTTGGAGAAATAGTGTATCAAAATACAAGAGAAGGTGTTCAGAGAATACTAAAGATACTGAATGTTGGTGGTTAGGGAAAATACTTAGGTCTCCCAGAATAATTTGGACGAAAAACAATGATGCAATACGTTAAAGAAAATGTTATCCGCAAAATTACCGGATGACAAACCAAATTTTTATCACAAGCAGGAAAGGAAACTCTCATTAAATATGTGGCTTTCGCTATGCAAGTGTAGTCCATGAATTGCTTTCATCTTCTTATGGAGCTTTGCTCTGAAATTGATAGTATGATTGCCAGATTTCATGGGGTATAACACCAAAAAAACGTAAAATATCATGGGTCTTTTGGAAGAAACTGACAACATCGAAGAGAGATCGCAGATTGGGTTTTAGAGAATTACATAATTTCAATCAGGCTTTGCTCGCTAACTAGGTATGGAATTGTTAAAGAAGGGCACTTGTTTCAGTATTGGGGATGGTGCAAACACCAGAATTCAAATCGATTCATGGATTCCAGCAATGCCACCACAGGCTCATGTCCTACGGGAAACTATTGATCCCAAAACTTTGGCTCGAGATTTAATAGATTTGAATACTCTGCACTAGAATGAGAGAAAGATAGAGGAGATGATTGATGTTCAAGATCACCACCTCATCCATAAAATCTTTCTTTTAGCAACTCCTACATCATATAATCTAATTTGGTAATATACCACTACAAAAAAAATTGTCTATTTCCAACGGTTTTAAATCGATGTAACTGACCAACGACAATACGACGTAATTACGATAAAATATGTGTTCGATGTAAATTCGTCGTAAATATTTATCGTCGTATAATCACCGTAATTTGACGACGACATTAAGAAAATTTTATGACGATAACAAATGTCGTCGTAATATCGATGTAACTTTACATCAGATTTACGACGAATATGAATTTCGCATATTACATTGTAAAGTCGATGTAATTTTACATCAGATTTACAACGACCAGTATTCGATGTAAATTAACGACGATTTCACGTCGATTGTTTCCTGTTTGGTAGAACACATTTTTTTATAGGTTCACCTAATCATTTACATCCATCGTATATTCGATGTAAATTCGTTGTAATGTTATTTCAATGTAAATTTCCGTTGCAAATCCGTTGGTAATTCTGAAAAAATTTCTATAAATACATCCTAAGAGAATCTGCATTCTCACCAAAAAAAAATATTATTTTTTCAAAATTAAATAATTAAATTTTTTTTAAAAAATTGGACAAATCACAAAACGCCACGTGTGTTTTGGGTGTCTCAACTTTTTTTGTTGGGTGTCTCATTTCTCAACCCTCTCTCTTGTTTTTTTTTTATTTGTTTAATGGAGGGTGTCTCATTGAGACACCCCAATGCAGATACTCTAATTTCAAACGAAAATCTACAAAAAAAAACACTCTACAATTTTTTATATAAAATGTTTATATACGATCTACGAAGATGGATGTATACGCAAAAGGATTCGGAGGGAGCGTTGACGAAAAAATTCAAAGAGGGGCTTAAAATATTCATGTATTAGGCCGGAAATATGCAAACAACCCTCGAAAGCGGTAAGATGTTATGTCCTTGTCGTAAATGCAAGAATACGAGATATATTCTTATTGAGACGGTGTGGAAGCATTTACTAAATAGAGGGTTTATGCCGCAATATTATGTTTGATATCAACATGGAGAGGGTTTTGAAAGGACGACTCAAGCAGCTGCTAGTAGTAGTAATTATCAAGGTCATGTAGATTTTGATGAATCAAATTATCAAAATAGTTATCATCATGGTCAACATCAATTTGATCAGGGTCAAGATCATGATAGGAAGCATGCTATGGTTACTGATGCATTTCATGAAACAAATGCTGATAATAGTGTTGAAGAACCCAAAGTAGATGCGAAGCGATCTTTTGATATGCTAGATGCTGCAAATCAACCACTCTACGATGGATGTAGAGAAGGCCAGTCTAAATTATCGTTAGTAGCTAGGATGATGACAATTAAAACTGATCATAACTTAGCTGAGGTTTGCATGAATGATTGGGCTGATCTTATTAAAGAGTATTTGCCAGAGGATAATTTGGCTGCCGAAACATACTATAAGATACATAAGTTGTTTTTTAGTCTTGGGTTTCCTTCTGAGATGATAGATGTATGTGTTGACAATTGTATGCTTTTTTGGAAAGATGATGATAAGATGCAGGAATGTCGATTTTGCCAAAAACCAAGATTTAGGCCGCAAACTTATGGGCGTAGTAAGATACCGTACCAACGGATGTGGTATCTTCCTATAACTGATAGGTTGAAACGATTGTATCAATCTGAAAGGACAACTGCATCGATGAGGTGGCATGCAGAACATGCACATACATATGGGGAAGTGATGAGGTCATCCGACCGATACAAACTATAGCAAGGAGAAGACGCACAAGAATGATTATATCATAACTGATGTCAAAGAAGAGACGATTGTCAATGCTTCAATCGTCTATGTGAAAGCGCATGGAAATGCTACCACCTCAGAGAGGAATTGGACCGTGTGTATGACAAGACTAGTACTTATTTATTGGCGTCAACAATTCCTTGATGTTGTTGGGATAGTTGCTCTGACGCTACTATCGCTCAGCACCCATCAAATGGAAGAAGATGCATGTCTTGAAGAGCTCTGCCTCAAGAACAATTATTCAAGCCATGAAACCACTTGGAAAATATTCTCAGCTCAACCAGAGTACGCCTCGAAGTGGAATCAGTCCAATTGGATCCCAGATGAAGGAGTTATGCTATCTACAAATCAGGTGTCTCCCAATTTACCCGATTTGGACATAGGTGCATTGATTGGAGGTTTCCGACCGAGCCAGGAGGAATTAAGCTACAAACCGACTTGGTATGGAATCTTGATCCATCAGATAAGAATTGACAATTGGATTCGTTTCATTCCCGGTTCAAAATTGAGAGTTATCGATTTTACAAATCGAAGGATCTGCTTTGGACGCAATCCAGCGACAAGGCCAAATCTCGTACTACACAACCAAACTCAGGAACGATCTAAGCCCAGGACCACTTGGAGAATATCAATGGGCCTCTCATGGATCCAGAAAGCCAAAGATCCAACGAAATTCCCATCGAATCCACAAGTTACACACAAATCTCTGAAACTGGTCCGCTTGGTGCCATATAAGGAAAGTTTCCCTCTCACTTGTTTATATGGAACGCAGCACTTTACATGGGAACCAGGAGATCATCTAGGAGCTATTCCACACGTCCCATGGTGCACCACACCTCACTTGATCAGGACAATCAAGTTCGAGCCCCACTTGCCTTATTTGGAGCCTTTCGGCATCAATCACCAACGACTCTTTCCTTTTCAATGCTGCTGCGTTTTGGACGTGATCTACACCATCCAGAATGTTCCAGAGAAGCTCACATATCCTCTCAAACCGTCCAGATACAAGGCGACATCACACCTTCCTCATTTTGCCGTTTTGCTCATTATTGTCCAACGGCTAGTTTTTGATCATCTTTTGATTTGTTTCTTGTTCAGAATTTCGTGTAGAGCATTATATAAGCTCAGCTTAGCTTTCATTTGTAATTAAACGTTCAGTCATAAAGTAATAAAGTATTTCGTTTCTTGTCAAAGTATTGTTCTTTGCTGGAGTTCCGTCCTTTTGAATATTGTGTGCGATTCACATATTCACTAGAGTTTCGGATTTAACTTATTTGTGGGATTCAAATAAGTTGGTTCGATCACTTGATAGAGAGAGTCTATCATCATCAGATTGAGTGAGTCAATCAACCCCCATCGTCCATCCAACGACTTAGACAAAGAGAGCCCTCCGGCCAATTGTCTCGGTTCCATCGTCCCCATTTCCGCGTTCAAAGCTTGTAAACTTTGATTATCTTGTGAAGATAAGATTGTGAGAATCAATCTTACATCATTGGTATCAGAGCCAAAAGCTCATATCCCAGGTTGTGTTCATTCAACCCTTATCTTTTAATTTGTTGTTTTGTTATTTTCTTTCATCTAAATCGAAAATTCATAAAAATTGTTTTATTTCAATTATGTTTTCATTATTTTGTTATTTTCTTTCATCATAATTTAAAAACCAGATAAAAATTTTGTGTTTAATTCTTTTGATTCTGTTTTCTTCTTGTTTCATCATAAATCAAAAAGAAAAAGGGTTACTCGTTTAATTGTTTTGAGAATTTTTCCATTTGTTGTCTTTATTTCTCTTAAATCAAAAAAAAAAAAGTTTAATTTTTCTGTTGTCGAATTCTTTTTTTTATTATAAAAACCAGAAATCAAAATACGAAATTTCCCTTTTTGTTATTTGAATTTTCGAATTTATTTAAGTAAAAAAAAAAAAAAAATTTCCATAACTCTTTGTCTTTAATTCTTGTCTTATTTGCTTGATACGACTTTGATCCATTCCCTTGCCTTTTGCTTTCAAGGTACGCTCAGAAGAAACCCATAGCCACCATGGATCCAAGTGAAGAAGAAGATGGAGCAAGTGAATACAACACCTCCGATATTGATTGGGGTGATAAGCCCGAAACTCCATGGGAAGGAGGAGGAGATGGCGACTATGGTGCTTGGAGAGAAGGTCACGAAGGTGAACCATATGGAGGCCAAACTGATTCTGAAATCAGTTTTGGGGAAGGACTTCAACGTGAGAATGAACCATGGCATGAGGAAACAAACGACTCATGGAGAAAATATGAAATCCTTGGAGAAGAATCATGGTGTGAAGAAACTGAATACCAAATCAGTTTCAAAGAAGGATATTACAGCAATGAACCAATATAAGGAGAAGAAGAGCAGTATCGTAAGCCATGGTGTGAAGACACCAATCCAGAAGACGACCTAGGAGAAGATCTATCATGGCGAGACGAGGCTGATTCTCAAATCAGTTTTGAAGGCGACAATCAGTTTGATGATGAGCCTTGGAACCACGAGGCTGAACCAGAAGATGGTTATGACGACGGCAAGGAGTATGACGAGGAAAATCCAGGATCAAACCAAGCGCACGTCAACGACCAAGCTCAAGATGATCCGTATGGCGAGCCGACAGATGAAGGAGATTGTGAATCTCATCGTGTCTATTTTTTAGGTCATGAACAAGGACCAGAAGGTTATCTACTGTGGAAAAAGGAAATGGAGAATTGGTGTTGGTCCTACAACATCCCAAAGGAGAAGAGACTATCATGTGCAGTTGACTCACTTGTTGGAGAAGCTTCTACATGGTGGGAACGAGAAGAAATTATGGGCTACTATTATAATCCGATCAAAACTTGGGGTGATCTTAAGCAGCGTATGTACAAGAAGTTTGTACCAAAATCCTACAATCCTAACTACACTCCCAAGAGACATCTGTTCCAAGGAACTTCAAAAAGTTGGATGTCAACACCAAAACCGCAGCCTATTCTTGACCGCAAGAACGCTTGCTGTCCCGAGCCAAAGAAGGTGCTTCAAGGCATTCTGGAGAAGAATACAAGGGCTTAGAAACCAGTGGCAGCTACAGAAGTTAAATCAAATCCCATCCCACCGGTCATAGCTCACCCGAGAAGCACAAAACCGTTGCTTAAACCGCAAAGTCCAACAAAGCAATGTCAATCTTCTAAACTCTCTAAAGTAGATACTACAATCTGTTATAGATGTCATCAAAGAGGAAATTTTGCTAAGACGTGCCCAGCTAGAAAATCCCAAAATATTTCATCAATTGAATTGGAAAAGGAGACTAGCGAAGTAGAAAAAGATAAGTTGAATTTTGAAAATTCTAGTTCGTGTATATTACACTTGTCTTTGCCAAAGGTTGTTAGTGCGGATATAAGACATGTAGTGGAGCACACTATGAACGAGGCAGCCACTGAAAATAATGGAGGTGGCACCAGTAACGTGCTGCTACAAGAAGAGCCACCCGATCGAGCCATAAATCACAATACCGTGGCGACGAAGGAACTAGAAATCATCGATAGTTCTAATCAGGTACGTCATCCCTCACTGTTATATACTTCTGATGACTCAATGAATGTGTTCATCGATGTGATATGTCCCGTAGAATCTGATGATGAAATAATTTCGGTGGAAAAATCTATAAACCAGATTTTGTATCTTGAGTCACACGTAGAAGAAAAACTAGATGAATTGACTCAAATTGAATTTTGCTCTGTTGCTTATGATAATTCCATGACTGCCATAACACACTTGATTTTTGCCAAACATTTAGAGAATATTTCAGATACCAAGGAGAAGCAACAAGGACCAAAATCACAAAGGAACAATTGCGACATCGAAAGTGAAAAAGGAGATTTCACTAAAACGACTATCTTACTGCCCAAGAAAGTCAGCAACACGCCATGGAGAGGAGTCATCTCTTCTTTGTTGATCAAAGAAGAACCACCTGATGTTCAAAATCGATAATATCCGAGCCCCACACCAATCGTTACCCGAGGTAAATTTCTAGACTCACTTCTTTACGAAGATACTAACTTGCTCTATTTTGGTGCAGGTCTAGAAGTTTCGAGGACGAAACCTTTCCAAGGGGGTAGGGTATGTTGAGGTCATCCGAACCGATACAAACTATAGCAAGGAGTAGACGCACAAGAATGATTATATCATAGCTGATGTCAAAGAAGAGACTATTGTCAATGCTTCAATCGCCTATGTGAAAGCGCATGGAAATGCTACCACCACAGAGAGGAATTGGACCGTGCGTACGACAAGACTAGTACTTGTTTATTGGCGTCAACAATTTCTTGATGTTGTTTGGACAGTTGCTCCGACGCTACTATCGCTCAGCACCCATCAAATGGAAGAAGATGCATGTCTTGAAGAGCTCTGCCTCAAGCAAAATGATTCAGGCCATGAAACCACATGGACTACATTCTTAGCTCAACCAGAGTATTCCTAGAAGTGGAATCAGTCCAATTGGATCCCAGAGGAAGGAGTTATGCTATCTACAAATCAAGTGTCTCCCAATTTACCCGATTTGGACATAGGTGCATTGATTGGAGGTTTCCGACCGAACCAGGAGGAATTAAGCTACAAACCGACTTGGTATGGAATCTTGATCCATCAGATAAGAATTGACAATTGGATTTGTTTCATTCCCGGTTCGAAATTGAGAGTTATCGATTTTACAAATCGAAGGATCTGCTTTGGACGCAATCCAGCGACAAGGCCAAATATCGTACTACACAACCCAACTCAGGAATGATATAATCCCAGGAACACTTGGAGAATATCAATGGGCCTCTCATGGATCCAGCAAGCCAAAGATCCAACGAAATTCCCATCGAATCCACAAGTTACACCCAAATCTCTGAAACTGGTCCGCTTGGTGCCATATAAGGAAAGTTTCCCTCTCACTTGTTTATATGGAACGCAGCACTTTACATGGAAACCAGGAGATCATCTAGGAGCTATTCCATACGTCCCATGGTGCACCACACCTCACTTGATCAGGAGAATCAAGTTCGAGCCCCACTTGCCTTATTTGGAGCCTTTTGACATAATCACTAACGGCTCTTTCCTTTTCAATGCTGCTGCGTTTTGGACGTGATATACACCATCCAGAATATTCCAGAGAAGCTCACATATCCTCTCAAACCGTCCAGATACAAGGTGACATCACACCTTCCTCATTTTGCCGTCTTGCTCATTATTGTCCAACGGCTAGTTTTTGATCATCTTTTGATTTGTTTCTTGTTCAGAATTTCGTGTAGAGCATTATATAAGCTCAGCTTAGCTTTCATTTTTAATTAACCATTCAGTCATAAAGTAATAAAGTATTTCGTTTCTTGTCAAAGTATTGTTCTTTGCGGGAGTTCCGTCCTTTTGAATATTGTGTGCGAATCACATATTCACTAGAGTTTCGGATTTAACTTATTTGTGGGATTCAAATAAGTTGGTTCGATCACTTGATAGAGAGAGTCTATCATCATCAGATTGAGTGATTCAATCAACCCCCATCATCCATCCAATGACTTAGACAAAGAGAGCCCTTCGGCCAGTTGTCTCGGTTCCATCGTCCCCATTTCCGCGTTCAAATCTTGTAAACTTTGATTATCTTGTGAAGATAAGATTGTGAGAATCAATCTTACATCAGGAAGTGACTCACCCGTTAGATGCAAAAGCTTGGAAACACTTTAACACGGTACACCCAGACTTTGTTAAATCTAAGCGGAATGTCTATCTTGATCTTTGCACTAACGAATTTAGTCCATTCAGTATGTCTGGTAGGCAATATTCTTTGTGGCCATTTATCGTAACGCCTTATAACCTTCCCCCATATATATGCATGCAAAGGGAATTTCTATTCCTGAAAATTTTAATCCATGGTCCCAATCAACCAAAGCGGTCCATTGATGTATTTTTACAGCCTCTCATACATGAGATGAATCAGTTGTGCTATACATGAGTTCGTACATATGATTGTTCGAGGAAAAAAAATTTACGATGCGTGCGGTGCTTATGTGAACAATAAGTGACTTCCCTGCATACATAATGCTAGCAGGTTGGACGGCGCATAGAAGGTTATCTTGTCCTTATTTTCTCGATCGGACAGATGCGTTTCAGCTGAAACATGGTCGAAAAACATGATGGTTTGATTGTCACCGCCGATTTCTACCAATCAACCATCCATATCGGAGAAACAAGCGGCTGTTTAGGAAGAACATAATTGTGTGTATCCCCCCACCAGTGTAACTATCTGGAGAAGATCTAGAAGCGCAAATATATCATTTTGGGGGACTAGAAACGGTGAATCGTGGGGAAAATTGGTACTTTCCAGCTAATATGCATGATGGATGCGAGGTGAATCACAAGTGGCACAAGAAAATCATTTTTTAGAAACTTCCGTACTAGAAATATCATCTGCTGAGACAAAATCTTGATATCATGCACATTGAGAAATTTGTTTTTTGATAACATCATGCATACAATGTTAAATGTGAAAGGAAGAACCAAATACAGCGGAAAGTCAAGGTTGGACTTGCCCGATATTTGCAACAGAAATGAGTTGCATATAATGAGCAATGGAAAAATAACTAGTTCCTATATTTCGGTTGGGTGCAGAAGAAAATGCATCGTTGTTCAATTGAGTTTCTTCTGTCGTGAAGTTTTCTGATGGGTACGTATACAATCTTGCTAAATCTGTTGAGAAAGGACAAAAGTTTTCAGGGATGAAGAGTCATGACTCCACGTGTTTATGCAACGATTATTTATTTTCGCATTTGTCGACCGCGGTTCCGGATTCTGAGTCCACACCAGTGCCGCCGCCACCACCTCCACCTACACCAGCACCAGCACCAGCACCTCGACCCCCATTGATATATGTAGAATACACAGTCGAAGATTTTTTGCGGCAACCGGGTCATGATGGTTTACCCCGGTTAGATCCGCAACGACCGCCGGGAACTTTTTGGTACGTAACTTCAAATTTTTTTTTTTTGGTAGTTAACTTTATTTTATTTTATAGTTTTATTTCTCAGGTTTGATCTCGATACCAAAGTCGGACGGAGTGTGTTTGACACCATTAAAGCCTATTTCATGGAGCCTCACCGCAATTGGTTTGCTGTTCCGAACGACATTATCGAGACGTGGTTCACATGTTTCGCGGTAACTTTTTGTTTTTTTGAGAATTAATTATTTTTACTTAACTAATTATAACTATATTTTTTAATCTTTTCTAATTTTATTGGAGTTTCTTTTTTATAGCAAAAATGGCAATGGGATGTTGCGATCAACGAAACGGTGAAGACGAAGTTTAAAACGAAGGCAAAATTTCGGCTCAATAATACCGTCTTCGATTGGAAGAGGAATTAGTGGGAGGTTTATGGCGATAAGGCGAAGCCCTCATACATGTCTACCGAAGTTTGGGACGGCTTGAAGACCTACTGGAGAGATCCGCATTCGCAGAGTGTGGCTGTTAAGTGTTCGGCTTCTCGGAACATTGTCGCTGAAGACGGTCTTCCGGTGGTTACACCACATATTTCGGGTCAAACGTTTTTTGCCGGAAGGCGCCTTAAAATGGTATGATTTTTTTGTTTAATTTATATATTTTTATTTAGTTATTAATTAAAATTATCCATTAACCGTTTAATTTTTTTTGTATGTCGTTTTGTTAGGAAAACGGAGGCGAACTTCCTTCAATGACCAGAGTTTTTGAGGAAACTCACAAAAAGAAAGATAGATCTTTTGTGGATCCTTGGGCGGAGAAGGTATACAATGACGCTATGGCAAAGATCGCCGAGCATCAAATTCAGCTCTCTCAGCAGCTATCACTAGGTAGCTCGGTCCAATCCACAACGGCTTTGACCATAGCCCAGATGGACGAGATATACGAAGATGTAATAATAATTAAATTATATTTTTACTGAATTATTTTGTATTCAATTTATTAAATTTAACATTTATTTTGTTAAGGTTGTCCCGAAGAAAAATGACAGAATTTTAGGGATGGGATCAATCCAAGATAGTGCCGCCGCCTCGTCTTCCGCACATCGTTCTTTCGAGGATCCAGTTGTGTTGTGGAACGAGTTAAACGTCGCCCACTCCGAGATTAGCACTTTGCGGGCGAAGCAAGTGGTATACGATGAGAAGATCCAAGGATACGATAGGACGATCCTTGGATACAACTATCTCTTCGATATTCTTGTCATGAGTAACCTCGATTTGGCGACCGCACTGAGGCAGCAGCAAACATGTTCATCGACATCGGGCCCGAGGGATGAGTATCAGGATGCAGAACAACGAGCGGAATTGTAGCGGAGAACGGACGCGGAGCTTTTCGGTGACTTCGATATTAACCTACAAGATAATAATTAGTATTTTGAATTTCATTTTGTATTTTGAATTTATTTATAAATTTTTAATTTATAATTATATTTTTCAATAATTTAATTTTTAATTTTATTAATAATTAATTTTATTAATTTAATAAATAAATATTCTATATTATATATAAATATACATCGATTTTACATTGACTTAGACTTTACATCGATTTATTTTTACATCGCTTTACCAACGAGTTTACATCTATATATTATGACGATTTTACGACGGATTTGCCGATACAAAATTTGAAAAATCGATGTAATGTTACAACCATATACCAACGAGGTAATTTTGGTCGTAATGTCAATGTAACGTTACATCGATTTTACGACGGATTATTTACGATCGTATTACGATGAATCTTATTCGTCCCAGTGTTTCCGACGACTTTACGACGATTCTCGAGTAATGACGATCAGTTTACGATGATTTGGCAATCATTGCTAATCCGTCCCAAAGCCTGTTTTACATCGATTATGTCCGATGTAATACACATGTTTTCTTGTAGTGTACCAACGGCGATGGCTATACAGTCGAAACCAGATACCGACTACCATTGACCATCGATCCAAAACAGCATCATAGAGCGCCTTTAGCAGATCATCCAAATATCGTAAATGATATATGGGTTTCAGATCTAACTCCAAAGATAAAACATTTCTTATGGAGGGTTTCATAAAGAGCTATTGGGGTGAATGCCAATCTCAGACATAAAAGAATTAATGTAGACCACTTTTGTGCTCGGTGTTGTGATTATGTTGAAACTAGTGAGCACACCTTTTTCTCATGTCAATATGCTAACATAGTCTGGCGATTTACAGGAATGCCACTGCACATACTTAGCAATAGAAAAATTTCATTGGAAGAAAAGCTAAAATACTTGTTCTCTTTACATCGGAATAGCTCCGTTTCCGAAAAAATTTGGAAACTCCCTTTTTGGGTGCTTTGGAGGCTATGGAAAAGTCGAAACGATCTCCTATTCAATCATAATAATATCTCTGCAGTAGAAACGATGAAGAGAGCAAAATAAGGATGCAAACGAATGGATCTACAACTATCCTCCAATGAAAGCTAATCATCTAAGACACCATTGGACAAGACAAGGGCAAAGTCGATGGATAAAACCAAACAAAGGTTGGGTTTAGTGTAATTATGATACATCCCATTATGAAGGTAATCAAATCTCGGGATTTGGATGGATTCTTCGAAATAGCAATTGGACTTTCTTAGACTGTTGCATGGGTAAATTTCAAGGGAGAAACATCCCTGAAAAAACAGAATGTACATCTCTTATTTGGGCAATGTAAGTATTTTGGACTCTCGGTTATCGAGTGGTAGAGTTTGAAGGTGACAACTTGAATATCAACCATATTATCAACCGGGAAGGTACAAATCTTTAACTTCAGCATTATATAGAGACAATCAACCGGTGGAGGGATATGTTTGAGTAAGTCAAATTCTCCTTTAGGCATCGCGAGTCGAATACATGTGTTACGCTAGCTAGGAAAGCAATCTTGAATTAATTCCTTGGTCATTGTATCATTGTTGCCCAAATTTTCTATACCCCCTTGTAAACAAAGATTGTGATTTGTAAAATCAATAAAGTTCTTTGTTGGGAAAAAAAATTAGCCTCTAATGAGAAGAAGAGTAATTTGGATTTCTACATTTGGGGTGATGGATTAATTTTTTTTACAATTTCTACTTTTTATAATTTTTTTTTTACAATTTCTACAATTACAATTTCCAATCGTTTCTTACAATTTCTACATTTGGAGTGATGGATTAAAATCTATTACTAATAAAAGTTGATGTTATAGGCCTCTAAGAGCGTCCACATATGATTTTAAACGACGAGTTAAAATATGCCAAATCAGCATTTTAATAAATATCAAAAGAGATAAATTAACAAAAGAAAAAAAAATCAAAAATGGAAATAAATATCAAAAGAGCTAAATGAACAAAAAAATACATTTAAAAAGAAATTAACTTGATATATATGCTAACTCTATGGAAAATCAACATAAAAAACTTAACATAAAAAAGAAAATTATATGTCAAAATAAAATCTTATACTAATAAAAGTTAATGCTATATGCATCTAATGATGCCCACATAGAATTTTAAATAACCAATTAAAATATGTCAAATCAGTATTTTAATTAAATTTTAAATAATGTAAAAAATTCCAATAAAAAATCTCTTAAAATGGAAATAAATATCAAAAGAAAAAATCATTTAAAAGAAAATTAATTTGACATCTATGATAATTCTATGAAAAATTAACATAAAAAACTTAACAAACAAAAAAAGAAAACTAAATTATTAGCCACAAAATTGTATCTCTTAAAATGGAAATAAATATCAAAAGAAATAAATCAAAAATAGAAATAAATATCAAAAGAGCTAAATTGACAAAAGAAAAAATGTTTTAAAAGAAATTAACTTGATATTTCTGTTAACTCTATGAAAAATCAACATAAAAAACTTAACAAAAAAAAAGGAAAATGAAATTATATGTCAAAATAAAATCTATTACTAATAAAAATTGATGCTATATGCCTTTTAGGGTATTGATTGTGCCTACTTAATTGTTTTCTTGATCAAAGCTATGCTCTGATGGAATAAAAAAAAAGCATGACATGAGAAAGAATTTACACATGAATTGAGAAAGACAACTATAATGAATGAAACATGACTATGTGTAAACCAATTTTCTCAGATATTAAATAATGTTTGTTACTTCAATAGTATTCGCAGTGACCCCTAAGTATGAGAATTAAATCCTCATCGCTTAGGTTTATGATCTCATCGAAGAACTATTGAAAAGTTACCACAACCAATATGTCAACAGACAAAATTCCTAGTTCTATCTCTCCAATATAAAATTTACAAAAAATATATTTACTTTGTCGGTTTTTTTGTTATTATAACTTTGTTTCAAAATTCATATCATATTAATATATTGTTTTGGTTTCAAAATGGTTTTTTTTCATAGATATGAGAGAAAGAGTTGTGTTTATTACATTGATTTTCGATTTGAAGATTAAATTAAAATAGTTAAGGAAGGAAAATAATTTTTGACTTTTTTGCTTTTTTTGTTGTTTTTATAGAAAACAGATATAACGAGAATGTAAATGAATATGATGAAAAAACTTATTCACTCGGATTGGAAGAAGTAAGGTACAATCATTGAAAAATCATTTAAAAGTTACCACAACTAATATGCTACCAGACAAAAGTCCGGTCTTTACATCTTCAAAATGAAACTGACAAAAAAATTGTCGATCTTTTGTGATTTTAAATTAGTTTCAAAATTTATTTCATATTCATCTATTGTCTTACTTTAAAAATTAAAGTTGTCATAAATGTGAAAGCAATAGTTGTGTTTATTAGTTTTTTTAATTTAGTAGATTATATCAGAAATTTTTATTGGTTAAATTAGTTAAGGAAAGAGAATTACTTTATAACTTTTTTGTTGTTTGCACAGAAAACATATATAATGAAGATGAAATTGAAAATGATTAAAAAAACTTATTTTCTTGATTTAAAGAAGTGATATATAATATTTTATCTTCGTGTCAATATTATGGTTATTAAAATAGCATTTGATTACTTTGTTACACTTTTAGTTGACTTTGATATACTAACTTATAAATGTTCGACCATATAATACGTTTTTCAAACGGGACATATATAGATTCAAAACAAAACCATTAAACCTCACAAACTATATATAATTACTGAGATTATAAATGTAATATTTTTAATATATATTATTACAATCACCATTATACATAAAATAATATCTCAATAAATATAATTGCTCGCATATGATTTTTATCGAAATATTATTAAAAACAATACCCACGCGTAGTGTGAGTGCAAAACATATTCAATACTATAAAAACTTTTGTGTCTCTCCATATGTTGACACATGAACATTTTAATTCATTCTAAAGCTGACACTTCATTTAAATCTTAAAACCGATCAAATTAAGACAATTAATACACCTCAAACTAATATTTGCCACATTAGACTCTGGTCGCCTATTTTAACTTTTTTTTTATTAGACTTGGAAGTAATTCCATACCCTTAACGGGCCCAGACTAATCTCCCGAGCGGGAGTGACACAATCCACTTATAATGCCCTACTTGGCCAAGAGTTAGTTTGATAATTCCACATCCGGGGGGATTCGATCTCTGGTCTGGACCAACAGGGCCGAAACTCACCCCGAATGGGAACCACCCCACTACAACCTCTTGGTTTTGCCTCTTTTAACTTCAGAGTTGAGTTATATAACAGTGACTTCTCTCGAAACCAGGTTAATTTAGCGAAGTTAGATAGCGACATAAAGAATTGGAAGTACTCAATGTTGATTATGAAAATCACACAAGGGACAAAACGATAAACTTAGTTCGGGATCTCGTTTATTGATATCGAACTCGGTAAAAAGTACAGGATGATTTTAAGATCGGTAAAAAGACTAAGGAAACTAAGGAAACAAAGGTCGATATGCTCGAGCTCTCTATTTCCTCTGTCTCGCTTATAGAAGATTGTGAATGAATGTGATGTGATCGTGCCCCTCCTATTTATATGAATTGATGTCGGTTGCGAACACGAAGATTTTCTTTTCCTAATTCCTTCAGAAATCGGAAAGTCTCCTGACTTTTCTCCGAGATCAGGAAATATTTCGTAAATCTCGGAGGTCGGTTATTAATTTTAGACGGGCCGGGCCTTCTTTGGTCCTGAGAGTCGGTGTTGCGACGTGTTGGGCCTTTATCGGGCTTGGATGCCGATTCGCGTTGAGCCATGGGCCCGATTTCTTCTTGGTCTAAACCGATCTAAACCGGAGAGTGCTCAACTCACCACTAACACTCAACTCTGAAGGCTGAATATTCCGGAAATTTATGGACACCGGAGATCGGATCTCCTCATGGAGTTTGATGTTAAGTTACATGGGCTTCCAACTCAAAAGCAATTGGCTATGAGTGGATTGGCCCATGCCCCTTATATATAAATTAAGATCTCTTCCAACTTCCGATGTGGGATAATATTCCATAATATTTGGTCCATAAGGTGAAACTTGAGTTTGAAGATGTTCTTGAATTGTAATTCTGAACTCCTTTATTGAGAAATGTATGGAACTATGTTGCTTTGTAGAGATGATTTACAAGTGCCTTCCTCACCCTATTTTCCTGAGTAAGCTCAAGGACAAGGACAACCTCCTATGGTGCGCGCAAGGACAAGAATGTTCATGAATTTGAGGAAAACAATTGATTCGTGTAGTGTGATAGGAAACGTTTGATATGATTGGTGATAGTTTATATTGATGTTTAAGCTAATTGGGCATATATTTAGGTTATTGGTACTAAAATCATTGGTGGCTCTATCTTTAGAATGTGTAAATTTACGTGAAGAACCTCAAGTACTAATTACTGTTTTATGCTAGAAGATATCGAACAATCACAAGCTCATACTAACGAGGATCTACATGGGCTTTGCTTGCCTATGGTGCTAATTACAAGACATGTCACGTTTAAGAACTTTGAAAGTTGGTTGAAGGAGTTTTGGCTTTGGGACCACACATACGCACATCTACCTTGCCTAATAATTGTTTAAACATAGGAAAACCATGCCTTTGCAAAGAGATAGAGCACTGGATATTGGAAGTGACCTGACTGCTCTCCGTAAAGAGAAAGTATCAATGTCGGGGCCAAGAACAATGCTTTTGTAGTAAAAAGGTTTTGGATGTTGCTTAAGTTGATTACGATCCATCCATGTTTTCCCATAGCACTTGTGTCTTGGATTCTCAGGAAACTATATAGTTTGATGTTTATGGGTAATATACATGTATATGACTCACACTACAAGAAAACACCCGCATTTCCGACGGATTTTCCGACGGGATACCGAGGGTAGATCGAGGGAATTCCGAGGGATTTAGTTTCCTCGGAAATCGGTCGGATTATTCCGACGGATGAACTTTCCTCGGAAATCGGTCGGAATATTCCGACGGATTTCCGAGGGAATGTCGACGAACATATATTCCCTCAGAATTCCGTCGGAATACTCTAACGGATTTATAGCCGTCAGAAATCGGTGGGTAATTTCCGACCGATTTCCGAGGGATATATATATATATATATATTTGCCTTTGTAAATATTTCTCCCCTTGTATATACGTTTCTTGCTTTGTTTGTAAACGGATATATACGTTTCCGCTGGATTACAATTTTTTTACATAGAGTGCGCTTTGTAAACATTCATTGCCTCTTCTTCACATGTCCTTGTTTCTAGGTTGTTCCAATTTTTAATTCGTGTGTTTCTTGTCTCTGGTATTTTGAAGATTCATGTGTATAGTTGCAGAGAACAAACAAACATTTTTCTATAAATACTCCTCCCCTCATTCACAACATTCACAACAAAGACAAATAAAAATAAAATAACACAATGTCTTATTTTAGATCATGGATGGACAAACCTCCGCGTGATTCCGCTACGGGGGAATTGACGGATGAGTTCGCATAAGGTGTGGAGGAGTTCATGAACTTTGCGCCAAACAATAGCATGACATCAGAATACGGTAAAATGTATTGTCCTTGTACTAAATGTCGGAATCATAGATTTGTCTCAGTTAGGGATGTAAGGAAACACTTATATAGGAATGGATTTATGCCTGGTTACAAGATTTGGTATACCCACAGAGAAACATATTCAATGGTGCAATATTATGGTAGCACATTTGAAAGGTTTGGTAGTACTTAGGGTACTAGGTTAGAGGAACCAACACCGGAAGTAGATGTAAACACATGTTACACTCAGATGGTGAATGATGCGTTTCGTGAAAACATAGCATCGTATCATGTTGAGGATGGTAACAGGATAGAGGAACCAAATTCAGAAGCGCAGAAGTTTTTTGATATGCTAGATGCGTCTAAGCAGCCATTATACAGAGGATGTAGAGATGGAATATCACCTCTTTCAAGTGCAAGCAGGTTGATGACTATAAAGACGTATTTCAACTTGGCCGAAGATTGTATTGATGCGATAGCTGATTTTGTGAGAGATGTCTTACCTGAAGATAATATTTTACCGGCTTCATACTACGAGATTCAGAAGCTTGTAGTTGGTCTTGGATTACCTTATCAGATGATAGATGTGTGCATCGACAACTGTATGATCTACTGGAGATGAAACAACCGCACCCATTTTTTTTTTTTTTTGTAATTAATTACTAAAATCCCATAAATAATAATAATCGAACCTCACCAATTAATTTCCGGTTCAAGATTAAAATCCGAATAATCAAGGTCATAAATTATTAAATAAAATCACCAAATAAACGACAAGTCTAGATCACCCCCTCTTCCTCGCCCTGATCCCACGGTCACACATTCTCTTTTCCTGCATCAATTAAAATATAAGAGATGCATAAGTATTTCGAAAAATACTTAGTGAGACAATCCTCCCATCTACAGGCTAACAAATAATTAAGATAATTAATATAGACTATCACGAAAAATACCGAATAAATCAAACATTTCATGAAACACTCGATCTAGACCCTCCGAGATCGTAAACGGCCTATAATCACGAAATCACATCAATTATCAAAATTATTTAATTATGCCTATGGTCCTGCACTCACCTTATTCCCGCACAGAAAGTTTCACGAGAAAATTCAGCAATTTTCTAGAACTCCCCGGGATGAATAACCTTCTATTAATCCACCTAAAAATAAAAATAATAAAATAATCAACAAAACAAACTTCAATTATTCCAAACCCCTTGTGCACGTTACGCGTCTTCTTCTTCGTCCGACTCTGCAACAACCGGCCGATCACCACCGCCGGTGCCACTACACCATCACCGGAGCTTACCACCGGAACTACCACGATCCAACCACCGAACACGAACCCCGCCGTAAACACCAACACGTCGCGACAACCCGACGACGCTTGACCCTCACGTCACCGCCATCATCATCCATCTCCGATGACAACCATAAGATTACTTTGATTCCAACGTGAAAACCAAGCTAAGAGGAGAACCCTTACCTCTAAGACCCGACAACGAAAGCCCGATGGTGAATCGTTCACGGCACCGCGGACCTCCACCGATCCTTTCTCACACCAACGAACACCACCGCTCGACTCTCTCTTCCTTCTCTCCTTGCTTCCACACCGAAGACCAACACAACTTGACGGCTAGGGTAATCGGGAGCTCATGAGGCGGCGATACTTACGTCTATACATAGGTGTGTTTCAAGTTTCCCTTATTACACCAACCGGTCCTCGCACTTCCTCTCCTTCCGAAAGTTGACCACAAACTTTCAAAATTATCAATCACACCCGCCAGTAAAAATTGATTTATTCAATTTAACCCCCCCTAACTTCTGAAATGTCAAATTAAACCCAATTAATGGATTACGGATGTTACAGTTCTCCCCCACTAACATAGATTCGTCCTCGAATCTAACGTCCAACGAACATCCACAACATAGCACAACCGCTATTCCAATTCAGCGTCGCACGACCGCTCTTCCAACTCCACCAACAACGGTATCACGGCTCAACACCATAGCGCCATAGTTCCCTACTTCGTTTGGCCAACCACTCCAACACCCGGGAGTATAACGACTTCACGACCCAACACCATGGATCGGTCCGTCTAACGCATAGAGAGCCAGACAACGGCAATCTCTCTAGTGACCTGTCTCACCAATCAGGGATCACGTCGAAACCCAACCGGCCAGGTACACTCGGCAGTGACTCACCAGTACACTCCGATGCTGCTATATGGGCCACCACCCCGTGCCAAACCAATCCGGAACTATCAGCCCTATGCGGCTACCAAACACCTAGTATCCGCACTCCCGCTATCAGACCACTACCACTAGTAGCCCGCCAACCTGTCTACTAATCCCCTAGTAACCACACCACTCGACATTTTCAATGAAAACACCTTTATATTGAATAATCAAAAGCTCCAAGTACATCGATTAATTATAACACCATAAAATAAACGAGTACAACAACGCAATAACTCCCCAAAACCCCAACACCATGGTTACAACGACATGGAAAACACCCGGCTAACCCTCCAGTTTGCCGAACCACTTGGGAAACTTGCGCTTCAACTTCGCTTCCGGCTCCCAAGTCACCTCCTCGGCTCCATTGCAGTCCCACATCACCTGCATCTCAGGAACCTTCTTCCTCCTGATCACTCTCACCCGACGATCTAGTACTCTCAGAGGCCTCGCCTCCACCACCATGCTCGGTGTCAAATATGATGGCACCCCCGTGACCACCTGATCATCCTTGTGCAGACATTTCTCCAGCATCGACACATGGAACACCTTGTGAAATGCATGCATAGACTCCGGCAACTCTAGCCGATAAGCCACCGGTCCGACCCGCTCCAGCACCCTGACGGGACCCATATATCGCGGACTCAACTTAGTCTCGGAGATGGACCTGTTCGGACCCCTCAACATGGCCATCTTCAGATAGACCAAATCGCCAACTACGAACTCCAGATCCTTCCTACGCCGATCTGCGTAGCTTTTCTGACGATCTTGAGCTTCCTTCATGTTCAACTTCACAATCCGGACCTTCTCAGTCGTCTCCTGCACAAAGTCAGCCCCCAACAGGCTCCTCTCCCCCACTTGTGTCCAACACAACGGGGTCCTGCAAGGCCTACCATACAACGCCTCAAATGGTGCCATGCCGATACTAGCCTGGTAGCTGTTATTGTACGCAAACTCCACTAGATTAAGATGATCCGCCCAATGTCCACCCCAATCCAACACACACATCCTCAACAGATCCTCCAACGTCTGGATAGTCCTCTCCGACTGCCCATCGATCTGGGGATGATAAGCTGTACTCATGTGTACCTTAGTGCCCATCTCCTTCTGGAAAGCGCCCCAGAACAACGAGGAGAACTTCGGATCTCGATCTGACACTATACTCACCGGTACCCCATGCAGCTTCACAATCTCCCTGACGTACCTCTTGGCCAACACTTCCGCACCGTCGGACTTTTTTATGGCCAAGAAGTGCGCAGACTTGGTCAACCTATCGACGATGACCCAAATAGCGTCCTTGGCTCGCGAAACCGGCAGACCCACCACGAAATCCATGGTGATCATGTCCCACTTCCACTCCGGAATGGGTAAACTCCTCAACAACCCGCTCGGAACCTGATGCTCAGCCTTCACCAACTGACAGGTATCACACCCCGCAACCCAGTTGGCAACATCCTTCTTCATCCCTACCCACTGGTAATACCGTTTGAGGTCACGGTACATCTTGGTAGCTCCTGGGTGAATAGAGAAACGGCTCTGATGTGCTTCCCTCAGGATTTCCTGCCTCAGCACTTCGTCCTTCGGTACACACACCCTACCCCTCAAAAGGATAGTTCCATTGCTGGAGAACTCATACTCAGACCTCTCTGCCCTGCCAGCCTGCATTAATTCCGCATACAACTGCTGTGCTACCCGCACCCTAGTCAGAATATCCGCCTGATCCACCGCCTCCAAACCCAACGGCTCAGGCTCCTCAGACACAGCACACAGTCTCAGGGCACTCACCATGCCCACCAACGCCTCTGTATCTCGCTCAGTGTCTAAAATAACCCGCTTCCTGCTCAAAGCATCGGCTACAAGATTTGCTTTACCGGGATGATAAGCTATCTCCAGGTCATAATCCGCAACAAGCTCCATCCATCGCCTCTGTCGCAGATTCAGCTCCGGCTGGGTAAAGATGTACTTCAGACTTTTGTGGTCTGTGAACACCTGAACCTTACCGCCATACAGATAAGACCTCCAGATCTTCAATGCAAACACCACTGCAGCCATCTCAAGATCGTGAGTAGGATAATTGCATTCATGTTTCCTCAGCTGCCTGGAAGCATATGCGATTACCTTACCCTGCTGCATCAATACACAACCGAGCCCTAGCCTGGACGCGTCTGTGAACACAACATATGGCTCATCCTGCTTAGGCAAGGCTAACACCGGAGTACTCACCAGCATCTCCTTGAGCTTCACAAAGCTCTCCTCACACTGGTCCGACCACACGAAAGGAACGTCCTTCCCGGTCAACTTGGTCATGGCCTGCGCCATACTAGCAAACCCCTTGACGAACCTCCTGTAATAACCCGCCAGACCCAGAAAACTGCGAATCTCCGAGGCATTCTTCGGTCTCGGCCACTCCTCAATCGAGCGAATCTTCTCTGGATCCACTGAAACACCACGATCAGATACGACGTGCCCCAGAAATCCGATCTCCCGCTGCCAGAAACTACACTTGCTCAGCTTAGCGAACAACTGTTGCTCCCGTAGCTTCTCCAGAACTTTCCTCAGGTGTACCATGTGCTCCTCCGGACTCTTCGAATGCACTAGAATGTCGTCGATGAAAATGATGACGAACTCATCCAGATACTCCTGGAACACGCCGTTCATCAACCTCATAAACGCAGCCGGTGCATTCGTCAACCCAAACGGCATCACCACAAACTCGTAGTGCCCGTATCTCGTCCTGAAAGCCGTCTTCCTGATGTCCGACTCCGCTATCGGGATCTGATGATAACCCGATGCCAAATCAATCTTAGAGAACCACGAAGCACCCTGCAACTGATCTAACAACTCATCGATCCTCGGTAATGGATACTTGTTCTTCACAGTAACCCGGTTCAGCCCCCGATAATCAATGCACAACCGGAAGCTCCCATCCTTCTTCTTGACGAACAGTACCGGTGCACCCCACGGAGAACTGCTCGGTCTAATGAAACCCTTTTCCAACAACTCCTCAAGCTGCTTCTTAAGCTCAGCCATCTCCGCTGGAGCCATCCTGTAAGGAGCCTTAGACAACGGGGTCGTCCCCGGCTCTAACTCAATGGTAAAAGGATCCGACCTGGATGGTGGTAACCCGATCAACTGCTGGAACACATCCTCGAACTCCCAGACCACCTCAATATCCCGCACTGCTGACTCCCCAACCTCACCAGGTATCGAAATGGTAGCCAAATAGGCCTCACAACCCTGCTCGATCAAACGCTCCGCGTGAACCGCGGAAACGACGATGCCTCCCGGCACCGGTTTCACTCCCTGATAAACCAGTCTTCTGTTAGCATGCTCGAAAACCACACGGCCCCGGTGACAATCCAAATGATCCTTGAACTTTCCTAGCCAGTCCATACCCAAAATGATGTCATAGAGTTCTACTGGACACACTATCAAATCCGCTGGCATCAGCTCCCCGGCGATAAGAATGTCGACACTCTCCACACAGCCCTGAGTCCTCAACAAACGACCCCCAGCAACTCTCACCACACCCGAGTGGTCCCCAAACCCCTCTTGGATACCGCTCCCCGACACCCAATCCGGTGTGGCAAAACTGTGGGACGCTCCGGAGTCAAACAACACATGTGACTCTACCCCAGCCACATTAAGGGTCCCTAAGCACGAAAAGGATTCACGGCAAATAGCAAACACCAATTACAGAGCGAGTAACTGAAATTACAATCGAACAAGAACATAATTAAGGTAACTAACCAGTAATCGGTCTGCTGCCGCTCGCCTCGCCTGACTCCGCGCCTATGGTGAACACCCTCGGTGCCACTGCGGCCCGTTTTGGAGGCGGTGCCTCGATCCTCACAAATGGCTGAGCTAACTTCGGACAATCCTTCTTGATGTGACCGGGTTCCTTGCAATGGAAGCACACCGGACCCCCTCGAGAACAATCCGCCACGCGATGTCCATAGGCTCCGCACCCGAAACAACGTGGTCCAGAACCCGCTGCTTTGGAAGTATCCTCCCACTTCCTCTTCTGTCCCTGCTGCTGACCAGACTTACCGCCCTTGCTCGGAGCAACACCCTGACCTTGAGGCCGCCGCGGAACCTCTGGTACTGCAGCCTTTAAACTGGCCTCCTGCCTCATCCCCTCCTCAAGCTGCGCTGCACACTCCACCAGTTCGGACACCGACTCGAACTTGCGGACTATGCATCGGTTCCTGAGATCGATACGCATACCTCGCAGGAAAGCACAAATCAGCTCATCTTCGGTATCTGCACCCCGACCAGCAAACCGCTTCAGCCGGTTAAACTCGGCCTCGTACTCCCGAACCGAACGAATCCCCTGTGACAAGTACAGAAACTCCCCCTGTAACCTGTCGCGAGCCTCCCGCGGAAAATACTCGAGATCGAACTCCCTCCGGAACTCGTCCCAAGACCACACTACTCCCGCCCTCCTCGCAGCAACACTCTGCCACCACTCATGTGCATCTCCCTCCAGATAATGCACCGCCAAGTCAACCCTATACTCCTCAGGGCATCTGATCGACTGGAAGTTCCTCTCCAACCTGGACCTCCACTCATCAAACTCAATCGGTCGAGCACCACCACTGAAAAACTTGGTTCCCAACCTCTGCATATGCTCCATCACCCTCAGGTATGACGGAACTACTGGCTCGGCCTCAGCAACCACTCCCGGAACTCCCGGAGCAACAACACCCGGCATCGCGGCAACCCCTTGTGGCGCCACTGGAGCTAGAGCCGGTACCACACCAGGTAACCTCTCCAAGAGCTGGGCCAACATGCCCAAAACAGCCCCCATCGGGTTCGGGCCCGTACCCGCCTGAGCACCACCCGGCGCCGGCATCGCACCATACACGGCCGCTGGCTCCGACTGACCTTCCCCCTCGGCGTGATCATACGCCCCCTGCTCTACCGTGACGCTCTGCGTCACATTCGCAGCTGCTCTGCCACCTCTACCACCTCTGCCGCCACGGCCTGTTCTGCCGCCCCGACCACGGCCGCCACGACCACCCCGACCTCTGAGACCTTGACCAATGCTATCAGAATCAACCATCTGCAATAACCACTTGTTATTAATTGACAACAGCAATAGTAAAACAAACACGAGTCTTACCGTGGAATCTCATTGAAGGCTCGAAGAGGATGATCTAGAACTTCAAACTCAACAATTGACTAACTCACATAGACAGTTCTAATAGGGAAATTTTTTTTTAAACCGTCCTAGAACCGTAAATGCTCTGATACCAAATTGAAACAACCGCACCCATTTTTTTTTTTTTTTGTAATTAATTACTAAAATCCCATAAATAATAATAATCGAACCTCACCAATTAATTTCCGGTTCAAGATTAAAATCCGAATAATCAAGGTCATAAATTATTAAATAAAATCACCAAATAAACGACAAGTCTAGATCACCCCCTCTTCCTCGCCCTGATCCCACGGTCACACATTCTCTTTTCCTGCATCAATTAAAATATAAGAGATGCATAAGTATTTCGAAAAATACTTAGTGAGACAATCCTCCCATCTACAGGCTAACAAATAATTAAGATAATTAATATAGACTATCACGAAAAATACCGAATAAATCAAACATTTCATGAAACACTCGATCTAGACCCTCCGAGATCGTAAACGGCCTATAATCACGAAATCACATCAATTATCAAAATTATTTAATTATGCCTATGGTCCTGCACTCACCTTATTCCCGCACAGAAAGTTTCACGAGAAAATTCAGCAATTTTCTAGAACTCCCCGGGATGAATAACCTTCTATTAATCCACCTAAAAATAAAAATAATAAAATAATCAACAAAACAAACTTCAATTATTCCAAACCCCTTGTGCACGTTACGCGTCTTCTTCTTCGTCCGACTCTGCAACAACCGGCCGATCACCACCGCCGGTGCCACTACACCATCACCGGAGCTTACCACCGGAACTACCACGATCCAACCACCGAACACGAACCCCGCCGCAAACACCAACACGTCGCGACAACCCGACGACACTTGACCCTCACGTCACCGCCATCATCATCCATCTCCGATGACAACCATAAGATTACTTTGATTCCAACGTGGAAACCAAGCTAAGAGGAGAACCCTTACCTCTAAGACCCGACAACGAAAGCCCGATGGTGAATCGTTCACGGCACCGCGGACCTCCACCGATCCTTTCTCACACCAACGAACACCACCGCTCGACTCTCTCTTCCTTCTCTCCTTGCTTCCACACCGAAGACCAACACAACTTGACGGCTAGGGTAATCGGGAGCTCCTGAGGCGGCGATACTTACGTCTATACATAGGTGTGTTTCAAGTTTCCCTTATTACACCAACCGGTCCTCGCACTTCCTCTCCTTCCGAAAGTTGACCCCAAACTTTCAAAATTATCAATCACACCCGCCAGTAAAAATTGATTTATTCAATTTAACCCCCCTAACTTCTGAAATGTCAAATTAAACCCAATTAATGGATTACGGATGTTACAGGAGAAAGGATGAAAATCGGTTGAAGTGTCATTTTGATCACAAACCTCGCTATAAGGATACAGGAGGCAGAGTACATGTTCCACATAAACGGATGTGGTATCTTCCCCTAGATAATAGGTTGAAGAGGTTATATCAATCCCAGCGCACGACAAGGCCAATGAGATGGCATGCAGAACATAATTTAGCTGGAGAGATAGCGCATCCTTCAGATGTAGAAGCATAGAAACATTTTCAAGAGGTTTATCCTAGTTTTGCGTGTGAGCCAAAGAACGTATACCTCGGGTTATCTACGGATGGATTCAACCCTTTTGGAAAGCATGAGAGGAAATATTCGTTGTGGCCAGTAATCGTCACACCGTACAATTTACCGCCATCTTTGTGCATGAAACGAGAGTTTTTGTTCCTCACGATTCTCGTCCCCGGTCCAGAGTATCCTAAGAGATCCCTTGATATTTTCTTACAGCCATTAATTTATGAGTTGAAAATTTTGTGGAAAAATGGTGTTGAAGCGTTCGATGTTTCCCTGCAACAGAATTTTATGATGCGTGCGGTACTTATGTGGACCATAAATGATTTCCTAGCATACGGTATGCTATCTGGATGGTCGACGCATGGAAGGCTGGCGTGTCCGTATTGTCAAGATAACACTGATGCGTTCCAATTGAAGAACGGACGTAAGGCTTCTTGGTTCGATTGTCATCGACGATTTCTATCGCATGATCATCCATATCGTCGGATCACAACATTGTTTAGAAAGAACAAAAAAGTTTTCGATAGTCCACCTCCTGAGTTAGATGAGAATTATATTATGAATCAGTTCAGAGATTTTGGTGCCGAGAAGACAGCTTCATGCGGGGGTAATGGGCATTATCCCGTTGACGGTTGTGGCGAGTACCACAATTGGCACAAGAAGAGTATTTTCTGGGATTTGCCATATTGGAAGGACCATTTGTTGCGCCATAATCTAGATGTGATGCACATTGAAAAGAACTTTTTTGACAACATCATGAACAATGTTCTAAATGTGCAAGGAAAGACGAAAGATAATTTGAAGGCCATATTGGACTTGCCATATATTTGTTCCCGTAAGGAGTTGCATATAATGGCAAACAGGAAATCACATCCCACTGCTTTCCGGTTGGATGCGACTTCAAAGGAGGAGTTCTTCGATTGGATTAAGCACGGTGTTAAATTCCCAAACGGATACACATCTAACCTTCGTAATTGCGTCGATAGTTCAGAAGGGAAGTTTTCTGGGATGAAGAGTCATGATTGTCATGTTGTCATGCAGCGCCTCCTTCCATTTGCATTTGAAGGTCTTCTTCCTATAAACGTCCATGGAGGTATTGCAGGTATACATACATTTACACAATTACGTATATTGCCATATTTATATTTGTGATGATTATATGTAAGTTATTTAATTTTGTATGTCTACTATATATGGTGGGATTGGTGCTTTCTTTCAGGATCTATGCACGAGATCACTTACATCAGCCGGAATCCGAAATCTAGGGGTAAAAATACCGGTTCTCCTTTGCAACCTCGAGAAAATATTTCCTCATGCCTTTTTTTTTATGTTATGGAACATCTTCCTATTCATAAAAATGTTTTTTCATAAATATATTTTTTTTAAACATTTTTAATAAATATATTTTTAAAAACGTTTTTGATAAATATATTGTGTTTAAAAGTTTTTATAAATAAATTTTTTAAAACGTTTTTTATATATTTATTAATTAAAAACGTTTTTAGAAATTGTATTTAAAATAAACGATTTTTATATATGTATTTTTTTAAAAATGTTTTGGTTTTTTACAAATATTTGATTTATAATGATTTATATGTTTTTTTAAATGATCCCGTTATTTTTGTTTTTGTAGGTCTTACGGTGAATTCGATCAAGAACCGTCCTAACGGTTCGAGGCAATTGGGGCGGAGGGGTACTTCCGCAGGTCCGAGCGCGAGTATTGTTCCGCCTTCATCTATTCCAGACACAGAGAGTGTAGCTCAACTGAGGATCATGACCATCGAGGAGCTCGTTTAACAGCCGGGACGAGAATTACTCAAAGTTCTCGATCCAGAACTTCTCATTCCGAGATCTACTTGGTAATAATGTTTTTTTCTTAATTAATGATTTTTTTGGTTTGATAACCGTTTTTTAATTTATTTTTTCATAGGTTTGGAATATCCGGGAATGACATTAGCAAGTCGATTCTGAAGATGTTGCACATCATCCTCAGCAAACCATACACGAAATTTTCCGATATTCCGTCAGACGATCAAAACATGTGGTTTCTTACGTTTGCGGTAAGTAAATCATTATTTGTTTTTGTTATATATTTTAAGATTTTGTTAACATCTTTATTTCTATTTCTTTTTTGTAGCAATAGTTTAATTAGAAGCATACGATCACAAAGACGGTGGAGACAGAATTTTTTTCGGAGGCTATGACGCAATTCTCGCGCAACATGAACGAGTAGAAGAAAGCTTTGAAAAAGGGGAAAGATAAGCCAAAAGGCTTGAACAAGGATGTGTATACGGACTACATCCCGTATTGGCAAGAGCCGACGACCGTAGCTCTATCTCAGACTAACTCTAAGAACCGGAAGAGTCGCCGAAACGGGAAGAGAGAAGCTATCCACAACAACGGGCAAAGAGCTTCAAGACAACCGAAATCGAAATGGTAAGTATTTTTGCGGTTTTTAGTTGTTTTTTATAAGAAAGCGATTATCTTTAACGGTTTTATTTATTTGTAGACGGAGAAATACGGCGAAGTTCCCGATCACCTGCAAGTGATGGTGAGGACGCACACCAACAAGAAGACGGGCCGAATTAAAGATGAAGCCGTCAGGGAGATCGTCGAAAAGGTGACGAAGGTGCAAGATGAGATTCTCATCCAGAGATCGCAGGACGGCTTCACCGGATCCAACGAAATCACCCGGGCTGAGATGAACGACCTAGTCCTCGGGGTAAGTAAAAAAAATAGATTATTATTTCAATTTAGATAATTATTTGTTAATAAAAAATCTAATGTTTTTTTATTGTTTTTGTAGGAAGTACCAGTTAAAAAAGGTCGTCGGCCGGTTTCTCGATGGATCCAGACCTTATCCGGCAAAACGAAGAGCTCCAGGAGAAGGTCACGGTTTTGGAGGGCGAGCTCTCGACTCAAAAAACGAAGAGCGAGAAGATGAACGAGTGGTTCAAATCGAAGTTCGATGATTTCCTGACGTTTTGATTTTAATTATATAATTTTTTAATTAAAATTATAAAATTATGTTATTTTGTAACTTTCAAAAACTTTTAAAAATTATGTTATTTTGTAATATTTTTAATTATATTTTTATTTTCTATTTTCTATTTTCTATTTTTATTTTTAATATTATTTAATTTAATAAATAAAATTATTTTCTATTTTTATTTTTTAAAATTATTTAATTTAATAAATAAAATTATTTTATTTAAAAAAATACGAATTTTTAATACTGTCGGAAATCCCTCGGAAAATTCGGATTTTCCGAGGGATTTCCGACGGACTGAGCGATCGGTAGATCACATTTTTAGATTGATCGATCCTCGATCCCTCGGAAATCCCTCGAAATTTTCCGAGGGATTTCCGACGGACTGAGGATCGATCGATCTAAAAATGTGATCGATCGATCCTCAGTCCCTCGGAAAATTTCCTCGGATTTCCCTAGGCTTTTAGGTCCTCAGAATTGCGTCGGAAGTCTTCCGGACAGACTAGTCCTCGGAAATTCCTCGGAATTATCCCTGACGAATTATGCCTCGGAAATCCGTTGGTAAATTCGGCCTCGGAAATCCGTCGGAAATTTTCGAGGGATTTCGTTTTCCGAGGAGATAGAACCGACGGCCAAAATCTGTCGGATATCCGTTGAGAATAGTCGTTTCTGACGAAATACCGACGGATTTGGCCGTCCGAAACGGACTGTTTTCTTGTAGTGTCGTCTTTATGTAGCCCTTAGGTTGCTTCTCTTTCCTTCTTTTGGTGTAAGTTTTTCAAATCTTCATAATTATATAACTACTTTAAATTATCATATTCGAGAATCTATGAATAAAGAAAAATACTTCAAATGACGAAGGAAGAGAGAAAGACGAGGGCAAAAGAAACCGATATTTTATTCAATTATTTTCGGTAGGATTTTTGAAAACCGAACTAACCGAAAAATCGAACTAACTGAACCGAATTACCCGAAATAACCGAAATCGTAGACCTAGTACGAACTCTGATTCTGAGGTGCTCTGGTTTTGTCTCGATGTGGAAGAGAAGCTCTGCTTTTAACTGATATAGCTTGGCATTAATTTGGTCTCTGAGCACTGGGCTTCTCTATATCTTGGTCCAAGATACCTTTTCCTTACACTCGTATGGGATGCGACTGGGCTTCTCTTTATTATGCCCCATTAACACTTTTCCTTTGTTAAACGCCCAGATGGCATCGTTTTGCAGAGACTGGTTTTGTTGGAGTAGCTTCTCTAATATCATAGAGCTTGGGAATGACGAAGTTTTGATATGTAATCACTTATCCAACCGAAGACTCGACTAGGCTCGAGAGATTTTGTCTCGTTGAATTCGATGATCAGTTGTTGTATGGATCGAGTGTGGGGATATGGACACTGCAGTGAAACTGTTCGATGAAATGCCTGAAAGAAGCGTTGTTTCGTGGACAGCAATGGTGAATCGGTTAGACCAGAATGAGTGGAGAAGCTCTCGTTTTGTTCAAGAACATGTTGAGTTGTTGCATAAAATAGACTTCGAGAACATTCACTAGTGTAATCACAGCCTGTGCAAAGGCTCCATCGTTTCATATGGGTACAACATCAAGTCGGGGTATTTATATGACGAATATGTATCTGCTTGGCTCATAACGTTTTATGCAAACTGCAAAAGAACAGAGGATCCTCGGAAGGTGTTTGACGAGAAATTTGGTTTAGGAACTGATGCCTTTGTGGGTAATTCTCTCGTTGTCATGTACAGTGACTGTGGAAATGCATACGATGCTGTTTCGGTTTTCACTGAAATCTTGAAGAAGAGCATTGTCTCGTGGAAAGTGGGCGTTTGTGATATTTGGTCAAATGAGATCACTTTCACTGGCTTGCTCTCTGCTTGTAGCTATTGTGGGTTTCTACAGAAAGGAAGAAAGCTGTTTGATTACATGTCAAGCGGACCAAATCATATCGATAGAAAGATTCAACACAACACTTGTATGGTAGATATCTTGGGAAGATGCAGGGAATTGAAAGATGCGGGGAACACTACACTACACTTGTATCGAGAGCATACCTGATGAAATGGTTTGGTTGGCTTTCCTCAGTGCTTGTATGATGCATTCTGATGTAGACAGAGCCGAGAAAGCACGAGTTTTTCTCCGGTGGTCTACCACATTGCTTGAGAATATATGAGAAGTTGGAGTTTCTGAGAGACAAGTTGAAGGAACTTGGCTATGTTCGTGAATATAGATCTGATGTTGAAGACGAACAGAAAGAAGAGATGTTGTGGTATCACAGTGAGAGGCTTGCTGTTGTGTTTGGGTTGGTTACTACAGTTGAAGGAAGTACAGTCACAATGATGAAGAATCTACGGGTTTTTGAAGATTGTCACGCAGTGATTAAGTTGATCTCAAGAGTTGTGGGACGTGAGATTGTTTTAAGGGATTCGAATCGGTTTCATCATGTTCTTGTGGGGATTATTTGTAGAAAAGTGACTTGGGAAATATCAAACTTTGACTTGTGATGTGAGGAGAAGCTCGGGTCAAAAACCTGTCTTGAATAGATTCTGCCATGAATGCAGATGGAGGCGAAGCAGCAGGTTTACAGAGTGATTTATGTGAGACAAGAGACGATGAACAAATTCAAGACAGGTTTGTTGCTGAGAATGTATTTTCCATGTGTATGATTAGGCCTTGCATAGTTCTGATTTTGGACTTCTCTGTTTCAGACAAACAGTTGACATTTAAGATTGGAACGGTCACTGACTGAAGCTAGCTCTCTGCCCATTGAGGTCTCCTCTTCTGTTCCAAGTAATCATGAATTATTCTGGAGTTGTATCGATGTTTAGCATTTGATTCGAATCAACTTCTTTTGTAGAATAGAGAATGCAATATTTGAGCTTTTACTCTTGTTTCAATCTGTTAAAATGTTTATTGAGTGGTTGATGCAGTCTGCAAAAAGCTTTTGTGTGAAGCTTTGCATATTCTGAGCCAAGAGTTCTTTGATTCTATAGTCATCTTTCAAATCGAGATAAGCAATGATTTACAGCCTCCAATTTTTTATTTATTTATTTAGCATGTCTCAAATTTAGCTACAAAATCAGATTATCTTTGTTGTTGTTGTTGTAGACTTGTATGCACTCAGAATACTTACTCAAGAAGAGTTATATTGAAAAAAGTAGTGAAATATTAAAGTAAAGATAAGAGTATGAAACATATGTTTGTGGCAATGCCCTTTACAAAAAAAAAAAAACCATATGTTTGTGGCCTTGTGTGGGCGTAATTAAGTCAACAAATAAAGTACTTGCGCCAACTTGCATCAGAAAATAATGGTGAGATTGCTACTCACCAATCTGCAAAGTTATATGTTCTAATACTCTCCTTTGATTTTCTCTTTTTCTCTTAGAAAATCAATCACCAAGTCCTTTTTTCTTAAAATTAGTTTGCTCCTCTTTCTCCTTTCCTATGGCTCCATCATCTTCTTCTACCAATTGGGTGTACGATGTTTTCCCCAGCTTCAGTGGGGAAGACGTACGTGTAACTTTCCTCAGCCATTTTCTAAAGGAGCTTGATCGGAAATTGATCACTGTTTTCAAAGACAATGAGATTGAGAGAAGCCACTCCATCTGGCCCAAGCTTGTACATGCGATTAAAGAGTCCAAGATAGCCATGGTCCTGTTCTCCAAAAACTACGCCTCTTCAAATTGGTGCCTTAACGAGTTGATGGAGATAGTGAAATGCAAGAAAGAGTGTGGTCAGATGGTAATACCGGTTTTCTACGGTTTGAATCCTTCCCATGTGAGGAAATAAACCGGTGACTTTGGAAGAACCTTTGAAGAAACTTGCAAGAACAGAACAAAGGAAGTGAAAAATGGATGGAGGAGGGCTTTGACCGATGTAGCTAATATCCTCGGATATCATTCAGTGTCTTGGTACAATTATATAAACCATTCCTTTTGCTTATATATCTTGATTCTCCAATAAAGAACGTTGTTTCACTTTTGTGAAATTATCTTTCTCTTTGTTAGGGATAACGAAGCAAAAATGATTGAAGAAATTGCCAATGATGTTTTGGATAAACTACTTTTAACTCCATCGAAGGATTCTGAGGACTTTGTCGGCATCGAAGATCATATCGCAAATATGAGTGTATTGTTAAATTTGGAAGCTGAGGAAGTGAGGATGGTATAAGATTGTGAGAAGGAATGATTTGTATTGCTGTGATATGTGTTACATATATACAGAAGAGTGTTCACAATAAAGGCAATGTAATATTCTTACAATAAAGGAGAATTATGTGATTGAGAGATTTTAGTTAATCAAATCGTCCGTGATATCTGTGATATCATTAATATCCCCCCTCAAGATCAAGGACCTTTGGAGACGCCGATCTTGTCACGTAGAAGAGTGAACCGAGCACGACTTAGCGGTTTGGTTAGACAGTCCGCGAGCTGATCATTTGTGGAAACATGGGCCACCCGTAACTTGTCGCTTTGAACTAGATCACGTATGAAGTGATAGTCTAAGGCTAAGTGTTTCATCCGAGAGTGAAAAACTGGGTTTGCACAGAGATAAGTGGCACCTATGTTGTCTCAGTATATGACTGGTGGTTTATGTTGTTGAATTCCAAGTTCCATGAGAAGAGAACATACCCAATTAAGTTATGTTGCTGTGTTTGCTACAGAGCGGTATTCACCTTCAGTGGAGGAGCGTGCGACACCCTTATGTTTCTTAGCAGACCATACTATTGCATGTTTCCCAAGGTACACAATGTACGCATTTGTGGAGACAAAGTCATCGGAATCACCAGCCCAATCCGCATCAGAAAATGCATGAAGTGTAAGTGAATTTGACTTACTGAAGAAAATCCCGTGTGTTGGTGTTCTAGATAGATACCGCATTACTCTCTTTACGGCCTGCCAGTGGTTCGTGGTTGGAGCATGCATGAACTGAGACAATTTATTCACAGCATATGCGATGTCCGGTCGAGTGAACGCAAGATACTGTAAACTGCCAATAAGAATTCTATATTCTGAAGGATTGGAATGTTTTTCACCTGATAGAACAAGCTTTGGTGAAGTGGCCATGGGAGTGGCAACTGGTTTTGCATACTGCATTTTCATTTTGTTAAGCAATTCGAGAGTGTACTTTCGTTGATTGAGATGAAGTCATGTCTGTGATCGAATTGCTTCAATGCCCAAAAAATAGGACAGCTCGCCCATGTCTTTGAGAGAGAACCATGCAGCTAGATTCGTCAACACTGTTTCCACCGCAGCCTGATTGTTGCCAGTGACTACGATGTCATCCACATAGACTAAAAGGTAGATCAATGTAGCTCCTTGATGCATAACGAAGAGAGCTGTATCTGCAATAGAGTTTTTAAAACCAAGGGAAAGAAGATAATGCTTCAATTCAAGATACCATGCCCGAGGCGCCTGCTTTAAGCCGTATAGTGCTTTCTTTAGACGACAGACGTGTGTCGGTTTGTCTGGATCGACAAAGCCCGGCGGTTGTCGCATGAATACTTCCTCTGTTAAATTCCCTTGTAGAAAGGCATTGTTTACATCAATCTGTCGAAGGCACCAATCACGACTTGTGGCAACGTCCAGAACAATTCGAATGGTCGTGGACTTAATGACAGGGGAGAATGTCTCAAAGTAGTCGATGCCAGGTTGCTGCGTAAATCCTTTAGCGACAAGACGAGATTTGTGTTTGTCAATGGAGCCGTCGGGATGATATTTGATCCGAAAAATCCATTTGCAGTCGATAATATTGAGATTTGGTGAAACAAGAACTAGATCCCATGTGTGATTCCAGACTTGAGCATTAAATTCTCCAGACATATATCCTCGCCATTTATGATGCTTCAAAGCTTGAGCAACGGTAGTTGGTTCAGATTCATCGTCGGTGATGATGACGGCAGTGAGGCCAAATTTTTGATTGGGTTTGCGGATCTGGTTTTTGGCTCGAGTTTGCATCGGGTGAGTGTTTCGGAGTGGTGATGGTTGTTGTTTGGTGGTGGGATTGTCGATGGCGACTGAGGGAGTTAGGATTATCTGGTTTTGGAGAGGTAATGGTGGAAGTGGGCTTGAGTTGGAAGTTAGGCCTGAATTGGGTGTATTTGAGTTGATTGGGCTTCTGGAAAAGGGTAAGTATTTGGGCTTGGATTTTGTGGCCCAATGGTGACTGAATTTGTGTCGTCATTGGTGAGAGACACAAGAGGACCTTCTGCCGTGAGCGGTGATGTGGTCGATTCATGGGAGTCGCGACGGGATTCCGGCGAGTTGGAGGTCAGCGTCGCCGGATATGCTGCCAGAAGCGGTGATAGCGAAGACAAAGCTCTTCCAGGTGATGAATCCGAGCCCGACGGTGCCGCTGTCTCCGCGGAAGCTAAATGAGCCGGAGTGAGTGGTGAGGGAAGAATTGGAATTGGAGTTGCGATTGGGGAGAATGATGGTGTGGATTCGGTTGGAGTGGCTTTTGTGTTGGTAATTAGGGACTGAAATGGGAATATGGATTCATTGAAGTGGACATGGCGAGAGGTGTAGATGCGGTTGGTGAGTGGATCCAAACAGAGATATGCGCTCTGCGTAAGAGAGTATCCAATGAAGACACAAGAGATAGAGCGTGGGTCGAGTTTATTTGAGGCGTATGGCCGCAGCCATGGAAAGCACATGCATCCAAATATTTTGAGTTTTGTATTGTTTGGTTCTGTTTGAAAAATAGTTTGAAACGGTGATTGGAGAGACAAAGTGGGAGTTGACATTCTGTTTATGAGGTACACATCAATGGAGAAAGCATAAGTCCAATAGATATTTGGAATTTTGGCTTTTGTAAGAAGCGTAAGACCAGTTTCGACAATGTGTCGATGTCGTCTTTCGGCAAGGCCATTGTGTTGTGGTGTATGAGGAGGAGAAGTAAGATGGGTGATGCCTTTGGAGGCGAGAAAGTCACGGATAGCAATAAATTCGTCACCGTTATCAGAAAATAAGGTACCCACTCTCTGCTGGAATTTATTTTCAACAAGAGCAGTGAACCGAATGAAGGTTTCACGAGCCTGTGACTTTAATTTTAGAGGATAAATCCAGATGTATCTAGAGAAGTGATCGACAATAATCAGATAGTATTTGAAGTTGTCAACTGAGTGTATTGGAGATGTCCAAACATCAGAAAACAGATATTGAAGGGGTCGAGTAGAGGTAATTGTAGTTTCTGAGTAAGGAAGCTTATGGGTTTTATTAATGGGACAATCATTGCAAGACAAAGTTGAAGACAGAGAATTAATATTTTTGAGAATAGGATATGATGGATGGCCTAGTCTGGAATGCCAATATGAGATTGTGGTTTTGAGATTGTTGGTGGTTGTGATGAAAGCGGAAGGGAAATGCATTGAGAGAGGCCACTCATATAGCTCATTATTGGTAATTCCTTGGAGTAACGGGACCCCCGTTCTGAGATCCTTCACCTGAAAACATGAAGGGAAAAATTGCACCGATACTTGGTTAGCATTGCACAGTTTGAAGACTAAGATAAGGTTCTTTCGTATTTCAGGAACATAAAGAACATTATTAAGGTGAAATGGACGAGTAGGAGAGGGCAGAAGAGTTGAACAAGTATGTGTTATTGGAAGACAAGCCCCGTTTCCAATAACCACTTCTTCACCTCCGGTGTATGGTTGATGGAGAGACAGATTGGCGAGATCTGATGCTATGTGATGAGTGGCGCCAGAATCTAGCAGCCATGGATTTGGAGGTTGAGAAGCTTCTGCAAAATTAGCCCTAGGCTGCCAGCTCTTAGAAGGAGGTGGCAGAATGCCGGTGTGCTGAGTCAATTGGGAGCATCGGCGTGCGTTGTGTCCATGGATTCCACAGATCTGACAGCGGCCAAGGTATGGACGTGGTGCACGGTTTTTAGATGTGTTGGATTGTTGAGATGATTGCAAATTCTGATTTTTGTTGTAGTGCTTTAGAGGACGGTATCTGTTGGTGGCAACATTGGCTGACACCGGATAAGGCTGGGGAGCTTGGACATCAAGAAGTTTGGCTTCATGATTGATAAGCTTTTCGTGAAGCTCAGTAAGAGTTGGTGATGTATCACGGCTCTCAACTTGATCTGCAATCTGCTTGTATTCTTCAGGTAAACCATCAAGTGCCATCTCAATTTGATCTTCCAAATCAATTATCTTACCGAGTAAGGCAAGTTGATCAACACGTGTTGAGAGGCCTTGAAGGTATTCAGCAATGGTTTTTGTACCTTTCTTCCAGTTTTTGAGTTGATGTTGCAGCTGTTTGATGTGACCTCTGCGAGGTTTGGCATAGATATAAGCCAAAGTTGTCCAGACGTCTGCAGCAGTGTTGGATTTGGAGAGGATTGGTTGAATAGACTGCGAGATGGCTCCGAGAATAGCGCTGTATACCAGTTTGTCTTGGCGTTTGTGGAAGACATGTTCTGGATTTGGAGTATCCTTGCCATCAATGGTGATAACCGTTGGTGGAAAGGGCTTTGTGGCATCAAGAAAAACAGCCAAGTCGTAACCGTCAAGGAGAACATGGATTTGACGGCTCCACATGAGGTAGTTGGAAGCATTAAGCTTGGTGATGTTGGATGTATTGATATTGAGTAGAGATCCCTGAGATGTGATAAGGGATTTTGTGGAAGCAGTAACAATGGGAGAGGTGTTTGCAGAAGTGGACATGTTTTAAAGAGAAGAGAAAAGGAGAGGAAAAAAAATGGAAGAGAGGCGTAAGAGAAGAAAATTTAGGTTTTGATCACTGGCTCTGATACCATATAAGATTGTGAGAAGGAATGATTTGTATTGCTGTGATATGTGTTACATATATACAGAAGAGTGTTCACAATAAAGGCAATGTAATATTCTTACAATAAAGGAGAATTATGTGATTGAGAGATTTCAGTTAATCAAATCCTCTGTGATATATGTGATATCATTAATAGATGGTTGGTTTATGGGGTTCCTCGGGAATTGGCAAGACTACAATTGCAAGAGCTCTTTTCAACCGACTTTCTCGACACTTTCAAAATAGCATTTTTATGGACATGGCTTTCTTATCTAAGAGTATGGAAATTTATAATATAGCCAATTCGGACGATTACAACATGAAGTTGCATTTGCAATGAAATTTCCTCTCTGAAATCTTAGGTAAAAGACACATAAAGCTAGATCCTCCTAATGGTTGTTCTCGAGTTGGACCCCATACATCAGAATGAACATAGTCTAAAAGACCCTTTGTCGTGTGTTGTCCAGTCTTGAAAGAAACTTTGGACTATTTTTCCATCACATGAAACTTGTAGAAATCCATCTTACAGTTCTTTAACTCGTCCATAAGACCCCTTTAGGGAATTCAGTCAAGCCATGCTCTCATATATGCCCCATGTGCATATGCTATAGAGTTATGCTCTCAGATTCAGACACCGCATCTGCAACTCCACCTACAACCATGTTCCCTAACAACCGATAAACATTCTCAGTTTTCATCTTTCCCTTCATCACAACCATATTTCCTTTACACACCTTCCAAACATCTTCATCTTCATCACCTCTGAGTATGAATATGTTTCTATGAAGTGTACCCAAGGAGATCAGATTCTTCTTCACTGCTGGAATATGCCTAACAACAGTCAATATTCTGATGATGCCATCGTGCTTGCGGAACTTGATCTGCCCAGTACCAACGACATTACACGCCATATCGTTTGCCAACTCAACATAACCCATGTTACCAGTTTTGTATGTCTCAAACCATTCTCTGTGAGGAGTCATATGGAATAATGCACATGTATCAAGAATCCAAGAATTTGTGTGATTTCATGATGTCACAACCAGCGAATCATTCTCAGTATCTTTTTTTGAATCTGCCTTCTGAACCACATATGCAGAACCTGACCCGCATGCGTTGTGCTTCTTATCTCGACAATCTCCCCTTTAGTGGCCCTTCGTGCCACAAACAAAGTACATCGAATTATTCCTGGGTTTAGACTTTGATTTGTCCATGTTACTACCATATGATTGCTTCTCTTTCTGCCTTCCCCTTTGATGTGAGTAATCAACTCATCACCATGAAACTTATCAACCACAATATTATTTTTTCGCCGTTCATAATGAGATTGCATCTTTAGCCCTATAGTCGTTTTATTAACTGTAAGGGCTGTCAATAATGTCTCATATTGAGGAGGCAGAAAACACAACAAGATCCTGACTTTATCTTCGTCCTCAATTCTCACATCCACACGTTCCAAATCACCGATGATTTGGTTAAAGTTGTTGACATGGACAATAAGATCGTCAGATTCTAACATCTTCAACCCGTACAACCTCTGCTTCAGGTACAACTTGCTGGATAAAGACTTCGATTGGGAATCAACAATGATTGATGTTCAATTCATTGGGAAATATGATGTGCTCTTCAAAATCAACAATGAAGTCAATCACGCTCTGGTACTCATGCGAAGCTATTGGCATAATGCGGATATTCCATTAGTGGTTCGTGAGTGGACCCCTGTCAAAGGTCGTCTTTAGGCTCCTGTGGCAGTCTTCAAGGAGGTTATTTGGTTTTGTTGTATAGGTAAAATTGCTCGGGATGAGTCCCCTTTGCAACAGTCCCTTGTGGACTTGTCTTGCGGATGGTTTTGGTGGTTTAGACCTCGGCGAGGCTTTATTAGCTCGCTATCTTAGTTCTCGAGTGTGGGGTACCCAATTTCTACCCGCCAGTGGTTTCGAAAGTAGCTTGCTCGTTAGCCTCAAAGAGGGTATTCTTTGGTCGTGGTGAAGCTGTAGGCTTCGTGTTTCTTAGGTTTTGAGGACGGACCTACAGCTCGATTCTCGTGGCAACATCAGCGGTTTTCCAAGACGTCAAAGCTTCCATTTTCCGCAGTTTTCTCCTCGCACGGGAGTCAGTGAATGCATTCAGTTTGCGTATTCCTATTCCAGCTGCGAGTCGGAGACCCGCTATTAAGGCCTCGTACTCGGCTTCATTGTTCGATGCTGAGAATCCGAGTCTGAAGGACTGTTCCACGACTTCGTTAGTCGGGGATACAAGGTGGATTCCCACACCTGCCCCTTGTTTCGAGGAGGCTCCATCGACATAAAGCTGCCAGGTCTCTATACTCGTTCCGGTAACCTGACTGTTAGCTGTGAGCTCGATAATGAAATCAGCTAGTACCTGTGCTTTGGCGCTTGTCCGAGGTCGATATTCGATATCGTACTCGCTTGACTAGCCTGCCAGACTGGTTGGGGCTGTGCAATACTGTGCGTAATGGCTGTGTTGTCATTACTACGATGGGGTGTGACTGAAAATACGACCTGAGCTTGCGAGCTGAGATTAATACTGCCAGAGCCAGTTTTTCCATTCATGGGTATCTGGTTTTGGCGTCTACTAAGGATTTGCTCACGTAGTAGATCGGTTTTTGCTCAGATCGCTCTTCTCTTATGAGGACGCCACTCACTACGGCTTCGGAGATTGCTATGTATAGGTAAAGTGGCTCACCCTCAATTGGTTTTGACAAAATGGGGGGCTCGAAGAGGTACGCCTTTAGTTGCTTAAAGCCTCCCCGCAGTTGTCATCCTATATGAATTTTTTTTTTCCCTTTAGTAACTGGTAAAAGGGGAGACATTTATCGGTCGACCTGGAAATAAACCGATTTAACGCGGCAATGCGGCCTGTCAGCCTTTGCACCTCTTTTACCGAGCTCGGAGGTCGATACTCGATGTCCCAGCATGGTAACTTCTGATTTCTTACCATTACATTTCGTTCATTTGTTTTCTTTCACCAACTCTAGGCTAGATAACACTGGGGACAGTGTTGTTTAAGTGTAGGGGAGGTAGTAGCTGACATTGTTTTTGTTTTTCTTAGAGTCAGTCATTTTTGAGTCATTCGTTGTTTTATTGAGTCAAAACTTTGTCGGAAACTATGATCTTTTTCTTGAATCTATTGATCTGACCTTGCTTCTAAGTGACCATTGTTACAGAATCAGTTCTAGATTGACTAATGAAAAATCCAAGGGCTGACCAGGTAACTAGAAGACACTCATGTTTCCAGCAAAGTTCCTTAAAGCCTGAGCCAAATTTTTTGCACTTCATCAATGTGGTTAGTATCCATAGAGATTTATTCCTCATTCGTATCTGACAAAGGAACCCATGTGTTTTAAAATAACGGTATTTCTCTCCCTGTTACAAGTTAATTAATAAGATGCATTAAAAGATGAGATTATTTTCTTCTGAGTAAAGGGTTAGGAAAATTTCATGCGATCCCATTTTTCTACTTCAGAAGAAATGATCACACAAAGGTGGAAGAGAGGTTAGAAAAATTTCCTATGATATCATTATTCGCCTACACCTTTGATTACTTTTGAGGGAAGAACCGGGGATTCGGTGGCAAACACCATCAGTACTCGCGTCTCGAACTTTAATTTGTACATGCAAGAGATATAATAAGAAATAAGTCTGGGGGAGAGAAATAATACCAAAAAGTGTGAAAAAGGGTGGTTCCTTGTCATGATATTGTATGGGAAAGAATCTAGAAGGTTCTTGATATTAATTCACAGCGATGAAACTGGCAAGGATGGCTTGATTGAACGATGCTGTGAGATAATGTGTGTAATCTGGGAAGCTGTGAATATCTACTGAGAAGTACATGGTGGTTAGATCAAAAAGCTGGTTAGGTAACATTTGGGTGCTTAGAAATTGGTCATTTTAATGTTTCATGAACAGGTGAGTCTCTACGTTTTCAAACCTCTTTCTCTGGTTTAGTTTTCTATTTGCTTGAGGGCAAGCAAAGACTAAGTCTGGGGGAGTTGATATATCATGGTTTTTACCCCGTTTAAGCCATGATATAAGTCCGTTTTATAGAGTCTTTCTACTATTTCGTAGTGGTTTAGAGTCTTTTACAGGTTTTAGCACGTTTGGAGCATTATTGGAGATATTGGAGCTTTCTGGAGCATTTTGGATCGAAGCAGAGGTTCGTGTAGCTGAGTACCCGATTTGAAGCATCAGTATCGATCGACGCCACCCAGTGTCGGTCAATACTCATCGAAACAGACACGGCCCGCGAGTTTAATGAAGATTTGAAGAATTGCAAAATTGCCCATAAGTCTTTATTATTTACAAGAAGCCCCAAAACGTGATTTAGGTTATTTAATAGGATTTTACAGCCACTTTCATGGTTACGCTTTATTTTATTCTGGATTTGTGAGAGAGCTTTTGAAGGGAGACAAGTCTGAAACTCTGTTCGTCCGAGAGAAGATTTCGAACCCTCTTATTACTCTTTCTATTTTATTTGATGATTTATTCAAACATGTTTATTGTTTCAATTTCCATGTCTGAGTAGATCCACTTTAGGTTTAGGGTTTTCTCTGATTGCTGGTAATTGATTAGTTAGGATTCATCATCTGAAATAGTTCTTCACCATAGGTTGTTCTCAAAGCTAATTCTAGGTTGACGAATCTGGAACTTAGATCTTAGGTTAATCGATTAGGCACGACAGTGCAATTGAGTAATCTGACAGAACCTAGGGTGAGCAATTTGATTATTCGCAAAGAGATTTGGTTTGATTGAATTGTGAACATATCAAACTCGGTATTAAACCTGATTTATTCTTAGGAATTTGCAAAGAGATTTGGGATTCTGAAGTTTAGATTTAGATAATTCTCGCAACGACAGTTGGTTAATTATAGCTTAGTGATTTGAGTTCAAGAACCGCGCTAAATCTGAATCCTGGCTGATTGGTTATCTGCATTCATTGATCTTCTGAGAAGTACCATGGGCCTATATTCTTCCATCGATTTTACAACTCTTTTACCGTTTATTGCTTTTTGTTTCATCTAGATTGCTTATCTTGATTTGATACTATACAATCTATTGCACGATTTCTCTGAATTCTTGTGTTCGACCCCTGATATACTGCAGCAACTGCTTTAGTACTTTTTAGGGTATTAATTTGAGCATATCACTTACCCAGTAGGTTGGCAAACATCTTGTTCATAAGTCTTTGGTAGGTTGCTCCTGCGTTTTTAAGGCCAAATGGTATCACCTTTTAGCAGTACGTTCCTCGTTCCGTTATGAAGGATGTTTTATTTTGGTCCTCAGGATTCATTTGTATTTCGTTAAATCCTGAGAATGCATCCATAAAGCTGAGGAGCTGGTGCCCTGCAGTAGCTTCCACCAGCTGGTCGATGTGAGGTAGTGGAAAGCTATCCTTAGGACATGCTTTGTTTAGATCTGTAAAATCTACGCATACTCTCCAGGTGCCATTTTTATTTTTTACTACAACCGGATTTGCTAGCCAATCAGGATATTTTACCTCTTTGATGAATCCAACGTTTAGCAACCTGTTGACCTCACTGTTAACAGCCTCGGTCTTGTCAGGTCCAAATTTCCGACGCTTTTGGCGTACTGGTGTGTGGTTTGGATCCACATTGAGCTCATGTGAAATGATGTTTAGATCGATTCCAGGCATGTCAGCTATTGTCCATGCGAATGAGCCGGAATTTTCTTTGAGGAATGTTATTAACTGTTCCTTTTGAGATTTGCAGAGCTCGGACCCAATTCCTACTTTTTGGTTAGGATGAGACTCGTTGACCATGATTTTCTTGATAAAGTCTCTGCGAGGTCCGATGAAGCCTGGACCACTTTTCTTTTTGTCTAGGCGGTATGTAAGCTCATCTTTTCGTTGTAGTTGGTATATAGCACTTTCCTTTGCGATCTGGAAACCTGCCATGTAGCACATTCTGGATTCCTTTTGACTTCCCTTAATTGTTGCGATCCCATGCTGGGTGGGGAATTTTATGCACTGATGGTATGTTGAGGACACAGCCCTCATTGAATGTATCCAGGTTCTTCCCAGGATGGCATTGAATGGAGCTGGCCTGTCTATCACCGTGAATTCGACCATTCTTCTTACTCCGGCTGCTATTACAGGGAGTTTTATCGTTCCGAGAGATAGCGTGGTTTCCCCGAAAAAGCTGGTTAACACCATCTTATTATCTTCAATTTCGTGATCTGGTATATCCATTTCCCTAAGGACGCTTAGGAGGATGAGTTCTACAGAGCTCCCCGTGTCTACGAGCATCTTAGTGAGCTCATATTCACCCACTTCTAGCATGATGAGGAGAGCATCGTCATGTGGAAAATCTAGCTCAACGGCCTCGCTTTCCCAGAATGAAATTTGTGTGTTGGGTCCCTTGAATGGGGTCCTATCACGTGTGTCGGTGTTTACCCTTCGTGGATGTTTCTTAATTGAGTTTACGGAGTTGCGACATAGCTGGGATCCTCCATGAATAAAGTTAATTCTTTTCTTCGTGCTGGGGGGAGGCAGATTTGTTTCCCTGTCTTTAAGGGGATCTCGCCTCGTCGTGTCCTCGGATGAACGTTCTCGCTTACGATCATCCTTAGATGGGTGGTCCCGCCTTTCATCGTCTCGAGCTGGGTAATAGTTCTTCCTCGGAGGAGGTTTTTCCAGCTCGATTTTTCCCAGCTCTCCTGTTGCGAATTTGGCAGCGAACTGGTTCTTCACCTCATGGCACTCCTCTGTCGAGTGGCCCTTGATCTTGTGGAAATCACACCACTTGCTGGGATCGTAAGGCTTGAATCTATTACGAGGTGGGCTTCCCACTGAGTATGAGTGTATCCCCTGACTTTGTTTCTGATCTTGGGACTCCTTTTTCCCGGATTTTTTAGATCCTTAGGAGTTGGTTATCTGAGCTTGCTTAGTCTAGGTTGCGGGTGCATGCTACTTTGGTTGAGCTGCACTCGCTTCTTCGAGGATAATCCAGCGCGAAGCGCGATGTAATGCATCATCTAGTGATACGGGCTCCCGAACTGTAAGCTCCTCAAAGAATTTTGAGGTTTTTAGCAATCCGTTTTGGAGGGCTTTCAAGGGCGTTGGATTATGCAGATCAGCGATTTTTGCTTTGACGGCTTTAAAGCTGTCAATATACGTTCACAATGAGTCGCCTGGCTTTTGAGTAAGTACCCACAGATCGGCCTCCGAGGTCTCGATCTGGATGAATACCGAATATTGCTTCAAGAATGCAGCTTGAAGTTGGGTGAAGTTGTCAATTGAGTTCGGCTTTAAGGAGGTAAACCATTCCAAGGCCGAATCAGTTAGATTTTCGGTGAAAAAATGGCAGCGCGCTGACTCGAGGTCACCCCGAGTAGTCGCACCCTCTAAAAGGCAAATTTGAAACTTCTCATGAATGCCTTGGGGTCGGTTTCTCCGTTATACCTAGGAAATCGGATATTCCCGACATCGCCGAGCTGAGGGCTCGCGATTCGCGAGGTGAATGGGGTCTGATTGACTTCATCAATCACTCTGTCTATCTCAGGTGCTGAGCTTAGAGCAGCGTGGACCTGCGATCTCATCCGCTGTAGCTCGGTGTTCGTTTCTTCGCAATATTTCTTGATTGACTCAAACCCATGTGAGATGCCGGATCCCAAGTTGTTTTTGTTATTGCCCGTGAAGCGGAGCAGGGGTTCTCCGGCAGGCTGGGGATGGTTGCTGCCATCGGGATTATCCCGAGGTTCGACCTCGTTTACGTTCCCAGAGTGACCCTGACCGATTAGTAGGTTTGAGGTCGGGTCTACTCCTGGTAAGGTCGCAATTGGCGTAACTTCTCCTTCCGCGATTTGGACCGTGGAAGGAGTGAATATGGGGTCCGATATCATCGAGTTGAACCGTGAGGCGGTGGCTGAGCCGACCATCATGCTGGTTGAAGCATTAATATCGGCAAAGTTTAGTCTTGTCATCGGTGGAGGTGGGAATGGCAATCCTCCTTGCCCAGGGGCAAAAAGGGGTTGTGTCCCAGGTGGGAGGGCGAACCGCCCAAAAGTGCCTGCCCGAGCCGCTCTTTCGAGGTCATCATGGCTTGCTGCCATTGAGCAATTCTGTTCTATGAGGCATGATATCAGGTTTTGGATCTCAGCTATTTGATACGGAGCCGATTGGTTCAAGGCTGCAGGTCCCGAGGGGTCGGTAATATCGTCGATCCCAGTCGAGATGTTTGCTCCCGAGGTGGTAATGGGAGCGTTTGTTGTTCCGTCCAGGTCTGTTGGGGCGATGTCGGCGGACTGGGTTAGAGGTTTCAACGAGCTGGGCTTGATTCCAGGCCCGTTCAATCAAGCTGGACTTTAGGTATGGAATTTGGGCACAACATAGACTGAGACCTTACAATCCGATTTAGCTTTAACTGCCTTCATAGAAGTTGTAGAGAAGTGAATCATATTTACCCAGGAGTTTGAATCAGGTTATTTGGACGTATGTATAGGGAGATAAGACGGATTTACTGAAGGTATGTCCGTCTGGCCAAGAGAATATGACACTGTCCAAAGAACCGGCAAAACGAAGGCCTTCCGATATGAATCAACTCAAACAATCTTCATAAAAGTTGTAACCCAGTGTGTTAGCTGTCCACATGAGATAGTTTGAGGTCATTCGGACATGTATTCCAGGAGATATTATTGTTTTACCGAAGGTTCTACAACACTACCATCCGCACAAACCCAGGTCCAATACCGATGTGCAATACCGACCAGTGACCTCGGTATTGAGCTACTCAAGACCAGATTTGACCCATTTTGAACCGGGTCGGTACCCGGTTTGTCCCGGGTCGGCCCGATTCGCCCCCTTTCACTATTTTACCCCAAAAGCCCTATTTTTTATGTTAAGCTTTCTTTTTCTAGAGTTGGGTTTTATCCCAAACTCTTCTTATGATTTTGGATGGATCTTCATCACAAATGCCATTCTAGAGAAGTTTTATTCACCTCTATCTTTATATTAATGCATCTTCTTTATATTTATGTCTTCTTCTTTTATGTTCATCATGATTAGGCATTAGACCCCTTTTGTTGGATTTTGGATTATGTTTGATTTTGATGATTTGATGATTGATTTGTGTTGCTTATGTTCTTAATCCTTGCTTTCCTTTCTTTCTAAGTGATCCTAGTGCTAGATTGGACTTGAGATAGTCAATCTATATTATAGGGAAATTCATGCACATCAAGTGTTCGATGAAATTCCCCTAGGAGCTAGTAAGAGATAAACATTCTTAACGTATGAAAGTAGTTGCTTAAGGTGTTTATTAGTTGATTTGAATGTTGATATTAAAGCTTGCTAATCATTTTATCACAAACGAGAGTTTGATCTTGATTTAGTGATTAGCAAAGTGATTAGTGCCTTGAGAAAGGATTAGTCATAATTAGTGATCTTAACCTAAGGATTAGCATTGATTGTGTGCATTTGCATCTTTAGTCAATTGTCTTGATGATTAGATGATGATGATTTAGGTTGATCTTTGTTAGGTCATTCACTTAGGTTGGTTCTTAATGCTAGATTTGATGAGATAAACTAAAGTCTAGAACTGCACTTAGATTAGGTAGTTCTAGTTGGAGTGACAAACCAATCTAGAGCTACACCCTAGTATTTTTGGTCTCGTCCCATGCATTAGGGAGAGATTCGAGTAAACGGTGTTAGTGCTAGATTAGATTTATTCATTCGAGTCTTGAACTTAGGCATTTCACTCCTAACCCGAGTTAAATGAATTGCTTGAACCGAATCTTTTGTGAGCTCTTCTTGCCTAGCCAACGATAGTTGATGTCTAGGGTGATTAGTGAACTAAGTGGGATTGGAGATTAATACTTGTTAATCATCTTATCACAAACGATGGTTTGTTCTTGATTTGGTGATTAACAAAGTGATTAGTAGTACGAGAGTGGATTAGTCAAGTTTATGAATTCCATGTTCTAGGATAGTGTTTACTGCAATCTTTGACATCGTTATTTGATTGTTAATCATTCATTTGATAGTTCATTCCATGATCCAACACTTATATCTTTGTTTTCCTTCTTGCATTTGTTTCTTTTCCCATAAACATAAAACCCAAAAACATTGCTCTAGCTTAGGAAGTTTCATGCATTCCTAGTGTATTGATCTTAACCTCTTTGGTTCGATACCTCAAATACTACAATGATATGAGTAGGTTTGAGTAATTGACTAGTAAAAATCCTACTATCAGGGACTGAGGCAGTTTTGGGTCGGAGGCGGTTAGGGTTGCTCGGCCAAAAGGTGGATATGGTTGAGTAATCGCTGTGGGACCAATGGGTGCGATCTAGACCGTTGAAGAAATCAATGGTCGAGATTGGGGTACGAGGGATGGATGGTTATGTAGTAACACTTATCCATATCCTATAAAAGGAGGATGGTTGTGGGGAGAAAACACAACCACTCCCAAGGTAGAAGCTCTCGTCGAAAAATATAAGTCTCGCCTAAGGCATAAATCATCGGAAAAAGAGGAATTCAGGTAAGAATCGGGGAACAACCCTTACGGCGATCCAAGGGAGGATTGTGGGCAAGTGGTTAATCCCGGGAAAGGATCACACGGCCAAAGATTAACTAAGGGCCGTGAGTGATTTGGTGAAAAGGTGAAAAACATGTCGCGACGCAGAACTGGCCGATCGGGACGGATGGGTCAGCGGCGAGCGGTTATAGCCGGTGGAGAGGAAACATGATCGGCCACAGCCAACCGCTATCTACTATGATCCGGAGAAAAAAGGATCATGGGTGAGATGCGGAAACGTGGGTCGGATATGTGGGAAAACGTTTGGATAGAGTCGTACGTCGCCCAGACGATATCATGAATCGTCAGAATAGTCGGGCATGATCGGATCAGATCATTGTCTTGGCTATGGGTGATCAAGGAGATCGACCGGGATAAATGGGCGCGAGATCAACGGATTGCGGATCCGGTTAGATCCGCGGGAAATATCAAGATCGATTGGGCGATCCTAAGCGGACGACCCAGATCGAACTGTCCGAGATTGGGAATCCGGCATCTGCTTCAGGGAAAAAGGAGACTCGGTGTTTCGGCCGAGGGATATGCAACGGCACGGCTATGGCGCATAAGCCGGGATTGGATATGCAATTCCGTATGACCTTATCGCATTTACAACCATTACTCCAACGGTGATAAGCCGCATCCACAACTATTACTCCAACGGTGGTTCGAAGGCGGATAACATCGTAGTTTTTTTTAATTTTGTGTTTTGCTTTTTAGCTGAAACTTTCAAAACCATATGATATACATATTGTAATTTTTTTTTGAGCAATAAATTTCATATTACAACAACAACAAAAAGTAAGCAATTACGACTTTTTTTTAATCAAATTCTTGTGACGCTATGTTCGATTGATTTGGAACTAAAATGAGAAGTTTATGAGATTTCTGAGTTTCCTACAAACATTACGGTTTTGGCTTATAGAGCAAGTGAGTAGGCTCTTGAGTTGTCCATCATGTTATCTGCAAAAATAATATTCCACTGTGATCCACTATATACAATCGTTTCTGTTTGATCTATGAGATGTCAAATGCTTACCCGCCTTCGCTTACTGCTTCTCTTTGTCTCTACATCGCTGTCTCCACTCTCTCCACTATCATCAGTATCAGAGCCGAACCCAAATACGTGTGTGGAGTCAGGTGGGCTCACACCGTCTAGGGTGACGATCCTGGTGCGCAACGAGGACGTTGCGCTCTATGAGTGGGGGTGATTGTAACATCCCGATTTCTTGTATATGCGGAGAGGCTTATAAGAATTGATTTGGCTACCTATGTCACCAAAGTGCACTTACCTTTTCCGATCACTTGCCCGAAAGAACTCCAGAGTTAAGGGTGCTTGGGCTGGAGTAGTCTAAGGATGGGTGACCTTCCGGGAAGTGATTCGCGGTAGCGTGTGAGTGAGGACAAAACACGGGGAAAGGTCACGTGGTGATTGCAGGGTCAGTAAACAAGTCATACAAGCCTCCCGGACTAACGCACCGGCCGTCGGACCAGGGTGGGGCCCACGTGCCGAGAGAGGGCATGGGGCCCAGGTAGGGGCGGTCGGGGCGTTATATGAGTGGGGGTGATTGTAACATCCCGATTTCTTGTATATGCGGAGAGGCTTATAAGAATTGATTTGGCTACCTATGTCACCAAAGTGCACTTACCTTTTCCGATCACTTGCCCGAAAGAACTCCAGAGTTAAGGGTGCTTGGGCTGGAGTAGTCTAAGGATGGGTGACCTTCCGGGAAGTGATTCGCGGTAGCGTGTGAGTGAGGACAAAACACGGGGAAATGTCACGTGGTGATTGCAGGGTCAGTAAACAAGTCATACAAGCCTCCCGGACTAACGCACCGGCCGTCGGACCAGGGTGGGGCCCACGTGCCGAGAGAGGGCATGGGGCCCAGGTAGGGGCGGTCGGGGCGTTATAAGTGGTATCAGAGCATTTACGGTTCTAGGACGGTTTAAAAAAAAATTTCCCTATTAGAACTGTCTATGTGAGTTAGTCAATTGTTGAGTTTGAAGTTCTAGATCATCCTCTTCGAGCCTTCAATGAGATTCCACGGTAAGACTCGTGTTTGTTTTACTATTGCTGTTGTCAATTAATAACAAGTGGTTATTGCAGATGGTTGATTCTGATAGCATTGGTCAAGGTCTCAGAGGTCGGGGTGGTCGTGGCGGCCGTGGTCGGGGCGGCAGAACAGGCCGTGGCGGCAGAGGTGGTAGAGGTGGCAGAGCAGCTGCGAATGTGACGCAGAGCGTCACGGTAGAGCAGGGGGCGTATGATCACGCCGAGGGGGAAGGTCAGTCGGAGCCAGCGGCCGTGTATGGTGCGATGCCGGCGCCGGGTGGTGCTCAGGCGGGTACGGGCCCGAACCCGATGGGGGCTGTTTTGGGCATGTTGGCCCAGCTCTTGGAGAGGTTACCTGGTGTGGTACCGGCTCCAGCTCCAGTGGCGCCACAAGGGGTTGCCGCGATGCCGGGTGTTGTTGCTCCGGGAGTTCCGGGAGTGGTTGCTGAGGCCGAGCCAGTAGTTCCGTCATACCTGAGGGTGATGGAGCATATGCAGAGGTTGGGAACCAAGTTTTTCAGTGGTGGTGCTCGACCGATTGAGTTTGATGAGTGGAGGTCCAGGTTGGAGAGGAACTTCCAGTCGATCAGATGCCCTGAGGAGTATAGGGTTGACTTGGCGGTGCATTATCTGGAGGGAGATGCACATGAGTGGTGGCAGAGTGTTGCTGCGAGGAGGGCGGGAGTAGTGTGGTCTTGGGACGAGTTCCGGAGGGAGTTCGATCTCAAGTATTTTCCGCGGGAGGCTCGCGACAGGTTACAGGGGGAGTTTCTGTACTTGTCACAGGGGATTCGTTCGGTTCGGGAGTACGAGGCCGAGTTTAACCGGCTGAAGCGGTTTGCTGGTCGGGGTGCAGATACCGAAGATGAGCTGATTTGTGCTTTCCTGCGAGGTATGCGTATCGATCTCAGGAACCGATGCATAGTCCGCAAGTTCGAGTCGGTGTCCGAACTGGTGGAGTGTGCAGCGCAGCTTGAGGAGGGGATGAGGCAGGAGGCCAGTTTAAAGGCTGCAGTACCAGAGGTTCCGCGGCGGCCTCAAGGTCAGGGTGTTGCTCCGAGCAAGGGCGGTAAGTCTGGTCAGCAGCAGGGACAGAAGAGGAAGTGGGAGGATACTTCCAAAGCAGCGGGTTCTGGACCACGTTGTTTCGGGTGCGGAGCCTATGGACATCGCGTGGCGGATTGTTCTCGAGGGGGTCCGGTGTGCTTCCATTGCAAGGAACCCGGTCACATCAAGAAGGATTGTCCGAAGTTAGCTCAGCCATTTGTGAGGATCGAGGCACCGCCTCCAAAACGGGCCGCAGTGGCACCGAGGGTGTTCACCATAGGCGCGGAGTCAGGCGAGGCGAGCGGCAGCAGACCGATTACTGGTTAGTTACCTTAATTATGTTCTTGTTCGATTGTAATTTCAGTTACTCGCTCTGTAATTGGTGTTTGCTATTTGCCGTGAATCCTTTTCGTGCTTAGGGACCCTTAATGTGGCTGGGGTAGAGTCACATGTGTTGTTTGACTCCGGAGCGTCCCACAGTTTTGCCACACCGGATTGGGTGTCGGGGAGCGGTATCCAAGAGGGGTTTGGGGACCACTCGGGTGTGGTGAGAGTTGCTGGGGGTCGTTTGTTGAGGACTCAGGGCTGTGTGGAGAGTGTCGACATTCTTATCGCCGGGGAGCTGATGCCAGCGGATTTGATAGTGTGTCCAGTAGAACTCTATGACATCATTTTGGGTATGGACTGGCTAGGAAAGTTCAAGGCTCATTTGGATTGTCACCGGGGCCGTGTGGTTTTCGAGCATGCTAACAGAAGACTGGTTTATCAGGGAGTGAAACCGGTGCCGGGAGGCATCGTCGTTTCCGCGGTTCACGCGGAGCGTTTGATCGAGCAGGGTTGTGAGGCCTATTTGGCTACCATTTTGATACCTGGTGAGGTTGGGGAGTCAGCAGTGCGGGATATTGAGGTGGTCTGGGAGTTCGAGGATGTGTTCCAGCAGTTGATCGGGTTACCACCATCCAGGTCGGATCCTTTTACCATTGAGTTAGAGCCGGGGACGACCCCGTTGTCTAAGGCTCCTTACAGGATGGCTCCAGCGGAGATGGCTGAGCTTAAGAAGCAGCTTGAGGAGTTGTTGGAAAAGGGTTTCATTAGACCGAGCAGTTCTCCGTGGGGTGCACCGGTACTGTTCGTCAAGAAGAAGGATGGGAGCTTCCGGTTGTGCATTGATTATCGGGGGCTGAACCGGGTTACTGTGAAGAACAAGTATCCATTACCGAGGATCGATGAGTTGTTAGATCAGTTGCAGGGTGCTTCGTGGTTCTCTAAGATTGATTTGGCATCGGGTTATCATCAGATCCCGATAGCGGAGTCGGACATCAGGAAGACGGCTTTCAGGACGAGATACGGGCACTACGAGTTTGTGGTGATGCCGTTTGGGTTGACGAATGCACCGGCTGCGTTTATGAGGTTGATGAACGGCGTGTTCCAGGAGTATCTGGATGAGTTCGTCATCATTTTCATCGACGACATTCTAGTGCATTCGAAGAGTCCGGAGGAGCACATGGTACACCTGAGGAAAGTTCTGGAGAAGCTACGGGAGCAACAGTTGTTCGCTAAGCTGAGCAAGTGTAGTTTCTGGCAGCGGGAGATCGGATTTCTGGGGCACGTCGTATCTGATCGTGGTGTTTCAGTGGATCCAGAGAAGATTCGCTCGATTGAGGAGTGGCCGAGACCGAAGAATGCCTCGGAGATTCGCAGTTTTCTGGGTCTGGCGGGTTATTACAGGAGGTTCGTCAAGGGGTTTGCTAGTATGGCGCAGGCCATGACCAAGTTGACCGGGAAGGACGTTCCTTTCGTGTGGTCGGACCAGTGTGAGGAGAGCTTTGTGAAGCTCAAGGAGATGCTGGTGAGTACTCCGGTGTTAGCCTTGCCTAAGCAGGATGAGCCATATGTTGTGTTCACAGACGCGTCCAGGCTAGGGCTCGGTTGTGTATTGATGCAGCAGGGTAAGGTAATCGCATATGCTTCCAGGCAGCTGAGGAAACATGAATGCAATTATCCTACTCACGATCTTGAGATGGCTGCAGTGGTGTTTGCATTGAAGATCTGGAGGTCTTATCTGTATGGCGGTAAGGTTCAGGTGTTCACAGACCACAAAAGTCTGAAGTACATCTTTACCCAGCCGGAGCTGAATCTGCGACAGAGGCGATGGATGGAGCTTGTTGCGGATTATGACCTGGAGATAGCTTATCATCCCGGTAAAGCAAATCTTGTAGCCGATGCTTTGAGCAGGAAGCGGGTTATTTTAGACACTGAGCGAGATACAGAGGCGTTGGTGGGCATGGTGAGTGCCCTGAGACTGTGTGCTGTGTCTGAGGAGCCTGAGCCGTTGGGTTTGGAGGCGGTGGATCAGGCGGATATTCTGACTAGGGTGCGGGTAGCACAGCAGTTGTATGCGGAATTAATGCAGGCTGGCAGGGCAGAGAGGTCTGAGTATGAGTTCTCCAGCAATGGAACTATCCTTTTGAGGGGTAGGGTGTGTGTACCGAAGGACGAAGTGCTGAGGCAGGAAATCCTGAGGGAAGCACATCAGAGCCGTTTCTCTATTCACCCAGGAGCTACCAAGATGTACCGTGACCTCAAACGGTATTACCAGTGGGTAGGGATGAAGAAGGATGTTGCCAACTGGGTTGCGGGGTGTGATACCTGTCAGTTGGTGAAGGCTGAGCATCAGGTTCCGAGCGGGTTGTTGAGGAGTTTACCCATTCCGGAGTGGAAGTGGGACATGATCACCATGGATTTCGTGGTGGGTCTGCCGGTTTCGCGAGCCAAGGACGCTATTTGGGTCATCGTCGATAGGTTGACCAAGTCTGCGCACTTCTTGGCCATAAAAAAGACCGACGGTGCGGAAGTGTTGGCCAAGAGGTACGTCAGGGAGATTGTGAAGCTGCATGGGGTACCGGTGAGTATAGTGTCAGATCGAGATCCGAAGTTCTCCTCGTTGTTCTGGGGCGCTTTCCAGAAGGAGATGGGCACTAAGGTACACATGAGTACAGCTTATCATCCCCAGACCGATGGGCAGTCGGAGAGGACTATCCAGACGTTGGAGGATCTGTTGAGGATGTGTGTGTTGGATTGGGGTGGACATTGGGCGGATCATCTTAATCTAGTGGAGTTTGCGTACAATAACAGCTACCAGGCTAGTATCGGCATGGCACCATTTGAGGCGTTGTATGGTAGGCCTTGCAGGACCCCGTTGTGTTGGACACAAGTGGGGGAGAGGAGCCTGTTGGGGGCTGACTTTGTGCAGGAGACGACTGAGAAGGTCCGGATTGTGAAGTTGAACATGAAGGAAGCTCAAGATCGTCAGAAAAGCTACGCAGATCGGCGTAGGAAGGATCTGGAGTTCGCAGTTGGCGATTTGGTCTATCTGAAGATGGCCATGTTGAGGGGTCCGAACAGGTCCATCTCCGAGACTAAGTTGAGTCCGCGATATATGGGTCCCGTCAGGGTGCTGGAGCGGGTCGGACCGGTGGCTTATCGGCTAGAGTTGCCGGAGTCTATGCAGGCATTTCACAAGGTGTTCCATGTGTCGATGCTGGAGAAATGTCTGCACAAGGATGATCAGGTGGTCACGGGGGTGCCATCATATTTGACACCGAGCATGGTGGTGGAGGCGAGGCCTCTGAGAGTACTAGATCGTCGGGTGAGAGTGATCAGGAGGAAGAAGGTTCCTGAGATGCATGTGATGTGGGACTGCAATGGAGCCGAGGAGGTGACTTGGGAGCCGGAAGCGAAGTTGAAGCGCAAGTTTCCCAAGTGGTTCGGCAAACTGGAGGGTTAGCCGGGTGTTTTCCATGTCGTTGTAACCATGGTGTTGGGGTTTTGGGGAGTTATTGCGTTGTTGTACTCGTTTATTTTATGGTGTTATAATTAATCGATGTACTTGGAGCTTTTGATTATTCAATATAAAGGTGTTTTCATTGAAAATGTCGAGTGGTGTGGTTACTAGGGGATTAGTAGACAGGTTGGCGGGCTACTAGTGGTAGTGGTCTGATAGCGGGAGTGCGGATACTAGGTGTTTGGTAGCCGCATAGGGCTGATAGTTCCGGATTGGTTTGGCACGGGGTGGTGGCCCATATAGCAGCATCGGAGTGTACTGGTGAGTCACTGCCGAGTGTACCTGGCCGGTTGGGTTTCGACGTGATCCCTGATTGGTGAGACAGGTCACTAGAGAGATTGCTGTTGTCTGGCTCTCTATGCGTTAGACGGACCGATCCATGGTGTTGGGTCGTGAAGTCGTTATACTCCCGGGTGTTGGAGTGGTTGGCCAAACGAAGTAGGGAACTATGGCGCTATGGTGTTGAGCCGTGATACCGTTGTTGGTGGAGTTGGAAGAGCGGTCGTGCGACGCTGAATTGGAATAGCGGTTGTGCTATGTTGTGGATGTTCGTTGGACGTTAGATTCGAGGACGAATCTATGTTAGTGGGGGAGAACTGTAACATCCGTAATCCATTAATTGGGTTTAATTTGACATTTCAGAAGTTAGGGGGGGTTAAATTGAATAAATCAATTTTTACTGGCGGGTGTGATTGATAATTTTGAAAGTTTGTGGTCAACTTTCGGAAGGAGAGGAAGTGCGAGGACCGGTTGGTGTAATAAGGGAAACTTGAAACACACCTATGTATAGACGTAAGTATCGCCGCCTCAGGAGCTCCCGATTACCCTAGCCGTCAAGTTGTGTTGGTCTTCGGTGTGGAAGCAAGGAGAGAAGGAAGAGAGAGTCGAGCGGTGGTGTTCGTTGGTGTGAGAAAGGATCGGTGGAGGTCCGCGGTGCCGTGAACGATTCACCATCGGGCTTTCGTTGTCGGGTCTTAGAGGTAAGGGTTCTCCTCTTAGCTTGGTTTTCACGTTGGAATCAAAGTAATCTTATGGTTGTCATCGGAGATGGATGATGATGGCGGTGACGTGAGGGTCAAGCGTCGTCGGGTTGTCGCGACGTGTTGGTGTTTGCGGCGGGGTTCGTGTTCGGTGGTTGGATCGTGGTAGTTCCGGTGGTAAGCTCCGGTGATGGTGTAGTGGCACCGGCGGTGGTGATCGGCCGGTTGTTGCAGAGTCGGACGAAGAAGAAGACGCGTAACGTGCACAAGGGGTTTGGAATAATTGAAGTTTGTTTTGTTGATTATTTTATTATTTTTATTTTTAGGTGGATTAATAGAAGGTTATTCATCCCGGGGAGTTCTAGAAAATTGCTGAATTTTCTCGTGAAACTTTCTGTGCGGGAATAAGGTGAGTGCAGGACCATAGGCATAATTAAATAATTTTGATAATTGATGTGATTTCGTGATTATAGGCCGTTTACGATCTCGGAGGGTCTAGATCGAGTGTTTCATGAAATGTTTGATTTATTCGGTATTTTTCGTGATAGTCTATATTAATTATCTTAATTATTTGTTAGCCTGTAGATGGGAGGATTGTCTCACTAAGTATTTTTCGAAATACTTATGCATCTCTTATATTTTAATTGATGCAGGAAAAGAGAATGTGTGACCGTGGGATCAGGGCGAGGAAGAGGGGGTGATCTAGACTTGTCGTTTATTTGGTGATTTTATTTAATAATTTATGACCTTGATTATTCGGATTTTAATCTTGAACCGGAAATTAATTGGTGAGGTTCGATTATTATTATTTATGGGATTTTAGTAATTAATTACAAAAAAAAAAAAAAAAATGGGTGCGGTTGTTTCAATCAGTCTCATTTCTTGTATCACTATAATCATTGTCTTCACACTCTTCACTCTGATAAGTCTCATTTCTCATATCACTATAATCATTGTCTTCAAACTCTTCACTATGATCAGTCTCACTGCCTATATCTATATCATCGCTGTCTCCAAGCTCAGCCTCACAGCCTATGTCACTATCATCACTGTATCCACTCTCTTCAAACTGATAAGTCTCACATCCCTCAAAGAGTCGTATACCCCATCCTTTTAATCTGCAGTCACCAATGAGACGAAACTGTATATCCATTGTATCGTAGTTCACTTCAGCTATAGGATCGATGTCTTTGTTTAGAGGTAAAAGACAATCAACGATAAACATATGACTAGCCTTTTGATCTATCCACAAGCACTCTTTTTCATAAGTTGAATCAAAGTGGTTCCCGAGTCTTCCTTTGAACCGACAATCTAACTGAAAAGCTGTATATGGCACAATAGTGCCACCATAATCAACCATGACGCAAGTCCTAATTCTGAAGAATTGTTGAGAGGGGTGTGTGTGAGGCATAGGGATATTGGTAAGAGAGAAGGAAGTTCCAGAAGTTCGATGAGTGAAATATGAAGGCACTTCTTCACCTGGCAATACTATTTGCATTCAAACTGATTGTTGATGAAGGAGAGCTTCTGGATCAAAGTTGAAGCTGTTCCTAAAATTAAGCTTGAGTTTGGGGATATAATTATATGGATGAGAAGTGGAATCCTCGTCAAAGACTTGTAACTCAAAGTGAATATTGTCTGTTGCCACTGCCACTGCATTTGGACTACCATTCATCGTAGCTTCAGCCAATGCCCCGCAGTTTTGAAAATTAGCGATCTTGAGATGTTTCAGCTTACAAATGTTTACGGATATACATTGTAAACTGTTGCAGCTGTCCATATAGAGGTATTGGAGCCTAGAGAAGTCCTCGATCCACCAAGGCACCTCAGTAATCCCTGTTCGGCTTAGATAGAGCTTTGTGATGCTGGTTGAGATATCCGGAAAAGTCCTCAATTGTGAGCATCCTGTGAGTTCAAGGTTAGAGAGAGATCGAAAGTTGATGCCAGCCGGAAGAGTCTCCAGATTTTTGCATTCTGTAATGGCCAAAGTCTTTAGTTTATATAGATTCTGAAATGAAGAAGGAAGCTCGACCAAACTTGGGATATCAGAGATCCACAAGACCGTCAAAGAGGGAGACAGAATGCTCATGAGTGGTGTAAGTGGCTGAACCAAATAAACAATTTATTGTTTGTTAACTCAAATCACTTCAAACGATTGGTAGTTTCAAATCAAATAACAAAGTACATACATCTATAAAAATATATGTACCTGTACTTTAATCAAACACAAATTACTTTTTTTTTAAAGCGTTTTAGAAATTTGACCTAGCCATAGTAACCTCTTATTAAAGCGTTAGTTAAAAAGAGGTTGATGAAAATGTTAGCTAAAGACAAGTACATACCTGTACTTTTCCCCAAAATTTCTCACTCTTCATTCTAAACATTTGAAGTGCAGCGAGATTCTCTAGACGCAAATTAGAGGGGAATTCTTCAATCGCTGTTTCGCCTAGATCAAGACTTGAAATGTTGGTTGAGATATCGGGAAAACTCTTCAATCGTGGGCATTCCCTCATACGGAGGCTATAGAGAGATTTGAGGTTTATTCCAGTTGGAAGAATCTCCAAACTATCGCAATATGACATGTTCAACTCAATCAGTTTACTGAGATATTGAATAGAAGAAGGAAGCTCCACCAAACTTGAGCAAGATCCAAGATCAAGTGTCTCGAGATTAGTGGCCATAGAAAGATTTGGTATTTCTTTCAGATTTTTAGATCCCCACAAATCCATAGTCCTGAGCCCTGTAAGTGACTAAAGTATAGGTAAGTTACACAACACTTGTAAGGATTTTCATCTAAAAATTAAAATAAAATGTTGTTTAGTTTGATGAGTTTCCAATTCAAAACCAACTAGATGTTATAAATAATCACAGATTGGACTGGTTTATAAATAAGCATTTCAAGGGTTCGTATTAGGATCTCACAATAGAATTGTAAAAGGATCAAAAATTATATCTAAAGACACATGGGTTAATCCATTCACTACCAAACACATGATTCCTCGCAACTATTAATTATAACTTTGATAAAGACTTACTTGAACTCCTTCCCATAGCTTCTCAAGATTGCTATCCCGCATTTGGATCGTGACGAGGTTTTCAAGTTGAAAGTTTGAGGGCATATATCTCAACGGGTATTTTTCCCAACTTAGAAATTTGAGCTTTTGGGGCAAATGGTCGAAGTCTTCTGGTAAGTGCCATTTAGTTTCTTTCTTCTCACCAAATGTATCAGCATAAATGTTTAGAAATTTTAGATTACGCATCACTTTGAAGGCTTCCTTATGTATCCGTAACTCATCAATCTCGTTTATATTTAATGATATACCTAGAACTGTTTTAGTACCCTGCGAATATAATTAACAATTCGTTATCTTAAGAAACAACTTACATATTATAGAGAAAATAAGGGGAAAGAACAACTATCCTCGAGTACATCGCAGATATTTGTCGAATCTATTAGAAATTCCCGTTTTCCAGGGTCTTCGGATTGTGCACGGACGATTTCTTTTCCCATTTCTTCTACTAGACAGTGCATCTCGACAATATTCGTTTGTAACAATGGTATTACATGTATGAGAGACTTATCAACTAGAATTTCAAGACCTGTGTCAACATTCAACTCACTATCTGCGAGCATTAACTTGATGTTATCGATTTCAAAACCGTTAAAAAAACATGCGATGTGACGAAATAATGATTTATGCTCTTTTCTTTCTAATGCATCGTAGCTAACTCTTAGCGCTTTCTCAATTTTCCCGTCTAGACCTTTCCGAAGAGTGGGTAACATATCTACCCAATACTTCTTATTCCTCCCTCGCATAGATGCACCTAGAAGGTTAAGACCCAAAGGAAGACCACCTGCACGCTCTGCAACTTCATAAGCGAGCTCCATGAAACCATCAGGCGGATAATTTTGCTTGAAAGCAGATTGACAAAAAATCTGAAGAGCAACTTTTTCAGATGGGAAACCCACCTCATATATATATTTAATCCCATGGGCCTCTAGAATATGCTTATCTTTTGTAATCGCAATGATTCTGCTCCCAATACCAAACCATTCATCTCCACCCACCAAGGCATCTAACACCACTTGATCATCCAAGTCATCAATAATGATAAGAACTTTTTGGTGCTTTAATTTCCCTCTCACCGCACCTAAGTGATCTACCTTTATGCCATCTGTATCTAATATTTTAGAGAGGAAGTTTTCTTGCAAGTGCAACTTCATGTTATAGTCAGTCGGGTTACCTTTGCTATAATCTTTGATACTCGTAGATACGAAACGCATATCTATGAAAATCCTACCTTGGAAGTGATGAGAGAGTCGACTAAATAGAGCTCTTGCAATGGTAGTCTTGCCGATTCCCGAGGGACCCCATATTCCAACCATCCTCACTTCCTCAGATTTCAAGTCCAACATTAAACTCATCTCTGCGATATGATCTTCGATCCCGACAAAGTTTTCAAAATCCTTTGATGGAGTAGAATTTACTTTCTCCAAAATATCATTGACGATATTTTCAATTAGTTTCGCTTCATTATCCCTAAAATAGGAGAAATATATCAATACACAAGCAAGAAACAATAAGTTTGGAAAGTCAAAAGTCAAGTAGGAACATATAATCTTCAAGATATAAAAACACAAAGATAAATGATTCATAAAGTCGTACCATCTCTGAAAATGAAATCCGACGAGATTTGCTACATGGGTCAACGCTTTCCGCCATAATCCTATCTCATCCTCTGTTTTGTTGTGGCTGTGGCACTTCCTTTCAAATATCCTTCCAAAGTCTCCTGTCTGATTCCTGACATGAGAAGGATCCAAACGGTAGAAAACCGGTATCACAAGTTGACCCAACCTTTTCTTGCATTTCACTATCTCCAGCAGCTCGTTTAGGCACCAGGCAGAGGAAGCGTAGTTTTCGGAGAAGACCACGAGGGCGATCCTCGAATCCTTAATCGCCTGTTTAAGAATGGGATCGAGCGATTGACTTGTCTTGATTTTGTTGTCTTGGAAAGCACGTATCAATTTACGATCCAGCTCCTTTAGAAAATGGCTGAGGAATGTTTTGCGGACATCTTCCCCTCTGAAGCTCAGGAAGACGTCATATCGCCAATTGCAAGACGAGGAATGGAAAGAAGACATCAAGAAAAAGAAAAATTCCAGAGAAAGGGAAGCTTTTTTTTTTTTCTCGAGAGAAAAAGGGTTTTCTAGCAAATATGAAATGGAAAGTTGACAGAAGTTTCCTCTACCTTTCAGTTCTCATTAATTAAACCTTTTCTTCTTCTTTTTTTAGTTTTCAATAATTGAAGTCCAAACCATAGTTAAGTAAATATTAATCAGAGTTAACATGAAAGATTAGTTGACTTGACTAGATCAATAGTCCTCTATACTATTCCAACGGAAAGAGAAGGAAATTTTGTTGGAAGTTTCGTTGAAAAATGGGTTGACTGAAGAATCCAAGAACACCCTTTGAGTTAATCACGGAGACAAGACCCCTCAAGAATCCGAGTACGCGTTCACGGAACTGAAGCATTTGTCGGAAGCTGAATGCTTAGTGGCATATAATGATGTTAAAATGGGCTTGATGCCCGCAGGCCTAAACGGGCCTGGTATAATTTTTTTGGCCCATAGCCGTGTAAAGATAAACGGATCGAACAGAGCTAGCCCATTTAAGTCCGTTTATTTAACGGGTATGCCTGCGAAATAAAATTGTACCCGTTTAAGTACAGAAAAAAAAATACTAAATCAATCATATTTTTTTATACATGTACAAAATCAATATTTCTTATTTACAATTTTGCCATTATATCATTATACGGACCGGATTAAGTCCGGCGGCCTTGAAGTTAAACGGACCTAAACGGGTACAAATATAAACGGGTCCGGACCGCCCGTATTAACATCACTAGTTGCATATAATCGCCAATTGATAAAAGAAAAGCCAAAATGACATAACATTACCGCAGCAAAAAAACAGTCGTATAGTTCAATTATAAGAGTAGTACAAAAAGAGCGTTAAGTAGCACTCGGTGTACTCACCTATGTGAAGAACCTTAGGGAAAGAACACATATGAGAAACGGAAAATCGAAAATCACTAAATCAAGAAGAGGAAGCCTCTCAATGGTCTATCCAGCCAGGGTTAAGCAAACCAAGCATGGGCTTGCGGCATTCGTTTTTATATAAAAATTTCGGTCTTTAAATTCTTAAAAAAACTTCTTAGGCTAGTGGTTAACTGTAGGTGTTTAGCACTACACATCATGAGTTTGATTTTCATGAAATAGTTTTTTCCAATAAACCAACTAAAACCAAAAACCAATATATAATTATAAACCAACATAAACTAATATAATTATCAAACAAGGCAACACAACTAAACAGTTAATATAACGAAAAGAATTCCTAATTAAAACCTAAATTCCTATCATATTCCTAAGTTTTAAAAAATTATTATAAAACAGCATATTTTTCTCTAGCTTTCGGCCACTTAAAATTCAGGGCCGGCACTGTATCTAGCAAACGCTTAGCTCTAAGTGCCTCAAGCTAAGCAATAATTTTCTTCATGCATTTTATTTACAAATTCTTGTTAAGGCGTATGTAAAGCTCATCATGCTCTATATCTTGTAACTGATCGATGTGTGTTTCTTGCTATGCTCTGGAGACGATTTATGGAGAAGTAATCTCAAAGTATAAGTAGCTTGAGTATACTTTGGCCAATAGGAAATTAATCGTACCAGTAGTAATAAAATTAGATACATTTGAAAACATACAAAGATAATCTGATTTGAAGCTAAACTTGAGGATTTAGAATATTAGAGTCGGGGACATGTTGGATTAATAAAAATAAAACATTGAAGGCTACGAATCATGCTTATCTCGGTTTGAGATGACTCGAGATAGAATTGAAGAACATGTTTTGCTTAGTGTTGGCTCAGAATATGCAAAGCTTCTGTGTGAAATAGAGACATTCATGTTGAAAATAGATTATTTCACATAGGACAACAAAAACAATAAATTGATATATAAAAGGAGCAGAAACTTGATAAACGACCAATTTTTGTAGCAAAGCATTCTTCAAAAGACACTGAGAAAAAATGACAATTCCATGAAAGTTGTTACGGTTTTTTTTCATTAGTGTTATGGCAGAGCCACCAATCAAATCCTTGATCGACCATCTCCTACTTCTGCAAATGAAGTTGTCACAAGCAACATGTCAAGCAGCGTTTGAAATCACCAAATGAAACCATTTCTTTGTTTGGAGGCAGAATCTATTTAAAATAATTCCTAATTAGAACGAAACCCAAATATGCTCTATGGAAATTTTGGGTTACCTGAGAATGTCTGTCGAGCTGGGGAAACAGTGAAGAAGTCTCTGTCTATCCTCCTTGTATCTTTCTTGTTGTTCCATTAGAATCAACAAAACCACAAAATTTATCCCCAATGAAGGTTTCTCGAAGATTCACAATCAAAGATTCAAAGTTTCTTCACGAAATCTGCAGAAAAAAGGAGGTCCAGTAATGGAAATTATGAAAGATCCTTGAAAAAGAATAATAGTGAGACATAAAGAGTATACTCTTGATCAGTTGATGCTTAATGCTTACCCGCATTCGTTTACTGCTTGTCTCCGTCACTACCTCTTTGCCTCCACATTCTTCGGCCTCATTAAGCATATTTTCTTCGTCGACTTCAAATACCAAGGATAATCATCTATCAATTACAATTATTCTCTATGATTTCTCTCTATGATTCTCTCATTTGTTATATGATTTTGTAACGCTACTATATATAACTCTGTAATTCTCATCATATGAAATAACACAATATAATATTATATTCAATATCAAAAACATGTGGAAGAGTGTTTGGATTACCCAGTCGGTTCTCCGCTGATGAACAGTCCTCTAAGAGTCGTATACCCCATTCTTCCGGAGAGTACCTAGTATTACTAATATGAATATGTATATCCACATGATTGTAGTTCATTTTTGCTAGGATAGCACTGTCTTCTCTTAGAGGGATACAACAGTCGAATATAAACAGACGAGTATCCTTCTTATCTGTCCAGATCGTATACATTTTTGTGCCTGCCCAGAAGTCTTGTGGCTGACGAAAGGAATCAAAACTGTTCCAAAATCTGCCTTTGAGGTGAAATTTAACGCTAGCCTTCCTAGGCATATTGTCGCAATCAAACACAGTGCAAACCCTGAATCTGAAGAATGGTTGTGAGAGAGAGCTGTGAAGTAGAGGGATGGTCAGAGAGGAGGACATTCCAGTAGTTCGGTGAGTGAAATATGAAGGCACTTCTTCACCTGACAACCTCAGTTGACAGTTCAAATCTGTTTTATGTTGATGAAGGAGAGCTTCTTGATCCAAGTTGAAGCAGTTGGTGAAATCGATCCTTGAGAATTTATCATTCCAGCTAGCTCCAGTTAATGCCTTGCAGTCTGAAAAGTCAACTGAAAGATGTTTCAATTTAGAAATGTTTAGATTTACATATTCCAACTTGTTGCATCTATTCATCTCTAGGATTACAAGCCTTGAGAATTTCTCAATCCACCAAGGAACCTCTTCAATCGCTGTATGGTTTAGATGGAGCACTGAGATGTTGGTTGAGATATCAGGAAAAGTCTTCAACCGTGAGCATCCACTAAGAGTCAGGTAATAGAGAGACTTGAGGTTCATTCCAGTGGGAAGAGTCTCCAGATTTACGCAGTTTGTAATATTCAAACTACTGAGTTTATGGAGATTCTGAAATGAAGAAGGAAGATCCACCAAACTTGAGATATCCGAGAGAAACAACTCCATCAAAGAGGGAGACAGCATCGCCATGAGAGGAGTAAGCGGCTGAACCAAATACAAAATTATCTTAATTAAGCGGTACTCTCTTTTCTTCGGTAATTTTACTTTAGGAATTTTTTTTTTTTTTTTTGTCACTTGGTTGTCTGTTGCAAATAACTGTGAATTAAATTATCACTTTAATATTTTTTGCAATTATAATCACGATTTATTGCAATTATTTAATATATAAAAATACGAATTAATCTCCATTTAATCTCATAATAATTTGAACATGGTATACATCAATTTATATTGTAAAAGAGGTTAGAGAAAGCATAAAGTTTGGAACTACATACCTTCTGTACTCCTTCCCATAATTTCTTACTCTTTAGGTTTTCCATGGTAAGTGTACAGAGATTTTCGAGACGCAAATTTGAAGGGAGTTCTTCAATGGCTGTTTCGTCTATATAGAGCACTGAGACATTGGTTGAGATTACGGGAAAAGTCCTCAACCGCGAGCATTTTTGGAGATTGAGGCAGTGGAGAGATTGGAGGTTAATGCCAATTGGAAGAGCCTCCAGATTTTTGCAAGACGACATATCCAAATCTGTCAGCTTATTGAGATTTCGAATAGAGGAAGGAAGCTCCACCAAACTCCAACAATTCCAAAGTTCAAGTTTCTCGAGATTAGTGGCCATCGTAAGATCTGGGATTTCTTTCAGGTTGTGAGACCCCCACAAATTCATCACCTTGAGACATGTAAGCGACTGTACCAAAAAACAAAAAATGCAAAGCTCACTAGAAATCACACATCACGTGACACCATCATAAGCCAATAAGAATTCTAATCTCACTAACATAACATCTCAAAAAAATAAAATATGAATTCTAATCTCACTAACATAACATCTCAAAACTTACCACAACTCCTTCCCACAACTTTTCGAGCTTGCTGTTCACCATTTCGAGCTTGACGAGGTTTTCAGGACGAAACTTAGAAGGCATACATCTCAGTGGATATTCATGCCAACACAATAATTTGAGTTTAGGGGGCAAATAGTCAAAGCTTTTGCGTAAGTGCACACTCCTTTCTTTTCTTAACATATATATCTTCGAGTATATTTCTAGGAAACGGAGATTACGCATCCCTTTGAAGGCACTCTTATGTACATATAACTCATCAATCTCATCAATATCCAATGATATACCTAAAATCTTTTTAGTACCCTGAAAATTATAATATCAATAAGAAAGACATAAAATCTTAACAAACGCCTACTATTCGTTGCTTATAAAATGACATGCTCTTAATCTTATATGCTGAGTAAAGAAATGAGCACGATTCTAAGAAAAAACTTACATTGCCTTCATTGAGTACATCACATATATCTTGTGAATCCACCAGAAATTCACGTTTTTCAGGGTCGTCAAGGCGAACAATTTTTTTACCCATTTCTTGTAGCAAACGGTGCATCCACACAATACCCAATCTGACATCAATGAGGGACTTATCAGCTAGGTTTTCAAGTCCGATTTTAACACCCAAGCCACTATCTGCGAGAAACAACTTCATGTATCTAACTCCCACACCATTAAAAAAGCATGCAATATGGCGGAATATCGCTTTATCTGCTTCGCTACCTAATCCATCATAGCTGACTCTCAATGTTTTCTCAATTTTCCCATCTATTCCATTCTGAAGCCTTGGCAACATATCCATCCAGTACTCCTTGTCCCTCCCCCGTAAAGATGAACCCAAAACATTAAGACCCAAAGGAAGACTGCCCGCGTGTCTTGCAACTTCAACTACAAGATTCTCAAAACCATCAAGTGGAGATTTTTTCCTGAAAGCATATTGACATAACATCTCTCGAGCGAGGTCAACAGATGGGAGAGAGACCTCGTAAATGTGAACAATCCCGTGGGCCCTTAAAAAATGCTTGTCATTAGTAACCACAATGATCCTGCTTCCACTTCCAAACCATTGAGTTTGACCCACCAAGGCATCTAGTACCACTTGATCATCCAAATCATCAATGAAGATAAGAACTTTCTGGTGCTTTAGCCTCTCCTCAACTGCACTCAAATGATTTATCTTTATGTGTCTTTTACCTAAGATTTCAGATAGGAAATTTCCTTGCAAATGCAACTTCATGTTATAGTCGTCTGCATTGGCTCTATTATAAATTCCCATACTCTTAGATAAGAAAGCCCTGTCTATGAAAATGCTACCTTGAAAGTGTCGAAAAAGTCGGTTAAACATAACTCTTGCAATCGTAGTCTTACCAATCCCTGAAGAACCCCATAAACCAACCATCCTCACTTCTTCAGATTCCAACTGCAACAATACACTCATATTTTCGATATGATCTTCGATGCCGACAAAGTACTCAGAATCTTTTGATGGAGTTATAAGTAGTTTATCCAAAACATCATTGGCAATTTCTTCAACCATTTTTGCTTCGTTACCCCTAACAAGGAGAAAGATAATTTCAAAAACATGAAACAACGTCTTTTATTCAAGAATCAAGATATATAAGCAAAAAGAATGGTTCATATAATTGTACCAAGTCACTGAATGATATCCGAGGATATTAGCGACATTGGTCAAAGCTTCCCTCCATCGAATTATCACTTCCTTTGTTTTGTTGTGGCATGTCTCTCCAAAGATCTTTCCAAAGTCACCGGTTTGTTTCCTCACGTGGGAAGGATCCAAACCGTAGAAAACCGGTATTACCATCTGACCACACTCTTCCTTGCATCTCACTATCTCCAGCAACTCGTTAAGGCACCAGCTTGAAGAGGCGTAGTTTTTGGAGAACAGAACCACAGCGATTCTAGAATCCTTAATAGCATGTACAAGCTCGGGCCAGATGGAGTGGCTTCTCTCAATCTCATTGTCTTTGAATGCAGTGATCAGTTTCCGATCAAGCTCCTTTAGAAAGTGGCTGAGGAAAGTTACACGTACGTCTTCCCCACTGAAGCTAGGGAAAACATCGTACACCCAAGTGGGAGAAGAGGAAGAAGAAGATGATGAAGAAGCCATAGCAAAAATTTTGAGAAAAAGGAACAAGTTTGTGTTTGATCTTCTGAAGAGAAAATCAAAGGAGAGAGTTAGAGCAACTTAGCACATTGGTGAGTAGCAATTTCTCAGACTTGACATAAGTTTCCTATTTGTTGACTTAATTACGGCCACACAAGGCCACAACCTCTTATCTTTACATTATTATTTCAATACCTTTTTCAATATAACATCTATTGGCCGTAGTCTTCAATCGTCAATTCTTAGTAATGTAATTTTTGTTTTCTTCTTTTGGTCTTGTAAATGTTGTATCCAACAAGCTCTAACCTTTAGTCTCCTCAAGCTTAGCAAGACTTTCTTCCTGACATTTTATTTACAATTTCTTATTAAGATGTATGTAAACTCAACATCTAAATTTGAGACATGCTAAATCAATAATTAAAAAAAAAAAAAAAACCTTTGGAGGCTGTAAAACATGCTTATCTCGGTTTAAGCCGACTTGAAATAGAATCAGAGAACTCTTGGCTCAGAATATGCAAAGCTTTTGTGTGAAGCATAGACATTCATGTAAAGTATTAAACAAGAATCAACCACTCGCTGAACATTTTAAGAGACTGAAAACAAGAGTAAAAGCTCAAATATTGCATTCTCTATTCTACAAAACAAGAGTAAAACAGTCTCACGTCCCACACCTCTTGAGATCAACTTAATCGCTGCGTGACAATCTTCACAAACCCGTAGATTCTTCATCACTGTGACTGTACTTCCTTCAACTGTAGTAATCAACCCAATAGCAAGCCTCGCACTGTGATACCACGCTGCAATATCTTTCACATGCATTTGATAAAACAATCTCTCTGCTCGACTCACCATTTCTATAATGGTCACATCCGCGGATAACAACCAACGTAGCGTCGCTTGGCTTCGAATAACTTGTTAGGCCTGGTCTAAATTCGGTTTATCAGTCAAAGTTGGTCTAAAAGTTGAAGCTTCGATTCAGTAATTTACTTTTAAAATCTGAAACTGTGTCACAGGGGGCGTGAAAAATCTGTGACAAAACGCAGACGTAAAAGAAAATAAATAATTGGAAGAAGATATCATCAAGACAAGTAAAAGTGGTCAGGAACTGTTAGAATATATATTTTTAAGATAAGTGAAAGACTTGCCCTTTAGGAGCTCTGAGAATTAGTAGAATCCATGACAACTTCACACTCTTCCATCACAGCCGCTTCTTTAATCTCCTGCAACATCTTCAACACTTGCCACATTGTCGGCCTCTGCTCCGGCGATGCTAAGCTACAAGCCACCGCAACTTCAGTCAACATTCCAAACTTATCCCTATCCTCTCTCCAGTTCCCATTCTTCTCACCTTCCTCTCTCACTTTCCTAACCCATTCCACCATCTCATCTAAAGGCAAAACCGGAAGCTTCGAAGGTTGCTTCCCTGTCAAAAGCTCCAAAAGAAGAATCCCAAAGGAGTAAACATCAGCTTTAACCGATTGATTACTCGAACTCTTGTGTCTAGCTTCAGGGGCTTTATAAGCTATTGCATCGGTGTCTTCTTGACCGTCATTTGATGTTAGAGGAGGGTTTGTTGCAAGAGCAACGAGACAGTAGTCAGCGATACAAGCTTCGAAGTCTGGTCCGAGAAGAACATTGGAGGATTTGAGGTTTCCGTGAACAAGCTGCCATGCTTGGTGGATGTAGGAGAGACCCTGAGCTACGTCTTCTGAGATCTTTAAGCAAGATGTCCAATGCAATGGCTTTGCCCTCGACGATTTAGTACCTACACAAAGTATGACATTAAACATAAGCTCCTCATTGCTCCAAATCGAACAAAACCATAACCCAACCAAAATGTGTTTATAACATGTTCGATTTTATTATTTTGAAAACAAGAAAAACCAACACTCTGCACACACACACAAAAAAACTCTCAAACCAATTATAGTGTATCTGACAAAAGTACATAAGCCCGAAACTAAACTCCGGAAACAAAGCTCACATATTCCGACTAACATAACCCAAAACGAAGACAAAGCCCGATTAAACAAAGATTTTTACAAACAACTAAAACAAACACTTTTTTAACCTTTAATCATCGGTTCTTTCCTGAGAACAAAAGCTATTCACACATCGCCGCAAACTAAACTTTGAGGCAAATTTTCAAATGGATAATTGATCAAAATAGCACACTAAAACTATTGTTCCAAACTTAATTTTCAGGGTGTTAGTTTTAGAACAAAAATAAATATATTTTGTGCTATTTTAGGGTATTTTTCTTTTCTAATTATCCACATAGATTTTGGTTTAGTCATTAACTGTATAGTAAAGTTTAAAAAAAATGACTGAGCAAAAGTAAAGACCTCTTAACTACTAATTTATTACAAAACGAGGACACAAAATTAAAAAAAAATGTGAAATCGTGTGTAAAAGGGCTTACGAGCTTACCGTGGACGAGCGACGAGAGACTGCCATTTGGCAAATAATCGTAAATCAACAGCCTCTCTTCCTTTGCCTGAAAATATGCCCTGAGTGGGACCAGATTGGGATGCCCTAACGCTCCAACTGATTCCATGTGACGCTCAAATTTCTCTCTTCCTACACCCGCCAATCTAATGGCGTCTAGCCTCTTAACCGTCACGATCAAACGGCTGTCAAGCAACGCCTTATAAGTGGTCCCCACAGTTCCTCTACCCAATAACTCAGCCGATGCTGTCATTAGCTGGTCCATTGTATACACGTGGGCCTCTCCCGCACAGAATACTAAGCTCCCACTCTTCGCCGCCTGTAGCTTCTTCACCTTCTCCTCCATCTCACTCTCTTGCTCCATCTGTATCGCCGCCGCTACTTCCGCCGTCTCCGCCGCGTCGGATGCTACAACCGCCGTCGATTCTTTCCCTTTCTCCTTGTCGTTTTTGTCTCTCCGTCTCTTCACGGCGACGATTAGACAAGCGACGGCGATAAATAGGAGAAGAGAGGCCAATAGGAACCCTAGAATCACCGTGAATCGCGAATGTTTGCCATGATTTGGCCGGGACAACTCCCAATCGTACATCTGGCCATGCAGCATAGGCGGTGGTGGCGCCTCCGCCGCCTTTTCCGGCGGCGATTGGCTGAAAAACTTGGACCTCGGGTTGCATTCCTTGTGAACGATCTCGCCGCAGAGATTAGGGTTTTTGAGAAAAGAGGAAATGCCAAATCGTAACAGAACGGCGGTTACCGGTACAGCACCGGTTAAATTGTTAACCGAAACGTTGAATGTATGCAGCGAGGATTGGTTCAGAGCAGGGACGGCACCGTTAAACCGATTCGAATCGAGTCGGAGATAAATCAACCGGTCGGAAGACACTAAACCGGGAGGGATTGGACCGGTGAGGTTGTTGAAAGAGAAATCGAGTGTTCTTAACCGGTGAAGCTCGAGAACCGATAGAGGAAACGAACCGGCGAAGGAGTTGTGATCGAGAAACAGCGATTTGAGATTAACCAAACCGGAAAAATCGGGTAAAGGTCCGGTTAACGAGTTGTTCTTGAGGCTGAGAACTCGGAGCTGGTCGAGTTTATTTACTGGGTCAGGAGCGAGTTGACCTCCGAGATAGAGATCTTCTATAACCAAACGAACCACTTTGTTGCCGTAGCACGTAACACCCCACCATTGACAGAAACTGGAGCTTTTGTTGCTGAAGAAACCAAGCTTGTTCCATAGATCAGCTTTGGATTTGAACAGTAAAAGAGCAGAAGCGTCGCGGTGAGGAAACGCTCGTTTTGTGCGGTTCGATGAAGAAGAAGAAGAAGAAGAAGCAATGGCGAAGAAGAAGAAGAAACAAAAGAAAAGGAACCCAGAAATGGGGAAGTTAGAACGAAGCATTTTCTTGTGTGGGAATGTGTTAAAGAAACATGTTAATAATGTCTGAGATTACAGATCACAGATTTGATTCTGTAAAAGAATCTAGAGAGAGAGAGAGAGGTGAAGAGAGCAGGAGGTACATGACAAAAGGACGTAAGACACAAGAGAGTAGCTGTCGGAACTGGAAAACTCAGAGTCACGTGAATACTGAAAAAAGTAAAGAAGATACATAATTTATTATTAAATGATACTTGTGAAACTGTTGAACGAATATTGATGGATCAAATGTAATTTATTATTATTAATAATGATTTTGCAAGGGAGATTAGCAAATAAACGCGATCTAACTATTATTAAATGATTTAGTTAATCCAGAAGATCGTTGAAGTTGTTTAGAAGTTGATTAGGGAGTGAAGAGGCGAGATTTCCGTTAAATAAAGCGAGTTAACCAAAACTTATAGTAGGCCGGGTATTATGATGAATAGGTCGGGGACCGTATTCTTTGTATTAATGATGAGAAGAGACGAACGATTTAGATTTACGAACTAATTCCGACGGGAATCCAGTTCGGCGTTCTAAATGGCACTGCCTTGTTACAAATGAGAGAGATCAGGCCTATTTTGTAGAGAATGAGATCCAAAAAGTCTCCCTTTCTTCGTACATACTAAGGGATATATATAGTGGGAGTCGACCTTCTACTTCCCGGGATTCCGTGGCCGCGTGGCGCCCCCAGCCTGCTTCGCGGGTAAGGTGCTCTAGGAGATGTGTCCCGGTTTTCAAGGCGAGAGGTCATGATGAGCTCGGTGCCATACTTTTGTAAGATAGCATACTGTTCGACCAACTTCCCTCCACGTGTCTTTTCCTCATTCGCTTACTCTGCAGGGTTGGTGGGACGTCAAGTTAAAACCGTACCTCTACTCGGATAGTGTACTGTTTGACCAACTTCCACGTGTCTTCTTTCCTTTCGACATCCCTGTTTTGGCGAAGTGTCAGCGCGGTCCCGGGGTGCTCCCCTGAGAGCTCGGAAGTTTCGGATGGATGTCAGCGCGGGGTCCCGGGTCGGTGTTCCCCTGGTCAAAGGTTTACTCCATGCTGACTGAATCGATGAGGCTTTTTACTAAGATGGGCCTAACTAATTGGGGGTGCTAGGCCCACCTCCAACAATAGCCCCCCCTAGTTCGGTGGCATGAGGTGTGGCGAATACATCGAAGTGGATTTGGTGTTAGTTCGGCGCATCTTAGTACGGTCCTTTGAGATTGAATGGATGAGGGCGGGGTGTTATAGCTTAGGTTCGGACCCTTGCTCGTACGTGTCGGCTTTTCCGAAGATCCGGAAAGTGTTGGCGCGTGCCCCTCACGCGGGGGGGACCGAAGCGACGTTCCACTTTCTGCGTGTACTACTCACGCGCGGGCGTATGAAAGACGCTTCGCGTCTATCGAGGCGCTTCCTGCTTTTGGCGCGGGGTTAACGAAGAGGCGTCATCATTAGGGTTTTAGGGAACGTGCTCCTTCGACACGTGTCCCTACGTCTCTTCGCTGTCCCCTCCCCTTTTTTTCTTATTTAAACCAGCCTTTCTCATTCGATTCGACTCTTCTGCGCAAACTCATTAAGGTAACTCTTTTCTTCTTCCTCTCTCTGGTTTTGTCGCTAATTTCTTTTAATCTCCTCTCTCTTGACTAGGGGTTTCATCTTCCTCTCTGTGAAATGGCGTCGATACTTGACGAAATCAGGGTTGAGTCCAATGGTGACTCGGCATCCCGCGACAACCGCAGCGATTCTTCGGGAGAGATCTCTTCTTCTGGTGGTTCTGAGCACGCTTCTTCTCCGCGTCGAGGCGAAGATAGTGGGGAACAGCCTGTTCCTTCGACTTCGGGGGCCGCTCCGCTGCTTCCCGGGACCCATCTCAGGAAAAAGGCGGTGATAAGGTCCTCCTCTGGTGGTCGTGGTGCTGACCAGGACGGGAGAGGAACCGGACGTGCGGGCGATCGAGGTGGACGTCGAGGCGGAGGAGCACGATTGGCCAAGGCGAGGAAGTCTCCCTTGGTTCCTTATGAGCAGGGCGGGTCGCCGACCTGGAGCACACCGGAGTCAGTTACCCTGTTGAGGGAGTTATGCGACTTCCCTGCTGCTGCCGAACTCCGACTACACAGGCCGGACGAGCGTTCGTGGAATCCTCCGGCGGGCTTCGTCTGCTTGTACGAGGGGTTCTTCCTGAAGTGCGGGCTGCGCCTTCCTCTCCCCGAGCTGTGATATTCGCATATTTTAACTATTTTTATCATGCATCTCATCTAGTTTTTGTACATTAATGTGTAGTTTCATAGAGTTTTTCTATAGTTTTGCATTCTTAAGTAGAAGTTAATAGATTTTAGATAGGTCCTAGAGAGTTTTGGTACAATTGGAGTGTTTCAGGTACTTATTGGAGTCTTGGGGAAGATCATGGACCAGGAGGAACGTACCCGCAGCGAACGGAGATGATCGAGTGATGGAGGAGGAAATCAGGAAGCGCAGCGGCCAGCATGCAGCGGTCTAGGGAGACCGCTGCACTTTCAAGTCCGCAGCGGTCAGGTGCAGCGGTACGAGCAGACCGCTGCGGATCCAGCCGGAGCAAAAACCAGAAGTCTCGCAGCGGTCATACAGCGGTCAAACCAGACCGCTGCACTTTCAAGTCCGCAGCGGTCAGGTGCAGCGGTACGAGCAGACCGCTGCGGATCCATCCGAAGCAAACAGCAGGCAGTTCACAGCGGTCATGCAGCGGTCTGAGCTGACCGCTGTGAACCCTCTCGGACAAAAAAGTTGTCGGGTCAAACCCGGTTTGTCCCGGGTTGACCCGATCTGTATTGACTTAAGCAAAATTAAACCTAATTAGAAACTAGATTTTGTTTTTCTTTGAGATTTAAGCAAAAAACCTTTTTTGAGAGCTTTGAAGGAGATTGTAAGAGATTATTGAGTGATTTATACAAGTTCTTATTGGATTATTTCTTCCATCTATTTTCCCTTTATCTTTTATGATTCTCAACACTTCCTTCATGGGATTTGTGGAGAAAACCATGTGTTGTGAGTAGTTTCCTAGGGTTCTTGGGTGAAGTAGATTTAGGTAATTTTAGAGTGAATCAATGATGTTAGGGTTTTGATTGTTAATGATCCTTCCTTGTTTAGTGAGTTTAATGCTAAATCATCCATGATCAAGTTGATTTAGATCATAGGGAATTTCTCGCCCGGAAGGTGTTCGATGAAATTCCCCAATGAACTAATCAAGGGATATTTCATTCTTAACCTATGGAAATAGTTGTTTAAGGTGTTTATTGATTAAATGATCTTGTTTCTAATGCTTGAAATTTATTAAATCACAAATGGGAATTTGTTCTTGACTTAGTAAATTCCAAAGGGACCGATTTCAAGGGATTGGATTAGTCTTGTTAAATGATCATAGTCTAAGGATTAGCATTACTTGAGTTTATTGGCCTCATTGTGAACCACTAAAGTTACCAACAATCGTATACTTCACCCTTGGATTCGTTTGTCTTAGAACTTTCTTTAAGCCGTAATTTACATTCTCGTTTAAGTTTCTATCTTTGCTTTGATTGGGAATAGTTTGCTTTTAGGATCCTTTAGGTTGCTACAAAACCAATTCTTGAACCGCTTAGATTAAGAAGTTTTATGCATTCTTAGTTTTTAATCCCAACCCATTATGGATTGACATCTCAAGTACTACAATGACATGAGTACACTTGGGATAATTGACACGAAAAATATCCTGTATCAATTTGGCGCCGTTGCCGGGGAAATTAGCAATAGCCATTAGGATTTGGATACTATTTGAGACTAAGTTCTTGACTTCTACTAACATTTTATTTTCTTCTTTTTTTTGCTTCTTAGAGTCGATGGCCATGGATTACAATGATTGGCCACAAGAAGAGGATGCCACATTTGATGAAAGCATTGATGATGAGCCATATGTGGAGCCACCATTTGATGAAAGTGTACTCACATCAGAACAAGAAGTAGAGTTGGATGAGCTTTGCAAAGAAAACCCGACATTGACAAGGAGTGATCTCGCGATTATGATCCGTTTGAACCTCATGTCACGTCGGGCAGCGCTTGAGGGAAGGGAGCTCACATCTATTGAGATAAAGATAGCCCATGCACTCGAAGAGGTAATTTATTGGGTTCCACCATGCCAACTAGAAGGTATTTTTGACACAACCTTTGAAATCGTTGATTATGAGGATAGTCACTTGCCTTGCATTGAAGATGTAGCTTCTAGTTCACATGCTCTCAAGCTCATTAATGATTGCTGTGATTTAATATGTGAGTCTCAAATACTAGAAACCTTAAGAGTAGAAAAGCTTGCTAGTGATTATCATGAAGTATGTTTTGATATTAATTATCTATGTGCTTTGAATGATCATGATATCGAGTTTAAGCTTTCAATGCCTGAGGAATCTAGTTCTCTTCTTGAAAAATCTTACCTAGGGAGATATTTAGTCGAATGTTTGAGCATCTTGAGTAGATTAAAGAATCACCCGAGTCGATTGCTTTACCCGAGAATTCGTTTGTTTAAATTTGATATTAATCGTTTTCTTGTTTGCTTTGCTACTCGTTTATTTCTCTATTTTGCACGTTTCAAATTGTCCGATAAAAACCAAAACCCGATATTTGCTTAGATTAGATAGCGTCCTGTATTCTTAGTGCGTCGTTCTTATTTCCCTGTGGATTCGATCCCAAAGTGCTACAATGACATGCCATTAGATTGAGGCATTGTGCACAGTGGGTAATTGTGCGAACCGTAAAAAGTTCACCATCAATTTGGCGATCTTACCTAGGGGATGTGCTTGATGTAGATAAGATCTTGAATGAGATAGATGACCCTAAGGTTGAGATGAAATCTAGGAAAGAGGATGTGTTTTACATGATTGATGGAGATGAAGTTGACTATTTTGTGATTAACTCGTTTAAACATGAAATCGACTTCATTTTTCCATCAAATGCATTTGGTCCTCGTGAACATCTCATCATCAAGGAAAATTCCAAGATGTATGCTATATTTTTAGTAACCTTTCTTGATGTGAGTTATGCCTCTTTGCCATGGATAGTCGTGTGCCATGTTGCATATTTTGTTTCTTGTCTTGACAAGAGAAGGACCAAAGGTGCATTGGCTCAACCTTTTGATTCTCATGATTAACAGTTGAAACGTCAAGCTTAGCGACGTAAAACAAGCGCTCTTGGGAGGCATTCCCATGACTATCTTTGTATATATTTTCGTTTTTTCTTGTTCTTTTTAATGTTTTTGTTAGATGTTTATAGTTTTCTTGGGTCCAAGGTCGTGGTGCTTAATGCATGAATGGGTAGAGCTACAGCACGTCACACTCCTCTCCAATCCAAAGGTATGATCCAAACTCCATTTCATTGTACATATTTTTGCATATTTTTACCTTCTCTTTGATTTGTGTTGCACCGAGACGTTGCAATTCAAGTTCGGGGGAAGGATTTGTGTCTTTTGATCTTGTGTTTTGTGATCTTATTTTTATTTTTCCATCTTTGAGTCTCATTCATTCATATAAGTGCATATAAAAACCATAAAAAAAAAATTGATCATATAGTTTTGCATTGCATTCTTTTCTTTTTAGGATTGAGTCTAGAAGCATTTAGGAGTGCATTGCATATGCATAGGGAGCAATGATAGTAACTAAAGCTTAGCATTTCATTCAATGTGATGCCCTTGTTAATCATACCATGTTGCTTGAACATCTCTTGAAAAAACTCGCAAACTTCGTGCTTTGATCTCTCCACTTGAAACTTGTCGTCTTGTTGATGTTTGCTTGAATTGAAACCAACTCCTTAACTATTGGACTTAATTGAATTTAATTTTCTCACTTATGGGCTTGTGTATGCTTAACCATGGTCACCTAAAAACATCCAAGTCATCTTTGCATTAATTTTTACCACTCTTGTTGACTTGGGTGGCCATTTCCATTTATAAATGGTTTCCCCACCTTTAAACCCAACCATTTCCTTCCACCATTGATGATTTTGTGAGTGAGGCCTCGTTTCTTGATAGTACTACACTTGTAAAATCTTGTAAGTATCGAGGACGACAAGGGATAGCTTCCATTAGCTAGGTTTGTTGTTCTTGGGAAATTGGCTAGTGATTAGAAAGGAGATTGAGAATGGTGTTAAGAGTTGCCAATGTTTGGGGAATAAAAAAAAAAAAAAAAAAAAAAAAAAAAAAAAAAAAAAAATATTTTAAAAAAAAAAAAAAAAAAAAAAAAAAAAAAGAGAGACTCCCCCTAGAGATGAAAGAAAAGAAAAGATAAGTGAAAAAGAAAGGGAAAGGAGTAGTGATGAGAAAAAGAAAAGGAATCGAAAAAGCAAATGGAAATTCTCAAGGAATGATTTGAAAAGAGAATTGATCAAAAGGGTAGAGATTTAGTTTGGCAAAGAGCAAAAAGAAAAACACTTGGGTAGAAATAGTGAATTGGATACTCAAAGCTTAGGGAAGGGTAGAACAATGGAAGTGAATACTTTGTATGCGTAAATTGTTCCGATCTTCCTTGCTTTTGCGAAGTGTTTGTACTCCGTTTTTCATAGAGTTAACCACTAAATTGATCTCTTGTTTATATTGATAAATCTTTCTCTTGTTCAACCGATTGGTCTATAGATCACTTGCCCATCTGTGAGACCACACCTTGAAACGATTAATTGAATGTGAGAGTTGGTTAATATGACGGTAGTCGGATGCTTGACTTTGAGTGTAGAGAAAAATATTTGGAGTTGCGATAAGCCTAGAGAAGTTAGAGTGGATTAAGAAGTTTGTTCTTGCAACATGTTATCATTTCCTAAGGACATCATGGTGAATGCTTTGCTAGCTTCTTTTGATTTGAGCTCCCGCTTTCAATCATTTTCTCCAACTTGTTTATGTTTGTTTGCTTGAGGACAAGCAAAAGGCAAGTCCGGGGGAATTGATATTCGCATATTTTAACTATTTTTATCATGCATCTCATCTAGTTTTTGTACATTAATGTGTAGTTTCATAGAGTTTTTCTATAGTTTTGCATTCTTAAGTAGAAGTTAATAGATTTTAGATAGGTCCTAGAGAGTTTTGGTACAATTGGAGTGTTTCAGGTACTTATTGGAGTCTTGGGGAAGATCATGGACCAGGAGGAACGTACCCGCAGCGAACGGAGATGATCGAGTGATGGAGGAGGAAATCAGGAAGCGCAGCGGCCAGCATGCAGCGGTCTAGGGAGACCGCTGCACTTTCAAGTCCGCAGCGGTCAGGTGCAGCGGTACGAGCAGACCGCTGCGGATCCAGCCGGAGCAAAAACCAGAAGTCTCGCAGCGGTCATACAGCGGTCAAACCAGACCGCTGCACTTTCAAGTCCGCAGCGGTCAGGTGCAGCGGTACGAGCAGACCGCTGCGGATCCATCCGAAGCAAACAGCAGGCAGTTCACAGCGGTCATGCAGCGGTCTGAGCTGACCGCTGTGAACCCTCTCGGACAAAAAAGTTGTCGGGTCAAACCCGGTTTGTCCCGGGTTGACCCGATCTGTATTGACTTAAGCAAAATTAAACCTAATTAGAAACTAGATTTTGTTTTTCTTTGAGATTTAAGCAAAAAACCTTTTTTGAGAGCTTTGAAGGAGATTGTAAGAGATTATTGAGTGATTTATACAAGTTCTTATTGGATTATTTCTTCCATCTATTTTCCCTTTATCTTTTATGATTCTCAACACTTCCTTCATGGGATTTGTGGAGAAAACCATGTGTTGTGAGTAGTTTCCTAGGGTTCTTGGGTGAAGTAGATTTAGGTAATTTTAGAGTGAATCAATGATGTTAGGGTTTTGATTGTTAATGATCCTTCCTTGTTTAGTGAGTTTAATGCTAAATCATCCATGATCAAGTTGATTTAGATCATAGGGAATTTCTCGCCCGGAAGGTGTTCGATGAAATTCCCCAATGAACTAATCAAGGGATATTTCATTCTTAACCTATGGAAATAGTTGTTTAAGGTGTTTATTGATTAAATGATCTTGTTTCTAATGCTTGAAATTTATTAAATCACAAATGGGAATTTGTTCTTGACTTAGTAAATTCCAAAGGGACCGATTTCAAGGGATTGGATTAGTCTTGTTAAATGATCATAGTCTAAGGATTAGCATTACTTGAGTTTATTGGCCTCATTGTGAACCACTAAAGTTACCAACAATCGTATACTTCACCCTTGGATTCGTTTGTCTTAGAACTTTCTTTAAGCCGTAATTTACATTCTCGTTTAAGTTTCTATCTTTGCTTTGATTGGGAATAGTTTGCTTTTAGGATCCTTTAGGTTGCTACAAAACCAATTCTTGAACCGCTTAGATTAAGAAGTTTTATGCATTCTTAGTTTTTAATCCCAACCCATTATGGATTGACATCTCAAGTACTACAATGACATGAGTACACTTGGGATAATTGACACGAAAAATATCCTGTATCAAGCTGCTCGTCCAATATTGCAGGGCGCGGGGTTTGGCTTTCTCGCAGATCTGCCCGTACACGATTCAAGGGATGATCATGCTGCTGACCCTGGGGCGGGAGTGTGATGTGGAGGTGACAGTTCCCATGTTCGAGGCTCTCACTCAGCAGAAGGCGAATCATGGGATCCCGGGGACCTACTAAGTTGCTTTTAAACTTGCGGCGAATATCATCGAGGTTAGCAGTTCGGGGCCTAAGGCTAGTAAGCTGTCCAAGGTCGAGGACTGGTCCCGTAGCTACTTCTACATCCGGGCTACCGAAGTGGTTGGACTCGACCCGTCGGCGAGATACACCCGGGATTGGAATTTTTCCCCGGGTAGGGGTTTGCAGATCGAACTGCTTTTCTTCTCTTCGGTTTTGTTTTGACTAATGTTGTTTGTTTTGCTTTCAGGTCCTCACTCTTCTAAGTTCAAGTTGCCGGACTACGAGGGTATTCTTGCTGTGTTCAGGACGGTGGGCGATAGAGATTGGAAATCGTTTACCTCGGGAATAGTAGCAGCTGCGATGGCCGGAGGTCGGTAAATTTTTTTTTTTTTTTGCCGATCTGATGGTTGGCGTTATTGCAGGTCGATCACGGTTCGCTAATTCGCTGTACGCGGATTCGTTTGTTGCGCCGCCTCCGCCTATTGTTGAGGTGCCGGTCCGGTGAGAGCCGGCACTGCGAGCCGGGGAGAGGGGTCCGAGGCTGCTCCTTCTAAGAAGAGGGCGGCCATAACCGCGGGCGAGGGAGTTGCCAAGAAGAAGAAGTGGACCGAAGTCGCGGGGTCCTCAGCCCCTGGTCGGGAGGATGTCCGACCGGAAGAGTCAGGACATGTGGCCGAGCTCTCCCGCGACCCACATGCTGAGCAGACCGGTGCCCCTGATACCGAGGTATCAGCCGGAAGTGGGGTGGAGGCAGGCCGGGCTTTGGTGGACGAAGAAGTCGTAGTTCGGGCGACCGAGGACCGCGACACGACCGTCATCAAGGAAGATGCTCGGGATCCTGATGCCGTGCAAGGGGCTGAGGGTCGTTGTGGTGACGGGGACGGTGCTTCGGAGGGCTCTGATGCTGAGCCTAGGGACTACAGCTTCTACTTCTGTCACGAGGATGGCAACAATCAAATTATCGTGGACAGGGACGAGTGCGCCGAGCTGGCGCAGGCGATGATGTTTGGGCAAAAGCATCCGCACTTCCGGCCATTGGAGATGGCGGAATCCGACGTCTTTCGCGCAGCGGCGCGATCTGCGGCTCGGGTGAGGGCTTCTCATAGATACAACCGTTAATTCATGAGAATTTTCGTATTTGTCTTTGCTAACAGCTGGCTTGATGCAGACGATGGCTCTTACTGCCTTTCTCGGGGAGGCTTATGAGAAGCGACTGGCCGAGAAGGACGCGTCGCTTAATTTTCTAAAGATGCGCCAGGAGGCCAGTGAGCAGACCCAATCGGTTCTTCTCCGCGGGCTTGAGAAGCAGCTGAGGGACGAGAAGGCCCGATCAGGGGCTATGGAGAAGGAGGCGGCGCGGGTACGAGCCCGGGCTTTAGAAGTGGACCACGTTCAGACCGAACAGGAGGCTGAGAGGGCTCGATCTGCCGCGGAGAGGGCTCGATCGGCTGCTTTGGAAGAAGAGCTCGGGCTTTTCAAGGGGGAAAGGGAAACACTTCGCTCTAGGGTTAAAGGGCTGGAGGGTGCTATTGACCGGGCGAAGGCGGCCGTGGCTGCGGAGAGTGAACGGGTTACGGCAAGGTGGGAGGGGAGGAACTGGAAGTGGACCGCGGAGATGGAGAAGATCCGTGCCCATCTCGCTGGCCGTGACCGGGCTTTAGAGCCGCATCTGTTGTTCAATCAGGTGGTTGTCATAAAGGCGTGCCTCAAGAGGATGGAGGCTGAGGATGGGATGTCGGTGCCGTGGTACCAGTACAAGAAGCTGGACGAGGATGAAGGGGTCTACGGCGCCCAACTGGACGAGATCTAATTTCCGGACTTAACCCCAGAAGAATTGGATATCCCTCTCGATCGTACGTCTGGCGTTCAGCTCGAGCGACTTATGTCTGTCGAGGCCCCTTCAGCTTTGAATCCTCCTCGAGGTCCTTCCGAGCTGCCAGTCGCGGACCCGGCCTCAGATGCACATGCATCGGTTGCTGAAGGCGGTGTTACTGCGCCGGTGGTTTCCACTGATCCGACCACCGAGGATCTGGTTCCGGGTGCTACCGTGGAAGCTACCCGAGCTGATCCGACAGCCCAAGACCCGGTCACGGGTGCTACTGCGGCGGTTATCCAAGCTGATCCCATCGCGCTGGCCGTTGAGACCACGGTTGAGGAAGAGCAGGTCGAGCAGCCTTTTCTTGGTGAGCATGGCACCAACATGAGGATGGTGGGCTCGAACGATCTAAATGGTACCCGTGCTGACGGAGGGTGAAGACATATCGGCCGAGGTGCCTTCGCAAAAATGTTTCAGTTTTCTTCTTTTTTTTTATTATTATTATTAGGCTGTTGGCCTTTATGTAAAATGCCGTACTAGGCCTCCTTTATCTGATAAATGAATTTGCCGTTTGGAATTCCCTTGTTTCTCTTGCAAATGTTTGGTAAAATAGGTCGCAAACCGTATTCTTTTGTCAACATCGTGCGTGCAGGTCGTAGACCGTGCCCTTGTGTCTTTGTATCGGGTGCGAGGTATGGCTCGGCTTGAGATACTTAACGCTTGTGTATCTTTATATATTTTTTGTTATTGCGAGGTGTAGCTCGGCTTAAGGCACTTAAGGCTTGTGTACCTTCTTTTTTTGGTGCGAGTGGCGAGCTCGGCTTTAAGACACTTAGTGCTTGTGTGTCTGGTAGAGGTGCGAGCCTTGAGCTTGGCTTTAGTACTTATAGCTTGTGTACTGTGTGAGTGCGAGTATTGGAGTTCGGCTTTAGCACTTATAGTTTGTGTGCTGGGGAGTGCGAGCATTGGAGCTCGGTCCCCCTTTCTTCTTTCTTGGCTTTGGAATAAAGTCGTGGCTTTGGTCCCCCTTTCTTTTTTTTTTTTTTTTTTTTTTTTGGGATCTTGAAAAGATTTTATTAGATTTATAGCTGAGCCCTGGTTAGGGGTTGCCTACGTACCCTTTAGTAGAAGGGATCAAGCCAATCGTAGTTCGTTTGCTTACAAAGATAGGAAGCGGAGCGGAGCCCGGGAGCCTAATAATAGAAGCGTTTTAGGTTTATCGAGTTCCAGGAGCGCGGGATTGCGTCGCCGTTCATCGTGACTAGCTCGTAGACGCCGGGCTTCACGATCTTGGAGATGAGGTAGGGGCTTTCCCAATTGGCACCGAGCTTGCTTGCGTTTAGCTCGGCGGTGTTTTCGAATACCTTGCGCAGAACCAGGTCGCCCTCGGTAAAGAACCTACCTCGGACCTTCTTGTTGTAATACTTGGAGGCTAGCTGTTGATAGTTCTGGATCCGGAGGAGGGACTGGTCCCGTTGTTCCTCGAGAAAATCCAGCTCGCTCAACTGCACGGCGTCGTTCAGGTCGTCCTGCTGGGTGAGCATAGTGCGGCGAGGAGTGGGGAGCCCGACTTCGGATGGGGCCCGGAGTGCGACCTGTCGCCGTCCTCGGCATTGTGCGATGGGACCAGAGAACACCATCTAGCTCGTCGGCCCAGGAGCCTTTCTTGTCGTTTAGTCGTTTTTTAAGGCCGTCGAGAATGGTTTTGTTGGTGGCTTCGGCTTGTCCGTATCCTTGTGGATATCTCGGGGTGGACTTACTCAGTCTGATCTTCCACTTTGCGCAGAAGTCTTCGAAGAGGACTGACGTGAACTGGGCACCGTTGTCGGTCACGATCTCGTAAGGCAGACCGTGCCGGCAGATGATGAACTTCCAGACGAACTTTTGGACGTCCTCCGCCGTGATCTTGGCGTAAGCTTCGGCTTCAACCCATTTGGTGAAGAAGTCGGTCATCACTAGGATGAAGCGCTTTTGACGAGATCGGGGAAGGGGCCCGACTATATCCATGGCCCATCGCATGAATGGGTAGGGTGCCACCGCAGTGGTAAGGGGCTCGGTAGGGCAGTGAATGAGTGGACCGTGGCGTTGACATTTCTCGCACCGGGCCGCGAACTTTTCACAATCCTGAAGAATTGTTGTCCAGTAGTGTCCTTGGTTTCGTATTTGCAGGGCGAGATCCCGGCCGCTGGAGTGGTTTCCGTCTGCGTCTTCGTGCATCTCTTTCATTACGTCAATGGTTTCTTGCCCGTGGAGGCAGCTGAGCAGGGTCTCCGAGGCGCTCCATCGGAACAGATTGCCGTCCAACATCGTGTATCGGGCGCATTTCTTCCTTAGCCGGCGGGTGGCCCATCGATCTAGGGGGTGGACGCCGTCTGCTATGTACAGCAGTATGTCGACTCGCCAGTCTGGTAGTTCGGGCTCGGCTGGAGGTGGTGGCAGATCTTCGGGAGGCGGGGTGTCCTCGTCGAGGTCTGTGATCTGGGGATTGATCAGGTAGGCCCCTTTTGGTAGCTCGATGCTAGGGAAGTCGATACTTTCAACCGGGATCACCCGTCGGTGAGCTGGGGCCGAAGTGGAGGCCAGTGCTACGAGGGCGTCTGCGGAAGTGTTATCACCTCGGGGGATCTTCGTCAGGGTGAACTCGGAGAAATCTGCGGCCAAGCCTTGGGTCACCTTGAGGTAGGCATCCATACGATCATTCTTGGCCTCGTATTCCCCGATGAATTGATTGGCGACGAGCTGGGAGTCGCAGTAGGCTCGGACTTTCTTCGCGCCGACCACCTTTGCCAGGCGCAGGCCGGCAATCAGAGCTTCGTATTCGGCTTCGTTGTTTGACTCTGGGAAGGACAGACGAAAAGACTGCTAGAGGATCTCCTTGGTCGGGGACTCGAGGCGTATGCCGATGCCGGAGCCGTGTTTGGAAGCCGACCCATCGACATGCAGGCTCCACACCTCGGGGACTTCGTCGATCGTTAGCTCGGGTACCAATTCAACTAGGAAATCGGCCAGGACTTGAGATTTGACCGCGGTCCGCCCTCGGTATTCGATCTCATACTCACTCAGCTCAACTGCCCACTTCATTATTCGGCCAGATCGGTTTGGGCTGTGGAGGATGGCTCTGAGGGGGTAGGTGCTTAGGACGACGATCGTGTGGGATTGAAAATAAGGCCGGAGTTTTCTGGCTGCGACGACTACCGCCAGGGCGAGTTTCTCCAAAGTTGGGTACATGCTCTCCGCATCATCTAGAGATTTACTGATGTAAGAGATGGGCTTTTGGTCGCCCCGGTCTTCTCGTACTAGTACCCCGCTGACCGCCGATGCAGACACGGCGATATAGAGGTAGAGGGTTTCGCCTTCTTCGGGTTTGGACAGGACGGGAGAAGTGGATATGTACTCCTTTAGCTGCTGGAAGGCTCTCTCGCACTTGTCGTCCCACTCGAATCGTTTGTTAGCTCGGAGAAATTGATAAAATGGTAGACATCTGTCGGTTGAACGGGAAATAAACCGGTTAAGCGCGGCGATTCTCCCGGTGAGTCGCTGGACTTGGCGCGTGTTTTCTGGGGATTTGAGGTCGGTGATGGCTCGTATCTGCTTAGGGTTAGATTCGATCCCGCGCTAGGTGATGATATATCCGAGGAATTTGCCCGACGTGACGCCAAAAGAACACTTGGCTGGATTCAGCTTCATGTTGTATTCGTTCAACGTCCGGAAGCAGGATCGGAGATGAGTGACGTGGTCGGTCGCTACTAGGGACTTTACCAGCATGTCGTCTATGTATACTTCCATAGTGCGGCCGATTTAATCGGCGAACATCTGGTTGACGAGCCGTTGGTAGGTGGCTCCGGCATTTTTGAGTCCGAAGGGCATCACCTTGTAGCAGTAGATCCCTCGGTCCGTGATGAACGCGGTTTTCTCCTGGTCGTCGGGGTGCATAGGGATCTGGTTGTACCCCGAGAAGGCATCCATAAAAGAGAGCAGCTCGTTCCCGGCGGTGGCTTCGACGACTTGGTCGATTCGGGGAAGGGGAAAACTATCTTTTGGGCACGCCTTGTTGAGGTCGGTGAAATCTATGCATACCCTCCATTTCCCGTTCTTTTTCTTGACTACTACCGGGTTGGCTAGCCAGTCCGGGTATTTGACCTCGGTGATTGAGCTGGCTACGGTCAGCCTTTCTACCTCGTCATTGACGGCCTATGCTCGCTCGGGGCCTAGCTTTCGCCGCTTCTGCTTGATTGGTCTGAAGGTCGGGTCCACGTTTAGCTCATGGCTGCATGTCGCCCCAGGAACTTGACCAGTTCTTTCTTGATGCTCTCTTCAAGGTCGGTTCTGATGCCAACGCAACGGGTGGGGTCGCGCGGATCGATGTTGATCTGGGCGATGAGGTCCCGACCTGGGAGATCCTGGGTATTTGGCTCACCGGGCTGATGCGCGTTGATGGTCAAGCAGGCCGGCGCGGCGTGACGCAGTTTATGCTCGATGGCGAAGCAGGCGCGAGAGACCCTCTGGTTGCTCCTAAGAGTATACGTCCCGGCCTGGTTGGGGAACTTGAGGCATTGATGGTACGTCGAAGTGACCGCCTTCATCGAATGCAGCCAAGGGGTTCCGAGAATGATGTTGTAGATCGGGGTGGTATCGAAGACCATGAACTTGACGATTTTTGTGACCCGGCCTACGTAGACCGGTAATTCGATGGTGCCGATTCCGTTAACGGTGTCTCCGGTGAAGCCGGTTAGCGGGATGGAGTGCGGCTTGATTGCGGCTCCGTTTAGATTCATCCTAGCGAGGGTATCTTTGAAGATGAGATCGACCGAGCTGCACGTATCGACGAGGACCCGGTTGACGTCGCAGTCGGCTACACGGACTTGTACGACAAGGGGGTCATTATGGGGCTGGTGGACCCCGGCCGCGTCGGCCTCGGCGAAACATATCCCCCTTTTACTTGTGTCTTGCGCATCGATCTCCGGGCCAGAGTGCCATTTCAGGGAGGCGTCGGTCTTCCTCTCATGACGCTTGATAGACCGTACTGAATCGTTATACGAGAGGAGGCCTCCCATGATCATCCCTATCAAAGTCCGCCCCGGGGGAGGCGACCTGCCCCTTTCTTGGTCTCGCGAGGGGGATCGCCGGCGACGATCGTCATTCTGAGCGCGGTTATCAGACCTAGCCCGACTGTCCTCGCGGCCTCGATTATCGCGCTGTTGGATTCGATCGCTGTCCCGAGCTCGCGGACGCAGCCGCTCTGGTACGTGTATTTCCCCCCCTTTGGAATTGATTCAGCAGGACTTCGTGGAGTGCGCGGCATTGTGAGGTCGAATGCCTCTTTCTCTGGTGAAAGTCGCAGAAGGTCGTCCTGTCGTACTGCTCATCTGGTCGGAGCTCTTTGTCTTTTGGCTCGTCGGGACGCCGATCCTGCTGGTTGGGGTCTCGCACATACTTGTTCCAGGGCAATTTTGACGCAAGGTTGAGGGAGAAGAGCGGGGTCGCGCATATGGAGGACGGCGGGCGATTCGTTAACGAGGAATGCAGCGGTTTGCTTTCCTTTGCTGCGTTGATATTCGTCATTGTAGTGTTGACGAGGCTCTTGATACCTTTCTTGGGGTCGCTCCTTTGGGGCTGGGACCTTGTGCGAGGTGTTGTTCTTTGACTCGGCTGCCTTTTCCTCCTCGAGCTCAACGAAAAGTCCGGCGCGGTGTAAAGCGTCTTCTAACGAGCGCGGTTTATTGAGCTTCATGTCGTCCTTGAAGGCCGAATCGGCCCGCATGCCCTTCCTCAGAGCGGGGAGCGCTGACTCGTCCGTCACGTTGCTTTGTGAGGCCGTGGCTTTGAAGCTCTCTTTGAAAGACCTGAGCGACTCCTTTGCTCCTTGGTTCAATGCCCAGAGGTCTGCGCTGGACGCGGACTGTCTGATGTAGATGGAGTAGTGCTCGAGAAAGGTGGTCGAAAGATCTCTGAAGTTGTCTATGGAGTGTGTCTTTAGCCGAGAGAACCATGTGAGGGCCGGGCCGGTGAGGTTCTCTACGAAGAGCTGGCAGTGGGCGGCTTCACGCTCGTCCGGGGAGAAGTGGGCGCGGCCCATGGCAATGGTGAACGCCGTTAGATACTGGGCCGGGTCGGTGTTGCCCGCGTAGGGCTGGAGTTTGAGCTTTCCGAGGTGCTGGAGCGGGACGGAGGCGATCCGGCGAGTGAACGGCGTGTTTTGCGTTTCTCTGAGGACGAGATCTATTTCTGGGGCCGCGCTGGTGGCCTGATGGATTTTGGAGGACATTGCACGGATTGTTTCCTTCATGGCTTCAAATTCGGCGTTCCTGACGCGTTCCGAGCTGGATCGTTGAAGGTGAGCTTCGTCACCCGGGGAGCTACCTGTTGCCGGGACGAAACGTCCGCCTGGACCTTCGGACCCAGACGGCGAGTCACCGAGTAGATTTCTCCGGACGGCGGGGTATCTCCCCGGGAAGCTGGTTCTCTAAGGTGGACGCCGGGGGATCCGGTGTTGCCTGACCGGTCGCGGGAGGCTGCTAGTGTGGCAAACCGTTGATCGGTAGCTCGCGTAAGCTTGTCTATTCTGGCGAGTAGGGTCTGCATTATGGCGGACATAGTGGGCTGGTCTTCCGGCTGCCCGACCGGCGTTCGGGGCGTGTTTTGGGTGGCGGAGCCGTCAAGAGGAGTGGGCGCCGGAGCCGGGGGTGGAGCTCCGAGGGACTGCTCTTGAGGGATTGGTTGGTCGGTCGTCGCCTGAGCTGATGGTGGGGCGGCCGCTGTTGCTTGAGTCGACGGCGAGGCCGTTGTTTGGGCCGGGGTCTCCTGCTCTGATAATACTCTTGGAGGCGGGATCGCCATTGCTGTTGCGGCTGATGTCGTGGTTGAACTGCTCCTTGCGTATAGAAAAATCTCCAAACCCCCCTCCTTCTAGCGCCAATTGTTAATCCATAAGATCATTGAAGTTGTTTAGAGGTTGATTAGGGAGTGGAGAGGCGTGATTTCCGTTAAATAGAGCGAGTTAACCAAAACTTATAGCAGGCCGGGTATTATGATGAACAGGTCGGGGACCGTATTCTTTGTATTAATGATGAGAAGAGACGAACGATTTAGATTTACGAACTAATTCCGACAAGAATCCAGTTCGGCGTTCTAAATGGCTCTGCCTTGTTACAAATGAGAGAGATCGGGCCTATTTTGTAGAGAATGAGATCCAAAAAGTCCCCCTTTCTTCGTACATATTAAGGGATATATATAGTGGGAGTCGACATTCTACTTTCCGGGATTCCGGGGCCACGTGGCGCCCCCAGCCTGCTTCGCGGGTAAGGTGCTCTAGGAGATGTGTCCGGGTTTTCAAGGCGAGAGGTCATGATGAGCTCGGCGCCATACTTTTGTAAGATAGCATACTGTTCGGCCAACTTCCTTCCACGTGTCTTTTCCTCCTTCGCTTACTTTGCAGGGTTGGTGGGACGTCAAGTTGAAACTGTACCTCTACTCGGATAGTGTACTGTTTGACCAACTTCCACGTGTCTTCTTTCCTTTCGACATCCCTGTTTTGACGAAGTGTCAGCGCGGTCCCGGGTGCTCCCCTGAGAGTTCGGGAGTTTCGGATGGATGTTAGCGCGGGGTCCCAGATCGGTGTTCCCCTGGTCAAAGGTTGACTCCATGCTGACCGAATCGAGGAGACTTTTACTAAAATGAGCCTAAATAATTGGGGGTGCTAGGCCCACCTCCAACAAAAACTAGATATAACTACTGTAGGGAAGATAGATATTATTATGTTTTCTCTTTTTTCGATTTTAATTATTATTACAGGTTATGGTTGTTGAGACTTGAGAGTTAGTTAATACTTAACAGTGACGAAGAACCAACTGTATTTGTTTCTCTCGTCACTGAACAAAATCTAAAGTGTTATGATATTGTGTTTTTAAAATGTTATGATATTGTGTTTTTAACAAAAAAAAATTATATATATATATATAAATTTCAAAACTAAAATAGTAATAAAAAAAATGTTTGAGAATGTTCAAACACTACCGCAACAAAACATGCATGTAAAGAGTGATACAAGTTACCATATCGCGAGTGGAAATGCTATTCTACACCATATTTTAAGAGAAACACATGATTGAAAATTCTTTCTTCGTATCAAATTCTAATAGTTTAATGGATTCGAAAAAGCGAACTATTTAAACCATGCTATGTTTTGTGTAGAAAAAGTTATGGATGAAGTCCATAATTAAACATTTTTAATAAAAAATAAAATAGATTGCATATCGTTGGTGTTGTTGTATGTGCCAAATATTATGATGAATTGAATAACACTCCAACATTTTTTTTCTGTTTAAAGTGTTTAAGCGCACAAGGACATATTATAAGATCATGCAATGTTTAAAAAAGACAATTTTTAGCAAAAGATAATCAAATCAAAACCTATATCGAGCTATTTTGGTATTTAGTATGTTGAGTTAGTTCAAATTTCTTATTATTCATGTACTATTAATGTATAATAATCAATATAAACAAAGTAAAAAAAAAGTGAAAAACAATTGTGGCACAAAAAAATATCGTCAAACAATGTTGACATCACAAATGTTGACATCACAGACACAAAGAAAGACGGTACATTTACTGTCTTAAAAATGATGACAAATATAATATATTTTTTAACCATAAATATAAGGAAAATAGTATGTAGGTTATGCCAAAAACAAGTATATAAGAACCTAGAAAAATACAAATATTAAATTTATTTTATTAAATTATTAGTGACCAAACAAAACATTAAACGAGACTAAAAGCGCAAAAAGATAAATACTTATGAAATTTAAAAATAAAAAATTAGAATTTGAGATTATTTTAATTTCGCGCAACGTGCGGGTCATTTATCTAGTTACTATAATAACACAAATTTATATGATTATTACTAGATTAGTTCTCATTTTATTTTAATTACTATAATGTTTTATGTGCCTATTATACCCTTTAATCTTTTGTTAGGAAAAATCTAATTACAAAAATGTCATTATTATTATTTTTCAGAAAAGAGCATCCGATGGCCGACGACAAACTCAAGGGACTTTATAACACTTTTCATAGAATAAACTAGGACTTAATCCGCGTTAATTATAACGCGGGGTCATTTTTTTATAAGAAATTGTTTTGAAATTTAAGAAAAAAAATATTTTATTTGAATTTTATAATATGTCTAACTCATGATTATAGAAAGAGTTGTCAAACGGAATAATTTCTGTATTTAACCCGTTTTGCAGTGGAATAAAATATTATTTGGGCTAACCCGCAAAACCTATAATCTTGAAAACATAACTCTAACATGCACTGTTTAATGACTCTAGTTTTATAGTTAGTTCACGAACTCTTTAAAAAATCAATTTTTGTGTCTAACTTTTTATAAGTTTAGTAAAATATTTTTAATTTTTAATTTTAATATATATTCAAATAAAATATAATAAATTATAAATTATGGCTTGTTGCTGGCCGTGTAAGCCCACCATGCACAATTCCTAAGGGTAATAAAATGCGTCGCCGATCTCAATCCCATGGATTGAACCCATGATGTGTTGTTCCTGGTTCAGCCACAACCCACGTTCTCTCATCTTAGCCGAAGCCGCGGTATCGCCCCTGTGACCTTTCATCATCTCATCAATCCTGAGAGATTCGAACATCCTTCGGGTTCGTTTAACGATTTCCCGGTGGTGTTTATGTTGTTCTTGCCCTAGTTTAGGCCACCTCACGAGCTCGTGTGGTCTCTGGAATTTATGTGGAGGACCAGGCGAGGCAACGGAGGTGAGAGCGCGGTAATCCTCAAATCCCGGTGGCGCTTGCACCATCAAAGGCTGGTTTCTTCCGTCAACCGGTACGGCGACGATCGCGCGGGAATTTGAACCGGTTGCATGTGCAATCCAAATGCAGAACGGAAACGCTCGAATGAAGGCGGAGGAGGAGGGGTATTGTAACATCCCGATTTCTTGTATATGCGGAGAGGCTTATAAGAATTGATTTGGCTACCTATGTCACCAAAGTGCACTTATCTTTTCGGGAACTTGTCCAGAGAGAACTCCAGAGTTAAGCGTGCTTGAGCTGGAGCAATTTAAGGATGGGTGACCTACCGGGAAGTGATTCGCGGTATCGTGTGAGTGAGGACAAAACACGGGGAAAGATCACGTGGTGATTGCAGGGTCAGTAAACAAGTATTACAAGCCTCCCGGACTAACGCACCGGCCGTCGGACAAGGGTGGGGCCCACGTGCTGAGAGAGGGCATGGGGCCCACAGGTAGGGGCGGTCGGGCGTTATAAGTGGTATCAGAGCCGAATCCAAACACGTGTGTGGAGTCAGGTGGGCTCACACCGTCTAGGGTGACGATCCTGGTGCGCAACGAGGACGTTGCGCTCTATGAGTGGGGGTGATTGTAACATCCCGATTTCTTGTATATGCGGAGAGGCTTATAAGAATTGATTTGGCTACCTATGTCACCAAAGTGCACTTATCTTTTCGGGAACTTGTCCAGAGAGAACTCCAGAGTTAAGCGTGCTTGAGCTGGAGCAATTTAAGGATGGGTGACCTACCGGGAAGTGATTCGCGGTATCGTGTGAGTGAGGACAAAACACGGGGAAAGATCACGTGGTGATTGCAGGGTCAGTAAAAAAGTATTACAAGCCTCCCGGACTAACGCACCGGCCGTCGGACAAGGGTGGGCCCACGGGCCGAGAGAGGGCATGGGGCCCACAGGTAGGGGCGGTCGGGGCGTTATAAGTGGTATCATAGCCGAATCCAAACACGTGTGTGGAGTCAGGTGGGCTCACACCGTCTAGGGTGACGATCCTGGTGCGCAACGAGGACGTTGCGCTCTATGAGTGGGGGTGATTGTAACATCCCGATTTCTTGTATATGCGGAGAGGCTTATAAGAATTGATTTGGCTACCTATGTCACCAAAGTGCACTTATCTTTTCGGAAACTTGTCCAGAGAGAACTCCAGAGTTAAGCGTGCTTGAGCTGGAGCAATTTAAGGATGGGTGACCTACCGGGAAGTGATTCGCGGTATCGTGTGAATGAGGACAAAACACGGGGAAAGATCACGTGGTGATTGCAGGGTCAGTAAACAAGTATTACAAGCCTCCCGGACTAACGCACCGGCCGTCGGACAAGGGTGGGGCCCACGGGCCGAGAGAGGGCATGGGGCCCACAGGTAGGGGCGGTCGGGGCGTTATAGGTATGATCGGAAACGGATAAAACTTCATGGACAGAGACGCTCTCGCTATGTTTTTGGGTTTGCGAATCCTCAATTGGTTCAGAATTAACATCTAGATTCTGAACAATTGACCGTCCGGTGACTCCAGAAACTCCGGCAACGGAGGAGGTTGCTCAATCCGTCGTGAGATTCAGGTCTGGGAAGGGGGCTAGAGTACTCATTCTCCCTAACGTAGGGAAGCCAAAAAAAAAACAATGCTTCAAGCCCGATAACAATTCGGACCAAGACCCGGACCCGGCCTTACATGTTTTCCATGTTTCCGAGATGTTTTCAGCTTCAACATGTCAAAGAACTTGTTGTTGTTGTTCCTGTTTGTTGGAAAAGAAAATTGAAATTGGTTAAGAGTTAGTAATGTAGAAATAATATGCATACAGTATGCAGAGATTACAATGACAAAAAGAGATGTTACAATGAAATAAAAAACATTTTTAAAAATATTTTAAAACTAGATGAATACGTAGAGACAATTAAGTAATGATATAAACATTTAACTAATTTAATTATATTCAAATTTGTGATATTTTAATTACTATATATATATATATATATTTCATAGATCTCAAGTCCAACTCATATGTGATCAGAGTGCATTTGCAAAATTGCACATAACTATTTATATTTATCAAAAAAATTGCAAAATGGGCCCAAGTTTGTGAGAATATCATATATAGGGTAAGTTTGATTCTTTTTTTGGGCTAGACACATGACCCAATTTTTTATTTAGTCGGGCATGCCTAATGTACATCGATTGTTGTACCACTTGTTCTCACTTTTTATTTTAATCATTGTTTTTACAATTTAATAGCAAAATATCCAAAATTTATTGAGATTCATTTTGTTATTTTATTTTAATTAAATGTTAAAACTCAGATTTTCTATAAATATTTTCGACTAGTAATGCATAATGTATAATATTAAAAAAAGATGTTTTATTCGGAAAAAAACATTTATGAATTGGCATGGTAGATGAAAATATAGAAAAAATATTGTATTTAATTCAATAGTAAAATTGTAAAAAATTCACATTTTTCGTTTAGTTGAGAAACCCTAATCTACACCGCCGTTAACTTTACGCTATTTTTCATTCTTTTGATGTTTGATCAATATTTTCCCTGTTTAAAGCCATAATATCAAAGATCTTGTACTAATATATCTATTTCAAACTTGAAACAAAACAAAAACTAAATTTTGACAAATTTAAATGTTTCACCGGATAAATTCGTGAATATCCATATTGCGGTGGAGTTTCAAAACCTATAATTTTTAGATATTTTTAAAATAAAAAATTGATTAGGAATTGTTTTTGAGTTCAAATACATATTTTGTTTAACATATAATTCCATTTACGTGAATTTTAGAAACGAAAATGATAAACCGGAATTATTAAACCGAAAATAAATCTCACTTTTTATTTTAATCATTGTTTTTGTAATTTAATGGCAAAACATCCAAAATATATTGAGATTCATTTTGTTATTTTAATTAAAGAATAAACATCAGATTTTTTATAAATATTTTGGACTAGTAATGCATAATGCATAATATTGAAAAAGACGTTTTATTCGGAAAAACAAATTATGAATTGGCATGGTGGATGAGAATATAGAAAAAAAATTATTAATGGGCTTAACCCAATATGCAATTTTTAATTAATGATACAATAGTAAATTTGTAAAAAAAAATTAAATTTCTTCGTTTAGTTGAGAAACCCTAATTTACAGCGCCGTTAATTTAAGCTATTTTTTCATTTTTTATGTTTGATCAATATTTTCCCTGTTTAAAGTCATAATATCAAAGATCTTGTACTAATATATCTATTTCAAACTTCAAACAAAATGAAAACTAAATTTTGACAAATTTGAAAGTTTCACCGGATAAATTTATGAATATCCATATCGCGGTGGTTGCTTAAACAGAGTTTCAAAACCTTTAATTTTTAGATATTTTAAAAATAAAAAGTTGATTAGGAATTATTTTTGAGATCAAATACAGATTTTATTTAACATATAATTCCATTTACGTGAATTTTTAAACCGGAAATGATAACCGGAATTTTTAAACCAGAAATAAATCTCACTTTTTTATTTTAATCATTGTTTTTACAATTTAATGGCAAAACATGCAAAATTTATTTAGATTCATTTTGTTATTTTAATTAAATAATAAAAAATCAGATTTTCTATAAATATTTTGGACTAGTAATGCATAATGAATGATATTGAAAAATATGTTTTATTCGGAAAAAAATAATTATGGATTGGCATGATAGATGAAAATATATAAACAAATATTGTATTAATGGGCTTAACCCAATAAACAATTTTTAAGTTAGGATACAATAGTAAATTTATAAAAAATCACATTTCTTCGTCTGAGAAATCCTAATTTAGAGCGCTGTCAACTTTACGCTATTTTTTTCATTCTTTTGATGTTTGATCAATATTTTCCCTATTTAAGCCATGATATCAAATAAGTTGTACTAATATATCTATTTCAAACTTGAAACAAAACAAAAACTAAATTTTGACAAATTTGAAAGTTTCACCGGATAAATTCATGAATATCCATATCGCGGTGGTTGTTTAAGGAGAGTTTCAGGACCTTTAATTTTTAGATATTTTTAAAATAAAAAGTTGATTAGGAATTATTTTTGAGATCAAATACAGATTTTGATTAACATATAATTCCATTTAAGTGAATTTTAGAAACCGGAAATGATAAACCAAAATCTTAAAACCGGAAATGAATCTCACTTTTTAATTTAATAATTGTTTTTATTATTTAATGGCAAAACATCCAAATTTTATTGATATTAATTTTGTTATTTTAATTAAATAATAAAAATCAGATTTTCTATAAATATTTTGGACTAGTAATGCATAATGCATACTATTGAAAAATATGTTTTATTCGGGAAAAATAATTATGAATTGGCATGATAAATGAAAATAATGGAAAAAATATTGTATTAATGGGCTTCGCCCAATATGCAATTTTAAGTTAGGGTACAATAGTAAATTTATTTTAAAAATTTCACATTTTTTTGTTTAGTTGAAAAACCATAATTTACGGCGCCGTCAACTTTAGGCTATTTTCATTCTTTTGATGTTTAATCAGTATTTTTCTTGTTTAAAGCCATAATATCAAAGATCTTGTACTAATATATCTATTTCAAACTTGAACAAAACAAAAACTAGATTTTGACAAATTTAAAAGTTTCTCCGAATAAATCCGTGAATATACATATCGCGGTGGTTGCTTAAGCAGAGTTTCAGAACCTTTATTTTTTAGATATTTTTAAATAACAAAATTGATTAGGAATTTTTTTGAGATAAATTACAGATTTGTTTTAGCATATAATTCCATTTACGTGAATTTTAAAACCGGAAATGATAAAACTAAATAAATTCAGAAATAAGTATTGGCGGCATACCTCATTTTTTGAAGAGAAGGATTCTGATCTTGATAAAAGTGATTTTTGATGTATTCGAGTTGATGATTTGATATCGGAAAACTTAGGTATTTATAGACATGACTAATATTTTTTGGCATATACAACCTGATTGTTTTGGCACATACAAACTTAGGTAACTTCGTTTAAAAAAAAAACTTTTTTGGCACATACAACCTGATTTTTTTGTTGTGGATATCGAAAGTTCGAATATCTAGAAGTCACATATCTGAATCCTGATAGATGTACTACAAATTCTAGCTATGAATGTAAATATAATTTTCTTTAGAATCAAATCATTTGAAACTGGAATACATTGATTTAATCAGTTTTATAAAGATTAAAGTTTTGTCTTCTCTTCGGAAAATGAGGTATTCCGCCAACCTTCATTTTTGAATTTATTTAGGTTTTAATCATGATCATTTCTAGTTTTAAAATTCATGTAAACAGAATTTTATGTTAAACATAAATATTTATCAAGTAATTTCTATTCAACTTTTATATTTCAAAAATATCTAATCATCCAAAGTTTTAAACATCGGGTGAAGCAACAACCACGATATGGATATCTATGGATCTTTCCAGTAACTTTTTAAAATTTATTCAAATTTAGTTTTTATTCTTCGTTTAAAATAGGTATATTATTAAAAAATAATATGGCTTTAAACAGTGAAAAATTAATGTTCAAAAACCAAAAAAAAAAGCTATCAGTTCTGTAAATTAGGAATTTTCATCTATAAGAAGAAATGTGAATTTCTCTTCAAATTTTATATTTGTACCCTAACTTAATTGAAAAATTAAAAAATAAATTGCATATTGGGCTAAACCCATCAATACAATATTTTTTCCCACATTTTCAAATGTACCACAAATCTTAGTCATGTCTATAAATACCTAAGTTTTCTGATATCAAATCATCAACTCGAATACATCAAAAATCACTTTTATCAAGATCAGAATCCTTCTCTTCAAAAAATGAGGTATGCCGCCAATCCTTTTTTATGAATTTATTTAGTTTTATCATTTCCAGTTTTAAAATTCACGTAAATAGAATTATATGTTAAAAAAAATCTGTAATTTATTTCAAAAACAATTCATAATCAACTTTTTATTTTAAAAATATCTAAAAATTAAAGGTTCTGAAACTCTGCTTAAGCAACCACCACGATATGGATATTCACGGATTTATCCGGTGAAACTTTCAAATTTGTCAAAATTTAGTTTTTGTTTTTTTTCAAGTTTGAAATAGATATATTATAGTACAAGATCTTTAATATTATGACTTTAAACAGGAAAATATTGATCAAACATCAAAAGAATGAAAAAAATAGCGTAAAGTTGACGGCGTTGTAAATTAGGGTTTCTCAGCTAAAAGAGAAATGTGAATTTTTTTAATAAATTTACTATTGTACCCTAACTTAAAATTGCATATTGGGCTAAGCCCATTAATACAATATTTCTTTCTATATTTTCATCTAACATGCCAATTCATAATTTATTTTCCCGAATAAAACATATTTTTCAATAGTATGCATTATGCATTACTAGTCCAAAATATTTATAGAAAATATGATTTTTATTATTTAATTAAAATTAGAAAATAAAACTCAATAAAATTTGGATGTATTGCCATTAAATAATAAAAGAATGATTAAAATAAAAAAGTGAGATTCATTTCCATTTTTAAGATTCCGGTTTATCATTTCCAGTTTTGAAATTCACGTAAATAGAATTCTATGTTAATCAAAATCTGTATTTGATCTCCAAAACAAAAATATCTAAAAATTAAAGGTTATGAAACTTTGCTTAAGAATATGAATATTCACGGATTTATCCGGTGAAACTTTCAAATTTGTAAAAAATTAGTTTTTATTTTGTTTCAAGTTTGAAATAGATATATTAGTACACGTTATTTGATATCATGGCTTTAAACAGGGAAAATATTGATCAAACATCAAAAGTATGAAAAAATAGCGTAGAGTTGATGGCGCTGTAAATTAGAATTTCTGAGCTAAACGAAAAAATGTGAATATTTTACAAATTTACTATTGTACCCTAACTTAAAAATTGCAGATTGGGTTAAGCCCATTAATACATTTTTTTTATATATTTTCATCTACCATGCCAATTCATAATTTTTTTTTCTGAATAAAACATATTTTTCAATATTATGCATTATGCATTATTAGTCTTTTAAAAAATACAACTTTGAAGTGATCACTTTTCAAAAATGCCATTAAACTAAAACCTTTTCAAAACTATAACTAAAATTAAGATGATATACCTAGAATACCCTTTCTCAATCAACGACAAAAATTATCATTCAATCATCGATTTGTGGTTGAGATGAGGATGCGAGTGAAGATGAGTTTGATGATGAGGTTGAGCTGAGTTCTAGTGAGGACGAGAGAGAGAAATCTACCATGGGTCGACCTCCTAGTAATTTAGATTTAGTATGAGGTGATAATCTCTTTGTGATGCGATGTGTTTGATATTACTTGAGAGCTTCCCGAGTTGAAACTAACATTACTTAGGTCTATTACTTGATTAGCATATAGCCTATACATATTTGCATTTGAATATGATATTTTGAAGTAAGTACTGTAGTATTTTTTTTTCCAACATCCGGTTTCTCTAGGATGTTATGTTTGAGTTCAAGAACAATCTGTTAGACTTTTTGTTTTTGTCTGGTTGGAATTGAGGAATGATTGTAGCATATATGGTCACTAGAGTTTCATTGAATATGTAGAAATGTGTTATGATCTTTTCCTATGATTTTCTCTGTGTTGCAAAAGGTGTTTGTAATTTGTATATGAAAACGATAAAGAAAGACCATATGCCAAAGAAGTTGTAGGAGAAACTATGAGAAGGCGCACTTGGTGAGCTTAGACTACCTTGTAGGTTTACTAATGCATCAAGAGCATGAGATAATTCAATTTCTTTTCGGGTCTTAAACCAGCTAGCAATTATTGTATGTAATCTACTTTCTCTGAGATTGGATCAGAGATGAAATTAGTTAGTTTTAGAAGAGTGGATGCATTATTACCTTTTAGCCTGAAGCTCTTCATAGTTCGGTTGAGAGTGACATTATCACTCGGTGATGTGATGATGATAGTTTGAGGGAATACTCCTTCCATTCTCTATATTCTTCTTAAGAATAGCAACATTAGCTTCTAGATTCTCATTGTAGAGATTGTCCCAGTGTAGTAGCAATCAACGTTTTCGGTCACAGACGTCTAGGAATAATGAAATTTCTACAAACATATTGATAAATCAACATAAATCTGAACCGTCAAATAGATGCTGTGAGGAACAAAGGGGAATTTTTGTTGGATAAAGGCGATTTCTCGCTTTGATTTCATTCAACTTAGGATGTTAGGATAAGGATTAGACTTTGAAAATCAAACTGTATAATTAGGGCTGGGCAAAATACCCGGAACTGAAGAACCGAACCTAACCCGACCCAAAAAAGGGAACCGAACCGAACCCGGAACCGATAAAATACCCGAACGGATCCTAGACTCCTATACCCGAAGAACCGAAACCGAACCCGAACCGAACCGAGAACCGAATGGGTACCCGAAATATCCGAAATATAACTATATACTCAAAATATTAATTATATTTAGACTTGATATAACCCAATTACCCAAAATTATAATTATAAAACCCAAAGATATCAATTATTGTTAGACCGAAATATCTAAAATAATAAAAAATCTGGAAATTCTTAGTTATATTTGTCAAAATTTAACCAAATTTTATTCAAATTTAGCATTTGTTTTAGTTTTTCCCTATATTTCGGGTACCCGAAAATACCCGAACCGAATCCGAACCGAATTTTATAAATATCCGAATGGGTCCTTCAACCCTATACCCGAAAGACCCAATACCCGAAAGAACCGACCCGAACCCGAACGGGTACCCGAATGCCCACGCCTATGTATTATATCCATAAAAGTTAGGATGCCTCGATTTTGTAATAATTATTATGTTCCGTCACTATTATTTCATATGTCATTCCGGAAATAATTCATTTATTTGGAAAACTTTGATACTAAAATATTATTAGATTTGATGATGGACACTAAAATCTAATATTTTTGCTTGCAGATTTTGCATTTAATATTATTAGATTTGATGATGGACACTAAAATCTCTAATCCCAGAATAAAATCATGTTTTTAGCTACTATATGGGGAAACAAAAAAACATGATATTGTTGACTGTTGTTTGTGATTTTGTTTACTTTTTAAAATGTTTACTTTTAAAAAAAAAAGTCTGTATGAATTAAATTAATAAAAATTAATATTACCAGGAAATCCATTCACAAATATTTAGGGGAAAAAAAATACCATTGTTAGCATATACCAACTTTGAATTTTTTTCAAGTGGCATTTTGATTTTGTTAGAATATATAATCCCTAATTTCCCTAAACCTTGTTGTGTTTTGGTTTAGGGATATCTTCTACAGCTTGATGTTGGATGTTTTGAAGTTTTAGAATTTAATGGCAAAACATCCAAAATTGAAACCATATTTTGATATATTCCGATCAAAGTTTTAAAATTTTAGAATTTAATGGCAAAACATCCAAAATTATTTAATTAAAATAACAAAATGAATCTCAATAAATTTTGGATATTTTGCCATTAAATTATAAAACAATGATTAAAATTAAAAAAATGAGATTTATTTCCGGTTTAATGGCAAAACATATAATTTCATTGTTTAAAATTAAAACTTTGTAGCATCGTTCCCGGAAACACGACCGTCTCCATCTGAGTTTTTCAGAGAAGCGAAACCCAAAAAATCAGAACAAAATTAAACTGAAAAGGGGAAAGAAAACAAAACACTGAAACCTGAATCGGCGATGTTGAACCATTCCTTGTAGATCTTCTGATGCTCTTTCAAGAAAGTACCGATCGAGATCGACGAAGACGTCTCCATTACTGAGAAGAAGATGCTTATCGAAGAGAGAGAGAAAGAGAGAAAGTTTCAGAAATTTGAAATGGCGAGTGAATTGTTGAGATAGAGCGTAAAAGAAACATAATTCATCATTACGACGAGAAATTTTATGAGATATTTTTTTCTTTGTATGAAGAAATAAACAAAAAAAATATATTCAAATAAAATTTTAGAAAAAATCTTCATAATGCAAAAACATGTGTTTAGAATTCAACATGATAAGAATAATAAAAATCAACATTGGTAATGCATCTAGAGCTTTTTGAGGAAAAAATGTATACTTATTTCTTAGTCTTCAAAATTCAAAACTAAGAAAATAAAACTAGTAGCTAAAATAATTAACGCGCCAAAATAACTAACTAATTGGAATAAATAAGGCACCTAAATAACAATAACAAGATAAGAAACGCCCCAAAAACTCAAATTGACTAAATAGCTTAATATATTGACTTTGAATTCATAAATTATCAATTACTTACCTAAAACATAGGTTTTGTTTTTTAAACAAACTTTTAGTAACATAATATTAGATTTTTTTATTTCTATATAAATACATAAAATTTTAGAAGAAACATATCATTGGATCAAAAAAAAAACAATAGCCTAGTCAGGTAAATAAATCTCACTTTTTTAATTTTAATCATTGTTTTATAATTTAATGGCAAAAAATCCAAAATTTATTGAGATTCATTTTGTTATTTTAATTAAATAATTTTGGATCTCAATAAATTTTGGATGTTTTGCCATTAAATTCTAAAATTTTAAAACATCCAAAATCAAGCTGTAGAAGATATCCCTAAACCAAAACACAACAAGGTTTAGGGAAATTAGGGATTATATATTCTAACAAAATCAAAATGCCACTTGGAAAAAATTCAAAGTTGGTAAATGCTAACAATGGTATTCTTTTTTTCCCTAAATATTTGTGAATGAATTTCCTGGTAATAATAATTTTTATTAATTTCATCCATACAAACTTTTTTAAAAAAAGTAAACATTTTAAAAAGTAAACAAAATCACAAACAACAGTCAGCAATATCATGTTTTTTTGTTTCCCCATATAGTAGCTAAAAACATGATTTTGTTCTAGGATTAGAGATTTTAGTGTCCATCATCAAATCTAATAATATTAAATGCAAAATCTGCAAGCAAAAATATTAGATTTTAGTGTCCATCATCAAATCTAATAAGATTTTAGTATCAAAGTTTTCCAAATAAATGAATCATTTCCGGAATGACATATTAAATAATAGTGACGGAACATAATAATTATTACAAAATCGAGGCATCCTAACTTTTCTGGATATTATACAGTTTGATTTTCAAAGTCTAATCCTTATCCTAACATCCTAAGTTTAATGAAATCAAAGCGAGAAATCACCTTTATCCAACAAAAATTCCCCTTTGTTCCTCACAACATCTATCTGACGGTTCAAATTTATGTTGATTTATCAATATGTTTTTAGAAATTTCATTATTCCTAAACGTCTGTGACCGAAAACGTTGATTGCTACTACACTGGGACAATCTCTACAATGAGAATCTAGAAGCTAATGTTGCTATTCTTAAGAAGAATATAGAGAATGGAAGGAGTATTCCCTCAAACTATCATCACCACATCACCGAGTGATAATGTCACTCTCAACCGAACTATGAAGAGCTTAGGCTAAAAGGTAATAATGCATCCACTCTTCTAAAACTAATTAATTTCATCTCTGATCCAATCTCAGAGAAAGTAGAATACATACAATAATTGATAGCTGGTTTAAGACCCGAAAAGAAATTGAATTATCTCATGCTCTTGATGCATTAGTAAATCTACAAGGTAGTCTAAGCTCACAAAGTGCGCATTCTCATAGTTTCTCCCACAACATCTTTGGCATATGGTCTCTCTTTATCGTTTTCATAATTCTATTTACGTGAATTTTAAAACTGGAAATGATAAACTGGAATCTTAAAAACGGAAATGGATCTTACTTTTTTATTTTAATTATTGTTTTATTATTTAATGGCAAAACATCCAAATTTTATTGAGTTTCATTTTGTTATTTTAATTAAATAATAAAAATCATATTTTCTATAAATATTTTGGACTAGTAATGCATAATGCATACTATTGAAAAAATATGTTTTATTCGGGAAAACAATTATGAATTGGCATGGTATATAAAAATATATAAAAAATATTGTATTAATGGGCTTAGCCCAATATGCAATTTTAAGTTAGGGTACAATAATAAATTTATAAAACAAAATTCACATTTCTCTTTTAGCTGAGAAACCCTAATTTACAACGCCGTCAACTTTACGCTATTTTTTCATTCTTTTGATGTTTGATCAATATTTTTCCTGTTTAATGTCATAATATCAAAGATCTTGTACTATAATATATCTATTTCAAACTTGAAACTAAACAAAAACTAAATTTTGACAAATTTGAAAGTTTCACCGGATAAATCCGTAAATATCCATATCGTGCTGGTTGCTTAATCAGAGTTTCAGAAACTTTAATTTTTAGATATTTTTAAAATAAAAAGTTGATTAGGAATTATTTTTGAAATAAATTACAGATTTTGTTTAACATATAGTTTTATTTACGTGAATTTTAAAACTAGAAATGATAAAACTAAATAAATTCAGAAATAAGGATTGGCGGCATACCTCATTTTTGAAGAGAAGTATTCTGATCTTGATAAAAGTGATTTTTGATGTATTCGAGTTGATGATTTGATATCGAAAAACTTAGGTATTTATAGACATGACTAAGATTTGTGGTACATTTGAAAATGTGGGAAAAAAATATTGTATTGATGGGCTTAGCCCAATATGCAATTTTGTTTTTTAAATTTTCAATTAAGTTAGGGTACAAATATAAAATTTGAAAGAAATTCACATTTCCTCTTATAAATGAAAATTACATAACTGGTAGTTTTTGTTTTTTGGTTTTTGAACATTATATTTTCACTGTTTAAAGCGATATTATTTTTGTAATAATACACCTATTTTAAACGAAGAATAAAAACTAAATTTGAATAAATTTTAAAAAATTACTGGATAAATCCATAGATATTCATATCGTGATGGTTGATTCACCCGGTGTTTAAAACTTTGGATAATTAGATATTTTTGAAATATAAAAATTGAATAGAAATTATTTGATAAATATTTATGTTTAACATAAAATTCTGTTTACATAAAATTTAAAACTAGAAATGATCATGATTAAAACCTAAATAAATTCACAAATGAAGGTTGGCGGAATACCTCATTTTCCGAAGAGAAGACAAAACTTTAATCTTTATAAAACTGATTAATTTAATGTATTCCAGTTTCAAATGATTTGATACTAAAAAAATTATATTTACAAGCATAACTGGAATTTGTAGTACATCTATCAGGATTCAGATATGTGACTTCTAGATATTCGAACTTTGGATTTCCAAAAAAACAAATCTGGTTGTATGTGCCAAAAAGGTAAAAATAAAATATTTAGTAAAACTAAAGTTTTGGATAATACTTTCCTCATATAAAATCAACTATACATAATATTGTATTGATGGCTGACAAAAAAAAAATATTGTATTGATGTCTACCAAAAATCCTAGTCATGCCTATAGATACCTAATTTTCTTTAGTATCAAATCATCCAAAACTTGAATACATTTTTCTTACATCACTTAAATACATTAAAAATCAGTTTTATAAAAATCAAAGTTCGAGCAGATATAATTTGCAAAAAAAGAATTACTGACCATGGAATTTTTTTTATTTGTTCACTAGGTCTCAATTTTAGCGAATAACATATTTGTAACTGCAAATTATTGATGATAGAGAGCTTTTTGCGCAGTAACAACAGTTCTTTGTCTAATTGGGAGACAATGCCAAAACCAGTGGATAATCCTGACTCGATTAGTGATAATAGGCTATTGCAGAATGAGCTTAACTATCCGCATGCAGAATTGCGTGATAGACACGATGAATGGTTTGGTCAGTTAACTGATGAGCAAATGTCTGTGTATGATGAGATATTAGGTGTCGTTTTTCGAAACAAGTGGTCTCTTTTCGTATATGGGTTTGGAGAAACATGCAAAACATTATTTTGGAATATTTTTTTCAGCTTCTATCCGATCTAGAGGAGATATAGTACTGAATATTGCATCTAGCGGCATAGCATCATTGTTGTTGCCCGGTGAAAGGACTGCTCATTCCATGTTTGGCATGCATTCCGATTAATCCTCATGAATCCTCAAATTGCAATATACAACCTGGAAGTGACCAAGCTTAGTTAGTTTCTAGAGCATCACTTATTATTTGGGACGAAGCACCTATGATGAGCAAGTATTTTTTTGGATCTCTCGATCGTACTCTATGCGACATTATAAAGAATTCAGATGATAAACCTTTTGGAGGTAAAGTTGTAGTATTCGAAGGGGATTTCAGACAGATACTGCATGTTATTCCGAAAGGGAGTAGAGTTAATATAGTTATGGCTTCTCTTAGTTCTTCAAAACTCTGGAACCTTTGCAAAGTTTTGCAGTTAACAAAAAATATGAAACTTTTGTATGAGCAAGATAGTCGTGAAGCTCAAGATAGTCTGAGCAAAATATGAGACTTTTCTGAATTTATTTAGTTTTATCATTTTCGGTTTTAAAATTCACGTAAATGGAATTATATGTTAAACAAAATTTGTAATTTAACTCAAAAACAATTCATAATCAACTTTGTTATTTTAACAATATCTAAAAAATAAAGGTTTTGAAACTATGCTTAAACAACCACCGAGATATGGATATTCACGGATTTATTCGGTGAAACTTTCAAATTTGTCAAAATTTAGTTTTTGTTTTGTTCAAGTTTGAAATAGGTATATTAGTACAAGATCTTTGATATTATGGCTTTAAACAAGAAAAATATTGATCAAACATCATAAGAATGAAAAAATAACTTAAAGTTGACGGCGCTGTAAATTAGAGTTTTTCAACTAAATGAAGAAATATGATTTTTTTAATAAATTTACTATTGTACCCTAACTTAAAATTGCATATTGGGCTAAGCCCATTAATACATTTTTCTTCTATATTTTCATTTACTATGCCAATTCATAATTGTTTTCCCGAATAAAACATATTTTTCAATAGTATGCATTATGCATTACTAGTCCAAAATATTTATAGAAAATCTGATTTTTATTATTTAATTAAAATAACAAAATGAATCTCAATAAAATTTGGATGTTTTGCCATTAAATAATAATACAATGATTAAAATAAAAAAGTGAGATTCATTTCCGGTTTTTAAGATTCCGGTTTATCATTTCCGGTTTTTAAGATTCCGGTTTATCATTTCCGGTTTCTAAATTTCACTTAAATGGAATTATATGTTAATCAAAATTTGTATTTGATCTCAAAAACAATTCCTAATCAACTTTTTATTTTTAAAATATCTAAAAATATAAGGTTCTGAAACTCTGCTTAAGAAAGCACCGCAATATGGATATTCACGGATTTATCCGGTGAAACTTTCAAATTTGTCAAAATTTAGTTTTTTGTTTTGTTTCGATTTTGAAATACATATATTAGTACAAGTTCTTTGATATTATGGCTTTAAACAGGGAAAATATTGATCAAACGTCAAAAGAATAAAAAATAGCGTAAAGTTGACGGCGCTATAAATTAGGATTTCTCAGTTAAACGAAAAATGTGATGTTTTAAAAATTTACTATTGTACCCTAACTTACAAATTACATATTGGGTTAAGCCCATTAATACAATTATTTTTTCTATATTTTCATCTACCATGCCAATTCATATTTTTTCTGAATAAAACATATATTTTTATATTATGCATTATGAATTACTAGTCCAAAATATTTATAGAAAATCTGATTTTTATTATTTAATTAAAATAACAAAATGAATCTCAATAACTTTGGATGTTTTGCCATTAAATTATAAAACAATGATTAAAATAAAAAAGTGAGATTTATTTCCTGTTTTAAAATTCACGTAAATGGAATTATATGTTAAACAAAATATGTATTTGATCTCAAAAACAATTCATAATCAACTTTTTATTTTAAAAATATCTAAAAATTAAAGGTTTTGAAATTCTGCTTAAGCAACCACCGCGATATGGATATTCACAAATTTATCCGGTGAAATTTTCAAATTTGTCAAAATTTAGTTTTTGTTTTATTTGAAATTTGAAATAGATATATTAGTACAAGATATTTGATATTATGCATGGCTTTAAACATGGAAAATATTGATCAAACATCAAAAGAATGAAAAAGCGTAAAGTTAACGGCGCTGTAAATTAGTGTTTCTCAACTAAACAAAGAAATGTGAATTTCTTACAAATTTACTATTGTATCATAACTTAAAAAATTTCATATTGGGTTAAGCCCATTAATACAATATTTTTTTTCTATATTTTCATCTACCATGCCAATTCATAATTCTTTTCCGAATAAAACATATTTTTCAATATTATGCATTACTAGTCCAAAATATTTATAAAAATCTGATTTTTATTATTTAATTAAAATAACGAAATGAATCTTAATAAATTTTGGATTTTTTGCCATTAAATTATAAAACAATGACTAAAATAAAAAGTGAGATTTATTTCTGGTTTTAAAATTCCGGTTTATCATTTCCATTTCTAAAATTCACGTAAATGGAATTATATGTTAATAAAATCTATATTTGGTTTCAAAAACAATTCCTAATCAATTTTTTATATTAGAAATATCTAAAAATTATAGGTTTTGAAACTATGTTTAAGAAACCAGAGATATTCACAAATTTATCCGGTGAAACTTTTAAATTTGTCAAAATTTAGTTTTTGTTTTGTCTCAAGTTTGAAATAGATATATTAGTACAAGATGTTTGATATTATGGGTTGAAACAGGGAAAATATTGATTAAACATTAAAAGAATAAAAAATAGTGTAAAGTTAATGGCGCTGTAAATTAGGGTTTCTCAACTAAACGAAAAATATGAATTTTTTACAAATTTACTATTGTATCATAACTTAAAAATTGCATATTTGGTTAAGCCCATTAATACAATATTTGTTCTATATTTTCATCTACCATTCCAATTCATAATTATTATTTTTCCGAATAAAACATATTTTTCAATATTATGCATTATGCATTACTAGTCCAAAATATTTATAGAAAATCTGATTTTTAACATTTAATTAAAATAAAATGAAAAAATGAATCTCAATAAATTTTGGATATTTTGCCATTAAATTGTAAAACCAAAGATTAAAATAAAAAAGTGAGAACAAGTGGTACAACAATCGATGTACGCATGCCCGACTAAATAGAAAATTGGGCCATGTATCCTGCCGAAAAAGAAGATTCAAACTTACCCTATATATGATATTCTCACAAACTTGGGCCCTTTTTGCAAAGTTTTTGATAAATATTAAATAGGTTATGTGCAATTTTGCAAATGCACTCTGAGCACCACACATGAGCCAGAACTGAGATATATATATATATATATATATATATATATATATATATATATAATTAAAATATCGCAAATTTGAATATAATTAAATTAGTTAAATGTTTATATCATTACTTAATTTTCTCTACGCATTCATCTAGTTTTAAAATATGTTTAAAAACGTCTTTCATTTCATTGTAACATCTCTTTTTGTCATTGTAATCTCTGCGTACTGTATCCCCGAAATGAATATGCATATTTCTCATACAAACAATAAATGTCATCAGACATATAAGGACAATAAGGTTATTCTTCGCAATAATCATGTAGTTGTGAAGCCAGAAGTGAGAAAGTATAACTTGGACAATTTGTTTATGAGAAATTATTCAGATTAGCACAAATTCATCCGTTTATGACTAGACTAACACCCAACAAAAAAAACTTACTAGAATAACATATATATTTTGGCAAAAGACATAATACCCAATGTTTTTCCTAATAATAACATATATGCCATTATTATTAATTTTAAACTAAATTAATCAATTTTGAATTTAGAATTTTTGAATTATGTAAATCTGATTAATAAATTACAATTAAATAATAAACATAAACCAATAAAAGCATAAACTGTAAAAAGAAAACCCTAATACTCATTGATTAAAACAAAACATCGAGTGAAATCGTCGGGTAAACATAAACCCACCGCCACCGGCATCTCTCGATTTCTTTTGACGCCGGAAATCGCATCACCGTCGGATGCTCTCTTCTAAGAAATCTTGCTCTCGCCGTCAATTCGCCTAGGAGGAAGAGAAAGTACCAACGGCGGTGACAATGACGGCGCCGACTAGGGAGACGACGACAAACTCAAAGGATTTTATAACACTTTTCATATAATAGATAGAAAAATCAAACTACACTGCTGTCCCAAAAGAAAAAAGAAAAAACTTGAAATTGCATAAAATTGATGACGTAAAAAATGATTAATAATTAAGTCAAAGTCTAATCATGCTTTAGTCCAATAAATGCTTTAGCCCTGAAATTATTATAATCTTTTGACAACACTCTCAAAAGATAAAGATGAGATGAGATCAAAGGGATGTTTTACAAATTATGATGAGAGGCAGATTAACTTGTACTGCCCATCTCGGGTTGCCTTTTGATTCTGATTAGCCTAAACTTATACACTCTGAAACCATACTTGCCCGTATCAAGCCAGCAATCTGTAATCTTATATAAACCATCGTATAAGTAAACCTTTGAGCTGATACTGTTCTGATACCGAACTCCTCTAATCACTCGTACATCGATCCCGTGATGGAAGCTTCTCTCCATTGCTAGATTCCCACCTTCTAACTACTGGTCTCGACACTGCTTGCGTCTGTGAACCTTGACCTGACCACCGTGACCTGAATAAACTAGAACATCTTCTATGTCTTCATCATCCTGGTAACAATCTGAGACGACAATGTTTGTTCAGCCGTTATATAGTCAATTCGGGCTGGTTGCTGGCCGTGGAAGCCCACCACGCACAATTCCTAACGATAATAAAACGCGTCACCGATCTCAATTCCAGGAATTGAACCCATGATGTGTTGTTCCTGGTTCAGCCACAACCCACGTTCTCTTATCTTAGCCCAAGCCGTGGTATCACCCCTGTGACCTTTCATGTTCTCATCAATCCTGAGAGATTCGAACATCCTTCGGGTTCGTTTAACGATTTACCGGTGGTGTTTATGTTGTTCGTGCCCTAGCTTAGGCCACCTCTCTGTGGAGGACCAGGCCAGGTGATTTAGGTGTTTTACCACGTAGTCAATTAATAACTAAAGTGTACACTACTGCAATCATAATAGTATGTCAATGTAGTACTTTATGATCGAATCCACAGAGACCAAGGTTACACTACGATTCTCACAAGATGAAATTAAGCTAAGACGATAATAAGGTTTAATTTGCAAAGTAATGAAAATAACTAAAAGCGGTGTAAATTCAATAAGAGAAAAACGTTAGGTCGAGGGTTTCTTCGCAGAAATCCAGAGATCATGAATCAAACAACTATTGAGGAAACGATTAAACATAAGTTTCAAACTCAAACATAAATACCTAACCAATCCACTTCCATGGCATTGATTACTAAATCTAGCAACCTAAAATCCTAACTTCCGTTGAACCTAGAGTTCTAGACCAGCATTAACAAATAGGTTCAATATGTTCACGAATCGCCTTAACATCAACTTCCGTTGGCTAAGGACAATTCGGTCGCTTATGTTCTTTCTAGCAACCTACGACACTTCCGTGGTATAGATTAAACCCTAGATCATAGACTAAGTGATCAATTTAGCCCAAGCAATAAACACAACAATAAGCAAAAACCTCAAAAGATAAATCCCTATTTGTGTCTAATTCAATGATTCATGGATCCCGTTGAAACCCTAAACCTAACTATGAAACTACTCTGACATGGAATTAGAGAAATCACAAAGAGATGTAAAGGAAGACATAATTAAATTGATAAAAGTAATAAGAGGGTTTAGAAATCTTCTCCTAGTTTGTCAGAAATGGTTCAGAGATCTTCTCCCAAGCATACAATTGAAAGAGATGAAAGATGTCTAAGAAAAATAAAGTTTAGCCTCAAAAGTGGCTTAAAAGTAAGTATATATAGGTCTTGGGTCGAATTAGGTTAAGTTAGGATGATTCTGGGGCAAAATAGGAAGTTTAGAAACTGCAGAAATTGCCTTTTTCGTCTGGGAAGTGCATCGATCGATGTAAGTGTTCATCGGTCGATTTTGAAGTTTCTGGACATGTGCATCGATCGATGCAATGCTGCATAGATCGATGAACATTCGAGATTCGAGATCATGAACATTCAAAACACATAGATAATTAATATCAAAACATACTTCATGGTAATCTCTAGCAAACTTTTCTACTCTTAAGGAATCTAGTCTTTGAGACTCACATATTAAATCATAGCATTCATCAATGATCACATGCGTATGAAAACTAGAAGTTATATCTTCAATGCAAGGCAAATGACTATCCTCATAATCATAGATTTCAAAGGTTGAGTCAAAAATACCTTCTAGTTGGCATGGTGGAACCCAATATTTTACCTCTTTAAGTGCATGAGCTACTGTTATCTCGGGCATTGTGTGCTCCCTTCCCTCAAGTGCTGTCCGATGTGACATAAGGTTCAAACGAATCATAGCGGCTATGTCACTCCTTTTCATCGTTGGGTTATCTTCATGATTCTTATCCAACTCCACTTTTTGTTCTGGTGTGAGTACACTTTCATCAAATGGTGGCTCCACGTATGGCTCATCTTGAATGTATTCATCAAATGTGGCATCCTCTTCTTGTGGCCAATCATTGTAGTTCATGGCCATCAACTATAAAAAAACAAAAAGGAAGAAAATAAAAAGTTAGTAAATCTTAGACTAAATTTCAAATTAAGAATTTAAGGTTACGCTATTGGTTCCCGGCAACGGCGCCAAATTGATTTAGGTGTTTTACCATGTAGTCAATTAATAACTAAAGTGCACACTACTACAATCATAACAGTATGTCAATGTATTACTTTAGGATCGAATCCATAGAGACCAAGGTTACACTACGATTCTCACAAGATGAAATTAAGTTAAGACGATAATAAGGTTTGATTTGCAAAGTAATGAAAATAACTAAAAACGGTGTAAATTCAATAAGAGAAAAACGTTAGGTTGAGGGTTTTTTCGCAGAAATCCAGAGATCGTGAATCAAACAACTATTCAGGGAACGATTAAACATAAGTTTGAAACTCAAACATAAATATCTAACCAATCCACTTCCATGGCATTGATTACTTAATCTAGCAACCTAAAATCCTAACTTCCGTTGAACTTTGTAACATCCCTAATTCAATTTTGAGGTTGAAATTGAATAATTAGAAGTTGGGGGTTAATTTCGCGTAAATCAATTTTTTTCCGGGTGGGTTTAATTGATAATGTTGGAAGTTTGGGGCCATTTGTGAATTCGAAAAATTGGCCCCACATATGTATATATGCGCGTAAGCATCTCCCTCTCCAAGCTTCCCCGATTAACCTAGCCGTCAAGTCGTGCTGCTGCGTGGTGAGGGATCGAGAGAAAGCTCGAGTGGGTGGATCGCCGTGAGCCGAGTCTTGACGCGATCTCCTCTTCTCCACGGTAAGAAAACTCCTCTCTCTCCTTAGTTGTTTCGTGCGGTGCGGGGTCGCTCGGGGTTGTGCGGCTGAGTCGACGGAGGGTGGAGAAGGAGAGTGGTGTCAAGGAGAAGATCGTCGGGTTGTCGTCAAGCCTTGACGGTGAAGAGGACTCGACGGTGCGTGGGTTGGAGTCGGGATTGTGGATCGGGTTTTGGCCGTGGTGAGCTCCGGTGGTGAGCTCCGGTGTGGGTTTGGAGTCGGGATTGTGGATCGGGGGTTGGGCCGTGGTGAACTCCGGTGGTGAGCTCCGGTGGTGGCGTCGTTGCACCGGCGATGAAGACGATGAAGTTGATTACCGGTTTAGACCGGTTTGATAATCAATGATCGTGTGTGTTTTATTTGTTTTTGATTATTTTATTATTTTTATTTTTAGGTGGTTTAATAGAAGGTTATTCATCCCGGGGAGTTCTAGAAAATTGCTGAATTTTCCCGTGAAACTTTCTGTGCGGGAATAAGGTGAGTGCAGGACCATAGGCGTAATTTAATAATTTTGATAATTGATGTGATTTCGTGATAATAGGCCGTTTACGATCTCGGAGGGTCTAGATCGAGTGTTTCATGAAATGTTTGATTTATTCGGTATTTTTCGTGATAGTCTACATTAATTATCTTAATTATTTGTTAGCCTGTAGATGGGAGGATTGTCTCACTAAGTATTTATCGAAATACTTATGCATCTCTTCTATTTTAATTGATGCAGGAAAAGAGAAAGTGTGACCGTGGGATCAGGGCGAGGAAGAGGGGGTGATCTAGACTTGTCGTTTAATTGATTATTTAATTTAATAATTTATGATCTGGATTGTTCGGATTTTTAGTCTTGATCCGGAAATTAATTGGTGAGGTTCAGTTATTATTTATGGGATTTTAATGATTATTTGCAAAAAAAAAAAAAAAAATGGGTGCGGTTGTTTCAAACCTAGAGTTCTAGACCAACATTAACAAATAGGTTCAATATGTTCACGAATCGCCTTAACATCAACTTCCGTTGGCTAAGGACAATTCGCTCGCTTATGTTCTTTCTAGCAAGTTACGACACTTCCTTGTTATAGATTTAACCCTATATCAGAGACTAAGTGATCAATTCAGCCCAAGCAATAAACACAACAATAAGCGAAAACTTTAAAAGATAAATCCTTATATGTGTATAATTCAATGATTCATGGATCCCGTTGAAACCATAAACCTAACTATGAAACTACTCTGACATGGAATCAGAGAAATCACAAAGAGATGAAAAGAAAGATATAATTAAATTGATAAAAGTAATAAGAGGGTTCAGAAATCTTCTCCAAGTTTGTCAGAAGTGGTTCAGAGATCTTCTCCCAAGCATACATTTGAAAGAGATGAAAGATGTCTAAGAAAAATAAAGTTTAGCCTCAAAAGTGGCTTAAAAATAAGTATATATAGGTCTTGGGTCGAATTAGGTTAAGTTAGGATGATTCTGGGGCAAAATAGGAAGTTTAGAAACTACAGAAACTGCCTTTTTCGTCTGGGAAGTGCATCGATCGATACAAGTGTGCATCGGTCGATGTAAGTGTGCATCAGTCAATTTTGAAGTTTCTGGACATGTGCATCGATCGATGCAAGGCTGCATCGATCGATTCTAACCTCCATGTTCCGCACATGCTTATTCTGCGAGGCAGATTGACCTGTCTTCAGTAAATCGGGTATAACGCTTGATCGTACCGTTGGATTTCCTTCAAACCACTTGACGACTGAATTATCTTTCATTTTCAAGTGGTTTTAAGGAAATCCAACGGTACGATCAAGCGTTATACGAATCAACTGAATTATCTTTTATTTTTACAGTTTATGCTTTTATTGGTTTATGTTTATTATTTAATTGTAATTTAATAATCAGATTTACATAATTCAAAAATTCTAAATTCTAAATTGAATAATTTAGTTTAAAATTAATAATAATGGCATATATGTTATTATTAGGAAAAACATTGGGTATTATGTCTTTTGCCAAAATATATATGTTATTCTAGTAAGTTTTTTTTGTTGGGTGTTAGTCTAGTCATAAACGGATGAATTTGTGCTATCTGAATAATTTCTCATAAAACAATTGTCCAAGTTATACTTTCTCACTTATGGCTTCACAGCTACATGATTATTGCGAAGAATAACCTTATTGTCCTTATATGTCTGATGACATTTATTGTTTGTATGAGAAATATGCATATTCATTTCGGGGATACAGTACGCAGAGATTACAATGACAAAAAGAGATGTTACAATGAAATGAAAGAAGTTTTTAAAAATATTTTAAAACTAGATGAATGCGTAGAGACAATTGAGTAATGATATAAACATTTAACTAATTTAATATATTCAAATTTACGATATTTTAATTATTTTATATATATATATATATATATATATATATATATACGTTTCATAGATCTTCGGTCTGGATCATGTGTGGTGCTCAAAGTGCCTTTGCAAAATTGCACATAACCTATTTAATATTTATCAAAAAATTTGCAAAAAGGGCCCAGGTTTGTGAGAATATCATATATAGAGTAAGTTTGAATCTTCTTTTTCGGTTGGACACATGGCCCAATTTTCTATTTAGTCGGGCATGCCTAATGTACATCGATTGATGTACCACTTGTTCTCACTTTTTTATTTTAATCATTGGTTTTACAATTTATTGGCAAAATATCTAAAATTTATTGAGATTCATTTTGTTGTTTTATTTTAATTAAATTTTAAAAATCAGATTTTCTATAAATATTTTGGACTAGTAATGTATAATGCATAATATTGAAAATATGTTTTATTCGAAAAACAAATTATGAATTGGCATGGTAGATGAAAATAGGGAAAATTGGGTGAATAACCAAATTTCAATAAAATGTTAAGAATATAGTTATGGATAAACCGAAATTAAGCAAGTAACATTTCGCTTGCTTTTCTGACCATTATGCCCTTAGTCACGGAAAAGATAGACTGGCTATACCATTTATTATGACAACACATATGTTTACCCCAATGATTTTGTTTTTTTGTATAATTCGCATACTAGTAACTTGTTCAACTTTGTATTAGTACAAAAAAACACTGATTTTATTTCACGTCTAACATGATTTAAATTTTGAAAAACAAACCCAACCTTTTTTTATACTGCAATAATTACACCTATAACATAGGAAGTCTATTTTTTATCAATAACATAGCATGCCTATTTTTAAAAATCAAAGACTTAACAAATCTACCAACTAAAAAATACAGACCTTTCATACAGATTGGAAAAAAATAGTATAGAGTCATTGTGCACTTTGCTCATCCATATATTAAATCATCATTTACAACATGTCAAAACATTCGTCTCCAACTGAGAAACATAGAACTTTCATACAATGTTTTTTGCAGACCTTCCATACCAAAGGGAAGGAAGCTCTCTCATCATCTTCGATGGTATGCGATGGAATCGAGGGAGAAAATTTTGAGTATAGACAATTTATGTGTTCTATGTAGACTAACGGTTTTTTTTACTACATTACATATCAATGTTAGAATAATTTTTACACTGAAAATTAGAGATCTTTATAATTTTATCCGCCATTGCAAATATAACTAAGGATCCAAAGTTTTTGTGTGTTTAGTAGCAAAGCAATCAAAGCCGAGTTCGGTTGTCCTTGTGATGGAGCAGCTTTTGATTTCTTGGCTAGAGCGATGTTCGGGAAGAATCCACTTGATACGAAGCTTGGATCTGATGCACCGAAGCTAATCACTAAATGAGTTTCCTTATAAAACAAATAGACGTTCTATACACACATAGGAATTAGCAAATAGAAAATACCAAAAGTGTAAGTAATGAAGTTGCAAATAACAAAATAGTCTCAATAACAAAGAAAAGGAAGCTCAAACAAACTGCAAAATTATAAAAATAGACGTTCTATATACACATAGAAATTAGTCTCTAATATTGAATACACTAAAATGATGAACACTCTTAATTAACACATAGAAATGAGTCTCCGATGATGTTCTATACAAATAGACGTTCTATACAAAATACTCTCAACACGAAAGGAAAGGAAGCTCAAGCAAATTGCAAAATTACAAAATAGACGTTCTATACACACATAAATTACAAAACAGACGTTCTATACATAAAAATAATCATATACAAATAGATATTCTATGTTTTACTCGCAACCTCTACAAAACATAGAATTTGCAAGTTTCAGGTTATGAATTTTTTTTTTCAAGTTCCAACATTGAATTAATGAGGAGAAGGGAACCATTTAGCCACCATGAATGAATAAACTCTTGGATTAGTGTTTCTCCAGCATTCTCGATCGTGACGAGTTGAAAAATCCGCCTTGCTTCTCGTCAAAGAAGCTATGGCTATTCACCGGATATGGGTTTCTGATGAGCATCGCTTTCATAGATCCAGATAACCTCGAAAGTGCATCTTAGAGACGAATTGGGTCGAACAACGCCCAACAAAATCATGGAAAATATATGATTTCTAGGTCTGCAGAGGAGATAAAGTAGGAAAACGAGCAGGAGCCTGCCATAACTGACTGGTAGCAGTAGTCGCAACGGCAGCTGCTGTAACATCCCGATTTCTTGTATATGCGGAGAGGCTTATAAGAATTGATTTGGCTACCTATGTCACCAAAGTGCACTTACCTTTTCCGATCACTTGCCCGAAAGAACTCCAGAGTTAAGGGTGCTTGAGCTGGAGTAGTCTAAGGATGGGTGACCTTCCGGGAAGTGATTCGCGGTAGCGTGTGAGTGAGGACAAAACACGGGGAAAGGTCACGTGGTGATTGCAGGGTCAGTAAACAAGTATTACAAGCCTCCCGGACTAACGCACCGGCCGTCGGACTAGGGTGGGGCCCACGGGCCGAGAGAGGGCATGGGGCCCACAGGTAGGGGCGGTCGGGGCGTTATAAGTGGTATCAGAGCCGAACCCAAACACGTGTGTGGAGTCAGGTGGGCCCACACCGTCTAGGGTGACGATCCTGGTGCGCAACGAGGACGTTGCGCTCTGTGAGTGGGGGTGATTGTAACATCCCGATTTCTTGTATATGCGGAGAGGCTTATAAGAATTGATTTGGCTACCTATGTCACCAAAGTGCACTTACCTTTTCCGATCACTTGCCCGAAAGAACTCCAGAGTTAAGGGTGCTTGAGCTGGAGTAGTCTAAGGATGGGTGACCTTCCGGGAAGTGATTCGCGGTAGCGTGTGAGTGAGGACAAAACACGGGGAAAGGTCACGTGGTGATTGCAGGGTCAGTAAACAAGTATTACAAGCCTCCCGGACTAACGCACCGGCCGTCGGACGAGGGTGGGGCCCACGGGCCGGGAGATGTCGTTGGGGCCCACAGGTAGGGGCGGTCGGGGCGTTATAGCTGCGGCATCGGAGGAGGAAGACGGCGAAGCTGCACTGCTTCTGCCTTCGGTTCCGCCGCCGAGTGGAGATGGAGAGACACACTATGGAGCCCATGGACGGTGGTATCTGGGTGGATGGAGGCTTGGGTGATGGTTCTTAAGCTGATTTTGAGGGCAAGGATTGTTCTGATATTGGTGGCGGTGATCGAGCAGTGTTGACGCCATTGGAGAGAAAAAAAAGAGGAAAACAACGATTAAAAGAAAAGAGGAAATAGGAAAAGGTTAAAAATGGGATTAATACATATAATATAATGAAAACTAACCTATCAATTTTTTTGGGTTAGTTTGTGAATTATAGATTTTTTGTTGGTTATTGAATGCAATTTCCCATGAAAATATAGAAAAAATATTGTATTAATGGGCTTAACCAAATATGCAATTTTTAAGTTATGATACAATAGTAAATTTGTAAAAAAAATCACATTTTTTCGTTTAGTTGAGAAACCCTAATTTAAAGCGCCGTTAACTTTACACTATTTTCATTCTTTTGATGTTTGATCAATATTTTCCCTGTTTAAACCCATAATATCAAAGATCTTGTACTAATATATCTATTTCAAACTTGAGAAAAAACAAAAACTAAATTTTGACAAATTTAAAAGTTTCACCGGATAAATTCGTGAATATCTATATCGCGGTGGTTTCTTAAGCAGAGTTTCAAAACCTTTAATTTTTAGATATTTTTAATATAAAAACTTGATTAGGAATTGTTTTTGAGATCAAATACTGATTTTGTTTAACATATAATTCCATTTACGTGAATTTCAGAAATGGAAATGATGAACCGGAATTTTAAAACCGGAAATAAATCTCACTTTTTATTTTAATCATTGTTTTATAATTTAATGGAAAAACATCCAAAATTTATTGAGATTCATTTCGTTATTTTAATTAAATAATAAAAATCAGATTTTCTATAAATATTTTGGACTAATAATGCATAATATTGAAAAAGATGTTTTATTCGGAAAAGAATTATGAATTGGCATGGTAGATGAAAATATAGAAAAAAAATATTGTATTAATGGGCTTAACCCAATATGAAATTTTTAAGTTATGATACAATAGTAAATTTGTAAAAAATTCACATTTCTTCGTTTAGTTGAGAAACCCTAATTTACAGCGCCGTTAACTTTACGCTTTTTTCATTCTTTTGATGTTCGATCAATATTTTCCCTGTTTAAATCCATAATATCAAAGATCTTGTACTAATATATCTATTTCAAACTTCAAATAAAACAAAAACTAAATTTTGACAAATTTGAAAGTTTCACCGGGTAAATTTGTGAATACCCATATCGCGGTGGTTGCTTAAGGAGAGTTTCAAAAATTTTAATTTTTAGATATTTTAAAAATAAAAAATTGATTAGGAATTGTTTTTGAGATCAACTACAGATTTTATTTAACATATAATTCCATTTACGTGAATTTTAAAACCGGAAATGATAAACCGGAATTTTAAAACTGGAAATAAATCTCACTTTTTATTTTAATCATTGTTTTTACAATTTAATGGCAAAACATGCAAAATTTATTGAGATTCATTTTGTTATTTTAATTAAATAATAAAAATCAGATTTTCTATAAATATTTTGGACTAGTAATGCATAATATTGAAAATATGTTTTATTCGGAAAAAAATAATTGTGAATTGGCATGATAGATGAAAATATAGAAACGAATATTGTATTAATGGGCTTAACCCAATATGCAATTTTTAAGTTAGGATACAATAGTAAATATGTAAAAAATTCACATTTCTTCGTTTAGCTGAGAAATCCTAATTTAGAACGCCGCCAACTTTACGCTATTTTTTTTCATTCTTTTGATGTTTTATCAATATTTTCCCTGTTTAAGGCATAATATCAAAGAATTTGTACTAATATATCTATTTCAAACTTGAAACAAAACAAAAATTAAATTTTGACAAATTGAAAAGTTTCACCAGATAAATCCGTGAATATCCATATCGCGGTGGTTGCTTAAGGAGAGTTTCAGAACCTTTAATTTTTAGATATTTTTAAAATAAAAAGTTGATTAGGAATTGTTTTTGAGATAAAATACAGATTTTGATTAACATATAATTCCATTTAAGTGAATTTTAGAAACTGGAAATGATAAACCAAAATCTTAAAACCGAAAATGAATCTCACTTTTTATTTTAATCATTTTTTTATTATTTTATGGCACAACATCCAAATTTGATTGAGATTAATTTTGTTATTTTAATTAAATAATATAAATCAGATTTTCTATAAATATTTTGGACTATTAATGCATAATGCATACTATTGAAAAATATGTTTTATTTGGGAAAAACAATTATGAATTGGCATGGTAAATAAAAATAAAGAAAAAAATATTGTATTAATGGGCTCAGCCCAATATGCAATTATAAGTTAGGGTACAATTGTAAATTTATTTTAAAATTTTCACATTTTTCGTTTAGTTGAAAATCCCTAATTTACAGCGTCGTCAACGTTACGCTATTTTTCATTCTTTTGATGTTTAATCAATATTTTTCTTATTTAAAGCCATAATATCAAAGATCTTGTACTAATATATCTATTTCAAACTTGAACAAAACAAAAACAAAATTTTGACAAATTTTAAAGTTTCACCGAATAAATCCGTGAATATACATATCGCGGTGGTTTCTTAAGCAGAGTTTCAAAACCTTTATTTTTTTAGATATTTTTATAATAACAAAGTTGATTAGGAATTTTTTTTGAGATAAGTTATAGATTTTGTTTAACATATAATTCCATATACGTGAATTTTAAAACCGAAAATGATAAAACTAAATAAATTCAGAAATAAGGATTGGCGGCATACCTCATTTTTTGAAGAGAAGGATTCTGATCTTGATAAAAGTGATTTTTGATGTATTCGAGTTGATGATTTGATATCGGAAAACTTAGGTATTTATAGACATGACTCATATTTTTTGGCACATACAACATGATTTTTTTGGCACATACAAACTTAGGTAACTTCGTTTAAAAAAAAACTTTTTTGCATATACAACCTGAATTTTTTTTGTGGATATCGAAAGTTCGAATATCTAGAAGTCACATATCTGAATCCTGATAGATGTACTACAAATTCTAGTTATGCATGTAAATATAATTTTCTTTAGTATCAAATCATTTGAAACTGGAATACATTAATTTAATCAGTTTTATAAAGATTAAAATTTTGTCTTCTCTTCGGAAAATGAGGTATTCCGCCAACCTTCATTTTTAAATTTATTTAGGTTTTAATCATGATCATTTCTAGTTTTAAAATTCATGTAAACCGAATTTTTTTGTTAAACATAAATATTTATCAAGTAATTTCTATTCAATTTTTATATTTCAAAAATATCTAATTATCCAAAGTTTTAAACATCGGGTGAAGCAACCACCACGATATGGATATCTATGGATTTATCCAGTAATTTTTTAAACTTTATTCAAATTTAGTTTTTATTCTTCGTTTAAAATATGTATATTATTACAAAAATAATATGGCTTTAAACAGTGAAAAAATAATGTTCAAAAACCAAAAAAAAACCTATCAGTTCTATAAAATAGGGATTTGCATCTATAAGAGGAAATGTGAATTTCTTTCAAAATTTATATTTGTACCCTAATTTAATTGAAAATTTAAAAAACAAAATTGCATATTGGGTTAAGCCCATCAATACAATATTTTTTCCCACATTTTCAAATGTACCACAAATCTTAGTCATGTCTATAAATACCTAAGTTTTCCGATATCAACTCATCAACTCGAATACATCAAAAATCACTTTTATCAAGATCATAATCCTTCTCTTCAAAAAATGAGGTATGCCACCAATCCTTATTTCTGAATTTATTAATTTTTATCATTTCCAGTTTTAAAATTCACGTAAATAGAATTATATGTTAAACAAAATCTGTAATTTATTTCAAAAACAATTCCTAATCAACTTTTTATTTTAAAAATATCTAAAACTTAAAGGTTCTTAAACCCTGCTTAAGCAACCACCACGATATGGATATTCACGGATTTATCCGTTGAAACTTTCAAATTTGTCAAAATTTAGTTTTTGTTTTGTTTCAAGTTTGAAATAGATATATTATAGTACAAGATCTCTGATATTATGAATTTAAACAGGAAAATATTGATCAAACATCAAAAGAATGAAAAATAGCGTAAAGATGACGCCGTTGTAAATTAGGGTTTCTCAGCTAAAGAGAAATGTGAATTTTTTTATAAATTTACTATTGTACCCTAACTTAAAATTGCATATTGGGCTAAGCCCATTAATACAATATTTTTTTCTATATTTTCATCTATCATGCCAATTCATAATTTTTTTTCCCGAATAAAATATATTTTTTAATAGTATGCATTATGCAATTACTAGTCCAAAATATTTATAGAAAATAAGATTTTTATTATTTAATTAAAATAACAAAATGAAACTCAATAAAATTTGGATGTTTTGACATTAAATAATAAAACAATGATTAAAATAAAAAAGTGAGATCCATTTCCGTTTTTAAGATTCGGGTTTATCATTTCCAGTTTTAAAATTCACGTAAATAGAATTATATGTTAATCAAAATCTGTATTTATCTCAAAAACAAAAATATATAAAATTAAAGGTTCTGAAACTCTACTTAAGCAGCCACCGCGATATGAATATTCACGGATTTATCCGGTGAAACTTTCAAATTTGTAAAATATTAGTTTTTGTTTTGTTTCAAGTTTGAAATTGATATATTAGTACACGTTATTCGATATCATGGCTTTAAACAGGGAAAATATTGATCAAACATTAAAAGTATGAAAAAATAGCGTAAAGTTGACGGCACTGTAAATTAGAATTTCTTAACTAAACGAAGAAATGTTATTTTTAATAAATTTACTATTTTTCCCTAACTTAAAAATTGCAGATTGGGTTAAGCCCATTAATACATTATTTGTTTCTATATTTTCATCTACCATGCCAATTCATAATTTTGTTTTCCGAATAAAACATATTTTTCAATATGATGCAATATATATACATATATATATATATATGCATTATTAGTCTTTTTAAAAAATACATCTTTGAAGTGATCACTTTTCAAAAATGCCATTAAACTAAAACCTTTTCAAAACTACAACTAAAATTAAGATGATATACCTAGAATACCCTTTCTCAATCAACGAAAAAAATTATCATTCAATCATCGATTTGTGGTTGAGATGAGGATGCGAGTGAAGATGAGTTTGATGATAAGGTAGAGCTGAGTTCTAGTGAGGACGAAGGAGAGAAATCTACCATGGGTCGACCTCCTAGTACTTCGATTTAGTCTGAGGTGATAATCTCTTTGTGATGCGATGTGTTTGATATTACTTGAGAGCTTACCGAGTTGAAACTAACATTACTTAGGTCTATTACTTGATTAGCATATAGCCTATACATATTTGCATTTGAATATGATATTTTGAAGTAAGTACTGTAGTATTTTTTTCCAACATCCGGTTTCTCTAGGATGTTATGTTTGAGTTCAAGCACAATCTGTTAGACTTTGTGTTTTTGTCTGGTTGGAATTGAGGAATGATTGTAGCATATATGGTCACTAGAGTTTCATTGAATATGTAGAAATGTGTTATGATCTTTTCCTATGATTTTCTCTGTGTTGCAAAAGGTGTTTGTAATTTGTATATGAAAACAATAAAGAGAGACCATCTGCCAAAGAAGTTGTGGGAGAAAATATGAGAAGGCGCACTTGGTGAGCTTAGACTACCTTGTAGGTTTACTAATGCATCAAGAGCATGAGATAATTCAATTTCTTTTCGGGTCTTAAACCAGCTAGCAATTATTGTATGTATTCTACTTTCTCTGAGATTGGATCAGAGATGAAATTAGTTAGTTTTAGAAGAGTGGATGCATTATTACCTTTTAGCCTGAAGCTCTTCATAGTTCGGTTGAGAGTGACATTATCACTCGGTGATGTGATGATGATAGTTTGAGGGAATACTCCTTCCATTCTCTATATTCTTCTTAAGAATAGCAGCATTAGCTTCTAGATTCTCATTGTAGAGATTTTCCCAGTGTAGTAGCAATCAACGTTTTCGGTCACAGACGTCTAGGAATAATGAAATTTCTACAAACATATTGATAAATCAACATAAATCTGAACCGTCAAATAGATGCTGTGAGGAACAAAAGGGGAATTTTTATTGGATAAAGGCGATTCCTCGCTTTGATTTCATTCAACTTAGGATGTTAGGATAAGGATTAGACTTTGAAAATCAAATTGTATAATTAGGGCTGGGCAAAATACCCGGAACCGAAGAACCGAACCGAATCCGACCCGAAAAAAGGGAACCGAACCGAACTCGGAACCGAAAAAATACCCGAACGGATCCTAGACTCCTATACCCGAAGAACCGAAAATGAACCCGAACCGAACCGAGAACCGAATGGGTACCCGAAATATAACTATATACCCAAAATATTAATTATATTTAGACTTGATATAATCAAATTACCCAAAATTATAATTATAAACCCCAAAGATATAAATTATTGTTAGACCGAAATAACCGAAATATCTAAAATAATAAAAAAATCTGAAAATTCTTAGTTATATTTGTCAAAATTTAACCAAATTTTATTCAAATTTAGCATTGTTTTTAGTTTTTTCCTATATTTCGAGTACCCGAAACCGACCCGAACCCGAAAATACCCGAACCAAATTTTATAAATACCCGAATGGGTCCTTAAACCCTATACCCGAAAGACCCGATACCCGAAAGAACCGACCCGAACCCGAACGGATACCCGAATGCCCACGCCTATGTATAATATCCAGAAAAGTTAGGATGCCTCGATTTTGTAATAATTATTATGTTCCGTCACTATTATTTCATATGTCATTCCGGAAATGATTCATTTATTTGGAAAACTTTGATACTAAAATCTTATTAGATTTGATGATGGACACTAAAATCTAATATTTTTGCTTGCATTGCATTTAATATTATTAGATTTGATGATGGACACTAAAATCTCTAATCCCAGAACAAAATCATGTTTTTAGCTACTATATGGGGAAACAAAAAAACATGATATTGTTGAATGTTGTTTGTGATTTTGTTTACTTTTTAAAATGTTTACTTTTTAAAAAAAAAATGTCTGTATGGATGAAATTAATAAAAATTATTATTACCAGGAAATCCGTTCACAGATATTTAGGGAAAAAAAAAGAATACCATTGTTAGTATTTACCAACTTTGAATTTTTTCCAAATGGCATTTTGATTTTGTTAGAATATATAATCCCTAATTTCCCTAAACCTTGTTGTGTTTTGGTTTAGGGATATCTTCTACAGCTTGATGTTGGATGTTTTGAAGTTTTAGAATTTAATGGCAAAACATCTAAAATTGAAACCATATTTTGATATATTCCGATCAAAGTTTTAAAATTTTAGAATTTAATGGCAAAACATCCAAAATTTATTGAGATCCAAAATTATTTAAGTAAAATAACAAAATGAATCTCAATAAATTTTGGATGTTTTGCCATTAAATTATAAAACAATGATTAAAATTAAAAAAGTGAGATTTATTTCCGGTTTAATGGCAAAACATATAATTTCATTGTTTAAAATTAAAACTTTGTAGCATCGTTCCCGGAAACACGACCGTCTCCATCTGAGTTTTTCAGAGAAGCGAAACCCAAAAAATCAGAACAAAATCAAACTGAAAAGGGGAAAGAAAACAAAACACTGAAACCTGAATCGGCGATGTTGAACCATTCCTTGTAGATCTTCTGATGCTCTTTCAAACAAGTACCGATCGAGATCGACGAAGACGTCTCCATTACTGAGAAGAAGATGCTTATCGAAGAGAGAGAGAAAGAGAGAAAGTTTCAGAAATTTGAAATGGCGAGTGAATTGTTGAGAATGAGCGTAAAGAAAACATAATTCATCATTACGAAGAGAAATTTTATGAGATATTGTTTTCTTTGTATGAAGAAATAAACAAAAATATATATTCGAAGTAAAATTTTAGAAAAAATCTTCATAATGCAAAAACATGTGTTTAGAATTCAACATGATAAGAATAATAAAAATCAACATTGGTAATGCATCTAGAGCTTTTTTAGAAAAAAATGTATACTTATTTCTTAGTCTTCAAATTTTAAAACTAAGAAAATAAAACTAGTAGCTAAAATAATTAACGCGCCAAAATAACTAACTAATAGAAATAAATAAGGCGCCTAAATAACAATAACAAGATAAGAAACGCCCCAAAAACTCAAATTGACTAAATAGCCTAATATATTGACTTTGAATTCATAAATTATCAATTACTTACCTAAAACATAGGTTTTTTTTTAAAACAAACTTTTAGTAACATAATATTAGATTTTTTGTTTCTATATAAATACATAAAATTTTAGAAGAAACATATCATTGGATCAAAAAAAAACAATAGCATAGTCAGGTAAATAAATCTCACTTTTTTAATTTTAATCATTGTTTTATAATTTAATGGCAAAAAATCCAAAATTTATTGAGAGTCATTTTATTATTTTAATTAAATAATTTTGGATCTCAATAAATTTTGGATGTTTTGCCATTAAATTCTAAAATTTTAAAACTTTGATCGGAATATATCAAAATATGGTTTCAATTTTGGATGTTTTGCCATTAAATTCTAAAACTTCAAAACAGCCTACATCAAGCTGTAGAAGATATCCCTAAACCAAAACACAACAAGGTTTAGGGAAATTAGGGATTATATATTCTAACAAAATCAAAATGCCACTTGGAAAAAATTCAAAGTTGGTAAATGCTAACAATGGTATTCTTTTTTTTTTCCCCTAAATATTTGTGAATGGATTTCCTGGTAATAATAATTTTTATTAATTTCATCCATACAGACTTTTTTTTTTAAAAAGTAAACATTTTAAAAAGTAAACAAAATCACAAACAACAGTCAACAATATCATGTTTTTTTGTTTCCCCATATAGTAGCTAAAAACATGATTTTGTTCTGGGATTAGAGATTTTAGTTTCCATCATCAAATCTAATAATATTAAATGCAAAATCTGCAAGCAAAAATATTAGATTTTAGTGTCCATCATCAAATCTAATAAGATTTTAGTATCAAAGTTTTCCAATAAATGAATCATTTCCGGAATGACATATGAAATAATAGTGACGGAACATAATAATTATTACAAAATCGAGGCATCCTAACTTTTCAAGATATTATACAGTTTGTTTTTCAAAGTCTAATCCTTATCCTAACATCCTAAATTGAATGAAATCAAAGCGAGAAATCGCCTTTATCCAACAAAAATTCCCCTTTGTTCCTCACAACAGCTATCTGACGGTTCAGATTTATGTTGATTTATCAATATGTTTGTAGAAATTTCATTATTCCTAGACGTCTGTGACCGAAAACGTTGATTGTTACTACACTGGGACAATCACTACAATGAGAATCTAGAAGCTAATGTTGCTATTCTTAAGAAGAATATAGAGAATGGAAGGAGTATTCCCTCAAACTATCATCATCACATCACCGAGTGATAATGTCACTCTCAACCGAACTATGAAGAGCTTAGGCTAAAAGGTAATAATGCATTCACTCTTCTAAAACTAATTAATTTCATCTCTGATCCAATCTCAGAGAAAGTAGAATACATACAATAATTGGTAGCTGGTTTAAGACCCGAAAAGAAATTGAATTATCTCATGCTCTTGATGCATTAGTAAATCTACAAGGTAGTCTAAGCTCACCAAGTGCGCCTTCTCATAGTTTCTCCCACAACTTCTTTGGCATATGGTCTCTCTTTATCGTTTTCATAATTCTATTTACGTGAATTTTAAAACTGGAAATGATAAACTGGAATCTTAAAAACGGAAATGGATCTCACTTTTTTATTTTAATTATTGTTTTATTATTTAATGGCAAAACATCCAAATTTTATTGAGTTTCATTTTGTTATTTTAATTAAATAATAAAAATCATATTTTCTATAAATATTTTGGACTAGTAATGCATAATGCATACTATTGAAAAAATATGTTTTATTCGGGAAAACAAATTATGAATTGGCATGGTATATAAAAATATATAAAAAATATTGTATTAATAGGCTTAGCCCAATATGCAATTTTAAGTTAGGGTACAATAATAAATTTATAAAAAAAAATTCACATTTCTCTTTTAGCTGAGAAACCCTAATTTACAGCGCCGTCAACTTTACGCTATTTTTTTCATTCTTTTGATGTTTGATCAATATTTTTCCTGTTTAATGTAATAATATCAAAGATCTTGTACTAAAATATATCTATTTCAAACTTGAAACAAAACAAAAACTAAATTTTGACAAATTTGAAAGTTTCACCGGATAAATCCGTGAATATCCATATCGTGGTGGTTGCTTAATCAGAGTTTCATAACCTTTATTTTTTAGATATTTTTAAAATAAAAAGTTGATTAGGAATTGTTTTTGAAATAAATTACAGATTTTGTTTAACATATAATTCTATTTACGTGAATTTTAAAACTAGAAATGATAAAACTAAATAAATTCAGAAATAAGGATTGGCGGCATACCTCATTTTTGAAGAGAAGGATTCTGATCTTGATAAAAGTGATTTTTGATGTATTCGAGTTGATGATTTGATATCGGAAAACTTAGGTATTTATAGACATGACTAAGATTTGTGGTACATTTGAAAATGTGGGAAAAATATATTGTATTGATGGGCTTAGCCCGATATGCAATTTTGTTTTTTAATTTTTCAATTAAGTTAGGGTACAAATATAAATTTTGAAAGAAATTCACATTTCCTCTTATAGATGAAAATTACATAACTGGTAGCTTTTTGTTTTTGGTTTTTGAACATTATTTTTTCACTGTTTAAAGCAATATTATTTTTGTAATAATACACCTATTTTAAACGAAGAATAAAAACTAAATTTGAATAAATTTTAAAAAATTACTGGATAAATCCATAGATATTCATATCGTGATGGTTGCTTCACCCGGTGTTTAAAACTTTGGATAATTAGATATTTTTGAAATATAAAAATTGAATAGAAATTATTTGATAATTATTTATGTTTAACATAAAATTTTGTTTACATAAATTTTAAAACTAGAAATGATCATGAATAAAACCTAAATAAATTCACAAATGAAGGTTGGCGGAATACCTCATTTTCCGAAGAGAAGACAAAACTTTAATCTTTATAAAACCGATTAATTTAATGTATTCCAGTTTCAAATGATTTGATACTAAAGAAAATTATATTTATAAGCATAACTGGAATTTGTAGTACATCTATCAGGATTCAGATATGTGACTTCTAGATATTCGAACTTTGGATTTCCACAAAACAAAATCTGGTTGTATGTGCCAAAAAGGTAAAAATAAAATATTTAGTAAAACTAAAGTTTTTGATAATACTTTCCTCATATAAAATCAACTATACATAATATTGTATTGATGGCTGACAAAAAAAAAAAATTGTATTGATGTCTACCACAAATCCTAGTCATGCCTATAGATACCTAATTTTCTTTAGTATCAAATCATCCAAAACTTGAATACATTTTTCTTACATCACTTAAATACATTAAAAATCAGTTTTATTAAAATCAAAGTTCGAGCAGATATAATTTGCAAAAAAAGAATTACTGACCATGGAAATTTTTTTATTTGTTCACTATGTCTCAATTTTAGCGAATAACATATTTTTAACTGCAAATTATTGATGATAGAGAGCTTTTTGCGCAATAACAACAGTTCTTTGTCAAATTGGGAGACAATGCCAAAACCAGTGGATAATCCTGACTCGATTAGTGATAATAGGATATTGCAGAATGAGCTTAACTATCCGCATACAGAATTGCGTGATAGACACGATGAATGGTTTGGTCAGTTAACTGATGAGCAAATGTCTGTGTATGATGAGATATTAGGTGTCGTTTTTAAAAAAAAAGTGGTGTCTTTTCGTATATGGGTTTGGAGAAACATGCAAAACATTATTTTGGAATATTTTTCAGCTGCTATCCGATCTAGAAGAGATAGATATAGTACAGAATATTGCATCTAGCGGCATAGCTTCATTGTTGTTGCCCGGTGAAAGGACTGCTCATTCCATGTTTGGCATTCCGATTAATCCTCATGAATCCTCAAATTGCAATATACAACCTGGAAGTGACCAAGCTGAGTTAGTTTCTAGAGCATCACTTATTATTTGGGACGAAGCACCTATGATGAGCAAGTATTTTTTTGGATCTCTCGTTCGTACTCTATGCGACATTATAAAGAATTCAGATGATAAACCTTTTGGAGGTAAAGTTGTAGTTTTCGAAGGGGATTTCAGATAGATACTGCATGTTATTCCAAAAGGGAGTAGAGTTAATATAGTTATGGCTTCTCTTAGCTCTTCAAAACTCTGGAATCTTTGCAAAGTTTTGCAGTTAACAAAAAATATGAAACTTTTGTATGAGCAAGATAGTCGCGAAGCTCAAGATAGTCTGACCAAAATATGAGACTTTCTGAATTTATTTAGTTTTATCATTTTCGGTTTTAAAATTCACGTAAATGGAATTATATGTTAAACAAAATTTGTAATTTATCTCAAAAACAATTCTTAATCAACTTTGTTATTTTAATAATATCTAAAAAATTAAGGTTCTGAAACTATGCTTAAACAACCACCGCGATATTGATATTCACGGATTTATTCGGTTAAACTTTCAAATTTGTCAAAATTTAGTTTTTGTTTTGTTCAAGTTTGAAATAGGTATATTAGTACAAGATCTTTGATATTATGGCTTTAAACAAGAAAAATATTGATCAAACATCATAAGAATGAAAAAATAACTTAAAGTTGACGGCGCTGTAAATTAGACTTTTTCAACTAAATGAAGAAATATGATTTTTTTAAATAAATTTACTATTGTACCCTAACTTAAAATTGCATATCCATTAATACATTTTTTTGTTCTATATTTTCATTTACCATGCCAATTCATAATTGTTTTCCCGAATAAAACATATTTTTCAATAGTATGCATTATGCATTACTAGTCCAAAATATTTATAGAAAATCTTATTTTTATTATTTAATTAAAATAACAAAATGAATCTCAATAATATCTAAAAAATTAAGGTTCTGAAACTATGCTTAAACAACCACCGCGATATTGATATTCACGGATTTATTCAGTTAAACTTTCAAATTTGTCAAAATTTAGTTTTTGTTTTGTTCAAGTTTGAAATAGGTATATTAGTACAAGATCTTTGATATTATGGCTTTAAACAAGAAAAATATTGATCAAACATCATAAGAATGAAAAAATAACTTAAAGTTGACGGCGCTGTAAATTAGACTTTTTCAACTAAATGAAGAAATATGATTTTTTTAAATAAATTTACTATTGTACCCTAACTTAAAATTGCATATCCATTAATACATTTTTTTGTTCTATATTTTCATTTACCACGCCAATTCATAATTGTTTTCCCGAATAAAACATATTTTTCAATAGTATGCATTATGCATTACTAGTCCAAAATATTTATAGAAAATCTTATTTTTATTATTTAATTAAAATAACAAAATGAATCTCAATAATATCTAAAAAATTAAGGTTCTGAAACTATGCTTAAACAACCACCGCGATATTGATATTCACGGATTTATTCAGTTAAACTTTCAAATTTGTCAAAATTTAGTTTTTGTTTTGTTCAAGTTTGAAATAGGTATATTAGTACAAGATCTTTGATATTATGGCTTTAAACAAGAAAAATATTGATCAAACATCATAAGAATGAAAAAATAACTTAAAGTTGACGGCGCTGTAAATTAGACTTTTTCAACTAAATGAAGAAATATGATTTTTTTAAATAAATTTACTATTGTACCCTAACTTAAAATTGCATATCCATTAATACATTTTTTTATTCTATATTTTCATTTACCATGCCAATCCATAATTTTTTCCCGAATAAAACATATTTTTCAATAGTATGCATTATGCATTACTAGTCCGAAATATTTATAGAAAATCTGATTTTTATTATTTAATTAAAATAACAAAATATTTATAGAAAATCTAACTTAAAATTGCATATCCATTAATACATTTTTTATTCTATATTTTCATTTACCATGCCAATTCATAATTTTTTTCCCGAATAAAACATATTTTCCAATAGTATGCATTATGCATTACTAGTCCAAAATATTTATATGATTTTTATTATTTAATTAAAATAACAAAATGAATCTCAATAAAATTTGGATGTTTTACCATTAAATAATAAAACAATGATTAAAATAAAAAAGTGAGATTCATTTCCGGTTTTTAAGATTCCGGTTATCATTTCCGGTTTCTAAAATTCACTTAAATGGAATTATATGTTAATCAAAATTTATATTTGATCTCAAAAACAATTCCTAATCAACTTTTTATTTTTAAAATATCTAAAAATATAAGCTTCTGAAACTCTGCTTAAGCAAGCACCGCAATATGGATATTCACGGATTTATCCGGTGAAACTTTCAAATTTTTCAAAATTTAGTTTTTTGTTTTGTTTTGATTTTGAAATACATATATTAGTACAAGTTCTTTGATATTATGGCTTTAAACAGGGAAAATATTGATCAAATATCAAAAGAATGAAAAAATAGCGTAAAGTTGACGACGCTGTAAATTAGGATTTCTCAGTTAAACGAAAAACGTGATGTTTTACAAATTTACTATTGTACCCTAACTTAAAAATTACATATTGGGTTAAGCCCATTAATACAATTATTTTTTCTATATTTTCATCTACCATACCAATTCATAATTTTTTTTCTGAATAAAACATATTTTTTTTATATTATGCATTATGCATTACTAATCCAAAATATTTTTAGAAAATCTGATTTTTATTATTTAATTAAAATAACAAAATGAATCTCAATAACTTTGGATGTTTTGCCATTAAATTATAGAGCAAATTGCTGTTTTTACCCCAAAATTTCGTTTTTATGACAAAAATACACTGTCATTTCATTCAAATGCTGCGCTACACTTTCGGAAGTGGAAAATTACAGTTACCCCCTTATGACCAAACAAAAAACGCGAAACCGCTATTACCATTTTAACCTTCGCGACATGTCAGAGTTCTATAGAAGTCTGACATTTAGACTCTAATAGAAGTCTGATTGATTTCTCTTATCAGACTTCTCTCTAACGTATTCGAGAAGTCTGATACAGATTAAAATAGTAAATTTAAATTTAAAAAAAAAAATTGTTAAAACTTTTTTCTACAATAATTAAATATAGACGATTTTGATGTATAGAAATTAATATTTCATCAAATTGAATCAAATTAAACAAGGTTAGTTAATTATGCCTATACCTCAATAAATATCAGACTTCTCGAAGAAGTCTGATACAGATTTAATTAGTAAATTTAAATTTAAAAATTGTAAAAAATTATTTTGTTAAAAATTTCTTATACATAAATTAAATATAGACGATTTCGAAGTATTAAAATTAAATTTTGTAAAATTGAATCAAATTAAAAACATGTAAGGCAAAGTAGGCTGTAAACCTCAAAACATGCTTTGTAATGGAAACATTTACATATAACTTTAGGGTTAGATTCATAGTTTACCAAATTTACATTTGAAATTTTAAATTTGCACATATGTGTTGTAATGTGCATATATTTCACGAATTTGATGCTTCCTAGACGTTATGTTTTAATATTGTCACTCATAAGTGCTAAATATTAGATTTAGGATTACTCGGACTTATCGGAGAAGTCTGAGAGAAACGGGATTTCTCAGACTTCTCAGAGATTACCAGACTTCTAAAGCAGTCTGATTTTAATCTGATTTTTTAAAAATAAATTGCAAAACTACCCTCTCGTTGACCATATGGGTTTCATCAGACTTCTAAAGCAGTCTGAGTATACAACCCAGATCTAAAAATTGACGATATGCAAAAATTCGTACCTATATCCGTTTAGAGTTTGTTTTCACCATCGTCGAGCGCCCAGAACGTCTAATATCACCGAAATCCTGCAAGTCCAGTCGTGTTTTGCCATTTTTATGCCAAAATTTTCAATTTCGGTACGTTTGAATAGGAAAATCAGTGGGAAAATGGGAGAAATCGGAGAGAGAAGTCGCGAAAAGTGTTTACGAGCTCTATTCTTGAGCTTTAATGGCGGAAAAATGGGTTAGTTACTGCATTAACTCGTCGACGATGGTGGTTGTCGTGGTTTCTCAGACTTCTCAGAGAATCGGGGTTTCTCAGACTTCTCAGAGAAGTCTGAAACGTATTTAATTTGAAAATTTAAATTTAAAAAATATTAAAAATTTAGTTTTTAGAAATTTTTACTACATAAATTACACATACTCATTGTTGTATATAAATTAAAACTACATAAAATTTAATCAAATTGAATCATTGGAGATGAATTTGGATCTAAACACAAGTTTGCGGTTTCTGAAGTCTGAATTATATTTAATATGAAAATTTAAATTAAAAAAATAATTAAAAAAATTTCATACAAATTTTTGATACATAAATTAAACATAATCATTTAAATTAAATATTTTTTTTACATATACTGGTTAGTTTGTGACTAAGTTAAACGAGTTTGATGTTTGTTATAAGTTTTCTATATAATATGATGGTATTTAAGTAGTAATTATCAAGTTTAGGGTTTATCAAACTGTCATTTCAGTCTGATCATGTCCATGATTTATCAGACTTCTTGATGGAAACCTGTGAGTTAACCTGAAATAAGTTACCCTACTTGTGATTTTACCCCATATATAAACTAAAGTTACCAACCCTAATCTGTAAAAGTCATTATCGACTCTCTCTCTCTAAAACAGGAATAACCTATCTCTCTAAACTCTCTCAAACATCCCTCCAGAAACCCTCGTCGCCACCGCCACCACCACCGCCGTCGACAGCTTCTTCAGTCTGGTAATTATCTCTTTTTTTCGTGTCACCTTACCAGTCCCTCCATCTGTCTCTCTTCATCTTTTCATCATAATTCCATTTTCTTGTAGGTCGAATCGCCACCACCGCCCTCGCCGTCGTCAACTTCGTCTTTGCAACTGAGTTAAGCTTCCTAGAAACAAGTTTTTTGCCTTCTACTCTACTTTTTCTGCAAAATTTTTAGATCTATACGAAATAAGACCATTTTTCCATGTTCTTTGCCTATATCTAAACAAACAGATGAGTTTTTAATTAATTCCGTTTTAGATCTACAATATAGAAGTCCATTTTTTATGTCAAACAAAAGTTCTAGGTATGGTATGTATTTTGATGCTTGGTTGTATTCAGTCCAAAAAAAACTTAAAAATTACTATATTAGAAGTCTGAAAGTGAATTAGACTCGATACGAAGTCTGATACTTGACCTGATCTGAATTAGACACGATTAGAAGTATGAAATTATACTTTCATTTAATTAGACTCTGTTAGAAGTCTGAAATTTGAGTTTGTACGAATTAGACTTGAGAAGAAGTCTGAAATTAGACTTTTCCGAGTTTAATTCCCGGCCAAAGTTTTGTTGTCAAATTATATTTCCCGGGTAAAGTTTTGTTGTCAAATTTATAATCCCACTTCAATGATAAAACCGGTAAAATATTTAGAATTTGGCCACATATAGCCACAAAACCAACGTGGCTGAAGTCAATTATATGTCAAAAACCTAATTTCCTTGTTTGTTTATTTTTTGGTTTGTTCCGCAACCTCCAGAGACTTTTCATCTCTTTGTTTTCTCAGCCGAGTTTCTTCTTCATTCACATGAAAGGTTCATCTCTCTCTCTCACTCTCTTTTTCAGTTTCGGTTTCCTTCTTTTCCTTCTTTTACTTCTTTCTCTGAAAACTTGACAACACCGTGAGAGGTGGTTTACTTTTTGCAGGTCGAGCTTCATTGACGGCGTGGAGGTTGCGAAATGGATACGATTCGATGGGTTCGTGCCTCGCGTCGAGGGTGGTTTGTGGTGGTTGCTTTCCGGCGGCCTAAGCCAGACAGAGGAGCTTGCGAGTCAGGCTGAACTCGGGATGCAGGCGGAGGAGCAGATTGATTTTTGTGTTTTGTGCTTCAGATCGGTTTCTAGATCTTCTTTTGGATTTGGATTGGTTTGTCTCTAGGGTTCGTTGGGTGAGGAGGTGGAGGAGGCGTGGAGGTGCGCTTCGTTCTGCGATGGTGGCGAAGGAGGAGGCGAGTCAGGCTGAGGTGGAGAAGGTGGAGTAGGCGGCGGAGCTCGCGAAGGTGAAGGAGGAGACGGGTACTAGAAGCGGCTCCGTGAAGGAGAAGGAGGAGGCGAGTCAGGCTGAGCTTGATCTGACCGGAGGAGCTCGCGAAGAGGTGGAGCTCGTCTCGTCATGGCACTCGGAGGAGCATATCTGGCCGGAGGAGCTCGCGAGGAGGCGAAGCGGCGAGGGAGAAGTAGATCTTCGATCGATTTTTTTTTTTCTCATTTTTTCTCATTTTTTTCAATTTTTGTAATTAATTATTTTAATAAATATTTTTTAATTATTTTTTTGTTTTTTTTTTAATTATTTTTTTACAAGTAGTTGCCAAATAGTCGTTAAATTAGTCAGATAATAGTCGGTAAATAGTAGCTAAATTTTAAGACTGCTGTACTGTTTATGTGATGTAGTCGTCAAGTTGGCGACTATTTTTACGACTGCATACTTTAGCGACTAAGATTTGACGACTATATGGTTTAGTCGCTATTCAGTCGCAATCCGCGTTTTAGCAACTATTTGGCTATGACCGAGGATTTTAACGATGTAAAGCTGTATGTTGACCAACATGGTCAACTAATTGATGGTATGTTTGTTTCTAATGCTCAAAGCGACAAGTATTTGTCCACGTTGCTCGATGACGTCAAGGTAACGAGTGCATAGATAGCTCAATTGAAGGAGCGATTGACGGAGAAGCCATGTGGCCAGATAATGTGTGGCGTCGAGTTGAAAAATCTGACGTTCGCTGGTGCTATTATTATCGTCCTGGTCATGTTTATCTGTTTTGGTTTCTTGTAATATGTGACAATTTATAACCAAAATTTCTATTTTTTCCATGGAACGAGATATTTGATTATGAAGTCGGTTTAATTTATCTGTGTCCTTCTTTACTATGTCAGACTGTTTATGAAGTCTGAATTTATGAAGTTCACAATATGTAGAACGATCGCCCAAAGTGTTAAACCGCCCTCCTTTGAGAGTATCCACCACAAAATGCCAAATTTGGTCACTCACAACCCATTCACCAAAATTAACAGGTAGATGCACCATTGTCTGTAAAAACAATCATGAAAAAACAACATTAGCGATCTTAATGGAAATATCAGACTTCTTCGTGAAGTCTGATTCTATTAGCTACATTGCCATAATTATTAAAAAAAAAATTTAAAAATAAATACCGAACATAAGCATGTAAAACAAACGCAGGAGGAACATATACAACTAACACACATATAAAAAATTTAAAATCAACGAAATTCATCACAAATATACAAAAAAAAAACGGTTTAAAAAAAATTGTCAATCCAGACTGCCACAGAAGTCTGACAAACAGTACGTCGCAGTATGAAAAAGAGGGTATTTTTGCAATTAGAATGTTACAAAGCAGACTGCGGATGCCGTCTAACGAAAAGTTATCAAAGCAGACTTATATCGCAGTCTGACAAAAAGGGTATTTTTGCAATTGACCCAAACTTTGACTTTTTTGTCAAACTGCATTAGATGTCTGAGAAAAAGAAAAAGGTATTTCTGCAATTGACCAAAATTTTGACTTTTTTGTCAGACTTCACGGAGAAGTCTGACGTTTGTCAGACTTCTCCTGCAGTCTGAAAAAATTATGGGGTAGTTTTGCAATTGACCGAAGTTTGACAGAAATTGGTGTATTTTTTGCGTTGACCAAAAGCTTCGATATCAGACTTCTTTAGCAGTCTGATAGATTTCATCATTTTCAGACTGCCATAGAAGTCTGAAAATTTTTCCCTCCTATTCAGACTGCCAAAGAAGTCTGATAAATTTTCCCCCATTTTGGTCAACTTTTGAAAAATTTCGGTCAATTACTACCAGTACCCTGTTTTTTTTTCAGACTTCTGATTCCGTCTGAAAAAACAGTCAACTTCCGGTCAAAGTCACTCATTTTTCCGTCATACTGGTTATGAAGTCTGAATAAAAAGTCAAGTTTTCGGTCAATTGCAAAAATACCATATGACTCGATTAGAGGATTTTTCTTGATTTTTTTGTTTACAAAGGAAATTACCAGACTTCAATTTTAATCTGAGTATTTAAAAGTCAATTGCAAAACTACACTCTCGTTGACCATATGGGTTTCATCAGACTTCATGGGAAGTCTGAAATCGCGAAATAGATCTGAAAATCTGCGAATCATGTGAAAAATCATCTAAATCCGGTTTTGAGCTCGTTTTTACCGTCGTTAAGCACCCAGAACTTCTAGTTACACCGATACTCAACAAACCCAATCATTTTTATGCAAGAATAACCGAAATCGCAAAAGATCCGAAATTTAACGTTTTTAAAACGTGAATTATAGAGTTTTTTGGATGAAATTGGAGAGAAAATAGGAGAATAGAAGGTTGTGAACTCTAATATAGAGGTTTAATGGCTCGAAATTGGTTGTGTGAGGCATTAGGAGCTCAAATTTGGTTGTTAATGGTGGTTGGGTGAATTGGAGAAGATGGCAGTTTCGTAATTAAGTTAGATATAAAAGTTTTTTTGTCTTTTGAAAAAAACGTTAGATTCTAATAGCAGTCTGAGTAATGGCATTTGCGTGAATACCCAGACTCTTAAAGGGCAATTCGTGGGATTCTGAAAAAGAGGAGAGAAAGTTGGTATTTTTAGCTTTGACTTCAAATTGTAGGGTATTTTTGCAAATAGGCCTAAATTATCAAACAATGATTAAAATTAAAAAGTGAGATTTATTTCCGGTTTTAAAATTCACGTAAATCGAATTATATGTTAAACAAAATCTGTATTTGATCTCAAAAACAATTCATAATCAACTTTTTATTTTAAAAATATCTGAAAATTAAAGGTTTTGAATTTCTGCTTAAGCAACCACCGCGATATGGATATTCACAAATTTATCCGGAGAAATTTTCAAATTTGTCAAAATTTAGTTTTTGTTTTATTTGAAGTTTGAAATCGATATATTAGTACAAGATATTTGATATTATGGCTTTAAACAGGGAAAATATTGATCGAACATCAAAAGAATAAAAAAGCGTAAAGTTAACGGCGCTGTAAATTAGGAGTTCTCAACTAAACGAAGAAATGTGAATTTTTTACAAATTTACTATTGTATCATAACTTAAAATTTTCATATTGCGTTAAGCCCATTAATACAATATTTTTTTCTATATTTTCATCTACCATGCCAATTCATAATCCTTTTCCGAATAAAACATATTTTCCAATATTATGCATTACTAGTCCAAAATAGTTATAGAAAATCTGATTTTTATTATTTAATTAAAATAACGAAATGAATCTCAATAAATTTTAGATGTTTTACCATTAAATTATAAAACAATGATTAAAATAAAAAGTGAGATTTATTTACGGTTTTAAAATTCCGGTTTATCATTTCCATTTCTAAAATTCATGTAAATGGAATTATATGTTAATAAAATCTATATTTGATCTCAAAAACAATTCATAATCAATGTTTTTTATTTTAAAAATATCTAAAAATTATAGGTTTTGAAACTATGTTTAAGAAACCACAGATATTCACAAATTTATCCGGTGAAACTTTTAAATTTGTCAAAACTTAGTTTTTGTTTTGTCTCAAGTTTGAAATAGATATATTATTACAAGATGTTTGATATTATGGGTTTAAACAGGGAAAATATTGATCAAACATCAAAAAAATAAAAAATAGTGTAAAGTTAATGGCGCTGTAAATTAGGGTTTCTCAACTAAACGAAAAATATGAATTTTTTACAAATTTACTATTGTATCATAACTTAAAAATTGCATATTTGGTTAAGCCCATTAATACAATATTTGTTCTATATTTTCATCTACCATGCCAATTCATAATTATTTGTTTCCGAATAAAACATATTTTTCAATATTATGCATTATGCATTACTAGTCCAAAATATTTATAGAAAATCTGATTTTTAACATTTAATTAAAATAAAATGACAAAATGAATCTCAATAAATTTTGGATATTTTGCCATTAAATTGTAAAACCAATGATTAAAATAAAAAAGTGAGAACAAGTGGTACAACAATCGATGTACGCATGCCCGACTAAATAGAAAATTGGGCCATGTGTCCTGCCGAAAAAAAAGATTCAAACTTACCCTATATATGATATTCTCACAAACTTGGGCCCTTTTTACAAAGTTTTTGATAAATATTAAATAGGTTATGTGCAATTTTGCAAATGCACTCTGAGCACCACACATGAGCCAGACCTGAGATATATATATATATATATATAATTAAAATATTGCAAATTTGAATATAATTAAATTAGTTAGATGTTTATATCATTAGTTAATTTTCTCTACGCATTCATCTAGTTTTAAAATATTTTTAAAAACGTCTTTCATTTCATTGTAACATCTCTTTTTGTCATTGTAATCTCTGCGTACTGTATCCCCGAAATGAATATGCATATTTCTCATACAAACAACAAATGTCATCAGACATATAAGGACAATAAGGTTATTCTTCGCAATAATCATGTAGTTGTGAAGCCAGAAGTAAGAAAGTATAACTTGGACAATTGTTTTATGAGAAATTATTCATATTAGCACAAATTCATCCGTTTATGACTAGACTAACACCCAACAAAAAAAACTTACTAGAATAACATATATATTTTGTCAAAAGACATAATACCCAATATTTTTCCTAATAATAACATATATGCCATTATTATTAATTTTAAACTAAATTAATCAATTTTGAATTTAGAATTTTTGAATTATGTAAATCTGATTAATAAATTACAATTAAATAATAAAAATAAACCAATAAAAGCATAAACTGTAAAAAGAAAACCTTAATACTCATTGGTTAAAACAAAACATCGAGTGAAATCGTCGGGTAAACATAAACCCACCGCCACCGGCATCTCTCGATTTCTTTTGACGCCGGAAATCGCATCACCGTCGGATGCTCTCTTCTGAGAAATCTTGCTCTCGCCGACAATTCGCCTAGGAGGAAGAGAAAGTACCAACGGCGGTGACAATGACGGCGCCGGCTAGGGAGACGACGACAAACTTAAAGGATTTTATAACACTTTTCATATAATAAATAGAAAAATCAAACTACACTGCTGTCCCAAAAGAAAAAAGAAAAAAGAAAAAAAACTTGAAATTACATAAAATTGGTGACGTAAAAATTGATTAATAATTAAGTCAAAGTCTAATCATGCTTTAGTCCAATAAATGCTTTAGCCCTGAAATTATTATAATCTTTTGACAACACTCTCAAAAGATAAAGATGAGATGAGATAAAAGGGATGTTTTACAAATTATGATGAGAGGCGGATTAACTTGTACTACCCATCTCGGGTTGCCTTTTGATTCTGATTAGCCTAAACTTATACACTATGAAACCATACTTGCCCGTATCAAGCCAGCAATCTGTAATCTTATATAAACCATCGTATAAGTAAACCTTTGCGCTGATACTGTTCTGATACCGAACTCCTCTAATCACTCGTACATCGATCCCGTGATGGAAGCTTCTCTCCATTGCTAGATTCCCACCTTCTAGCTACCGGTCTCGACACTGCTTGCGTCTGTGAACTTTAAGCTGAACACCGTGACCTGAATAAACCAGAACATCTTCTATGTTTTCATCATCCTGGTAACAATCTGAGACGACAATGTTGGTGCCTATCGGCTCATAAATGGGGCTTTGTTCAGCCGTTATATAGTCAATTCCGGCTTGTTGCTGGCCGTGGAAGCCCACCACGCACAATTCCTAACGATAATAAAACGCGTCGCCGATCTCAATTCCAGGAATTGAACCCATGATGTGTTGTTCCTGGTTCAGCCACAACCCACGTTCTCTTATCTTAGCCCAAGCCGTGGTATCACCCCTGTGACCTTTCATCATCTCATCAATCCTGAGAGATTCGAACATCCTTCGGGTTCGTTTAACGATTTACCGGTGGTGTATATGTTGTTCATGCCCTAGCTTAGGCCACCTCTCTGTGGAGGACCAGGCCAGGTGATTTAGGTGTTTTACCACGTAGTCAATTAATAACTAAAGTGTACACTACTGCAATCATAATAGTATGTCAATGTAGTACTTTATGATCGAATCCACAGAGACCAAGGTTACACTACAATTCTCACAAGATGAAATTAAGCTAAGACGATAATAAGGTTTAATTTGCAAAGTAATGAAAATAACTAAAAGCGGTGTAAATTCAATAAGAGAAAAACGTTAGGTCGAGGGTTTCTTCGCAGAAATCCAGAGATCATGAATCAAACAACTATTGAGGGAACGATTAAACACAAGTTTCAAACTCAAACACAAATATCTAACCAATCCACTTCCGTGGCATTGATTACTAAATCTAGCAACCTAAAATCCTAACTTCCGTTGAACCTAGAGTTCTAGACCAGCATTAACAAATAGGTTCAATATGTTCACGAATCGCCTTAACATCAATTTCCGTTGGCTAAGGACAATTTGGTCGCTTATGTTCTTTCTAGCAACCTACGACACTTCCGTGGTATAGATTAAACCCTAGATCATAGACTAAGTGATCAATTCAGCCCAAGCAATAAACACAACAATAAGCAAAAACCTCAAAAGATAAACCCCTATGTGTCTAATTCAATGATTCATGGAACCCGTTGAAACCCTGAACCTAACTATGAAACTACTCTGACATGGAATCAGAGAAATCACAAAGAGATGTAAAGGAAGACATAATTAAATTGATAAAAGTAATAAGAGGGTTTAGAAATCTTCTCCAAGTTTGTCAGAAGTGGTTCAGAGATCTTCTCCCAAGCATACAATTGAAAGAGATGAAAGATGTCTAAGAAAAATAAAGTTTAGCCTCAAAAGTGGCTTAAAAATAAGTATATATAGGTATTGGGTCGAATTAGGTTAAGTTATGATGATTCTGAGGCAAAATAGGAAGTTTAGAAACTGCAGAAATTGCCTTTTTTGTCTGGGAAGTGCATCGATCGATGCAAGTGTTCATCGGTCGATTTTGAAGTTTCTGGACATGTGCATCGATCGATGCAAGGCTGCATCGATCGATTCTAACCTCCCTGTTCCGCGCATGCTTATTTTTCGAGGCAGATTGACCTATCTTTAGTAAATCAAGTATAATTCTTGATCGCACCGTTGGATTTCCTTCAAACCACTTGAAACTGAAAGCCAATTCACCGATCTATCTTGTGTCAAAATTTCAGCTCGGTCCATTGGTGGGAAGACCTTCAAAGACTGCCAAACTTCTGACGTCTATGCATGATTCTACACCTCCATATGCTCATTTTCATCCAAAACGGTTCTTTTTCTCCCAATGTCTCCTAAAAACACACATTGACTCGATAAAATACTTAAAAGAAACACAAAAATATGTGTTAGAAAACGGTAAAAACCAAGTATATCAATTCCTCCAGACTTAGCATTTTGCTTGTCCTCAAGCAAACAGAAAACTAAGCAAGAAGAAAAAGTCTGAAAAAGCACAGAGACTCACATTTCCTTTAGAATTTTGTAATGGCCATTACCTTAGTAATCAACGTATTGCCAAACTAGCTCCAAATCGAACCACCATGTACTTCTCTGCAAGCTTTCGCAACCCTCCCAGATTCAACTCATTATTTCACAGAATAATCCAAAGCTATCATTGCTGGGTCAATGGCTGATGGAACGCGAGTATTGATGGTTTTTTGCCACCGAATCCCCGGTTCATTTTAGTGCCACCCTTTTATTCTAAAGTGTAGGCGAATAGTGATATCTCTGAAAATTTTCCTAACCTCGCTTCCAACCTTAGTGTGATCATTTCTTTCGAAATAAAATAATGGGATCGATGGAAATTTTCCTAGCCTTTTACTCGAAAGAAAATCATTTCATCTTTTCATATTTTTATTTTAAATAAGGGAGAGGAGTATCATACTTTCACACAGGTCATCTTGTCAGATACGAATGAGGAGTCAAGCTCTGAGGACAACAATCACGATGATGAGGTAAAAGGAAGAGCTCATAAATTAGCTCAAGCTTTTTGAATTTTTCTGGAAACATGGATGCCTCTGATTAACTGGTCAGCCTTTAGATTTTTTATTAGTCTGGTCTGAAACTAGCTCTGCAACAATGGTCACTTAGATGCAAATCACATAAAAATTCAAAGGTTGTGATCATAATCTCCAACAAGTTTTGACTCAATAAAACAAAATGACTCAAAGAAAACATCAAAATGACACAAAAGAAAAAATAAAAGAAAGAAAATAGCGTTAGTAAACGACAAAGACCCTCCCCTAGACTTACTTCACACCGTCTCGGTGTGAAAATAAACTAAGAAGAAGGTAAAACAGACTCAAAGAAATAAAATCAAGAAAAAGTCAAAGTTGACTTACCTGGGTCGGTATCGGTCGATGCAAGATATGCATTGATCGATTTTTGTTTCTCTGGATGCCCTACATCGATCGATGCGTACACTACATCGATTGATTTCCGATTTTCTGGACCCTTGGCATCGATCAATGCGTACACTGCATCGATCGATTTCCGATTCTCTGGACCCTTGGCATCAATCGATACCCATGTGGTATTGATCGATTCTGTTCCGTTCGAGTTTTTTATTTATTTATTTATTTTATTTACCTGAGACACTTAGACTCAAAACTAAAAATTAGAAAATATTAGTGAAAGCCAAAATAAAATAAAAAAAAATTTACCGGTGGGTTGCCTCCCACCAAGCGCTTGTTTATAGTCGTTAGCTTGACTTCGGTCTCAGATGTTAATCATGAGAATCAAAAAGTTGAGCCAATGCACCTTTGGTCCTTCTCCTGTTAGGGCAAGAAACAAAATGTGCAACATGGCATGCAACTATCCATGGCAAAGAAACAAAACTTACATCAAGGAAGTTTACTATGAATGTAGCATATATCTTGGAATTTTCCTTGATGGTGAGATTATCATGAGGATCAAATGCACTTGATGGAAAAATAAAGTCAACTTCATGTTTAAACGAGTTTATCACAAAATAGTCAACTTCATCTCCATCAATCATGTAAAACACAGTATCCTCCTTCCTAGATTCCATCTCAACCTTAGGGTCATCTATCTCATTCAAGATCTTATCTTCATCAAACACATCCCCTAGGTAAGATTTTTCAAGAAGAGATCTAGATTCCTGAGGCATTGAAAGCTTAAATTCGAGATCATGAACATTCAAAGCACATAGATAATTAATATTAAAACATACTTCATGGTAATCTCTAGCAAGCTTTTCTACTCTTAAGGAATCTAGTCTTTGAGACTCACATATTAAATCATAGCATTCATCAATGATCACATGAGTATGAAAACTAGAAGCTACATCTTTAATGCAAGGCAAATGACTATCCTCATAATCATAGATTTCAAAGGTTGAGTCAAAAATACCTTCTAGTTGGCATGGTGGAACCCAATATTTTACCTCTTTAAGCGCATGAGCTACTATTATCTCGGGCATTGTGAGCTCCCTTCCCTTAGGTGCTGCCCGATGTGACATGAGGTTCAAACGAATCAGAGCGGCTATGTCACTCCTTTTCATCGTTGGGTTATCTTCATGATTCTTATCCAACTCCACTTTTTGTTCTGGTGTGAGTACACTTTCATCAAATGGCGGCTCCACGGATGGCTCATCTTGAATGTATTCATCAAATGTGGCATCCTTTTCTTGTGGCCAATCATTGTAGTCCATGGCCATCAACTATAAGAAATAAAAAGGAAGAAAATCAAAAGTTAGTAAATCTTAGATTAAATTTCAAATTAAGAATTGAAGGTTACGCTATTGGTTCCCGGCAACGGCGCCAAATTGATTTAGGTGTTTTACCATGTAGTCAATTAATAACTAAAGTGTACACTACTACAATCATAACAGTATGTCAATGTATTACTTTGAATCGAATCCATAGAGACTAAGGTTACACTATGATTCTCACAAGATGAAATTAAGTTAAGACTATAATAATGTTTGATTTGCAAAGTAATGAAAATAACTAAAAGCGGTGTAAATTCAATAAGAGAAAAACGTTAGGTCGAGGGTTTTTTCGCAGAAATCCAGAGATCATGAATCAAACAACTATTCAGGGAACGATTAAACATAAGTTTCAAACTCAAACATAAATATCTAACCAATCCACTTCCATGGAATTGATTACTAAATCTAGCAATCTAAAATCCTAACTTCCGTTGAACATAGAGTTCTAGACCAACATTAACAAATATGTTCAATATGTTCACGAATCGCCTTAACATCAACTTCCGTTGGCTAAGGACAATTCTCTCGCTTATGTTCTTTCTAGCAACCTACGACACTTCCTTGTTATAGATTAAACCCTAGATCAGAGACTAAGTGATCAATTCAGCCCAAGCAATAAACACAACAATAAGCGAAAACCTTAAAAGATAAATCCTTATATGTGTCTAATTCAATGATTCATGGATCCCGTTGAAACCCTAAACCTAACTATGAAACTACTCTGACATGGAATCAGAGAAATCACAAAGAGATGAAAAGGAAGACATAATTAAATTGATAAAAGTAATAAGAGGGTTCAGAAATCTTCTCCAAGTTTGTCAGAAGTGGTTCAGAGATCTTCTCACAAGCATACATTTGAAAGAGATCAAAGATGTCTAAGAAAAATAAAGCTTAGCCTCAAAAGTGGCTTAAAAATAAGTATATATAGGTCTTGGGTCGAATTAGGTTAAGTTAGGATGATTCTGGGGCAAAATAGAAAGTTTAGAAACTACAGAAACTGCCTTTTTCATCTGGGAAGTGCATCGGTCGATACAAGTGTGCATCGGTCGATGTAAGTGTACATCGGTCAATTTTGAAGTTTGTGGACATGTTCATCGATCGATGCAAGGCTGCATCGATCGATTCTAACCTTCATGTTACGCACATGCTTATTCTGCGAGGCAGGTTGACCTGTCTTCAGTAAATCAGGTATAGCGCTTGATCGTACCGTTGGATTTCCTTCAAACCACTTGACGACTGAATTATCTTTCATTTTCAAGTGGTTTGAAGGAAATCCAACGGTACGATCAAGCGTTATACGAATCTACTGAATTATCTTTCATTTTTACAGTTTATGCTTTTATTGGTTTATGTTTATTATTTAATTGTACTTTAATAATCAGATTTACATAATTCAAAAATTCTAAATTCAAAATTGAATAATTTAGTTTAAAATTAATAATAATGGCATATATGTTATTATTAGGAAAAACATTGGGTATTATGTCTTTTGCAAAAATATATATGTTATTCTAGTAAGTTTTTTTTTGTTGGGTGTTAGTCTAGTCATAAACGGATGAATTTGTGCTATCTGAATAATTTCTCATAAAACAATTGTCCAAGTTATACTTTCTCACTTATGGCTTCACAACTACATGATTATTGCAAAGAATAACCTTATTGTCCTTATATGTCTGATGACATTTGTTGTTTGTATGAGAAATAGGCATATTTATTTCGGGGATACAGTACGCAGAGATTACAATGACAAAAAGAGATGTTACAATGAAATGAAAGACGTTTTTAAAAATATTTTAAAACTAGATGAATGCGTAGAGACAAATTAAGTAATGATATAAACATTTAACTAATTTAATTATATTCAAATTTACGATATTTTAATTATTATATATATATATACGTTTCATAGATCTTAGGTATGGCTCATGTGTGGTGCTCAGAGTGCCTTTACAAAATTGCACATAACCTATTTAATATTTATCAAAAAATTTGCAAAAAGGGCCCAAGTTTGTGAGAATATCATATATAGGGTAAGTTTGAATCTTCTTTTTCGGCTGGACACATGGCCCAATTTTCTATTTAGTCGGGCATGCCTAATGTACATCGATTGATGTACCACTTGTTCTCACTTTTTTATTTTAATCATTGGTTTTACAATTTAATGGCAAAATATCCAAAATTTATTGAGATTCATTTTGTTATTTTATTTTAATTAAATGTTAAAAATCAGATTTTCTATAAATATTTTGGACTAGTAATGCATAATGCATAATATTGAAAAATATGTTTTATTCGGAAAAACAAATTATGAATTGGCATGGTAGATGAAAATATGGACAATTGGGTGAATAACCAAATTTCAATAAAATGTTAAGAATATAGCTATGGATAAACCGAAATTAAGCAAGTAATATTTCGCTTGCTTTTTTGACCATTATGCCCTTAGTCACGGAAAAGATAGACTGAGTATACCATTTATTATGACAACACATATGTTTACCCCAATGATTTTGTTTTTTGTATAATTCGCATACTAGTAACTTGTTCAATTTTGTATTAGTACCAAAAAAACACTGATTTTATTTCACGTCTAACATGATTTAAATTTTGAAAAACAAACCCGAACTTTTTTATACGGCAATAATTACACCTATAACGTAGGAAGTCTATTTTTTATCAATAACATAGCATGTCTATTTTTAAAAATCAAAGACTTAACAAATCTACCAACTAAAAAATACAGACCTTTCATACAGATTGGAAAAAAATAGTATAGAAGTCATTGTGCACTTTGCTCATCCATATATTAAATCATCATTTACAACATGTCAAAACATTCGTCTCCAACTGAGAAACATAGAACTTCCATACAATGTTTTTTGCAGACCTTCCATACCAAAGGGAAGGAAGCTCTCTCATCATCTTCGTTGGTGTGCGATGGAATCGATGGAGAAAATTTTGAGTATAGACAATTTATGTGTTCTATGTAGACTACCGTTTTTTTACTACATTACATATCAATGTTAGAATAATTTTTACACTGAAAATTAGAGATCTTTATAATTTTATCCGCCATTGCAAATATAACTAAGGATCCAAAGTTTTTGTGTATCTAGTAGCAAAGCAATCAAAGCCGAGTTCGGTTGTCCTTGCGATTGAGCAGCTTTTGATTTCTTGGCTAGAGCGATGTTCGGGAAGAATCCACTTGATACGAAGCTTGGATCTGATGCACCGAAGCTAATCACTAAATGAGTTTCCTTATAAAAAAAATAGACGTTCTATACACACATAGGAATTAGCAAATAGAAAATACCAAAAGTGTAAGCAATGAAGTTGCAAATAACAAAATAGTCTCAATAACAAAGAAAAGGAAGCTCAAACAAACTGAAAAATTATAAAAAAATAGACGTTCTATATACACATAGAAATTAGTCTATAATATTGAATACACTAAAATGATTAACACTCTTAATTAACACATAGAAATGAGTCTCCGACGATGTTCTATACAAATAGACGTTCTATACAAAATACTCTCCACACGAAAGGAAAGGAAGATCAAACAAATTGCAAAATTACAAAATAGACGTTCTATACACACAAAAATTACAAAACAGACGTTCTATACATAAAAAATAATCATATACAAATAGATATTCTATGTTTTACTCGCAACCTCTACAAAACATAGAATTTGCAAGTTTCAGGTTATGAATTTATATTTTTTTCAAGTTCCAACAATGAATTAACGAGGAGAAGGGAATCATTTAGCCACCATGAATGAATAACCTCTTGGATTAGTGTTTCTCAAGCATTCTCGATCGTGACGAGTTGGGAAATCCGCCTTGCTTCTCGTCAAAGAAGCTATGGCTATTCACCGGACATGGGTTTCTGATGAGCATCGCTTTCATAGATCCAGATAACCTCGAAAGTGCATCTTAGAGACGAATTGGGTCGAACAACGCCCAGCAAAATCAGGGAAAATATATGATTTCTAGGTCTGCAGAGGAGATAAAGTAGGGAAACGAGCAGGAGCCTGCGATAACTGACCGGTAGCAGTAGTCGCAACGGCAGCTGCGGCATCGGAGGAGGAAGACGGCGAAGCTGCACTGCTTCTGCCTTTGGTTTCGCCGCCGAGTGGAGATGGAGAGACACACTATGGAGCCCATGGACGGTGGTATCTGAGTGGATGGAGGCTTGGGTGATGGTTCTTAAGCTGATTTTGAGGGCAAGGATTGTTCTGATATTGGTGGCGGTGATCGAGCAGTGTTGACGCCATTGGAGAGAAAAAAAAGAAAGGAAAACAACGATTAAAAGAAAAGAGGAAATAGAAAAAAGTTAAAAATGGGATTAATACATATAATATAATGAATACTAACCTATCATTTTTTTTGGGTTAGTTTGTGAATTATAGATTTTTTGTTGGTTATTGAATGCAATTTCCCATGAAAATATAGAACAAATATTATATTAATGGGCTTAACCAAATATGCAATTTTTAAGTTATGATACAATAGTAAATTTGTAAGAAAATCACATTTTTCGTTTAGTTGAGAAACTCTAATTTACAGCGCCGTTAACTTTACACTATTTTCATTCTTTTGATGTTTGATCAATATTTTCCCTGTTTAAATCCATAATATCAAATATCTTGTACTAATATATCTATTTCAAACTTGAGACAAAACAAAAACTAAATTTTGACAAATTTAAAAGTTTCACCGGATAAATTCGTGAATATCTATATCGCGGTGGTTTCTTAAGGAGAGTTTCAAAACCTTTAATTTTTAGACATTTTAAAATAAAAAATTGATTAGGAATTGTTTTTGAGATCAAATACTGATTTTGTTTAACATATAATTCTATTTACGTGAATTTCAGAAATGGAAATGATGAACCGGAATTTTAAAACCGGAAATAAATCTCACTTTTTATTTTAATCATTGTTTTATAATTTAATGGCAAAACATCCAAAATTTATTGAGATTCATTTCGTTATTTTAATTAAATAATAAAAATCAGATTTTCTATAAATATTTTGGACTAATAATGCATAATATTGAAAAAGATGTTTTATTCGGAAAAGAATTATGAATTGGCATGGTAGATGAAAATATAGAAAAAAAATATTGTATTAATGGGCTTAACCCAATATGAAATTTTTAAGTTATGATACAATAGTAAATTTGTAAAAAATTCACATTTCTTCGTTTAGTTGAGAAATCCTAATTTACAGCACCGTTAACTTTACGTTTTTTTCATTCTTTTGATGTTCGATCAATATTTTCCCTGTTTAAATCCATAATATCAAAGATCTTGTACTAATATATCTATTTCAAACTTCAAATAAAACAAAAAATAAATTTTGACAAATTTGAAAGTTTCACCGGATAAATTTGTGAATATCCATATCGCGGTGGTTGCTTAAGCAGAATTTCAAAACCTTTAATTTTTAGATATTTTTAAAATAAAAAGTTGATTATGAATTATTTTTCAGATCAAATAAAGATTTTGTTTAACATATAATTCCATTTACGTGAAATTTAAAACCGAAAATAAATCTCACTTTTTTATTTTAATCATTGTTTTTATAATTTAATGGCAAAATATCCAAAGTTATTGAGATTCATTTGGTTATTTTAATTAAATAATTAAAATCAGATTTTCTATAAATATTTTAGACTAGTAATGCATAATGCATAATATTAAAAAATATGTTTTATTCGGAAAAATAATTATGAATTGGCATGGTAATGAAAATATAGAAAAAAATAATTCTATTAATGGGTTAACCCAATATGTAATTTTTAACTTAGGGTACAATATTAAATTTGTAAAAAATCACATTTTTTCGTTTAACTGATAAATCCTAATTTACAGCGCTGTCAACTTCACGCTATTTTTTCATTCTTTTGATGTTTGATCAATATTTTCCCTGTTTAAAGCCATAATATCAAAGAACTTGTACTAATATATCTATTTCAAATCTTCTTAAGTGTGAAAACCCCAGGTTCCTTGCCAAGCCAAATCTCTTCTGGATTATTTCCATCATTTGCTGATGACGGTGTTCTGTTTACGAGATACACAGAAGTAGCAACAGCTTCTGCCCAAAATCTTTCTTCTAAACCAGATTCATTTAGAAAACACCTCACTTTCTCCATTATAGTTATGTTCCCGTGCTCTACAACTCCATTTGTTGTGTAGTGTAGGCACAAGTCCTATGCCTTTCTATACCATTCTTCTTGTATAAACCATCAAACTCAGAATTACAGAATTCCAATCCGTTGTCAGTCCTCAAACATTTCACCATCTTGCTGACTTGATTCTCCACCAGCATCTTCCATTCACAAAACTTACTGAAAGCTTCATCTTTAGTTGCCAAGAAGTATACCCATACCTTCCTTGAATGATCATCAATTATTGAGAGAAAGTACTGCTTCTTGGACAGAGAGAGATGCACATTTGGAGAGCCCCACAAATCTACGTGAACATACTTAAGAACCTCTTCAGTAGTGTGCTTACCAATGTTGAAACTTAACCTCTTATTCTTTCCCATAACACAGCTCTCGCAGAATTCCATGTCACTGATCCTTTTCTTCTCCAGAAATCCTTTCTCAACCAGAATCTTCAGATTCTTCATACTGATGTGCCCTAATCTGCTATGCCATAAAGCAGTGTCGTCTTTTGACACAGCAAAATAGGACTCAGCAACAACAGTTTCACCATCTAGTAGATAGAGACTCCCATTCAGTGTTCCCTGAAGTGCCAGCTTCCCATCCTTGAAGAATCTGGTCTTGCCGTCTCCACCTCCATGTTTGAAACCCTGCAAATTAAGAGTACTAACATAGATTAAGTTTCTTTTGAGATTAGGAACATACCTGACATTGACTAGCTGCTTGACAGCTCCTTCTTTGGCATTGATCCGAATCGTTCATATTCCATGTACTGTGACAGCACTGTCATATGCCAATAGAACTTGTCCACCAGTAATATCTTTGAAAGTTTCAAACCACTCCTTTCTTGAAGTCATATGGTAAGAGCATCATGAGTCAATCACCCAACGATCTTTTGGATTTTGATCTGAAATACTCAAGGCGTCGATTTCTTGTAGCTTGTCTACCATCACTGCTGCTTCACCATGATCTTCACTCTCCAATTTCTTCTTTCGAGCAAAACAGTCTTTCTTGACATGACTTTCCTTCTTGCAGTACCAGCATGTCACTCTAGAACCCGACTTAGACTTGGATATGTTATTGTTGTTCTTGTTGAACTTGTTGTATTGATCTTTCTTCTCAGGTCTTCCTCGTGCAACGTAAGCTTCACCGCTTTTCACAAACCCAACAGCTTCCTTTAGGTCAGTTTCTTTAGATCTTGCAGCTTCTACTACTTCATCCAGTGACAACGTCTCTCGGCCACGACCATATTTGAGAGTTTCTTTGAGATGACTATACTGAGGTAGTAGAGAGTTTAACAGCAAGATGGCCTGAACTTCATCTGACACAGAAACATTAACACTACTTAGTGCATACACAATCTTTAAGAAATCATCTATGTTTTCATCTATACTCCTAGATTCAACCATCTTAAACGTATAGAATTTATGTTGTAGATGAATACGATTAGGTAAAGATTTGGATTGATACAACCTTTCTAATGTCGACCAGGTACATCTAGCGTCCTGAGAACTTGATCTCCGACATTGAAAAATATAAGGTTCATCGCCTTATCACATCTCTCCATCCTCGCCACCTCGTTTTCCAGCCGTTTCTTCTTATCGGCTTCCGATTCGTCTGCTCCGATCGTTACCATTGGTGCTACTGTTAGCACATCCTTCAATCCCATGACGCTCAGATGAGCCATCATCCTCTTCTTCCACATGGAGAAATCTCCAGTTCCGTCTAAGCGATCAACCTCAACCTTCGTGGTCGTCATCCTCTCTGATTCAACAACTCATGCTCTGATACCACTTATTGTGAAATCAAGCTCGAGTCTAATCGCGGAAACTAACTCTCACAACTCTCAATTTCACTCAGGATCGTTTGATTTTAGAGAATCAAGAGAAAGAAAGATAAAGCAAGAAGAAGAACACATCTTGTTTACCCAGTTCAGGTCTCAATGTGAGAACCCTACGTATGGGGCTTGGTGGTGCCAAGCAATCCACTAGAAACAAGAGTTTACACATAAGATTACACAGAGATCGATCAATCACCTGAATCGCTCTCTCTCTCCCCCAAAACTCTTATCTCGACACGATGAACAAACAATTACCCTAATCCCCTTTACTTACATGAGCTAAGTAAACCGGTACATCCATAATTAAACCAATAACCAATTAACCACCAATTTAATTTTGTACCAGCTGATCATAACCAGAACCGGTTTAGATGCAGCATAAAACCGTGTTGATTGTCACCTGATTCTTAACACAGAGCTTTGGAGAGTGTTGTGTTGTGTACTTGTGTGAAGAAATATAATTTTTTGACAAAGTTTTAGTTTAGAGAGTTAAACTTGGAGAACATATTGATGAATAACCAGAGTTTGGTTTGTCTGAGTTTTTTTTTTAGTTCAGAATGTATAAAATCGAATAACAAAATTAAAAAATGTGAATTCGGTGGTTATATATACATATATATATTTTTTTTTTACATCAGTCATTTTAGATTATTGAATGTAGATTTTGAATCAAAGTTTTCTTATAAGAAAAAAATAAATAGAAAATCAGATATACTGTTTTCACAGATGGAAAATGATATTTAAACATAGTTTGGTTTAGTTTAATTTTCATTTGGCGAATTTTAATCATAATATGTATAAAATATTTTGATTATTTTTGATCTATTTTAGTTTTAATTAAAAAAAAACAAATTACAGCAAATGTAAACTCATTTTAATTTCAACCACATTAGGTGGTAGCCACTGGCTTACCATCACCAAACGGTCAAAAGAGTCGTGGAACAGAAACTTGGTTGGGCGATCCCAAACCGGAGAACAACTTTGGTTTGCCTTTCGGACCAGTTGCACATATTTTGTGGTGTATCAAATTACTAAACTTCGTTTCTTGAAAGCTCAAGTTTTCAATCAGTATATAAAACTATGCAAGCAACTTTAGATTGTTTATAAATGCAAAATAATTTCACTTCAATCTAATAAAGATTACATGTTCTTCATTTCTTTTAAAAGCCGTTAACTTTTGAAACAATGAAGTGAGACTCTATTATTATTTCTATGTCGTGCCCAATGTAAAAGAAAATTTAAGTGGTACAGAGTATCCTGATTGATAAGAATGTGCTAAGTAAATGATACAGAGAGAATTGAAGAATAAGTTTATTGACGACGATTACAAAAAAAGAAGAAAAAGAAGGTATTTGACTAATGAAATGGCTTACGTCGATGAGCTTGAAGTTTTGTAGTTGAGGAGAACCATCGAGCATCAGCGAAAGTAGATTCCACCACTCTCTTTTATATGTACTCAGCTCCAAAGATAGAAGCTGATAGAAGATAATACCAGTAGGATACTTAATATGTGCATGTGGTAAACAAAACAGTGTTAGCCTATTTGCAGAGAAAAAGCACCACGAGAATCTCAAAATCTTAAATTTACGGTACCTCTAAGGGTGATATGCATAAGGAAAGACGTTTGGCTGAAGTTAGAGATAACAGAAGGTTCTCATTGGTTATGTAAGAAGCGCCAACGATTTTGGCCTACACCAGCTCTGGCGCATTCTCAATCAGACAACACTCAAAACCATTGAACCAATCAATGTTCAAGTATTTCAGAGAAGGAGCATTTATCATATAGCCTCCATCACCTTTTCCTCGACGATTATCTTCTATGGAACCATCGCAGTCAATGCAGCGTGCAGGACGTAACTTAATACAAGGTAAATTACTTTGATTAGTCTCTCAAAACACTTTGTCTGTTGATTGATTCTGATCTTACTTTGTTGTGAATATGAAAGGCCTCAAGGATTTGCCTGTCATCCATGGCTATACTAGCCTGCAAGCTCTTAGCAAAGACATACCATCTCTAAAAGATATGATTACTGTGGTTCGTGTTGATCCCACGGATCACTAAGTGTGTTTAAAGAATGATTAGGAGACGGGAGGTAAGATTTTCGTTAATAGAGCAATTTAACCACGATTAAGACAGGTCGGGAGAAATATGAGCAGGCCGGGGGCCGTGTTTCGTGTTATTGATGAAAGAAAAGTAAACGCTTTTGAATTACGAACTGGTTCCGAAGGACGTCCAGTTCGGCGTTCTAAAGCGTTATCTCGTTACAAAGACAGAGAGGTCGGGTAGCTTATGGTAGGTGAGAGAGTCCAAATCAGAGTCCTTTCTACAAGATTCTTCCGCGGCCGGGGGTCCCAGCCCGGATATCTCTAAGCGAGTGCGTGCGAGGGGTATATATATAGCAAAGGCCGCATAGGCGGTTCTCCGTGATTCGGGGATGACGTGATGTTGACGAGACGGGTCATGAACAGTATCGGTGAACAGTGCAAGGTGAACAGTGCCCGTGAACAATGCAGGGTATGTCGTGAACAGTGCCCGTGAACAGCGCCGGTGAACAGTACCCGTGAACAGTGCAAGGCATGTCGTGAACAGTGCCCGTGAACAGCGCCTGTGAACAGTGCAAGGCATGCCGTGACCAGTGCATCTTCGTGCGGCGTTAGCGTTAGTTCGGGGTGCGAGCTCGGGATGGAAGCTCGGGGTGCGGGCTCGGGATGGAAGCTCGGGGCGCGAGTTCGGGATGGAAGCTCGGGGCGCGAGCTCGGGATGGAAGCTCGGGGTGCAAGCTCGGGATGGTAGCTCGGGGCGCGAGTTCGGGATGGAAGCTCGGGGCGCGAGCTCGGGATGGAAGCTCGGGGTGCAAGCTCGGTGCCTTATTTGCTGAGATGAGCCTAGCTAATTGGGGGTGCTAAACCCACCTCCAACAATAAGCCCCCCCCAGTTCGGTGTCATGAGGTGTAGCGAATGCATCGAAGTTGATTCTTGTTAGCTCGGCGCATCTCAGGTCGGTCTCCAAGATCTTGGGATTGACTGCTGGGTCTCATTAGGCGGGAGCAATAGACGGACGTGTGTGAATTGCTAGACCGCGAAGTTAGCGAGCTGCGTGGTCGGTGGGCCGCGGGTTGTGCAGTCAGAGGACTGATCGTGAGCTCGGCGAGTAGGAGGTCGGCGAGCTGTGGTCGTTAGTTAGGCGGAGCTGTTGAGGTCGGCGAACTGCGACTGCGCGATGAGCGAGCTGCGACCGAGCTACCTAACTGTTAGACCGAGCTGCGACTCCGAACTGCCTCACTGTCAGATCGACGAGCTACGATCTGCAAAAAAAATGGCTAAAGATACGAGATTGCGCTTGAGGCTGAGCTCGGCGTTTGTTAGTTAGGCGCGAGGCCGGTGAGCTATGATTCCGAGTCGTTTAATTTCTAAAATCGGTTAGTTGTTTAGCGTACTACGAGGTCAGCGAGTCGCACGGTCGGAGAACTGCGATCATGAGCTTGGCGAGTAGGAGGTCGGCGAGCTGTTGAGGTCGTTAGTTAGGCGGAGCTGTTGAGGTCGGCAAACTGCGACTGCGCGATGAGCGAGCTGCGACCGAGCTACCTAACTGTTAGACCGACGAGCTGCGACTCCGAACTGCCGCACTGTCAGATCGACGAGCTACGACCGCAAACTGCTTTCCTCGGAGTCCGGTTTGGAGGGATGAACCCTGTGATTAAATCTGAGTTTGAATAATAAAGTAAATTTTTGATAAAGGGTACCTTGATTTTAGGGAGCTCGATTGATGGGCTATGATCGACAAGTAACGAGCTGGAACGAGATCGGGAGTTGTTCCCCTTTTTTTTTTTTGTTGGAATGAGACTCGAATTTTTTTTTTTTTTTTTTTTTTTTTTTTTTTTTTTTTTCTTCCTTTTCATTTTTGGAAAGAGAACGCAGCTTCTTGGGTTTTGGAACCTGGTGTGAGAAGCTCGGTTGATGTCTATTGGGCCAAAGTCTGGGCCTGCTATACCATGATACTCATGGGCCACGAGTATGTTTGAGCCCAATACAAAAGGGAATCTGATTTTTCTTCACTCGCCGGCTTGCTTGGTTGTAGAGGCGGCGATAAGCAGCGGCGGTCATGGCGGAGCTCCGGGAAGCTTGAGCGGCGGCGAATTGCTGACGTGGTCGGTGAAGGAGGTCACAGACGGAGGTGGTGCCGCTCACGGCTTCTCCCTTCACTCACGTTCGGCGCTCGCGGCGACGAAGATGAAGATTGGTGGTGTTGAATTCGGGCATGACCTGTCGCGGAGCATCGATCCTGGTTCCGGTGGAGCTGGAGTTTTCGGAGCCGAGGAGAACGCGGAACAGATCGTCGTAGATCCGCGTCCGGTCGGACAAGGAGAAGAGATTTTGCTTCACATGCCTTCAGAGGAATAACGCGAAACCATGGAGGTCGCCGTCGTCGGTGTCGGAGCTAAAGGTGGAGGCGACTCTGGTCGGGAGCGAGGCGGTTTACCGTAAGATGCAGGCTTGGTCGGAGCGAGGCGGTTCACCGGATCTGATTTTGGAGTATGGAGATAACTTCAGAGAAGCAGACATGGCGTGGAGCTCTCTTTTTTTTAATATTTTTTTTTTTTTTTTTTTTTTTTTTAGGCCGTGAGTCCCGGTCCCGGATATCTCTAAGCGAGTGCGTGCGAGGGGTATATATATAGCAAAGGCCGCATAGGCGGTTCTCCGTGATTCGGGGATGACGTGATGTTGACGAGACGGGTCATGAACAGTATCGGTGAACAGTGCAAGGTGAACAGTGCCCGTGAACAATGCAGGGTATGTCGTGAACAGTGCCCGTGAACAGCGCCGGTGAACAGTACCCGTGAACAGTGCAAGGCATGTCGTGAACAGTGCCCGTGAACAGTGCAAGCCATGTCGTGAACAGTGCAAGACATGACGTGAATAGTGCCCGTGAACAGCGCCTGTGAACAGTGCAATGCATGCCGTGACCAGTGCATCTTCGTGCGGCGTTAGCGTTAGTTCGGGGTGCGAGCTCGGGATGGAAGCTCGGGGTGCGGGCTCGGGATGGAAGCTCGGGGCGCGAGTTCGGGATGGAAGCTCGGGGCGCGAGCTCGGGATGGAAGCTCGGGGTGCAAGCTCGGGATGGTAGCTCGGGGCGCGAGTTCGGGATGGAAGCTCGGGGCGCGAGCTCGGGATGGAAGCTCGGGGTGCAAGCTCGGTGCCTTATTTGCTGAGATGAGCCTAGCTAATTGGAGGTGCTAAACCCACCTCCAACAGTTCGTCAGCTCTGGGACCTTACGGGTGATCTCTTAGTATGGTTTGGAGTTTTATGGTCCCTCATTCTGCTCAATGATTTTCTTCATACTAGACATGTAGTTCTCCTCAATATTGTCTTTGTGTGCACCATGCATTTTGATTTGAAGTTTTACGAATTATTTACATATATTCTTTTTGAACAGGTTTTGGTTGAACCAGGAACACCACATGGTGCTAATATTATATCTCAGATGCGGTCCCATATACTGTGGATGGAGAAGAGGGTAGTTTTCATTCGCTTACATCTATATTCATGCTCAAGTGAAGATCTGTTTCTGTTGTCAGAAGTTATTTATTTCTCTTCTGCTTATTTGCAATGTATACATTTGTCTAGAAACTGCGTCATCTGGAAAAGAATGATGAAGCTGAAAAGGACGTGATACCCTTGGCTCGCTGCTCAATGCATTCTGTCACCTGAATACAATTAAAGAAGCCTCCTCTCTGGTAATCTACAACACTCTAATTCATTTTCTTTGCAAGACCAGTTATGTGAATTCTGCGTTGGAGCTTTACAACCTAATGGAAGTGGAACAAGTCGAAGCAGATGTTGTTACGTACAACACTCTCATAACCGGCCTTTTTAGTTCTTGTAGATGGAGCGAAGTTGCTCAACACTCTCAAAACCTTTAATTTTTAGATATTTTTAAAATAAAAAATTGATTAGGAATTGTTTTTGAGATCAAATACAGATTTTGTTAAACATATAATTCCATTTACGTGAATTTTAGAAACGAAAATGATAAACCGGAATTTTAAAATCGAAAATAAATCTCATGTTTTATTGTAATCATTGTTTTTGTAATTTAATGGCAAAACATCTAAAATATATTGAGATTCATTTTGTTATTTTAATTAAATAATTAAAATCAGATTTTTTTATAAATATTTTGGATTAGTAATTCATAATATGCATAATATTGAAAAAGATGTTTTATTAGGAAAAAAATATATTATGAATTGGCATGGTAGATGAAAATATAGAAATTTTTTTTTATTAATGGGCTTAACCCAATATGCAATTTTTAAGTTATGATACAATAGTAAATTTGTAAAAAAATTACACTTCTTCGTTTAGTTGAGAAACCCTAATTTACAGCGCCGTTAACTTTACGCTATTTTTTTATTTTATTTTTATGTTTGATCAATATTTTCCCTGTTTAAAACCATAATATCAAAGATTTTGTACTAATTAATATATCTATTTCAAACTTCAAACAAAATGAAAACTAAATTTTGACAAATTTGAAAGTTTCACCGGGTAAATTTGTGAATATCCATATCGCGGTGGTTGCTTAAGGAGAGTTTCAAAACCTTTAATTTTTAGATATTTTAAAAATAAAAAATTGATTAGGAATTGTTTTTGAGATCAAATACAGATTTTATTTAACATATAATTCTATTTACGTGAATTTTAAAACCGGAAATGATAAACCGGAATTTTAAAACTCGAAATAAATCTCACTTTTTTATTTTAATCATTGTTTTTACAATTTAATGGCAAAACATGCAAAATTTATTGAGATTCATTTTGTTATTTTAATTAAATAATAAAAATCAGATTTTCTATAAATATTTTGGACTAGTAATGCATAATATTGGAAATATGTTTTATTCGGAAAAAAATAATTATGAATTGGCATGATAGATGAAAATATAGAAACGAATATTGTATTAATGGGCTTAACCCAATATGCAATTTTTAAGTTAGGATATACACTAGTAAATTTGTAAAAAATTCACATTTCTTCGTTTAGCTGAGAAATCCTAATTTAGAGCGCCGTCAACTTTACGCTATTGTTTTCATTCTTTTGATGTTTGATCAATATTTTCCCTGTTTAAGGCATAATATCAAAGAATTTGTACTAATATATCTATTTCAAACTTGAAACAAAACAAAAACTAAATTTTGACAAATTGAAAAGTTTCACCAGATAAATCCGTGAATATCCATATCGCGGTGGTTGCTTAAGGAGAATTTCAGAACCTTTAATTTTTAGATATTTTTAAAATAAAAAGTTGATTAGGAATTGTTTTTGAGATAAAATACAGATTTTGATTAGCATATAATTCCATTTAAGTGAATTTTAAAAACTGGAAATGATAAACCAAAATCTTAAAACCGAAAATGAATCTCACTTTTTATTTTAATCATTTTTTAATTATTTTATGGCACAACATCCAAATTTGATTGAGATTAATTTTGTTATTTTAATTAAATAATATAAATCAGATTTTCTATAAATATTTTGGACTATTAATGCATAATGCATACTATTGAAAAAATATGTTTTATTTGGGAAAAACATTTATGAATTGGCATGGTAAATAAAAATAAAGAAAACAAATATTGTGTTAATGGGCTCAGCCCAATATGCAATTTTAAGTTAGGGTACAATAGTAAATTTATTTTAAAATTTTAAAATTTTTAGTTTAGTTACAGCGCCGTCAACGTTACGCTATTTTTCATTCTTTTGATATTTAATCAATATTTTTCTTGTTTAAAGCCATAATATCAAAGATCTTGTACTAATATATCTATTTCAAACTTGAACAAAACAAAAACAAAATTGTGACAAATTTGAAAGTTTCACCGAATAAATCCGTGAATATACATATCGCGGTGGTTGCTTATGCAGAGTTTCAAAACCTTTATTTTTTAGATATTTTTATAATAACAAAGTTGATTAGGAATTTTTTTTGAGATAAGTTATAGATTGTGTTTAACATATAATTCCATTTACGTGAATTTTAAAATCGAAAATGATAAAACTAAATAAATCCTGAAATAAGGATTGGCGGCATACCTCATTTTTTGAAGAGAAGGATTCTGATCTTGATAAAAGTGATTTTTGATGTATTCGAGTTGATGATTTGATATCGGAAAACTTAGGTATTTATAAACATGACTCAGATTGTTTGGCACATACAACCTGATTTTTTTGGCACATACAAACTTGGGTAACTTTGTTTAAAAAAAAACCTTTTTTGCACATACAACCTGATTTTTTTTGTGGATATCGAAAGTTCGAATATCTAAAAGTCACATATATGAATCCTGATAGATGTACTACAAATTCTAGTTATGCATGTAAATATAATTTTCTTTAGTATCAAATCATTTGAAACTGGAATACATTAATTTAATCAGTTTTATAAAGATTAAAGTTTTGTCTTCTCTTCAGAAAATGAGGTATTCCGCCAACCTTCATTTTTAAATTTATTTAGGTTTTAATCATGATCATTTCTAGTTTTAAAATTCATGTAAACCGAATTTTTTTGTTAAACATAAATATTTATCAAGTAATTTCTATTCAATTTTTATATTTCAAAAATATCTAATTATCCAAAGTTTTAAACATCGGGTGAAGCAACCACCACGATATGGATATCTATGGATTTATCCAGTAATTTTTTAAACTTTATTCAACTTAGTTTTTATTCTTTGTTTAAAATATGTATATTATTACAAAAATAATATGGCTTTAAACAGTGAAAAAATAATGTTCAAAAACCAAAAACAAAAACCTATCAGTTCTATAAAATAGGGATTTTCATCTATAAGAGGAAATGTGAATTTCTTTCAAAATTTATATTTGTAACTTAACTTAATTGAAAATTTAAAAAACAAAATTGCATATTGGGCTAAGCCCATCAATACAATATTTTTTCCCACATTTTCAAATGTACCACAAATCTTAGTCATGTCTATAAATACCTAAGTTTTCCGATATCAACTCATCAACTCGAATACAACAAAAATCACTTTTATCAAGATCAGAATCCTTCTCTTCAAAAAATGAGGTATGCCACCAATCCTTATTTATGAATTTATTTAGTTTTATCATTTCCAGTTTTAAAATTCACGTAAATAGAATTATATGTTAAACAAAATCTGTAATTTATTTCAAAAACAATTCCTAATCAACTTTTTATTTTTAAAATATCTAAAACTTAAAGGTTGTGAAACCCTGCTTAAGCAACCACCACAATATGGATATTCACGGATTTATCCGGTGAAACTTTCAAATTTGTCAAAATTTAGTTTTTGTTTTGTTTCAAGTTTGAAATAGATATATTATAGTACAAGATCTATGATATTATGAATTTAAACAGGAAAATATTGATCAAACATCAAAAGAATGAAAAATAGCGTAAAGATGACGCCGTTGTAAATTAGGGTTTCTCAGCTAAAAGAGAAATGTGAATTTTTTTTATAAATTTACTACTGTACCCTAACTTAAAATTGCATATTGGGCTAAGCCCATTAATACAATATGTTTTTTTATATTTTCATCTACCATGCCAATTCATAATTGTTTTTCCCGAATAAAATATATTTTTCAATAGTATGCATTATGCATTTACTAGTCCAAAATATTTATAGAAAATATGATTTTTATTATTTAATTAAAATAACAAAATGAAACTCAATAAAATTTGGATGTTTTGACATTAAATAATAAAACAATGATTAAAATAAAAAAGTGAGATCCATTTCCGTTTTTGAGATTCCGGTTTATCATTTCAAGTTTTAAAATTCACGTAAATAGAATTATATGTTAATCAAAATCTGTATTTGATCTCAAAAACAAAAATATCTAAAATTAAAGGTTCTGAAACTCTACTTAAGCAGCCACCGCGATATGAATATTCACATATTTATCCGGTGAAACTTTCAAATTTGTAAAATATTAGTTTTTGTTTTGTTTCAAGTTTGAAATTGATATATTAGTACTCGTTATTTGATATCATGGCTTTAAACAGGGAAAATATTGATCAAACATTAAAAGTATGAAAAATAGCGTAAAGTTGACGGCGCTGTAAATTAGAATTTCTCAACTAAACGAAGAAATGTGATTTTTTTATAAATTTACTATTGTACCCTAACTTAAAAATTTCAGATTGGGTTAAGTCCATTAATACATTATTTGTTTCTATATTTTCATCTACCATGCCAATTCATAATTTGTTCCCGAATAAAATATATTTTTCAATATTATGCAATATATATATATATATATATATATATATATATATATATATATATATATATATATATATATATGTGCATTATTAGTCTTTTTTAAAAATACATCTTTGAAGTGATCACTTTTCAAAAATGCCATTAAACTAAAACCTTTTCAAAACTACAACTAAAATTAAGATGATATACCTAGAATACCCTTTCTCAATCAACGAGAAAAATTATCATTCAATCATCGATTTGTGGTTGAGATGAGGATGCGAGTGAAGATGAGTTTGATGATGAGGTTGAGCTGAGTTCTAGTGAGGAAGAAGGAGAGAAATCTACCATGGGTCGACCTCCTAGTAATTTCGATTTAGTCTGAGGTGATAATCTCTTTGTGATGCCATGTGTTTAATATTACTTGAGAGCTGACCGAGTTGAAACTAACATTACTTAGGTCTATTACTTGATTAGCATATAGCCTATACATATTTGCATTTGAATATGATCTTTTGAAGTAAGTATTGTAGTATTTTTTTTCCAACATCCGGTTTCTCTAGGATGTTATGTTTGAGTTCAAGCACAATCTGTTAGACTTTATGTTTTTGTCTGGTTGGAATTGAGGAATGATTGTAGCATATATGGTCACTAGAGTTTCATTGAATATGTAGAAATGTGTTATGATCTTTTCCTATGATTTTCTCTGTGTTGCAAAAGGTGTTTGTAATTTGTATATGAAAACGATAAAGAGAGACCATATGCCAAAGAAGTTGTGGGAGAAACTATGAGAAGGCGCACTTGGTGAGCTTAGACTACCTTGTAGGTTTATTAATGCATCAAGAGCATGAGATAATTCAATTTCTTTTCGGGTCTTAAACCAGCTAGCAATTATTGTATGTATTCTACTTTCTCTGAGATTGGATCAGAGATGAAATTAGTTAGTTTTAGAAGAGTGGATGCATTATTACCTTTTAGCCTGAAGCTCTTCATAGTTCGGTTGAGAGTGACATTATCACTCGGTGATGTGATGATGATAGTTTGAGGGAATACTCCTTCCATTCTCTATATTCTTCTTAAGAATAGCAACATTAGCTTCTAGATTCTCATTGTAGAGATTGTCCCAGTGTAGTAGCAATCAACGTTTTCGGTCACAGACGTCTAGGAATAATGAAATTTCTACAAACATATTGATAAATCAACATAAATATGAACCGTCAGATAGATGCTGTGAGGAACAAAGGGGAATTTTTGTTGGATAAAGGCGATTTCTCGCTTTGATTTCATTCAACTTAGGATGTTAGGATAAGGATTAGACTTTGAAAATTAAACTGTATAATTAGGGCTGTGCAAAATACCTGGAACCGAAGAACCGAACCGAACCCGACCCAAAAAAAGGGAACCGAACCAAACCCGAAACCGACAAAATACCCGAACGGATCCTAGACTCCTATACTCGAAAAACCGAAACCGAACCCGAACCTAACCTAGAACCGAATGGGTACCCGAAATACCCGAAAGATAACTATATACCCAAAATATTAATTATATTTAGACTTGATATAATCTAATTACCCAAAATTATAATTATAAAACCCAAAGATATAAATTATTGTTAGACCGAAATAACCGAAATATCTAAAATAATAAAAAAATCTGAAAATTCTTAGTTATATTTGTCAAAATTTAACCAAATTTTATTCAAATTTAGCATTTTTTTAGTTTTTTCCTATATTTCGGGTACCCGAAATCGACCCGAACCCGAAAATACCCGAAACGAATTTTATAAATACCCGTATGGGTCCTTCAACCATATACCCGAAAGACCCGATACCCGAAAGAACCGACCCGAACCCAAACGGGTACCTGAATGCCCACGTCTATGTATAATATCCAGAAAAGTTAGGATGCCTCGATTTTGTAATAATTATTATGTTCCGTCACTATTATTTCATATGTCATTCCGGAAATGATTCATTTATTTGGAAATTTTTGAAACTAAAATCTTATTAGATTTGATGATGGACACTAAAATCTAATATTTTTGCTTGCATATTTTGCATTTAATATTATTAGATTTGATGATGGACACTAAAAATAATTTGTTATATAATAACTTTCCAGAGAATTTCTCGTCGTAATGATGAATTATGTTTCCTTTACGCTCTATCTCAACAATTCACTCGCCATTTCAAATTTCTGAAACTTTCTCTCTTTCTCTCTCTCTCTTCGATAAGCATTTTCTTCTCAGTAATGGAGACGTATTCGTCGATCTCGATCGGTACTTGTTTGAAAGAGCATCAGAAGATCTACAAGGAATGGTTCAACATCGCCGATTCATGTTTCAGTGTTTGTTTTCTTTCCCCTTTTCAGTTTGATTTTGTTCTGATATTTTGGGTTTCGCTTCTCTGAAAAACTCAGATGGAGACGGTCGTGTTTCTGGGAACGATGCTACAAAGTTTTAATTTTAAACAATGAAATTATATGTTTTGCCATTAAACCGGAAATAAATCTCACTTTTTTAATTTTAATCATTGTTTTATAATTTAATGGCAAAACATCCAAAATTTATTGAGATTCATTTTGTTATTTTAATTCAATAATTTTGGATCTCAATAAATTTTGGATGTTTTGCCATTAAATTCTAAAATTTTAAAACTTTGATCGGAATATATCAAAATATGGTTTCCATTTTGGATGTTTTGCCATTAAATTCTAAAACTTCAAAACATCCAACATCAAGCTGTAGAAGATATCCCTAAACCAAAACACAACAAGGTTTAGGGAAATTAGGGATTATATATTCTAACAAAATCAAAATGCCACTTGGAAAAAAATCAAAGTTGGTAAATGCTAACAATGGTATTCTTTTTTTTTCCCCCTAAATATTTGTGAATGGATTTCCTGGTAATAATAATTTTTATTAATTTCATCCATATAGACTTTTTTTTTAAAAAGTAAATATTTTAAAAAGTAAACAAAATCACAAACAACAGTCAACAATATCATGTTTTTTTGTTTCCCCGTATAGTAGCTAAAAACATGATTTTGTTCTGGGATTAGAGATTTTAGTGTCTATCATCAAATCTAATAATATTAAATGCAAAATCTGCAAGCAAAAATATTAGATTTTAGTGTCCATCATCAAATCTAATAAGATTTTGGTTTCAAAGTTTTCCAAATAAATGAATCATTTCCGGAATGACATATGAAATAATAGTGACAGAACATAATAATTATTACAAAATCGAGGCATCCTAACTTTTCTGGATATTATACAGTTTGTTTTTCAAAGTCTAATCCTTATCCTAACATCCTAAGTTGAATGAAATCAAAGCGAGAAATCGCCTTTATCCAACAAAAGTTCCCCTTTGTTCCTCACAACATCTATCTGACGGTTCAGATTTATGTTGATTTATCAATATGTTTGTAGAAATTTCATTATTCCTAGACGTCTGTGACCGAAAACGTTGATTGCTACTACACTGGGACAATCTCTACAATGAGAATCTAGAAGCTAATGTTGCTATTCTTAAGAAGAATATAGAGAATGGAAGGAGTATTCCCTCAAACTATCATCATCACATCACCGAGTGATAATGTCACTCTCAACCGAACTATGAAGAGCTTCAGGCTAAAAGGTAATAATGCATCCACTCTTCTAAAACTAACTAATTTCATCTCTGATCCAATCTCAGAGAAAGTAGAATACATACAATAATTGCTAGCTGGTTTAAGACCCGAAAAGAAATTGAATTATCTCATGCTCTTGATGCATTAATAAACCTACAAGGTAGTCTAAGCTCACCAAGTGCACCTTCTCATAGTTTCTCCCACAACTTCTTTGGCATATGGTCTCTCTTTATCGTTTTCATAATTCTATTTACGTGAATTTTAAAACTGGAAATGATAAACCGGAATCTTAAAAACGGAAATGGATCTCACTTTTTTATTTTAATTATTGTTTTATTATTTAATGGCAAAACATCCAAATTTTATTGAGTTTCATTTTTTTATTTTAATTAAATAATAAAAATCATATTTTCTATAAATATTTTGGACTAGTAATGCATAATGCATACTATTGAAAAAATATGTTTTATTCGGGAAATTTTTTTATGAATTGGCATGGTAGATAAAAATATAAAAAAATATTGTATTAATGGGCTTAGCCCAATATGCAATTTTAAGTTAGGGTACAATAATAAATTTAAAAAATAAAATTCACATTTCTCTTTTAGCTGAGAAACCCTAATTTACAACGCCGTCAACTTTACGCTATTTTTTCATTCTTTTGATGTTTAATCAATATTTTTCCTGTTTAATGTCATAATATCAAAGATCTTGTACTATAATATATCTATTTCAAACTTGAAACAAAACAAAAACTAAATTTTGACAAATTTGAAAGTTTCACCGGATAAATCCGTGAATATCCATATCGTGGGGGTTGAGTAATCAGAGTTTCAGAACCTTTAATTTTTAGATATTTTTTAAATAAAAAGTTGATTAGTAATTGTTTTTGAAATAAATTACAGATTTTGTTTAACATATAATTCTATTTACGTGAATTTTAAAACTAGAAATGATAAAACTAAATAAATTCAGAAATAAGGATTGGCGGCATACCTCATTTTTGAAGAGAAGGATTCTGATCTTGATAAAAATGATTTTTGATGTATTCGAGTTGATGATTTGATATCGGAAAACTTAGGTATTTGTAGACATGACTAAGATTTGTGGTACATTTGAAAATGTGGGGAAAAATATTGTATTGATGGGCTTAGCCCAATATGCAATTTTGTCTTTAAATTTTTCAATTAAGTTAGGGTACAAATATAAATTTTGAAAGAAATTCACATTTCCTCTTATAGATGAAAATTACATAACTGGTAGCTTTTTTTTTTGGTTTTTGAACATTATTTTTTCACTGTTTAAAGCGATATTATTTTTGTAATAATACACCTATTTTAAACGAAGAATAAAAACTAAATTTGAATAAATTTTAAAAATTTACTGGATAAATCCATAGATATTCATATCGTGATGGTTGCTTCACCCGGTGTTTAAAACTTTGGATAATTAGATATTTTTGAAATATAAAAATTGAATAGAAATTATTTGATAAATATTTATGTTTAACATAAAATTCTGTTTACATAAATTTTAAAACTAGAAATGATCATGATTAAAACCTAAATAAATTCACAAATGAAGGTTGGCGGAATACCTCATTTTCCGAAGAAAAGACAAAACTTTAATCTTTATAAAACTGATTAATTTAATGTATTCCAGTTTCAAATGATTTGATACTAAAGAAAATTATATTTACAAGCATTACTGGAATTTGTAGTACATCTATCAGGATTCAGATATGTGACTTCTAGATATTCGAACTTTGGATTTCCACAAAAAAAAATCTGGTTGTATGTGCCAAAAAGGTAAAAATAAAATATTTAGTAAAACTAAAGTTTTGGATAATACTTTCCTCATATAAAATCAACTATACATAATATTGTATTGATGGCTGACAAAAACAAAAATTGTATTGATGTCTACCACAAATCCTAGTCATGACTATAGATACCTAATTTTCTTTAGTATCAAATCATCCAAAACTTGAATACATTTTTCTTACATCACTTAAATACATTAAAAATCAGTTTTATAAAAATCAAAGTTCGAGCAGATATAATTTGCAAAAAAATAATTACTGACCATGGAAATTTTTTATTTGTTCACTAGGTCTCATTTTAGCGAATAACATATTTTTAACTGCACATTATTGATGATAGAGAGCTTTTTGCGCAGTAACAGCAGTTCTTTGTCTAATTGGGAGACAATGCCAAAACCAGTGGATAATCCTGACTCGATTAGTGATAATAGGCTATTGCAGAATGAGCTTAACTATCCGCATGCAGAATTGCGTGATAGACACGATCAAAATGGTTTGGTCAATTAACTGATGAGCAAATGTCTGTGTATGATGAGATAGTAGGTGTCGTTTTTTGAAAAAAGTGGTGTCTTTTCGTATATGGGTTTGGAGAAACATGCAAAACATTATTTTGGAATATTTTTTCAGCTGCTATCCGATCTAGAGGAGATATAGTACTGAATATTGCATCTAGCGGCATAGCATCATTGTTGTTGCCCGGTGAAAGGACTGCTCATTCCATGTTTGGCATTCCGATTAATCCTCATGAATCCTCAAATTGCAATATACAACCTGGAAGTGACCAAGTTGAGTTAGTTTCTAGAGCATCACTTATTATTTGGGACGAAGCACGTATGATGACCAAGTATTTTTTTGGATCTCTCGATCGTACTCTATGCGACATTATAAAGAATTCAGATGATAAACCTTTTGGAGGTAAAGTTGTAGTATTCGAAGGGGATTTCAGACAGATACTGCATGTTATTACAAAAGGGAGTAGAGTTAATATAGTTATGGCTTCTCTTAGTTCTTCAAAACTCTGGAATCTTTGCAAAGTTTTGCAGTTAACAAAAAATATGAAACTTTTGTATGAGCAAGATAGTCGCGAAGCTCAAGATAGTCTGAGCAAAATAAGAGAATTTCTGAATTTATTTAGTTTTATCATTTTCGGTTTTAAAATTCACGTAAATGGAATTATTTGTTAAACAAAATTTGTAATTTATCTCAAAAAAAATTCTTAATCAACTTTGTTATTTTAACAATATCTAAAAAATTAAGGTTCTGAAACTATGCTTAAACAACCACCGCGATATTGATATTCACGGATTTATTCGGTGAAACTTTCAAATTTGTCAAAATTTAGTTTTTGTTTTGTTCAAGTTTGAAATAGGTATATTAGTACAAGATCTTTGATATTATGGCTTTAAACAAGAAAAATATTGATCAAACATCATAAGAATGAAAAAATAACTTAAAGTTGACGGCGCTGTAAATTAGAGTTTTTCAACTAAATGAAGAAATATGATTTTTTTTAATAAATTTACTATTGTACCCTAACTTAAAATTGCATATTGGGCTAAGCCCATTAATACATTTTTTATTCTATATTTTTATTTACCATGCCAATTCATAATTTGTTTCCCGAATAAAACATATTTTTCAATAGTATGCATTATGCGTTACTAGTCCAAAATATTTATAGAAAATCTGATTTTTATTATTTAATTAAAATAACAAAATGAATCTCAATAAAATTTGGATGTTTTGCCATTAAATAATAAAACAATGATTAAAATAAAAAAGTGAGATTCATTTCCGGTTTTTAAGATTCCGTTTTATCATTTCCGGTTTCTAAACTTCACTTAAATGGAATTATATGTTAACCAAAATTTGTATTTGATCTCAAAAACAATTCCTAATCAACTTTTTATTTTTAAAATGTCTAAAAATATAAGGTTCTGAAACTCTGCTTAAGCAAGCACCGCAATATGGATATTCACGGATTTATCCGGTGAAAATTTCAAATTTGTCAAAATTTAGTTTTTTGTTTTGTTTCGATTTTGAAATACATATATTAGTACAATTTCTTTGATATTATGGCTTTAAACAGGGAAAATATTGATCAAACATCAAAAGAATGAACAAAATAGCGTAAAGTTGACGACGCTGTAAATTAGGATTTCTCAGTTCAACGAAAAAATGTGATGTTTTAAAAATTTACTATTGTACCCTAACTTAAAAATTACATATTGAGTTAAGCCCATTAATACAATTATTTTTTCTATATTTTCATCTACCATGCCAATTCATAATTTGTTTTCTGAATAAAACATATTTTTTATATTATGCATTATGTTACTAGTCCAAAATATTTATAGAAAATCTGATTTTTATTATTTAATTAAAATAACAAAATGAATCTCAATAACTTTGGATGTTTTGCCATTAAATTATAAAACAATGATTAAAATAAAAAAGTGAGATTTATTTCCGTTTTAAAATTCACGTAAATGGAATTATATGTTAAACAAAATCTGTATTTGATCTCAAAAACAATTCATAATCAACTTTTTATTTTAAAAATATCTAAAAATTAAAGGTTTGGAAATTCTGCTTAAGCAACCACCGCGATATGGATATTCACAAATTTATCCGGTGAAACTTTCAAATTTGTCAAAATTTATTTTTTTGTTTTATTTGAAGTTTGAAATAGATATATTAGTACAAGATCTTTGATATTATGGCTTTAAACAGGGAAAATATTGATCAAACATCAAAAGAATGAAAAAGCGTAAAGTTAACGGCGCTGTAAATTAGTGTTTCTCAACTAAACAAAGAAATGTGAATTTCTTACAAATTTACTATTGTATCATAACTTAAAAGTTCATATTGGGTTAAGCCCATTAATAAAATATTTGTTTTTCTATATTTTCATCTACCATGCCAATTCATAATTCTTTTCCGAATAAAACATATTTTTCAATATTATGAATTACTAGTCCAAAATATTTATAGAAAATCTGATTTTTATTATTTAATTAAAATAACGAAATGAATCTCAATAAATTTTGGATGTTTTGACATTAAATTATAAAACAATGATTAAAATAAAAAGTGAGATTTATTTCTGGTTTTAAAATTCCGGTTTATCATTTCCATTTCTAAAATTCACGTAAATGGAATTATATGTTAATAAAATCTATATTTGATCTCAAAAAAAATTCCTAATCAATTTGTTTTTTTAAATATCTAAAAATTATAGGTTTTGAAACTATGTTTAAGAAACCACAGATATTCACAAATTTATAAGGTGAAACTTTTAAATTTGTCAAAATTTAGTTTTTGTTTTGTCTCAAGTTTGAAATAGATATATTAGTACAAGATGTTTGATATTATGGGTTTAAACAGGGAAACTATTGATCAAACATCAAAAGAATAAAAAAATAGTGTAAAGTTAATGGCGCTGTAAATTAGGGTTTCTCAACTAAACGAAAAAATATGATTTTTTTACAAATTTACTATTGTATCATAACTTAAAAATTGCATATTTGGTTAAGCCCATTAATAAAATATCTGTTTTATATTTTCATCTACCATGCCAATTCATAATTTTTTATTTTTCGAATAAAACATATTTTTCAATATTATGAATTATGCATTACTAGTCCAAAATATTTATAGAAAATCTGATTTTTAACATTTAATTAAAATAAAATGACAAAATAAATCTCAATAAATTTTGGATATTTTGCCATTAAATTTTAAAACCAATGATTAAAATAAAAAAGTGAGAACAAGTGGTACAACAATCGATGTACGCATGCCCGACTAAATAAAAAATTGGGCCATGTGTTCTGCCGAAAAAGAAGATTCAAGCTTACCCTATATATGATATTCTCACAAACTTGGGCCCTTTTTGCAAAGTTTTTGATAAATATTAAATAGGTTATGTGCAATTTTGCAAATGCACTCTGAGCACCACACATGAGCCAGACCTGAGATCTATATATATATAATTAAAATATTGCAAATTTGAATATAATTAAATTAGTTAAATGTTTATATCATTACTTAATTTTCTCTACGCATTCATCTAGTTTTAAAATATTTTAAAAAACGTCTTTCATTTCATTGTAACATCTCTTTTTGTCATTGTAATCTCTGCGTACTGTATCCCCGAAATGAATATGCCTATTTTTCATACAAACAACAAATGTCATCAGACATATAAGGACAATAAGGTTATTCTTCGCAATAATCATGTAGTTGTGAAGCCAGAAGTGAGAAAGTATAACTTGGACAATTGTTTTATGAGAAATTATTCATATTAGCACAAATTCATCCGTTTATGACTAAACTAACATCCAACAAAAAAAACTTACTAGAATAACATATATATTTTGGCAAAAGACATAATACCCAATGTTTTTCCTAATAATAACATATATGCCATTATTATTAATTTTAAACTAAATTAATCAATTTTGAATTTAGAATTTTTGAATTATGTAAATCTGATTAATAAATTACAATTAAATAATAAACATAAACCAATAAAAGCATAAACTGTAAAAAGAAAACCCTAATACTCATTGGTTAAAACAAAACATCGAGTGAAATCGTCGGGTAAACATAAACCCACCGCCACCGGCATCTCTCGATTTCTTTTGACGCCAGAAATCGCATCACCGTCGGATGTTCTCTTCTGAGAAATCTTGCTCTCGCCGTCAATTCGCCTAGGAAGAAGAGAAAGTACCAATGGCGGTGACAATGACGGCACCGGCTAGGGAGACGACGACAAACTCAAAGGATTTTATAACACTTTTCATATAATAAATAGAAAAATCAAACTACACTGCTGTCCCAAAATAAAAAAGAAAAAAACTTGAAATTGCATAAAATTGGTGACGTAAAAATTGATTAATAATTAAATCAAAGTCTAATCATGCTTTAGTCCAATAAATGCTTTAGCCCTGAAATTATTATAATTTTTTGACAACGCTCTCAAAAGATAAAGATGAGATGAGATAAAAGGGATGTTTTACAAATTATGATGAGAGGCGGATTAACTTGTACTGCCCATCTCGGGTTGCCTTTTGATTCGGATTAGTCTAAACTTATACACTCCGAAACCATACTTGCCCGTATCAAGCCAGCAATCTGTAATCTTATATAAACCATCGTATAAGTAAACCTTTGAGCTGATACTGTTCTGATACCGAACTCCTCTAATCACTCGTACATCGATCCCGTGATGGAAGCTTCTCTCCATTGCTAGATTCCCACCTTCTAGCTACTGGTCTCGACACTTCTTGCGTCTGTGAACCTTAACCTGACCACCGTGACCTGAATAAACCAGAACATCTTCTATGTCTTCATCATCCTGGTAACAATCTGAGACCACAATGTTGGTGCCTATCGGCTCATAAATGGGGCTTTGTTCAGCCGTTATATAGGCAATTCCGGCTTGTTGCTGGCCATGGAAGCCCACCAAGCACAATTCCTAACGATAATAAAACGCGTCGCCGATCTCAATTCCAGGAATTGAACCCATGATGTGTTGTTCCTGGTTCAGCCACAACCCACGTTCTCTTATCTTAGCCGAAGCCGCGGTATCACCCCTGTGACCTTTCATCATCTCATCAATCCTGAGAGATTCGAACATCCTTCGGGTTCGTTCAACGATTTACCGGTGGTGTTTATGTTGTTCGTGCCCTAGCTTAGGCCACCTCTCTGTGGAGGACAAGGCCAGGTGATTTAGGTGTTTTACCAGGTAGTCAATTAATAACTAAAGTGTACACTACTGCAATCATAATAGTATGTTAATATAGTACTTTATGATCGAATCCACAGAGACCAAGGTTACACTACGATTCTCACAAGATGAAATTAAGCTAAGACGATAATAAGGTTTAATTTGCAAAGTAATGAAAATAACTAAAAGCGGTGTAAATTCAATAAGAGAAAAACGTTAGGTCGAGGGTTTCTTCGCAGAAATCCAGAGATCATGAATCAAACAACTATTGAGGGAACGATTAAACACAAGTTTCAAACTCAAACATAAATATCTAACCAATCCACTTCTGTGGCATTGATTACTAAATCTAGCAACCTAAAATCCTAACTTCCGTTGAACCTAGAGTTCTAGACCAGCATTAACAAATAGGTTCAATATGTTCACGAATCGCCTTAACATCAACTTCCGTTGGCTAAGGACAATTCGGTCGCTTATGTTCTTTCTAGCAACCTACGACACTTCCGTGGTATAGATTAAACCCTAGATCATAGACTAAGTGATCAATTCAGCCCAAGCAATAAACACAACAATAAGCAAAAACCTCAAAAGATAAATCCATATATGTGTCTAATTCAATGATTCATGGAACCAGTTGAAACCCTAAACCTAACTATGAAACTACTCTAACATGGAATCAGAGAAATCACAAAGAGATGTAAAGGAAGACATAATTAAATTGATAAAAGTAATAAGAGGGTTTAGAAATCTTCTCCAAGTTTGTCAGAAGTGGTTCAGAGATCTTCTCCCAAGCATACAATTGAAAGAGATGAAAGATGTCTAAGAAAAATAAAGCTTAGCCTCAAAAGTGGCTTAAGAATAAGTATATATAGGTCTTGGGTCGAATTAAGTTAAGTTAGGATGATTCTGGGGCAAAATACGAAGTTTAGAAACTGCAGAAATTGCCTTTTTCGTCTGGGAAGTGCATCGATCGATGCAAGTGTTCATCGGTCGATTTTGAAGTTTCTGGACATGTGCATCGATCGATGCAAGGCTGCATCGATCGATTCTAACCTCCCTGTTCCGCGCATGCTTATTCTTCGAGGCAGATTGACCTGTCTTCAGTAAATCGGGTATAATTCTTGATCGCACCGTTGGATTTCCTTCAAACCACTTGAAAATGAAAGCTACTTCACAGATATATCTTGTGTCAAAATTTCAGCTTGGTCCATTGGTGGGAAGACCTTCAAAGACTGTCAAACGTCTAACGTCTATGCATGATTCTACACCTCCATATGCTCATTTTCATCCAAAACGGTTCTTTTTCTCCCAATTTCTCCTACAAACACACTTTGACTCGATAAAATACTTAAAAGAAACACCAAAACATGTGTTAGAAAACGGTAAAAACCAAGTATATCAATTCCTCCAGACTTAGCATTTTGCTTGTCCTCAAGCAAACATAAAACTAAGCAAGAAGAAAAAGTTTGAAAAAGCATAGAGACTCACATTTCCTTTAGAATTTTGTAATGGCCATTACCTTAGTAATCAACGTATTGCCAAACTAGCTCCAAATCGAACCACCATGTACTTCTCTGCAAGCTTTCGCAGCCCTCCCAGATTCAACTCATTATTTCACAGAATAATCCAAAGCTATCATTGCTGGGTCTCATCAAGGATCATAATGCCAAGAACCTTCTAGACTCTTTCCCTTTCGATATCGTGACGAGACAACAACACAACCTTTGGTACTTTTTCCCTCCCCCAGACTTATTATTTTCTCGTTTTCTTTCTGTAGGGTCAATGGCTGATGGAACGCGAGTATTGATGGTTTTTTGCCACCGAATCCCCGGTTCATTTTAGTGCCACCCTTTTATTCTAAAGTGTAGATGAATAGTGGTATCTCTGAAAATTTTCCTAACCTCGCTTCCAACCTTAGTGTTATCATTTCTTTCGAAATAAAATAATGGGATCGATGGAAATTTTCCTAGCCTTTTACTCGAAAGAAAATCATTTCATCTTTTCTTCTTTTTATTTTAAATAAGGGAGAGGAGTACCATACTATCACACATGTCGTCTTGTCAGATACGAATGAGGAGTCAAGCTCTGAGGATAACAATCATGATGATGAGGTAAAAGGAAGAGCTCATAAATTAGCTCAAGCTTTTTGAATTTTTCTGGAAACATGGATGCCTCTGATTAACTGGTCAGCCTTTAGATTTTTCATTAGTCTGGTCTGAAACTAGCTCTGCAACAATGGTCACTTAGGTGCAAATCACATAAAAATTCAAAGGTTGTGATCATAATCTCCAACAAGTTTTGACTCAATAAAACAAAATGACTCAAAGAAAACATCAAAATGACTCAAAACGAAAAACAAAAGAAAGAAAATAGCGTTAGTAAACGACAAAGACCCTCCCCTAGACTTACTTCACACCGTCTCGGTGTGAAAATAAACTAAGAAGAAGGTAAAACAGACTCAAAGAAATAAAATCAAGAAAAATTCAAAGTTGACCTACCTGGGTCGGTATCGGTCGATGCAAGATATGCATCGATTGATTTTTGTTTCTCTGAACGCCCTGCATCGATCGATGCGTACACTACATCGATTGATTTCCGATTTTCTGGACCCTTGGCATCGATCGATGCGTACACTGCATCGATCGATTTCCGATTCTCTGGACCCTTGGCATCGATCGATACCCATGTGGTATTGATCGATTCTGTTCTGTTCGACTTTTTATTTATTTATTTATTTTATTTACCTGAGACACTTAGACTCAAAACTAAAAATTAGAAAATATTAGTGAAAGCCAAAATAAAATAAAAGAAAACTTACTGGTGGGTTGCCTCCCACCAAGCGCTTGTTTATAGTCGTTAGCTTGACTTCGATCTCAGATGTTAATCATGAGAATCAAAAGGTTGAGCCAATGCACCTTTGGTCCTTCTCCTGTTAGGGCAAGAAACAAAATGTGCAATATGGCATGCAACTATCCATGGCAAAGAAACAAAACTTAAATCAAGGAAGTTTACTACGAATGTAGCATATATCTTGGAATTTTCCTTGATGGTGAGATTCTCATGAGGATCAAATGCACTTGATGGAAAAATAAAGTCAACTTCAGGTTTAAACGAGTTTATCACAAAATAGTCAACTTCATCTCCATCAATCATGTAAAACACAATATCCTCCTTCCTAGATTCCATCTCAACCTTAAGGTCATCTATCTCATTCAAGATCGTATCTTCATCAAACACATCCCCTAGGTAAGATTTTTCAAGAAGAGATCTAGATTCCTCAGGCATTGAAAGCTTAAATTCGAGATCATGAACATTCAAAGCACATAGATAATTAATATCAAAACATACTTCATGGTAATCTCTAGCAAGCTTTTCTACTCTTAAGGAATCTAGTCTTTGAGACTCACATATTAAATCATAGCATTCATCAATGATCACATGAGTATGAAAACTAGAAGCTACATCTTCAATGCAAGGCAAATGACTATCCTCATAATCATAGATTTCAAAGGTTGAGTCAAAAATACCTTCTAGTTGGCATGGTGGAACCCAATATTTTTCCTCTTTAAGCGCATGAGCTACTATTATCTCGGGCATTGTGAGCTTCCTTCCCTCAAGTGCTGCCCGATGTGACATGAGGTTCAAACGAATCAGAGCGGCTATGTCACTCCTTTTCATCGTTGGGTTATCTTCATGATTCTTATCCAACTCCACTTTTTGTTCTGGTGTGAGTACACTTTCATCAAATGGCGGCTCCACGTATGGCTCATCTTGAATGTATTCATCAAATGTGGCATCCTTTTCTTGTGACCAATCATTGTAGTCCATGGCCATCAACTATAAGAAACAAAAAGGAAGAAAATAAAAAGTTAGTAAATCTTAGACTAAATTTCAAATTAAGAATTGAAGGTTACGCTATTGGTTCCCGGCAACGGCGCCAAATTGATTTAGGTGTTTTACCATGTAGTCAATTAATAACTAAAGTGCACACTACTACAATCATAACAGTATGTCAATGTATTACTTTAGGATCGAATCCATAGAGACCAAGGTTACACTACGATTCTCACAAGATGAAATTAAGTTAAGACGATAATAAGGTTTGATTTGCAAAGTAATGAAAATAACTAAAAGCGGTGTAAATTCAATAAGAGAAAAACGTTAGGTCGAGGGTTTTTTCGCAGAAATCCAGAGATCATGAATCAAACAACTATTCAGGGAACAATTAAACATAAGTTTCAAACTCAAACATAAATATCTAACCAATCCACTTCCATGGCATTGATTACTAAATCTAGCAACCTAAAATCCTAACTTCCGTTGAACCTAGAGTTCTAGACCAACATTAACAAATAGGTTCAATATGTTCACGAATCGACTTAACAAAAACTTCCGTTGGCTAAGGACAATTCGCTCGCTTATGTTCTTTCTAGCAACCTACGACACTTCCGTGTTATAGATTAAACCCTAGATCAGAGACTAAGTGATCAATTCAGCCCAAGCAATAAACACAACAATAAGCGAAAACCTTAAATGATAAATCCTTATATGTGTCTAATTCAATGATTCATGGATCCCGTTGAAACCCAAAACCTAACTATGAAACTACCCTGACATGGAATCAGAGAAATCACAAAGAGATGAAAAGGAAGACATAATTAAATTGATAAAAGTAATAAGAGGGTTTAGAAATCTTCTCCAAGTTTGTCAGAAGTGGTTCAGAGATCTTCTCCCAAGCATACATTAGAAAGAGATCAAAGATGTCTAAGAAAAATAAAGCTTAGCCTCAAAAGTGGCTTAAAAATAAGTATATATAGGTATTGGGTCGAATTAGGTTAAGTTAGGATGATTCTGGGGCAAAATAGGAAGTTTAGAAACTACAGAAACTGCCTTTTTCGTCTGGGAAGTGCATCGGTCGATAAAAGTGTGCATCGGTCGATGTAAGTGTGCATCGGTCAATTTTGAAGTTTGTGGGCATGTGCATCGATCGATGCAAGGCTGCATCGATCGATTCTAACCTTCATGTTCCGCACATGCTTATTCTGCGAGGCAGATTGACATGTCTTCAGTAAATCGGGTATAGCGCTTGATCGTACCGTTGGATTTCCTTCAAACCACTTGACGACTGAATTATCTTTCATTTTCAAGTGGTTTGAAGGAAATTCAACGGTACGATCAAGCGTTATACGAATCGACTGAATTATCTTTCATTTTTACAGTTTATGCTTTTATTGGTTTATGTTTATTATTTAATTGTACTTTAATAATCAGATTTACATGATTCAAAAATTCAAAATTCAAAATTGAATAATTTAGTTTAAAATTAATAATAATGGCATATATGTTATTATTAGGAAAAACATTTGGTATTATGTCTTTTGCCAAAATATATATGTTATTCTAGTAAGTGTTTTTTTGTTGGGTGTTAGTCTAGTCATAAACGGGTGAATTTGTGCTATCTGAATAATTTCTCATAAAACAATTGTTCAAGTTATACTTTCTCACTTATGGCTTCACAACTACATGATTATTGTGAAGAATAACCTTATTGTCCTTATATGTCTGATGACATTTGTTGTTTGTATGAGAAATAAGCATATTTATTTCGGGGATACAGTACGCAGAGATTACAATGACAAAAAGAGATGTTACAATGAAATGAAAGACCGTTTTTAAAATATTTTAAAACTAGATGAATGCGTAGAGACAATTAAGTAATGATATAAACATTTAACTAATTTAATTATATTCAAATTTGCGATATTTTAATTATTATATATATATATATATATATATACGTTTCATAGATCTTAGGTCTGGCTCATGTGTGGTGCTCAGAGTGCCTTTGCAAAATTGCACATAACCTATTTAATATTTATCAAAAAATTTGCAAAAAGGGCCCAAGTTTGTGAGAATATCATATATAGGGTAAGTTTGAATCTTCTTTTTCGGCTGGACACATGGCCCAATTTTCTATTTGGTCGGGCATGCCTAATGTACATCGATTGATGTACCACTTGTTCTCACATTTTTATTTTAATCATTGGTTTTACAATTTAATGGCAAAATATCCAAAATTTATTGAGATTTATTTTGTTATTTTATTTTAATTAAATGTTAAAAATCAGATTTTCTATAAATATTTTGGACTAGTAATGCATAATGCATAATATTGAAAAATATGTTTTATTCGGAAAAAAAAATTATGAATTGGTATGGTAGATGAAAATAGGGACAATTGGGTGAATAACCAAATTTCAATAAAATGTTAAGAATATAGCTATGGATAAACCGAAATTAAGCAAGTAATATTTTGCTTGCTTTTCTGACCATTATTCCGTTAGTCACGGAAAAGATAGACTGAGTATACCATTTATTATGACAACACATATGTTTACCCCAATGATTTTGGTTTTTGTATAATTCTCATACTAGTAACTTGTTCAACTTTGTATTAGTACCAAAAAACACTGATTTTATTTCACGTCTAACATGATTTAAATTTTAAAAAACAAACCCGAACTTTTTTTATACGGCAATAATTACACCTATAACGTAGGAAGTCTATTTTTTTATCAATAACATAGCATGTCTATTTTTAAAAATCAAAAACTTAACAAATCTACCAACTAAAAAATACAGACCTTTCATACAGATTGGAAAAAAATAGTATAGAAGTCATTGTGCACTTTGCTCATCCATATATTAAATCATCATTTACAACATGTCAAAACATTCGTCTCCAACTGAGAAACATAGAACTTCCATACAATTGTTTTTGCAGACCTTCCATACCAAAGGGAAGGAAGCTCTCTCATCATCTTCGATGGTGTGCGATGGAATCGAGGGAGAAAATTTTGAGTATAGACAATTTATGTGTTCTATGTAGACTAACGTTTTTTTACTACATTACATATCAATGTTAGAATAATTTTTACACTGAAAATTAGAGATCTTTATAATTTTATCCGCCATTGCAAATATAACTAAGGATCCAAAGTTTTTGTGTGTCTAGTAGCAAAGCAATCAAAGCCGAGTTCGGTTGTTGATGAGGACATCGGCTCTAGAACCGACCCAAATGAGATGCCCATCGTCCCAGAAGGTCCCATGACCCGTTCCAAGGCCAAACAGCTCAGAAGAAGATTCGGGACGGCCATACAGGCTTTCGTCAACTCACCCGGGCCAGGCGACCCATTTCAAGCTTTAGCCGAGAGAAAAGAGCATGTACCGGATGATCGTCCGAACGACCTGATCATCACTGAGGGAGGTAAGTTCTCTCGTCCAAGTGACCATTCTAAGACTAACAGGACGAGTGGTTTTTGTCCCACAGCCACGGAACCAGTTCTAGCCGAAGGACTTTACTCGGAGACAGTTTTAGCCGAGACAAAGGAGCCAAGTCCAAACGATCGTCCAAACGATCCGATCAGCACTGAGGGAGGTAAGTTCTCTCGACCAAATGCATATTTTAAGACTAATGGGACAGGTAGTTTTCCTCTTAGAAATGCAGAACAGCCAGCTGCTTCAATCCCAAGCCGCCTAGCCGGGAAGAACCAACAATGGGCTAACGAAGGTGTTGAAGCTAAGGAATCACAAGAACTTGAAGAGGATGGCTTCTATGATCAAGAAGACCTCCTAGAAGACTTCACCAAGTTGCTGCACGCACGTGACATCATAACCATGAAAGCTCATGGAGCTACTACCACCTCAGAAAGAGAATGTATTGTGCGTACGGCAGGCCTAGATCCTGATCCTATTGGCGACAGCAGGACCTTTCTTGTTGTTGGGACAGTTGCTCCCAAGCTACCAACTGAGGGATCACACCTTCATCGACAAAGTGGCTATGACCAGCACTTTGGTCAAATCCCTCAGCCCCAATTCAAGAAAACCGAAGATGAAGACATTTCCCCCAAAACCGAGGGAAATCTTACCGGAGTTGAACCAAGGAAACAGTGCATCAAATCAACCGTGGGAGACAATTTCTCTCAACCAACCAACCATTATAAAGACCCTGGTCGAGTCCCTCAGTTGCACTTCAACCGATTCCAAAACCCACAATTGCAAGCAAAGCCACCCGAGAAGACCCATGTGCCTTGTTCAGTCCAAATGGAGATCAAGATCAACTGGTCCAGCCCAACAACCACTTGGGTTACATTCTTAGCTCACCTAGAGCATGTCTCGAAGTGGAATCAACTCAAACGGAGATCAGAAGAAGAAGTTATTGATTTTACAAATCAATGGACCTACTTCGAACCCAATTCCGCGACAAGGCCAAAGATCATGCTACACAGCCCAACTCAGCAACGATCTCGACCCGAAACCAATTGGAGAATATTAGTGGATCTCTTATGGTGCCAACAAGCCCAAGATCAGAGGAAAAGGCCGACGGATCCTCAAGTTATGCCATTTTTCCCAATACGGGTTAACCTGGTTCCGTTTAAGGCAAGTCCGAGTTCCGATTGGTTCAATTCATTACAAAATCGACAATGGCGACCAGGAGAGTCCATTTACCAATTAGAGGCCTCAAATATCATCCCACCATGCACCAGCACACACAGGATCAGGCGGATCCCTTTGCAAGTAGACTTTCCTTTTATAGTCGCGTTCACACTTGGAGTTTTAAATCACCAACAGCTATATTTTCGAAAGTACTGCAACTTCAGCATAGGTTCAACGCACCTGGACGCTCCGAGGCATCACACTTACTCGCCCAAGCTGTCAAGACTCAAGCACAGCCCCACTTACCTTATTTGGCCAAGACGAGCAATTAAGCCTAACGGCTAGTTGTGATTGCTTTGCGATTTAGTCTTTTGATTTTTGCTTTCTAGAATGTTCTTGTACGAGCACTATATAAGCTCAGCTTTGTTTTCATTTGTGGTCACCTTTCAATCAAATTAATACAAGTATTTTCGTTTTCTTTCAAAGAGTCACTTTGAAGAATTGTTCATTCTCTTGAATATTGTGTGCGATTCACCTTATTCATTAGAAACCTCGGATCTAGTTATTTGTGTGATTCAAGTAGCTTGTTCGAGTCAAGGATTGAGAGAGTCAATCAACCCCATCGATTGAGAGAGTCAATCAAAACCATCACCGTCGACCATCTATCGACTAAAGGAGAGGGCGACCGCCTGTCTTTAGTCCCACCGACTATCCGGTTAAGCTCTCACCACCGAGGCTTACACCATCTGGTATCAGAGCTTTAAAAGCTCCTATCTCAGGTTGTGTTCATCCAACCTTTATCTTTTACATTTCTGTTTTGTTATTTTGTTTCATCTAAACCAAAAAAAAAAAAAAAAAAAAAAATTGTTTTTGTTTCGATTTTGTTCTTATTTGATTTCTCATAAACTAAAACCCAAATAAAAATATTTGTTTAAGTCTTTGTTAAATTCTCGTTTCATAAAAAGAAAATCCATAAAAATGTATTTATTGTCGATTTATTTTATTATTTCCATTTAAGCAAAGAAAAATAAACCTTCCTTTTGCTTTTGAATTGTCGAGTAATAATTTAGTCAAAAAAAAAAAAGAAGTTAATTTGCTTATTTTAAAATTTTGTCCTGCTTTCGTTTGAATTTTAAAGGCAAAGATCATATTTCCATAATTGTTCTTACCTTAAATATTTTTTTGGGATATACGCTTGCTTGATTATTCCCTTGAGTCAGAATTTTGATTTACCCTACCCTTGTTTTGCGAGGAAAAACTCTGAAGAACAGCCGCCATGGATTCAAGTGAAGAAGAAGATGAGCACCTCGACTTTAATGGAGAGGAGTATGAAGAGTCGAGCCAAGGATGGTCCGACCAAGAAGAGGATTATGAGTCTCCGCCATGGCCAGGAGATGGCTACGCGAGTTCTGGTTTTGAAGGCGAGACAGATAGTGAAGGAGTTGGTCCTGAACCACCAGACCGCTACTCATACCAAGCTGAGTCACACCAGCACGTGCCTCACACAACAACATCAACTTGGAGCCAGCCAAGTTTACAATTTTATGAGGATTCGTATGGAGATGAAGCCGAGGAAGAAACATATGTCAAATCATATGTGAAGTACAAACAACAAGCACGACCAGAGAAGCCTCAATACATCATGGCGTCATGTCCAACACAATCCTATGCCATCTCAGCCGCGACAAGAGAACCAACCCGAGAGAGAAAACATCAATCCGGCTCTCTTATATTTTCAGGTCGAAGCAAGGACCCCAAAGTTTATCTCAATTGGGAAAGCAACATAAAGGAGTGGCTGTGCGCAAACAACATTCCCAAGGAGAAGGAGCTGTCACACGCATCAAGTGCTCTTGTTAGAGATGCTTATGATTGGTGGTTAAAGGAGGATGCATACAAACCGGTGCTTGATTGGGAAGAACTCACGGCACGGATGTACCAAGAGTTTGTGGAAAGACATCAAAATCGCAGCAACATCACTTCCAAGCCCACACGACATGTCACGCCAAGGAGAGTGATGACAACACCAAGGCTGCCATCTACTCAGCCTGAGAAGAACAACGCCAAGAGGTATCCACAAGTTGCAGCTCACACGCAAAATTCTTCACCAACGCATGAACCGCAAGGAAAATGTTTTAGTAAGACCTTTAACTCTTTAAATTCAAATGAACCAGTTTGCTATAGATGCCATAGGAGAGGTCACTTTGCTGCAGTGTGTTCCGAAAGACAATTAGTTAACCCTATACCAATTGAACCAACACAGAATTCATCAAAATCTAGTGATAGCTTAGTTCAATATGGTTTTGAAATTTCTAAGTCAGATATGATGTGCTCGTCTTTGCCAAAGGTTATTAATGCAGGTCTAAATCAGGGAGAGCAACACGATGAAGAGATCAAGACGAGCCAGCCTGCCCCTGAGATAAATGAAGTTGCCACCAACTTCATTTTGATGCAAGAAGAGCCACCCGATCAAGAGATAATTCACAATACCGTGGCATCTACGGAAACAAAACTTAACGAAAGTTTTGAGCAGGTAAGTAATCCTTTACTATCCTACAATTCTAACGACTCAATAGATGTGCTCATGAACTTGTTAAATCCAATAGAATCTGATAAAAAAATAATTTCGGTGGAAAAATCTATAAACCAGATTTCTTATCTTGAGTCACACGTAAAAGATGAACTAGTTGAATTGCCGCAAACTGAATTTTGCTCTGATGTTTTACATAATACCATGACTGTTATAACGCACTTGTCTCTTGTCAAAAGTGTAGAGAATATCTCAGGTACCGAGGAGAAGCAACAAGAGCCAAAACCGCAAAGGATCAATGGCGACATCGAAAGTGAAAAAGGAAATTTCGCTAAAGTAACTACCGTACTGCCCAATAAATTCAGCAACACACCGTGGAGAGGGGTCATTGCCTCTTTGCTGATCAAAGAAGAAACACCAGATGCTCAGCATCAATCCCATCCGAGTCGCAACAAAATATTTCCTCGAGAAGATCCAGTTTTGTGGACAAAACCTCTTGAAGAGGGAGGGAATGATGAGGACATCGGCTCTAGAACTGACCCAAATGAGATGCCCATCGTCCCAGAAGGTCCCATGACCCGTTCCAAGGCCAAACAGCTCAGAAGAAGATTCGGGACGGCCATACAGGCTTTCATCAACTCACCCGGGCCAGGCGACCCATTTCAAGCTTTAGCCGAGAGAAAAGAGCATGTACCGGATGATCGTCCGAACGACCTGATCATCACTGAGGGAGGTAAGTTCTCTCGTCCAAGTGACCATTCTAAGACTAACAGGACGAGTGGTTTTTGTCCCACAGCCACGGAACCAGTTCTAGCCGAAGGACTTTACTCGGAGACAGTTTTAGCCGAGACAAAGGAGCCAAGTCCAAACGATCGTCCAAACGATCCGATCAGCACTGAGGGAGGTAAGTTCTCTCGACCAAATGCATATTTTAAGACTAATGGGACAGGTAGTTTTCCTCTTAGAAATGCAGAACAGCCAGCTGCTTCAATCCCAAGCCGCCTAGCCGGGAAGAACCAACAATGGGCTAACGAAGGTGTTGAAGCTAAGGAATCACAAGAACTTGAAGAGGATGGCTTCTATGATCAAGAAGACCTCCTAGAAGACTTCACCAAGTTGCTGCACGCACGGGACATCATAACCATGAAAGCTCATGGAGCTACTACCACCTCAGAAAGAGAATGTATTGTGCGTACGGCAGGCCTAGATCCTGATCCTATTGGCGACAGCAGGACCTTTCTTGTTGTTGGGACAGTTGCTCCCAAGCTACCAACTGAGGGATCACACCTTCATCGACAAAGTGGCTATGACCAGCACTTTGGTCAAATCCCTCAGCCCCAATTCAAGAAAACCGAAGATGAAGACATTTCCCCCAAAACCGAGGGAAATCTTACCGGAGTTGAACCAAGGAAACAGTGCATCAAATCAATCGTGGGAGACAATTTCTCTCAACCAACCAACCATTATAAAGACACTGGTCAAGTCCCTCAGTTGCACTTCAACCGATTCCAAAACCCACAATTGCAAGAAAAGCCACCCGAGAAGACCCATGTGCCTTGTTCAGTCCAAATGGAGATCAAGATCAACTGGTCCAGCCCAACAACCACTTGGGTTACATTCTTAGCTCACCTAGAGAATGTCTCGAAGTGGAATCAACTCAAACGGAGATCAGAAGAAGAAGTTATTGATTTTAAAAATCAATGGACCTACTTCGAACCCAATTCCGCGACAAGGCCAAAGATCATGCTACACAGCCCAACTCAGCAACGATCTCGACCCGAAACCAATTGGAGAATATTAGTGGATCTCTTATGGTGCCAACAAGCCCAAGATCAGAGGAAAAGGCCGACGGATCCTCAAGTTATGCCATTTTTCCCAATACGGGTTAACCTGGTTCCGTTTAAGGCAAGTCCGAGTTCCGATTGGTTCAATTCATTACAAAATCGACAATGGCGACCAGGAGAGTTCATTTACCAATTAGAGGCCTCAAATATCATCCCACCATGCACCAGCACACACAGGATCAGGCGGATCCCCTTGCAAGTAGACTTTCCTTTTATAGTCGCGTTCACACTTGGAGTTTTAAATCACCAACAGCTATATTTTCGAAAGTACTGCAACTTCAGCATAGGTTCAACGCACCTGGACGCTCCGAGGCATCACACTTACTCGCCCAAGCTGTCAAGACTCAAGCACAGCCCCACTTACCTTATTTGGCCAAGACGAGCAATTAAGCCTAACGGCTAGTTGTGATTGCTTTGCGATTTAGTCTTTTGATTTTTGCTTTCTAGAATGTTCTTGTACGAGCACTATATAAGCTCAGCTTTGTTTTCATTTGTGGTCACCTTTCAATCAAATTAATACAAGTATTTTCGTTTTCTTTCAAAGAGTCACTTTGAAGAATTGTTCATTCTCTTGAATATTGTGTGCGATTCACCTTATTCATTAGAAACCTCGGATCTAGTTATTTGTGTGATTCAAGTAGCTTGTTCGAGTCAAGGATTGAGAGAGTCAATCAACCCCATCGATTGAGAGAGTCAATCAAAACCATCACCGTCGACCATCTATCGACTAAAGGAGAGGGCGACCGCCTGTCTTTAGTCCCACCGACTATCCGGTTAAGCTCTCACCACCGAGGCTTACACCAGTTGTCCTTGCGATTGAGCAGCTTTTGATTTCTTGGCTAGAGCGATGTTCGGGAAGAATCCACTTGATACGAAGCTTGGATCTGATGCACCGAAGCTAATCACTAAATGAGTTTCCTTATAAAAAAAATAGACGTTCTATACACACATAGGAATTAGCAAATAGAAAATACCATAAGTGTAAGCAATGAAGTTGCAAATAACAAAATAGTCTCAATAACAAAGAAAAGGAAGCTCAAACAAACTGCAAAATTATAAAAATAGACGTTCTATATACACATAGAAATTAGTCTCTGAAATTGAATACACTAAAATGATGAACACTCTTAATTAACACATAGAAATGAGTCTCCGACGATGTTCTATACAAATAGACGTTCTATACAAAATACTCTCCACACGAAAGGAAAGGAAGCTCAAGCAAATTGCAAAATTACAAAATAGACGTTCTATACACACAAAAATTACAAAACAGACGTTCTATACATAAAAATAATCATATACAAATAGATATTCTATGTTTTACTCGCAACCTCTACAAAACATAGAATTTGCAAGTTTCGGCTTATGAATTTATATTTTTTTCAAGTTCCAACAATGAATTAACGAGGAGAAGAGAATCATTTAGTCACAATGAATGAATAACCTCTTGGATTAGTGTTTCTCCAGCATTCTCGATCGTGACGAGTTGGGAAATCCGCCTTGCTTCTCGTCAAAGAAGCTATGGCTATTCACCGGACATGGGTTTCTGATGAGCATCGCTTTCATAGATCCAGATAACTCGAAAGTGCATCTTAGAGACGAATTGGGTCGAACAACGCCCAGCAAAATCAGGGAAAATATCTGATTTCTAGGTCTGCAGAGGAGATAAAGTAGGGAAACGAGCAGGAGCCTGCGATAACTGACCGGTAGCAGTAGTCGCAACGGCGGCTGCGACATCGGAGGAGGAAGACGGCGAAGCTGCACTGCTTCTGCCTTTGGTTCCGCCGCCGAGTGGAGATGGAGAGACACACTATGGAGCCCATGGACGGTGGCATCTGGGTGGATGGAGGCTTGGGTGATGGTTCTTAAGCTGATTTTGAGGGAAAGGATTGTTCTGATATTGGTGACGGTGATCGAGCAGTGTTGACGCCATTGGAGAGAAAAAAAGAAAGGAAAACAACGATTAAAAGAAAAGAGGAAATAGGAAAAAGCTAAAAATGGGATTAATACATATAATATAATGAATACTAACCTATCATTTTTTTGGGTTAGTTTGTGAATTATAGATTTTTTGTTGGTTATTGAATGCAATTTTCCATGAAAATATAGAGTAAATATTTTATACATTTCGTGATCCAGGTACCATTATCATTCATCCTTATTTACTTCATATTTTTAGAATCATTATCTATAGACTTTCAATGACATTTCTATATGATTTATACATGTCAAAACTTAATATTTTTTTTTATCTGTACCTCTTGATGGTGATGAGGATTTAGAATACGATAAATGATATTCTAATATAAACTCTACTACCTAGATTTGAAATGTTTTGATTTTATGTTTTATTTGCTAATACAATTTATTTAAATTTTATTTGTTTTTTTGTCAAACTTTTGCTTTTAAATTTAATTTGATTTGATATAATACATTTTAATTTATATTTATTTTTATAAATATTTTGTTTTAATTATTCATTTGAGAATTTTGAATTTTTGTGTTTGTAAAGAAAAGCTCGAAAAAGCCCGAAAAACCCTGTCCGGGCTGGGCCGGGTTTTGGAATATAGGCACGATTTTTTTCGGACCGGACCGGATCGGGCTCAAATATATGCGGGGTTTACAGGTTTCGGGCTGGGCCGGACTAGTCAGATTGACATCTCTAGGAGCAGGAACCTGAGATCTTTGAAATATATATATAATTAAAATATCGCAAATTTGAATATAAATAAATTAGTTAAATATTTATATCATTACTTAATTGTCTCTACGTATTCATCTAGTTTCAAAATATTTTTAAAAACGTCTTTCATTTCATTGTCACATCTCTTTTTGTCATTATATCATTACTTAATTGTCTCTAATGCATATTATTTCTACATTACTATCTTTTAACCAATTTTAATTTTTTTTCCAAACTAATAGGAACAACAACACGAAGTGTTTGGACAGGTTGAAGCTGAAAGCATCTCGGAAAGATGGAAAAACCGTAAGGCCGGGTCCGGTCCGGGTCTTGGCCCGAATTGTTATCGGGCTCGAAGCCTAGGCGTTGTTCTTTCTGGCTTCCCTTCGTTAGGGAGAATGACTACTCTAGCCCCCTTCCCAGACCTGAATCTCACGCCGGATTGCGCAACCTCCTCCATTGCCGGACTTCCTGGAGTTACCGGACGGTCAATTTTTCAGAAGCTAGATGTTAATGCTGAACCAATTGAGGATTCACAAACCCAAAAACCAAGCGAAAGCGTCTCTGTCCATGAAGTTTTATCCGATTTCGATCATACCCCTCCTCCTCCACCTTCATATGAGCGTTTCAGTTCTGAATTTGCATTGCCCGAGACATACGGCGGGTCCGTTTCAACCGGTTCAAATTCCCGAGCGATCGTCGCCGTACCGGATGACGGAAGAAACTAGCCTTTGGTGGTGCAAGCGCCACCGGGATTTGAGGATTACCGCGCTCTCACCTCCGTTGCCTCGCCTGGTCCTCCACAGAAATTCCAGAGACCACACGAGTTCGTGAGGTGGCCTAAGCTAGGGCACGAAGATCATAAACACCACTGGGAAATCATTATATGAACCCGAAGGATGTTCGAATCTCTCAGGATTGATGAGATGATGAAAGGTCACAGGGGCGATACCGCGGCTTCGGCTAAGATGAGAGAACGTGGGTTGTGGCTGAACCAGGAACAACACATCATGGGCTTGATAGGTCTCAGATTTAGAACTCTAATTGAAAACAAGTAAACAATCGATACTTTTCGTTTGGCAATTTTTCATTTACTTAAATAAAGAACAAGAACAAGATCATGGAGTACTCAACTCCTACAGACGTGGAAAGTGGGAAATTGGGGAAGATGGTTCCTCAACATGAGGTTGACCGATTCTTCCTTTATTAGCTGACATTGAAATCAAAACAACAAACCATAAACAATGCAATAACCAAACCAGAGATAACCGACTAGTTGAAGTATTTCCGGTTTGGGATCTTTGTGCGAATTGACTCTCTGCGAACTGGGTGAGGAACTCCATCATTACCCTGCCCGTCAAGACGAAGCTTGTCCTCAAGTTTCAGGCTCGGGAAGCTCTGTTGAATCTGAGACAAGTCCTCCCAAGTCGCATCTTCTTGTGATAAACCTTGCCACAAAACCAGAACCTCACGACATAACTTGCCTTCCTTGTTGATCACACGTGTCTCCAAAACTTGTTCCGGGGTCAACCGCAAGAAGCCATTGGCACGTAAGGGAGGAAGAGTACCTGAAGTTGGGGTGTCTGTACCCACTCTCTGCTTGAGCAACGAGACGTGAAAAACGTTGTGAACTCGTGTTCCCTCCGGAAGCGTAAGGCGATAAGCAACTGGTCCCACTTTAGCTTCCACTTGAAAAGGCCCATAGTATCGTGTAGACAATTTCTGGGAAGTTCTTTTGAAGATGGAACGCTGCCGGTAAGGTTGTAGGCGAAGAAATACCCAATCACCCACATCGAAATTGACATCACGGCGCTTTGAATCCGCTAGTTGTTTCATCCTATTATTTGCAGCTTGTAAGTGAGCCTTAAGATCGTTGAGTAATGCGTCTCTCTCGGCGAGCTGTTCGTCAAGCTCCTGAATGGGTGTAGCGCCTAGTTCATAACCCGGAAGAGACGGAGGATCACGCCCATAAACAGCCTTGAAAGGTGTGCAGCCCGTGGAAGAGTGGTATGTAGTATTATACCAAAACTCCGCCCATGGGAGCATGAAGCTCCATTGTTTCGGCCTATCATGAACAAAGCATCTCAAAAATTGTTCAATACATCGGTTCACTACCTCGGTCTGGCCGTCGGATTGAGGGTGATATGCCGATGACATGCACAGCTTGGTACCCGAGAGTTTCCAAAGATCCTTCCAAAACGCACTGACGAAAATAGGATCACGGTCGCAAACGATGGTTCTGGGAAGCCCATGAAGCTTCACAATGGACTCAAGGAAACGTGAGGCAACTGATTTTGCCGTGTAGGGATGAGTTAACGGAACCAAATGGGCAGCCTTTGAGAGGCGATCCACAACCACCATGATTGACGTGTGATTATCCGATCGCGGTAACCCATCGACAAAATCCATTGATAAATCTTCCCAAATTCGGTGAGGAATAGAGAGTGGCTGTAGAAGACCTGCGGGCGAAAGACTCGCAGATTTAGCCCACTGACAGACGTCACAAGCAGCCACGTATTCCCGAACTGATTTCTGCATCGCGGGCCAATAGAACAATTGTGCAAGTCGTTTGAATGTTCGAAGAACTCCAGAATGACCACCAGTGGGCGTGTCGTGATATTCCCGTAACAGAGACTGAACAAAAGTGGAGTTAGGGGGAAGAACCACACGATTGTTGAAGCAAACTAACCCGTTTCGGCGAACATAAGGTTGACCGGGAGATGTATCAGCGAGATCACCAATTCTGAGCAAGTAAGGGTCAGTTTGTTGAAGTTGACGGAGTTCTGACCACATCGTTGCTTGCTGGCTGCAGAGTGTGAGAAGAGTTGGGCTACCAACACGTCTAGAAAGAGCATCCGCAGCAGTGTTCGCGGTTCCGGGCTTGTACGTTATCTCATAATCATAGCCCACCAGCTTGCCCATCCATTTTTGCTGCTCGGGAGTTAAAATTCTCTGTTCCAACAGAAAACGGAGGCTACGTTGATCTGTTTGTATAGTGAAACGCCTTCCCAAGAGATACGGTCGCCATGTGCGAATCGCGACTACAATGGCGAGCATTTCTCTTGCGTAAGTTGACCATGTTTGCTTAGCTACTCCGAGAGATCGACTCATGAAGGCAATTGGTTTCCCATTTTGTGACAGTATTGCGCCAATCCCTCCTCCAGATGCATCTGTTTGAATAACAAAAGGAAGAGTAAAATCTGGTAAAGCCAATGTTGGTGTGCTCGTCATTGCTTCCTTAAGTCGTGAGAAAGCTTCCTCAGCTGAGTCAGTCCATTCAAATTTTCCTTTCTTCAAGAGATTCGTTAGAGGTCTCGCGATTAGACCATAATCTTGAACAAATTTGCGATAATACCCTGTTAAGCCCAGAAATCCTCGGAGCTCGGTGACCGTGGTCGGTGTTGGCCAGTCTGTCATAGCTTTGATTTTGGCTTGATCAGCTTTCACTCCTTCGCTGGAAATTATATGGCCCAAGTACTCTAGTTCAGTCTTCCCAAATTCACATTTCTTCCTTTTCACAAAAAGCCCGTGTTGTTGCAGTAGCTTAAACACAATCTCCACATGTTTCACGTGCTCCTCTTCGGATTTACTATAAACCAAAATATCATCAAAGAAAACAAGGATGAATTTGCGTAGATACCCGCGGAAGATTGAGTTCATCAAGGCTTGAAACGTGGACGGAGCGTTGCAAAGACCAAACGGCATCACTAAGTACTCGTAGTGTCCATTGTGAGTACGAAATGCGGTCTTGTGTATGTCTGAGGGATGTACACGAACGTGGTGGTACCCCGCCGTCAGATCGAGCTTAGTGAATATCATTGCTCCGTGTAGTTCGTCTAACATATCTTCCACCGTTGGTATCGGAAAGCGATCCTTAACCGTAGCAGCATTTCGAGCCCGGTAATCTGTACAAAAACGCCATGAGCCATCTTTCTTTTTTACCAGGAGGACTGGTGATGAGAATGGACTCGAGCTCGGTCGTATGAGTCCGCTATCGAGCATCGTTTGGACTTGGCGTTCGATCTCTTCTTTTTGAAAATACGCGTAGCGGTAGGGTCGAACGTTGACGGGGTCCGATCCTTCTTTGAGCGTTATGTGATGCTCAATGTCTCTTGTGGGAGGCAGTTCCGTCGGTGTCTGAAACAATGGTGCGAATTGTTGTAGCAGACATTCGATTGCTTCTAAGTTGGGAGAGACGATGGTCGCGTCGTGGGTTTGAATTGATAAGGCAAAAACCACTTGGCCCAATTTAGCTTCTTTCTTCAATTCTTTCAACTGGGCCTTCTTTATGTGGTTATTATGCAGCCCATGTATCTTCATAATTCGCCCGGCCCACTCAAAACTCATCAATTGGGCCTTCCAGTCACAAGTGATTGGCCCAAGCTTTTCTAACCAACTAACTCCCAAAACGACGTCGAGCCCTGAGAGAGGGATACTAAAAAAATCGACGACGAAGAATTCACCATCAATAGCCATAGCTACTTCTTGGTAAGCCTCTTGACAACGAAGAGGATGGCCGTCGGCTACTCGAACGTTGAATGGTTTGGTCGGCGTCATCTTTAGCCCAAGCCGATTTGCTTCTCTTTCTCCGATGAAATTGTGTGTCGCACCGCTATCGATCAACGCCACTAACCTCCGTTGATTGATTTCTATCTCTACTCGCAACGTCTTAGGAGCTCCCCATCCTGTTAGAGATTGCAAGGTGATTTCGGGTTCGACCGTCTCTTGGCTATCCACGAATTCGTCCAACTCGTCATCTCCGTTGTCTTCACCCTCCATGAGTAGTAATTGTGACTTCTTGCATTTGTGGCCAGGAACGTATCGCTCATCGCAACTGAAACACAATCCCATGCTTCGCTTCCGCTTAAGTTCTTCCCAACTTAGTCTTTTTGGAGCGCTTGACGGGTTGTCTTGTGAGCTTGTGTTACGCTGAATAGCACTTGATGGTGGTATCGAGCTTCGTGACGTTGTTGTCGTGAAACTCGAGAATTTTCGACTGCGTTGTAGCTGATCATCACGAGTCCTCGCCAATTCGATTGTGTGCTTGAGAGTCGTAGGTCGGAACATCCGTATTGTATCTGCAATTGAGTCCCTCAGCCCTCCTATGTAAGTTCCGATGAGTGCCTTTTGAGTCCACCCAGTGACTTTGTTTTGTAATCTCTCAAATTCACGGTGATAGTCCCTTAATGACCCCTTTTGAGTGATTTTTGACAACTGCTCATCGAAATCCTCTGCTCCCGATGGCCCAAATCTTGCCCATAACTCCTCCTCAAAAATCTCCCATGTAGCCGGAGTGTGCTCATCGTCCAGCGTTTTGGTGGTGGCTTGCCACCATTCGTTTGCCTCCTCTTCCAGGTGATAAGAAGCAAAACTCACTCTCTGCTCTCTCGGTAGTTCTTGGTAAGCAAAGTATTGCTTTGCCTTACTTAGCCAAGACGTTGGATCTCCTCCTTGGAAATGCGGAAACTCCATCTTAACGTGGCGTTGATGTGGTGGCACAGGTGGTGCGAGCGGAGCGGGGCGGTGACTCGGTCTTGGTGTGCTCGTACTACTTTCGCGACTATTCTGAACGGTCTCCATCATCCTCTCGAATGATTCCTCTAAGGTGTGAAATTTGTTGTTCATGGCTTCGGTCATTTTCATAATCTCGTCCTGCATCAAACCGAACCCATTCTCCAACTCGGCGAGGCGGTCCTTTGGGTCAGCCATCGGGGACTCGGTGGTGGTCGGAACCCGCACCTCCTTGTCTTTCTTCTTACGAGCCGTAATGGTGAAATGTAACACTGGTGAAGGAACAAATTAGAGCAATGCTCTGATACCAAAATGATAGGTCTCAGATTTAGAACTCTAATTGAAAACAAGTAAACAATCGATACTTTTCGTTTGGCAATTTTTCATTTACTTAAATAAAGAACAAGAACAAGATCATGGAGTACTCAACTCCTACAGACGTGGAAAGTGGGAAATTGGGGAAGATGGTTCCTCAACATGAGGTTGACCGATTCTTCCTTTATTAGCTGACATTGAAATCAAAACAACAAACCATAAACAATGCAATAACCAAACCAGAGATAACCGACTAGTTGAAGTATTTCCGGTTTGGGATCCTTGTGCGAATTGACTCTCTGCGAACTGGGTGAGGAACTCCATCAGGGCTCAATCCCTGGGATTGAGATCGGCGACGCGTTTTATTACCGTCAGGAATTGTGCGTGGTGGGCTAACACGGCCAGAAACAAGCCGGAATTGACTATATAACGGTTGAACAGATCCCCATTGATGAGCCGATAGCCACCAACATTGTCGTCTCAGATTGTTACTAGGATGATGAAGACAGAGGAGATAGCAATGGAAAGAAGCTTCCATCACGGGATCGATGTACGGGTGATTAGAGGAGTTCAGTATCGGAACAGCATCAGCTCAAAGGTTTACTTATACGATGGTTTATATAAGATTACATATTGCTGGCTCGATACAGGCAAGTCTGGTTTTAGAGTGCATAAATTTAGGCTAGTCATAATCAAATGACAACCCGAGATGGGCAGTACAAGTAGGAGTGTCAATTAGGGCCAAATCTCGAGGGCCAGCCCGGCCTGGCCCTGAAAAACAGCGGGCTCGGGCCTAAAAATATAAGCCCGAAAAAATCGGGCTTTTCGGGCTAGTGTTTTTTTCGGGCTTAGCCCGAAAAGCCCGGAACTTTATATTTTAGTTAGTTAGAGATTTTATTTCAACATTTATCTTTCTAAAAATAATAATTTGACATATTTTCTATACATTTCGTGATCCATGTACCATTATCATTCATCCATATTTACTTCATTTTTTTAGAATCATTATCTATAGACTTTTAATGACATTTCTATTTGATTTATACATGTCAAAACTTAATATTATTGTTTTATTTTTTATATATGTACCTCTTGATGGTGATGAGGATTTAGAATACGATGAATGATATTCTAATTTAAACTCTACTACCTAGATTTGAAGTGTTTTGATTTTAGATTTTATTTGGTAATACAATTTATTTGAATTTTATTTGTTTTTTTTGTCAAACTTTTGCTTTTAAATTTAAATGGATTTGATATAATACATTTCAATTTAGAATTATTTTTATAAATATTTTGTTTTAATTATTCATTTGAGAATTTGTGAATTTTTGTATTTGTGAAAAAAACCCGAAAAAGCCCGAAAAGCCCTGTCCGGGCCGGGTCGAGCTTTGAAATATAGGCCCGATGTTTTTTCGGGTCGGGCCGGACTGAGCTCAAATATATACGGGTTTTACGGATTTCGGGCCGGGTCGGGCCGGGCTAGCCCGATTGACATCCCTAAGTACAAGTTAATCCGCCTCTCATCATAATTTGTAAAACACCCCTTTTATCTCATCTCATCTTTATTTTTTGAGAGTGTTGTCAAAAGAAAAAATAATAATTTCAGGGCTAAAGCATTTATTGGACTAAAGCACGATTAGACTTTGATTTAAACATTGATGATTGGTTGATTTGAGGAAACCAGCCTCCAATATCGTTGATAGACCCACTGCTTAATACTCTGAGAATTGTATAAACCTCCTTGGAGTTGGAACTCTCCGTCTCTGCTTTTGACCAGAGTCAAGCTTGCTCTGCTTTTGCCTCTCATTTTCCTTTCTTTCACAGAGGATGATGAAGATAGAGGAGATGTTCTGGTTTTAGACTTTTAGTCCTAATTATTAATCAATTTTTACGTGACCAATTTTATGCAATTTCAAGTTTTTTTTTTTATGGACAGCAGTGTAGTTTGATTTTTCTATTTATTCTATGAAAAGTGTTATAAAGTCCCTTGAGTTTGTCGTCGTCTCCCTAGTCCGTGCCGTCACCTTCACTGCCGTTGGTATTTTCTTCTCCTCCTAGGCGAATCGACGGCGAGAGCACGATTTCCCAGAAGAGAGCATCCGACGGTGATGCGATTTCCGGTATCAAAAGAAATCGAGAGTGTCTGTGGCAGTAGGTTTATGTTTACCCGACGATTTCACTCGACGATTTGTTTTAACCAACTAGTGTTAGGGTTTTCTTTTTACAGTTTATGCTTTTATGGGTTTATGTTTATTATTTAATTATAATTTATTAATCAGATTTACATAATTCTAAATTCTAAATTGATTAATTTAGTTTAAAATTAATAATAATGGCATAGCTGTTATTATTAGGAAAAACATTGGGTATTATGTCTTTGCCAAAATATATATGCTATTATAGTAATGTTTTTTTTTGTTGGGTGTTAATCTAGTAATAAACGGATGAATTTGTGATAATCTAAGTAATTTCTCATAAAACAAATGTCCAAGTTATACCTTCTCACTTCAGGCTTCACAACTACATGATTATTGCGAAGAATAACCTTATTGTCCTTATATGTCTGATGACATTTGTTGTTTGTATGATAAATAGGCATATTCATTTCGGGGATCGGGACGGGAAATGAACATTTAATTTGGATATTGAAAAATATTATCCAAAGTGTTTTCGATAAAAAAAAAACAAGACGAGAAATTCGGGTAATGGGACGGGTTCGAAAAATTTGTATAGCTAAAAATATTTCTCAAACTCTCAGTAATTTAGGTATGGGTCAACTTCGGAATGGATATTGGAGGGGAAAACTGTATATATAAAAGAAGAGAAAGGGAAGTATCGTCCCCTGGAAGAAAACGGAAGAAATGGAATTCAAGCCATTGAAGGAGGAGGGCAACTCGCCGGACTCGTGATCGCTAAACTCGCTGGACTCGTGCACGCTTTTGTTTGGCGGAATACGGCAGTGAATTTGCAGAGCTTTGGAGAGTGTTGTGTTGTGTACTTGTGTGAACAAATATAATTTTTTGACAAAGTTTTAGTTTAGAGAGTTAAACTTCGAGAACATAATTAATTATTGATGAATAACCAGAGTTTGGTTTGTCTGAGTTTTCTTTTTTTAGTTCAGAATGTATAAAATCGAATAACAAAATTTAAAAAAATGAGAATTCGGTGGTTATATATTTTTTTTATACATCAGTCATTTTAGATTATTGAATGTAGATTTTGAATCAAAGTTTTCTTATAAGAAAAAAAAAATAGAAAATCAGATATACTGTTTTCACAGATGGAAAATGAGATTTAAACATTAGTAGTTTGGTTTAGTTTAATTTTCATTTGGCGAATTTTAATCATACTATCCATAATATGTATAAAAGATTTTGATTAGTTTTAACTAAAAAAACAAATTACAGCAAATGTAAACTCATTTTAATTTCAACCACGTTAGGTGGTAGCCACTGGCTTACCATCACCAAGCGGTCAAAAGAGTCGTGGAACAGAAACTTGGTTGGGCGATCCCAAATCGGAGAACAACTTTGGTTTGCCTTTCGGACCAGTTGCACTTATTTTGTGGTGTATCAAATTACTAAATTTCGTTTATTGCAAGCTCAAGTTTTCAATAAGTATATAAAACTATGCAATCAACTTAGATTTAGGGGTGTCAAAATGAGTAATGGATCATGCGTCGACTCAACTCGACCTATGATCAATAATCCTAATGGGTCAATTTTTTTGATTCTAATAGGTTAATGGGTTATGTATCAAATAGGTCAATTTGTAAATTTGTAATAGGTTATGGGTCAATTGAGTGATCCGTTGGACCCATTAACTTTATTTGATCATCAATTAATCATATGACATCATAGCAAAAAATGCGATTTCGCGTTTTCCCGTAGAAAATGATTTCACATTTTTCCGCCAAAAAAATAATTCCGCGTTTTTCCACCCAAAATGCGATTCCGCGTTTTTCCGCCAAAAACACGATTCTGTGTTTTTCCGCCAAAATGCGATTTCGAAAATTCCTGTCCAAAAACGTGATTCTGTGTTTTACCGCCAAAAATTTGATTCTGCGTTTTTCCGCAAAAAACGCAATTTTACGTTTTTCCGCCAAAAACGAGATTCCGGGTTTTCCCACCAAAAACATGATTCCGCAAATTCCCACCAAAAATGCGCTTCTGCGTTTTCCCGCTTAAAACGCGATTCCGCGTTTTCCCGCCAAAAAAACGATTCTGCGTTTTTTTCGCAAAAAAACGCGATTCCGCGTTTTTCCGCCAAAAATGCGATTCCGTAAATTCCCGCCCAAAAACAAGATTCCGTGTTTTCCTGCCAAAAACGTGATTCCACGTTTTACCGCCAAAAACGCTATTTCACGTTTTCCTGTAAAAAATGAGATTCCGCGTTTTCTAACCAAAAATGCGATTCCGCAAATTCCCACCAAAAACGTGATTCCACGTTTTCTCTCCTAAAACTTGATTTTACATTTTCCTGCCAAAAAACGTGATTCCGCGTTTTCTCGCCAAAAACTTAATTTTACATTTTCCCGCCAAAAAACGTGATTTCACATTTTCTCGCCAAAACGTTATTCTGTATTTCACCGCCAAAAACGTAATTTAACATTTTTTGTCAAAGACATGGTTCAACGAATTCATGACAAATTCACGATAATTAAAAAAAATTGTCGATTCATAATAAAAGTACATCATAATATTATTCACCATTTTTAATTTTCTCATTTTAAAATTATTAATGATATTTATTTAAATAAAATTTGTTGATTCATGGGTCAACCACTTGATCCATGTAATTAGATAAATAATAGGGATCCATTACTCATGGATGACCCATTTGACCCATTTTGACATCCCTACTTAGATTGTTTATACACTCAAAATAATTTCACTTCAACCTAATAAAGATTACATGTTCTTCATTTCTTTTAAAAAGCCGTTAACTTCTGAAACAATGAAGTGAAACTCTATTATTCTTTCTTTGTCGTGCCCAATGTAAAAGAAAATTTAAGTGGTACAGAGTATCCTGATTGATAAGAATGTGCTAAGTAAAGGATACAGAGAGAATTGAAGAATTCGTTTATTGACGACGATTACAAACAAAAAGGATCTACGATCTCATGACGATCTTCACCAAGCTCATATTGCTCTGGTTCAATTTGTTCATAAATCGCATGAGAAAGGAAAGTAAACAATAGAAGAATCTATTTATACGACTTCCTTCCCTCTTACTGTTTGTAATAGTAAACCTTCCAAAGTAATAAGAGTCTTCTACTTCTTGTTGACTTATTCCAGCTCAGCATTGTCTTTCTATAGTTTCCTCTATCGATCTGCTCTGCATCGCCTTACTTCGACTTCTTCTTACGATAATAGGTACGATGCATCCTATCAGAATACGTATCAGCTTCGATCATCAACATACCTCAGAGTGGAGCACTAGAAAAAGAACAAAAAATAAAAAAGGTATTTGACTAATGAAATGGCTTACGTCGATGAGCTTGAGGTTTTGTAGTTGAGGAGAACCATCGAGCATCAGCGAAAGTAGATTCCACCACTCTCTTTTATATGTACCAGCTCCAAAGATAGAAGCTGATAGAAGATAATACCAGTAGGATACTTAATCTGTGCATGTGGTAAACAAAACAGTGTTAGCCTATTTGCAGAGAGAAAAGCACCACGAGAATCTCAAAATCTTAAATTTACGGTACCTCTAAGGGTGATATGCATAAGGAAAGACGTTTGGCTGAAGTTAGAGATAACAGAAGGTTCTCATTGGTTATATCAGAAGCACCAACGATGTTGGCCTCCACCAGCTCTGGCGCATTCTCAATCAGACAACACTCAAAACCATTGAGCCATTCAATGTTCAAGTATTTCAGAGAAGGAGCATTTATCATGTAGCCTCTGTTAACGGTCCCGACTTTGAACACATATTTCTTTTACATTGTATAGAGGACAATAAGCCTTAAACCCGATCAAAGCCACAAACACTCAAGAACAATAAGCCTTAAACCCGATTAAAGCTTGTATAAACAAAACAAGAACACATATTTCTTTTGGGTAGTTATGAATACCTCTTTATGGGGTTTTCATTAGTTTAAATAGGAAAAAATACAACCGAAACAAAGTGGAATCATCACGATTCCTAAACTTGTGGAAACATGAGAAAATGGTTGACTGGTTCCTTGCAAGTAGGACGACCAATTCAACTCTGTTGAGAATCCAGAGGCTCAAAGACGTCACATTTCCCGAGCTTAAACCCCAACAAACCAAGACCTGAAACTGTTGTTGACATACTACAGAGACTGTAACAGGAAGTAGCACAAAACAGAGTATAGAGAGAAAAAGAAAGGAGAAGGGAGCACACACATAATTTAAGGAGTTCACGCCCATTAACAAGGGTCGCTATATCTCCCCGAGACTGTTGCTCGGAATCCACTAGAAGGGAAACACATTACAAGTGATTCACACTCAAGAACTCACTCTGTGTCACTTCCTGTGTCACTTGTTGTAACACATGAGAAAACCCATCTAAAGCTTATACTTTTACAAAGGTTTCTCTCATCCTTCTAACTACATTGTGTGGCTGCACAGCTCACCACCACTCTCTCTCACGTCTACCTCTTATTTATATATGAGGAGACAACAACAAGACCCTAGTGCAATTGAAATCATAAGAAGACAAAAGACCATTTAATGTTCAATATTCATCAACCTTGGGTTAGTTCTTCAAGCTTGCTCATTATGTTCAAATCTTCACAAATCTCCACCTGTGAACTTGATGATCACACAAACAACATGCACATGCTTGAGAGAGAGTACACACTTCTAGTTTCCTGGATTCCAATCTCGGTTCCTGAGTATACTTACTCAGCCTTGATCCTTAGCCGTTTAAACTCAATAAACCAGCTTGATCCTCATTGCATTTAACATCCCGTTCAATGCACTTCAGCTGTGACTACTCACAATGTTGAACCTGAGCCATCAGCACATCTTCAGCTCACTTAGAGTTGTGAAAACCAGCTTCAATACAATCTTGTATTTAGCTCAACTCTTCTGTGACACTTCCTGACGCATTCAACACTTGAATACCTGATACAACCGCTCAGCAAACTCCATTAACAAATTCAGAAACACTTCCAACATGTTAACACAACAGAAACCACCACAAGCTTCACCACTTGTGACTCTTCCAATCACACAGAGTCCTCTACAACTTCTATCCAAACCATAGACCTATTTCAGTGACTGAATGAACAATTATCCCTCTGCAAAACCTTGATTCCCTTGCTAGCTTCTAGGATTTCCTCATGCGCATTGAAACCAAAACCCTTTGAATTCACTTGAATAAAATGCAGAAAAAACAGAACCACCTTTGTTTCAGAACCTGAAACCCTTTTGATTCATCCTTGTAGACAATCTCTGCAGCTTCTTAAGAACCACTGCATAACCTGATATTACCTTTAAACATGTCTCATAGCAGCAAAACCTTGTGTTATACCTGAGACAATCTTGTACAGCCTTTACACATCAATTCTAGAATACATGATGCACTTCCTACTGTACCAGCAGCCTGCTACACATGCAGATTCCACCAGACGACTTGAACCTTGCTTCATTCAGTTTCCAGACTTAAACCAAAGCCTTCTTCTTCCCTATCATCGCCAGATACTTGAAGAAACTTCACTGAATGACCTGCAAGCACATGTCCCTGAGAAGATACTTACATAAACTCCTTAGTTGTTGTCGTCCAAATGCAGTTTAATTCTCTGCATTTGCGTCCCTTTAGGACTCCTTTAAGTTGCATACTTCAGTCTTGAGATGACCCTTCTTGTCATGCTCTGAGCATAGCAATTTGTGACCGTCTTGAAGTGAATAACCCTGATACATATTTTTCTGTACCAGCACTTGTCTCAATCAGCAACTTCTTATAAAGACCCACTGAACCACTTCAATAACCTCATCTCAACTCACACTGTAGTATCTTCTCTGAATTTTCAGAAACCTGCAACTCCTTCAATCCAGAAACCTGCAACTCTGTTATAAAACCTGCAGTCATTTCTGAGATTCCTTACCAACAATCAGCTTCAAAACCAAACTTGTAAACTGCCTTTTACCATCAGATTACAACCTGTATCAGCTGAATACCCGTTGATAATAACCTGTTCTTGGCTTCTTTGTCTTCTTTTCACACTGAACTTCCATGAATCATGTTAAACAACGAGTTGTGCATCCTGTTAACTCTTCTGTTTTGAGCTAAACATACTCAAATCAGTTTGAGCTAGACACCCGAAACAACCTCCAAAAAATAAACTGCTCCACCAGGAACCATAATCATTTGGATGTTACTTTGTCTTTGAAAGCTCATCTTCACCAATCCGAGTCAAAGCACTATTCATTGTTTCTTTGATCCACTCACACGTTCTGATGTATCAGATGAATTACCATGGCATCTTGCTTCAGAATGTGTGTCAGAACTTGTGACACAACCCCTTTCTTCTTGCAGCCACTCCAACTGATCCAATTGTACCCGAAGAACCACCAAAGAACCCTACTGAGCTTCAGCAACACTGTCTCTCCTTTACTTAGAGTATTTACCATGATATAACAATGCAAAAACTTATGCCGATACACCATCAAACCACGCTTCCATCACAGAAACCACAAACCATAATTTTTCATTCTCTTGCAGCCAAAACACACCACATACTAATCTTGTATCGCTGAAATAAACAGAACACGCCGCCTAACTCCCTTAGCTAGGAAGACTTTCGATACTTGATCATTGTATATCCTGTTGCACAACAAACATTGAGTGACACATGATGTCTCTAATGTCATTAGCTTTAAGACCATCAGATTATTCTTTAATGCTTGAAGATCTGAACCAAATGCAAAATATTCTCTGAGAATTTCCTGTGAAACATTGCTCCACCTGAGACAAGAACACCTTTGTTAGAGGGGGATTTAGCACCCCTGGTTTAACTCGGTTCGAACCGATATCGGTATCGGTTTACGATGGTTTGGATAAGAGGAAGACAAACTTTGGTTTGATGGGCCGAACTCTAAAAATCCCAGAAAACAAGCCCTCTCACTTTCATTACCGAACTCTACGGCCCAACAACGGCCCAGCCCGGTACAATGAGATAAGCCGACTTCCGAGATATAAGGGAAAATTTCCTTATATCTCGGAGGAGATCCGGGATATTTCCTTTCCCAGCTGATCAAGGAAAAGGGAAATATTCCCTAAAAAAAACAACTCTAAAAACCTATAAATAAGGAGGAGGCAAGCTCGAAGAAACCCATCCACAATCATCTGAGAGACAGAAGAACAGAGAAAGAGCTTCATCAAGCACCGATCTCAAAGTTCTTTAGTCTCCTTAGTCCGTTTTACCAAAACTCTGTTGTAATGCCGAATTCAATCAATAAAACGAGTTTCCAATCGAAGTTCTTTGTTTAAACTCCTTGTGTGATTTACGAATCAACAATTGGCGCCGTCTGTGGGGATTCGAGAGCAAAAACAGAACTTTCGGATCTCGGTTGATTGAGTTCGGCAATGACGAAATCCAAACACGGTGGACCCACCAACTAGAAGATTAACAACCAATCCAGGAACCCGCATCACCGATAAAGCATCCATCGGCATGGAGTTCGAAGACGTCCGAGCTCAGCTTCAAGATATCCGATCCAAAGTTCACCAAGCAACAAGCTCGGCACCAGAGATCGATCGAGTCGTCCAGGAAACACATTCTCAGATCAGATAATCAATACTCCAGTCCGACGCTTGGAGAGAGTTAAGATTACCCCATACGACGGACATACTGACCCGCGTCACTTCCTGACCTCGTTCGTAATCATGATGAACCGATTCCGCTTCTTTAACAAGGAAGAAAAAGAGGCGGCCATGTGTCAGCTGTTCGTGGAAAATCTTTGCGGAACCGAACTCGACCGGTTCTCGCAACTCGATGCGAACTCCATCAATAACTACAATGAGCTTACAACAAAGTTTCTCAAACGCTTTACCATGTTCATGAAACAAAAAACAAGAAACGCCGACCTCTGGACACTCGAGCAGAAAAGCGACGAACCTCTACGCAGTTTCATGAACCGTTTCAAAGAAGTGGTATCTCATTGCACAATCGACGACGAAGCCGCGATAGAGGCCCTTTACAAAGCCACCTGGTATCGATCCGACTTTCACAAAGAAATCAAAACGAAACTGGCCAAAATCCTTGGAAGATATCCTGCACAAATCGCATATCTACATCCTATAGCAAGAAGACGAAGCCGCAAAGGATAAGCAGTACGCTCCTCCAAAGCAACTCGTCGTCAAGGAGAAGCAATACGCCCCTCCGAGGCAACGGGTCAATGCCGTCCAAGCACAACAAAACTGGAACACCTAGATCCTATCAGACGACTCGAAAGAGCCTGACAACGAGTCCGGACCATTCTGCCACTTCCATAATCGAGAGGGTCATACCACTGAAGACTGTCGACATCTCTAAGAATTCTTACTGATGAAATACAAGAAGGGGGAGGTCCCGGTAGAAGGAGTGTTCCGACCTACAAGCAGACCCCGCCATAGTAATAACGGAAAACGACGTTGTGACAACGACAAACCGAGCAAAAATACCGAGAAACCAATAAACACTGCCGACATAGGTCATCAGAAACATGATCGGGAAGAACAAACGGAAAATCAGCATACCCCCAAGTCCGGAAACGCGTCAACATGATCATGGGAGCACTGGAATCTTGCAACTATTCTATCCGGGCAATTAAAGAGTACAGCAGGGAAGCATTGGCCGCGCAACGAGAAAACCGAGCTACAACAAGTGGAGTGCCGATCACCTTCTCTGAAGCCGACACAGAAGGACTACACATGCCGCATAACGACCCGCTAGTCGTCGAAATACTTATCGGAGACGTCGCCGTCGGACGAGTCCTCGTTGACACCGGAAGCTCGGTCAACGTGATATTCAGAGAAACACTTAGAAATATGGACTTCCTAGACGCCCAGATCAAGCCAAATATCGAACCGCTAACTGGATTTTCTAGCGAACAGACCATGATTGCGGGAACGGTAAAAATCCCCGTTTACGTTGGGGGAATCGTGCAAATGGTGAAATTCCTAGCCCTGGATAAACCCGCCATCTACAACGTCATACTCGGAACACCATGGATATATACGATGAAAGCTGTCGTCTCAACCTATCATCAATGCTTAAAATTTCCGACACCATCCGGAGTCTACACTCTGAGAGGCGATCAAGTGATGTCCCGAACTTGCTACATCAACGAATGTAAATTGATAACAACACCCCGAACATGCGTAATCGACACAAAGAAAACTGTTAAAGATCCCAATCTGCCAAGACGAGAAACAATTATTCAAGTCAACATCGACGAGCTCAATCCCGACAGATGTGTCGGAATCAGAGCCGAACTCGATGAAGAGATCAAATACGATCTAATCCGTTTTCTCAAAAGGAACGTATCAACCTTCGCCTGGTCAATCAACGACATGCCCGGGATCGACCCAAAAATCTTAAGTCACGAGCTCAACATCGATTTCACCTTCAAACCGATCAAGCAGAAGCGGCGCAAGCTCGGACCCGAGAAGGCCCAGGCTGTCAATGACGAGGTCGAAAGGTTACTTGGAGCGGGATTAATTACGGAAGTTCGATATCCGGACTGGCTGGCAAACCCAGTAGTTGACAAAAAGAAAAACGGAAAGTGGAGAATATGTGTTATCTTTACCGATCTCAACAATTCCTGCGCAAAAGATAATTTTCCACTCCCGCATATCGATAGACTCGTCGAAGCTACAGCTGGGAACGAACTTCTCTCCTTCATGGATGCATTTTCAGGATATAACCAGATACTCATGCACCCAGGCAATCGCGAGAAAACCTCTTTCATCACTGACCGCGGCATCTACTGCTACAAAGTCATGCCCTTCGGCCTAAAGAACGCCAGAGCAACATACCAAAGACTTGTCAACCGCATGTTCGCTAGCCAGCTCGGTAAAACCATGGAAGTCTATATCGATGATATGCTCGTAAAATCGCTCATCGCTAAGGACAATATCAGGCATCTCAACACATGTTTCGACATATTGAACGAGTATGGCATGAAGCTCAATCCAACTAAGTGTACGTTTGGAGTTACATCAGGAGAGTTCCTCGGATATATCGTCACTCAAAGAGGGATCGAGGCTAATCGTAAGCAAATCTCCGCAATCCTCTACCTCCCATCTCCGACAACAAAAAGAGAAATCCAACGATTGACAGGCCGTATAACCGCACTCAACAGATTCATTTCACGGTCTACCGACAAGTGTCTCCCCTTCTACCAACTGCTACGCGGAAACAAGCATCTAGAATGGGACGACCAATGCGAAGAAGCGTTCAAACAACTCAAGGAGTACCTGTCCACTCCACCGATCTTAGCCAAACCCGAGGATGGCGAAACTCTCTATCTTTACATCGTAATTTCAACCTCGGCGGTTAGTGGAGTCTTCATTCGGGAAGACAGAGGCGAGCAAAAGCCAATCTTCTACATAAGCAAATCACTTGACGGCGCCGAAAGCCGATATCCAACACTCGAAAAGGTTGCTTTCGCCATCGTCACTGCTGCTCGGAAACTTAGACCATATTTTCAATCACACTCTATCGCCGTCCTAACCGATCAGCCGCTCCGAACAATCCTACACAGTCCAAGCCAATCCGGTCGACTCGCCAAAATGGGCAATCGAGCTCAGCGAATATGATATCAATTATAAGAGTCGCACAAGCCTCAAGTCGCAAGTTCTCGCCGACTTCCTTATCGAGCTACCGCAAGAGTTCGTCGATACTGACACAACAACTACCGAACAATGGATCCTCCACGTGGATGGATCATCATCCCATCGTGGTCGGGAGTAGGCATACGACTTTAGTTTCCAACCGGAGAAATCTTGGAACAATCATTCCGTCTGGCATTCAACGCGTCAAATAACGAAGCAGAGTACGAAGCATTACTCCCCGGACTCCGCTTAGCCAAGGCCATTGGCGCAACTCGCATACAAGCCTATTCCGACTCAAAGCTCGTCGCCAGCCAATTTAGCGGATAATATGATGCAAAAAACGATCGAATGAACGCATACCGCAAACTCGTAAAAAAACTCGCCACCGAATTTGAATACTTCGATCTCACCAAAATTCCAAGGGGGGGGGGGGGGGGGGAAACGCTCCGGCCGACGCACTAGCAGCGTTAGCATCAAGTTCAGATCCTCATCTCAAAAGTACAATACCAGTCGAAAGTATACTCGAGCCGAGCATTGGAAAAATAGAAGAGTGCAATATCACCACGCGCAGGCGTAACTACGAAGATTACCCCGCAGCCGAACCCGTCCCACTAATACAAACGCGGATAACAGACGACAAACACAATGCCGAACTCGGAAAAATGAAGAAACCGAGCACATCATCGAACCAATACAAAACCACTCTGACGACGAAACTGAGGAACCATCATAGGGGCTTCATACGCCAGTAAACATCGAACTCTTAAGAGAACTTACGCCCACCGACTGGACACAAGAAATCAAAATGTATATCATCGACGGGATAGTCCCAGCCGACAGATGGGCAGCCCAGCGACTCAAAATGCGAGCTGCTCGATACATACTTATCCGTGACGGACTATTCCGCTGGAGTGTTGCGGGCATCCTTCTCAAATGCGTATCCGGCAACGATATTCACGAGGTCATAAAAACGATACACGAAGGCGATGGCGGAAACCACGCCGGAGGACGTTCCTTGGCCCTGAAGATAAAAAAGGTAAGCTATTACTGGCCAACTATGCAAGCAGACTGCAATAAATTCGTAGCCAAGTGAGAAAAATGTAAAAGGCACGGCTCAATGATACATCTCCCAACCGAGCTACTAACTACATCAACAGCCCCGTATCCGTTCATGCGCTGGGGAATGGACATCATCGGTCCTCTACGACGTTCCACCACACAGAAAAAATTCATCCTCGTCATGACAGACTACTTCACAAAGCCGTGTCATACCCCGAAATCCACGCCCTTGATGTCAAGAAATTCGTCTGGAAAAACATAATATGCTGACACGGAGTCTCGTACGAAATCGTCACCGACAACGGGCCGCAATTTATCTCAACATTGATCGGCGATTTCTGCGCCAAGTGGAAAATCCGACTTAGTTTCTCCACACCAAGGTACCCTAAAAGCAATGGCCAGGCCGAATCAACAAACAAAACCATCATTGACGGACTCAAAAAGCGTTTGGACATGAAGAAAGGGAGATGGGCCGACGAGCTCGATGGATTCTTATGGTCTTATCGCACCACTCCAAGGCAATCAACCGGACAATCCCCTTTTTATCTGGCTTACGGCATTGAAGCTCTCTGTCCCGCCGAACTAAACATTCCAACAATACGCAGGACAATGCTTGTGGAAAATCCTAGTCTAAACGACGAAATCATGCTCGACAATCTCGACGCACTCGAAGAGCAACGCGATCAGGTTTTGCTTCGTATCCAAAACTATCAAAATTTGGCAGCACGCTACTACAACAAAAAGGTTCGCGGACGGCACTTTGAAGATGGCGACCTCGTCTTACGAAAAGTCTTCGAAGGCACCGAAGAAAAGAACGCAGGAAAACTCGGCACTAACTGGGAAGGACCTTATCATATCATGAGGGTCGTTAAGCCCGGAGTGTACGAACTCATGAAGTTGGACGGAACACCGATCCCGCGATCATGGAACTCAATGAATATCAAACGCTACTACTACTAGAAGCGCCCAAAAAAAAATATGATGTAATACGAACTACGAATGACTTGATCCCTCTTTCGAGGGTACGTAGGCAGCCCTCCTTGGGTTCAGCTGTTACTTTAATAAAATTTCATTCAAAAGCAAAAAGCCGAACTTCAAAAAGTTCGCCGAATTCTAAAAAGTCGCATTCATCGAAATCCGAACTTCAAACAGTATGCCGAATTCTAAAAATTCGCATTCATCAAAGCCGAACTTCAAACAGTTCGCCGAATTCTAAAAAATTTGCATCCCTCCAAAGCCGAACTTTAAACTGTTCGCCGAATTCTAAAAATTCGCATTCCTCCAAAGCCGACCTTTAACAAAGTTCGCCGAACTCCAAAAGTTCACATCCAACCATCACGGTCCCCACATCGACGTCCTGGCCAGTCGATCGATAAAATCAAACTAAGCCGAGCTATTGCTCGCACGCATCCTCATGGTGCTATGGATAAAACACCTTCCATGTATAAAGCCGAGAGCAATCTCGCACTTAATCCATTCTCGGACCGTCTGAGCTAAATAAGCCGAGCCTGTCTCGCACACTCGGATTCGATCTGAGAAAACCGTGGAGTATCTTAAGACGAGCTGTCCACGTACTCTTTTGCCAAGCTCCACAGGTAAAGCCGAAAGCCATTCCTCGCGAAACTCTAAGCCGATTTCTCAACAATCGCGAAATTATAATCTTATTTCTCAACAATCGCAAAATCCTAAGCCGATTCCTCAACAATCGCGAAGCATAAGCCGATCTGTTAAACAGACCGCCGATTTCGAACAGATCGAAGAATCAAGTCCGTCCTATTCACCCCGGCTAAGACCGTACTGTTTACGGTACCACTTTGTGTACGACAGACTTGAGAAGTTCGTATAGATTTACGACTTCAAACAAACCGATCTTCGACAAGACAATTCCAAAAAAAAAAAAATGACTAAGTAAAGTCATAATTATAATATTATTAAAAGATTCGTACAAAAAATTAGTGGATACCGGAATTTAAAAGCCCTCCGATCCAAAGGGTCGTGTTATAAGCCTCCTTGGCCAAAAACAAAAATTACAAGGCAGGAAAAACGCCACAAACAACCAATGCACATAAATTAAACGTTTTGGTTCCGCATCGCGTCGGCCCGATCACCAGACATCGCAGCCCGGTTCGAACCAAACATGTCAATACCTGCCGGGACCTCAGTGCCTACAGGGAGGGAAATCTCTGGATGAATCGGTTCAACGAAGGGCGACACAATCAAGTCCTCTTCCGCCAGCTCGAAGAGGTCAAGCGCCTCATACTCGGCTAACTTTACAGCCTTAAGCTTCTTAACCTTCTCGATACAGGACGGCAGGACGATGATACCGTGCTTCGCCTGGAGGCTATCACAGAAGCCGAGCACCCCTTAACCCAGATTAATAGCAAGGAATGGTTTTTAAAACCGATCCAGGGCCTCCAAATGATCCTTGACCTTCTGGAGCCGAACCTGGCATTTTTCGGTAGTCTCCTTCCTCTTCATTATCTGCTGGGTCCGGCCAGCCTTCAGACGGGACGTCTCTCGAACCAGAGTGTGAGCAAGGGCATCTCTCTCCTTTGCGAGCTCAGCTTTAGAGGCCTTCAACGCGGCATTCTCCCTCGTCAGCTCGGCGACCGCGAAGTCACCAGCCCGCGTCCTCTCCTGCTCGACGAGCAATGCTTTGCGAAGCTCAACAACCTGCACACTGGTCGTAAGAGCCTTTCAGCGAGCAAAACGGAGCTCACGGTCGTAGGTACCGACAACCATCTGAAAAAGGGAAAGCATGTCACAACAAAGAAATCCAAAAAAATATATATATATATACCAGCTAAGCCCGGAAGGTTCATTTACCTCAGCAGTGGTCCGAGCCAGCTTTTTGTAAGCACCGGCCTGGAAAAGATCCTCGACTGGAGGAAGCGCCTCCGAGCTAAACTCCAGTTGCCGATACAGATCGGCACAAGCCCCGGCATCACTCTTCACTGGCTCATCCTTGTCATAACCAAAACTGACGGAATGGGCCGTGGCCCCAGAGGTTCGCTACCTCTTCGACGAAGCAGAGCGGTCCGATATGACCACCGTCTCGGGATCAACACTTTGAGGTTTGGCATTCCCCGTACCAGCCTCAGAAGCTTGCTTCGCTGGCCTCTTGCCCTTTTTCTTCCGTCTCCTCATCTTCGCCACATCTGCCGAAGAAGTAGGATTCTTGGTAGGAACCGGCTCCTCAGGCGGAACCTGCTCCTCGACGACCTCCGCATCGGCAGCAGTCTGCCCGTCCTGAACGACAGACGGGACTTCTACATTTTCTTCTTCGCCGTCCATCTCGGCGGAAAGATCGGGAATGTCATCGGCTTCATCTTTCGTCGACGAGAAGGATTTGCTATAAAAAGAAAGGAAAGTACAAATGTAAAAAAAAATAAAGACCAGACCGTCAACAGAAAAGCAGTCACCGGACTACGAAGGAGAGTTTACCGACATATACCTTTAAGAGCTCTTTTGGCTTTTAAGTCGAGTTTTTCTTGGTAAGCTTCAGGCCACCGATCTTTTTCAGCCGCACTTAACTGCTTAACCCTGGTGTGGTGATAAGGAAGCCCGGTACGTGACGATCTGAAAACAAAAAATAAAAATATGACTTAGGCAAAACAAAGCAATAAACCGATAGGGGTCCCCCACTGAGTTTGGTAACTCCCGTCCGGACGCTCGACAGAAGATTCGTCAATCTTCACATAAAAGTATCGGGCATTCCAATTGTTGATCTTGCTCGGTTTGTTCCCGGTAACAAGATCATACTTCGGTTTTGCATTAGGCGACAAAAACCAGAGTCTGGCCTTCGATAAATTCACCCGAAATAGCCTCTCGAATATTTTAGCCGTAATAGGGATGCCGCACTCCTCCCCAAGAGTAAGGAGGCCCATAATATTTATTACCGTGGCCGGCATGAGCTGAGAGATCGCGACCTGTCGCCTCTTACAGTACTTATAGAGGAGCTCTGGGAGAGGAAACTGGAGACCGCAGCTCCTGAAATATTCCTCATACACTCATATATAGCCTTCAGGTGCGTCCCACGGACGATTGGCAACCTTCGGGATCTTGAAAAGAAGATTATCCGAAGCGTTGCATCTTTCCAAAGTAGCCCGAACCGTCTCCGCCTTAGAATGAGACGGCTCGATGTTCGCAGGTCTTTGACAACTCGTCTAGTAGCCGACAAGGGAACATCATCTCCATCGGTTTGACGAACTGCTGATGAAGCAGCACGATCGTCTGGATGAGCTATGTCATCGTCCTCCGCGAGCCGAGCTGCAAATTCTCGATCCGTCCGGACTTGGTCGTTTGATTCGGCGACCCCTTCTTCAGGCTCCTCATCAACAAGGTGAGGGACTTCGATCACAACCCTTGGGTTGCTCGGCCCGGCAGCAGCGAGTTGAGAATTACGCCTGATCAGCTCCTACCGAACATCACTCAGACCATCCGAACTCGAATTGGAGCTATCGATAAACAATTTGAGATCGGGGAACTTCGGCGGTGGAGTTCGGTCGTTAACAGAAGAAGAGGAAGTCCTTGAATCCATATCGATTGGGGAAGAACAGAATGAAGAACTCGAAGATCTTCAAGCAAACCGGAGAAATCACGGCGGAGGAGATGATCAGAGAACAGAAAATAAATAAAATTTAGAGAGAAGGAAGAGCGCTAGAGAGAGAAAGTAAAGTACCTTTCGAAAGAAATGAGCGGAAGTGAAAAATGAGAGAAGGATCGGCTGCTATTTATAAGGGAAAAAGCAATGATGACGACTCCTCGAATTCTGCAACTAAAGAAGACAAATCGACGCGCGGCTCCTCGAATTCCACGACTAAAAAGAAAACGAATCGACACTCCTTTTCCCGAGAAAAAGCCACAGAACTCAAAAATTCAAAATCAGATACGAAGTTACGTGAACTCGAAAGTTCCGAATTCAGGAAATTTCTCGAGAAAAATGCGCGAAATCGAAAGTTCCGAACTCAAGAAATTCTCGATAGAAAATATGCGAAAGTTCCGAACTCGAAAAATTCTTCCGAGAAATTTACCTAACTCAAATCGTCGGACGGACCGCACCAATCTCAATTCTAACCGAGCTAAAGAATGCTCCTAGGGATCTCGCCGAACTCCGAAAGACTCCTTCGCCGAACTGAAGGGGGGGGGGACCAATTGTTAGAGGGGGATTTAGCACCCCCAGTTTAACTCGGTTCGAACCGAGATCGGTATCGGTTTACAATGGTTCGGATAAGAGGAAGACAGACTTTGGTTTGATGGGCTGAACTCTAAAAAGCCCAGAAGACAAGCCCGCTCACTTTTGTTACCGAACTCTACGGCCCAACAACGGCCCAGCCCGGTACAATGAGATAAGCCGACTTCCGAGATAGACGGGAAAATTTCCTTATATCTCGGAGGAGATCCGGGATATTTCCTTTCCCAGCTGATCAAGGAAAAGGGAAATATTCCCTCAAACAACTGACTCAAAAACCTATAAATAAGGAGGAGGCAAGCTCGAAGAAACCCATCCACAATCATCTGAGAGACAGAAGAACAGAGAAAGAGCTTCATCAAGCACCGATCTCAAAGTTCTTTAATCTCCTTAGTCCTTTTTACCAAAACTCTGTTGTAACGCCAAATTCAATCAATAAAACGAGTTTCCAATCGAAGTTCTTTGTTTAAACTCCTTGTGTGATTTACGAATCAACAACCGTGTTCTCTCAGATTCACTCCAACAGACTTTCCACGTGTTAGACACAACACAAATCTGCACAAACATGAATCTGTACTACTGACTCCATGTCAAGAGCATACACTCCTGAAACAACAGCTCAACCACCTCTTGGCCTTACACTCCAGCTCACACTAGCTGAGTGTTACTCATTTTGTTTCCACAGAACATTTCAGATTACAACAAAGTCATACAACCTCACTGCATTCCCTCTGAAACAACAACCTTGTATCTTCACGTTCTCTGAAAATCCACTAACCGTAGACTCTCATATTCCCTGAACTGATATCCACCCACAGAGACAAAACCTGAGACAGAACCTGCAGCAGAAACCCTTTCAAAACTCAGCATAAACCCCTTGAAGTAATCATCTCTGTATCTGTCTTTAACCCAACATAATACTTCATTTCCTTCACAAACATCATGCAACTCCCTCTAGACTGAATCCAGAATACCCAACTGATACTCACACAGCCATAAAACTCACATAAGATTCAAGGTTCTAAGGCGTCCCTTAGTCCCATAAATTTTATGAGTAACCGAGGCTGGAACAAAGCTTGAACACCAACTGTATCTGACTTTACCACACTGATTCAACCAAAATACATCCTAAAAACCATCACTGAATCTTGGCCAATTTCTTTGCAAAACCAGTACACAACCATTGTGTTCCAACAAGCTTCCAATTCCAATAAATATGCAGAACTTAAGCAAACCTGAAAAAAAAAACTTCAACAGAGCATCACAAATACCTTGTGACCGCAGCGGAATTAGACTTGACTTGTCCCAAAATTTGAGTCTTGAAGTTGATGTTTCGATTTTGATGTACACATTGAGTCACAGAACTTGAACTCGTGTGTTACACAATAAAAAATCCTGCTTACACCAACCTTTAACCGGCTTCTTCATCAATGATCAAGAACAACCATCTTCGATCATATACTTCTGCTTCCATCTCTGATTTTCCTTCTTCTGCTTGCAACACTTTAACTTGTGAGTAATCTGAAAGCTTCCTCACTGTGTTGCAGAACTTGTGCCTTTGGAGAGCTCTGAGGAAACCTGATCTCATAACCTTGAAATCACCTCAACCGATTAAGACTTCTGTTCTGAATCACTCCTTGTACTACCAGCAATATCACATCTCACTTCCATACTCAGTTACACACCATAACCAAAGTTTCTCATTTGCTTCTTCTGTTGCTCCTTGTTACTATCTCTGTAACTGGAACAGAAAACATGTAGTTGAACCAGTAAACCTGCAACTGAATCAGATGACCCTGTAGCTACAACAGTAACCCTCAACTATGATAGAAAACCTGTAGCAGAACCAGAACACCTGTAGCTGCACCAGAAAACCCAGCAACTGAACCAGAAGATCCTGCAATCAAACCAGAAACCATGTAGCTATAACTGTAACCTTGCAACTGCATCAGAAGACCAATAGCTGCACCAGAAACTGCACCAGCAACTGCATCAGAAACTCTGCAGCTTCAACAGAAAACCTGCAACTGCTCAGTTCTTCTTGATGTTTGATATGCTGCGAATGAGATGTTTCATGCTTCACCAGAATGAGTCTTATAACTCCTTCCACTCAGATTAGTGCTATTCACCAAGATACATAGCTTGGCTTTCAGCCTGAGACACTCAAGTCTCTACAACCTTCCTCAAAACCTGAGAAAAACGAAATGATGCTCCACCAAGACATTGCCTTACAACAACTTCTTTTCTGCTGCACCATTTTCCAAGAGCTACTTCTTTGTTGCTTCTCCTGAGACATTACTTGCCTCTCCACAACTAGCTCTACAAAGAGAATAACGTGGGAACTCAAAGGGAAAAGAGCCTTATTGCTCTAACCTTCCAAAGATCCCACCTTTTCACTTCTCTTCACTCTCCTTCTTTCTCTAGATCCTATATCTCTCAGATCTGGATCTTCTTTCTCTCTTTCTGCTTCTGGATCTGAGACTTTCTCTACTGAAATCTCAGTCATCCTCAAAGCTTCACTCATGCCTAGAAACTCCACCTAAGCCACGAGTTTCTCCTTCCATAAAACACATCCTTCATGACAAACACACTTTTCTACTTCACTTCTTGTCAAAGCATGATTCTTGGCTTGAGAGAACCACGAAACACAGAACCAAAGCTCTGATACCACTCTGTTGAGAATCCATAGGCTCAAAGGCGTCACCTTTCCCGAGCTTAGACCCCAACAAACCAAGACCTGAAGCTGTTGTTGAAATACTACAGAGACTGTAATAGAAAGTAGCACAAAACAGAGTATAGAGAGAAAGAGAAGGGAGAAGGGAGCACACACACAATTTAAGGAGTTCACGCCCATTAAAAAGGGCCGCTACATCTCCCCGAGACTGTTGCTCAGAATCCACTAGAAGGAAAACACATTACAAGTGATTCACACTCAAGAACTCACTATGTGTCACTTCCTGTGTCACTTGCTGTAACACATGAGAAAATCCATATAAAGCTTATAATTTTACAAAGGTTTCTCTCATCCTTCTAACTACATTGTGTGGCTGCATAGCTCACCACCACTCTCTCTCACGTCTACCTCTTATTTATATATGAGAAGACAACAACAAGACCCTAGTGCAATTGAAATCACAAGAATACAAAAGACCATTTAATGCAAAGGCTTCTTCTTGTGGTCCCTCATGGCTTAACTCAACCCATGTTCAATCTTCACTAACCTTAGGTTAGTTCTTCAAGCTTGCTCATTATGTTCACATCTTCACAAACTTATTTGTTGAAACAAAAGTTACGATAAACATAAATAAAACAATGAACAAATCTTCAATTGATGAACCTTTGCTTGGGCCTACGGATCCTTGTGGACAAACCCATCGTCTTTGGCCCACAAAACTGAAGCACACTTTGATACTCCCATCAATACTCCCACAGCCATACCCAACTGATACTCACACAGCCATAAAACTCACATAAGATTCAAGGTTCTAAGGCGTCCCCTAGTCCCATAAATTTTATGAGTAACCGAGGCTGGAACAAAGCTTGAACACCAACTGTATCTGACTTTACCAAACTGATTCAACCAAAATACATCCTGAAAACCATCACTGAATCTTGGCCAATTCCTTTGCAAAACCAGTACACAACCATTGTGTTCCAACAAGCTTCCAATTCCAATAAATATGCAGAACTTACGCAAACCTGAAAAAAAAAACTTCAACAGAGCATCACAAATACCTTGTGACCGCAGCGGAATTATACTTGACTTGTCCCAAAATTTGAGTCTTGAAGTTGATGTTTCGATTTTGATGTACACATTGAGTCACAGAACTTGAACTCGTGTGTTACACAATCAGAAAATCCTGCTTACACCAACCTTTAACCGGCTTCTTCATCAATGATCAAGAACAACCATCTTCGATCATATACTTCTGCTTCCATCTCTGATTTTCCTTCTTCTGCTTGCAACACTTTAACTTGTGAGTAATCTGAAAGCTTCCTCACTGTGTTGCAGAACTTGTGCCTTTGGAGAACTCTGAGGAAACCTGATCTCATAACCTTGAAATCACCTCAACCGATTCAGACTTCTGTTCTGAATCATGAAAATCTTCTCCATCCGTTGGCCCAAACCTCGCCCAAAGCTCCTCCTCAAACACCTCCCATGTGATGTGGATTCGATCCTCCTGGAGAGCCTTCGGAATGGCTTGCCACCACTCGTTAGCCACACCGTCGAGATGAAACGACGTGAAGCGGACCAATTGATCTCTCGGCATCTCCTGGTACTCAAAATACTGCTTCACCTTGCTCAACCACTCCGTCGGGTCACCTCCATTAAATCTCGGAAAATCGATCTTCACATATCGATTGTGATGCACCGGTGTTGCAGCAAAAGGATTGTCGTTGTCTCTGCGATGAATCGAAATATGCGGTGTGCTTTCTGTGGATCGTCGATTCGCTCTCCGTGCACTTGGACCACTTTCGCAATTGCTGGCGATGGCTTCCATCATTCGACCTAGCGACTCCTCCAATGACACACACATCTTCTGCATCTCGTCTTGCATCATCCCCATGCTCGTTTCCAGATTATCAACTCGATCTTTTGTGCTCGACATTGACTCTCCTGAGGAGGTACGAGTCAAGGTCTGCTTCTCTTTTAATTTGTTTGGCGGAATTGTGGATGTAGATGCGAAACGGTTTGTGGAAGGGATGAAAGAAAGGAAAAAAAAAATATTAGAGCAAGGCTCTGATACCAAATGTTAACGGTCCCGACTTTGAACCCGATCAAAGCCACAAACACTCAAGAACAATAAGCCTTAAACCCGATTAAAGCTTGTAGAAACAAAACAAGAACACATATTTCTTTTGGGTAGTTATGACTACCTCTTTATGGATTTTTCATTAGTTTGGAGTGAAGATAATATATGCAAAAGCAAAGCTTCGGGTAATTCGCTGATTCTGTCTTCATTTACAGCATCTCGATTTCTCAAGCTGTCGACAATCAAATAACAAAAGATGAGAATTTTCAGGGTTCAAAGATGGATCTTACAGCTAAGAAAACCATAAACGAAACATACCACTGTTGTTCCATTTTCGTTAATAGAGACAAAAATTTGGTAATAGAAAAATCCTTCCCCTACGAACGCTCCAAACACAAACACAGCCTAACACACGAATCCGGCTAAAGAAAGCTTAGATGAGAAAATGCTGATGATGATTCAGCTTCAAACTTATTTAAAAACCCCTAACAGAGAGTGAGGTACTGTCGACAAATATGAGATAAATCGGTTGTCTTTGGTTTAAAACTGAACCGAATCCAACATCTTCACAAAAAAACGTTTTAATTGGGTTTGTTTTACCGGGGGTTCATTTACATGAAAGCCCGGTCTAGGTCTGGGCATAAAAACAATATCTGAATCGAAACCGATCCAAAATTACCAATTGGATTCTACTCATTGATACGCGTAGATATTATTGATATTTGTGGATATTATTGATATCGGGTAATATCTGGAACCGAACTGAAAACATTTCGGGTACCTGAATTATCCAAATTATAATTATATACCCAAAAATATTAAATATATATCAGGGTTTTGGGTATATTTTCATTATTATGGGTATATTTTTTTAGTTTTTTCGGGGTTTCAGATATATTTTGGGTTTTAGGATATAATTTCGGGTTTACGGGTATATTTTTTGTATTTCGGATATACTTTCTTAAGTTTTTTCCGGGTTTTCGGATATATTTTTGGGGTTTCAAGTATATTTTCGGATTTTGGGGTATATTTAAGTCATTTCGGGTAATAAATACTCGAAACCAATTTAGATCCAAAAAAGTTCAGGTATTTTCCGGTTCTTAAATCTCGGAACCGAACCGACCCGGAACCGACTGGTACCAAATGGAAAACATTTCGGTGCATATATGGATCCTAAACCTTTCTACCCAAAATAGCTAGAACCGAACCGAATACCGAATGATCTGGGCTAAAATGTCCAATCGCACAAAGTATCCAACACTATATGCTTTAACCTAGCCCTGGGCATTAAAACCGGAACCAGAACCGACCCGAAATTATCGGTTCGGTTCGGTTCCGGTTTTAGCCAAAATACCCATTGGATACTGTATTGAAGATCCATGGATATCGGTTCGGTTCCGGGTATTACCCGTAACCGAAATTACTAACCGAATACCCGAACATATATATACAAATATCCAATTACATACAGTCAAAATACCCGGAACCAAAATTACTAACCGAATACCCGAACATATATATACAAATATGCAATATCGTAAATACTTTTTTTAATTTCGGGTATTTTTTGTAATTTCGGGTGTTTTGTAATTTCGGGTGTGTTTTTTACATTTCGGGTATGTTCTTTACATTTCGGGTATTTTTATTACATTTCGGGTACTGGATACCCGAACCGTTTGAGAACCGAAACTTTTCGGGTATAATATAAGTATTTCGGGTACTAGATACCCGAACCGTTTGAGAACCGAAACTTTTTGGGTATTTTACGGTTCTTAATCTTCTATACCCGAACCGAATCGGAACCGATTGGTACCGAACCGAAACCATTTCGGTACCTATATGGATCCTAAACCTCCATACCCGAAATACCCGGAACCGAACCGAATACCCGAATGCCCATACCTTAACCCATCAAAAAACACTAGATTGTCCCGCCGCAGGAGAAAGAAGCTTTTCTGAGACTTGTGAGTTCTCTTTACCTCATACCTATCGTCTCTCTTCTCTGTGTGAATATTATCTCTCTGAAGTAAATTTCTGTTGTTTGTATTTCTCTTAATTCGATCTTACGTGTTCTGCTAGCTCCCTATTTCGTTTATTCCAAGTTTTAATATAAAGCGTTTTCCTGAGTTCGTTGCTTTGTTGTGTGTTTTGCTTTTGAGATTAATGGAGTCATCGCGCTTGGAATGACTAGGTCTATAGCTTCATTGATGAGGATTTTCGTTTGTTTGATTGTTGAAAATTCGTATTTTCTGAGAGATTGAGATTGGTAGCTAACAAGTCACACAATTTAGTATTGTTTAATAATACTAGTTACTAGTTGATCTTGTAGATATTACTAGTTACTTAACTCTTTTTTGTTGTTGTTTGAAGTTAGCTATGACATTGAGATGGCTTGGCTTTGCAGTATGATTTTTAAGTTGCCTAATTGTTTTGGGTATCACGATTCTTATGTTGATGATCTCTGTTCTGCAGCTTTAGTATAGTTTAAGTCTGTTTGAGATTGAGATTGGTACCTAGCTAGTCTCACCTCTAAAATAGCTTAATAAGCTTTTGCTTTGCATTGTGAAGTTACATAGTATGATTTCTCACGACCTGCTTGATTGTTTTGAAAGATTCTTAGCTCGGTATATGTTAACCTGCAAGTAAGGGTGAACTTGATTAGAGTTTAAAATCTTATGAACGAGACTAGGCTCGGCTTTTGATGACTCTTAAGCTTAAGTACGAGGCTGGGCTCGGCACTTATCTTGTCAAGTTTGATGCGAGATGAGCTCGGCTTTGCTGACTCTTAAGCTTAAGTACGAGGCTAGGCTCGGTACTTATCTTGTCGAGTGTGAGCTCGGCTTTGCTGAATCTTAAGCTTAAGTACGAGGCTAGGCTCGGTACTTAGCTTGTCGAGTGTATGACGAGATGAGATTGGTTCAAAGAGATAGGAAATAGTAAAAAATGAAATAAGCTTGGCACTTATATGTATGGAGTTGTTCGGAGATGAGGGTGATGTTCCCGACATTTGCCGAGCTACTCTTTGCGTGTAGAAAATCCTCAAACCCCCTCCTTCTAGCGCCAATTGTTGATCCCGAGGATCACTAATGCTGTTTAAAGGTTGATTGTGGAGAGGGAGGTGAGATTTCCGTTAATTAGAACGAGTCAACCACAATTTATAGCAAGTCGGGTATTACGTTGAACAGGTCGGGGACCGTATTCTTTATATTAATGGTGAAAAGAGACGGACGATTTAGATTTACGAACTGCTTCCGACGGGAATCCAGTTCGTCGTTCTAAATCGCGATGCCTTGTTACAAAGGAGAGAGAGAGAGAGAGAGACCGGGCCTATTTTTTGTAGAGGCTAATGAGGTTTTTTCCAAAAGTCCCCTCCTTAATGCATAACGAGGGGTATATATACTGAGGGTGGCTTCCTGCTTCCGCGGATTCCGGGACCACGTGTCACCCTCAGCCTGCTTCACGGGTAAGGTGCTCTAGGAAGCGTGTCCCGGTTCTCAAGGTGAGAGGTAATGATGAGCTCTGCGCCATGCTTTTGTATGATAGCATACTGTTCGGCCAACTTCCCTCCACGTGTCTTTTCCTCCTTCGCTTACTCTGCAGGGTTGGTGGGACGTCGAGGTCAGACCATGGCTCTATTCGGATAGTGTACTGTTCGACCAACTCCCACGTGCCTTCTTTCCTTTTGACATCCCTGTTTTGGCGAGGTGTCAGCGCGGACCCGGGGTGCGCCTCTTGGGAGCTCGGGATTTCCGGATGGGGCCGAGCGCGGGACTCCAGGTCGGTGATCCCTGGTCAAAGGTTGATGCTATGCTGACCGAATCGAGGAGGGCTCTTGCTAAGATGGGCCTAACAAAATGGGGGTGCTAGGCCCACCTCCAACAATAGCCCCCCCCCCCCCCCCCCCCCCCTTGTTCGGTGGCATGAGGTGAGGCGAATACATTGAAGTTGACCTGATGCTAGTTCGGCGCATCTTAGGACGGTCCTTTGAGATTCGAGTGGATGAGGGCGGCGTGTTGTAGCTCAGATTTGAGCCCGCGATCATACGTGTCGGCTTTCCCGAGGATCCGGGGATCGTTGGCGCGTACCCATCACGCGGGGGAAACGAAACAGCGCTCCTTTTTCCGCGTGTATTGCTCACGCGCGGCGTACGAAAGACGCTTCGTGTTTATCGAGGCGTCTCCTGCTTTTGGCGTGGGAAAAACGAAGAGGCGCCATCATTAGGTTTTTGGGAGGCCGTGCTCCTTTCGACACGTGTCCAGGCGTCGCTTCGTTGTCCCCTTCCTCTATTTAACCCCTCTTTCTTCCTTCGGTTAAAACTTTCTGCGCATACTCTCAAGGTAACTCCCTTCTTCTCCTTCTTCTCTCTGTATTTTTTTTTCCTTCCTTTCGACTTCGCTTCCGGCTTCGGATATCGAGATTTCTTCCTCTTCTCTGTGCGATGGCGCCAATGCTAGATGGAATTAGGGTCGAGTCGAGCGATGAGTCGGCATCTCGCGACAACCGCGACGATTCTACGGAGGAAATCTCTTCCTCCGATGGTTCCGAGCACGCTTCTTCTCCGAATCGAGGCGAGGAGGGCGAAGAACGGCCTGTTTCTTCTACTCCGGGGGCCGCTTCGCGGGAACCGTCATAGGAAGAAAGCGGTGATAAGGTCCTCCTATGGGGGTTATGGCTCTGACCGGGACGGAGGAGGAACCGGGCGTGCGGGTGATCATGGCGGACGCCGGGGTGGTCGCGGTGGAGGAATACGGGCGACCAAGGCGAGGAAGTCTCCCTTGGTTCTTTACGAGCAGGGCGGGTCGTCGACCTGGAGCACGCCGGAGTCGCTTGCCCTGTTGAGGGAGTTATGCGACTTCCCTGCTGCCGCTGAACTTCGCCTGCCCAGACCGGACGAGCGTCCATGAAACCCTCCGGTGGGCTTCGTCTACTTGTACGAGGGATTCTTCCTGAAGTGCGGGCTGCGCCTTCCTCTCCCCGAGCTGCTCGTCCAATACTGCCGGGCGCGGGGTTTGGCCTTCTCGCAGATCTGCCCGTCCACGATCCAGGGGATGATCGTGCTGCTGACCCTGGGGCAGGAGTGCGACGTGGAGGTGACAGTGCCCATGTTCGAGGCTCTTACTCAGCAGAAGGCGAATCCTGGGATCCCGGGGACCTAATACGCTGCTTTCAAACCCGCGGCGAATATCTTTGAGGCTAGCAGCTCGGGGTCTAAGGCTAGCAAGCTGTCCAAGGTTGAGGACTGGTCTCGCAGCTACTTTTACATCCGGGCTACCAAAGTGGTTGGACTCGCGCCGTCGGCTAGATACACCCAGGATTGGAATTTTTCCCCGGGTAGGGGTTTGTAGATCGAACTGCCTTTCCTTTCTTCAGTTTTGGTCTGACTAATGCTGTTTGTTTTGCTTTCAGGTCCTCACTCTTCTAGGTTCAAGTTGCCGGACTACGCGGGTATCCTTTCTGTGTTCAGGACGGTGAGCGAAAGAGAATGGAACTCATTCACCTCGGGTAGAGTAGCAGCTGCCATAGCCGGAGGTCGGTTAAAATATATATATATATATATATATATATATATATATATATATATATATATATATATATATATATATATATTTATATATATATTTTTTTTACCGATCTGACGGCTGACGTTATTGTAGGTCGATCATAGTTCGCTAGTCCGCTGTACGCGGATTCGTTTGTGGCGCCGCCTCCGTCAATTGTTGAGGTGCCGGTCCGGCGAGAGCCGGCGCCGCGGGCTGGAGGGGAGGGGTCTGAGGCAGCTCCTTCGAAGAAGAGGGCGGCCATACCTGCTGGCGGGAGGGCTGGGAGGAAGAAGAAGAAGACCGAGGTGGGAGGGTCCTCGGTTTCAGGTCGGGACGATGTCCGGCCTGAACAGCCTGGTTGCGAACCCGAGGTCTCTCGCGTCCCGCTTGCTGGGGAGGCCGAGGTACCTGCTGCCGAGGTATTGGCCGGTGGTGGGGTTGAAGCGGCCCGGACCCTGACGGACGAAGAGGTCGCAGTTCAGGCGACGGAGGGCGGCGATGCGATCGTCGTCGTGGAGGAAGGGCGGGATCCTGCTGCCGTGCAGGGTGCTGAGGGTCGAAGCGATGATGGAGACGGAGCTTCGGAGGGTTCCGATGCTGAGCCTCGGGACTACAGCTTCTACTTCTGCCATGAGGATGGTAGTAGCCAGATCATCGTGGACCAGGATGAGTGCGCCGAGCTGGCGCAGGCGATGATGTTCGGGCAGAATCATCCGCACTTCCGGCCGTTGGAGATGGCGGAGTCCGATGCCTTTCGCGCAGCGGCGCGGTCCGCAGCTCGGGTGAGGTTTTTTTATGGGTATAGCTGTTAGCTTATCAGGATTCGTGTACGTCTTTGCTAACATCTGGTTTGATGCAGACGATGGCTCTTACTGCCTTTCTAGGGGAGGCCTATGAGAAGCGACTCGCCGAGAAGGACGCGTCGCTCAACTACCTGAAGATGCGCCAGGAGGCCAGCGCGCAGACCCAGTCCGTTCTCCTCCGCGGGCTTGAGAAGGAGCTGAGGGATGAGAAGGCCCGATCAGCGGCGATTGAGAAGGAGGCGCCGCGGGTACGAGCCCGGGCTTTAGAGGCGGATAATGTTCATGCCGAGCTGGAGGTGGAGAGGGCTCGATCTGCCGCGGAGAGGGCTCGGTCGGCTGCCTTGGAGGAGGAGTTTGGGCTTCTAAAGGGGGAGAGGGAAACACTCCGCTCCAGGGTTAAGGGGCTGGAGGGCGCCATTGACCGGGCGAAGGCGGCCGTGGCTGCGGAGAGCGATCGGGTCACGGCCAGGTAGGAGGGGAGGAACCGGAAGTGGACCGCGAAGATGGAGAAGATCCGCGCCCATCTCGACGGTCGCAACCGGGCTTTAGAGCCTCATCTGCTGTTCAACCAGGTGGTTGGCATAAAGGCATGCCTCAAGAGGATGGAGGCTGAGGACGGGATGTCGGTACCGTGGTACCGGTATAAGAAGTTGGACGAGGATGAAGCGACATTCGGAGCACAACTGGACGATATCGATTTTCCGGACTTGACCCCGGAAGATTTGGATATCCCTCTCGATCGCACGTCTGGCGTCCAGCTCGAGCGACTTATGCCCGTCGGCCCTTCCGAAACGCCCGTCGTGGACCTGACCTCGGACGTTCAGTCATCGGCTGCTGAGGCTGTCCAAGCGGACCTGCCAGCACAAGACCCGGCCCCGGGTGCTGTTGAGGCCGGTCCTGTCGCGCTGCCTGTTGAGGCCGCGGTTGGGGAAGAGCGGACCGAGCAACCCTTCCTTGGTGAGCACGGAACCAATGTGAGGATGGTGGGCCCGGATGATCTGGATGGTACCCGTTCTGACGGGGGTGAAGACTTACCGGCCGATATGGCCTTGTAAAAGTTTTTGTTTTTTGTTGTCGTTTTTCTTTTTTTTGTGTGTAAAGACTGGGCCGTTGGCCATTTATGTAAGTGCCGTACGAGGCTTTATTTGAAATAAAATTGGTATTTCCGAATTCCGTTGCGAATGTCTGGTAGACCGTACTCTGTGGATCAACGTCGTGTGTGCAGGTCGTAGACCGTTCCCTTGTGTCTTTGTATTGGGTGCGAGGTATGGCTCGGCTTGAGATACTGAATGCTTGTGTATCTTTATATATTTTTTGTTATTGCGAGGTGTAGCTCGGCTTAAGGTACTTAAAGCTTGTGTACCTTTTTTTTTGTGCGAGTGGCGAGCTCGGCTTTGAGACACTTAGTGCTTGTGTGTCTGGTAGAGGTGCGAGCCTTGGGCTCGGTTTTAGTACTTATAGCTTGTGTACTATGTGAGTGCGAGCATTGGAGCTCGGCTTTAGCACTTATAGTTTGTGTGCTGGGGAGTGCGAGCTATGATCTTGGCGTAAGCTTCGGCTTCGACCCATTTGGTGAAGAAGTCGGTCATCACCAGGATGAAACGCTTTTGACGAGATCGGGGGAGAGGCCCGACTATATCCATGGCCCATCACATGAATGTGTAGGGTGCCACCGCAGTGGTAAGGAGCTCGGTTGGGCAATGAATGAGTGGGCCGTGGCGTTGACATTTCTCGCACCGGGACGCAAACATTTCGCAATCCTGAAGCATTGTTGGCCAGTAGTGTCTTTGGTTTCGTATTCTGAGGGCGAGAGCCCGGCCGCTGGAGTGGTTCCCGTCGGCGCCTTCGTGCATCTCTTTCATTACGTCGATGGTTTCTTGTCCGTGGAGGCAGCTGAGCAGGGTCCCCGAGGCGCTCCATCGGAACAGGTTGCCGTCCAACATCGTGTATCGGGCGCATTTTTTTCTTAGCCGTCGGGTTGCCCATCGGTCTGGGGGGTGGACGCCGTCTGCTATGTACAGTAGTATGTCGACTCGCCAGTCTGGTAGTTCGGGCTCGGCTGGAGGTGGTGGTAGATCTTCGGGAGGTGGGACGTCCTCATCGAGGTCTGCGATCTGGGGACTGATCAGGTAGGCCCCTTTTGGCAGTTCGATGCTAGGGAAGTCTATACTTTCAACCGGGATCACCCGTCGGTGAGCTGGGGCCGAAGTGGAGGCCAGTGCTGCGAGGGCGTCCGCGGAAGTATTATCACCTAGGGGGATCTTCGTCAGGGTGAACTCGGAGAAATCCACGGCCAAGCCTTTGGTCACCTTGAGGTAAGCATCCATGCGATCATTCTTGGCCTCGTATTCCCCGCTGAATTGATTGGCGACGAGCTGGGAGTCGCAGTAGGCTCGGATTTTCTTCGCGCCGACCACATTTGCCAGGCGCAGGCTGGCAATCAGAGCTTCGTATTCCGCTTCGTTGTTTGACGCTGGAAAGGCCAGACGGAAATATTTCTCGAGGATCTCCTTGGTCGGGGATTCGAGGCGTATGCCGATGCCGGAGCCGTGTTTGGAGGCCGACCCATCGACATGCATGCTCCACACCTCGGGGACTTCGTCGACTGCTAGCTCGGGCACCAATTCAACTAGGAAGTCGGCCAGGACTTGAGATTTGACCGCGGTCCGTCCTCGGTAGTCGATCTCATATTCGCTCAGCTCAACTGCCCATTTCATTATTCGGCCAGACCGGGTCGGGCTGTGGAGGATGGTTCTGAGGGGGTAGGTGCTTAGGACGGCGATCGTGTGGGATTGAAAATAAGGCCGGAGTTTTATGACCGCGACGACTACCGCCAGGGCAAGCTTCTCCAAAGTCGGGTACCTGCTTTCCGCGTTGTCTAGAGATTTACTGATGTAAGAGATGGGCCTTTGGTCGCCCCGGTCTTCCCGCACTAGTACCCCACTGACCGCCGATGTAGACACAGCGATATAAAGGTAGAGGGTCTCGCCTTCTTCCGGTTTGGACAGGACGGGAGGAGTGGATATGTACTCCTTCAGCTGTTGGAGGGCTTTCTCGCACTTGTCGTCCCACTCGAACCGTTTGTTAGCTCGGAGCAATTGGTAGAACGGTAGACATCTGTCGGTTGAGCGGGAAATAAACCGGTTAAGCGCGACGATTCTCCCGGTGAGTCGCTGTACTTGACGCGTGTTTTCTGGGGATCTCAGGTCGGTGATGGCCCGGATCTGTTTGGGGTTAGCTTCGATCCCGCGCTGGGTGATGATATATCCGAGGAACTCGCCTGACGTGACGCCGAAAGAACACTTGGCCGGATTCAGCTTCATGTTGTATTTGTTCAACGTCCAGAAGCAGGATCGGAGATGAGTGACGTGGTCGGTCGCTACCTGGGACTTTACCAGCATGTCATCTATGTATACTTCCATAGTACGGCCGATTTGATCGGCGAACATCTGGTTGTCGAGCCGCTGGTAGGTGGCCCCGACATTTTTGAGTCCGAAGGGCATCACCTTGTAGCAGTAGATCCCTCGGTCCGTGATGAACGCGGTTTTCTCCTGGTCGTCGGGTGCATGGTGATCTGGTTATACCCTGAGAAGGCATCCATGAAAGAGAGCAGCTCGTTCCCGGCGGTGGCTTCGACGATTTGGTCGATTCGGGGGAGGGGAAAGCTGTCTTTTGGGCACGCCTTGTTGAGGTCGGAGAAATCTACGCAGACCCTCCATTTCCCGCTCTTTTTCTTGACTACCACCGGGTTGGCTAGCCAGTCCGGGTACTTGACCTCGGTGATCGACCCGGCCGCGGTCAGCCTTTCTACCTCGTCATTAACTGCCTGTGCTCGCTCGGGGCCCAGCTTTCGCCGCTTCTGCTTGATTGGTCTGAAGGTCGGGTCCACGTTGAGCTCATGGCTGCACGTCGCCGGGTCAATGCCGGGCACATCGCCGGTTGACCAGGCGAAGGTGGAGACGTTTTTCCCCAGGAACTCGACCAGCTCTTTCTTAATGCTCTCATCAAGGTCGGTCCCGATGCCAACGCAGCGGGCGGGGTCGCTCGGATCGATGTTGATCTGAGCGACGAGGTCCCGACCTGGGAGATCCTGGGTGTCTTGCTCGCCGGGCTGATGCGCGTTGATGGTTAAGCATGCCGGCGCGGGGTGGCGCAGCTTATGTTCAATGGCGAACCAGGCGCGAGAGACCCTCTGGTTGCTCCTAAGAGTATACGTCCCGGCCTGGTTGGGGAACTTGAGGCATTGATGGTACGTCAAAGTGACTGCCTTCATCGAGTGCAGCCAAGGGGTTCCGAGAATGATGTTGTAGATCGGGGTGGTATCGAAGACTATGAACTTGACGATTTTTGTGACACGGCCTACGTAGACCGGTAAATCGATGGTGCCGATTCCGTTGACGGTATCTCCGGCGAAGCCGGTTAGCGGGATGGAGTGCGGTTTGATTGCGGCTCCGTTTAGGTTCATCCTAGCGAGGGTGTCCTTGAAGATGAGATTGGCCGAGCTGCCCGTATCGGCGAGGACTCGATTGACGTCGCAGTCGGCTACACGGACTTGTACGACAAGGGGGTCATTGTGGGGCTGGTGGACCCCAGCCGCGTCGGCCTCGGTGAAGCATATCCCCTTTTTATTTGTGTCATGCGCATCGATCTCCGGGCCAGAATGCCATTTCAGGGAGGCGTCAGTTTTCCTCTCGTGACGCTTGATGGACCGTACTGAATCGTTACACGAGAGGAGGCCTCCCATGATCATCCCTATCAAAGTCCGCGCCGGGGGAGGCGACCTGCCCCTTTCCTGGTCTCGCGAGGGGGATCTCCGGCGACGATCGTCGTTCTTAGCGCGGTTATCCAGCCTAGCCCAGCTGTTCTCGCGGCCTCGATTATCGCGGGTTTGTACTCGATCGCTGTCCCGGGCTCGCGGACGCAGCCGCTCTGGTACGTGGATTTCCCCCCTTTGGAATTGATTCAGCAGGACTTCGTGGAGCGCGCGGCACTGTGAGGCCGGATGCCCCTTTCTCTGGTGAAAGTCGCAGAAGGCTGTCCTGTCGTACTGCTCATCTGGTCGGGGTTCTCTGTCGTTCGGCTCGTCGGGGCGCCGATCCTGCTGGTTGGGATCTCGCACATACTTGTTCCAGGGCAATTTTGACGTGGGGTTGGGGAGAAGAGCGGGGTCGCGCAGATGGAGGACGGCGGGCGAGTCGTTGACGAGGAATGCGGCGGCCTGCTTTCCTTTGCTGCGCTGATATTCGTCATCGTAGTGTTGACGAGGCTCCTGATACCTTTCTTGTGGTCGCTCCTTTGGGACCGGGGCCTTGTGCGAGGCGCTGTTCTTTGACTCAGCCGCCTTTTCCTCTTTGAGCTCGACGAAGAGTCCGGCGCGGTGTAAGGCGTCTTCCAGCGAGCGCGGTTTGTTGAGCTTCATGTCGTCCTTGAAGGCCGAATCGGCCCGCATGCCCTTTCTTAGAGCGGGGAGCGCTGACTCGTCTGTCACGTTGCTTTGTGAGGCCGTGGCTTTGAAGCGCTCTATGAAGGACCTGAGCGACTCCTTCGCTCCTTGGTTCAACGCCTAGAGGTCTGCGCTAGATGCGGACTGTCTGATGTAGATGGAGTAGTGCTCGAGGAAGGTAGTCGAAATATCTCTGAAGCTGTCTATGGAGTGCGTCTTCAGCCGAGAGAACCATGTGAGGGCCGGGCCGGTGAGATTCTCTACGAAGAGCTGGCAGTAGGCGGCTTCACGCTCGTCCGGGGAGAAGTGGGCGCGGCCCATGGTGATGGTGAACGCCGTTAGATACTGGGCCGGGTCGGTGTTGCCCGCGTAGGGCTGGAGTTTGAGCTTTCCGATGTGCTGGAGCGGGACGGAGGTGATCCGGCGAGTGAACGGCGTTTTTTGCATCTCTTTGAGGACGCGATCTATTTCTGGAGCCGCGCTGGTGGCCTGATGGATTTTGGAGGACATCGCACGGATAGTTTCCTTCATGGCCTCAAATTCGGCGTCCCTGACGCGCTCTGAGCTGGATCGTTGAAGGTGGGCTTCGTCATCCGGGGAGCTTCCTACTGCCGGGACGAAATGTCCGCCCGGGCCTTCGGATCCTGACGGCGAGTCACTGGGCCGGTTCCTCCGGATGCGCGGTGTTTCTCCCCGAGAAGCTGGTTCTCTGAAGTGGACGTCGGGGGATCCGGTGTTGTCCGACCGGTCGCCGGAGGCTGCCAGTGTGTTGAACCGTTGGTCGGTATCTCGCGTAAGCTCGTCCATTCTGGCGAGCAGGGTCTGCATTATGGCGGACAAAGTGGGCTGGTCTTCCGCCGTTCGGGGCGCGTTGAGGGCGGCGGAACCGTCAAAAGGAGTGGGCACCGGATCCGGGGGCGGAGCTCTGAGGGACTGCTCTCGAGGGATCGGTTGGTCGGTCGCGGTTGTCGCCTGGGCTGATGGTGGGGCGGCTGCTGTTGCTTGAGTTGTCTGGGCCGGGGTCTCCTGCTCCGACAACACTCTTGGGGGCGGAATCGCCATTGTTGCTGCGGCTGATGTCGTGGTTGAGCTGTTCCTTGCGTATAGAAAAATCTCTTAGTTGCCCTCCTTCTAGCGCCAATTGTTGGAACGTGTATGAGCACGCCTCCCACAAATCAATTTGTATCGGGGAGGTTCGGGGATTTTCAGTTAAGATAGAGCCGGTTACGTTCCGGTCGGCAAATGAGGAGGAAGAAATGATTTATGGCTGTGCCCGGAGGGCTGCCTACGTACCCCGGGTTGGGGATCAAGCCGTTCGTAGTTCGTTGTTGAGGAGAGCTGGGGAGCTCGTTGGGTCGTCGTCAGGTCGTCGGGTCGGTTGGAACGTTGGAGAGCTGTGCCGAGCTGGGAGAGCTCCGCCGAGCTGGGAGAGCTGCTGAGCTGAGAGAGATGCGCCGAGCTGGGAGAGCTACCAAGCTGGGAGAGCTGGCGAGCTGGGAGAGCTGCGTCGAGCTGGGAGAGCTGCCGAGCTGGGAGAGCTGCAGAGCTGGGAGAGCTGCCGAGCTGGGAAAGCTGTCGAGCTGGGAGAGCTGCCGAGCTGGGAGAGCTGCCGAGCTGGGAGAGCTGCGCCGAGCTGGGAGAGCTGCCGAGCTGGGAGAGCTGCCGAGTTGGGAGAGCTGTCGAGCTGGGAGAGCTGCCGAGCTGGTAGAGCTGCCGAGCTGGGAGAGCTGCCGAGCTGGGAGAGCTGCCGAGCGGGGAGAGCTGCCGAACTGGGAGAGCTGCCGAGCTGGGAGAGCTGCCGAGCTGGGAGAGCTGCCGAGCTGGGAGAGCTGCCGAGCTGGGAGAGCTGCCGAGATGGGAGAGCTGCGCCGAGCTGGGAGAGCTGCCGAGCTGGGAGAGCTGCCGAGCTGGGAGAGCTGACGAGCTGGGAGAGCTGCTGAGCTGGGAGAGCTGCCGAGCTGGGAGAGCTGCCGAGCTGGGAGAGCTGCCGAGCTGGGAGAGCTGCCGAGCTGGAAGAGCTGCCGAGCTTGGAGAGCTGCCGAGCTGGGAGAGCTGCCGAGCTGGGAGAGCTGCCGAGCTGGGAGAGTTGTGAGAGCTTTTTTTTTAGAGGGAAAGTTATTTAAAGAGAGAGAATGAAAGTTTTTTGTGTATGGGATGCTTTGACAATGAACTCCAAGGGGGTATTTATAGTGGGAGTTGAGCAGACAACTCTCCGGTTTTTGGGGATGACGTGACGGTTCGTGAACAGTGCCAGTCAAGTCGTGAACAGTACCCGACATGGCGTGAACAGTACCTGGCAGGTCGGGAACAGTACCGGGCAGGTCGGGAACAGTACCTGACATGTTGTGAACAGTACCCGGCATGTTGTGAACAGTACCCGACAGGTCATGAACAGTGCCGTACAGGTTGTGAACAGTAAAAAGAAAAAGAAAAAGGGGTGTGCTCATCCCCATATGATTTCTCACGACCTGCTTGATTTATTTGAAAGATTCTTGGCTTTTCCAGGAATTGCCTTTTCAAAGCAATCGTTAATCAAATTTGCGATTTCGCTAAAACCCTCTTTGTGTTTGTATGTTGCAGGAGGAAGAAGACATAAAACACAAATCATGGCTACGGCTGAGTATGGCATTGTCTACACCGTTCACATCATCACTGTCCAGTTCGGCTCCGTCGTACCCGTAAATTGAAACCCTTAAAACCCTTTTGGAGATTATAAAGTGTCTACTGTGTAATAAATTTAGTGATGAGTTTTTGGTTCTTTGCAGAAAGTCTGTGAATGTCTTCTCCGTAGAGGACCTCTTTCATCGCGAGATATCTCTCGTCTAGCGGAATCAGACATCAATCATAACCAAGTCAAAGATATTATGTACCTCTTAATTTAGCACAATTGCGTTCAAGCTTTTTCTGTTGAACCGCCTGGTTAGTCTGGTTTTTTTTTGTTGATTTGGCTTTGACATCTCAGTTTCGAATTTGTGAATTTCTAGGCAATTTCTCTTCTGCATTGTGGTTGGAATTGTTTCTTGGCTTGGATTTTTGGATTCGAGGATCTTGTTATGAAACTTGTTAGGATTATGAATAGAAATGAATGGACTTCCCAGTGTGTTTTGGTAGTCGTGGAATGAAACTAGTCCTTTTCGGTTTATTTTTGTTTTGTTTGCCGAAGATCAATCGTATTCATGAACACTAAGGTCGTTCTTGTTTCAGTATAGAGTGCAAGGTCTTACCTTTTATCTTAAACCGGTTTTTATATTTATTGTCTTGGGCCGGCAACAAAAGATGATTGTGATTCAGTTTCAAGGTTAGTGCGATTTCTGGTCATATTTTACAATTCTACACTAGTGTTTCAACATCTTCTTTAGTAAACTCCTACAAGTGCTACAATGAAGTTGTGACTATTGAAATAAATTTGATTAAGCTGAGCAACGAGTCTAATGAAGCATTGAGGGCAAATGCCAAAGTTATGAGAGATAAATTTGATAAGTATTGGGATGGGTCGAAGGAAATCAATAGGCTTTTGATCATATCTAGTATCTTAGACCCAAGTAACAAAATGAAGTTTGCTACACTTTGCTTTGAAATGATTTATGGAAAAGATAGTCCTGAATGTAAAGAGCTTTCTCAATATGTCATGACGGTTATGAAGAAACTATTTGAGGAGTATAGCAGCAATGTGACCAGAACTGAGACATTATCTAAATCTGCAGGAACTGAGTCTCAAAGTTGTCAAGAGACTCAAGAGTCATAAGAACATGGTACGGGTACTCTGTTTGAGAAAATGGATTTAGATTTTGAGAGTGGATATGAAAGAATGGATTTTGTGTACAAAGAGATGGTAGATGAATTAGGAAGTGAATATGCAAGTTCGGAGTTGGATATATATTTTATGGAGAAATGTGAAACTCCAAAGAAAACTCCAACCCAAAACCGAACCGTGGACCCGAATCCCCAGGGCTAGTTGATCTTGTAGAGATATATATATATTGTTGAATTGAATGTAAAATTTGTTCAATCAAAAAACATTTTTTACAATGAATGCTACTTATTTTGAGTTTCTGAAAAAACTCCAAAGGAAAAAACAAACTAATGAAAGCCTATCGAAATCTTAAAAAAAATAAGTGACTTATCTAGATCCAAACCAAATTTGCATCACTTTGTTCATATCTTGCATCGCCTAATCTTCGAATTGTAATTAACCGATTGCGTACTTGTTTGTCGAAGTTAAGGAGTAGGCGTTTCGCGAGAGTATGGGGTTCGCCATGGCGTCTTCCATTTCTTTCCCTCCAAAGTGAATGAATTATAGATATTACTAGTTACTTAACTTTTGTTGTTGTTTGAAGTTAGCTATGACATTGAGATGGCTTGGGTTTTGCAGTGTGATTTTTAATTCTTTCAAGTTGCCTAATTGTTTTGGGTATCACGATTCTTATGTTGATGATCTCTGTTTTGCAGCTTTAGTATAGTTGAAGTCTCTTTGGAGATTGAGATTGGTACCTAACTAGTTTCACCTCTAAAATAGCTTAAATAAGCTTTTGCTTTGCATTGTAAAGTTACATAATATGTTTTGAAAGATTCTCATGTTGATGGTTGGGACCGTTGATGGTTTCCATTTTGCAGCTGAGGTGAAGAAATGAAGCACAACAATGTCATCCCGAATGGACATTTCAAGAAGCACTGGCAGAACTATGTGAAGAAGTGGTTCAACCAGCCTGCCAGGAAAACCAGAAGAAGAATTGGTTAGTAATGTCACCACTATGCTTGTGCATTATTTTCTTTTGTCTTAATCTGTGTCTCTTAAAACTTTATGTGCTAATGTTTCATCTCGGTTGCAACATGATGATCTCTTTGTATTTAAGTTCATCTTTTGTTTCTATTATGTTCAACTCAGCGAGGCAGAAGAAGGCTGTGAAGATCTTCCCCCGTCCCACTGCTGGACCTCTCCGCCCTGTTGTACATGGTCAGACTCTTAAGTACAACATGAAGGTCAGAACCGGTAAAGGATTCACTCTTGAAGAGCTTAAGGATTCAATCTTTATCTGTTATTTTTGTTAGTTTTTGTGTGTTTATTTCTTGTTTATTATATTGTTCAGATTATATATTTCTGTCTTTGATTAAATCAGGTTGCTGGTATCCCAAAGAAGTTGGCTCCCACAATGGGTTTCACTTAGAGTTTAAAAGTCATGAAAAAGCATAATAGCATCATCAAGCTTAAACCTAGTGGAAGAGAGCAACATCCTCTTAGCTTTGATCTTATTTAGTCTCTCCTTTAATGCTCCTTCTAGTTTCAACATTGGCAGCAACAGCAACTGCAACACACACAAAAAAACACTTTTTTAGCATTAGGTTCATCTTCAAACCTATCAAAACCTACTCTCTTTTAAGTAAAATCTCAAGTGTGACTAACCTCTTTCTCGGAATCTACTTCATGGGTCAATATGAGAGTCAAGTTTAAGGAAGCACGGTACATCTCATCCAACATTTGCCTCGACACAATCAACTTGTTTACCTTCCACAATAGGAATGGCACATATACTCCAGTGACTGCCAATTTCTATAACAAAAGAGAACAATAAGGAAAATCTCATATCAACCAATTTCTTTAGCTTAAGAGATTTGGTAAAAGAAATTTGCATACCTGCATATGTAAGTAACTATCCTTCCACATCTTCAAAAGGGTTTGCGGTGTGTCCTTCTTTTCAGTCAGCGCGGCATCAGCAATCTTAACAGAAAATAAAAATTGAATGAACCATTATTACTTAAGGATGTTTCTATACTCCTATACTAATAACGGTCACTAACCTTATCGGTCTCAACAAAACGGTCTTCCTGTGATAAGTATCTGAACATTCTGAAAGCTTCTTTACCATATCTTCTCATAACTACTGCTTCCATCTAAAAGCATCTCAAAGGTCTCATTTTCAGTTTCAGAAATGTTTCAGTAAAAAAAAAAAAATGAAACACACCTCATATTTCTGTGCTACGCTGATAATGGATTTAAAATCTGCAAACGAAGTAATGAAATAAGTTAACGAGGAAGTTTGAATCCAGTATCAGTTGACCAGATTTTAGAAGGAGTTACTATACCAACTATGTATGAATCATCCGTTTCTATCACAAATGCTGGTAGATATGATGACGTTGCACTCAATTGTTCAAGGCATGCTTCAACTCGCTCTTGTAGCATAGTGCGACCTGCTTCTGTTTTTATAACCTCTTCATAGATGGAACCCATTGACATTAGAGCTGAAAAGAAGATATTGTTTCAAAGATAAAAGTAAATCCAACAGAATTTCACAGGTGATTTTTTTGGTGAGGAGGTGTAATATGATCAATCAATGGCCACTTCAATGAATTTTGTTTATGTTCAGATATTGAATGAAACTGAGTGAGCATCTAGACATTACCAGACTTGTCGGTTTTCACCTTCTTCTCCTGAGATCTTCCTACTTCTAACATTGCCTTCAAGACAATGGCACATCCTTCATCCCTACGCTCTTTCACTATCTCCAGACACGCCTTCAAAGAGGAAACAGGTGATCAAAAGATTTATAATAGTGATGGAGTAGGAGAACAATATTTGAAATGCCAATGAACAAGAGTTTTATGCCTCAAGAAACAACCTTAAAGAGAAACAAAGGTAACTAACTTTATGTCTAAGGCGGTGGATGAACTCCTCGAAATTAGGACGCCAAATTACTTCATTGCTCGGATCAGATGAGTCCACATCACGTAGTTTACGCTGAAATACATTTCGGTTCAAAGAGAAACATCAAAACAAAAATTCAGTGCTACATCACTGGGAAATGTATGCTTATAAAATATCCAATAGTGGTTATGGTAAGGATGCTGATACCTTCCCCTCAGAGATGTTGCTATCGTTATCTCCTAAAGATGAACTTGAATCTTCTTTGAATATATGTGGAAACCTTATTGTTTCAACTGGAGTTGCTGCTTCAAGAATACGTTCCTCCAAGCTTTCCAGTTCTTTAAAAATCTGCACAATTCCAATAGATTGTTTATTAATATCGAAAAGAATAAACAATCCAACTGAGAGACATGTCGCTGCAATTGATAGGTATGATAAACAAATCCGACAATGTATAGAGCTGTTGGTTTTCCTATTGACATACCATACACCAGAAAGACCTTATCAATTACCTTGGCAGCTTTAGCGCCTCTTTTCTTTGCAGCCGGCCCTTCTTCTTTTTTTCCAAGAACAGGTTCGGGAGAAGGAATGCGCTCAACAAAACGTGCAGCAACCAATTTCTGAAGAGAATCTCTGATCGCTTCTGAACCTATTGTATTTTCTGATTCTGATCATGTATAAAAATCGTATGTAACAGATTAGCATCCCCTCGGTTTGAGGCATTATTGTGATTAGCATGAGATACACAAAGACCAAAACCCAAGGCCTACAATGAGAGTAAACCGTGGCATTATAACACAAGAGATACATAAGATAGAGGGACCCACCTCTGTCTCTCTCTATCAGCTGTCCCAAGGTAAGCCTACCGTTAGTAAGTAAACCATCAAGAACTGCGCCGCACTGTACATATAGATCTTGAAGTGTAACCAACTTTGTCAAACACTGAACAGAAGGATGAAGATGCAGGAATCAAACCTGAGACCCAAGCTCTTCGTTTACAACCCTCGAAAACTTGTTATACCTCACACGATGAAGAACGTTGTTAAACAGCACAATGTACTGTACAATAGCTTTGTTCTCGGAACCATCTACATGTCAAAAAAAATCCAAACATAAAAACTCTCATGATTTCTCGTTTTCTGTGTTTGCTACTAATGACATGGTTGAAGGATACGTCAAACCATATAGAATAACTTCAACATTCTTCAAAATGAAAGAAAACAACCGCGCAAGAACACAAGACAATAAATATAAAAACCGGTTTAAGATAAAAGGACCAATGCATTATCACCTACTGAGTTGAATGCCTCCTTAAATCTCTTTAGAGCAGAAGTGTTGGCAGTGGCATTGTCAACCGTGATTGTGAGAACCTTCTTTATTCCCCAATCAGCCAAACACTCAAGCAAAACAGAAGAAATAGTAGACCTCTTATGATATGTGATGTTCTTAAAGCTATGATCAATTTCTTTAGATGCCACTTTGCATCAATAAAGTGTGTCATTATATATATATATATATAAGCTATCATTTATAAATAAATGTCTTTTCAAATTTTTGTTCAAATAAATGAATGATAATTACCATGAGAATTAAAGTATAATAACACAAAATATAATAAATCATATTAGCAATTTAAAATTAACAAATGAGTTGATGATGTGTCATAATTTTAGAGTATGGGAAAATGATATGACATCATGAGAAGAGAGGATATTCTCTATTATATATATAGATAGATATGACTAGGGTATGATCCGCGCTACGCGCGGCCGTGGTAAACAATTTTCTAAACTTGTTTATTGTCTAATATTATTTTATTTTTGTTGGTCTTGTAATTAATGGAATTGTTTCTGTGAGCTTAAGATATGTGTATTTTGTATTTTTAGGTTTAAAAAAAAAATCTTAAATTTATGTTCATCTATGTGTTTGTTTAGTGGATGTACACATTTTTAGCTGGTTTTGTTTTCTTTTGGTGGTAAATTTATACAATTAGTTGGTTTTTTAAACGATATATATTACTCCCTCTATTTTTTTTATTAATAGATTTTTAAAACTTTTCACACATATTAAGAAAACACATTAAAATTTGATTATAAATGTATCATTTTTTGTGATTAAAATTTTTCTATAACTCTAAACCAATAGTAATTCAATAAACTTAATTATTTTTCTTGAAATTTACAATTCATTATCATTAACTAATAAAAAATGCATAAAAAACTTTAAAAAATCTATCTTTTTGAAACAATTTTTTTTTCTAAAACATTTACTTATAAAAAACAGAGGGAGTGTCATATTAAAGTTTTGGGAAGTGTGTATTTTTTAGTTGATATATGTAATTAGTTCCATAATTTCTTATAGTTCCTTATTATAGATGTATTGTTTTAACGCAACTCATACGACTTAGTAAATGGGGATGTATGGATATTTACTCCCCATATTTGTTTACTTTGTTTTGAATGATTTGTTATAACTAATTTAATGATATTTTCTGAATTTAATTTTAGTTTATTATACATCTATACACATTTTAGATTGTTGGTCGTCGTTTATGTATTTACCAGTTTCAATATAGAAATCATTAATGACTAATAGAATGTAATTGTTGTTTGAAATAATGAGAACTAGATTCTACCCGTGCGTCCGCACGGGAATTTTTCTTTTTTCTGTTTACCAAATTTTTAATATATTTTTTTGTATTTAGATATAATTTGTTTTATAGATATAATTTTTCTAATAAGTGACAAAGGTTTATTTTTGTGTTTAGATATAGTTTATTTTTGTAGATTTAAGGTTTTTTAGTATTAAATATGACCGTGATTATAAAAACATAATTCTAACTCGTCCATTCATATTAATTCGAGAATGACCGCGATTATAAAAATATAATTCTAACCCGCCCGTTCATATTACCGTATAATATAAACATTTACTAATTTCAAATATTTAAAAATTTAGGCTGATTGATTATGATAAAAATATACAATAACATATCGCTTATCATGTCCGTCATTATGAGAATATTATTTAAATTTGAATATTTAAATTAAATCTAAATTAATATCCAGTTTATTATTTTTTGTAAAGAAACAACTGGTTTTGTGATTTTTGATAATTAATCTAACATATATTTAAGGAAATCCAAAATAATCTAAATTAAAATTTGAATTTTTGGAATTATTTTTAAATATAAATAAAATAATTTTTTTATTAATATTGTACTAAATTGACTTGTTTAGCAACTTGAATAGTAGTTATCCAAGTAAAGAATAGCCGTGGATTTTTGTTTTACAACCTATTTTATTTAGGAGTTTACCATATATATTATCATTGGTTTTTTGTGTGTTTGTGATGTGGGTGTAGACAATTATATTGGTTATTAATTATCGTTATTTTTTATAATGTGACTGAATGTTTAGAGATACAATGTCAAGAGTGGAGTCATTGGCCTATACCATGTTTGGTATGTTTGAATATTCTCTATTAAAGATGTCATCCTTATATTTTCAGCGACCTTCTTACTAACAATTTTTGGCTTTAATTTCTGCTCTTTGTGTTTGTTTAACTATTCAATGTGTATTTGCTGGACCACCTTTTCCAATTGTTTCAAACAACTAAATATATGATGTAAAAATAGTTATATAATAGGGTAATAACAAAAAGTCGAAATTTTTTCTCTACCAATCGTCCCAACCCAATGAAATAAGACATTGTATCAATAGATATGTAGCGTTTATGAGATGAAAAACAATTAACTTGAAAGACAAAAGAGTGATTCTATTGGAACTTAAACTATAGACTAGATTCTACCCCGTGCGTCCGCACGAGAATTTTTGTTTTTTTGTTTATCAAATTTTGTATGATAATTTTTTTTTTGTATTTAGATATAATTTGTGTTATTATTAAATATATAGTTTGGTTTACTTGTATAGTAAATTGGAATTGGTTTAATGTTAACCATGTATATAAATACACGTATGTATCATCTTCCCCAATTTGGGAAATCAATAACATAATTCATTTGACTCTTCGATTCTGTTATGGTAATATGGTATCAGAGCCAGGTTTGTCTATTGTCTCACACATTTTTGACGGAACAAATTACAATAACTGGTATATTGCGATGAGAATAAGTCTAGATGCGAAGAACAAACTTGCGTTTGTAGACGGAACTCTGCCTAGGCCTGATGTAACTGATAATCTGTTCAAGATATGGAGTAGATGCAATAGTATGGTTAAAGCTTGGGTGATGAATGTGGTGAATAAGGAAATCTATGATAGCATTTTGTATTATGAAGATGCTGCTGAAATGTGGAATTATCTGTTTGTGAGATTTTGTGTTAGCAATTTACCACGCAAATATCTGCTTGAACAGTACATCTACACTCTTAAGCAAGGTTCTCTAGATCTATCTACTTATTACACCAAGAAGAAGACTCTATGGGAACAACTTGCCAATACGAAGACTAATTCCGCAAAGAAATGCAACTGTGATCATGTGAAATAGCTGATAGAAGATGCTGAGACAAGCAAGATCATTCAGTTTTTGATGGGGTTAAATGATAACTTTGCTAACATATGGGGTCAGATCTTGAACATGAGACCAAGGCCTGGATTATCTGAGATATATAACATGTTGGATCAAGATGAAAGTCAACGTGTGGTAGGATTTGCTAACAAGGTGCTCAACAATCCAGCTGCTTTTCAAGTTCAAGAATCCAACGTTTCTGATCAGTCTCACATTCTCTTATCTCAAGGAGGTTTTAAGAAACCTAAGTGTTCTCACTGCCTGAAGATTGGCCATACAGTTGATAGATGCTACAGGCTACATGGATTCCCACCAGGTCATCCAAGAGGAAAACCAACACAGACTGTAGGGACTGATAATCTGGCCGCTATCAACAACATTCATTCCACACCTGTTTTGGGAAATTCAGAGCAGAGGATGAACAATGACTTTGAGAACATGTCAAAAGATCAGATCCAAATAATGATCTCGTACTTTAGCTCCAAGCTTCACACTCCTAGTGTTATGTCTCCCCCTGAAATGGCTTGTACTTCGACTTCAACTTCTGCACCTATTATCTCCTCGGTATCAGGTACATTTCTGAGTCTCTACAATCACTCTTATCATGACATGCTCATTTATTCTATATCTAAGGAACCAGAAGTGTCTCTTAAAGCTTGGATAATAGATTTTGGGGCAACTCATCATGTTACTCATAATAGAGACCTCTTTGCTAGTTACACAGCTCTAGACAAAAAATTTGTTACCCTCCCTAATGGTTACACAGTTAAGATAGTGGGCATAGGATTCATTCAACTTACTGATGCTATCTCTCTATATAATGTGCTTTACATCCCTGAATTCAAATTCAATTTGTTGAGTGTGAGTGTTTTGACTAAAACTCTTCATTCTAAAGTTAGCTTTACTGCTGATGAATGTTTTATTCAGGCAATTACACGGGAATTGATGATTGGTCAATGTAGTCTAGTGTGAAACTTGTATGTTCTGGATTTCAATAATTCAAATAACATTTTCTCTTTGTCAGGTATTAATCCTTCTTGTGCTAGTTTACAAGTAGATTTTGTCACTTGGCATACGAGATTAGGTCATCCATCTCAATCAAAGATATATTCTCTTTCTGATGTATTGAATTTGGGAAAGTCAAAATTGAATAAAACATCTGATGTTTGTCATATCTGTCATTTATCTAAGCAGAAGCATCTTCCATTTAAATCCCGAAACAACATGTGTAATGCTCCTTTTGAATTAGTTCACATTGATACATGGGGTCCTTTTTTTGTTCCTACTGTTGATGGTCATAAGTATTTTCTTACAATTGTTGATGATTACAGTAGGGCTACTTGGATATATCTGCTTCATGCTAAATCAGATGTTTTACATGTTTTTCCTACTTTCATTCAAATGGTTGAAACCTAATTTAATACGAAAGTGAAATCTGTTAGATCTGACAATGCTCATGAATTGAAATTCACTGAACTATACTTAGAAAAAGGGATAGTTACTTATCACTCTTGTCCTGAAACACCTGAACAAAACTCTGTTGTAGAGAGAAAGCATCAGCATATTTTGAATGTAGCAAGAGCCCTTTTATTTCAGTCTCGGGTACCATTAGATTTCTGGGGGGATTTTGTGTTAACAGCAGTGTTTCTTATTAAAAGGTTGCCTTCTCCGGTTCTGAATAACAAGTCTCCTTTTGGGAAACTAACTAGTAAGCTTCCTGATTATCAGTCTTTGAAATCTTTTGGATGTCTATGCTATAGTTCTACTTCAACTAAAAATAGAAATAAATTTGAACCTAGAGCCAAAGCATGTGTGTTCTTAGGATATCCTATTGGTTACAAATGGTATAAGCTACTAGATATAGAGACACATTCTGTTTCCATTTCACGGCATGTTATTTTTCATGAGGATATTTTCCCTTTTGCATCATCTAACATTAATGATGATGCAAAGGACTTCTTTCCTCTATTTCAGTCTCCTACTTCCTCTGATGTTCATCTGCCTCTAGTGCAAACATCATCTGATACACATTCTACATCGGATGTGTTATCCTCTGAGATTTTGGTTCCTTTCGAATCCAAGTGTCGCAGACAAATCAATCTCCCAAAACACTTGCATGACTATCATTGTTATAATAGTACTCTTACTAAGCTCACTACACCTTATCCTCTTACAAATTACATCTCTTATTCATATATATATGAACCTTTTCGTGTTTTCCTTAACACTATCACCAATATTCCCATACCACAAAAATTTTCAGAAGCACAATTGTTTCAAGTATGGTGTGGTGCTATGGGAGTGGATATGGGAGCTATGGAAAGGACAGGTGCATGGAGTGTATGTGATTTACCTCAAGGAAAGGTTGCTATAGGCTGTAAGTGGGTCTTTACGGTGAAGTACCATGCAGATGGGAGTATTGAAAGATACAAAGCTCGTTTAGTTGCAAAAGGATATACTCAACATGAAGGGATAGATTTCTTGGATACATTTTCACATGTTGCTAAACTAGCTACAGTGAAACTTCTGATGGCTCTTGCATCTAAACAAAAATGGTCTCTCACTTAACTTGATGTATCCAATGCATTTTTAAATGGTGAGTTGGATGAGGAGATCTACATGAAGCTTCCTCCGGGTTATTCAACACTTAAGGGTGAAACAATTTCTCCAAATGTTGTCTGCAGATTATGGAAATCCATTTATGGTCTCAAACAAGCCTCTCGGCAATGGTTTCTCAAATTTTCATCCACCCTTGTTCTTCTGGGATTTGAGAAATGCAATGGTGACCATACCATGTTTGTTAAACAGTTTGATGGGAAATTTTTGGTGGTACTGGTTTATGTAGATGATATCTTGATAGCTAGTACTGATGATGATGCTGTCAATGATCTGAAGAACCAGTTGAGTTCTCATTTCAAACTCCGAGATCCTGGTCCTCCAAAGTTCTTTATGGGATTGGAAATTGCGAGATCTAGTGAAGGTATTTCTGTAAACCAAAGGAAATATGTTCTGGATTTGTTAGAATCATGTGGATTTTCAGGTTGCAAACCTTCTTCCATCCCAATGGAACCTAAACAGAAATTTTCAAAGGATGAAGGAGAAGTATTGGCTGATACAAAGCAATATCGGAGGTTAGTTGGGAAGTTGCAGTATTTTACTTTCACCAGACCAGACATCAGCTTTGCTGTGTCAAAATTGACCCAGTATTCTTCTGCTCCTCGTGTCCCACACTTACAGGCTGTTCACAAAGTCTTACGATATCTAAAGGGCACAATAGGTCAAGGCTTATTCTATGCTGCAGATTCTAAATTTGCCTTGAGAGGATATTGTGATTCAGATTGGGGAGCTTGTGTGGACACCAGACGTTCTGTTACAGGTTATGCCATGTTCATTGGTGATTCCCTGATATCTTGGAAATCGAAGAAACAAGATACTGTCTCTGCTAGCACAGCTGAAGCAGAATATCGTGCTATGCATATGGCTACAAAGGAATTAATTTGGCTATATCGCTTGTTGCAAGATCTTCGTGTGCCAACTTCACTTCCTGCTTATCTCTATTGTGACAACACAGCAACTCTGCACATTGCAAGCAATCCAGTTTTCCATGACCGCACTAAACACCTTGAAATAGACTGTCACAAGGTCAGGGAGGCCATTGGTTCTGGTTTTCTCAAGACAATGTATGTTAGAACTACTCAACAGCTTGCAGATATATTGACAAAAGCACTTTATCCTGCCCCTTTCCGAGAAAATATGTCCAAGATGGGTGTTCATAATATTTTTCCACCGCCATCTTGAGGGAGGCTACCAAATGTATAGTTTGGTTTACTTGTATAGTAAATTAGAATTGGTTTAATGTTAACCATGTATATAAATACACGTATGTATCATCTTCCCCAATTTGGGAAATCAATAACAGAATTCATTTGACTCTTCGATTCTGTTATGGTAGATATATTTTTTTCAATAAGTGACAAAGATTTATTTTTGTGTTTAGATATATTTTGTTTTTGTATATTTAATTTTTTCTAGTATTAAATATGACCGTGATTATAAAAACATAATTCTAACCCGTCCGTTCATATTAATCCGAGAATGAACGCGATTATAAAAACATAATTCTAACCCGCATGTTCATATTCGTATAATATAAATATTTACTAATTTTAAATATTTAAAATTTAAGGCTGATTGATTATGATAAAAAAAAATTATACAATAACATACTCCCAGTGTTTCATAATATAAGTTGTTTTAGAGGTTTTGTTTTGTTTCAAAATATAAGTTGTTTTCACATTTTTATGCAATTTTTACCTTTATTGAATATTGTGTGACCAATAATATTATGCAGTCTTTTTATGATTGACTGAATTGTTTTTAATTTATATATTAAATGATATATTTTTTAAGAAAATTGAATTTCTTAATATTTGTGCTTTTAGCCAAAACAACTTATATGTTTTAGTTTTGCTTGTGGTAGAATTCTTAATTTTGAATTTGAATAGAATAACCATTTCTGGTTTAGATTTTATGATAATATTTTTTTAATAAATCTTTATTAATATAAAAGAATATTAACATAATCTGGACAATCTCGAATTTAATTCTAAATTAAAAATTCCTAAAATTGTGTGATTCTAAAAATATTAATCATTTAATATATGTAAATAAAAAATATTGAATTTGTATTAGTAATTGAATGTTGTCCATATGCATTATCAAATTTATGGTGGTGCAAATCTAATTAATAATATATTCCTTTTTCAGTTTGAAAAATATTCAATTATAAATCTGACTGTATTAATATATACTATTAAAACAGGGTAATATTTTGTGTCCAAACAGGGATTCCTTCTATTTTAGTCTAATCCCATTCCGGATATCTACTATCCATTCTTTTTTAATCCTGTTTCCAAATAGCAATATTTTATTTTTAAAAATCTGAAAAAATCGTTCCAATATAATCTACTTATTTAATTCTTTTTTTCTCTTACTATCTTTATATCCAAACACTGGTTGCATTAAACAGATTTATTGCAAAGATAATAATAAGTGCAAAAATAATTCCACATTTCATTTTTTTCCAAAATTAAATATGATTTTGAATTGAAATTTCAAAACATTAGAAATATATAAACAATCATTTTTTCTTACTTTTCATTATTATTAAAAATATAATAATTTAAAAAATGATGTAATTTATCATTTTGTGTATATTAAAAAAATCAATTAACATAATAATAGTAATATCGATTTTAACATAATAAGAATATTTAAAGAAAATCAAAACAACATTAATTGTTTCTTTCATCAATATCTATTATTAGATTTTTAGAATCTCCTAAAATATTTGTTCCTGATTTTTAGGTGATAGTTATGGTAATTCATTTATTTTTCGTTAATAATGTTATAATTTGCAGTTTTGTAAATCAAATTAAAAGATCACATTAATTATTTTATTTAAATTTGGTAATTTTGAATTTCGTTCATAATATTTTCAAATAAATAATATCCTTAAATGGATACGGATACTTATTAAAATTTCAAAACAAATTTATATACTTTTAAAAGGAATAATAAATCTTCTATTTTATGAAATAGCCTTAATTGGATTCAAATATTTACTCCTCAGATTTTTAATTTTTGGATTCTTCTACAAGCTAAACAAAGAATTCAATCTTAAAAATATCTTATTTCTTAAACTGAAAAATCTTCTCACAAAACAATAAAATCGGGTATTATCTAAAAACATATTGAGTACTCATCTTTTCACTATATAAAGAAGGCATCCTCGACACACTGCAGTATATCAAACATATGAACGCCATTGAATTTTTATTTTTATTATTTATAACGTTTTTTTAGTAAATCGCTTTTGTTTATTTCATACTCTTAAAAATGTACTAACAAAATATTAATGTTTGATTTGTTTTGTATTTATACAGTTTCGATTTTCTGTTTATGTGTTTTTGCCTCCCAATCCGGAAAACAAAATATTTCATACCGAAAAAATCAGGTACGAGCTTCATTTTTTCTCACATAATCATTTTCCTTATATCTTTATCGAAAAAATCAGTAACAAAATATTTCATACCGAAAAATGTCCCATCTTTGTAGAAACCATAGGCAGTTCACTGAAGGAGCCATCACTAAACACCATTAAGAAGGTAAATGGGTATGTGTCACATTATGCCACCAATCCACGTAATCACACTAACACACTTGCTTTATTTTTCTTAGGTTAACTTGCTACAATTCATAACAATTTAACAAATATTTTGGTATATTTTATTATAACTAATCTGTAAGCTATTTGATTATTTTACTTTCAGCTATTTTGTTTTTTTCCTTTTTAATTTGCCAACTTTTTATATTAATTATTCGATTATTATTTGTTATTTCATTTTTTCAATGTTAACTCAATAAATATTATTTTTAACTCAAATTTTGAAAGATATTGATTTTTAGGAAATATTTTATTCGAAAAATAAATTTGAAAGATATTTTTTTTCAGGAAAGATTTAATTGAAAAAATAAATTTGAAAGATATTGATTTTAAAAACAATCAATTCTATTCAAAATTGTAGTAATATTGAAACAACCGATTTTTTTTTTTTTTTTTTTTTTTTTTGGAAATAATTCCACCGCAATAATTAAACAATACCAGAGTTAATTACACAACACAGAACAAGTCTACAGTTTACACACAAACTAACAGTTCTATATTAGCAAAAGCAACAGCAATAATAATAACAACAAAAAGAAACCCCGGGTCTAAATCATCCCCTCTTCACCGCCTTGATTCCACGATCACGCCTTATCTTTACCTGCATCGACAAAAGTGATGCATCAACATTTGGCTAACCAAACGCTGAGTGAGATTGATCACCCCAACAACAGGCTACCAATAAGCACATCAACAACAATTAACCATACGAAGAATTAATTGACACCAATTAAAAGAAATCCCAGCACAATTAGCAATTAATCACAATTAAAAGAATAACCCAACGCAAGCTTAGCAATTAATCACAATTAAAAGAATAACTCAACGCAAGCTTAGCAATTAATCACAATTAATCACAATTAAAAGAATAACCCAACGCAAGCTTAGCAATCCCGCTCCCGTTAAGCTTTCACGGATCGCAAAACAACAACAAGGGAACAAACTCCACACAAACTCAGCAATCCCGCCCCCGCTAAGCTTTCACGGATCGCAAAACAACAACAAATGGAACAAGCTCGGATCGCAATCACAACAAGGAGGACAAGCGGAATCGCGATTCAACCACAAGAAGAACAAGCGGAATCGCGATTCAACCACCCGAAGAACAAGCGGAAATCGCGATTAACAACAAGGAGAACAAGCTCGGCACAAGCTTAAATGCTAGCCTTTGGTCACAACTCACCTTAGATAGGCTGGATCTAGCTCTAGAATGACTTCCCCAAGCTCAAGAAGACTTCCCTCCTTCCTCCCAAGCTCACGCCTTTACCAAGCTCCTCCAACCTCTTCTTCAAGCTTCTCCCAAGCTCAAACCTTCTTGATCTTGCAAGATCCAAGTTTCCCAAAGCTTCTCTTTCCCTCTCTCCCTCTCTCTCTTTCTCTCTCTCTCACGATCCACTCTGATTTCTCCAAAAGAATGGTCTCAACTCACGTGAGAAGAGAAGAGGAAGAAGACAATAAAAGATTCTCTCTTGAGAAAACCCCACAACTTCCAAAACGATTTATGACACCCCCGGAACAAACCCGAATTAATTATTTCCCCCAATAATCAATTCCCCAGATTTGTCTAAGGCTCAAAACTCGAAGGGAAATTCCGAAACAATTAAATTAATTATAATTTAATTAATTTATTTTCCGGAACGCGGGCGTTACAATTCTCCCCCACTAACATAGATTCGCCCTCGAATCTTCGATACCGTTCATCTCCCATGAACCGTTCATCTCCAATGAACCTTATCGTCGAAACGATTACACAACCTTTGGCCAAACCCGACCATCTCAATACTCACACGAGGTCCAATACCAACCTCCGAGGTTTCCCATTCAGACCCTATGCTTATAACACCGCGACATCATATGTACTTATTGCTCAAATACCGGCCAACCCCATTACTCAAGACACCGCAGCATCTCTGAGTTCCGAGCATCGGCCATATCCTGCAGGATATCCACCATACCACATCACCCAAGACACCGCAGCGTCTCCGAGTTCTAGGTATATGCCGTACCACTCCACTCAGTAATATAACCTACAAGAGTCTCAATACCCCATACCACTCAATTCTAGGCAATATATCCCACGTCTGGGACATACTCCTTACGAATCCACGGTATCACGTATCACTCTAGGCTATAAATCTCCCGAGACTGGGTACATCGCCACTCACACTCCCAAGACACACAGTCCTGCGAGCTATCGGCACCGGAGGAACCAGTCCTCCCAACGAGCAATAAATCACATATCTCTAAGCATCTCGACTGAACTATACTCCATACCCGGAATATCTGCCGTGCATGACCAATAACCCGGCCATCGCACCTCCCTTGCGCACCTTCCAGTGTCGGCTTGCTTTAGAAAAACTTGTCAAGACAACTACGACTAGGCTATCTTTAACACCCAACAACTCTCTGCAGTAAGTTATCAATACAAACGTAATAAAACAAACAAGTACCATACGCCTGCAATCCAACCCACCACATAGAACCGCTAAGTGAAATAACCCGGTCTCGTCACTCGACTCATTTTCCCGAAAAAGCTTAACGAAAACACGCAATGCTCACCACAGCAACAAGAACATCTATCTTATTACACATCATAATGTAACATCGTTCTACACAACGGCAATACAAAATGAATACACATAGCACACAGCTATAACCGAAACTGGAACCTCTCGATGGAACTCAAGCCGCAGCTTGCTTCTGGAACCACTTCTGGAACCTCGCTTCCATCCTAGCCTCTGGCTCCCAAGTTTCCTCCTGAACACCGTCACAGTCCCACAGAACTCGCATCACCGGAATCTTCTTCCGACGAAGCTCCTTGACCCTCCGCTCGAGAACTCTCAAAGGTCTCGCCTCAACGGTCATATTGGGCTGGAGATCTGACGGAATCTCAGCCAATACCTCGTCACCCCTATGCAAACACTTCTTCAGCATCGACACATGGAATACCTTATGAAAAGCTTGCATAACCGCGGGTAACTCCAACCGATACGCTACCGGTCCAACACGCTCTACAATCCGGAACGGTCCCAAATACCTCGGACTCAACTTAGTCGCAACAATGGACCTGTTCGGACCTCTCAGCAAAGCCATCTTGAGATACACACTATCTCCCACCTCAAACACAAGCTCTTTCCGCCTCTTATCAGCATAACTCTTTTGCCGATCCTGGGCCTCTTTCATGTTCAGCTTCAAAACCCGGATCTTCTCTGTAGTTTCCTGAACAAAACTCGCACCCAAAGTGCTCCTCTCCCCCACTTGGGTCCAACACAAGGGGGTACGACAGGGCCTCCCATACCGAGCCTCATATGGAGCCATCCCAATACTCGCCTGGTAACTATTGTTATACGCAAACTCAACCAAGCTCAAGTGATCCACCCAATGACCACCCCAATCCAGCACGCACATCCTCAACAGATCCTCCAAAGTCTGGATGGTTCGCTCGGACTGCCCATCTGTCTGAGGATGATACGCCGTGCTCAAGTGCACCTTCGTGCCCAACTCCGCCTGAAACGCATTCCAGAACTCCGATGTGAACTTAGGATCCCGGTCCGAAACAATACTCACCGGTACTCCATACAGTCTCACAATCTCCTGCACGTACTTCCTAGCCAAAACTGCCGCCCCATCGGTCTTCTTAATGGCCAGAAAACGCGCACACTTGGTCAATCGATCGACGTTGGCCCAAACAGCATCCTTGGTCCGAGAAACTGGTAAACCCACCACGAAATCCATCGTGATCATATCCCACTTCCACTCTGGAATGGGTAAACTCCGCAACAAACCACTCGGGACCTGGTGCTCCGCCTTCACTAACTGGCACACGTTGCACGAAGCAACCCAGTTAGCCACATCCTTCTTCATCCCGACCCAATGATAATAGCGCTTGAGATCGCGGTACATCTTAGTCGCTCCGGGATGAATCGCAAACATACTCGAATGAGCCTCACTCAGGATCTCTCGCCGCAAATCCTCATCCAAAGGTACGCATACCCTCCCACTAACAAGGATAGTGCCGTTCGCAGATACCTGATACTCAGAACCCTCTGCTCTCGAAGCCTTAACCAAACCCTCATCTTTTCCCTGAGCCACCCGAACCCTGCTCAAAAGATCTGCCTGGTTAGCCGCCTCTAAGCCCAAAGGTTCCTGAGATACAACACATAAGCGCAATGTGCTAATCTCGCTCACCAAGGACTCTACCTCGAGCTCCCGAGCCAAAGCCACCCTCTTCCGACTCAACGCATCCGCAACCAGATTAGCCTTACCAGGATGGTAAGCTATCTCCAGATCATAATCGGCCACTAGCTCCATCCAGCGCCTCTGCCTCAAATTCAACTCAGGCTGAGTGAAAATGTACTTCAAGCTCTTATGATCTGTGAACACCTGCACCTTTCCGCCATAAAGATAAGATCTCCAAATCTTTAATGCAAAAACCACTGCAGCCATCTCCAAGTCATGGGTAGGGTAGTTGCCCTCATGCTTCCGCAGCTGCCGCGAAGCATAGGCAATAACCTTCCCCCTCTGCATCAACACACAACCAAGACCCACTCCCGACGCATCGGTGTACACCACGTAAGGCTCACCCGACTCAGGCAACGCCAATACTGGAGTACTAGACAACATGGCCTTCAGCCCTGCGAAACTCTCCTCACACTCTGAGGACCACACGAAAGGAACATCCTTCCCTGTCAGCTTCGTCATAGACTTAGCCAAACTCGCGAAACCCTTGACGAACCGCCGATAATACCCTGCCAACCCAAGAAAACTCCGAATCTCAGTGGCATTCCTCGGCCTCGGCCAAGTACTAATGGCCTGGATCTTCTCCGGATCTACCGACACTCCCTCCGCAGAGACAATGTGACCCAGAAAACCGATCTCCCGCTGCCAGAAGCTACACTTGCTCAACTTAGCAAATAACTTCTGTTCCCGCAGCCTCGAAAGAACCACACGCAGATGCACCTCATGCTCCTCCCGACTCCTCGAATACACCAAGATGTCATCGATAAAGATGATCACGAACTCATCTAGATACTCCTGGAAAACGCTGTTCATCAATCTCATAAATGCAGCCGGTGCATTAGTCAACCCAAATGGCATCACCACAAACTCGTAGTGACCATAACGAGATCTGAAAGCCGTCTTCCGGATATCTACCTCATCGATGGGAATCTGATGATATCCCGACGCCAAGTCAATCTTGGAGAACTAAGTAGCCCCTCTCAACTGATCCAACAACTCATCAATCCGCGGAAGAGGATACCTGTTCTTCACTGTGACTCGGTTAAGTCCCCGATAATCAATACACAACCGAAAACTCCCGTCCTTCTTCTTCACGAACAACACTGGCGCTCCCCACGGTGAAGAACTCGGACGAATAAATCCCTTACCCAACAACTCCTCCAGCTGCTTCTTCAGCTCTGCCATCTCTGCGGGAGCCATCCTATAAGGAGCCCTGGATATCGGTGCCGTCCCTGGTTCCAACTCGATCGTGAAAGGATCCGACCTAGATGGTGGCAACCCCTGCAACGACTGGAACACATCCTGGAACTCACGAACCACGCGAATATCCTGAACCCTAGCCTCTCCGACGGCCTCCGGCAAGGAAATGGTAGCCAAATATGCCTCGCAACCTCCCTCGATCAGACGCTCCGCGTGCACAACCGAGATCACGAGACTCCCGGAAGTCGGTCTCACACCCTGATACACCAACTTCCCTTTCCCCTGGTCGAACTCGACTCGCCCTCGGTGACAGTCCAGATGCGCCCTGAACTTCCCGAGCCAATCCATGCCCAAGATGACATCGTACAGCTCCACTGAGCAGATAATCAAATCGGCAGCCATGGACTCTCCTGCTACCTGAACATCCACGTCTAGCACCCGACCGTGAATCCTCAGGAGCTTCCCTCCGGCAACCTCCACGAAACCCAAACTCACACCGGGCTCGCTCCGGAGATTAGCCTTCTCGGCCAACTCCGGGGAAACGAAGCAATGCGATGCTCCAGAGTTAAACAACACATGACACTCTACACCTCCAACACACAAGGTCCCTGCACATATACATGTGCCGAGAACCTTAACACCCCGACGAGCACGACATTCCCCAACACAGAATTAAACTTAGAGGAGTCTAAGAAAATACCTGTGATCGGCCTGGAACTCGGCTCGCCGGTCTCGGTGATGGAGTACACTCGAGGCGCTGATGCCACCTGCCTGAGAGGCTGCACTACCGCGGACTCACTCTGCCGCAACTGGGGACACTGAGGCCTGATGTGCCCCGCCTCCTTGCAGTGATAGCACACTCGAGAATCCACTCGCGCTCCGCCCTTCTGAGGACAGCTCGCCACTCGGTGATCCATGCTCCCACAACCAAAGCAACCCGGACCACCCCGACTACCACTCGAAGCGCTCTCCCGCTTCCACTTCTGTCCTTGCATCGGCTTACTACTGCCTCTGCTCGAACCGGACTGCTGCTGCACAGATCTCGCCTGAAAACGCGGTGTAGCCACTACCACCTCGTCCTTCAGACCCTCCTCAAGCAAAGCTGCAGTCTCAACCAACTCATCAACCGTGCAAAAAGGCCTCACCATGCAACGGTTCCTCAAGTCAACCCGAAGACCCATCAAGAATCTCTGCACACGGGCCGACTCACTCTCACCCGCTCGTCTAACATAAGACCCGAGCCGGACGAACTCCACCTCATACTCGCGTACCGACCGATTCCCCTGAGTCAAACTCGCAAGCCTCGACCCTAACCGGTTGAACGCCTCCTGAGGAAAGTACTTGGAGTTAAACTCCTCCACAAAATCCGCCCAAGCCATCGCGGCCTGTACTCTCCGTGCTGCCACACCCCTCCACCAGAGATGCGCATCACCCTCCAGAAAATGGACCGCAATGTCCACCTGGTATCCCGCGGGACACCTACTCGAGAGGAAATTCCTCTCTATCCTCCTCAACCACGCATCTGCGTCCTCAGGATTAGCACCTCCAGAAAAGAACCCCGTGCCAATCCTCAGCATCTGCTCCATCATCCTCAGATAGGATGGGATCTCCTCAGCAACCGCAGCTGCCGCCTGAGGCTGAGCCTCCACCACTACCGGAGCCACAGGAGCCTGAGCCGGCACCCTCTCTGGTAACCGCTCCAACAACCTCGTCAACAGATCCGCTATGCGATCATCTCGGGCACGAGCATCACCCGATGCTACACCCGCAGCACCCGCTGGAACACCAGCCACACTGACGCTCACGCCAGCCCCAACGGCACTCACTCCGGCCGCACCCTCAAACCCAACCTGACTCGCACGCGAATCCTCGACCTGCTCCGCCGGCACACGGCCACGACCTCTACCACGGCCAAGACCCCTACCACGCCCTCTAGCCATCTGCACACGTGCAGAAGCACAAGCTAAGAAAACTAAAAACAATCATCACAATAAAGATACTCACCGTGGAATCTCACAAGGCTCGAAGAGGATGATTCTAAGACCCCCACACAATACCCAATTTATTCTAGAACCACCTAGGCTCCTAGAACCGTAAGGGCTCTGATACCAAAATGAAACAACCGATTTTTTTTTTTTTTTTTTTTTTTTTTTTTTTTGGAAATAATTCCACCGCAATAATTAAACAATACCAGAGTTAATTACACAACACAGAACAAGTCTACAGTTTACACACAAACTAACAGTTCTATATTAGCAAAAGCAACAGCAATAATAATAACAACAAAAAGAAACCCCGGGTCTAAATCATCCCCTCTTCACCGCCTTGATTCCACGATCACGCCTTATCTTTACCTGCATCGACAAAAGTGATGCATCAACATTTGGCTAACCAAACGCTGAGTGAGATTGATCACCCCAACAACAGGCTACCAATAAGCACATCAACAACAATTAACCATACGAAGAATTAATTGACACCAATTAAAAGAAATCCCAGCACAATTAGCAATTAATCACAATTAAAAGAATAACCCAACGCAAGCTTAGCAATTAATCACAATTAAAAGAATAACCCAACGCAAGCTTAGCAATTAATCACAATTAATCACAATTAAAAGAATAACCCAACGCAAGCTTAGCAATCCCGCTCCCGTTAAGCTTTCACGGATCGCAAAACAACAACAAGGGAACAAACTCCACACAAACTCAGCAATCCCGCCCCCGCTAAGCTTTCACGGATCGCAAAACAACAACAAAGGGAACAAGCTCGGATCGCAATCACAACAAGGAGGACAAGCGGAATCGCGATTCAACCACAAGAAGAACAAGCGGAATCGCGATTCAACCACCCGAAGAACAAGCGGAAATCGCGATTAACAACAAGGAGAACAAGCTCGGCACAAGCTTAAATGCTAGCCTTTGGTCACAACTCACCTTAGATAGGCTGGATCTAGCTCTAGAATGACTTCCCCAAGCTCAAGAAGACTTCCCTCCTTCCTCCCAAGCTCACGCCTTTACCAAGCTCCTCCAACCTCTTCTTCAAGCTTCTCCCAAGCTCAAACCTTCTTGATCTTGCAAGATCCAAGTTTCCCAAAGCTTCTCTTTCCCTCTCTCCCTCTCTCTCTTTCTCTCTCTCTCACGATCCACTCTGATTTCTCCAAAAGAATGGTCTCAACTCACGTGAGAAGAGAAGAGGAAGAAGACAATAAAAGATTCTCTCTTGAGAAAACCCCACAACTTCCAAAACGATTTATGACACCCCCGGAACAAACCCGAATTAATTATTTCCCCCAATAATCAATTCCCCAGATTTGTCTAAGGCTCAAAACTCGAAGGGAAATTCCGAAACAATTAAATTAATTATAATTTAATTTATTTATTTTCCGGAACGCGGGCGTTACAAATATAATCAATTAAGATAATTATTTTTAAAAAGGATTTGGAACGTACTTTTCTCTTAACTACATTCCTCTCTATAAATATACTTGCTTATAAAACCTTAGTCGACATTGAAAACCAATATCTTAATCTCTTTCTCTTATTTAGAATCACATAAATCTTGAACATGTAACCATCAATTTTCACTATTTTTTTTCCTTCTTTGCAATTTACAATTCATGTTTTGCGATTTGCTCACGTCTGGCTTGATTTTTTTAAGTTGATATTGTTTAAATGCTCAACAAATTCTATATCACACAATATATCATTTAAGTGATATGATGGATTCATGAATGAGACTGAAAGACGCCAAAACCAAGTTGAGAGGAGAGTATTTGTTGCTGGTGATTGCGAGGGCGGAGGTGATGTCGCATTTTCAGCCCATTTTTGTGAGATATCATTTATCAGTGAAGATGGAGAGCGGGATTTGTGACGATAAAGTCTCGAATTCCTTTGCTTCCAGATTTCATAAACAGAGATGGAAAATATAGTTGATATTCGGGGATAAAGTTTACCTTAAACAATTTGTACCTTATTATTGAAAGTTTCTTGCATCAATATATAGACAAAAAATATACATATGTATATGATTCAAGCATTTCTCAAATTTTGTTCTTTAACATCTGTACTTCATTAATGCAAGATTTAAATTGATAGGGTAATAAGATTTAGTCCATAGTGAATTTTTATGATTTTTTGAAAGGGCAATAAATATTTCAATGAAATATGTGTTTCATAATTTTCAAGAATCAAAAAGTGGAGAAGTAAACATTCTACTATTTAATATCTATGTAATTTAATTAATTTAACGTCTACATCTCATTTTAAATATGTTTTGTTGCATGTAAGTAAATCATTCTTCTACTATATTTAAATAGGTTTTAGTGGATTGAAAACTCTTACATTCGAGAGATAGCATATTTCAAAACAATGTATCGATACAATACATTTAACTTTTCTTGGTTCTATAAGTGATAGATCAACATATGCTTATGTCTAAATATTTATTGTAATTGCTGGCTCCATAACAAAAGGCAATGCAAATAAATAAGAGAGAACAATATCGAAGACGAGATACTAATACATATGTTGGTGGATTGTTAAAACCTTTCGATTCAGATTTTAATGCTTTTAAAAACTTTATAGATTCGTTCCTCTTAATATGTTAACATGTTGTCTTATTTTTTGAGCTAAGTTGCTTTTTAATCAAATTAGTGGCAATTTTTATAAGTTAAATTAGTTTTATTCGATATAATATGAAAAAATCTACCCATAAATAAATCTGATTATCTTTAAATGGGCAAGCTTATGAATGGAAATGGTAAAAAATACGTACACTTTTATATACATGCGACTGTATTTGCAAAAAAAAAAAAAAATGAAAGTTATTAGTTTCTAACTTTCTTTTTTCTAACCTTGGGTCCCTTAACTAACTATAAAAATCGTAAGGTAAATATTTTGTAATTTTTGTTACTTAAAATCTTCTATAAAAGAGACACGAATAATAATTGAAATTTTATATATAAAATATTCTTAAATAAAAAAAACTTTTCATCTTCATTAATAATCAAAAACCATTAGTATTCAAATTTCTTACAAATAAACTTAAAATCGAATCTCTAAGATATATCATCACGTGATTTTTTACTAAAAAAGGTTCCTAAATCTCAACATAAAATCTTATCGATTGTTGAAAATATTATAGATATAATGTTAAATTCTAAGATGCTACAAAAAATAAAGATTTTAATATTAATTTTAACCTCAGTTTATAGAATTGGGGGTAAATTATTTTTGCATTCGTAAAAATTTTGTTGAATTTGTAGAAAGCTTTTTAAATTTAAAAATAGTTTTGGATATTTAAAATTTTTATCAAATATTTCAATTATTACAAACTTTAAAAATCTAAGGAATGTACATACAAAGTTTGCATATCCCAATTGTTAAGAGTCCAAGGGAGGTATATATAAAATATTTGTGTACTATGTATGTTCCAAAATATATAATTTCGTAATAAAATTCATAATCTATTTTCAACTCATAGTTTTGTAAAATCTCAAACAAACTTGCCTACCTTACACTTAACCATTTTAATTCATTTTTGAACTAATCAAACGAAATGAAGATCTCTTTTCCTACAAGATTAAAAAAAAGAAATATGTTATTTCGAGAAATGATAGAATCCAATCTAAGTAGAGAACATATCATCGATGCAATATAGCAATCACTGCTGAAAATGCGTTATAAAAGAAAGAGCAATATGTTGGGTTATTGAAAAAGACAATTATTTGAAGCAGTTTGTTTAATGGGCGAGGCTATGGAATAAAAATTGTAAAAGAGTTCTTCCATGTGATATAGAATAAAAGAGTTCTTCCATGTGATATAGAACTGGTCGGTAAGGACTTTAACTTTAGATTGTTAATGTTGTAGATAATTTAATGTTAGTAAGTAAAAAAAAGTCACATCAAAAATTCTACTATTTTCCCAAAAAAATCATTTTTAAATAGAAACATCTCCTCTGTTTTTTCTCAGTTTTGATGAATCTAAATTTGTTTTTTGATTTAAATTTTGTTACACGTTTCTTAAAGTTGTTCCACTAAACATTGGAAACGTTTTCAGAGCAGAAAATAAGGGTCCAATTCCGAAATGAGAATCGATAATCCATAGAACGCCTGGCAAATCCAAGAAAGAATCAATCTATGATCGATCTCCCAACAACAACAACGTTCTTCATAGGTGTCACAGCACGCCGTCCTCTCCCGTCTTAGCACAGTAAAGAAACTCCATTATCGTTGATCTTATGGTCGAGAATCTCGTTGCGGACCACTAGCTACAGACGAGTTCGTCGATGTTGTAACCATTTTATCGAGTCTCGAACCAGTAGAGAATCCAGACATAAACTGGCCTGAATGATCTTTAGACGAGAATCCTCAGATTGTTGAATCCGAGGGAAAACTAAGGAGAGTGTTGAGCAGCAACTCCATGTTAAGGTTTAAGCTGCCGGAGAATCCAACGGGATTGAGTAGGTTTGCTTCGGACGCAAGAAACTTGAAGAACTTTGAAACACTAAAGATGAGTTGGAATGATAACAAACAAGAGAATGATAATAACTCAATGTTCGGTTCAAATTCAATATACAGATATTCTAAGATGTAAACAAATGTTATTATATATTTTTTTTGTCAAAAACAAGTGTTATATTGTTATTATCAAATTTAATTACATGTTGTTTGTTTTAATTTAACAATTCTACTCAAGAGAATATGATAGTTTGTTTCGTAGGATCTTAATTAGTAATTTAATTTTGATTATACAAAACTACCAATGTAGGAAATATTCATATTAATAGCATCAGTTTGTTTCCATAACTAACATTAAAAAATGATATATAAACACAAAAATCTATAAACATATTACAATAATTAAACATATTTATAGAATGATGAAAATCTACAAAAACAAATTATGTATAACCACAAAATAAATAAGCGTCTCATATTACAAAAAATGTAACCTACAAAAACAAACTTTATCTCAACACAAAATAAATATGTGTCTCATATTACTAAAATTAAATCTACAAAAACAAATTATAACTAAACACAAGATAAATTTGTCAATAGATATTACGAAAATTAAATCTACAAAAATAAATTATATCTAAACAAAAGTAATAAACACAAACTATAATACAAAGTTTCATAAACAAAAAACAATATTCCCGTGCGGGCGCCCGGGTTATAATCTAGTAAGATTTAAATTTAGAAGTAAACATAATTTGTTATTTATTATGAATATTTTGTTTGTAACTGTTGATAAAATCTTAGAAAATCTACATTAAATTTAAAATTTAATATTATCGTTCAATGATAATTGTTAATTTTGAATATGTAACATTTAAAATACTTGATTATTAAAATATTTGGCATAATCTAAATTAAAAAATTCAAAATAACTAATATTATTTTTGTAACAAAATAATAATAAAAATTTAAATTATTTTTGAAAATTTAATTTACATATTTTGAAATAATCGATTTTATTTATAATTTTAAATATTTATTTAATTTCTGACATAGTCTGAATTTTTCTAATTTTGAATTAAAATTAATATATATATAATAAGATTAATTAATTAATTAAACAACTATTTAATTAAATCAGATTAATTATATGAATTTTTAATTGAACAATATTATTTTGTTTGGAAACATTAAAAAAACTTGATTATTAAAATATTTGGCATAAACTAAATTAAAAAATTCAAAATAACTGATATTATTTTCGTATCAAAATAATAATAAAGTTTTAAATTATTTTTGAAAATTTAATTTACATATTTTAAAATAATCGATTTTATTTATAATTTTAAATATATAATTTAATTTTTGATGTAGTCCGAATTTTTATAATTACGAATTAAAATTAATATATATATAATAAGATTAATTAATTAATTAAATTACTATTTAATTGAGTCAGATTAATTAAATGAATTTTTTATTGAATAAAATTATTTTGTTTGCAAACAGGGATAGTTATCCACAAAAATATAAAGTTTAAAACTGTAATAAAAATAACTAATACTATTTTCATAACAAAATAATTATAAAAATTGCTTAAAAAAATAATAAAAATTTAAAATATTTTTGAAATATTTAATTTACATATTTTTGAAATAATCGATTTTATTTATAATTTTAAATATTTAATTTAATTTCTGGCATAGTCTGAATTTTTATAATCACGTGTGTAAAATGAATATATATATATATATATATATATATATATATATAATATTAATTAATTAAATAAATTAATTAATATTTAACTGAGTCATATTAATTAAATAAATTTTTAATTGAACACAATTCAACTGTTTGGAAACATGGAATAATTATCCACAAAAATCTAAAGTTTAAAAGTTATCCAGGATAAGAATATATTTATTTTCATTTTTTTCTGTTTGTACACAATACAGTACTCTGTTTTAAGAGATTAAACTAGATTCTACCCGGAATTTTTGTTTTTTTGTTTACCAAATTTTGTAATATAATTGTTTTTTGTATTTAGATATAATTTGTGTTATAGATATAATTTTTTCAATAAGTAACAAAGATTTATTTTTGTGTTTAGATATATCTTGTTTTTGTATATTTAATTTGTTCTAGTATTAAATATGACCGTGATTATAAAAACATAATTCTAACCCGTCTGTTCTTATTAATCCGAGAATTACCGCGATTATAAAACCATAATTCTAACATGCATGTTCATATTACCGTATCATATAAATATTTACTAATTTCAAATATTTAAAATTTAAGGCTGATTGATTATGATAAAAAAAATATACAATAACATACTCCCTCTGTTTCATAATATAAGTTGTTTTAGAGGTTTCGTTTTGTTTCAAAATATAAGTTGTTTTCACATTTTTATGCAATTTTTACCTTTATTGAATATTGTGTGACCAATAATATTATGCAATCATTTTTATAATTGGCTGAATTATTTTTAATTTATATATTAAATGAAATATTTTTTAAGAAAATTGAATTTCTTAATATTTGTGCTTTTAGCCAAAAAAAAATTATATTATGAAACAGAAAATTAAATCTAAATTAATATCCGATTTATTATTTTTGTAAATATATAATAACAACTGGTTTTGTGATTTTTGATAATAGCCAAATATAAAGGTTTTCATGATTGGACACATAAAATATATATGTTTTAGTTTTGCTTGTGGTAGAATTCTTAATTTTGAATTTGAATAGAATAACCATTTCTGGTATAGATTTTATGATAATATTTTTTTAATAAATCTTTATTAATATAAACGAATATTAACATAATCTGGATAATCTCGAATTTAAAATTAACAATTCCTAAAATTGTGTGATTCTTAAAATATTAATCATTTAATATATGTAAATAAAAAATATTGAATTTGTATTAGTAACTGAATGTTGTCCATATGCATGATCAAATTTATGGTTGCGCAAATCTAATTAATAATATATTCCCTTTTCAGTTTGAAAAATATTCAATTATAAATCTGATTGTAATAATAAGATTTAAATTTAGAAGTAAACATATTTTGTTATTAATTATGAATATTTTGTTTGCAACTGTTGATAAAATCATAGAAAATATACATTAAATTCAAAATTTAATATTATCTTTCAATGAAAATTGTTAATTTTGAATCTGTAACATTAAAAAAACTTGATTATTAAAATATTTGACATAATCTAAATTAAAAATTAAAAATAACTAATATTATTTTCGTAACAAAATAATTATAAAAATTTAAATTATTTTTGAAAATTTAATTTATATATTTTGAAATAATCAATTTTATTTATAATATTAAATATTTAATTTAATTTCTGACATAGTCTGAATTTTTATAATTACGAATTAAAATTAATATATATATATATATATAATAAGATTAATTACGAATTAAAATTAATATATATATATATAATAAGATTAATTAATTAATTAAATTACTATTTAATTGAATCAGATTAATTAAATGAATTTTTATTTGAACAAAATTATTCTGTTTGGAAACATGATAATTATCACAAAAATGTAAAGTTTAAAAGTTATCCAGAATATGATTAGATTTATATTGATATTTTCTTGTTTGGACACAAAATATCACTCTGTTTTAATATATTATATTTGAAATTGACATAATTATTCTTAGAGAAATTAAAAATAGAATTTGGGTTTACTCCCCATATTTGTTTATTTTTTATATATAGATAAGATTATTAAAATAAATATTTTGGTTTAAAACAGAATCGAAATGAACCGTTTGAATTGAGAAAGAGCTTAACCGATTTGGGTCGGTTTGGATTCGGTTTGCAAATCTTACCCACCTAATGTTGTCATTAACACAATGGGCTCAATTTTCAAGTGGCCTTTCCTTCGTCTTCTCTTTCCTCTCGTCGATTCTTCTCTAATTTTCTCTTCAACTTCTGCTTGAAGCACTTGGTTCTTCTTCTTCTCTCTCTGCCCACTTTCTCTCCATTGATTTCTCTCAAACTTCTTCGATCTTCATCGTGTTGGTAATTCCTTTTCCAAGGCCTGTGTCGATTTATTTTATAGATTAGTCGTGATACATAATCGCAAAGTTTTGGACTTTAGGAATCGAAATTAACTGTTTTAGAGAACTAATTGTTTAAGGAAACTAAAACCCTAATTTCAGGTGTTCCTGTGCAATCGCAAAGTTTGCGCATTTTTGTCCATTGTTATTACAATCTATATCAGTCGATTTCTCCGTTTGTTTTACATTTGTTAAGCCTTTGATTAAGATCTTCAATTAGCTCATGTTGATTCCATTGGAGTTTGATAAAGGCATTGCTTTGCACTATTCAGTTTTCTCAAGTAGTTTCTGGTTATCCTTTCAGATTTTTGAGTTACAATTTGTGTAGCAACCAAAAGATGATTAAGGTTGGATGATTGTTGGATTTGATTTTATTGAATGAACGTTTTCGGATAAAGGTTTCTTCGATATTGTTTCAGGATGGCGCATTCGGTTAGCTTCATCTCCACCAACTTGAACAGTCTAGTTCTTAATCATCAATGGCAGAGTTTTGGAACGTTGGTCTCGCCATCTAAATGTAAGAGGAGATTCGCAAGAAGCATTAGAGCTGTGCAAGAGACTGAAGGTCCGAGAAGATTAATCGACATCATAAGAACGGTTCCTGAAATCTCTAGGAATTACTTCAAGAAGCCTTCAAGAAGAACGCTTTTCGGAGGGATCTCATTGTTAGGCGGGTTCTATGTGGCGCAGACTATCTCTCTGTCATTCGGAGCTTTGGGAGTGAACGATGTTATCGCTGCTGTTTTATGCGTTCTTTTAACAGAGTATGTGACAAGATTCTATTATAGCCGCACCACGGTGACATTTCCGCTTGCTCTACTCAATAATTTCAAGATGGGTTTCACTTATGGTCTCTTCATTGATGCCTTCAAGCTGGCTAGCTAGTTTGTATCTTGAGTAAGGTTTCTAACCGAATCACGAGAGATCAAAAAGCGTCGATGTAAAGATTAAAATCAGCTTTTTGAATACTAGGAGAGCTACATTATGTGTTTATACATGTTTTCGCATTAGCTTCTATTGTTTGTTTTTGTACGGTTCACTCCAATGGTTGATAGCCATTGCGAAGGATCAACGACCTTTAAAGTATTTCGAACTTCTTCGTCTTCCATTACAATAGCTAGATTCCGGAGTTTATCAACATTTATTGGATGATAATATGATTTATGAGTCTCAAATGATATGAGATATCCAAGACGACAACAACCACCACAAAATATTGACGTTTTTGGATTGTTACGATGATAATATAACTAAAAACCTCTTCTCCACGCTGAATCGAAGCACCAGAGTGTTTGAATTAAGAGCCTTTAGTGGCCAATTCATCTTATTAACCAGAAACTCAGTCTTCTTCTTCAGCGTCTCTGCAGATAATCCAATGCACTGAGGAAAACGTTTGGCCAGCATCACGAACTCATCTCTGCCCTAGAAATGTTTCAGTGGAGCTCAATATATTCTTCTCCTTTTCACTATAGACTTTCTAATTCCTTCTCCTTTTCGATCAGAGGAGAGGGAATTAGAAAAAAAAAAGCAGACGCATTTTGCAATGAAACTCTCAGATTACAACGTTTCTGAAACTTGATCAACCTTCTTCCATGGAGTATCAGAGAAAACTATCTAAGGATTCGACGAGGCTTTGAATGATAAAATTCTCTAAATTTCAAACTTTACAAGTTCTTCGTAGATTCAAGAACTCGCTTCTCTCTTATGTTCAGTTACTAAATCCAAATTGACAAAAAAATTATTTTTCCAATCTTTCCACGGAGTGAGAGATTCTGATAAGATCCAGAAGCTACTTACGTCTCCCGTTTCAAAACTTAAACAAAAATACATTTCACAATAGTTAAAACATCTTCATGTAAGAATTAACACATGGGTTACAATTTGAAACACATTTATTTTGACACGTTACTCTTCGATTGATTTAATAACATCTTGTTTCAAGATCCTATAAATGCTAAGTTTCTTTTTATATCCCAAACCATCCAAGCAATTAGAGTCTAAACCAAAACAAATAAACAAAACAAAAAGAAAAGGAAAAAACGTTGGAAAGAAAGATGGAAAGCAAAGCTGTTGTCTCAATGTTCTTAATTGTATCTCTTTGTGCTGCCAATTTTGTCACTCAAGGAGTAGCTCAAATACAAAAGCTGCCGACGATTCCTGGAATTTTTCCTCCCGGGTTACCTGTAGATCTGGTGAAATGTTGGTCGTCTCTATTCAACGTGGAAGGATGTGTGCTCAAAATCTCCAAATCGATAATGTCTGGAAATTTTGAAAATGTTGAAGTCGCATGTTGCAAGGCTTTTTCGACCTTAGACGTAAACTGTTGGCCCCAAATGTTTCCTTTGAATCCATTCTTTCCTCCTCTCCTCAAGGATAACTGTGCGCGCATCGCCCCCAACTCCCCAACACACAATTGAAACACTACAAGAAAACACCTTTTTTGCAACGAACGATATCGTTGTAAAATCGTTGCAAAAGAGGGTTTGCATCGAATTTGCGACGAAAAAGAGATCGTTGTTAACTGATCGTCGCAAACCACAAATCGTCGTAAATTCGTCGGGAAAGTACGAGGGAAAAAAATTCGTCGCTAAATCGTCGCTAAATTTCCGTTGTAATTTCGTCGTAAATATTACATTGAAATTACGACGAATATGCATACGTCGTAACATCGTTGCTAATTCGAAGGGAAATCTTTCATTGTAAAATCGATGGCAAAAAATTATCGTCGTTAATTCGTTACAAAGCAATCGTCGTAAAATCGTGGCTAAATAATCGTCGCAACATCGTTGCTAATAAATCGTCCTAAAATCGTGGCTAAATAATCGTCGCAACATCGTTGCTAATAAATCGTCGTATAATCGTTGTAAATTAGCCACGATTTTATGACGATTAATTAGCAACGAATTACCATCGAATCACCGACCATTCTATATATGATTTTTATTATTATTTTTAAAATTTTATTAATTTCGAAATTATAAAATAAAAATTTTAAAAATAATATATAATAATATTTTATTAAAAAAAATATTATAATCTGTTAAAAAAAAAAAAACCAAAATTAGAATTCGAAATCCTAAATCTAAATAACTATATCGTAATCGTCGAGATTCACATCGTCTTCGGGACGTCTCGACGAACCGGATGTGCCTGCCGCTGCCGCTGCCTCTGCCGCTGCCGCTGCATCTGCCTCTGCTCGGAGTCTTCGCTTTTCCCGTAGCATGGCCTGCATTGTCGTGTTCCCTGTTGCCAAGATGTCGAAGAGTTCGTCATTCTGCGTAGCATCCAGTTCAACCCGCTGCTGAAGACTCGCAATCTTCGCCTGATATGCCTGAGACCGAGTAGCCTCGGTCTCAACCCGCTCCTGAAGACTCGTAATCGTGGCACGTAACACGACTGGATCATCTTCTGGCGATCGGCGTCGCGGAGCATATGAAGAAGCAGCCGAGACATCTCGAATAGATCCCATCCCGACAACCTTCCCCTTTCTCTTAGGGGCAACCTATATTTAAATTTTGCATTTAGAAATTTTTAAAAAATCAAAAACTAAAAATTAATAAGGACAACTATTCTATATACCTGCTCGAAGATCCGGTCAATATCGGGTGTGGTCAACCCTCAAGACATGACCGACGAACCACCGGGAGATAGCTGTTGAGAGAGCTGTGTCTCTCGTTCGGTGACTTTGGAAGTCACCTCATTGAAGATGTGCTCGGCAGTCTCGGAAACAAAGGAACCATCCTTCTTCCGGTGCGTCCGCTCAAAAACCCTGGTCATCGGAGGGAGTACACCTCCGTCTTCGGCGGCATAAAGAAAAAACTATGTTATTGACGAAGTAAATTAAATAAATTAATTAATTTAAATAAATTTAATTACCATCTGTAGACGAACACCCGCAAAAGGTGTTTGCCCAGCTGTATGAGGCAGATCCTTGAGTCTCCCGTCCGAATCAACGGTGTTGCGGGAAGCAGAACACTTCTCAGCAGTGCTGATGGATTTCGGATCCATCCAATACCGCACCAAGCCGTCCCAAACGGCTTTATCCATGTGCAGGGGCTTTGCTTCATCGCCATCCTTCTTCCATGCTTTCTTCCACTCACCAACCACGCCTTGGATACGAAACTTCACCCTCTCGAGAAATAAAGTTTCAACCTCGCCATGAATCGAAAGATCCCAGTGATATTTTTGCTGTATGAGAAACAAAAATAATTACATATTTTATAAAATTAAATTAAATATATATTTAAATATAATTAAAATAATTATGGGAGAAAAAAATATGTTTTCCATACGTACCGCAAACATCTTGAACCATATCTCCTTGACGTGTAGAGGAAGCTGGGTAAAATTGGTATGCGGCTCGATAAAATAAGACTTGATGATGTCGGAAACGGTGCGTCCAACTTTGGATTCAACTCCAAACCTGAAACAAAAAATTGTAAAATTTTGAATTGTTAGAAATAAATATAAATATGTAATAATAAATGTAAAAAATATATATTTATATATATTACCATTCCGACCCGTCAGTATGATCCGGATCTAATCTTTTAAGCCTATGACGGCCCGGCTGCGCAAGCAAATCATGAACCGTCATGTGTGCATATGGGGCCGGAGCATGGCCTCCAGGTTGCGGAATCTGAGGTGGTAGTGGAGGCGGCGGAGCACTCTGTGGTTGCGTCACCGGGACGAAATCCGTCTCTGTAGCCTCAGAAGACACGGGCACCCCGGTACCCGAAGCATCACCAATCTCTCTCAAAAACTGAGCGTAATGTGCACGACGTTGGCCCATCTGCATAATAATGAAAAAAAATTACTATCTATAAACATCCGGGCAGTTTGCTAATTATTTTCGCAAAAAATTACTATATAAAAAAAATTATCTATACTAATTAATTAAAAACATTAAAAAAAAAATTTACCTTTTTTCGCAAAGAAATCGCAAGGAAGTTATGATCAGTTTTTTTTTTGATGTGTTTGTAAATGAATTGGCAAGGAACTCGCGTGTATATATAAGATTACTTGTCGTCGCTATATCGAGTCAATCAAACCGTAGCTAATTCGTCGCTAACTTTGCAACGATTTTGTGACATTCATACACGCGGGAGGTTAATTGACCGACACGCGGTATATTTTAGGACAAATCGTTGCTAAATCGTCGCAAATTGGCATCGAATTTGCGATATTCAGTGTTTGCGACGATTTAGCCACGATTAGTTAAAGTCGTTGCCAAATCGTCGCCATTGTGCATCGATTTTGTGAGGATATTTGTAAAATCGGTTTTAGGGTTTAGGGTTTAGGTACAAAATTGTAACGTCGATTACAACGTTCCATAAACAACTTGACATGTTTACTGTAAATCCAAATTCATGAAATTATCAATAAGTTCATCGATATTGAAAAATAAGTAAAACATATAGTTTGCGTATATGTTAGAGATTATTAATACAATGATTCAGTTTGTGGATATTACCGAGTTTTCATTTTCGGACAATTCTCTAAAGCCACGATCAATTTCATTGAAAGATGCATAATACAATGAGATAGTAATACGTTAGGGTTTAGGGTTTAGGGCAAATGGTTTAGGGTTTAGGGTTTATGACAAATCGTTGCTAAATCGTCGCAAATTGGCATCGAATTTGCAACCTTCAGTGTTTGCGACGATTTAGCCACGATTAGTCATAAACCTTGCTACATCGTCGCCAATTTGCATCGAATTAGTGATGATATTTGTAAAATCGGTTTTAGGGTTTAGGGTATAGGTACAAAATTGTAACGTCGATTGCAACATTCCATAAACAACTTGACATGTTTACTGTAAATCCAAATTCATGAAATTATCAATAAGTTCATCGATATTGAAAAATAAGTAAAACATATAGTTTGCGTATACGTTAGAGATTATTAATACAATGATTCAGTTTGTGGATATTACCGAGTTTTCATTTTCGGACAATTCTCTAAAGTCACGATCAATTTCATTGAAAGATGCATAATACAATGAGATGGTAATACGTTAGGGTTTAGGGTTTAGGGTTTATGACAAATCGTTGCTAAATCGTCGCAAATTGGCATCGAATTTGCAACCTTCAGTGTTTGCGACGATTTAGCCACGATTAGTTCAAGTCGTTGCCAAATCGTCGCCATTGTGCATCGATTTTGTGAGGATATTTGTAAAATCGGTTTTAGGGTTTAGGGTTTAGGTACAAAATTGTAACGTCGATTACAACGTTCCATAAACAACTTGACATGTTTACTGTAAATCCAAATTCATGAAATTATCAATAAGTTCATCGATATTGAAAAATAAGTAAAACATATAGTTTGCGTATACGTTAGAGATTATTAATACAATGATTCAGTTTGTGGATATTACTGAGTTTTCATTTTCGGACAATTCTCTAAAGTCACGATAAATTTCATTGAAAGATGCATAATACAATGAGATGGTAATACGTTAGGGTTTAGGGTTTAGGGCAAAGGGTTTAGGGTCTAGGGTTTATGACAAATCGTTGCTAAATCGTCGCAACTTTGCATCGATTTTGTGACATTCGGTGTTTGCGACGATTTAGCCACGATTAGTTCAAGTCGTTGCCAAATCGTCGCCAATTTGCATCGATTTTGTGACTATCACAATTAGCGACGATTTAGCGACGATTTCTTTGAAATCCCTTAAACCCCAAACTAAATCACATGGGTGCACTCGTTATCTTCGATATGGGGCATTTTATTAACTCATGGAACCAGAGTGGATATGCGGTATCCCCATACTCGACCTATATTTCATTAATTAATTTAATTAAAAAAGTAATCAAAATATGTATTAGGTTAATTTTCCAAGTTAGTAATTAATCAGATCACTTAAAATTTTACGTACTTGCGTCTTCAACCACGGGGCAAAATGTTGATCTTTACGCTTGTTGATTTCATCGTCTGAGATTCCTTCAATGACTTCTCGGACTTGTCTAACAAATTCACTGCATACAAAAGTATTTGTAATTGGTATAGAGCTAGCATATATATAATTTAGCCATATATATAAGACGTATGTTTATACACTTACGTCTCAAATTGACTAACTTCTTCGCAATTTAAGAGGATATACGTTTGTGCACTATGATGGTCTTTTTCATTGGCAAACCAAACTGACTTCACTCTTCCACATAATCGACCGATTGAAGAAAAGATATCTGGGACACCTTCATTAGCATATGTTCGGCCTACACCTCCATCATCATATCGCCGTGCTGCCTTTTTCCGTGTGCGAACCTTCGAGCCAAAATAGTACCCCGTGAAGTGAGAAGTTTCTTCTGTTAAACTTCCTGCTACTATTGAGCCTTCAACTTTGGCTAGATTTTTAGCCTTCCGCTTCAAATGTCCCATGAATCGCTCGAATGGGTACATCCATCGATACTGCACAGGTCCCCCAAGTTCTGCTTCGTGAGGTAGATGAATAGGTAGATGTTCCATAACATCAAAAAAGGCTGGGGGAAATATTTTCTCCATGTTGCACAACAAAATAGGAATACTAGCATCAAGTTGTGCAATAACATCTTCTGACAAAGTACGGGTACAAAGATCCCGAAAAAACCCTCCAATGCATGCAATTGCTTCGTGTACATTTCCTGGTAGAAGTTCAGCAAATGCAAATGGTAGAAGTTTAGCCTTCCGCTTCAAATGTCCCATGAATCGCTCGAATGGGTACATCCATCGATACTGCACAGGTCCCCCAAGTTCTGCTTCGTGAGGTAGATGAATAGGTAGATGTTCCATAACATCAAAAAAAGGCTGGGGGAAATATTTTCTCCATGTTGCACAACAAAATAGGAATACTAGCATCAAGTTGTGCAATAACATCTTCTGACAAAGTACGGGTACAAAGATCCCGAAAAAACCCTCCAATGCCTGCAATTGCTTCGTGTACATTTCCTGGTAGAAGTTCAGCAAATGCAAAAGGAAGTAGCCGTTGCATAAAGACGTGACAGTCATGACTCTTCATCCCGGAAAACATTTGGCCATTCTCAACACATTTAGCTAAATTAGATACGTACCCGTCCAGGAACTTCACATTAGATGTCGCCCATTTGAACAAAGCTGACTTTTCTTCCGCACCCACTCGAAATATGGGGACAGATGCTTTCCCATTGCTTGTAATATGTAACTCATTCCGACAACAAAGATCAGGCAAGTCTAACCTTGACTTACCGCTGTCTTTAATCCTTCCACGCACGTTAAACAATGTATGCATGATGTTATCAAAAAAGTTTTTCTCAATGTGCATGACATCCAAATTGTGTCTAAGCTAATGATCTTTCCAATACGGAAGCTTCCAGAATATGCTTTTCTTATGCCAATTGTGATGCTCCCCATATCCATCCGGCATATTAGCTGGAGTGTGCCAATTTCCACCACGATTGACTGTTTCCAATGCACCATAATGATCAATTTCTGCTTCTAGATCTTCCCCGGAAATATAAACAGGAGGAGGAACACGAACAATTTTGTTCTTTCTAAACAACCGTTTATTTCTTCGATATGCATGATGAATCGGTAGAAATCGGCGGTGACAATCAAACCAACTTGTTTTCCGACCATGTTTCAATTGAAACGCATCTGTCCGATTGAGACAATATGGACAAGACAATCGCCCATGCGTAGTCCAACATGATAACATCCCGTACGCAGGGAAGTCGCTTATTGTCCACATAAGCACCGCACGCATTGTAAATTTTTTTTTCCTTGCAAAATCATATGTCCGAACCCCGGTATACCACAATTGCTCCAATTCCTGTATCAGAGGCTGCAAAAACACATCAAGGGAACACTTCGGATGCTTCGGACCTAGTATTAAAATACTCATGAATAAAAATTCCCTTTGCATGCACATATCTGGGGGTAGGTTGTAAGGCGTTAGGATTATTGGCCATAAAGAATATTGTCTACCAGACATACCAAACGGACTAAATCCATCTGTGCAAAGACCAAGATACACATTACGTTTCTCTCTAGCAAAGTCTGAATGTACCGTCTTAAAGTGTTTCCACGCTTTTGCATCTGAAGGATGAGTAACCTCCTCATCTGTTTGCAAATGATCTGCATGCCATCTCATCGATGCAGCTGTCCTCTCAGACTGATACATTCTTTTTAATCTATCAGTTATAGGAAGGTACCACATCCGCTGGAACGGTACCTTACTCCGACCAGTACCTTGCGGCTTATATCTTGGCTTATGGCAAAATCGACATTCCAGCAACTTATCATCATCTTTCCAAAAAAGCATGCAATTGTCAACACAGACATCTATCATCTCAGAAGGCAACCCAAGACTATAAACCAGCTTCTGTATCTCATAGTAAGTTTCAGCAGCTAAATTGTCCTCTGGCAAATACTCTTTAATCAAATCAGCCTAATCATCCATGCAAACCTCAGCTAAGTTATTATCAGTTTTAATAGTCATCATCCTAGCCGCCAACGACAATTTAGAATGTCCTTCTCTACATCCATCGTAGAGTGGCTGATTTGCAGCATCTAGCATATCATAAAAAAAATTTGCATCTAGATTGGGTTCCTCATCATGATGATCATGTGCAAATGTACTTACGGTTTCATGAAATGCATCCGTAACCATGTCATGAATCATATCATTATCTTCACCATGCTGCTCCGCATGATCATCAAATTGATTAAAATTATTTGACTCATCAAAATTCGATGCTTGATAATTGCTACTACTACTAGCTGCATTTCCCCCATGACCCTCTCCATGATAATACCATATATAGTAATGCGGCATAAACCCTCTATTTAATATATGCGACCACACCTTCGAGATAATGATAAATTTCCTATTCAAGCATCTGGCACAAGGACAGTACATCTTACCACTGATGATCGTATTATGTATACTTCCTGCCTGATGCATGAATCCCTCCAACCCATCACTGAACTCCTTTGTTAGCGATCCCTCTGAATCAAGACGATTATACATCCATCTTCTAATTTCGTATATTGACATTTTTTGTTGGTCAGAAAGAAGTAAATATTGTTTTTGAATATGAAATTTTTATTATGAAGTTGGCCACTATATATAGATTTTTATTTTCATTACCATCGAATTACCTACGATTTTACATCGATTTCACATCGATTTTACAACGAATCTAAAAATGTTTACATCGACTTTACAACGATATTAAACTTGTTTACCTAACCGAACACCGTGAGCTTAAAACGTGCTCACCTAACTTATTAATCGTTGGGAAATCGATGTAGAGTTCAACTTATAATAATCATTGCTAATTCGTGGGTAATTTTACGACGATATTGCAACGTTTTATACAAACCTCGTTAAATCGTCGCTAAGTTACAACGATTTTACGACGATTTTGATTATCGTCGTAATGTCGTCGGTAATCGATGTCTAATCGTCGCTAATTCGCGACGATTTTACAACGAATATTTTCGTCCCAAGTTTGCGACGATTTTACGACGTCTTTTATAATCGTCGTAAATTCTTCGCAAAAACGATGGCAATTTGCAACGAAATAAAATCGTCGCAAAAAATCGTTGCAAATTGCCTGTTTTTTTGTAGTGAAAGCAAGAATGAGCGTTAGTCTACACTCATAGTTTACTCGTTAGCTTTGAATTCTAATAATTTTTAATGTTATTTTTTTGCTGGCGAATTGTGATGAGGTCATATCTTTTGAAAGCTCTCTGTAATAGTTTTTTTCTCAATAAAGTAATTTTTTTAGTAATATTGATTCAAATAACTCCTTTTTATAACTGTTATGATTGTGAGATATCGGCCTACGTGGGCATGTGGGCTCAAGTCTCAAGAATATATTGGTTATGTAACATCTTTATCCCTAGCCCAAAATATTTTACCTATTTTACCATGGTCCATTCAAAAATCTAAGCCCATAAGCCCTAACCGTAGAGGTCTCATCTCCATATAAGAAAAGAAGATGTTATGGAGAAAGAGGCAGAGAGAATTGGTAAGGATAAGCTTTGCCGGAACCTCTTAAAAGCCATCATGGATCAGCGCTTCGAAAGAGAAGCCATCGCAGCCTCTTGAAAACAAAAAGAAGAGATACCGGACTATTCTGGGAGAAGGGGAGGAGAAAACCTGATCTGATCGGTCTAAAGCTTGGTAAGCACTTTCTTGACTCTCTAATCTAGACAACATCGAAAACGGATTGTTATTCAGAGTTGTGATCTAAGAGTTATGACTGTTTTTCCAGGCCTGATATGCATAGATAAAATCTACGACCAGACTGAAGAAACAATGTTTGGGGACTTTTTCTTTTCTGATGAATCTAAAGCACGATCAGTAGATCTGCAAGCCTTCCATCTTGCATTATGTAAAAGGGTTTCCTATTTGGAGCAGTAGCTTGAGAGTAATGCATGTTTTAGCGAAACGTTCATGTCCGTTTGACCTGAAACCTTGCAGAGACCTTAAAGACACATGGACCTAACTCTCGGTTGAAGGGGAACTAATTTGAGCTTTAGGAGTATAGGGAAACGTGATTTCATATCGAGACTGCAGATTTTTCCAAAAAAGAAATGGTGTTTTTGTCTTCGTCGTTAGTGGAAAAGGTGAAGACCTGTCACAAACTTCATTTCGCCCGTTTATAGTCACTTCGTGACAAGTAGTCTTTTGTTAATACACGCATACCTACGTGATATCTATATGCATATGCGTATTTGGATGATGTGTGAATTATATGATGTATATAAACCTATATTATATATTTGTATTTGTATTTGTATTTATTTTGTGAAGAAACTAGGGGATATGACTGATATAAATGAATATGTTTGGATGATGTGATTAATAATGTTTGTTGGTGCATGACTTGTGTGTTGGGTATTCGCATGTGCGGGTTTGAGATATGTTTTAGGCACTAGGTGGATGTACCGCGATAGGTGTACGCATAAGTGGGGATGGGATATTCTCTCATTTTGTGTTAGGAATGCATCAGTTAGGATGGGACATTTCTTTACTGTGTGTTATTGGAAACAGTAAGGATGAGACATTCCCTTGCTATACTATTCTTGTTGTGTGTTGGTCTACGATGTCAGGGCTGTGTAGGCGGTTATAGCTCATTAACGGCTAACAAGCCTGAATGCGTCGAGGACGGCAAAGTGGCCGCTGATAGCCACATGGTGGATGCGCGAGAGAGGCGTAGAGACACCACAAAGTAAGAAGTCATTCCTAGTTGCATGAGTGTCGTCTTGAACGTGTTGTGTTTGATGAATTAGCTTAAAACGTGTGTTGGTCGTGAATGTGAATACGTGTGATGAATTTAGTGGGCCCTAGCCCTGAACTCACTAGGTAATTCAAATGACTCATTCCTCTCTTTTGCGGGTGCATGCGAGCTTGTGCAAAAGGAGTCGTTCCAATGTGGTTCTGATTTTGGGGGGAACAAGACTTATTTCATTTAATGTGGTTCTGATTTCGTCAATGTAAAGATTAAAATCAGCTTTTTGAATACTAGGAGAGCTCCATTATGTGTTTATACATGTTTTCGCATTATCTTCTATTGTTTGTTTTTGTACGGTTCACTCCAATGGTTGATAGCCATTGCGAAAGATCAACGACCTTTAAAGTATTTCGAGGTTCTTCGTTTTCTATTACATTAGCTAGATTCCGGAGTTTATCGACATTTATTGGATGATAATATGATTTATGAGTCTCAAATGATATGCGATATCCAAGACAATGTATACCATAAGATCTGCAAGAATGAATATAGAAAACGCCACAGCAAGTAAAGAACATATATCACGAGGATAAACAAAAAAAATTCCACAAATCAGATGCATATCATCCAAGAACTTGTGACAAAAAAACATTCCACAAATCATGTATATTACAACGGACCTTTGCGCTTCGGTGCGCTTTGTGCAATTTAAAACCCAGGTTACACCTTGGTAACTAAAACCCTCTTCTCCACGCTGAATCGAAGCACCTGAGTGTTTGAATCAAGAGCCTTTAGTGGCCAATTCATCTTCTTCACCAGAAATTCAGTCTTCTTCTTCAGTGTCTCTGCAGATAATCCAATGCACTGAGGAAAGCGCTTGGCCATCATCACGAACTCATCTCTGCTGGATCCTAGCCCTAGAAATGTTTCAGTGGAGCTCAATATATTCTTCTCTTTTTCACTATAGACTTTCTAATTCCTTCTCCTTTTCGATCAGAGGAGAAGGAATTAGAAGAAAAAAAGTAGACGCATTTTGCAATGAAACTCTCAGATTACAACATTTCTGAAACTTGATCAAACGTAACTTCTTCCATGGAGTATCAGAGAATACATGAAGACGACAATGACCGGATCTATCTAAGGATTAGAACTTTACAAGTGATTCGTAGATTCAAGAACCTGCTTCTCTCTTACGTTTAGTTACTAAATCCAAATTCACAAAAAATATTCTTTTTCCAGTCTTTCCACGGAGTGAGAGATTCTGATAAGATCCAGAAGCTACTTACTGATATGCTCAAATTAATACCCTAAAAGTACTAAGCAGTAGTTGCAGTAAAGTAGGGGTCGAACACAAGGACTCACAGAGACACAATATATTATTAAGCTGAGAATTAAGCTAAACAATCAATTATATTGAAAACTAAACGTAAACTTAAACGGTTGTATATTCAGTTGGAGAAAGATAGGTTCAGGGTATTTTCAGGAAATAATTGAATGCAGATAAACTAACTAACATGATTCAGATTTAGCGCGGTTCTTAAACTCAAATCACTAAGATATAGCTAACCAACTCTCGTTGCGAAAACTATCTAAATCTAAATCCTAGAATTCCAAATCTCTTTGCGAATCCTAAAGTCTAAACCAGCTTTTAGATCAAGTTTGATTTGTTCACAAAACAACTAAACCAAATCTCTTTGCGAATAGTTATTTTTCTCACCTTAGGTTCTATCAGGTAATTAATCGCACTCTCGCGCCTAATCAATTATCCTAAGATCTAAGTTCTAGGTGATCAATCCAGAATTAGCTTTGCAAACAACCTATGGTGAAGAACTAATTCAGATAGTGAGCCCTAATAACTAATCAACCTAGCATTCAGAGAAAACCCTTATGAGAACCCTGAACCTAACAAGAGATCTACTCAGACATGGAAATTGAAGCAATAAACATGTTTGAATAAATCATCAAATAAAACAGAAAGAGTAACAAAAGGGTTCGAAATCTTCTCTCGGACGAACAAAGTTTCAGACTTGTCTCCCTTCAAAAGCTCTCTCACAAAACCAAAGTAAATTAAAGCATAGCCATGAAAGTGGCTGTAAAATCATATTAAATAACATAAATCACGTTTTAGGGCTTCTTGTAAATAATAAAGACTTCTGGGCCATTTCGCAATTCTTCAACTCTTCATTAAAGTCGCGGGTCGTGTCTGCATCGATGAGTATCGACCAATACTAGGTAGTATCGATCGACACTAAGACTTCAAATCGGGTACTAAGCTACACGAACGTCTGCTTTGCTCCAAAATAATCCAGAAAGCTCCAATATCTCCAATTATGCTCCAAACGTGCTAAAACCTGTAAAAGACTCTAAACCACTACAGAATAGTAGAAAGACTCTATAAAACGGACTTATATCATGGCTTAAACGGGGTAAAAACCATGATATATCAACTCCCCTAGACTTAGCCTCTGCTTGCCCTCAAGCAAATAAAAGACTAAACCAGAGAAAGAGGTTTGAAAACGTAGAGACTCACTTGTTCTTGAAACGTTGCAATGACCCTTTTCCTTAGTGCTCCACGTATCACATAACCAGTTCCAGATCTAACCACCATGTACTTCTCCGTAGACATTCTCAGCTTCCCAGACTACACACATTATTTCACAGCATCGTTCAATCAAACCATCCTCGCCAGTTTCATCGCTGTGATTAATACCAAGAACCTTCTAGATTCTTTCCCATACAATATCATGACAAGGAACCATCCAATTTCTCACTTTCTGCTATTATTTCTCTCCCCCAGACTTATTTCTTATCATATCTCTTATATGTACAAATTAAGGTTCGAGACGCGAGTATTGATGGTGTTTGCCACCAAATCCCCGGTTCTTCCCTCAAAAGTAATCAAAGGTGTAGGCGGATAATGGTATCACAGAAAATTTTCCTAACCTCGCTTTCACCTTTGTGTGATCATTTCCTCTGAAGTAGAATAATGGGATCGCGTGAAATTTTCCTAACCCTCTACTCAGAAGAAAATCATTTCATCTTTTAATGCATCTTATTAACTTGTAACAGGGAGAGAAATACCATTACTTTAAACACGTGGGTTCCTTTGTCAGATACGAATGAGGAATCAAGCTCTATGGACATCAGTCACATCGATGAAGTACAAAAATTTGGCTCAGGCTTTAAATAACTTTGCTGGAAACATGAGTGTCTTCTAGTTAACTGGTCAGCCTTTGGATTTTTCATTAGTCGATCTAGAACTGATTCTGTAACAATGGTCACTTAGAAGCAAGGTCAGATCAATAGATTCAAGAAAAAGATCATAGTCTCCAAACAAAGTTTTGACTCAATAAAACAACGAATGACTCAAAAACAACTGACTCTAAGAAAAACAAAAACAATGTCAGCGACTAGCTCCCCCAGACTTAAACAACATTGTCCCCAGTGTTATCTAGTCTAGAGTCAGAAAAAGAAAACAAAAAAAACCAAGTAGATTTTGAAAAAAAAAACAAGAAGTTACCGTACTGGGGTACGAGTGTCGACCGACACCCAACTTGGTATCGATCGATACCAAGTATTAGTCGACACAGGTAATTCGTTTTCAACGTCTAAGGTCAGACGTAACTCCAAAAATATGTCGAACGGTCCAGGTGTTAAATGTAAGCACTGTTAGACTACTCAAACACAAGTTAGGTGCAACAAAATATCATAGAAACATAAATCCACAAGTCCAAAAGCATAAAAGACACAAACGTTCGAATGGAAATAAAAAGAAAAGGGGAAAGAAACAACAAACGTGAAAATCAGATAGAAATAGGACTAATCATCCTCATTGGCATCAGAGTCATCGCCAGCAGTACCAGATGGACCTACGTCAGTGGGCGTGCGCGGTGAACTGGAGGAAACATGACGTCGAGACGAAGGACCAGCGTCTGTGTCAGTCATGCAGCGGCAACGTGAGATCACGGTCCAGATCGTCTGCAGACTCGTGACAACGTATCTCTGAAAAGGATCCATCTCCATCTCAGGTGGTGGAGGAAGAGAAAACGCAGCAGCAGTGGGAGATGGGTCGTGTCGCAGTTGACCCCCAGTAGGGTCATGTGCAGGTGGCTGTGCTCTAGTAGCTGAGCCTCGACGTCTAGTGACTGGTGCAGGCTCCATGTCATCATCAGAGGGTGCGAATAGCAGCTGAGCAGGGTCACCGCCTATGTCTGTGAGATCAGTGTTGGGGAGCTGAACCAGATAGTCCCCAACTGAAGTGCTGAAAACCCAACGCCTGTGAGGCTTCAGCCAACGCAGGTGTTCCAGATGGGCCTCGTCCATAAGCTCGCGGGAAGTCACGATCGAACAGCTAGCGGTGCTGATTCCCAGGTGCAGGAAAATGGGAGTGAGAAGACTGCCTACCGTCTCGGTTTTTGGGCGTCCTGTCGTCCTAGAAGCCTTACCACGTCCAGTGAAAGGCTTAACCTTTAGCGACTCCAAGTGATGCGCGAAAACAGCATCCAGGTTAACCGTGAGATCCAACTCAAGCCACTCATATACCTCATCAGAAATGAGATCTCCAATCCCAATAGACAGAACCACCAGTTCAGCAACTCTCATCTTGTTTGGCTCCATCTTACACAACAAAGTGTTGCTCAGGATCCGCACAAGGCATCGCAGGACGGGATGGCGCACATCCATCTGTGTAGTGGTCTTACTGTCATAGACCCCATGCCCAAAGTGAGACCAGAATGCCTCAATATCCATGAACTTGCGAGGAAGCTCGCACTTCTAGAAGTTCCGGTGAAACCCATATATGTCGCAGAGCTCCTGAAAGGATATCCTGTATCGCACACCGCGAATCAGAAAAGTCATAACGCCCTGCTGTGCAGTTACTGGAGGCTCACCAGTGTAGTATACGCGGACATAAGCAAGGCATTGGCCAACCAAGTCAGTGTACATATCATATTGCCGCGCAGGCATCGTCCCCAATCCGATCTTGCGGATCAATCCATCAAGCTCCCTGTCAAAACCCAGATGACGCATAGTATGCATGTCAATAAACTGAGTGGGGCGTACATCAACCTCCTGCCATGCGTTGTAGAAGATCGAATCGTAATCGTCCCACTCTTCGGAAATAGGCCTATGAGTGCAAGCCCTGCTCTCTGTAATCTCCTTATCCGACCCTTCGTAATCATCCCTCAAACGTATCCTAGCCTTCTCACTGATCTTAGGCCATGGAGGACGAACTGTTGCATGAGGTGGCACAGGTGATGAAGGTGCATGAGTCGCGGACGGTGCATCGCGTAAGTTAGTACCGAAGGCCAGTGTGAAGTCGGTGGAGTTGGCGGTCTGAACCTTGTAGCGCATCTGGGTAAGACAGGCGATAACCGATCCTGGTGTCCACACCCCGTGATGGAGAAACTCGACTCGAGCTCCCAATTGATACTCTTTCTCTGGTGGGTTAGAGCTAGATGCAGTATCAGTGTGTGCCTTCTTCCTAGGTGCCATCTGCATTGTCAACAAACACAAAACATGGCATAAATCCAACATCTCTCTCAATCACAGCAATCTCGGCTAAGTGAAACAGTCAGCATCGACCGATACCGATGTGGTATCGATCCATACTCGACCAGGTATCGAGCAGCTTACGAAGAACATCAATCCAAAATTCCAAAAAACAAACCAAGGGTAATTAAGTGTAATGCAGGGTTTGACTAGGCCTAGAACACACAAATCAAGTGATAATCGTCCAGCAAAACTAGTTCTTAAAGCCTAAAAGTCGAAAATCAAACATTGGTTTACGGATTGAAAAGATGAAAATTCGTGTTGCATACCTTGTAGATCGTGAGATTGAGTGAGAGAATGAGATAGAGGACGAGAATCCGAGCAGAATGGACGCAAAAATCACTCAAATCCGTTGAGAAACGAAGATTTGTGATTTTGAGAGAGAGAGGTTCGGTATTTGTATCGAGCGATGGAGGCGGTGGGAGAAAAAAGGAAAAACCGTAGGGTTTATAGGAAACTTACCTGCGCATGGAGTATCGATCGATACCAGTGGGTGTCGATCGATACTGAAGGTGAGAAATGACTTACTTGCCACACGGAGGTCGGTCCAGATTGTGTATGTTTAGTGATGGGTATCGACCGACACCACGTGGTATCGATCGATACGGGACCTCCGAATCTGATTCACGTGACACAACGAAACACAAAACAAAAACTAGAAAAATAAAAGACTCATATGTACAGACTTACCAGTGGGTTGCCTCCCACTCAGCGCTTGTTTAACGTCACGAGCTTGACTTTACGGACGATCAGTCAAGAGGAAAATGAGAGCTTGCAGCAAAACAGGCTCCACAACTTGACATCGCCAGCTTCAAAATTCTGCTCAATATGTGCTCCACAGCCTCTCGTCCTTTCTCTTTCAGCTCCGGAGTAAGAAGAACTCTAGCCTTAGAAAATGGTCTTGAGGTCCCTTTGCATTTCACCTTATACTCGATTGAATCTCCATTGCACTTATGAGGGATTAAGGTCACATATGTAGCACTCTCGACTCTTCTGTTCTTCACCTCCTTCTTTGCCTTAGTTGTTTCGATGACTTTCTCGGTGATGATAGGAGGATGATCCAGAACTTCTGTGACACTAAGCTCGTTAGAAAGCTCCTCCCGATTTTCAGCTACCGATGATTCTCCTGCGATAACATCGATGCAGGAGACACGTGTGGGAGTTCCTCTGGTAGGAATGGCGTCGTAGAACACCTCCTTGTCAATGTAGGAGAACGAGGTTCTCCTGCTGGGCGTGTCCATGATTGCACCGACTGTAGCCATGAACGATCTTCCAAGAATCAACTGCGTGGTGGACCTTTCACTCATCTCCATAACTTGAAAATCAGTAGGAACCAGAGAATCCCCTATTGTGACCATCAAATCTGGGATTGTACCGTATGGAAGTGAGGTGGAGCAATTCGCGAACGTGATAGATGTCTTGGGAGAGCGAATATCAGCTCCCAATTTCTCTGCAATCGCTTTCGACATGACATTGACGCTAGCCCCTGAGTCAACGAGAGATTCTCTGAATTCAATTCCAGAAATAGAGCATGGAATAGAGAATATTCCTGGGTCTTCCCTCTTAGTCAACTTCTTCATCGGAGGTGGTATAATTCTGGTCTTGGAGAAGAGTGCTTTAATTTCTTCCTCAGTTTCTCTGCAATCTCAGAAATGACTCAGCAGAGGGCGGTACTCTAGAGCTTCTTCAAAAGTCAGGGTGAGGGGAATCCTTCGTACCATCTTCTCAAAGCCAAGCAGCTGCTTTGGGGAAATGGGGTCCCTGAGATGTCTAGGTGGTCTCGGATACGGTATTTTAGGCTTGTAGACACGTTCCTCAATCACTTACGATTTCTTTGCAGTCTCTGGCTCGGCCTACGATGGGTGTCGACCGATACTAGGTTGTTGTCGATCGACACAGAGCTCATGTGTCGTTTCTTCCGGTTGGTATCGATCGATATCAGCAATGGTGTCGATCGATACTGATGAATCAGGTTCGGAGTCACCTTCGACAAGGTTTTCGAGACCTCCTGCACCTCTCAAGGTGATTGCATTGACGTATTCGTTCTGTGCCTGAGTTGTCTTTCCCTTGACAGATGCTGCAGTCTGAGCTACTTGCGTTTCCAGCATCTTCTGATGAGTGTTGAGGGCATCGATCCTTCCACTCAGATCCTTGTACACATCATCTATCTTTCCATTGAGGTTCACTGTGAGCTGCTGCTGTCCTTGAACAAGCTGTTCGAACATAGACTCGATCTTGCTATCTGGAAGCTTAGCAGTCATAGGTTGGTAAAATGAGTTACCATAGTTCCTGGTGTACCCACTGTTTTGAGATGGTTTCTGGCTAAACTGATTCGAACCTCCTTGCTGAGAGTTGTTGTTGAAGTTTCTGTTGTTGTTGAATTGATTTCTCTGATCCTGAAAACCAGAACCACCAATGTAGTTAACATCCTCTGCTTCATCTTCATTGAAAACCTCAACATCTTCAGCAAAATGCATAGCTTTCGTTGTCTTGCCCATCAGGAGATTGTGCATAGAATCCAACTTGGCCTGAACATCAGCAATTTGTGTACCATCCATACTACCAGCTTGCTTCTTGCGATCAAAATCAGCATTCTTGGTGCTATTTCTAGACGCCAAGTTCTCAATCAACACATAAGCATCTTCAGGATACCTGGTGTTGAAGTTTCCATTGCTTGAAGCATCCAAGGTCATCTGATACCTCCAATCAAGTCCTATGAAGAAGAACCCCATCAACTGAACATCAGAGTATCCGTGATGTGGACAATCTCTCTGATACGATTTGAATCTCGTCCAAGCAACCTTGAATCCCTCAGTATGTCCTTGAGAAAACTGTGAGATCTTGTTTCTCAGATCATCTGATCGTGCATCATCATAGAAGTTGCTCAGAAAAGCAGTCTTGGTCTATTCCCAGGTAATCAGTGATCCAAGAGGTAGTTGCTTCTCCACCAAGTTGCTTCTCCACCAAGTGAGTATGGGAAAAGCTTGCAAAAAAGTAGTCATAGGACACTCCATTGATCTTGATGCTAGTGACCAAGTCCTCGAACCTCTCAATATGATCCATGTGATGTTCATTGGAAAGACCATGAAAAGGGTGCTGACTCACAAGAGTATAGTATGCAGCCTTCAGCTCAAAGTCGTTCCTCTGAAAAGCAGGAGGACGAATCGCTGATCGATCCGCATAGAACGGATCAGGTCTTGTTTCTCAGATCATCTGATCGTGCATCATCATAGAAGTTGCTCAGAAAAGCAGTCTTGGTCTGTTCCCAGGTAGTCAGTGATCTAGGAGGTAGCTGCTTCAGCCAGTAAGTTGCTTCTCCACCAAGTTGCTTCTCCACTAAGTGAGTATGGGAAAAGCTTGCAGAAAAGGTAGTCATAGGACACTCCATTGATCTTGATGCTAGTGACCAAGTCCTCGAACCTCTCAATATGATCCATGTGATGTTCATTGGAAAGACCATGAAAATGGTGCTGACCCACAAGAGTATAGTATGCAGGCTTCAGCTCAAAGTCGTTCCTCTGAAAAGCAGGAGGACGAATCGCTGATCGATTCGCATAGAACGGATCAGGTATTTTACACTCACCAATCGTTCTTCCACGATTAACCACATCATTTCCTGCATTCACATTCCCAGCGGCGTTCCCAGCGACAACAGGAGCGGCGGGAATGATATTCTCCTCTCTATCCAGACGTTGTCCCTACGCATTGCACAAACAACCCTCTTGGTCTCTGTAAGCACCAGGCTAATCTCGAATCAACTATACTTGATTGTTGTTCATCTTAGCTAGCTTCTTTACTTTTCTGTTTGTGCGTTCCAAAAGTTCTAGCTGCTCGAGTGACATATCAACTAGCTGAGTGTTCTTGCTTCTTCTGGTTTCTCGATTAGGCATACAGCTGAAAACAAAAGTCAAGAACGTAAGTAATCGGTAATACGGTGAGTATCGACCGACATTGGGTGGTGTCGATCGATATCAACAAAAGAAGATGACAAGTATCGACTGACACTAGCTAGTATCGATCGATACCGACGAACTTAGTCGAAATTCTCAAACGAAAATCTAATGGCGAATTGAGTCCCCGGCAATGGCGCCAAATTTGATATGCTCAAATTAATACCCTAAAAGTACTAAGCAGTAGTTGCAGTAAAGTAAAGGGTCGAACACAAGGACTCACAGAGACACACAATAGATTATTAAGCTGAGAATTAAGCTAAGCAATCAATTATATTGAAAACTAAACGTAAACTTAAACGGTTGTAAATTCAGTTGGAGAAAGATAGGTTCATGGTATTTCTCAGGAAATCAATGAATGCAGATAAACTAACTAACATGATTCAGATTTAGCGCGGTTCTTAAACTCAAATCACTAAGATATAGCTAACCAACTCTCGTTGCGAAAACTATCTAAATCTAAATCCTAGAATTCCAAATCTCTTTGCGAATCCTAAAGTCTAAACCAGTTTTTAGATCAAGTTTGATTTGTTCACAAAACAACTAAACCAAATCTCTTTGCGAATAGTTATTTTGATCACCTTAGGTTCTATCAGGTAATTAATCGCACTCTCGCGCCTAATCAATTATCCTAAGATCTAAGTTCTAGGTGATCAATCCAGAATTAGCTTTGCAAACAACCTATGGTGAAGAACTAATTCAGATAGTGAACCCTAATAACTAATCAACCTAGCATTCAGAGAAAACCCTTATGAGAACCCTGAACCTAACAAGAGATCTACTCAGACATGAAAATTGAAGCAATAAACATGTTTGAATAAATCATCAAATAAAACAGAAAGAGTAACAAAAGGGTCCGAAATCTTCTCTCGGACGAACAAAGTTTCAGACTTGTCTCCCTTCAAAAGCTCTCTCACAAAACCAAAGTAAATTAAAGGGTAGCCATGAAAGTGGCTGTAAAATCCTATTAAATAACCTAAATCACGTTTTAGGGCTTCTTGTAAATAATAAACACTTCTGGGCCATTTCGCAATTCTTCAACTCTTCATTAAAGTCGCGGGTCGTGTCTGCTTCGATGAGTATCGACCGATACTAGGTAGTATCGATCGACACTGAGACTTCAAATCGGGTACTCAGTTACACGAACGTCTGTTTTGCTCCAAATGCTCCAGAAAGCTCCAATATCTCCAATTATGCTCCAAACGTGCTAAAACCTGTAAAAGACTCTAAACCACTACAAAATAGTAGAAAGACTCTATAAAACGGACTTATATCATGGTTTAAACAGAGTAAAAACCATGATATATCACTTACGTCTCCCGTTTCAAAACCTAAACAAAAATACATTTCACAATAGTCAAAACAACTTCATGTAAGAATTAACACATGGGTTACAATTTGAAACACATTTATTTTGACACGTTACTCTTCGATTGATTTAATAACATCTTGTTTCAAGATCCTATAAATGCTAAGTTTCTTCTTATATCCCTAACCATCCAAGCAATTAGAGTCTAAACCAAAACAAGCAAACAAAACAAAAAGAAAAAGAAAAAAACGTTAGAAAGAAAGATGGGAAGCAAAGTTGTTGTCTCAATGTTCTTAATTATATCTTTTTGTGCTGCCAATTTTGTCACTCAAGGAGTAGCTCAAATACAAAATCTGCCGACGATTCTTGGAATTTTTCCTCCCGAGTTACCTGTAGATCTGGTGAAATATTGGTCGTCTCTATTCAACTTGGAAGGATGTGTGATCGAAATCTCCAAATCGATTTTCTCTAGAAATTTTGAAAATGTTGAAGCTGCATGTTGCAAGGCTTTTTCGACCTTAGCCGCAAACTGTTAGCCCCAAATGTTTCCTTTGAATCTATTTTTTCCTCCTCTCCTCAAGGATAACTGTGCGTGCATCGCCCCCAACTCCCCATAACACAATTGAAAGCAAGAATGATCGTTAGTGTACACTCATAGTTTACTCGTTAGCTTTGAATTCTAATTATTTTTAATGTTATTTTTTGCTGGCGAATTGTGATGAGGTCATATCGTTTGAGAGCTCTCTATGTAATAGTTTTTTTCTCAATGAAATGAAATTTCTAGCAATATTTATTCGAAATAACTCCTTTTTATAACTGTTACTAGTGGTTGCTCCGGGCTACGCCTGTGTTGTTCATATATTTTGTTTTTTGAAATTTATTCATGTTGTGATTGATAAAAATAAAGAAATCAATTTTATGGAATCTCTATCAATGATTAAATTATTTACGCGCGTGGTGTGTCAAAAAAACTGCTTATATATATATATTTATTTTTTTCATGCCGTTGTCTGAGAAAAAGTTTTTAATATTTTATCCGTTTACTAATATTTGTTTTTTATTATTTATTTTTTTATTGTAAGCTTTTGACGTTTGTGAAATGTTATATTATTACACCCTCTCGTTTGAGATTAATTTTTTTTTCTATGATTATTTCTTAAATGGTCTATCTGTTTTTTTAATTGGTTATTTGTAGGACTTGCGGTGTGCATATATTTTTTTTTAATCTTGGAGTTAGTATTTTCAGCATTAGCATTTGAAAATATTATTCAGAAAAGAGTTAGTAAATTGATATGAAAAGCTTTAGATTGTATATTGTTATCATTTTCTTTGCATATGTATATGTGGTTTACCGTGTCATGTTCAATTCAAAAATAACATTTAATTATAAAACTATAATATAAGTGGAGATCCCTCATATTTCCAATTATGTTTTTATAACGTTGAATTTATTCATTAACAAAAATATTAAAAAAACAGAGCCGTGAGTTTAGGGAACATCCCAAACAAAATTAAAATTAAATGATGCCAGTAGACACCTTATATTAAAAAAAACAAATTGACATAGGGATTATTCCAATAAAAAAATGATGCCGCAGATTGTATTGTTATTAATGTTTTTTTATTGTTTGACAATAATATTTATTATTATTTTTGCTGTGAATTTAGTTGTAGCGAAAAATAGATGAGATTCATTATTTGTGGGAACATAATTATTACTTTTTTCAATCTAATAGTTTGGCTGATTTGAAATTTGAATTATTTTATAGTATTTTTTGTTTCATGGTAAAGCTTGGGAAATTGCTCATTTTATTCCTCAACTATTTGCAATTGGCACAAATAATCTTCAACAATCGTGATTGCAAAACAATTCCCCAACTCATCTTTGACCACGCAAAATCGGGATTCAAAAAGTCAAACGCTAATTACTAAATGGATACATGTCCATTAAATCGGTTGTAACTCCTTCAATACAACTCCGAATGAGCTGAACCACTACCATTGGAAAACTAACTCAATTTACTATAACTTTGATGAAGAGATCCAAAGCTAAATCCAAAGAGAAGGCGTTCGTACGCGTAGATCTTCTAGACACATATTGCAAGCTTGTGCAAGAGTAGTCGTTCCAATGTGGTTCTGATTTTGGGGGAACAAGACTTATTTCATTTAATGTGGTTCTGATTTCGTCAATGTAAAGATTAAAATCAGATTTTTGAATACTAGTAGAGCTCCAATATGTGTTTATACATGTTTTCACATTATCTTCTATTGTTTGTTTTTGTACGATTCACTCCAATGGTTGATAGCCATTGCGAAAGATCAACAACCTTTAAAGTATTTCGAGGTTCTTCGTTTTCCATTACATTAGCTAGATTCCGGAGTTTATCGACATTTATTGGATGATAATATGATTTATGAGTCTCAAATGATATGCGATATCCAAGACAATGTATACCATAAGCTCTGCAAGAATTTATATAGAAAACGCCACAGCAAGTAAAGAACATATATCACGAGGATAAACAAAAAACATTCCACAAATCAGATGCATATGATCCAAGAACTTGTGACAAAAAAACATTCCACAAATCATGTATATTACAACGGACATTTGCGCTTTGGTGCGCTTTGTGCAATTTAAAACCCAGGTTATACCTTGGTAACTAAAACCCTCTTCTCCACGCTGAATCGAAGCACCTGAGTGTTTGAATCAAGAGCCTTTAGTGGCCAATTCATATTCTTCACCAGAAACTCAGTCTTCTTCTTCAGCGTCTCTGCAGATAATCCAATGCATTGAGGAAAGCGCTTGGCCATCATCGCGAACTCATCTTTGCTGGATCCTAGCCCTATAAATGTTTTAGTGGAGCTCAATATATTCTTCTCCTTTCCACTATAGACTTTCTAATTCCTTCTCCTTTTCGATCAGAGGAGAAGGAATTAGAAGAAAAATAGCATACGCATTTTGCAATGAAACTCTCATATTACAACGTTTCTGAAACTTGATCAAACGTAATTCCATGGAGTGTCAGAGAATACATGAAGACGACAATGACCGGATCTATCTAAGGATTCGAACTTTAGAAGTGATTCGTAGATTCAAGAACTCGCTTCTCTCTTACGTTCAGTTACTAAATCCAAATTCTCAAAAAATATTATTTTTCCAATCTTTACACGGAGTGAGACATTCTGATAAGATCTAGAAGCTACTTACGTCTCCCGTTTCAAAACTTAAACAAAAATACATTTCACAATAGTCAAACCAACTTCATATAAGAATTAACACATGGGTTACAATTTGAAACACATTTAGTTTGACTCGTTACTCTTCGATTGATTTAATAACATCTTGTTTCAAGATCCTATAACTGCTAAGTTTCTTCTTATATCCCAAACCATCCAAGTAATTAGAGTCCAAACCAAAACAAGCAAACAAAAAGAAAAGGAAAAAAACGTTAGAAAAAAAGATGGAAAGCATAGCTGTTGTCTCAATGTTCTTAATTGTATCTCTTTGTGTTGCCAATTTTGTCACTCAAGGATTAGCTCAAATACAAAAGCTGCCGACGATTCCTGGAATTTTTCCTCCCGGGTTACCTGTAGATCTGGTGAAATGTTGGTCGTCTCTATTCAACGTGGAAGGATGTGTGATCAAAATCTCCAAATCGATTTTCTCTGGAAATTTTGAAAATGTTGAAGCCGCATGTTGCAAGGCTTTTTCGACCTTAGACGCAAACTGTTGGCCCCAAATGTTTCCTTTGAATCCATTCTTTCCTCCTCTCCTCAAGGACAACTGTGCGCGCATCGCCCCCAACTCCCCAACACCCAATTGAAAGCAAGAATGATCGTTAGTCTACACTCATAGTTTACTCGTTAGCTTTGAATTCTAATTATTTTTTATGTTTTGTTTTGCTGGCGAATTGTGATGAGGTCATATCTTTTGAGAGCTCTCTATGTAATAGTTTTTTCTCAATGAAGTGAAATTTCTAGCAATATTTATTCGAAATAACTCCTTTTTATAACTGTTACTAGTGGTTGCCCCGGGCTACGCCTGGGTTTTTCATATATTTTGTTTTTTGAAATTAATTCATGTTGTGATTGATAAAAAATAAGGAAATCAATTTTATGGAATCTCCATCAATGATTAAATTATTTACGCGCGTGGTGTGTCAAAAAAAACTGCTTATATATATATATATATATTTTCATGCCGTTCTCTGAGAAAAAGTTTTTAATATTTTATCCGTTTACTAATATTTGTTTTTTTATTATTTATTTTTTATTGTAAGCTTTTGACGTTTGTGAAATGTTATATTATTACACCCTCTCGTTTGAGATTAATTTTTTCCTATGATTATTTCTTAAGTGGTCTATCTGTTTTTTTAATTGGTTATTTGTAGGACTTGCGGTGTGCATATATATTTTTTTTAATCTTGAAGTTAGTATTTTCAACATTAGCATTTGAAAATATTATTTAGAAAAGAGTTAGTAAATTGATATGAAAAGCTTTAGATTGTATAACATTTAATTAAATGCTACCAAGATTGTATTGTCTCCCTCAAAAGCTCTCTCACCAAAATCAAAGTAGAATTCAAGAGTAGAATAAAACTTCGCCACAAAAGTGGCTGAAAAACCTAATAAATAACCTAAGACACGTTTTGGGGCTTCTTGTAAATAATAAAGTCTTCTGGGGCAATTTGCAGTTTCTTAAATCTTCAAATAAGTCGCGATCCTTCTGTTTCCTCGACGGGTATCGATCGATACCATAAGTGTATCGATCGATACTCAGGCATCAAATCGGTGTCTCAGCTACAGGATCTCTGCTTGACTCCAAAAAGCTCCAGAATGCTTCAATATCTCCAATAATGCTTCAAACGTACCTAAAACCTGAAAAGACTCTAAAATACTCCAAAATACTAGAAAGACTCTAACAAAAGGATTTATATCTTGGCATGAAACGGGTAAAAACCATGATATATCAACTCCTCCAGACTTAGCATTTGCTTGCCCTCAAGCAAACATAAAGCTAAACAAGAGAAAGAGGTTTGAAAACACGGAGACTCACCTGTTCTTGAAACATTGCAATGACTCTTTTCCTTAGTGCTCCACATATCACCTAACCAGTTCCAAATTTAACCACCATGTATTTCTCCGTAGACATTCGCTGTTTCCCAGACTACACACATTATTTCACAGCATTACCCAATAAAGTCTTCCTCGCCAGTTTCATCGCTGTGATCAATGCCAAGAACTTTCTAGATTCTTTCCCATACAATATCATGACAAAAAAATTTACCCGATTTTCACACTTTTTGGTATTGTTTTCTCTCCCCCAGACTTATTTCTCATCATGTCTCTTGCATATACATATTAAGGTTCGAGACGTGAGTATTGATGGTGTTTGCCACCGAATCCCCGGGTTTTACCTTAAAAGTAATCAAAGGTGTAGGCGAATAACGATATCACAGGAAATTTTCCTAACCTCGCTTCCACCTTTGTGTGATCATTCCTTCTGAAGTAGAATAATGGGATCGCCGGAAATTTTCCTAACCCTCTACTCAGAAGAAAATCATTTCATCTTTTAATGCATCTTATTTATTAACTTGTAACAAGGGAGAGGAATACCATTACTTTAAACACATGGGTTCCTTTGTCAGATATGAATGAGGAATCAAGCTCTATGGACATCAGTCACATCGATGAAGTGCAAAATTTTTGGCTCATGCTTTAAATAACTTTGCTGGAATTAACATGGGTGTCTTCTAGTTAACTGGTCAGCCTTTGGATTTTTCATTAGTCCGATCTAGAACTGATTCTGTAACAATGGTCACTTAGAAGTAAAGTCAGAACAATATATTCAAGAAAAAGATCACAGTCTCCAACAAATTTTGACTCAATAAAACAAATTTTGACTCAAAAACGACTGACTCTAAGAAAAACAAACACAATGTCAGCGACTACCTCCCCCAGACTTGAATAACACTGTCCCCAGTGTTATCTAGCCTAAGGTTGGTGAAAGAAACAAAAGAACATAGTGGAATCATAAGGAAAAAGGAAGAGTTACCGATCTGGGACAGGTGTATCGACCGACACACGGCCTGGTATCGATCGATACCAGGCGTAAGTCGATACAATGAACTCTTCTCAGAATTGAACATGTCGCGAGGGTTATCGATCGATACACGGTGAGTATCGATCGATACCAGGGCGATTTGTTCGATGGCAAGTCATGTTTCTCTTTGTTTTCCTTGACACAAAACACAAAACGAAATATAAAAAAAGAAAAAGACTTATATATAAACTCACCAGTGGATTGCCTCCCACCAAGCGCTCGTTTAATGTCATTAGCTTGACTATACCGCCATTCAGGCACTGGGTGCATCATCCAGAGGCATTATGTGTCCTTCTGGAATCTCAGTTGTCCGGAAATAGTGTTTCACCCTTTGTCCATTAACAGTGAACTCTTCGCCTGAAGGATTTGTCAAGACAAGTGTACCATGTGGTCTAACCTCCTTAACTGTGAAAGGACCTGACCAATGAGAACGCAATTTACCAGGAAACAAATGCAAACAAGAGTTATACAGAAGTACCTGGTCATTTGGTTCAAAGTGTCTGGAGAGGATCTTTTTGTCGTGATATGCCTTGGTCCTCTCTTAGTACAGTTTTTAGTTTTCATAGGCGTGATGCCTAATCTCATCTAGCTAATTCAGCTGAATCAATCACCTCTCGGCAGCAGATTTGATGTCAAAATTCATCATCTTTGTAGCCCAGGCTGCATTATGCTCGATTTCCACCGAAAGGTGACACGCTTTCCCATATAGCAGGTGAAACGGTGTAGTCCCAAGTGGTGTCTTGAAAGCGGTCCTGTAAGCCCACAGTGCATCATCCAGTCTTGCAGACCAATCTTTCCTAGTAGTACCCAATGTCTTTTCCATAATCTCCTTGATTTGCCTGTTGGAGACCTCTACTTTCCCACTAGTCTGAGAATAATAAGGCGTAGCTACACGATGATTCACACCATGCTTCTTCAGCAAACTTTTGAAATCTTTGTTAATAAAGTGAGAACCACCATCACTTATTACAATTCGAGGTACTCCAAATCGAGGGAAAATAATGGTCTTAAACAGCTTAAGGACCACTGAAGAATCGTTGGTGGGACTAGCAATTGCTTCTACCCACTTAGAGACATAGTCCAAACCAACCAAGATGTACATGTTCTTGTATGATGAAGGGAAGGGACCCATAAAATCGATGCCCCAACAATCGAAAATCTCAACCTCAAGGATGAAATTATGTGGCATCTCATGTTTCTTACTAATCTTCCCTCTCCTCTGACACGCATCGCACTGCGAAATGAAGACATGAGCATCCTTAAACATAGTAGGCCACCAGAAGCCTACTTGAAGAACCTTGGACACTGTCTTGAAAGTAGCAAAGTGTCCAGCATACTCAGATCCATGACAATGAAACAGAACACTAGGTACCTTCGATTCAGCAATGCATCTCCTGTAGATACCATCAGAACAGTGCTTGTACAGGTAAGGATCATCCCAAAAGAAGCGTCTTATGTCACGCATAAACTTCTTCTTGTCATATTTTTTTAGATGCTTTGGCTATGCACCTGCAGCGAGATAGTTGGCAATATCAGCGTACCATGGTTGATCAGAATCAGCTGCAGCGACTAGATACTCTTCAGAAGCACCAAGGTGTTTAACAGTCAAAACAGGTTCGGAAATCGCAGGGTATCGACCGATACAGGGTGAGTATCGATTGATACCAAAACCTGCAATCCGTGGGAATTGCTGAGTTTCGGCAAAACCAATTTGAAACTCAGTTTCAATGAAGTAAATGGACTATTCTGGTAGTTGATCATCAATAGGGACGTCTGCATCGATCCGAATCCTCGAAAGATAGTCAGCGACCCTGTTCTCTATTCCTTTCTTGTCCTTAACCTCGATGTCAAAACATTGTAGCAAGAGAACCCAGCGACAAAGGCGAGGCTTGAGATCCTTATTATGCATCAGATATTTGAGGGCACCATGATCAGTATGAACAATCACTTTGCTCCCAATCAGGTAGGATCAAAATTTCTCAAAGGAGAAAACAACTGCAAGTAGTTCCTTCTCTGTGGTGCTGTAATTCCTCTGAGCATCATCCAATGTCCTGCTAGCATAGTAGATAACGTGCAGCTTCTTATCCTTTCTCTGACCCAAAACAGATCCAACAGCAAAATCACTAGCGTCGCACATGATCTCAAAAGGCAAGGTCCAATCAGGAGGTTGTACAATAGGAGCACTCACCAAAGCTTTTTTAATCTCCTCAAAGGCTGCAAGACATTCTGGTGTGAAGTCGAACTTGATCTCCTTGCATAGTAGGGTGGTGAGTGGGCGTGCTAGCTTGGAGAAATCCTTGATGAACCTCCTGTAAAACCCAGCATGACCAAGGAAACTTCGAATATCCTTCACAGAATTCGGTGGTTGGAGGCTTGTCATGACTTGAATTTTGTCCTTATCAACTTCGATCCCAGCTTCAGAAATCTTGTGCCCAAGCACGATGCCATCCTGGACCATAAAGTGACACTTTTCCCAATTAAGGACTAAGTGTTTCTCTTCACACCTCTGTAGCACCTTGCACAAGTTATCCAGACAGTCCTTAAACGATGATCCATACACTGAAAAATCATCCATGAACACCTCCATAAAATCCTCAATCATGTCTGTGAAGATAGACATCATGCATCTCTGGAAAGTGGCTGAAGCATTACACAATCCAAATGGCATTTTCCTGTATGCGAATGTGCCATAGGGACATGTAAAAGTCGTCTTCGCTTGGTCATCTGGATGTATCGGAATATGGAAGAAATCTGAATACCCATCGAGAAAACAGTAGTAGGGATGACTAGCCAACCTTTCCAACATCTGGTCAATGAATGGCAATAGGAAGTGATCTTTCCGTGTAGCTGCATTCAACTTCCTATAGTCAATGCACATTCGATGCCCAGTGATAGTCCTAGTAGGAATCATCTTATCCTTTTCATTCTTCACCACGGTTATCCCTCCTTTCTTAGGAATAACGTGCACTGGAATGACCCAAGAGCTATCCGAAATAGCATAGATGACCCCAGCTTTCAAAAGCTTCATCACCTCCTTTTTTACCACTTCCTTCAGGTTCGGATTCATCCTCCTCTGATGCTCAATTGAAGCTTTTGACTCGTCCTCAAGATGAATCATATGCATGCACAGGTCCGCTGATATACCTGAAATGTCATCAAGAGAATAGCAAAGAGCTTTGCGATACTTGCGCAGCTTGCTCAGCAGTAAGGCAATTGATGCGTTGTTCAAAGAAGCATTAACAATTACTGGGTATGTGGAATTAGGACCAAGAAAACCGTACCTCAAATTTGCTGGAAGTGGATGAGTTCCACCTTAGGAGCATTCTCTTCGTTCCAATCTCCAAGCCCATCAGCTTGCTTAGAACCTTCGGCCAACTCCCGTTCTAGTCGCAGGGTATCGACCGATACTGGGGGTATCGATCGATACGGGTGATGCTGAATCGAGCATCTTCGAGTATCCAGCAGTATCATCACACGAATAAACCTCAGACTCAGCTGAACAGACCAATGCTCTCTCCAGTGGATCTTCAGGATGCATCTCCAGGAAGTACTCTTCAACTATGCCACTGAAGGTATCGACAAAGAAAGTATGCCCATCGATGGTTGGTCTCTTCATCATCTTCTCCATGTTGAAATTCATGACCAAATCACCAATGTTGAGAGCGATCTTCCCATTCCTGCAATCAATCAAAGCACCAGCTGTTGCAAGGAATAGTCTGCCTAGGATAAGAGGATCCTTAGGTTCAGCGTCGTACTCCAGGATGATGAAATCATTTGGGATCAAGCAATTCCCAATCTTAATAGGAACATCTTCGAGTAGCCCCTCTGGAAGTTTAACTGAGCGATCAGAAAGTACCAGGGAGATTCTTGTGGTTGTGAAGTCTGTCATGCCCATCCTTTTAGCAACTGAGTATGGCATGAGGTTGACACTTGAGCCAAGATCAGAAAGAGAACGCTCAAATCTGCCTGTAAATATCGTATAATCCAACACAAAACTCCCTGGATCTGGTAGCTTCTTTGGGATCATGTTGGTCAGGATTGCACTGCACTCATGAGTAATCATCAAACATCCTTCTTCAAGGTTCACATTGCTAGACACCATCCTCTTGACATATCTCCTGAAAGCTGGAGAAGTCTTGATAGTATCGATGAAAGGAAGTTCCACAATCAACTTATCCATAATTGTCTTGCATCTAGAGTCCTCTACCTCCTTCTTAGTCTTCCCAATAGCCTTGGGGTAAGGTATCCTCGGTATGTAGACTCTCTCTGCAGCCACATCAGGTACTTTCTTCAAAACCTCGGATGTTGTATCGATTGCAGACTCAATATCGACTGATACTGGGGTGGTATCGATCGATACACGGGGCTTTGAGTTGTCCCGTGAAAGTATCCTGACCGGTGTCGATCGATGCTGGCTAGTGTCGATCGATACTATGGCGATTTTAAAATCCTCATCGTCAAGATCAACGAAATTTTCAGCGATTGGGCCAATTTTCACTCCTGGATTTACCTCTTTTCCACTCCTCAAGGTGATTGCATTGATGTGTGCCCTTGGGTTTTCTCCTTTCCCTGGAAGAAAACCTTCTTGCCTTTTCACTGCCTCTGAAGTATGAGCTACTTGAGTTTCCAGCTTCTTTTGATGCATACCAAGAGCTTCGATCTTTCCACTTAGATCCTTGTACATAGCGTCCATCTTTCCATTGAAATCCACTGTGATTTGTTGATGTCCTTGAACCAGCTGTTCAAGCATAGACTCAATCTTGCTCTCAGGGGTTTTAGCAGGTACATGCTGATAAGATGAATTCTCATAGTTCCTGGTATAACCACTGTTCTGTAAAGATTTCTGGCCAAACTGATTCGATCCTCCTTGCTGAGAATTGTTGTTGAAGTTTCGGTTGTTGTTGTATTGATTCCTCTGACCTTGAAAACCAGAACCACCAATGTAGTTAACATCCTCTACTTCATCCTCATTGAATACCTCAACATCTTCAGCAAAGTTAACATCCAAAGCCATCTGATACCTCCAATCAATTCCTCTGAAGAAGAAACCCATCAGCTGAACATCATAGTACCCATGATGTGGACAATCTCTCTGATATGATCTGAATCTCGTCCAAGCAGCCTTGAACGCTTCAGTAGGGCCTTGAGAAAATTGGGAGATCTTGTTCCTCAGATCCTCGGATCTTGCATCATCATAGAAGTTATTCAGGAAAGCAGTCTTAGTCTCTTCCCAGGTAGTCAGTGATCCAGGAGGCAACTGCTTCAGCCAGTAGGTTGCATCTCCACCTAAAGATTATGGGAAAAGCTTGCAGAAGAGGTAATCATACGACACTCCATTGCTCTTGATGCTAGTGACCAGATCTCCAAACCTCTCAATGTGATCCATAGGGTGTTCATGAGAAAGGCCATGAAAAAGATGCTGACCCACAAGAGTGTAGTACCCAAGTTTCACCTCAAAGTCATTTCTCTGAAAAGTAGGAGGACAAATCGCTGATCGATTGGCATAAAACTGATCAGGCTTGTTGTACTCACCAATCGTTCTACCACGATTAACCACAACATTTCCTGCATTCGCGTTCCCAGCGACATTCCCAGCGACAATCTCCTCGACAACAGGAGCAGGTGGAACGATGTTCCCCTCTCCATCTAATCGTTGCCCTCTCTCATTGCACAATTGACCCTATTGGTCTCTGTAAGCACCAGCTTCATCTTGAACCAAAACCACTGGATTGTTGCTCATCTCTGCTGGCTTCTTTGCTCTTCTGTTTGTGCGTTCCACAAGTGCTAGATGCTCGTTTGACAGATTAACTAGCGGAGTGTTCTTGTTTCTTCTGGTCTCGCGAATAGGCATACACCTGCAAACAAAAATCAAGAACGTAAGTAACACAGAAATTCACGGCAGGTATCGACCGATACCACTAGAGTATCGATCGATACTGGGGCGAACTTAGTCAAAATTCTCAAACTAAAATCTAATGGCGAATTGAGTCCCCGGCAACGGCGCCAAATTTGATAAGCTCAAATTAATACCCTAAAAGTACTTAAGCTTTGTCGATTGTAATACTTAGAGATCAAATCCACAGAGACTCAAGGAAACACACAATAGATTGTATAGACGAGAATTAAGCTAAGTGATCAATGTAATTGAAAGTAATACGTAAATTAAACGAGTTGTAAGTTCGATTGGAGAAAGATAGGTTCAGGGTATTTCTCAGGAAATCAATGAATGCAGATAAACTAACTAATCAGGGTTCAGGTTGCGCACGGTTCTTGAACTCAAATCACTAAGGTATAATTAACCAACTCTCGTTGCGAGAATTATCTAAGTCTAAATCCTAGAATTCCAAATCTCTTTGCGAATCCTAAAATCTAAACCAGCTTTTATTTCAAGTTTGATTTGTTCACAAAACAACTAAATCAAATCTCTTTGAGAATAGTTATTTTGCGCACCCTAAGTTCTATCAGGTTTCTCAATTGCACTCTCATGCCTAATCGATTAACCTATAAGATCTAAGTTCTAGGTGATCAATCCAGAATTAGCTATGGGAACAACCTATGGTGAAGAACTAATTCAGATTATGAACCCTAAACAACTAATCAACCTAATATTCAAAGAAATCCCTTATGAGAACCCTAAACCTAACAAGAGATCTACCCAGACATGGAAATTGAAGCAATAAACATGTTTGAATAAATCATCAAATAAATAATAAGAAGAGAGTAAAACAGGGGTTCGAAATCTTCTCTCGGACGAACAGAGTTTTAGACTTGTCTCCCTCAAAACTCTCTCACCAAAATCAAATTAGAATTCAAGAGTAGAATAAAACTTTGCCACAAAAGTGGCTAAAAAACCTAATAAATAACCTAAGACACGTTTTGAGGCTTCTTGTAAATAATAAAGTCTTCTGGGGCAATTTGCAGTTTCTTAAATCTTCAAATAAGTCGCGATCCTTCTTTTTCCTCGACAGATATCGATCGATAACATAAGTGTATCGATCGATATGCAGGCATCAAATCGGTGTCTTAGCTACAGGATCTCTGCTTGACTCCAAAAAGCTCCAGAATACTTCAATATCTCCAATAATGCTCCAAACGTACCTAAAACCTGAAAAGACTCTAAAATACTCCAAAATACTAGAAAGACTCTAACAAAAGGATTTATATCATGGCCTGAAACGGGTAAAAACCATGCCCTCAAGCAAACAGAAAGCTAAACAAGAGAAAGAGGTTTGAAAACACGGAGACTCACCTGTTCTTGAAACATTGCAATGACTCTTTTCCTTAGTGCTCCACATATCACCTAACAAGTTCCAAATTTAACCACCATGTGCTTCTCCGTAGACATTCGCAGTTTCCCAGACTACACACATTATTTCACAGCATTACCCAATAAAGCCTTCCTCGCCAGTTTCATCGCTGTGATCAATGCCAAGAACGTTCTTGATTCTTTCCCATACAATATCATGACAAAGGAATTTACCCGATTTTCACACTTTTGGTATTGTTTTCTCTCCCCCAGACTTATTTCTCATCATGTCTCTTGCATATACATATTAAGGTTCGAGACGTGAGTATTGATGGTGTTTGCCACCGAATCCTCGGTTTTTCCCTTAAAAGTAATCAAAGGTGTAGGCGAATAACGATATCACATGAAATTTTCCTAACCTCGCTTCCAGCTTTAACTAGAAAGACTCTAAGAAAAGGACTTATATCATGGCCTAAAACGGGTAAAAACCATGATATATCAAATATATAGAAGAGGTCGTGGCCTCTTGGCATCACACACAGAGAGATCTTGAGAGAGAAAAAAGCAAAAGGGTTTTTTGGGTGTGACATCGTGTGTGTCAGTGAAGAATCAAAGTCTAGGCTTGGGGGAGTTTAGCTCAGGGTTAGGTTATCCTGAAGAGTTCATGTTATAGAATATAGTAGTATTTCAAGAGGGTTGTGCTTCATATTAATATATCATGGTTTTTACCCCGTTTAAGCCATGATATAAGTCCTTTTTATAGAGTCTTTCTACTATTTTGTAGTATTTTAGAGTCTTTTACAAGTTTAAGCACATTTGGAGCATTATTGGAGATATTGGAGCTTTCTGGAGCATTTTGGAGCAAAGCAGACGTTCGTGTAGCTGAGTACCCGATTTGAAGTCTGAGTGTCAATCAATACTGCCTAGTATCGGTCGATACTCATCGAGGCAGACACGGCCCGCGACTTTAATGAAGAGTTGAAGAATTGCAGAATGGCCCAGAAGTCTTTGATATTTACAAGAAGCCCCAAAACGTGATTTAGGTTATTAATAGGATTTTAGAGCCACTTTAATGGCTATGCTTTATTTCTGAGCTTTGTTTTAATCTGGATTTGTGAGAGAACTTTTGAGGGAGACAAGTCTGAAACTATGTTCGTTCGAGAGAAGATTTCGAACCCTTTTGTTACTCTTTCTGTTTTATTTGATGATTTATTCAAACATGTTTATTGCTTCAATTTCCATGTCTGAGTAGATCTCCTGTTAGGTTTAGGGTTCTCATAAGGGTTTTCTCTGAATGCTAGGTTGATTTGTTGTTAGGATTCACCATCTGAATTAGTTCTTCACCATAGGTTGTTTGCAAAGCTAATTCTGGATTGATCACCTAGAACTTAGATCTTAGGATAATTGATTAGGCGCGAGATTGCGATTAATTACCTGATAGAACCCAAGGTGAGCAAAATAACTATTCGCAAAGAGATTTGGTTTAGTTGTTTTGTGAACAAATCAAACTTGATTAAAAAGCTGATTTAGACTTTAATCTTATTGATTTGAGTTCAAGGATTTAGATTTAGATAGTTTTCACAACGAGAGTTGTATCTTATTGATTTGAGTTCAAGAACCGCGCTAAATCTGAATCATGTTAGTTAGTTTACCTGCATTCATTGATTTCCTGAGAAATACCCTGAACCTACCTTTGTCCAACTGAATTTACAACCGTTTAAGTGTACGCACCTGTTTTCAATACAATTGATTGCTTAGCTAAATTATCTTCCATATAATATATTGTGTGTCTCTGTGAGTCCTTGTGTTCGACCCTTACTATACTGCAACTATTGTTTAGTACTTTTAGGGTATCAATTTGAGCATATCAAATTTGGCGTCGTTGCCGGGGACTCAATTCGCCATTAGATTACGTTTGAGAATTTCGACTAAGTTTGTCGGTATCGGTCGATACTATACAGTGTCGGTCGATACTCGACGTTTTTCTTTGTTGATATCGATCGACATCACTCAGTGTCGGTCGATACTCATCGTGTTATCGATTACTTACGTTCTTGATTTCTGTTTTCAGGTGTATGCCTAATCATAAAACCAGAGGAAACAAGAACACTCAGCTAGTTAATCTGTCGTTGGAGCAGCTAGCACTTGTGGAACGCACAAACAAAAGAGCAAAGAAACCAGCAAGGATGAACAACAATCAAGTAGAGTTGGTTCGAGATGAGGCTGGTGCTTACAGAGACCAAGAGGGTCGTTTGTGCAATGAGAGAGGACAACGTCTGGATGAAGAGGGGAACATTATTCCACATGCTCCTGTTGTCGCTGGGAATGCCGCTGGGAACGCGAACGCAATGAATGCTGGGAACGCTGTGGTTAACCGTGGTAGGACGATTGGTGAGTGCAACAGACCTGACCAGTTCTACGCAAATTGATCTGCGATCCGTCCTTTTCCAAGGAATTACTTTGAGTCGAAACCTGCATACTACACTCTTGTGGGACATCACCCTTTTCATGGTCTTTCCAGCGAGCATCCCATGGATCATATCGAGAGGTTCGAGGACTTGGTCACTAGCATCAAGAGCAATGGAGTGTCCTATGACTACCTCTTCTGCAAGCTTTTCCCATACTCTCTTGGTGGGGAAGCAACCTACTGGCTGAAGCAGTTACCTCATGGATCGCTACCTCCTGGATCGCTGACCACCTGGGAGGAAACTAAGACTACTTTCCTGACCAACTTCTATGATGATGCAAGATCCGAGGACCTGAGGAACAAAATCTCCCAATTTTCTCAAGGACCTACTGAAGTGTTCAAGGCTGCTTGGACGAGGTTCAAATCATATAAGAGAGACTGTCCACATCATGGATACTCTGATGTTCAGCTGATGGGGTTCTTCTTTAGAGGACTTGATTGCAGGTACAAAATAACTTTGGATGCTTCGAGCAATGGAAACTTCAACACCAGGTATCTTGATGAAGCCTATGTCCTGATTGAGAACTTGGCGTCTGGCAATAGCACCAAGAATGCTGATTTTGAGCGGAAGAAGCTAGCTGGTAATATGGATGGTTCACAGATTGCTGATTTTCAAGCTAAGTTGGATTCTATGCACAGTCTTCTGATGGGCAAGACACGAAAGGCTGCTCACTTTGCTGAAGAAGTTGAGGTATTTAACGAGGATGAAGTAGAGGATGTTAACTACATTGGTGGTTCTGGTTTTCAATGTCAGAGGAATCAATTCAACAACAACCAGCAACAAGGGGGGTCGAATCAGTTTGGCCAGAAACCATCTCAGAACAGTGGGTACACCAAGAACTATGGTAATTCATCTTATCAACCCGTACCTTATAAGCTTCCGGATAGCAAGATCGAGACTATGTTTGAGCAGTTTCTCCAGGGACAGCAGAAGCTTACAGTGGATTTCAATGGGAAGATTGATGTCCTATACAATGATCTGAGTGGAAGGATCGATACTATTAATATCCAGCAGAAGAAGCTGGAACTTCAGATAGCTCAAACTTCAGAGGCTGTGAAAAGGCAAGAAGGTTTTCTTCCAGGGAAAGTAGAGAACCCAAGGGCTCACATCAATGCAATCACCTTGAGAAGTGAAAAAGAGGTCACTCCGGGAGCAAAAATTGGCCAAACTACAGATATTCTCGTCGATCCTGACGAAGAGGATACCAAAATCGCCCCAGCATCGATCGACACTAGCCAGCATCGGTCGACACCTATCAAGATACTTTCACGGGATAAATCAAAACCGCGTGTATCGATCGATACCACTTCAGTATCGGTCGATACTGATCTCGCGGTCGAATCGACTCCTAAGGTTTCAAAAGAAGTACCTAATGTGGTTACAGAAAGAGTTTACACACCGAGGATACCTTATCCCAAAGCTGCTGGGAAGACTAAGAAGGAGGTAGAAGACTCTAGATGCAAGGCAATTATGGATAAGTTGATCGTTGAACTTCCTTTTATCGATGCCATCAAGACTTCTCCAGCCTTTAGGAGATATGTCAAGCGGATGGTATCCAGCAACGTGAAACTTGAAGAGGGATGCTTGATGATTACTCATGAGTGCAGTGCAATCCTGACCAACAGAATCCCAAAGAAGCTGCCTGACCCAGGGAGTTTTGTGTTGGATTGTACGATATTCACAGACAGGTTTGAGTGTTCTCTTTGTGATCATGGCTCAAGCGTCAGCCTCATGCCATATTCAGTTACCAAAAGGATGGGGATGACAGACTTCACAACCACGAGGATATCCCTGATACTTGCTGATCGTTCAGTTAGACTTCCAGAGGGACTACTCGAAGACGTCCCGATTAAGATTGGGAATTGCTTGATCCCAACTGATTTCATCGTCCTGAAGTATGATGCTGAGCCTAAGGATCCTCTTATCCTAGGCAGACCTTTCCTTGCAACAGCTGGTGCTTTAATTGATTGCAAGAATGGGAAGATCGCTCTCAACATTGGTGACTTGGTCATGACTTTCCACATGGACAAGATGATGAAGAGACCAACCATCGATGGGCAGACTTTCTTTGTCGACACCTTCAGTGACATAGCTGAAGAGTACTTCCTAGGGATGCATCTTGAAGACCCACTAGAGAGAGCATTGGTCTGTTCAGCCACTTCAGAGGTGCATTCGTGTGATGATACAACTGGATACGAGAGGATGCTCGATTCAGCATCGTCAGTATCGATCGATACCCCCTTGGTATCGGTCGATACCCTGCGACTCAAGGGAGAGTTGGCCGAAAGTTCTGAGCAAGCTGCTAGGCTTGGAGATTGGAGTGCAGAGAACGCTCCTAAAGTGGAACTAAAGCCACTCCCACCAAACCTGAGGTATAGTTTTCTTGGTCCTAATTCTACAAACCCAGAAATTGTCAATGCTTCTTTGAACAACACAGAGATTGCCTTACTGCTGAGCAAGCTGCGCAAGTATCACAAAACTCTTGGCTATTTTCTTGACGACATTTCAGGTATATCACCGGACCTATGCATGCATAGGATCCACCTTGAGGACGAGTCAAAGACCTCAATTGATCATCAGAGGAGGCTGAATCCGAATCTGATGGAAGTGGTCAAAAAGGAGGTGATGAAGCTTTTGAATGCTGGTGTTATTTATGCTATTTCGGATAGCTCTTGGGTCAGTCTGGTGCACGTTGTTCCTAAAAAATGAGGGATAACCGTGGTGAATAATGAGAAGGATGAGATGATTCCTACTAGAACTATCACTGGACATCGAATGTGCATCGACTACAGGAAGTTGAATGCAGCTACACAGAATGATCATTTCCCACTGCCATTCATTGACCAGATGTTGGAGAGGTTGGCTAGTCATCCCTATTACTGTTTTCTTGATGGATATTCAGGTTTCTTCCAGATTCCAATACATCCAGATGACCAAGGGAAGACGACCTTTACATGTCCATATGGCACATTCGCATATAAGAGAATGCCTTTTGGATTGTGTAACGCTCCAGCCACTTTTCAGAGATGCATGATGTCTATCTTCACAGACATGATTGAGGATTTTATGGAGGTGTTCATGGATGATTTTTCGGTGTATGGATCATCGTTCAAAGACTGTTTGGCTAACTTGTGCAAGGTTCTACAGAGGTGTGAAGAGAAACACTTGGTCCTTAATTGAGAAAAGTGTCACTTTATGGTTCAGGATGGCATCGTGCTTGGGCACAAGGTTTCTGAGGCTGGGATCGAAGTTGACAATGCAAAAATTCAGGTTATGACGAGCCTCCAACCACCAAATTCTGTGAAGGATATTCGAAGTTTCCTTGGTCATGCTGGGTTTTACAGGAGGTTTATCAAGGATTTCTCCAAGATAGCACACCCACTCACTGCTTTACTATGCAAGGAGATCAAATTCGATTTCACACCCGACTGTCTTGCAGCCTTTGAGGAGATAAAAAAGGCTTTGGTGAGTGCTCCTATTGTGCAACCTCCTGATTGGACTTTGCCTTTCGAGATCATGTGCGACGCTAGTGATTTTGCTGTTGGATCTGTTCTGGGTCAGAGGAAGGATAAGAAGCTGCACGTCATCTATTATGCCAACAGGACTTTGGATGATGCCCAGAGGAATTACAGCACCACGGAGAAGAAACTACTTGCAGTCGTTTTCTCTTTTGAGAAGTTTCGATCATACTTTATTGGGAGCAAAGTGATTGTCCATACTAATCATGATGCTCTCAAGTTTCTGATGCAGAACAAGGACCTTAAGCCTCGCTTTTGTCGTTGGGTTCTTTTGCTACAAGGTTTCGACATCGAGGTTAAGGACAAGAAAGGGATTGATAACGGGGTCGCTGACCATCTATCGAGGATTCGGATCGATGCAGACGTCCCTATTGATGATCAGCTACTAGAGGAATCCATTTACTTCATCGAAACCGAGTTTCGGATGGGTTTCGCAGAAACTCAGCAATTCCCACGAATTACAGGTCTCGGTATCGATCGACACTCCTATGGTATCGGTCGATACCAGTCGATTCCCGAACTAGTTCTGACTGTTGAACACCTTGGTGTTTCCGAGGAGTATCTAGTAGCTGCAGCCGATTCTGATCAACCACGGTATGCTGACATCGCCAACTACTTCGCTGCAGATGCAGAACCAAAGCACCTCAAGAGCTATCACAAGAAGAAGTTCTTACGGGACATAAGGCGATACTTCTGGGATGAACCTTACTTGTACAAGCACTGTTCTGATGGTATCTACAGAAGATGCATTGCTGAATCAGAGGTACCGAATGTGTTGTTTCATTGCCATGGATCCGACTATGCTGGACACTTTGCCACTTTCAAGACAGTGTCCAAGGTTCTTCAAGCAGTTTTCTGGTGGCCTACTATGTTTAAGGATGCGCATGCTTTCATTTCGCAGTGCGATGCGTGCCAGAGGAGAGGGAAGATCAGTAAGAGTCATGAGATGCCATAGAATTTCATCCTCGAGGTTGAGATTTTCGATTGTTGGGGAATTGATTTTATGGGTCCCTTTCCCACTTCATACGGACACAAATACATCTTGGTTGCTATGGATTATGTGTCTAAGTGGGTTGAAGCCATTGCGAGCAGAACCAATGATTCTTCGGTAATCCTTAAGCTATTTAAGACCATCATTTTCCTTCGATTTGGAGTGCCTCGAATTGTGATAAGTGATGGTGGTTCTCACTTTATCAACAAGATTTTCGAGATGTTGCTGAAGAGGTATGGTGTGAACCATCGTGTTGCTACTCCGTATCACCCTCAGACAAGTGGACAAGTTGAGGTTTCCAACAGGCATATCAAAGAAATTCTGGAGAAAACAGTGAATGTTACAAGGAAGGATTGGTCTGTGAAGCTGGACGACGCACTTTGGGCATACATGACTGCTTACAAGACACCACTTGGGACTACACCGTTTCACTTGCTTTATGGAAAATCATGCCATCTTCCAGTGGAAATCGAGCACAAGGCAGCATGGGCTACAAAGTTGTTACATTTCGACATCAAGTATGCTACCGAGAAGCGATTGATCAAGTTGAATGAGCTCGATGAGATTAGGCATCTTTCCTATAAGAACTCCAAGCTGTACAAGGAGAGGACTAAGTCTTACCATGACAAGAAGATCATCTCCAGGCACTTTGAACCCAATAATCAGGTACATCTGTATAACTCTCGTTTGCAATTTTTTCCTGGTAAATTGTGTTCTCGTTGGTCAGGTCCTTTCACAGTCAAAGAAGTTAGACCACATGGAGCGATTTTCCTGACAAATCCTTCAGGAGAGAAGTTCACTCTCAACGGACAAAGGGTGAAACACTATTGGGCAAAAGCCGAGATTCCAGAAGGACACATGATGCCTCTGGATATTGCACCCACTGCCTGAACGGCGGTACAGTCAAGCTAATGACATTAAACGAGCGCTTGGTGGGAGGCAACCCACTGGTGAGTTTTTCTTTGAGTCTTTTTCTTTTTATTTTTCGTTTTTGTGTTTGTGTCAGGATAAACAAGAAGCAAACAATGACATCGCCTGAGTGTCGATCGATACCCTTGGGTATTGATATATCATGGTTTTTACCCTATTTAAGCCATGATATAAGTCCTTTTTATAGAGTCTTTATAGTATTTTGGAGTCTTTTAGAGTCTTTTACAGGTTTAGGTACGTTTGGAGCATTTTGGAGCATTCTGGAGCATATCGAGATGCAGAGTCATGCAGAGACGTCAGAAGTTTGGCATTCGTTTAAGACCTTCCCACCGATGGATTGAGCTCAAATTTGGACACAAGATAGATCAATGAATTAGCTTTCATTTGGAAGTGGTTTGAAGCCATTCCAACGGTGCGATCGAAAGTTATGCCAGTTTTCGTGAAGACTGTCTAGTCTGTCGAGCAGAGGAGTCGACGCATAGGATGAGTATCGACCGATACTACCTAGTATCGATCGATACTGCTCGGGAAAATAGGAAACACGACTTTTTAGAAGCCTAAAGACCCTGCAACTTGGCCCAGAAGACTTTAATACTTACCAGAAAGCCCAGAACGTGTTTTTAGTCTATATTTAGGGTTTTCAGCCACCTGTTTAGGCTATGCTTTTATTTTCTGTGTTTGATTTTACTTTGGTTTTAGAGAGACAAGCCTGAATCTCCCTTCGTCCGAGATCAGATCTCTAAACCCTTCTTTCTATTCTATTGATGATTTATTCAAACATGTTGATTGTTTCATTCTCCATGTCTGAGTAGATCCACCTTAGGTTTAGGGTTTTCTCATAAGGGTTTTCTTTGAATGCTAGGTTAAATATCTTTTAGGATTCACCATCTGAATTATAGTTCTTCGCTTAGGTTGTGTTCATAGCTTGTTCTAGATTAGCTACCTAGAATATAAATCTTAGGATAATTGATTAGGTACGAGAGTGCAATTAATTACCTGATAGAACCTAGGTGAGCAAATTGATTATTCGCAAAGAGATTTGGTTTAATTGATTTGTGAACATATCAAACCTGTTGTTAAAGCTGATTTAGACTTTAAGATTCGCAAAGAGATTTGGAATTCCTAGGATTTAGATTTAGATAGTTTTCGCAACGAGAGTTGGTTAGCTATATTTTAGTGATTTGAGTTCAAGAACTGCGCTAAATCTGAATCCTGTTAGTTAGTTAGTCTGCATTCACTGATTTTCTGAGAAAAACCCTGAGCCTATATTTCCCAATTGATTTACATCTCGTTTAATTTCTGCACTGTTTTTAATTACATCTATCTGGCTTAGCGTAATTCGACACTTCATAATTTATTGTGTGATCTCTGTGAGTCTTTGTGGTTCGACCCCTACACTTACTACAACAACTGCTTTAGTATCTTAGGGTATTAAATTGAGCATATCAATTTTGGCGCCGTTGCCGGGGACTCAATTTCGCCATTAGATTTTAGTTTAGAATTTCGACTAAGTTCGTCGGTATCGATCGATACTCACTAGTATCGGTCGATACTCCGGCGACTTCTTTTTTGGTATCGATCGACACCACTTGGTATCGATCGATACTCAACGTATTTTTCTGGTTACTTACGTGCTTTGCCTAGTGTTTTCCTTGCAGGTGTATGCCTGTTCGTGAAACCAGGAGCAACAAGAGCACTCAGCTAGTTGGACTATCACTGGAACAGCTAGCGCTTGTGGAACGCACAAACAGAAAGACCAAGCAAACATCAGGGATGAACAACCCAGTGGTTTTAAGAGCTGATGAAGCTGGAATTCTGAGAGACCAAGAGGGTCATGTGTGTAATGAGAGAGGGCAACGACTTGATGAAGCTGGAAACATCGTTGTCCCTGCTCCTGTTATTGAGATTGTTGTGCCAGCTGGGCGCGGCAACGTTGGCAATGCTGCAGGTGTTCGAGCTCAGACAATTGGTGAGTACAACAGGCCAGAGCAGTTTTTCGCCAATCGGTCAGCGATTCGTCCTCCTGCTTATGAGAGGAATGACTTCGAGCTGAAACCTGCTTACTACACTCTAGTAGGAGAGCATCTCTTCCATGGTCTTCCTCATGAACATCCAATGGACCATGTAGAGAAATTCGAGGACTTGGTCACTAGCATCAAGAGCAATGGAGTGTCCTACGACTATCTCTTCTGCAAGCTCTTCCCCTACTCTCTGGGTGGAGAAGCTACTTACTGGCTGAGGCAGCTATCTCCTGGATCGCTAACTAATTGGGAGGACACCAAGAGAGCCTTCCTGATTAACTTCTATGATGACGGGCGATCTGAAGATCTGAGAAATAAGATATCCACTTTTTCTCAAGGACCTACTGAGGCGTTCAAGGCTGCTTGGACAAGATTCAGATCGTATCAGAGAGATTGTCCACATCATGGATACTCTGATGTGCAGCTGCTGGGTATCTTCTTCAGAGGAGTAGATTGGAGATATCAGATGGGTCTGGACTCTTCGAGCAATGGTAATTTCAACACCAGATATCCTGAGGATGCTATTGTGTTGATTGAGAACTTTGCATCTAGTAGTAGCACCAAGAGCGCAGACTTCGAGCGCAAGAAGCTGGCTGGTAACATGGATGGGTCACAGATCGCTGAAGTGAAAGCTCAGCTGGATTCTATGCACAGTCTTCTGCTGGGAAGGACAACAAAGGCCGTCCACTTTGCTACTGAGAATGAGGTGGAAGATGTTAACTACATAGGTGGTTCTGGTTTTCAGGGTCAGCGATTCGGATACAACTCCAATCGAAACTTCACCAACAATGCTCAGCAAGGAGGGTACCAATCCCCACCACCCAAAGCTCCTGAGAGTAAGATTGAGGCTATGCTTGAACACCTGGTTCAAGGGCAGGAGAAGATGACAGCCACCTTCAATGGTAAGATGGACACCATGTACACCGATTTGAGTGGAAGGATCGAGGCACTAAATACGAGTCACAGGATGCTGGAAACTCAAGTAGCTCAGACTGCAGCAAATTCCAAGGGAAAATCGGTTCATGCACACGTCAATGCGATCTCCTCAAGTGCAGAGAATTACGAAGAGGATTCTGAAATCGCCAGAGCATCGATCGATACCCCCAGGTGTCGATCGATGCCGGTTACAATTCTGAAACGGGACACTTCCAAAACCCGTGTATCGATCGATACCCCACTGGTATCGGTCGATACCAAGGCAATTTCTGAGGAGACACATGATATTTCGACCAAGGAGCCTCAAGTAGCAGCAGCACGGTTCAGTATCGCCCAATTTTGGGAAGACTATGAAACGAAGTGTCAGGCAGCGATAGCTAAGGAACGAGCTGAGAAAAGAGCTCGCAAGCCCAAGAAGGAGAATCCTGTACCTAAACACCTCAGAGATCCCATCTCTCCAAAGCAGCTGCGTGGCTTTGAGAAGATGGTAAGAAGGATTTCCCCTGATTCAACATTTGAAGAAGCCCTAGAGTGCCGTCCTCTGCTAAGTCACTTCAAGGATTGCAGAGAAACTGAGGAAGAGATTAAGGCACTCTTCATTAAGGCTAGAGGTCCACCTCCACTGAGACAGTTGACCCCAAGGGAGGATCCAGGGAAATTTGTAGTTCCATGCTCTATCTCTGGAGTTGAGTTCAAAGAGTCTCTTGTCGACTCAGGGGCTAGTGTCAATGTCATCTCAAGGGCAATTGCAGAGCGGTTAGGAGCTGATATTCGATCACCAGAGGCATCTATCACATTCGCGAACAATTCCACCTCGCTTCCACACGGTACTATCCATGGTTTGCTGGTCAAAGTAGGAGACTGTCTAGTTCCTACTAATTTTCAGGTTGTAGAGATGGGTGCAATATCTCGTATGCCTATCCTTTTGGGACGACCGTTCATGGCTACTGCAGGCGCGATCATAGACACACCTAATAAGAGAATCTCTTTCTCTTACATTGACAGAGGGGTCTATTATGGTGTCATTCCCCCTAGGAGTGCTCCCACACATGTGTCTAGCATCGAGGTTGTCACAGGAGAGTCGCTAGCGATTGATATTTTGGAAGAGCCTCCTGATGAGCCTACTGTCGCAGATGTTCCAGGTGAACCGCCCAGCACCCCCAAAGAAGTTGCCAAGAAAACTAAGGCAACAAAGAAGAAGGCCAAGAGCAACAAAGTTGAGAATCCCCATGTCACTTTGATACCTCAGAAGTGTAATGGAGATTCGATTGAGTACAAGGTCAAATGCAAAGGAGCCTTGAAGCCATTCTCTAAGGCAAGAGTCCTTCTTACTTCTGAGCTGAAAGAGAAAGGGCAGGAGTTTGTGGACAGCATGCTAAGCAGAACTTTGAAGCTAGTAATGTCAAGTGATGGAGCCTGTTTTGGTGCAAGCTCTCACTCTTATCCAGCCTGAAGGGCGTTACAGTCAAGCTATTGACGTTAAACGAGCGCTTGGTGGGAGGCAACCCATTTGTGAGTCTGTTTTTGATTCGTTTTTATTTTTATTTTCGTTTGTTTTGAGTCTGTGTCAGGATGAACAAGGAACAACTCGAAATCGCCTAAGCATCGATCGATACCCCTATGGTATCGATCGACACCAATCGCGGATGAAAATTCACAAAGTCGATCTAAGCATGGTATCGATCGATACCATGCCGTGTGTCGATCGACACCGACTGTTCCAGAACGGTAATTTCTTGTTTCTCTTCGTTCTATCCTTTTTCTTTGTTTCTTTCACTGACTCTAGGCTAGATAACACTGAGGACAGTGTTGTTCAAGTCTGGGGGAGGTGTCTGCTGACATTGTTTTCGTTTTTCTTAGAGTCAGTCGTTTTATCGAGTCAAAACTGTTTTATTGAGTCAAAATTTGTTGGAGATGATGATCCTGTGCTTGAACCTATTGATTTGATTTTGTTTTTGAGTGCACAGTGTTACAGGATCAGTTCTAGATCGACTAATGAAAAATCCAAAGGCTGACCAGTTGACTAGAAAACATCCATGTCTCCAGCAGAGTTCTTCTGAAGCCTGAGCCAAATTTTTGCACTTCATCAATGTGGTTAGTGTTCATAGAGCTTGATTCATCATTCATATCTGATAAAGGAACCCCATGTGTTTAGTTTTAGTATCTCTCTCCCCTGAAATAAGTTGATAGATTAAGAGCATAAAAGATTGAAATGATTTTCTTCTGAGTAGAGGGTTAGGAAAATTTCCAGCGATCCCATTATTCTACTTAAGAGGGGATGATCACACAAAGGATTGGAAGCGAGGCTAGGATTTTCCTATGATGCCATTATTCGCCTACATCCTTTGATACATAGAGAGGGAAGAACCGGGGATTTGGTGGCAAACACCATCAATACTCGCGTCTCCTACCTTGATATGTATATGCTAAGCTGAAAAAAAAAAAAAAATAAGGATATAATAAGAAATAAGTCTGGAGGAGAGAAATTGATACAAAAAAAGTGTGAAAAATGGTGGTTCCTTTGTCAAGATATTGTCTGGTAAAGAGTCTAGAAGGTTCTTAAATATTAGCTGCAGAGATGAAACTGGCGATGAGGGCTTTACTTGAACAATGCTGTGGGATTTTGTGTGGAGTCTGGAAAAGCTGCAAATGTCTACGGAGAAGTACATGGTGGTTAGATCGAAAGCTGATCAGGTGACATTTGGGTACTTGGGAAAAGGGTCTTTTCGATGGTTCAGGAACAGGTGAGTCTCTACGTTTTCAAACCTCTTTTTCTGGTTTAGTCTTCTATTTGCTTGAGGGCAAGCAAAAGGCTAAGTCTGGGGGAGTTGATATATCATGGTTTTTACCCTATTTAAGCCATGATATAAGTCCTTTTTATAGAGTCTTTATAGTATTTTGGAGTCTTTTAGAGTCTTTTACAGGTTTAGGTACGTTTGGAGCATTTTGGAGCATTCTGGAGCATATCGAGATGCAGAGTCATGCAGAGACGTCAGAAGTTTGGCATTCGTTTAAGACCTTCCCACCGATGGATTGAGCTCAAATTTGGACACAAGATAGATCAATGAATTAGCTTTCATTTGGAAGTGGTTTGAAGCCATTCCAACGGTGCGATCGAAAGTTATGCCAGTTTTCGTGAAGACTGTCTAGTCTGTCGAGCAGAGGAGTCGACGCATAGGATGAGTATCGACCGATACTACCTAGTATCGATCGATACTGCTCGGGAAAATAGGAAACACGACTTTTTAGAAGCCTAAAGACCCTGCAACTTGGCCCAGAAGACTTTAATACTTACCAGAAAGCCCAGAACGTGTTTTTAGTCTATATTTAGGGTTTTCAGCCACCTGTTTAGGCTATGCTTTTATTTTCTGTGTTTGATTTTACTTTGGTTTTAGAGAGACAAGCCTGAATCTCCCTTCGTCCGAGATCAGATCTCTAAACCCTTCTTTCTATTCTATTGATGATTTATTCAAACATGTTGATTGTTTCATTCTCCATGTCTGAGTAGATCCACCTTAGGTTTAGGGTTTTCTCATAAGGGTTTTCTTTGAATGCTAGGTTAAATATCTTTTAGGATTCACCATCTGAATTATAGTTCTTCGCTTAGGTTGTGTTCATAGCTTGTTCTAGATTAGCTACCTAGAATATAAATCTTAGGATAATTGATTAGGTACGAGAGTGCAATTAATTACCTGATAGAACCTAGGTGAGCAAATTGATTATTCGCAAAGAGATTTGGTTTAATTGATTTGTGAACATATCAAACCTGTTGTTAAAGCTGATTTAGACTTTAAGATTCGCAAAGAGATTTGGAATTCCTAGGATTTAGATTTAGATAGTTTTCGCAACGAGAGTTGGTTAGCTATATTTTAGTGATTTGAGTTCAAGAACTGCGCTAAATCTGAATCCTGTTAGTTAGTTAGTCTGCATTCACTGATTTTCTGAGAAAAACCCTGAGCCTATATTTCCCAATTGATTTACATCTCGTTTAATTTCTGCACTGTTTTTAATTACATCTATCTGGCTTAGCGTAATTCGACACTTCATAATTTATTGTGTGATCTCTGTGAGTCTTTGTGGTTCGACCCCTACACTTACTACAACAACTGCTTTAGTATCTTAGGGTATTAAATTGAGCATATCAGGTATCAGTCGACACCATACGCGAATAAAAGAACATGTATCGACTTAAGCCTGGTATAGCTCGATACCAAGTTGTGTGTCGGTCGATACTCGATGTTCCAGCACGGTAACTTTTTGTTTCTCATAATTCCACTTGATCCATTTGTTTTCTTTCACCAACTCTAGGCTAGATAACACTGGGGACAGTGTTGTTTAAGTCTGGGGGAGGTAGTCGCTGACTTTGTTTTTGTTTTTCTTACAGTCAATCCGTTTTTGAGTCATTCGTTGTTTTATTGAGTCAAAACTTTGTCTGAGACTGTGATCTTTTTCTTGAATCTATTGATCTGACATTGCTTCTACGTGACCATTGTTATAGAATCGGTTCTAGATCGACTAATGAAAATCCAAAGGCTAACCAGTTAACTAGAAGACACTCATGTTTCCAGCAAAGTTCCTTAAAGCCTGAGCCAAATTTTTGCACTTCATCAATGTGGTTAGTATCCATAGAGCTTGATTCCTCATTCGTATCTAACAAAGGAACCCATGTGTTTTAAAATATTGGTATTTCTCTCCCTGTTACAAGTTAATTAATAAATAAGTGCATTAAAAGATGAGATGATTTTCTTCTGAGTATAGGGTTAGAAAAATTTCCAACGATCCCATTATTCTATTTCAGAGGAGATGATCACACAAAGATGGAAGCGAGGTTAGGAAAATTTCCTGTGATACCATTATTCGCCTACGCCTTTGATTACTTTTGAGGAAAGAACCGGGGATTTGGTGGCAAACACCATCAATACTCGCGTCTCGAACCTTAATTTGTATATGCAAGGAATATGATAAGAAATAAGTCTGGGGGAGAGAAATAATACCAAAAAGTGTGAAAAAGGGTGGTTCCTTGTCTTGATATTGTATGGGAAAGAATCTAGAAGGTTCTTGGTATTAATCACAACGATGAAACTGGCGAGGATGGCTTGATTGAACGATGCTGTGAGGTAATGTGTGTAGTCTGGGAAGTTGCGAATGTCTACGGAGAAGTACATGGTGGTTAGACCAAAAAGCTGTTTAGGTAACATTTGGGTGCTTGGGAAATTGGTCATTTTAATGTTCCATGAACAGGTGAGTCTCTACGTTTTCAAACCTCTTTCTCTGGTTTAGTCTTCTATTTGCTTGAGGGCAAGCAAAGGCTAGGTCTGGGGGAGTTGATATATCATGGTTTTTACCCCGTTTAAGCCATGATATAAATCCGTTTTATAGAGTCTTTCTACTATTTTGTAGTATTTTAGAGTCTTTTACAGGTTTAAGCACATTTGGAGCATTATTGGAGCTTTCAGGAGCATTTTGGAGCAAAGCAGACGTTCGTGTAGCTGAGTACCCAATTTGAAGTCTGAGTGTCGATCGATACTGCCTAGTATCGGTCGATACTCATCGAGGCAGACACGACCCGCGACTTTAATGAAGAGTTGAAGAATTGCAGAATGGCCCAGAAGTCTTTGATATTTACAAGAAGCCCCAAAACGTGATTTATGTTATTAATAGGATTTTAGATCCACTTTAATGGCTATGCTTTATTTTTGAGCTTTGTTTTACTCTGGATTTGTGAGAGAGCTTTTTAGGGAGACAAGTCTGAAACTCTGTTCGTTCGAAAGAAGATTTCGAACCCTTTTGTTACTCTTTCTGTTTTATTTGATGATTTATTCAAACATTTTTTTTTGCTTCAATTTCCATGTATGGGTAGATCTCATTTTAGGTTTAGGGTTCTCATAAGGGTTTTCTCTGAATGCTAGGTTGATTTGTTGTTAGGATTCACTATCTGAATTAGTTTTTCACCATAGGTTGTTTGCAAAGCTAATTCTGGATTTATCACCTAGAATTTAGATCTTAGGATAATTGATTAGGCGCGAGAGTGCGATTAATTACCTGATAGAACCTAAGGTGAGCAAAATAACTATTCGCAAAGAGATTTGGTTTAGTTGTTTTGTGAACAAATCAAACTTGATTAAAAAGCTGATTTAGACTTTAGGATTCGCAAAGAGATTTGGAATTCCTAGAATTTAGATTTAGATAGTTTTCACAACGAGAGTTGGTTAGCTATATCTTAGTGATTTGAGTTCAAGAACCGCGCTAAATCTGAATCATGTTAGTTAGTTTACCTGCATTCATTGATTTCCTAAGAAATACCGTGAACCTACCTTTCTCCAACTGAATTTACAACCGTTTAAGTTTACGCACCTGTTTTCAATACAATTGATTGCTTAGCTAAATTCTCTTCCATATAATCTATTGTGTGTCTCTGTGAGTCCTTGTGTTCGATCCCTACTATACTATAACTACTTCTTAGTACTTTTAGGGTATTAATTTGAGCATATCAGATACACGTGTTTGCAATTTGGTTGTAATTGCTTTCTGATACTAGTGAATTCGAATATTGGACGTGGTCCCGGGGAGTAGGAAACGAACCTCGTTAAAAAAATTTGTGTCTCTTTATTTTTTGCACTTTATTTGTGTCTCACCTACACTTACAATTGGTATCAGAGAGGCTTATAGAGATTTAGTCTTGTTTCAGGTATATCAAATGTGAGGATCAAAAGTAGTTCAGAAAGTATGACAGAGTTCGAAATCGGGATTGATGGAGTCTTATCATGAAGGTATGTCTATGACAAGACTACCAAAGCTTGATTCTTCAAATTATGGGTATTGAAAGGTTCATATGCAAGCTTTCAATAGTGGTCTTGATGAAGATTGTTGGAATTAGATTGAGATTGGTTGGAATCCTCCTATGATGACTAATGATAAGGGAGTTGAAATTCCTAAGCCGAGAGATTATTGGAGTGCTATAGAGAAGAATGCATCAAGTTGTAATTCTAAAGCCAATACTGCAATTTATAATGCAATTGATACAAACTACTTCAAGCTGATTTCTCAATGTGCATCAGCTCAAAAGGCATGGAAGACATTGGAGAACATGTTTGAAGGTACTACAAGTTTCAAGAGAACTAAGCTGGATATGTTAGCATCTAAGTTTGAGAATCTAAGGATGGACAAAGAGGAAACTGTGGCTCAATTTAGTGCTGAGTTGTGTGACATATCTAATGAGTCATTCGCTCTTGGAAAGCTGTACAAAGACAAAAAGCTTGTGAAAAAACTGAAGAGATCGCTTCCATCAAAGTTTGAGTCAAAAATTTATGCAGTTGAAGAAGCTCATAATCTGGATGAGATGGCTTTTGATGAGTTTGTTGGGATACTTCAAGCTTTTGAGTTGAGCAAATCGTATGAAGACAAAGGTCAGAAGAAGGATGTTGATGTTGGAGTTGCTCAAAGGTTTCATCTTCTGAAGATCCTATGGCGATGATGTCAAGACAATTTGCTAAGTATTTGAAGCAGAAGGGAAACAGGAAGGAGAAAGGAAAGGAGTTTAGCAAGTCATCATCGAAGATACAATGCTTTGAGTGCCAAGGATTTGGACATATTCGCTCTGATTGTGCGAACTTGCAGCAGCAAAAGAAGAAGAAAATCAATGATTCTGGAACTTATTCAGATGATGGTGAAGAGCTAAAGAATTTGGTTGCATTTACAACCTTTAAGTCTGATTCTACAACAAAACTGCAGCAGGATCTGCTTCAGTGTCTGCAACAGGTTTTGTGTCAGCGTCTGCAGCAGGGTCTGAAATTGGAAGTGACAATGATGAAAGTGATGATGATGCTGGAAGTGTCGATGATAAAGAGTTTGCTGAGAATTACAAAGCGTTGTATGAGCATTGCTGTAAATTGGTTGAGGAGAATTTGGCGTTACCTAAGGAGAAAGTCAAGTTAGAAGCTCAAGTGGCTGAGGTACAAAGTATGCAACAGAGAAAGAAGAAGAAGCACAACAAGCTAGAGTCCAACTTGAAGAAACACAAAAAGGTTTGAGGATGTTGAATAATGGCACGAATTAGTTGGATCATCTTCTGAGCAATGGAAAAAGTGATCAATATGGTCTTGGATTTAAAGAGAAATCTTCAAAAGTTGATTGTGGTTTTGTGTCTGGTGGAAAAATGGAGTCTGCAACGACATCTGCTACAGAGCCAGCGACTAGAGTTTCTGCAGAGACTGTAACTGGTACAGACACTACAACTGGTACATAGAAGGCTACTGGTACAAGAACTGATACAGAGACTGCAACTGGTACACAGAAGGCAACTGGTACAAGAACTGATACAGCACCTGCAACAAGGAAAATCCCAGAAGTGCAGAGTGCACCTCGATGAATATTTCGACATGTGTGCCATCATTGTGGAGTTGTTGGGCATATTAGGCCAATATGTTTCTGGTTATTGAGGGAGAACAATCGAATGGAGCAAGCTAATGGTGTGAGATTTTATGGTTCAACATGTTATTCTTGTGGGGTTCAAGGACATGTTCAACGTAATTGTTTCAAGTTTGTTCAAGGGGCTTTTTGGACTAGGAGAGTTAATCACTACGGAGATGGTGCAGTGAGGGTTTATCCTCAATTTGGAGGGAGACGGTTCCTTCATTAGTTTTTGACCATGATGTGACTCAAGCAGGGGGAGAATGCGTGTTGCTGGTGTGGATTGTGTTACTAGTGACGAAGTCTTTGAAGCTAGGGTTGCTTGAATTCACATACATAGTCAAAAAGGGGGAGAATGAAGATGTATGTGTTGAAGTGTTGTTGTACCAGTCACAAATTAGTACATGAAATAGAACAGGAAGTGACACATGATGTGGAGATTTGTGATTGCTGAAATATGAACGAATCTGGGTGATAAGATTCGAACCAAGAGTTGGTTGCTGAGCTAGATGAGGATATTGAGGAGGATATTGCAGCTTTGGAGTGTTTCCATATTCTTAGGAGAAGATATATGAAAATAGAATATTTCCAAAAGGTTCTTTAAATAAAGGATATATGTTATATGTGTATTTGGAAGAACTTGAAGTGCAAGTTTAAGAGAATATATAGAAGATGTCGTGGTCTCTTGGCATCACACACACAGAGAGCTTGAGAGAAAAAGAAAAGCAAAAAGGTTTTTGGTTGTGACATCGTGTGTGTCAGTGAAGAATCAAAGTCTAGGCTTGGAAGAGTTTAGCTCAGGGTTAGGTTATCATGAAGAGTTCATGTTATATAATAGAGCAGTATTTCAAGAGGGTTCTGCTTAATATACGTGTTTGCAATTTGGTTGTAATTGCATTCTGATTTTAGTGAATTCGAATACTGGACGTAGTCCCGGGGAGTATTTCAAGAGGGTTCTGTCTTTTTCTGCACTTTATTTGTGTCTCACCTACACTTACAGTTTGATCTCGTAAACCGGATTTCTTCAAATAAAGTGACAATTAAAAAAAACAACTCGTGTCACTGATCAGCCTGTTTCGGAATCTCATTCTGACTATGTCCGGATTTTGTTTGTTTGTTTTATCTTCCGTTTATCGGATTTTGTATCTCTAGACTCTTCTGATTACAGAGTATGTCAAAATCCGAAGGTTGAGTGGTGCTTGGTCTCATCGGTTCTCGCTTGATTCACCTTTACAATATAATTTCAGATGTTATGAAGTGAAGTTTCCTTTTATATTGAAGAATTGAGATAATAGAAATAATTAAATGCATACGGTGAGAAGCCTCTCTCTCTCAAAGAAAAGCGATAGAAAGTAACTGCTTGTGCTTGGTATGATTTGTATTAATACGTCTAGTTGAAGCGTAATTTTCAGTTGATCTGCCGGTGTTTGACCGACGTTTTTCGTCGGTTATCTGTCTACTCTAAATTTTATTGTTAAATTTGGAGTAGTTTACAGTGATCATTATGATTTTATGGTGGCTTACCGATGTTTGGAACAAATCTTACCGGGTTTGTTGTGGAAACGAAGACCCCAACGAAAACCACCATGAAATCAATACGCTAAGGAAGGTCTTGTTAATGAAGGATGTAGAAAAAATATTTCAAATGGAAAAAAACTGATATCATCATATTTTGCATCATTCTAGCATCCGTTTCATTTAGGTTTCGAGTCATTTACATATAGTTCATGATATCTCTTTAGCATTTTAGTCATTTTAGGAGTCTAATGTGTCCACATTTAGTCCTAGAGAGTCCTTGCACGTATTGGATCGTATTTCAGGTGCTAGAGAGGGGATTCGAGACCCGAGGAGAGGAGACGGAATCCGTACCGACGTCACCGGTCGGTACTGGTGCTCGGTATCGAAAGCAGAAGGGTTGCACCGAGGTCACTGCTTGGTGCAACTGATCGGTATAGCCCGGCGGAGGAAAACAAGCCCAATACCGACGTGCAACACCGAGGAGTGACGTCGGTATCGAAGCTTCAGGGGATTGTACCGACGTCACTGCTCGGTGCAACTGATCGGTGCTGTCCAAGGAAGAAACCCGGGGGAAAAATCCATTAATACCGAGCAGTGGTACCGAGGAGTGACCTCGGTATCCATCGAAGATCATCAAAGCAACAACACCTCAATACCGACGCCACTGCTCAGAGCTCATCGTCGGTGTACAAATCCAGGCTCAATACCGAGGTGTTGCACCGAGCAGTGACCTCGGTATTGGCCAAATCCGAACTCTTTATCCATTTGAACCGGGTCGGTATCCGGTTTGTCCCGGGTCGACCCGGTTTGTCACTATTCACTATTTAAGCCCAAAAACCTAATTTTGACGGGTTAAGTCTTTTCTTAAGCAAAAACCCTCTCTAAGAGTGATTTGTAAGAGATTGATCCTTTTGTTTTTATGCAATTTGAGTATTGTTTTCTTGATTGAATCCATCTATCTTCTACTTTCTAATCATCCAATCATCTTGATCATGAGTTTTAACACCTCTTTTCTTGGATTTGTGGAACCCATGGTGATTAGTGAGTAGTCCTTAGGATCTTGAGATAGGGTATATTAGGGTGATCCAAGATTTGTTTAGGTGGTGTTTAGGGTTAGATAATCTTGTATTCCTTCTTGTCTAGTGCCCCCAATACTAGATCTAGCTTGAAAGAGTGAATCTAGATTATAAGGCATTTTCATGCACACCAAGTGTTTGAAGAAATGCCTTGATAAACTAGACAAGAGACTTATGTTCCTAACCTAAGACATTAGTTGTTTAGGGCATATTTTTGGTTGATCTTGTTATGATTCTTAATGCTTGATAATTATTAATCCACAAATGATGATTTGCTAATGGGCTTGATAATTAACATAGTGATTAGTTGCTTGAAAGAGAACTAATCAATATTAGAGGTCTATTACCTAGGAATTAGCTTCTTTGAGTGAATGAACACCACTAATTGGACTTGGATCACCTTATATCAATAACCTTGTCTCTTGCTCCATCTTTGTTTATTGATTTACATCTTTCTTAGTTGTCTACTTGCCTTAATTAGGTTAATTAATAACAACAAACCACTTGTTTAGTTTAACTTACTATTAGGTTAATTAATAACAACAAACCACTTGTTTAGTTTAACTTACTATAAGCACCTTGCATTCTTAGTGTTTAGGACTATTTCCCAATATTGGATTCGATAACCTCTTACTACATCGGTTAGAGGGTATTGATACCTCTTTGGATTGCAAAATCCTTGTATCAATTTGGCGCCGTTTCCATATTGGGATTTGTTTTAACATTGAGATTTAGGCTCTTTGTGAGATTAAGCTTTATTTGCTACAAAGTTACTAATCTTGTTTGCTTTCCATTGCTCTCTCTAAACCATAGGTGCATGCATACGCGATCTCGAGGCAACGACAATCTAGTTGGACCAAGGGACGACATACATCGATCATACAGAGGATTTCGAACAAGGGAAGCACGTGTGAGACAACAAGAAGTTGAGAACAACATGGATAACTATGACAATGTTCCACTTGGGGACATTCTTGACAATGTGGACAACCTTCCACATCCCGCACAAGATGGTAATGGAAACCATCACGCACAAGGTGATCATGGAAACCACCCCGCACAAGGTGGCCACGCTCACCATGCCCCACATCCACCCGGCCGGCCACAGAGAGTCCCTAACCACCCCCCCAAGGGCTCAAAACGTGGTTGGTGCGGGTGATGCCTCCAATGCCCATCAAAACCGTCAAGGGATCCAAGCTCCACCGGTTGAGAACAACAACTTCGAGATGAAGCCAGATTTGATCAACATGGTTCAAAGCAACAAATTCCACGGTCTATCCATAGAAGATCCATTGGATCACATCGATCAATTTGATAGGATATGTGGTTTAACCAAGATTAACGGTGTTTCGGAAGACGGTTTCAAGCTAAGACTCTTCCCATTCTCTCTTGGAGAAAAAGCTCACCAATGGGAAAAGAGTCTTCCTCAATGTTCAATCACGTCTTGGGACGATTGCAAGCGAGCTTTCCTTGCAAAGTTCTTTTCTCCTTCAAGGACAGCCAAGTTGAGGAATGAAATCTCGGGGTTCACACAACGCGGAAGCGAATCCTTCAATGAAGCTTGGGAACGGTTTTGAAGCTACACCTCTCAATGCCCGCATCATGGCTTCTCCAATGCCTCTCTATTGAGTACCCTCTATCGCGGAGCTCTACCCAAGATAATTATGCTTTTAGACACATCCTCTAATGGAAACTTTTTAGCCAAAGATGTGGACGAAGCCATGGAACTAGTGGAGAACCTAGCCCAAAGTGACGGAACCTATGGCGACGATTATGACCGCGCCACAAGGACGGCAAGCGACTTTGATGAGAACAAGAGAGCCAAGGACATGAAAGCTCTTAATGAAAAGTTGGACAAGCAAGCCAATTTGATTGATAAATTACTAGTGTCTTCCCAAAAGATGGTCAACTTTGTGGATGCTTATGACGAGAACCAAGGTTTTTATCAAGAGGAGAAAGTAGACATGAGCACTCAAGAGGAGGTGAACTACGTGGGAAATCAAGGGAACTACCGAAACCAAGGGAACTACCAAAGACAAGGGTTCAATCAAAACTATAGGAACCACCCCAACTTCTCTTACTGGAACACAAATGTGGAGAACCCACAAGATCAAGTCTACCCTACACAACCTACACAACCTCAAGGAGCCCCACCAAAGCAATTCCAACCTCAAGGCCAAGCTTCTAATACCAACCAACAAGGCTTTGTCCCACGGAACCAATTCCAAGGGAACTAAAGTGGATTTCAACCCAAAGCTCCACCCGGTTTTCAAGGCCAACAACAAGGTTTTGTGCCTCAAGGTCAAGCAACTACGTCTAAACCGCAAGAGCTTGATTTGAGCTCCATGTTCCAACAACTACTTAAGGGACAAGCGGAAATCCATAAGAAGGTGGATTGCTCTTACAATGACCTCAACACAAAGATTGAGGCTTTGAACTCCAAGGTAAGACACATGGAGAACAAAGGGGTTGCTTCTTCATCATGACCACAAGGTCAACTACCAGGCAAATCCGAAGCTAATCCTAAGGAGTATGTCAACGCCATAACCTTGCGAAGTGGCACGGTCTTGCCTACACGAGAAGCTCCTTCTCCTCTCAATGCGGACATTGAGAAGCAAAGTGGGGGGGGGGTGGAACTTCAAGAAGATGACAATTTGGTTGAAGATGAGGTGGTGAAAGAGCAAGACAAGGTTGAAGAAGTTGAGAAGGTTAAGCCTAGAGTTGTTGTTGCTCAAGACAAACCGAAGAAGAATGTGTTTGTCCCTAAGCCATACGTTCCTAAGCTACCTTTTCCCGGGCGGTTCAAGAAGCAACTTATGGACAAGTATAAAGCCATCTTCGATAGGCAAATGGAGAAGGTGGAACTCACAATGCCTTTGGTTGATGCTTTCTTGTTTGTCCCTCAATACACCAAATTCTTGAAAGATGCCGTGAATGAGAGAGCTAAGGAAATGGAGTCCATGGTCATTCTAACTCACGAGTGTAGTGCCATCATACAAAAGAAGATGGTACCCAAGAAGATAGGAGATCCAGGATCATTTACCCTACCTTGTGCGCTTGGTCCTCTAGCTTTCAACCATTGTTTGTGTGATCTTGGAGCAAGTGTAAGCCTCATGCCATTTTTGGTAACCAAGAGACTAGGCTTCACACGCTACAAGGCATGCAACATCTCCCTAATACTAGCGAATAGGAGCGTGAGGGTTCCTATTGGTTTGCTTGAGGATCTTCCTATTGTGGTGAAGGATTTCATTGTTCATTGTCCCCACGGACTTTGTGGTACTTGAAATGGGCGAGGAACCAAAAGACCCTCTTCTCTTTGGTAGGCCATTCCTAGCAACCGCGGGAGCAATAATCGATGTGAGGAGAGGGAAGATAGACCTCCATTTGAGTAAAGGAGAAGTCCTCGAGTTTGATATCAACAAGGTGATGAAGTAGCCCACCATAGATGGCCAATGTTTCTACATAGAGACCATGGATGAACTAGCCGACGAATTGCTTGAGGAAATGAGAGTAGAAGACGGCTTGGAAGTGGTTTTGACTAAGAAGCGTGGTGATCATGGGTACTTGAGTAAAGAGAGTCAAGGGTACGAGCTACTCATGGACTTGCACAAGCCGGTCGACAAAGATACGCCGTTTGTTGAGTTGGATGTTCGTAATACCGAGGTTCAAGATGGTTCAAGGGTTGGCACGGTCCAAGAGGAGTTTGTTCTAGCCATTAAAGAGACTAGCAAGGGTAAGCCTAGTCTTGAGGAGGACGAATGGAGTGAACTCAAATCCCCAAAGGTGGATCTAAAGCAACTTCCCGCGGGACTAAGGTATGCGTTCTTAGGTCCCAATGAGTCGTACCCGGTTATTGTAAATGAGAGTCTAGATGAGAATGAGCTATCCTCCCTTCTTGTAGAACTTAGGAAATATAGGAGAGCAATTGGCTATTCTTTGGATGATATCAAGGGTATTTCCCCTAGTTTGTGCACGCATAGAATCCATTTAGAGGATGAATCAAGGACCTTGATTGAACATCAAAGAAGGTTGAATCCTAATTTGAAAGATGTTGTAAAGAGAAAGATTCTTAAGCTCTTACACGCGGGAATTATCTACCCAATATCGGATAGTACTTGTGTCTCACCGGTTCATTGTGTGCCTAAGAAAGGGGGGATAACAGTTGTTAAAAATGAAAATGATGAAATGATACCTAGTAGGACGATAACCGGGCATAGAATGTGCATCGACTATAGGAAACTGAATTCGTCCACTCGTAAAGATCATTTTCCATTACCGTTTATAGATCAAATGCTCGAACGGCTAGCCAATCACCCTTTCTATTGTTTTCTAGATGGTTATTCGGGGTTCTTTCAAATACCCATACACCCGAATGACCAAGAAAAAACAACCTTCACTTGCCCTTACGGCACCTTCGCATATCGAAGGATACCGTTTGGGTTGTGCAATGCTCCCGCAACTTTCCAACGTTTCATGATGTCAATTTTCTCTGACCTTCTTGAAAACATGGTAGAAGTCTTCATGGACGACTTCTCCGTGTATGGATCTTTTTTTTGTGTTTGTTTGTCCAACCTTTTTAGGGTCTTGTAACGGTGCGAAGAAGCAAACTTGGTGCTTAACTGGGATAAATGCCACTTCATGGTGCGAGAAGGAATTGTGCTTGGGCATAAGATCTCCGAGGAAGGGATTGAGGTAGACAAGGCAAAGATCGAAGTTATGGTTAACTTGGAGCCGCCTATGTCGGTCAAAGACATCCGGTTTTTTTTGGGTCATGCGGGGTTCTACCGAAGATTCATCAAAGACTTCTCAAGGATCACGAGACCTCTTACAAGGCTACTTTGCAAAGAGGTCGAGTTTGTGTTTGAAGAGGAGTGCATGGGGGCATTCCTAGAGATCAAGAAAGCGTTGATTAGTACTCCTATAGTCCGAGCACCGGATTGGGACCTCCCGTTTGAGATAATGTGTGACGCTAGCGACTATGCGGTTGGAGCCGTTTTTGGGCAAAAGAAAGACAAGAAGACCAATGTGATTTACTACGCTAGTAGGACTCTAGGCGATACTCAAACTCGGTATGCAACCACGGAGAAGGAGTTGTTGGCCGTAGTCTTTGCCATGGAGAAGTTTAGATCTTATGTTGTGGGGTCAAAGGTGATTGTCTACACCGATCACCCGGATTTAAGATACATTCACGCAAAAAGGACACGAAACTGAGGCTATTACGTTGGATCTTGTTACTCCAAGAGTTCGATTTGGAGATGCATAGAGAACGGAGTAGCGGATCACTTGTCTAGGATGAGGATAGAAGACCTCGTTCCCATTGAAGACAAGCTGCCCGAAGAAAGCCTCATGGTCGTGAAGGTATTGAGAAGGGGGATTGAGGCCGTGAATGGTATTGAGGATGCTAGTAGTTTACAAGAAAAGAGACTACCATGGTTTGCGGATCTAGTAAACTACCTAGTGTGCGGGAAGGAACCGCCCTTGGATGGATATAAGAAGAAGAAGTTCTTCCACGACGTGACAAGATACTATTGGGACGAGCCCTACTTATACAAGTTGTGCTCGGATGGTTTGTATAGGAAATGCGTGGCGGAAGAAGAAGTACAAGGGATCCTACTCCATTGTCCGGGTCAAGCTACGGCGGGCATCATGCATCCTACAAAACCGCTACAAAAGTCTTGCAATCCGGTTTTTGGTGGCCTTCATTATTTAAAGATGCACACCTCTTTGTGTCCACATGTGATGCATGCCAGATGAAAGGGAATATTGGGAAAAGATATGAAATGCCCCAAACCCCAATCCTTGTGGTGGAAATATTTGACGTGCGGGGCATCGACTTTATGGGACCTTTTCCGTCATCATATGGTAACCAATACATATTGGCGGCGGTTGATTACGTCTCCAAATGGGTGGAAGCCATTGCAAGCCCGACCAACGATGCCAAGGTCGTTCTAAAACTGTTCAAGTCCGTAATCTTCCCAAGGTTCGGAGTTCCAAGAGTGGTCATTAGTGATGGAGGTAGTCATTTCATCAACAAGGTGTTTGAAAGCTTACTGAAGAAGCATGGTGTGAAGCATAAGGTAGCAACACCTTATCATCCTCAAACGAGTGGCCAAGTAGAAGTGTCCAACCGGAAAATCAAAACCATACTTGAAAAGACGGTTGGGAGTTCAAGGAAGGATTGGGCCAACAAGTTAGATGATGCTTTATGGGCATACCGGACCGCCTTTAAAACACCTATAGGGACTACACCATTCAACTTGCTCTATAGGAAGTCATGCCATCTACCGGTTGAGTTGGAATACAAAGCCCTATGGGCGGTAAAGCTACTTAACTTCGACATCAAGACCGCACAAGAGAGGCGGTTGATTCAACTTCAAGAGTTAGAGGAGACTAGGCTGGAAGCCTATGAGAGCTCGAGAATCTACAAGGAGAGGTCCAAAGCTTTCCACGACAAGAGGATTGTGCACAAGGACTTCAAGGTTGGGGACCTAGTGTTGGTATTCAATTCCTGGTTGAAGCTCTTTCCCGGGAAACTAAAGTCAAGGTGGTCGGGTCCGTTTGAGGTTAAAGAAGTAAGGCCGTATGGGGCTGTGGTGCTTGTTAACAAGGAGGGCCAAGATTTCATTACAAACGGCCAAAGGCTCAAACACTACCGGGCAAATCAAATCGTCGAGAAGGGAGGATCGATTCCCCTCAATGATGTCCTTCTAGCTTGAGAACGGTAACAAACGTCGAACTTAGTGACGTTAAACAAAGTGCTCTTGGGAGACACCTCAAACTTATCATTGTACATATTTTCTTTTTTGTTTATCTCTTTTTCTATCTTTGCTAGATCTTTTTGATGTTGTTGTTAAGTGTGCATAGGAGTTTCAAAGCAAAAAGGTCAATACCGAGGAGTGACACCGAGGAGTGACCTCGGTACGGACCTGCCAAGAACAATACCGACGTCACAGGTCGGTACCACAGCTCGGTATGGAAACAGGAGGAAACCTCCTTAACACCGACGTGTGGGGTACCGAGGAGTGACCTCGGTATGACAATACCGATGAGTGGTACCGAGGAGTGACCTCGGTATAGGCATGTCAACCGAGGAACCAATATCGACGTCACAGGTCGGTACCACAGCTCGGTATGGAAACAGGAGGAAAACCTCCTTAACACCGACGTGTGGTACCGAGGAGTGACCTCGGTATGACAATACCGATGAGTGGTACCGAGGAGTGACATCGGTGTTCGCCGAAAATTTTGTAAAAATCAGTCAATACCAAGCAGTGGTACCGAGGAGTGACCTCGGTATTGACCAATTTTTTTCAATATCCGTACCCGACCCAGGTAAGTTCCGACCCGACCCAGGTGAGTCTCCTTCTTCTTCCTCTTCCACACGACCAAACCCAATTCTTTTTCATCACTTTCGCGATTTCAAGAGAAAATTTCCCAAACTCCCTCTTTTCTCAACCAAATTTGATGATTCAAAGCCCCATAATCTCGATTTTCACTGCTCTTTTTGGATTTATCATCATTTCAAGCATCTAATCCAAATTCCCCAAGGTATTATTCAATTAAGCTTTTGAAAACCATGGTTTTATTCTTGAAGAAACATTGCTTGAGTGTGGTTTGATATTGTTTTTCACTTATGCCAATACTTTGGGGATAGTTTATCTATGCTTAAACTTGATGATTCATGTGAAAATTATCGATGGTTAGGGATTTTGAGAAATTTAGGATTTTGATAAATAGGGATTGTGAAAGGGATAATTTGCTTGTTAGATGAGAATTGTGACCTTCGTTCCTTGCTCTTAGATCATCTTTTGGTGACCCCTTGTTGATAAGAAATTGTACCTATGCTCATGAATTGTCTCAAGCATATTTGTAGGTACGATGTCGGACAAAGGCGCTCCATCGACACGGGCACGGACCAAGGTTTCAACAGTTGGGAAAGGGAAGGGAACTGCCCAAGCTACAACAGCGGAAAAAGGAAAAGGGATTGCCAGAGCTAGTGCCAAGGCAAAAGCTAAGACCGGGGCTACGGTTTCTAAAGCCAAGAAAACGGAAAAGGGAAAGGGCAAGAGAGTCGAAGAAGAAGTCGAGAGTGGGAGCTCGAGTAGAGAAATCCCAGTGCCACAACGGACAAAGCCAAGCGAGCAAGATTACTTCTACAAATTTGGCCAAATGAAGTTCGAACAAGGCAAATTTGTCGATGCGGAGACGATGGATAGGATGGGCATAAGTGATGAAGTGTGGACTCTTTTTGAGAATATGGGGCTACGGAAGTTCATGAGCATGAAGCAGGAAGCTATGAAGGCACTCACCGGCAAGTTCCTCGCCACCCTTCGAGCTAAGTTCTATGACACGAAAGTCGGGAATTCCGGATTTGGTATTTTGAAATTCGGACTCATGGGCACCACCTACACCGTCACTTTCCATGAGCTTTGCGAGATATTCGGGTTTAGAGAAGAAGGTACATATGGCGGGCAATACTTTGATTACCCAAGACTTGAGCTCCGAAATCTTTGGGCAACAATTGCAAGCGGGGAGTTTAGAGCCGGTGACTCTAAGAGTGCAAGCATACGCCACCCGGCTCTCCGGTACGCACACAAAGCATTAGTCCACAATTTCTACCACAAGGTAGAGATTGACACGGTTACTACGGAGGAGATGGAGTTGTTGGGGCTTGGTCTAAAGCCTATCCTACCCGTCCTCGCAAACGGTAAGGCATTCGAGGGGCCAGAGAGAATTCCTTGTCTCGCAACACTCTTGGTGAGGCACTTGTTCGCTTACCGGGATTGGGCTTGGAAGACAAAGTTGAAGAAGGCCGCGATTTGCCTCGGTTGGATGATAACGCCTATTCTCATGGCAAAGGGGATAAAGGTTGCACTTGGCCAATATGATTGGAAATCTTTGGATATGGCCTACCTTTCAAAGGTTAAGTTCTTCAAGGGATACATCGAAGGCAAGATAGCCTACAACCTCCAACTCACCGAGACATCCGTGGCACAAGTCCTTTTGCCCAGTCCCGCTCTCACCAACTTCCACGACCCGAGGAACGTCATGTTCATTCCTCCCCAAGAATACCTTTACAACTCCACCGTCGACCCGCCTATGCAAGCATTCCGCAAGAGAGCACAACGGAGAACCGCTACCGAGGAAACTATTGACCTCGACGAGGAAGTGCCACATGAGTCATCACCCAAGACCGTGTACGGTAGTGAGCGCTACCACTTTGACCCTTATGATGGGGCTATCACTAACGCGGCTATAAGACACGCTCACCACCAAACTCGCCTCCTCCAACGCATGTGCAAGTGGCAAAACAAAAACATGAAGAAGATGGTGAAAACGATCAAATCTTTGAAGAAGACGGTGAAAGCCATGGGTCGAACCATCAATGAGCTCAAGGACGGAGGTTGTGGAGCAAGTTCATCAAGGGCCGGTGAAGGAGGAGACGTCGTCATGGACACTAACCTCGCGCCTCGAGGAGATGATTGGGCGTTGGTCATGAGCTCTAGCCGTCCCACAACCCGACCGGAAAAGGCACCAAAGAGGAGAGCGATGCGGTCCCCGTCTCCCGTTTCAAGTAATCCATCTTACTCAATGGGGTCTACATCCCCATCTCCAAGCTTCTAGGTACGAATCCAAAACTCTTGTGTATATTTTTTTTTTTTTTTTTTTGCTTTTTAGTCTTGCATTGTATAGCTATCTTTTGTTTTTAGTCCTTTCCTTAGGTTTATTTTACACCGAGACGGTGTGATTTAAGTTTGGGGGAGGGACTGGTATCTAATAAAATTTGCTTTGTCTTATTTAATATTTTCATCTTGAGTCTCATGCATACATCTAAGGCATAGAAAAAACAAAAAACAATTTGAAAAATTTTGAAAATTAAAAGACAAAAAGAAGCAATTTAGGATGCATTTGCACTTCATGTAGGATTGAGTCTAGAATGCATAGCACGTAGATAATGCATTGCATGTGCATTAGGAGCTAGACAAAAAGAAGCCATTTAGATCTCGTGTGCGAAATTAAGGTCGAACCATGTTTGGACTTCATGTCTCATTACTTAGGTCTTAGCCGAAACATGTTGATTTGAGTCCATTCCTACTTAAGTAATAACCATAATTCGACATTTTAATTATCATGTTTGTGCATTGTATAGTGAATGCATGGTTACCACATACATATTTGGGCTATCTTATCCGCTTTGCCACTCTCTTGTTAGCCCGAATAGCCGATTCTCATCATTGGAACGGTTAACCACTCCTCTAACCCAACCTCTTTTCAAGCCAAATGCTACTTGTGAGTGATTGTGAGGCCTTTTTCGAATCAACTAGGCAAAAGGTGTTGAGTTTAGAACGACAAGGAAAAACTTCCATGTAGAACTAGCTCGGCATCAATGAGCTAGACATAGGATAAGGCTAGATAGGTTGGGAACTTGGGACAAGGGAAAGAAAAGAGATTTTGGGAATGAGAAAAAGGGATGAAGAAAAATAGGGGATAAGCAAAAAGCTTGAAAGGGTTGGCAATAATCGTTTATAGAAAAAGGTTCTTTAGTGAAAAAGAAAAGAAAATAGTCTCTAGTCTTCAAAAGAAAGAAGGAAAGCTAAAAAGGCTAAAGCAAAGAAAAGAAATAAGAGAGACTAGAGAAGATAAAAAAGAGCTAAGTAAAGAAAAATGTTGAAAGCCAAACCGTTTGGTGAAGAAGGAAATCCCCTAAGTGTTTAAGAGGAGAAGGAAAGTGAAATGATATGAGTGGTGAAGGCAAAAATGCCTTGCAAAAAGGGTAGCCTAGGAGGATCTTCATTGGGGTTTAGAGATTAGGGGTCAAGTTCGATGTTGGGCATTTGGGTAGATGGAAGTCGACCTTGTATGCATCTATCAGGCTTTACTCTTAGCATTTTGCATTAGTTGATTCCTTTTGAGAGAAACCCTTGCTCGGAAACCGTCACTTTTATCGAGATCACCTTTATCTCGAAAACCTTTACCCTAGCCAAATGCATTCACTTGCCTTGCATAAACATGATTCACTTAGAAAACGTCTAATGAATGTTAAAGGATTGGATGATTTGAAGGCTTGTGTAGGTTGAGATTTGAGCTTGGTTCATGTAAGGATGGACAGGGCTAGCCCCTTTTGAGTAGACATGTTTGATCATACTTTAGAGTTTGCACTTGGATTTGAATTCTTTTAGTGATGTTTTTGCTTGAGGACAAGCAAAGAAGTAAGTTTGGGGGAATTGATATCATCATATTTTGCATCATTCTAGCATCCGTTTCATTTAGGTTTCGAGTCATTTACATATAGTTCATGATATCTCTTTAGCATTTTAGTCATTTTAGGAGTCTAATGTGTCCACATTTAGTTCTAGAGAGTCCTTGCACGTTTTGGATCGTATTTCAGGTGCTAGAGAGGCGATTGGAGACCCGAGGAGAGGAGAAGGAAACCGTACTGACGTCACTGGTCAGTACTGGTGCTCGGTATCAAAAGCGGAAGGGTTGCACCGAGGTCACTGCTCGGTGCAACTGATCGGTATAGCCCGACGGAGGAAAACAAGCCCAATACCGACATGCAACACCGAGGAGTGACGTCGGTATCGAAGCTTCAGGGGATTCTACCGACGTCACTGCTCGGTGCAACTGATCGGTGCTGTCCAAGGAAGAAACCCGGGGGAAAAATCCCTTAATACCGAGCAGTGGTACCGAGGAGTGACCTCGGTATCAATCGAAGATCATCAAAGCAACAACACCTCAATACCGAAGCCAATGCTCGGTGCTCCTCGTCGGTGTACAAACCCAGGCTCAATACCGAGGTGTTGCACCGAGCAGTGACCTCGGTATTGGCCAAATCCGAACTCTTTATCCATTTGAACCGGGTCGGTACCCGGTTTGTCCCGGGTCGACCCGGTTTGTCACACTATTCACTATTTAATTCCAAAAACCTAATTTTGATGGGTTAAGTCTTTTCTTAAGAAAAAACCCTCTCTAAGAGTGATTTGTAAGAGATTGATCCTTTTGTTTTTATGCAATTTGAGTATTGTTTTCTTGATTGAATCCATCTATCTTCTATTTTCTAATCATCCAATCATCTTGATCATGAGTTTTAACACCTCTTTTCTTGGATTTGTTGAACCCATGGTGATTAGTGAGTAGTCCTTAGGATCTTGAGATAGGGTAGATTAGGGTGATCCAAGATTTTTTTAGGTGGTGTTTAGGGTTAGATCATCTTGTATTCCTTCTTGTCTAGTGCCCCCAATACTAGATCTAGCTTGAAAGAGTGAATCTAGATTATAAGGCATTTTCATGCACACCAAGTGTTTGAAGAAATGCCTTGATAAACTAGACAAGAGACTTATGTTCCTAACCTAAGACATTAGTTGTTTAGGGCATATTTTTGGTTGATCTTGTTATGATTCTTAATGCTTGCTAATTATTAATCCACAAATGATGATTTGCTAATGGGCTTGATAATTAACATAGTGATTAGTTGCTTGAAAGAGAACTAATCAAGATTAGAGGTCTATTACCTAGGAATTAGCTTCTTTGAGTGAATGAACACCACTAATTGGACTTGGATCACCTTATATCAATAACCTTGTCTCTTGCTCCATCTTTTTTTATTGATTTACATCTTGCTTAGTTGTCTACTTGCCTTAATTAGGTTATTTAATAACAACAAACCACTTGTTTAGTTTAACTTACTATAAGCACCTTGCATTCTTAGTGTTTAGGACTATTTTCCAATATTGGATTCGATAACCTCTTACTACATCGGTTAGAGGGTATTGATACCTCTTTGGATTACAAAATCCTTGTATCAAAAACCAAAACAAACGATTGTTAAAGTGACTCTGGTACGAAAGCATTGGTATCAGATTGTCCAAGTTTCAGAACAGTGGTCGAAAGCATCGGATTTTGTCATGCGGTGTGCAATTCAAAGGTTTAGCCAAGAAAGGTTTCACATCAGATTAAGATCATATACGGAAAAGGAAATAACGGATTTTATGATTCGTTAGTGAATAAGACTTGTCTACGAAAAGCATCGTCATAATCACTTCTTTTGTTGTATCTTTTATTTGGGAATATTATCCCACATCGGAAGCTAGAAAGGATCCTAAGTAATATATAAGGGACATGGGCCAATCCACTCATCGCCAATTGGTTTTGAGTTGGAAGCCCATGTAACTTTATATGGTATCAGAGCTTAAAGGGTGAAATCCCTCTAATTTTTCTTTCCATTTTCTTCTCTATTCTAAGTCTTCTCTCTTCCTAGCCGTTGAATTTTCCGGCGACCATGACTCAAGAAGCTTCGTCTGCCGAAACCACCACCATCTACAACTCCGCAAATCCTTATGCCGCTCTGATCTCTACCAACATCTTGAACATCACCAAACTCACGAATCTAAACTATATTATGTGGAGACGTCAAATCCGAGCTCTTCTCGAAGGTCATGAACTCCATGGGTTCTTAGACGCTTCCACCGATGTACCACCACCCATTGTCACCGTTAAAGGCCAAACAACACCAAATCCCTCATACGCTCCTTGGCGCCGACAAGATCGAATTCTTTATAGTGCTGTAATTGGGGCTATCTCTCTTCAGGTCCAATCTGTCGTTTCCACAGCAACAACGACATCTAAGGTTTGGTCTCTATTGGAAACAACATTTGGGAAGCCGACGAGGGGACACATACGCCAGCTGAAGTATCAAATTCGAACCTGTATGAAAGGCAATAAATCCATCAGTGACTATTTGCGTTTGATAAAAGGAAAAGCCGACGATCTAGCCTTACTTGGAAAACCCATGGATCAAGAGGATCTAACAGAGGATATCTTTGCTGGCCTGAGCGATGATTACAAACCGAAGATCAACGCTGTCAATGGTCTTGATGCTCTGATATCATTTTATGAGCTTCACAAACGCCTTCTCAATCGTGAAGCGATGTTGTTTTTCAAGGAGGAGACGACTCCAACCGGGGTCCCATCACTGCTAATGTTGCCAATTCTCGCTCGCATCAAAAATCTCAACCCAATTGGAGACCCAACAACAAGACAAGGCATAACTACTCTAATTCCAATTGAAGCTACCACAACAACAATCGCTCTTCTCGACCGTATCTCGGAAGATGCCAGGCTTGCGGAACACAAGGGCATAGTGTCAAATTCTGCCAAGATTTCAGAATCGTTCGTGGTTCGGCTTCTTCGCCTCAGACTTGGAATCCGTCTCGTCCGACTCACTCCTGGCAGCCTCGTGTGAATGTAGCCATGACTTCGTGCTCCGACTCCTCAACTTGGCTAGTAGATAGTGGTGCATCTCACCACATGACTTCGGACATTTCAAATCTCTCTCTCTATGCTATGTATAATGGTGGAGATGATGTTATTCTTCGTGATGAATCCGGTCAGCCGATAACGAATACTGGTTCTTTATTTATCCCCTCTCTACATAATCATTTTCTTCTTAAAGATGTCTTATGTGTTCCTTCACTCGACAAGAATCTAATCTCGGTTTTTCAATTATGCTCTACTAATGGTGTCCGCGATTTGAATACGGGGGCGCTTCGTTTGGAAGGCAAACCTAAAAATGGCACGTACGAGTGGCCAAAACTTGGATCTAGGACACATCCATCCCTTGCTTATGCATATGTCGTTAAGACATCATTATATGATTGACATTCTAGATTAGGACATCCCACATTACCTATTTTGCAAACCACTATTTTAAATTTTCATTTACCATTGTCTTCAAACGTTTTACTTAACAAGCAGTGCTTGCTCAATTAATAAAATGCATAAGCTTCCGATTTCTACTTCGACGCTTGTTTCTTTGCACCCTCTTGATATAGTGTTTTACGATGTTTGGACATCACCAATCATTTCAATCGACGGTTTCAAATATTATGTTATTTTTGTCGATCACTTCATGCGATATACTTGGTTATATCCGTTAAACAAAAATCTCAAGTTGTAGAGGTTGTTAAGAAGTTTAAAGTGTTGGTTGAAAATCGATTTCAATTCAAACTACGAACTCTTTATACGGATAATGGAGGTGAATTTATTGCTTTATTAATTTTTTTGTCAACAAACGAAATTTCTCATTTTACAACTCCTCCACATACGCCGGACATAATGGTATAGCTGAGCGTAGACATCGACATATTGTCGAAACCGGTCTCGCTCTTTTGTCTCACACTTCGATGCCTAAGTCATATTGGACTTACGCACTAGCCACTGCGGTTTTTCTTATAAACCGAATGTCGACACAAACTCTCTCTTTACAATCCTCGTTTCAATGTCTCTTTGGCCAAATACCCAATTATTCAAAATTACGCATCTTTGGTTGCTTATATTTTCCATGGTTAAAACCATACGCTACGCATAAGCTTGATGATAGATCGAGACCGTGTGTTTTTCTAGGATACTCAACAACGCAAAGTGCTTATTTTTGTTTAGATCGCACCACGTCTCGCATCTACACATCTAGACACGTTGTGTTCCATGAATATGTCTTTCCTTCTCATTGCCTAACCCTATAACGAATTTATCCTCTGACTGTGAAGTTGCGGAATCCTCTCAAGCTTCCAATTTGACAGTCATCCCTGTTCGTGTATTTTCACCATCAAATGTAGAGGCTCAACCACAATTGTCACTTATTCCACCTATGGGCCCACCAACACCAATAAATCACTCCACATTTACGGCCCATGAAGTACTAGGCCCAACAATTCCTCCTCCACCATCCAACATAGCCACGGTCCATGCCTCTACTGGATCTGAACAGCAGCGATCAACAATATCGTCTCCAGCACTAAACACCCAACACACACTTCCTTCTACGTCTGCTACTAATCATGATCAAGCCATCGCATCTCATCCACCGCCGCGTCGTACCTCCAATAGACAACGAAAACCAGTCGATAAGCTTACTTTAAATGTCTCTGTTACACCAATTTCAGAAACTGGGCCAATGACTGTGATGCAGGCACTTCGAGACGAACGCTGGAGAAAAGCGATGTGTGCTGAAATTGAGAACCAGACTCGCGAACACACTTGGGACTTGGTTCCGTCAACTCAGGCTACGAATATATATTGTTGGTTGTAAGTGTGTTTTTATTATTAAACGACATGATGATGGTTCAATTGACAGGTTCAAAGCTCGCCTCGTCGCTAAAGGATTCAACCAACGCCCGGGAATATACTATCATGATACGTTCAGTCCCGTCATCAAACCGGCGACAATCAGGCTCATTCTCAGCGTATATGTATCCAATAACTGGCCAATTCGACAATGTAATTGTCAATCACGCCTTTCTTCAAGGAAAACTTCATGACGAAGTTTACATGGCCCAACCACCAGAATTTCTAGATAAAGATAATCTGCAGGCAGTGTGCAAGCTCAACAAAGCGATATACGGCCTAAAACAAGCTCCACGAACTTGGTACAACTAATTGAAAACCTTCTTGGTTTACTCCGGATTTACCAATTCGCTTGCCGATGCGAGTCTCTTCATCTACAACAAGAACGGTTGTCTCATCTATATGCTCATCTACGTTGACGACATCATTCTCACGGGCAAAAATTCACAACAACTCAACCTATTCATCTCTTCTTTCTCTAATGTAAAATCACATATTTAAAATTTCTAAAACATTTTAGCATTTTTTGAACTTATTTAGGAAATAACACTTATTTCACTATTCATGAAAATTTAGTTTATATATATTACGGTGTGTACGCATGTGGATGATACACGGATAGACAGAAGGAATGATATTTTCGTCATTTACACACTAAAAACCAAAAAAATAAAGTGTTAAGTTTGTAAGTAAAGTTGAATTAAATGTCAATATGTGCAATTATATATTAGATGTATAGCAAGTATAGGTTAGAATTCTTACAATTATGTTATCATTGATTGTGTATATTCTCTTTCCTTCTTCGCTTAGCTCTCTCCGTGTGTATATCTGAACCTCTCTGTATCAATAGTAATTATCAATTCCATAATTCAATATGGTATCAAAGCAGAAATAGGTCATACCCTATTCCCTCTTTCGCCGCCACCAATCTCCTTCTCTCTTCATCTTCCTCTTCTTCTCAGATCTTCCATATTCATTAAGCGATGCATATTAGAGTTATGTTTTCAAGATTATAGGTTTTTGCAAATAATATTTTAGTTCATTGCAAAACGGGTTAATTAGATATGTTAGTTCGTGTTAACAGTTATATATATAATCATTAGTTAGACATTTTATAATATTCAAATAAATTTATTTTTTCATAAATTTCAAAACAATTTTAAGAAAAAATCATCATGCGCTATATAGCTAGCGCGGGTTGAATCCTAGTTCTTCTATTATTTTGCTCCGCAACGACCTAGTACCAACAAGATTCCAAGATATATAAACATCTTGCATGTCATCAGAGAAACCGCAAGGTTAGAGCATAATTCTTGGTCTTGATTGTGTACGAAAATATGATCTTGTTGTCAAACTTTCTTCATCATCACTGAGAAACACTTAGCTTTCCGTAGATTCGAGGTTCTCAGAGGTTTCTACAAGGGACTAGCTGCTAATCTTTTAAAAAGTGTTCCTGCTTCTTCCATCACATTCATCGTCTATGAAAACGTTCTAAAATTGCTTAAACAACCTCCAACGAAAGATTAGATCTCTCTTTGATTTAACTTGTATACATAGAAGGAGACTTGTCACGCCCAGTATTAATCAATTTTCTTTTGATTGATCGGAAAGATTTACTTAGACAAACAGGCCCGGCTAACACATATCAAGTCCCTTGGGCAAAAAAAAAAAAAAAAAATTGGACCCTGAGAATATCATTTTTTTAAATTTCCACATTTTTAAATATTTGCACATTTTCTACTTGTTTTTTTAAAATATATGTCTATTTTTCTGAAAAAATCCGAATTAAAAATAAAAAACTAGGCTATGTCAAATTTAAAAACAAAAAACAAAAACGGGCTCTTTGATGAAAAGGAACAAAAAATTAGGCCCTTCGGCTGTCGCATCTATGCCCACCCCCTTTGGACTGGGCCTGTAGACAAACGAGGTATATATATTCTGAAATTCCTAGAGTTTGCTAGTAAAAATGGGAATGAATGATAGATAAGCATTGTTTGAGGTTTGCAGGAGCCGTTTATCTTACCCCAAAAAAAAAAAAGATTAAACGGTCAACAACTATTATTAACCGGTAGTAAGCAACAATTTACTGGTGAGCTGGGGTAAAAAGCAAAAGCATTATTGTCGGAAGAAATAACAATAACCGAACCACACACAAAGTAAATTAATTTTACGACCATCGAACATCAAATCTTCAACGGTCAGCCAAATTTGAGATTGATAGAAGAAAGAGAAACTTAAAATTCTAGACATACCCATAAATTTATTTGTGGAAGCCTCTTTAGTTGGATAGTTGACTAAAAAGTTTATTAATCATTTTATACCAGGAGATTTGGGTTTTGATTCCCAAACAATACATTTTTTACGGATTAATGGAGACAAACTTACATGAAATTTCAAACGTGATGCAAACAGAACCGTTCATCGTAGTCGTGGATTTTTGTGGAACGGATAGAATTGCCCGTTGTTGAATTGTCTTGTAATAGTTATCGTAATTTGTTCGTGGTAAAACCAAAAAAAAAAACCCATAAATTTATCTTATTTATACACTAATGCATCTTCACATACATGTGATGAAGAGTAGTTTAAGAACAGAGGATAAGCTGAAAACAGAGCAATGCACAAAGAGATAAAAACACAAAAGAACACATAAAATGTACCCAATTCATACGAACAAGCTCATTCAACGAATAAACTTATATCTGATTACACGAGAGACTCGAGTCATAAGACAAGAGACGAACTCTGAGTAACGACGCGTCCACTACAAAAGATGCTGTCCAAGAATCCTCCTTTATGGACTACCAGACAAACGGATGCAGTCAAAAGACTAAAGTTGGAGATAACCGGCAGACCTTTACGGGCGTGTAGGGTTAGCCCGATACGCACCACTCCGAAGTGGAGATGGGTGTATCCTTGTTGACGCCATAATCGTGGAAGCACTTCTGGGATGTTGAGAGAAATGAATTGCTCCTCTTCCGTGGCTGGGACTTGGCAAGATGAGAACTTGCTGGATTGAACGTATTCCCGGACTCTTCGGCTTGCCGAAGGTTGTATGAGCTCACGGACGTTCTTTATCGAGAAAACACTGGGTTTTCTGGCAAAGAACTCGTATGGATTCACCAGTGGAAGTGTTGTTTCAGGCAGACGATCGCGTGGAACATATTCTATTTCGTAAAGAGAATTTATATCGGAACTATTTTTTTGGTTTTTTGGTTTTTGTAAAGTAGAAATTGCAAACTGAGAATCTATAGCTAAAGGATTTGAAATTGACATTTTTGAGAATTAGTTTTCAGAACATTCAAAACAATCCGTCATAAACAAAGCTTCTTTCCCTCAAACATAGGTTGTTAGGCTCTGATACCAATATCTGATTACACGAGAGACTCGAGTCATAAGACAAGAGACGAACTCTGAGTAACGGTTAACCGTATGAACTAGTCGTGTTGAAGATCGTGATAGCCGTGTTGATAGTTATGGGATCTGATAGGTTCCAGGTAAAGGGAGCATAAACGGCACTACCTGGCCTCGGGCTCAACCACTGTTAGGAATCCTATCGCCCCCCACAACCACCGTATTGGCCGTCACGACCGTCGTATTGACAGTCATCACGGATAATCGATTCGCTCATCGAACGCACGAGATAGACAGAATCAATAGAGAGTGATCACCCAACCCATGAGAGAGAGAAAGCTACAGAGCTTATGACATCTCGTAGAGAAGTCTGAAAACTAGAGAGAGTTTTAGTGATTCATAGAGAGAGAAAGCTAGAGAGAGGTTTTTAAGGGGAAAATGAGATGATATTTCACAAGGGGGTACACACATATTTATAGGAGGTTTAGAGCGCTGACATAAGCGCTTACCTCAGCAATGACATCATTGCTTACATCACACCTATCTACTTTATTTATTGCGATGACATCATCGCTTACATCACACCTAATTGCGATTACATCATCGCTTACATCACACTTTATTATACATTATTTATTGCGATTATATATCGCTTACACACATAATTATACATAATTAGATTATTAAGACGAATCTTAATGATCTATCTCGAACTCGGTGATGTGTTCCTCGCAGCAGCCGTAATAGTCATCTGGACACTTGAACACTATTTCTGGTTCGGCGAAATCTTCTAGAGGCTCGTCTTTGTTCAAACCGAACTTCTTCCCGATCTCGTCTATATTCATCGAATCGTCTGGGGACTGTGCATCTTGGAAGTATTCTGGCAGAACCGTCGTTGGTTCTGGATCTGTTGTCGTCTTCTGCTGGATTAGCTTATGGGCTGGCTTGCTTTCGAAGTACTGTAGGTCTACGTCTAGACTCATCTGATAATCAATTGGATAGTAGCTCCAATTTAGGTTGAAGGGAATAGGGAACTTTTGCGTAGCACTATTGAGGCGAAACGCATGGTTCTGGAATTCCTCGAACCCTTTGGTCTCATAGACGTTGAAGTCTGGTCGCATGCCTTTGTTGTAGTCGTCGTGGTGGATCAGCGTCGACAACGCATGCATTTTGTTGCTTTTGATATTGACTTGTATGGGGCGGTGGAAGAAGTATATCGTATGAGGATTAAAGAAAGGGTTGAGACACCCTTGTCCTTTTAGCCTTTTGTACGATATGTTCACCGTCTTTGCTGACCGTCTAAGTTTACCACTCCAGACGCTTAGTGGCGCGAACCAAGTTAGAAACGTTGAGAGGCAGTCCTTTTGACCTTGTCGCGAGTTGACGAACTGGTAGAGCCAGTGGATGTCGAAGGTGACGCCAATGGTGTATACAGAACATATATACCAAAGGAAACAGAGGACTTCCTCTGGCATATTGGTGCTCTCTATTCTGTAGAGATGGGCGTACGGGTGATCTGGATGTATGCCAAGTGGCGCGATGTGTTGACATCGGACACCGTACTTTGATAGGATGATTGACTGGTACCGGAAGATCCTTTCTTTGAGATGCTCGTGGATGATCTTCATGTTGACAAGCTGGTGAGCATCTTCTGGCATGTTGGCACCGAAGTCATAGTATTCTTTTTCGGTTGCTGATGAGCTTGCCATCATCTGTATCTCCTTCAGCGGGCTCCGGCTTAGCATGTCGGCAAGGATGTTCTTTGTGCCCTTTAAATAGAAGGATACGAAGTCGTATTTTGAGAACCATTCGCTCCATCTTAGCAACTGTTGATGTGGGACCATCTTTTGCTTGAATTGTAACATCTTCGGGAAGGATGACATGTCCATCTCGATGCGAAATTTGTGTCCAATCAAATGGAACTCAAATTTCTCGATGGCCTTCTTTACAGCTAAGATCTCTTTGAACGTGGAGTGATAGTGGAGTTCGGAATCTTTAAAGCGTCCGCTTTTATATCCACAGATTTGACGTTTCCCGTCAATCTCTTCGAACAGTATTGAACCCCAATACTTATCACTTGCGTCTGTTTGTAGAACACGCGTGCCTTCGCAGGGAATCTTTAAAGGTGGCAGCTTTATTATCTCCAACTTTAGTCTTTTGACTGCATCCGTTTGTCTGGTAGTCCATAAAGGAGGATTCTTGGACAGCATCTTTTGTAGTGGACGCGTCAGCTGCGACAATTGCGGAATAAAGTCACTGAGGTAATTAATTACCCCAAGGAACTGTTGGACTTGTCTCTTCGAGAGGTCGCTGTCTGGAAACTCCAGAAGTGTCGTGGCTAGATGGGCCTGAGGGGTGAATTGCCCATTAGCAATATCCATTCCAAGGAAATCGATGTTGGGCTGGGCTATGATCATTTTTCGGGCCGATAGCATTATTCCATGATCCTTCACGATGTTCTGGAACTGTTGTAGAGTTCGAACATGATCTTCGTGACTTGACGAGAATAGAAGGATATCGTCTATGTAGATTAGTGCTGTATGAAGCAGGGGCTTGAATATCTTTAGCATAGCCTGTTGGAATAGCGATGGCGCCGTCTTGAGGCCGAACGGTAGGACATTCCATTGTAGATGTCGGTTGGGCAGACAGAAAGCTGTCTTGTATCTTTCTTCTAGTGCAATACCGATTTGCCAGAAACCGGATTTTAGGTCGAACTTTGAGAACAGAGTCGCACCTTGTAGATGTTGAAACAGCGCCCTTTTGTTTGGCAATGGGAACTTGACATCTTGGAGGTACTGGTTCAGCGGCTTATAGTCAATGACTAGCCTTAGTTTTCCTCGTGCTTGTTCAGCTCTATTATTGACATAAAATGCCTTGCATGCCCATGGAGAATTTGTTGGTGAGACCACCTTTTGGCTGACTAGCTGGTCACATTCTTCGTTTGCTTGTTTGAGCAACACTGGGGGCATTCCCGCGTGACTTGCCTTTGTAGGTGTCGTGTGGATATTCTCCTTGAATGGCAGTGACACGAAGAATTCCTCGTTTAACCACAGTGGGTTTTTGCATATACGTAGGAACTCCGTATGAGAATTTGCGCATGAACTCGCAGTGATTTCCTCTTTTATTTTGTTGAAATCATGGGACTGAAGCTCTTCAATCGCGAACATTCTAGGTATCGTTGTGAACGCTTTGAAATAAGATTTCCATCTTATACCTCTTGGTTCGATTGAGATGTCGAAGCTCTTCTTCAGCTCGTAATACGAGTCCCATCCTAGAATAATGTCCTTTCCAGGAGCGGAGGACCCTAGGACTTCCGTAGTTATTTGACAACCCGGAAATAGCTCTATAGTGATCGGCTTCGATTTGAGCTTGATTGATAACGATCCTGAATTTGCTACCCTGAACTCTTGCTGGTACGGGTGCCACATGGTAGAGGGAAGTACCTTGGGATTCATTATCGTTGTATGAGCTCCCGTGTCTATGAAAGCGATAGCATGGACTGGTTCCTCTTTCTTTGCAGGATCAAAGATTGTCACCGGTAGGTGAGGCGATTGTATCTCTTCTTGTTGAGGCGTTTGAGCAATCTTGAAACAGCATTCTTCCTCATCGTCGGATTCTGAGGTGTCAGAATCTGAGTAGCCACAAATGGCATCTTGTTCGTCGCTGTCATACGACAACACTGATTCGAGATCATGATTGTCAAGATCAATATCTTTTGCCAGCTTTGATATTGAGCTGATGAGATATTGTCGTTTCTTCTTTGAACTGTTAGGACAGTTTTTGGCGAAGTGCCCTTCTTTGTTGCATAGAAAGCACTTTGTTTCCTTTTTGAAGGATTGTTTCCTTCTGAAGAACCGTCTGCGTCCGAACTTCTTGAATCGGAACTTATTTGATTTTTTGGAACGGCGAGCCTCGCCTTTTCCTTTACACATGCAGCCTTTCTTGGACTTTGAACATTTAATCGACAAATCTGGTCTTGCACAGACTTTGGATAAATGCTTTGAGTTATCCATGAACTCAGTCCAGAATTCCTTTTGCTTGCATAGTTTGTCCAACGTCCTGAAGACGTATTGTTGGATTTGTCCGATGGAGATTTCTTCTACCGTCTGGCCTTGCTCTTTGATATTGAGTTTTGTTTGTTGGCTCAGATAATCATCAATAGATGATAAGTAGACTTGCTTCAGGCTCGGGTTATTGAGACCGTTTAGCGCATAGTATCTCCGTGTTTGTTGCTCGAAATGTTTCGCAAGATCTCTCTTCTTAAGCGAACAACATTTTGCTGCGAAGAAATCCTCTTGTAATTGATCTTTGAGGTGTTTCGGGGTGCCTATGAATTCCCGATGAATTTCTCCGAGTAGTAATGGTATGGTGGTCTGATAGACTTGCTGCTGTCTGTATTCGCCAAGCGAATTCCACCATTCTTTGAGTGCACCTGAGAACCGTGCAGTGAATTGTTGTATGACGAGGTGTGAGGTTGAGGTGATAACCTCAGAATTCATCCATGCGTGGAACTCGTCTAAACGAGGATTCTTGGACAGATCTTTTGACTCGATACCAATATCTGATTACACGAGAGACTCGAGTCATAAGACAAGAGACGAACTCTGAGTAACGGTTAACCGTATGAACTAGTCGTGTTGAAGATCGTGATAGCCGTGTTGATAGTTATGGGATCTGATAGGTTCCAGGTAAAGGGAGCATAAACGGCACTACCTGGCCTCGGGCTCAACCACTGTTAGGAATCCTATCGCCCCCCACAACCACCGTATTGGCCGTCACGACCGTCGTATTGACAGTCATCACGGATAATCGATTCGCTCATCGAACGCACGAGATAAACAGAATCAATAGAGAGTGATCACCCAACCCATGAGAGAGAGAAAGCTACAGAGCTTATGACATCTCGTAGAGAAGTCTGAAAACTAGAGAGAGTTTTAGTGATTCATAGAGAGAGAAAGCTAGATAGAGGTTTTTAAGGGGAAAATGAGATGATATTTCACAAGGGGGTACACACATATTTATAGGAGGTTTAGAGCGCTGACATAAGCGCTTACCTCAGCAATGACATCATTGCTTACATCACACCTATCTACTTTATTTATTGCGATGACATCATCGCTTACATCACACCTAATTGCGATTACATCATCGCTTACATCACACTTTATTATACATTATTTATTGCGATTATATATCGCTTACACACATAATTATACATAATTAGATTATTAAGACGAATCTTAATGATCTATCTCGAACTCGGTGATGTGTTCCTCGCAGCAGCCGTAATAGTCATCTGGACACTTGAACACTATTTCTGGTTCGGCGAAATCTTCTAGAGGCTCGTCTTTGTTCAAACCGAACTTCTTCCCGATCTCGTCTATATTCATCGAATCGTCTGGGGACTGTGCATCTTGGAAGTATTCTGGCAGAACCGTCGTTGGTTCTGGATCTGTTGTCGTCTTCTGCTGGATTAGCTTATGGGCTGGCTTGCTTTCGAAGTACTGTAGGTCTTCGTCTAGACTCATCTGATAATCAATTGGATAGTAGCTCCAATTTAGGTTGAAGGGAATAGGGAACTTTTGCGTAGCACTATTGAGGCGAAACGCATGGTTCTGGAATTCCTCGAACCCTTTGGTCTCATAGACGTTGAAGTCTGGTCGCATGCCTTTGTTGTAGTCGTCGTGGTGGATCAGCGTCGGCAACGCATGCATTTTGTTGCTTTTGATATTGACTTGTATGGGGCGGTGGAAGAAGTATATCGTATGAGGATTAAAGAAAGGGTTGAGACACCCTTGTCCTTTTAGCCTTTTGTACGATATGTTCACCGTCTTTGCTGACCGTCTAAGTTTACCACTCCAGACGCTTAGTGGCGCGAACCAAGTTAGAAACGTTGAGAGGCAGTCCTTTTGACCTTGTCGCGAGTTGACGAACTGGTAGAGCCAGTGGATGTCGAAGGTGACGCCAATGGTGTATACAGAACATATATACCAAAGGAAACAGAGGACTTCCTCTGGCATATTGGTGCTCTCTATTCTGTAGAGATGGGCGTACGGGTGATCTGGATGTATGCCAAGTGGCGCGATGTGTTGACATCGGACACCGTACTTTGATAGGATGATTGACTGGTACCGGAAGATCCTTTCTTTGAGATGCTCGTGGATGATCTTCATGTTGACAAGCTGGTGAGCATCTTCTGGCATGTTGGCACCGAAGTCATAGTATTCTTTTTCGGTTGCTGATGAGCTTGCCATCATCTGTATCTCCTTTAGCGGGCTCCGGCTTAGCATGTCGGCAAGGATGTTCTTTGTGCCCTTTAAATAGAAGGATACGAAGTCGTATTTTGAGAACCATTCGCTCCATCTTAGCAACTGTTGATGTGGGACCATCTTTTGCTTGAATTGTAACATCTTCGGGAAGGATGACATGTCCATCTCGATGCGAAATTTGTGTCCAATCAAATGGAACTCAAATTTCTCGATGGCCTTCTTTACAGCTAAGATCTCTTTGAACGTGGAGTGATAGTGGAGTTCGGAATCTTTAAAGCGTCCGCTTTTATATCCACAGATTTGACGTTTCCCGTCAATCTCTTCGAACAGTATTGAACCCCAATACTTATCACTTGCGTCTGTTTGTAGAACACGCGTGCCTTCGCAGGGAATCTTTAAAGGTGGCAGCTTTATTATCTCCAACTTTAGTCTTTTGACTGCATCCGTTTGTCTGGTAGTCCATAAAGGAGGATTCTTGGACAGCATCTTTTGTAGTGGACGCGTCAGCTGCGACAATTGCGGAATAAAGTCACTGAGGTAATTAATTACCCCAAGGAACTGTTGGACTTGTCTCTTCGAGAGGTCGCTGTCTGGAAACTCCAGAAGTGTCGTGGCTAGATGGGCCTGAGGGGTGAATTGCCCATTAGCAATATCCATTCCAAGGAAATCGATGTTGGGCTGGGCTATGATCATTTTTCGGGCCGATAGCATTATTCCATGATCCTTCACGATGTTCTGGAACTGTTGTAGAGTTCGAACATGATCTTCGTGACTTGACGAGAATAGAAGGATATCGTCTATGTAGATTAGTGCTGTATGAAGCAGGGGCTTGAATATCTTTAGCATAGCCTGTTGGAATAGCGATGGCGCCGTCTTGAGGCCGAACGGTAGGACATTCCATTGTAGATGTCGGTTGGGCAGACAGAAAGCTGTCTTGTATCTTTCTTCTGGTGCAATACCGATTTGCCAGAAACCGGATTTTAGGTCGAACTTTGAGAACAGAGTCGCACCTTGTAGATGTTGAAACAGCGCCCTTTTGTTTGGCAATGGGAACTTGACATCTTGGAGGTACTGGTTCAGCGGCTTATAGTCAATGACTAGCCTTAGTTTTCCTCGTGCTTGTTCAGCTCTATTATTGACATAAAATGCCTTGCATGCCCATGGAGAATTTGTTGGTGAGACCACCTTTTGGCTGACTAGCTGGTCACATTCTTCGTTTGCTTGTTTGAGCAACACTGGGGGCATTCCCGCGTGACTTGCCTTTGTAGGTGTCGTGTGGATATTCTCCTTGAATGGCAGTGACACGAAGAATTCCTCGTTTAACCACAGTGGGTTTTTGCATATACGTAGGAACTCCGTATGAGAATTTGCGCATGAACTCGCAGTGATTTCCTCTTTTATTTTGTTGAAATCATGGGACTGAAGCTCTTCAATCGCGAACATTCTAGGTATCGTTGTGAACGCTTTGAAATAAGATTTCCATCTTATACCTCTTGGTTCGATTGAGATGTCGAAGCTCTTCTTCAGCTCGTAATACGAGTCCCATCCTAGAATAATGTCCTTTCCAGGAGCGGAGGACCCTAGGACTTCCGTAGTTATTTGACAACCCGGAAATAGCTCTATAGTGATCGGCTTCGATTTGAGCTTGATTGATAACGATCCTGAATTTGCTACCCTGAACTCTTGCTGGTACGGGTGCCACATGGTAGAGGGAAGTACCTTGGGATTCATTATCGTTGTATGAGCTCCCGTGTCTATGAAAGCGATAGCATGGACTGGTTCCTCTTTCTTTGCAGGATCAAAGATTGTCACCGGTAGGTGAGGCGATTGTATCTCTTCTTGTTGAGGCGTTTGAGCAATCTTGAAACAGCATTCTTCCTCATCGTCGGATTCTGAGGTGTCAGAATCTGAGTAGCCACAAATGGCATCTTGTTCGTCGCTGTCATACGACAACACTGATTCGAGATCATGATTGTCAAGATCAATATCTTTTGCCAGCTTTGATATTGAGCTGATGAGATATTGTCGTTTCTTCTTTGAACTGTTAGGACAGTTTTTGGCGAAGTGCCCTTCTTTGTTGCATAGAAAGCACTTTGTCTCCTTTTTGAAGGATTGTTTCCTTCTGAAGAACCGTATGCGTCCGAACTTCTTGAATCGGAACTTATTTGATTTTTTGGAACGGCGAGCCTCGCCTTTTCCTTTACACATGCAGCCTTTCTTGGACTTTGAACATTTAATCGACAAATCTGGTCTTGCACAGACTTTGGATAAATGCTTTGAGTTATCCATGAACTCAGTCCAGAATTCCTTTTGCTTGCATAGTTTGTCCAACGTCCTGAAGACGTATTGTTGGATTTGTCCGATGGAGATTTCTTCTACCGTCTGGCCTTGCTCTTTGATATTGAGTTTTGTTTGTTGGCTCAGATAATCATCAATAGATGATAAGTAGACTTGCTTCAGGCTCGGGTTATTGAGACCGTTTAGCGCATAGTATCTCCGTGTTTGTTGCTCGAAATGTTTCGCAAGATCTCTCTTCTTAAGCGAACAACATTTTGCTGCGAAGAAATCCTCTTGTAATTGATCTTTGAGGTGTTTCGGGGTGCCTATGAATTCCCGATGAATTTCTCCGAGTAGTAATGGTATGGTGGTCTGATAGACTTGCTGCTGTCTGTATTCGCCAAGCGAATTCCACCATTCTTTGAGTGCACCTGAGAACCGTGCAGTGAATTGTTGTATGACGAGGTGTGAGGTTGAGGTGATAACCTCAGAATTCATCCATGCGTGGAACTCGTCTAAACGATCATTCCATCTTTCGAAGGGAATATCGTCAAACGTAAACGTCACGACTTTTGAGGCGAACTGCTTATCTTTAACTAGATAAGTATAAAAGACTAAAGTTTAAATAAAAACCCATCTTTTGGCAGATCTTGAAAGAGTATTTTTTTTTAGTAAATCCCAGTTTAAAAATAAAAATTTATGAAGGGGGTTTTAAGTCCATTTGTTTCCAAAATAATATATTTTCATTCTGTAAAGTTCATGCTTAACTAATAAAAAAAAAAAAAAAAAAAAATTGTTGTTGACCCAAAAAAAAAACTAATAATTGCTAAACTAAATTATCAATGGTTTCATTGTGGTTGTCCAATTTGCTTTTAGTTATGAGTTTTTTGGTAACTGAAACTTACAAATCAAAAAAAAAATGTATTTTAGTCAGTTTATTTTAAATACAGATTTTGATTTTAATGTGAATTTTGAACAAAGTATATATTTAAAAAAAATTGAATCAAAACTGAATCGAAATGGAATACTCCTAAATCAACTCTAATTGAGTAATTTCTTTAGAAATGCCGGTGCATGGAAAAAAATGTAAAAACGAGTAGTAAATTTGAGATACATTTGTTTGTTGTGCTTTGTGTATATTGTAGCTAGGATTACAACAGTTAAAATTATAAATAGGAATTATAATTATCGAATGATTTTGGTTTATCTTTAACTAGATAAGTATCCGCATATATGCGGGTTTATAATTTAATATTTTATAATCCGTGAAAAAAATTAAAGACTATAAAATGGAAAACAAAATTAGATCACCCATGAAAATATCTTATACATATATTTAGAAACAAAGTTTACGATGAAATAAATATATACGTTGAAAGAAAAATTTGGTGAATAGATGTAGTAAATAGCTTTGGATACGATTATTGGACTTCTAATCTTTTTGGTGTAATTGATATACTACCAAATTGTGGTTTATATAGAGGTGAGAAATTAGAATTTGTTTTTCTTTTATGATTAATTTCCTTAATCTAAATGGAAAAACTAAGTAATTTTTTTTCTTTTCTATATTTTTTAACTTTTTAATTTAATTTTTAGTAACTTTATCTTTTAAGATTATGAATAAGAATTTTTAAGTTTCTTTATTAATCGATTTTAAATATTTCCAACTTTGACTTGACACATGTCGCGATCAGGTGAATTAGCAAATTTGAAACATTCAGTTTTATATGATAAAAAAATTACTATTTCTAAACAGAAATATGTTTTTTTTTATTTGTTTTGGCTTTTATTCCTTTTTAAAAACTTTTGAAATGTGTAGATTATTATATGAGGAAATTAGATTTAATATCCCAAACATTTTATATATTTTGAAAACTAACCCCTCTTTTAAATTTTTTGAAAACTAACTTTTTTATTAGGTAAAAACAATTATACCCATCATGAATTTTTGAGAATATACAAATACAATAATTGTTTTTTTTGTTTTTCAGAATGAATATATATTATAAAATAAATATTCAAAATAATATTATTTATAGAAATATATATATATATATATATATATATATATATATATATATATATTTCGAAAGAAGAAAATAAATTATTTTCATTAAAATTCATATTAGATATAAATAATGTTGTTAGATATACACAAATCTATTATTATATTTATCATTAACATACTCAAACTCTATATATACATTATCATCGTACAACAAAATTCTACAAAAACACGTTTGTGAGGCCGTAAGTTCAGATTAACTGCTCTGTTATTGAATATTTTTAGAGTTTTCACGCACAAAATCTAGATATGATCGACATTTTTTACATCCATATTTTTATTCATTTTTTAAATTAATCAAAAATAAATAATTAGAATTTAAGAAAATTCATATGTTTGGTTTATTTTGAGTATTTTGGTAAATTTTAGATGCCAAAAAAGTTAGTTTTCAAAAAATCTAAAGATGTGTTAGTTTTCAAAATATATAATTTTTTTTAGAATATTAAACCAAATCTCCTTTATTATATAGAGTTTGGTCGTTATTGTATATTAATAATTTTCCTTTTAATATAGAGTTTGGTTTTCGTTCCATGTTTTATTTTGTTGGGTTTCCTAACCTGAAAATATGTTGCTTTTGAAAATCATAAGTTGCATAAAGATATATTACCGCCGTGAAGTAAGGTTCCGGTTCTGGTCCTGAATCTTAGATTGACACTGAATCGGAATATGAAACCGAGTTGCCAAAGGGCAAATACATAGAAGCGGTCGAGTGAATGCAAAAACGAGCCAAAGTATGCCTTTTGCGTCTTCATCCTAGATGGGAACAGAGACAACGAAAAAAACAGAGAGTAGAAATTTTTGAAAGTAAGCCTTTTGCTTCATGTTCATCATAAATTTGTCTCCAAAGTAAGAATTTATTTTTAAATTGGTTCAAATTCTTACATTCAAAGGTTAAAGATTTCTTCATGGATTCATAAATCTATCCATGTCTTTGTTAGGACGCTTACATGTTTCATTTTCGAAATCAATCATACTTTTTAAGATGACCATCTTGTCTTCTTCACTCCACACCACAGTCTTTAGTGTATTTTTTGGTTCAAAGAGTGTCGAGTGAAAGATGAGATTATCATCTTAAAAAGTATGATTGATTTCAAAAGTGAAACAGTTAAAAGAGTCACTATGAAGATATGAATGGATTTTATGAAACCGTGAAAAGAAAACTATAATTTTTAAAGGAAATGAGTTTTGTGGTTCACAAGATTGATCTTTTGCATGAAGTTGTATCTGTGTTGGCTTAAACACCAACCAATTATACTTATCAAACCTATATGGTTCAGCTTATATTGGATTGTCGCTTTTGAATGAAATGCATCTTTTTGGGTCTCAAAGTTACATAATTTCATCTTTCAAAATGGCTGATCCAAGTTTGCAACAGTAATTTTTTCCTATATTTTCATTGCTGCTTGTCCAAAAACGAGTGTAAGCTTAAATTAGTTAAAAATAAAACCCCAAACGAAAATTCATAACTATGTAAACCAAATCTTTAAACACAAGTTGAGATCTAAAAGTAGTCCTAACACATGTACAACCCAAAACTCCAACGAACTGCTTCTCCTAGTTTTGGACAAATCTTTTGCCGATGACCAAAGTTGTCTCTAAATGTTGACATCTTCAAAAAAGGTAAGAGGAAGCTCTGGCGATACAGGCATAGTCGCGACACACTTGAACTGTGTTGGAACAAAAATAGAGACAGAAACATGTAAATCTCAAGAACATTGTGTCAACTCAAAATCATTTCATAGTAGTTAAATTACTTTACCTTATGCTGCTTGTATTTCTCTCTTGCAGCTTGTAAAGCTCCTCCTTTTCTGCTCAGATACAAGTCATGTATCATACCCACGCATTCTTTCAGATCACCCGCTTTGTAATTTGTGTATTCTTCTAACATCACACTCTGTTACATTACAACAATTCAACGATTTAGTGTCTTACACAAAGTGATGTATATAGAATTAGAACGAGAAACCGCGCTTTTTACCCAGGGATGTTGTTTTGGACAGATGATGAATCTTGCGAGATATACCGCTGAAGCAGCCACAATAGACGGAAGAAACTTCACACTGTTATAGTCTAACATGCTTAACTCTGAAAGATAGCTACAGAGGAACTCCAACTGTAAATGTGACATCTGAAAATCAAAGAGAAAAAAAGGCTTAGTAAAATCGATACTCTATAAATCGCAAATGCCATAATTTCAAGAACTGGACTTACTATGAAATCTTCTTGTGCAACTCTTGTGAACCGTCTGCATAAAACCAACACAAGCAGAAGCAAAATGAGACAATGAAGTAACACAACCATAACTCAACAACCACCAAAAGCATCAGATTTCGAACCTTAGAAACGTATTGCTCGTGGGGTTTCCTAATTCAAACTTCAGGGCAAGAAGTATATCAGCTTCCATCTTCACAATCTCTTGTTTTGTGTAAGTGTTGTCTGTGATGTAACAAAAGTCTTCCACATTTGGAGGAGTTATCTCTTCATACTTCCTACAAAAGAACATACATACATAAGCCCCCAAAAAGAAAAAAAGAGATACAAACAAACAAACAAACAAACAAAAGAGGAAGGCTTAAAGATTGCTTACGAGGCAATAAGCATTGCAGAAACTCCCAAAAGCTGAAGCTTCTGTCTATTAACAGTCTTAAGAGACAAGAATCTGTCAATGTAAGAGACAGCGAGATAAAGAGTGTCCGGGAGAAGCTTGTACTCTTCAGCAACTTCCACTAACCAATCCACCAAAACTCCTCTCATAATCGGCGTTACATCTTTCTGGATCTTCTCAATATAATCAGTCAAAGGCCTTGACTTTTCCTTCCCCTGAAAATTTCATCAAAAACCCAATTCGCATCCTCAAAATTACAATTCGAATCCAGCAACTACTCAATACTCTTTCTAAATTACATGAAACCCAGATCGAAATTGTGAATCCAGAAAACGAGAGATTACCTCTAATTGACGGAGATACTCGAAGATTCCGGTAACATAAGGAGCACACATCTGAGGATCATCAGATCTAACGTCAATATCCAAGTTCAATTCTTTTGGCGTTGATGCGACTTTCGAAATCGCCTTCATCTTCTTCTTCTGATTCGCCGGAACCCTAACTGCTTTTCGGGGCTTTTTGGTCGCCGAGACGTTGAACAAGTTCGGAAGCTCACCGAGCACAACTCTCTTCTTGCTGAGACGCTCCTCGTCTATAATCGCTGCCATGGAAGCTTTTCTTTTAGTCGCTGCTCTCGTCATCCTAACGTAGTTCTCCTTATCGTCGGACATGGTTGGATCCATGGATTCGAGAGAGAGGAAGAGATTGAGATTGAGATTGAGATTGAGATTGAGATTGAGATTGAGATTGGAAGAGAATGAAGGAGAGAAGAGGGGAGAAAAAGGGAAGAAAGAAGCAAAGCGCCATTTTTGAGATTTTGAGAATAAACATTGAATTGGCGCTCTCTGTGATTTTCTTCTCTTTTCGAAATTTTTTTGAGATGATTCAAAATTTGTCGAAAATCAGACGAATTCTTTGTTGGCGGGATTTTGTTCTTTTCTCGTTTTTGCCCTTCAAAATTTTCGCCGGTAAAATGGCGATGTTATGCTTCGATTAAAATAACCATTTTAAATAGAGGGAATTTATGAAAATATTTCCAAGAATTTTATGTATTATGAAAATTAACTTATGTTTTTTAAAAAATTGAAATAGAATTTGAAGTGAAAGCCCTTTAGTCCAGTAATTGATCAAATATTTTATTAATGCTTTTACAGTGTAGTATAGTTCTCATAATTTGTATCAATATTAAAAAAAAATATTGCATCATATACGATTTAACACATAATTAAAGTAACAAAATATTGTGCCTTTTATCCATTTTTTTCTCTCTCTTTTCATTTCTCTTTACTTCGTCTTTCTGTCTCCTCCAATCTTCGTTTTCTCCAAGTCACTCACCATTTACCAATGTTTAAAATTTCGCTAGGAATTAGTCAGGCGGTCGAGGTGGGCCTAGAAAACTGGATTAATCAGAGATTAGTTTTTGAACTTTTTAGTGTCTTTTTCCCATGTTAATCCATTATAATTTATATTCCTTCCGTTTTATATTAGTTGTCGTTCTATGTTGCTTTACGTAGATTAAGAAAACAATTCAATTTTCTGTTTTATCTCTCATTAATGTATTATATATTATGATCACACTAATTAATAAGCTAAAAGAGTAGTGATAAAAGTGAAAATATTATCAAACATTTGCATTGAAATTCTAAAACGACAACTAATATGAAACAAAATTTAAGCTCTAAAACGATAATTAATACAAAACGGAGAGAGTAATTTTTATATAATATTATGTTCAAAATTGTATAAAACACGTGAAAACGAATATTAGACCCAATACATTATGATTTTCATTAAAATTATGAACATAGTTGGACTAATCAAATTTTAGACCCAACTAATCTTTAAAAAAAAAAAAATTTGGCAAAAATTAATCAGTCTAGGCGGGAAATAATTAGACATCCGATTTATTTACCCGATTAAGCCTAAATCGCAGCGGAAGTGTCACGCGGAGCGCCAAGGTGGCCGATTTTTCGAACATGGCCATTTACCAATCAAAACTTTCCAAAGTAGAAGATCGACATTGTGTATGCCGGAGAGATGAACACCACAGATCTGGGTGTGGACATGACAATGATAAAAAGAGGTGGAGGCCGCAAATCATGGTGAATATTCGTGGTGATGCATACGGAAACAACACAACTCAGCGAATTTTTCCACCGGAGTTACGTCTCAACTTAAGGTAGTTCCACCATTAATTCTTTTTCTCCGCTAAGTCAATTCCTCCACTAAGTGTTAATATCGAGATAGGGACTCATATGGTTTGATTTTTCTGAGTATTGATTCTTTGTTCTGTTTTATTTATTTGGACTAAATTGGGCTGACTATGTTTCTTCTCGAATCTGCAGCGGGAAAAATTGAACATTTGGGGATATGTGTCGTATATTAACCTTTTGTCTCTGATGATTATCGTGAGTGTTTGATTTCCTCATTAGCTTATCCACAAATCAGAAGATGAATATAGCAGTAATGGATACAAATGAGATTGCTATCGTGGAGACACAAGAAGAGGTGGCTTGGAAATATCTCTCTGGCGAGAATCCAAAAGGGATTTCAAAATCAAGAATCTATACCAGTCTGTGTAATCCACACAAATCTCTCAAACCTACTGATAAGCTCAAATGTAATATCCTAAAGTACTAACAGCTTTGTCGATTGTAATACTTAGGGGTCGAATCCACAGACACTCAAGAATCACACAATAGATTTTAAGGGTTGAATTAAGCTAAGTGATCAATGTAATTGAAAGCAATAACGTAGATTAAACTTGTTGTAAATTCGATGGAGGAAAGATAGGTTCAGAGTATTTCTCAGGAAATCAATGAATGCAGACAAACTAACTAGTCAGGGTTCAGGTTATGCACGGTTCTTGAACTCAAATCACTAAGCTATAATTAACCAACTGTCGTTGCGAGAATTATCTAAGTTTAAATCCCAGAATCTCAAATCTTTTTGCAAATCCTAAAGATCTAAACCAACTTTAAAGTTCAGGTTTGATATATTCACAAAACAACTAAACCAAATCTATTTGCGGATAGCTATTTTGCTCACCCTAAGTTTTGTCAGATTATCAATTGCACTATCGTGCCTAATCGATTAACCTAAGATATAAGTTCCAGATTCGTCAACCTAGAATTAGCTTTGAGAACAACCTATGGTGAATAACTAATTCAGATTATGAACCCTAATCAACCAATTAACCTAACATTCAAAGAGATCCTTTATGAGAACCCTAAACCTAAAAGAGATATACTCAGACATGATCAATGGAACTGAAATCATAGATGAATAGAATTGCATAAAAGAAATCAATAAGAAACAAGGGTTCAGAGTTATCTCCCAAAAATCCTGGAACAAATCTCTCTCAAAGTATCAAGAATAAAATAAGGCTTAGCCAACAAAAGTAGCTGAAAAACCTAATTTATAACCTAAAACACGTTTTGGGGCTTCTAGTAATTATTAAAGTCTTCTGGACCAAGGTGCAAACTTCAAACTTGTAAAAAACTCACGTTTCCTTCTTCCTGAAGTTGGTATCGGTCGACTCCATTAGTGGTATCGATCGATACCAAGCTTGTGTGTCGACTCTTCTACTCGCCAGATTGGACTGTTTTCACTAAAACTGGCATAACTTTTGATCGCACCGTTGGAATGGCCTCAAACCACTTCCAAATGAAAGCTAATCCATTGATCTGTCTTGTATCCAAATTTGAGCTCAATCCATCGGTGGTAAGTTCTTCCACGAATGCCATATTTCTGACATCTCTGCATGACACTGCATCTCCATATGCTCTCACCCAAAACGGCTCATTTTCTCCCAAAGTCACATAAAACCTGAAAAGACTCGAAAAGACTCCAAAATACTAGAAAGACTCTATAAATAAGACCTATATCATGGCTAAAAACAGGTAAAAACCATGATATATCAACTCCCCCAGACTTATCATTTGCTTGCCCTCAAGAAAACAGAAAGCTAAACAAGAGAAAGAGGTTTGAAAAACACGGAGACTCACTTGTTCTTGAAACATTGCAATGACCATTTTTCTTAGTGCTCCACATATCACGTAACCAGTTCCAAATCTAACCACCATGTACTTCTCCGTAGACATTCGCAGCCTCCCAAACTACACACATTATTTCACAGCATCGTCCAATAAAGCCATCATCGCCAGTTTCATTGCTGTAATCAATGCCGAGAACCTTGTAGACTCTTTTCCATACAATATCATGACAAAAGAACCACCTAATTTTCACACTTTTTGGTATTGGTTCCTCTCCCCCAGACTTATTTCACATCATGTTCTATTGCATATACTTATTAAGGTTCACAACGCGAGTATTGATGGTGTTTGCCACCGAATCCCTGGTTCTTCCCTCAAAGGTAATCAAAGGTGTAGGCGAATAATGGTATCACAGGAAATTTTCCTAACCTCGATTCCACATTTGTGTGATCATTCCTTCTGAGGTAGAATAATAGGATCACTGAAAATTTTCCTATCCCTCAACTCAGAAGAAAATCATTTCATCTTTTCATACTTTTATCTATTAACTTATAACAAGGGAGAGGAATACCATTAATTTCTACACATGGGTTCCTTTGTCAGATATTAATGAGGAATCAAGCACTATGAACATCAACCACATCGATGAAGTGCAAAAATTAGCTCAGGTTTTAATGGATTCTGCTGAAAACATGGGCGTTTTCTAGTAACTGGTCAGCCTTTGGATTTTTCATTAGTCTGGGCTAGAACTGATTCTTTAACAATGGTCACTTAGAAGCAAGATCAGAACAATAGATTCAAGAAAAATATCATCATCTCCAACAAGTTTTGACTAAAAAACGACTGACTCTAAGAAAAACAAACACACTGTCAGCGACTACCTCCCCTAGACTTAAACAACACTGTCCCCAGTGTTATCTAGCCCAAAGGCTGTAAAATAAATTATAATAGTCAAGTGAATGCGTGAAAATCAGAGAAGTGATATATCATGGTTTTTACCCCTTTTAGGCCATGATATAAGTCCATTTTATAGAGTCTTTATACTATTTTGTAGTGTTTTAGAGTCTTTTAAAGGTTTTAGCACGTTTGGAGCATAATTGGAGATATTGAAGCTTTCTGGAGCATTTTGGATCAAAGCAGAAGTTCGTGTAGCTAAGTACCCGATTTGAAGCATCAGTATCAACCGATACTGAGTATCGGTCGATACTCATCGAAGCAGACACGGACCGCGACTTTAATGAAGAGTTGAAGAATTGCAAAATTGCCCAGAAGTCTTTATTATTTACAAGAACCCCCAAAAACGTGTTTAGGTTATTTAATAGGATTTTACAGCCACTTTCATGGCTATGCATTATTTTATTCTGGTTTTGTGAGAGAGCTTTTGAAGGGAGACAAGTCTGAAACTCTGTTCGTCCAAGAGAAGATTTCGAACCCTCTTGTTACTCTTTCTATTTTATTTGATGATTTATTCAAACATGTTTATTGCTTCAATTTCCATGTCTGAATAGATCTCTTGTTAGGTTTAGGGTTCTCGTAAGGGTTTTCTCTGAATGCTAGGTTGATTAGTTACTAGGATTCACCATCTGAATTAGTTATTCGCCATAGGTTGTTTCCAAAGCTAATTCTAGATTGATCACCTAGAACTTAGATCTTAGGATAATTGATTAGGTACGAGAGTGCGATTAATTACCTGACAGAACTTAGGGTGAGCAAAATAACTATTCGCAAAGAGATTTGGTTTAGTTGTTTTGTGAACAAATCAAACTTGAACTAAAAGCTGGTTTAGACTTTAGTATTCGCAAAGAGATTTGGAATTCTAGGATTTAAACTTAGATAGTTTTCGCAACGAGAGTTGGTTAATTATACCTTAGTGATTTAAGTTCAAGAACCGCGCTAAATCTGAATCCTGTTAGTTAGTTTATATGCATTCATTGATTTCCTGAGAAATACCCTGAACCTATATTTATCCAATTGAATTTACAGCCGTTTTAATTTACGTTCTGCTTTCTATATCATTGATCGCTTAGCTTAATTCTCATCTTTATAATCTATTGTGTGTCTCTGTGAGTCCTTGTGTTCGACCCTTACTTTACTACAACTACTGATTAGTAATTTTAGGGTATTAATTTGAGCATATCAAATTTGGCGCCGTTGCCGGGGACTCAATTCGCCATTAGATTTAAGTCTGAGAATTTCGACTAAGTTCGTCGGTATCGATCGATACTATCTAGTGTCGGTCGATACTCATCGTTCTCTTTTTGTTGATATCGATCGACACCACCCAGTGTCGGTCGATACTAATCGTGTTACCGTGTACTAACGTTATTGACTTTTGTCTTTAGGTGTATGCCTATTCGTGAAACCAAAAGGAGCAAGAACACTCAGCTAGTCGAACTGTCATTGGATCAACTAGCACTTTTGGAACGCACAAAAAGAAAAGCAAAGAAGCCAGCAGAGATGAACAACAATCCAGTGATTTTGGTTCAAGATGATGCTGGTGCTTACAGAGACCAAGATGGTCAGTTGTGCAATGAGAGAGGACAAACGTCTGGATGGAGAGGAGAACATCATTCTACCTGCTCCTGCTGTAGCTGGGAACATCGCTGGGAACGCTGTGGTAAATCGTGGTAGAACGATTGGTGAGTACAACATGCCTGATCAGTTTTATGCCAATCGATCAGCGATTCGTCCTCATGCTTTTCAGAGGAATGACTTTGAGCTGAAACCTGCATACTACACTCTTGTGGGTCAGCATCCTTTTCATGGTCTTTCCAATGAACACCCCATGGACCATATTGAGAGGTTTGAGGGTTTGGTCACTAGCATCAAGAGCAATGGAGTGTCCTACGACTACCTCTTCTGCAAGTTCTTCACATACTCTCTTGGTGAAGATGCAACTTACTGGCTGAAGCAATTACCTCCTGGATCACTGACTAACTGGGAAGAGACTAAGACTGCTTTCCTGAACAACTTCTATGATAATGCACGATCCGAGGATCTGAGAAACAAGATCTCCCAGTTTTCTCAAGGCCCTACTGAAGCGTTCAAGGCTGCTTGGACGAGATTCAGATCATACCAGAGAGACTGCCCACATCACGGATACTCTGATGTTCAGCTGATGGGATTCTTCTTCAGAGGAATTGACTCGAGGTATTAGATGGCTTTGGATGCTTCAAGCAATGGAAACTTCAACACAAGGTATCCTGATGATGCCTATGTACTGATTGAGAACTTGGCGTCTAGCAATAGCACCAAGAATGCTGATTTTGTGCGGAAGAAGCTAGCTGGTAGCATGGATGGTTCACAGATTGCTGATGTTCAAGCCAAGTTAGATTCTATGCACAATCTTCTGATGGGCAAGACAACGAAGGCCGTTCACGTTGCTGAAGATGTTGAGGTACTCAACGAAGATGAAGTAGAGGATGTCAACTACATTGGTGGTTCTGGTTTTCAAGGTCAGAGGAATCAATTCAACAACAACTCTCAGCAAGGAGGTTCAAATCAGTTTGGTCAGAGGTCATCTCAGAACAGTGGGTACACCAGGAACTATGGAAGTTCGTCTTATCAGCCAGTACCTGCTAAGCTCCCAGATAGCAAAATCGAGTCTATGTTTGAACAGCTGGTTCAAGGACAGCAGAAGCTCACTGTAGATCTCAATGGAAAGATAGATGCTGTGTACAAGGATCTGAGTGGAAGGATCGAAGCTCTCAGTACTCATCAGAAGATGCTGGAAACGCAAGTAGCTCAAACTGTAGCAGCTGTCAAGGGAAAGACGATTCAGGCACAGAACGAACACGTCAATGCAATCACCCTGAGGGGTGCAGGAAATCTCGAAAATCTTGTCGAAGATGATTTCGAACCTGATTCGTCAGTATCGATCGACACCACTGCTGATATCGATCGATACCAACTTGAAGAACCGACACGTGAGCCTTGTGTCGATCGACACCCTTCGCAGGCTGAACCGGAGATTGTAAAGGAACCAGAGATGATGGAGGAACGTGTTTACAAGCCTAAGATTCCGTATCCTAGACCACCTAGACATCTCATGAAACCCATCACTGCAGAGAAGTTGCTAGCTTTTGAGAAAAAGGTCAAGACAATTCCCCACACTATATCTTTTGAAGAAGCCTTTGAAAACCGTCCTTTGGAGTGTTACTTCCAAGATCGCAGAGAGACTGAGGAAGAAATTAAGGCACTTTTCATCAATGCCAGAAGTACACCACCTCCACTGAAGCAGTTGACTAAGAGGGAAGACCCAGGAAAATTTTCGGTTCCATGCTCTATCTCTGGAGTCGAGTTCAAAGAATCTCTGGTTGATTCAGGATCTAGTGTCAATGTCATGTCAAGGGCACTTGCAAAGACGCTGAAAATAGATGACATAAGATCTACTCAGATGGCTCTCACATTCGCGAACTCTTCCAAATCGGTTCCATACAGTACAATCCCTGATTTGATGGTTAAAGTAGGATACTGTCTGGTCCCTACCAACTTTCAGGTCGTGGAGATGCATGCAAGGTCTAGCACACCTTTGATTCTTGGAAGACTGTTCATGGCCACGGCGGGTGCAGTTATGGAAACGCCTAGTAATAGAATTTCATTCTCGTACATTGACGAACAGGTATCCTACGAGGCCATCCCTTCTAGAAGAGCTCCCACACAGATATCTTGCATCCCCGTTGGTGCAGGAGAAACATTGATGGTTGATCTTTTGGAAGAACCTTATGATGAGCTAACTGTCATAGAAATTCTGGATCGCCCTCCTATCATCACAAAGGAAGTCATCAAAACGACTAAGGCAAAGAAGGAGGTGAAGAACAAAAGAGTCGAGAGTGCTACACATGTAACCTTAATCCCTCATAAGTGCGATGGAGATTCGATCAAGTATAAGGTGAAATGCAAAGGGACCTCAAGACCATTTTCTAAGGCTATAGTTTTTCTTACTCCAGAGCTGAAAGAGAAAGGACATGAGGTTGTGGAGCACATGTTGAGCAGAACTCTGAAGTTGGAGATGTCAAGTTGTGGAGCCTGTTTTGCTGCAAGCTCTCATTCTTATCCGGACTGATCGTCCGTGCAGTCAAGCTCGTGACGTAAAACGAGAGCTGAGTGGGAGGCAACCCACTGGTGAGTTTTGTTTTGAGTCTTTTTATTTTTATTTTTCGTTTGTGTTTGTGTCAGGATAAACAAGAAGTAAATATGAAATCACCCGAGCATCGATCGATACCCTACTGGTATCGGTCGACACCCTATGCGAATGAGGAAAGCTCAACATGTCGACTTAAGCTTGGTATTGATCGATACCAAGCCGTGTGTCGGTCGATACTTTATTCTTTTGTTTTCTCTTACCAACTCTGGGCTAGATAACACTGGAGACAGTGTTGTTCAAGTCTGGGGGAGGTAGTCGCTGACATTGTTTTTGTTTTTCTTAGAGTCAGTCCTTTTTGAGTCATTCGTTGTTTTATTGAGTAAAAATCTGTTGGAGATTGTGATCTTTTTCTTGATTCTTTTCTTCTGACCTTGCTTCTAAGTGACCATTATTATAGAATCAGTTCTAGATCGACTAATAAAAAATCCAAAGGCTGACCAGTTAACTAGAAGACACCCATGTTTCCTGCAGAGTTCTTTAAAGCCTGAGCCAAATTTTTGCACTTCATTGATGTGATTGATGTTCATAGAGCTTGATTCCTCATTCGTATCTGACAAAGAAACTCATGTGTTAAAGTAATGGTATTTCTCTCCCTGTTACAAGTTAATTAATAAAATGCATTAAAAGATGAGATGATTTTCTTCTGAGTAGAGGGTTAGGAAAATTTCCAGCGATCTCATTATTCTACTTCAGAGGAAATGATCACACAAAGGTGGAAGCGAGGTTAGGAAAATTTCCTGTGATACCATTATTCGCCTACGCTTTTGATTTCTTTTAACGGAAGAACCGGGGATTCGGTGGCAAACACCATCAATACTCGCGTCTCAAACCTTATTAAGCATATGCGAGAATATAATAAGAAATAAGTTTGGAGGAAAGAAAATAATACCAAAAGTGTGAAAATGGTGGTTCCTTGTCATGATATTGTATGGGAAAGAATCTAGAAGGTTCTTGGAATTAATCACAACGATGAAACTGGCGAGGAAGGCTTGATTGAACGATGCTGTGAAATAATGTGTGTAGTCTGGTAAGCTGCGAATGTCTACGGAAAAGTACATGGTGGTTGGATTTGAAACTGGTTATGTGATATGTGGAGCACTAAGGAAAATGGTCATTGCAATGTTTTAAGAACATGTGAGTCTCTATGTTTGAAACTTGTTATGTGATATGTGGAGCACTAAGGAAAATGGTCATTGCAATGTTTCAAGAACATGTGAGTCTCTATGTTTTCAAACCTCTTTCTTTGGTTTAGTTTTCTGTTTTGCTTGAGGGCAAGCAAATGCTAAGTCTGGAGGAGTTGATATCATGGTTTTTACTCCTTTTAGGCCATGATATAAGTCCATTTTATAGAGTCTTTATACTATTTTGTATTGGTTTAGAGTCTTTTACAGGTTTTAGCACGTTTGGAGCATAATTTGAGATATTGAAGCTTTCTGGAGCATTTTGGATCAAAGCAGAAGTTCGTGTAGCTGAGTACCCGATTTGAAGCATTAGTATCGATAGATACTGACTAGTATCGGTTAATACTCATCGAATCAGACACGGACCGCGAATTTAATGAAGAGTTGAAGAATTGTAAATTACCCAGAAGTCTTTATTATTTACAAAAAGCCCCAAAAACGTGTTTAGGTTATTTAATAGGATTTTACAGCCACTTTCATGGCTATGCATTATTTTATTCTGGTTTTGTGAGAGAACTTTTGAAGGGAGACAAGTCTGAAACTCTGTTCGTCCGAGAGAAGATTTCGAACCCTCTTGTTACTCTTTCTATTTTATTTGATGATTTATTCAAACATGTTTATTGCTTCAATTTCCATGTCTGAGTAGATCTCTTGTTAGGTTTAGGGTTCTCGTAAGGGTTTTCTCTGAATGCTAGGTTGATTAGTTACTAGGATTCACCATCTGAATTAGTTCTTCACTATATGTTGTTTCCGAAACTAATTCTAGATTGATCACATAGAACATAGGATAATTGATTAGGCACGATAGTGCGATTAATTACCTGACAGAACTTAGGGTGAGCAAAATAATTATTCGCAAAGAGATTTGGTTTAGTTGTTTTGTGAACAAATCAAACTTGAACTAAAAGCTAGTTTAGACTTTAGGATTCGCAAAGAGATTTGGAATTCTAGGATTTAGACTTAGATATTTTTCGCAACGAGAGTTGGTTAATTATACCTTAGTGATTTGAGTTCAAGAACCGCGCTAAATCTGAATCATGTTAGTTAGTTTATCTGCATTCATTGATTTCCTGAGAAATATCCTGAACATATCTTTCTCCAATTGAATTTACAACCGTTTTAATTGACGTTCTGCTTTCTATATCATTGATCGCTTAATTTAATTCTCATCTTTATAATCTATTGTGTGTCTCTGTGAGTCTTTGTGTTCGACCCCTATTTTACTGCAACTACTGCTTAGTACTTTTAGGGCAAGAAGTTACATGAGTGGAGTACGGGTGTCGACCGACACACATCACTGGTATCGAGCGATATCAGGCTTAGGTCGACACAAAGACTCTTTGACATAGACATTGATGCATGTGGTGTCATGTTTGTCCCAGTGGATTGCCTCCACGCTCACCACACCAATTTTGTTTTTTTGATGTGGTTTCGACCGAAACCACTCGAGTGTCGCTCGACACTGAGCCTCTTCGCACCTGATTCACATAAAACACACAAAAAACCAAAAACAAAAATCAAAAGAAGTAAAAGAACTTATGTACAGACTCACCAGTGGGTTGCCTCCCATCAATCGCTTGTTTTATGTCACTAGCTTGACTTTGGCTTAGGTGATCAGTCAGGAGAAAATTTAGAACTTACTCCCAGGCAAGTTCTACAACTAGACACTTCCAGCTTCAGAGTTATGCTCAACATGCTCTCCCCAACCTCCTTTCTTTTCTCTTTCAGCTCCGAAGTAAGAATAACTCTAGCTTTAGAGAATGGTTTTGAGGTTCCTTTGCACTCACCTTATACTCAATCGAATCTCCATCACAATTCTGAGAGATTAAAGTCATATAGGCAGCACCCTTGACTCTTTTGTTCTTCACCTTCTTCTTTGCCTTAGCCGTTTTGATGTCTTTCTTGGTGATGATAGAAGGACCATCTAAAATGTCTATGACATTTGGCTCATCATAAGGCTCTTCCAAAAGATCAACCATCAACGGCTTTCCTGTAACAACGGTGATGCAAGAGATATGTGTGGGAGCTCTTCCAGAGGGGATGGCTTTGTAGGAGATCTCCTTGTCAATGTATGAGAACGAGATCCTCTCAGTGGGCGTGTCTATAACTGCACCAACTGTAGCCATGAACGGTCTTCCCATAATCAAAGGCGTACTAGATCTTGCACTCATCTTCACAACCTGAAAATTAGCAGGAACCAGGCAATCTCCTACTTTAACAAGCAAATCAGGGATTGTACAGTATGGAACTGAGGTGGAAGAGTTCACGAATGCGAGAGTCATCGTAGGAGGTCTTATATCAGCAATTCCCAACCTCTCTACAATTACCTTTGACATGACATTGACGTTAGACCCTGAATCAACGAGAGACTCTTTGAATTCAATTTCAGAGATAGAGCATGGAACTGAAAAAAATTATGGGACTTCCCTCTTATTCAACTGCTTCATTGGTGGTGGTGCACTTCTTGCTTTGATGAAGAGTGTCTTGATCTCTTCTAGAGTTTCTCTGCAATATGGGAAGTGACAAAGTAAAAAGCGGTATTCCCAAAGCTTCTTCAAAAGACATAGTATGGGGAACTCTCCTTACCATCTTCTCAAAACCGAGCAACTTCTCTGCAGTTATTGGATTTATGAGATGTCTAGGTAGTCGAGGATATGGCATCTTAGGCTTGTAAACCCTTTCTTCAATCAACTCCAGTTTTTTTCACAATTTCTGGCTCAGTCTGCGAGGGGTGTCGACCGATACCAAGTTGGTGTCGATCGACACAAGGCTTCTGTGTCGTTTCCTCAGATTGGTGTCGATCGATACCATGTTGGTGTCGATCGATACCAGGTGTGGTGTCGCTCAACACAGCCGAATTAGGCTCAAAATCACCTTCAACCTCTTCTATCTCCACAAAGTTTTCTGCATTCAAACCCTTTTCTATCACTGCAGTGAACTCTCTAGCACTTCTTAAGGTGATTGCATTGACGTATTCATTCTGTGAATGAACCATCTTTCCCTTGACAGCTGTTGCAGTCTGAACTATTTGAGTTTCCAGCATCTTCTGATGAATACTGAGAGACTCAATTTTCCCATTCAGGTATGTGTACATAGCATCCATCTTCCCATTGAAATCCACTGTCATCTTCTGCTGTCCCTCAAGAATCTGTTCCAGCATAGATTCAACTTTGCTTTAAGGAGTTTTTGGTGGTGGAGATTGGTATGACGAATTCCCATAGGTTCTAAAACCAGCTGGGTTGACTTCAAATTTTTACCCTCCTTGCTGAGCATTGTTGGTGAAGTTTCGATTGTTGTTTTGCTGGTATTGATTTCTCTGACCTTGAAAACCAGAACCACCAATATAGTTAAAACCTTCCACTTCATCCTCATTGAAGTTCTCAACCTTATCAGCAAAATGAACAGCCTTCATCGTCTTTCCCATCAAGAGATTGTGCACTGAATCCAACTTAGCTTGAACCTCAGCAATCTGCAATGCATCCATGCTCCTAGTCTGCTTCCTTCGCTTAAAGTCTGCATTCTTGGTACTATTGCTAGATGTCAAGTACTCAATAAGCACATAAGCATCGTCAGGATAAATGGTGTTAAAGTTCCCATTACTCGCAGCATCTAAGACCATCTGATACCTCCAATCAATCCCTCTGAAGAAGATACCCAGAAACTGAACGTTAGTGAACCCGTGGTGTGGACAATCTCTCTGATATGATCTGAATCTAATCCAAGTAGCCTTGAATGCTTTAGTCGCTCCCTGAGAAAACTGAGAGATCTTATTCCTGATCTCCTCGGATCTTGCATCATCATAGAAATTATTCAGAAAGGCATTCTTAGTCTCCTTCCAAGTAGTTAGTGATCCAGGGGGCAACTGCTTAAGCCAATAAGCTGCATCTCCACCAAGAGAGTATGGGAAAAGCATACAGAAGAGGAAATCATTGGACACTCCATTGTATTTGACGCAAGTAACCAAGTCCTCAAACTTCTCAATGTGATCCATGGAGTGTTCATGAGAAAGACCGTGAAAAAGGTGCTGATCCACAAGAGTGAAGTATGCAGGTTTCAGCTCAAAGTCATTCCTCTGAAAAGGAGGAGGGCGAATCGCTGATCGATTGGCATAGAACTGATCAGGCCTGTTGTACTCACCAATCGTTCTACCACGATTAACCACATCATTCCCAACATTCACAACAGCTGCAGGGACAATGATGTTTCCATCCCCATCAAGTCGTTGCCCTCTCTCATTGCACAATTGACTCTCTTGGTCTCTCAAAGCTCCAGCATCATCACAAATCAATACATGTTGATTTGTGCCTCACCAATCGTTCTACCACGATTAACCACATCATTCCCAACATTCACAACAGCTGCAGGGACAATGATGTTTCCATCCCCATCAAGTCGTTACCCTCTCTCATTGCACAATTGACTCTCTTGGTCTCTCAAAGCTCCAGCATCATTACGAATCAATACCACTAGATTGTTCATCTCTGCTGGCTTCTTTGTTTTCCGGTTTGTGCGTTCCAAGTTTGCTAGCTCCTTGTTGGAAATATTGACTAGCTAAGTACTCTTATTTCTCCTGGTTTCGCGAGTGGGCATACACCTGAAACACACTAGACAAGGCACGTAAGTATAAAAAAAAACAATGAGTATCGACCGACACTGACTAGTATCGATCGATACACGGGCTTAGTCAAAATTCTAGACTAAAATCTAATAGCGAATTAAGAATCCCCGGCAACGGCGCCAAATTTGATAAGCTCAAATGTAATACCCTAAAGTACTAACAGCTTTGTCGATTGTAATACTTAGGGGTCGAATCCACAGAGACTCAAGAATCACACAATATATTTTAAGGGTTGAATTAAGCTAAGTGATCAATGTAATTGAAAGCAATAACGTAGATTAAACTTGTTGTAAATTCGATGGAGGAAAGATAGGTTCAGGGTATTTCTCAGGAAATCAATGAATACAGACAAACTAACTAGCCAGGGTTCAGGTTATGTACGGTTCTTGAACTCAAATCACTAAGCTATAATTAACCAACTGTCCTTGCGAGAATTATCTAAGTATAAATCCAAGAATCCCAAATCTCTTTGCAAATCTTAAAGATCTAAACGAGCTTTAAAGTTCAGGTTTGATATGTTCACAAAACAACTAAACCAAATCTCTTCTTTGCGGATAGCTATTTTTCTCACCCTAAGTTCTGTCAGATTATCAATTACACTGTCGTGCCTAATAGATTAACCTAAGATCTAAGTTTCAGATTCGTCAACCTAGAAATAGCTTTGAGAACAACCTATGGTAAAGAACTAATTCAGATTATGAACCCTAATCAACCAATTAACCTAACATTCAAAGAGATCCTTTATGAGAACCCTAAACCTAAAAGAGATCTACTCAGACATGATCAATGGAACAGAAATCATAGATGAATAGAATTGCATAAAAGAAATCAATAAGAAACAAGGATTCAGATTTGTCTCCCAAAAACCCTGGAACACATCTCTATCAAAGTATCAAGAATAAAATAAGGCTTAGCCAACAAAAGTAGCTGAAAAACCTAATTTATAACCTAAAACACGTTTTGGGGCTTCTAGTAATTATTAAAGTCTTCTGGACCAAGGTGCAAACTTCAAACTTGTAAAAAACTCACGTTTCCTTCTTCCTGAAGTTGGTATCGGTCGACTCCATTAGTGGTATCGATCGATACCAAGCTTGTGTGTCGACTCTTCTACTCGCCAGATTGGACTGTTTTCACTAAAACTGGCATAACTTTTGATCGCACCGTTGGAATGGCCTCAAACCACTTCCAAGTGAAAGCTAATCCATTGATCTGTCTTGTAACCAAAGTTGAGCTCAATCCATCGGTGGAAATGTTTCAACGAATGCCAAACTTCTGACGTCTCTGCATGACTCTGCATCTCCATATGCTCATTTTCATCCAAAACGGCTCATTTTCTCCCAAAGTCACCTATAACCTGAAAAGACTCGAAAAGATTCCAGAATAATAGAAAGACTCTATAAATAAGACCTATATCATGGCTAAAAACGGATAAAAACCATGATATATCAACTCCCCCAGACTTAGCCTTTGCTTGCCTTCAAGCAAACAGAAAGCTAAACAAGAGAAAGAGGTTTGAAAAACACGGAGACTCACTTGTTCTTGAAACATTACAATGACCTTTTTTCTTAGTGCTCCACATATCACGTAACCAGTTCCAAATCTAACCACCATGTACTTCTCCGTAGACATTCGCAGCTTCCCAGACTACACACATTATTTCACAGCATCGTCCAATAAAGCCCTCATCGCCACTTTCATTGCTGTAATCAATGCCAAGAACCTTGTAAACTCTTTCCCATACAATATCATAACAAAAGAACCACCTAATTTTCACACTTTTTGGTATTCGTTCCTCTCCCCCAGACTTATTTCACATCATGTTCTCTTGCATATACATATTAAGGTTCGAAACGCGAGTATTGATGGTGTTTGCCACCGAATCCTCGGTTCTTTCCTCAAAAGTAATCAAAGGTGTATGCGAATAATGGTATCACAGAAAATTTTCCTAACCTCGACTCCACCTTTGTGTGATCATTCCTTCTGAGGTATAATAATGCGATCGCTGTAAATTTTCCTATCCCTATACTCAGAAGAAAACCATTTCATCTTTTCATGATTTTATCTATTAACTTATAACAAGGGAGAGGAATACCATTACTTTCTACACATGGGTTCCTTTGTCAGATATGAATGAGGAATTAGGCTCTATGAACATCAACCACATCGATGAAGTGCAAAAATTAGCTCAGGCTTTAATGGATTCTGCTGGAAACATGGGCATTTTCTAGTAACTGGTAAGCCTTTGGATTTTTCATTAGTCTGGTCTAGAACTGATTATGTAACAATGGTCACTTAGAAGCAAGGTCAGAACAATAGATTCAAGAAATAGATCATCATCTCCAACAAGTTTTGACTAAAAAACGACTAACTCTAAGAAACACAAACACACTGTCAGCGACTACCTCCCCTAGACTTAAAGAACACTGTCCCCAGTGTTATCTAGCCCAAAGGCTGTAAAAGAAATTATAACAGGCAAGTGAATGCGTGAAAATCAGAGAAGTTACCTGAGTGGAGTACGGGTGTCGACCGACACACAGCACTGGTATCAAGCGATACCAGGCTTAGGTCGACACAAAGACTCTTTGACATCGACATTGATGCATGTGGTGTCATGTTTGTCCCAGTGGGTTGCCTCCACTCTCACCACACCATTTTTTTTTTTGGTGTGGTGTCGATCGACACAGCTCTGGTGTCGCCCGACACTGAGCCTCTTCGCACCTGATTCACATAAAACACAAAAAAAAAATCAAAAGAAGTAAAAGAACTTATGTACAGACTCAGCAGTGGGTTGCCTCCCACCAAGCGCTTGTTTTACGTCACTAGCTTGACTTTGGCTTAGGTGATCAGTCAGGAGAAAATTGAGAACTTACTCTCAGGCAAGTTCTACAACAAGACACATCCAGCTTTAGAGTCCTGCTCAACATGCTCTCCACAACCTCCTTTCCTTTCTCTTTCAGCTCTGAAGTAAGAATAACTCTAGCCTTAGAGAATTGTTTTGAGGTTCCTTTACAATTCACCTTATACTCAATCGAATCTCCATCACACTTATGAGGGATTAAAGTCATATAGGCAGCACCCTTGACTCTTTTGTTCTTCACCTTCTTATTTGCCTTAGCCGTTTTGATGTCTTTCTTGGTGATGATAGAAGGACCATCTAAAATGTCTATGACATTTGGCTCATCATTAGGCTCTTCCAAAAGATCAACCATCAACGGCTCTCCTGTAACAACGGTGATGCAAGAGATATGTGTGGGAGCTCTTCCAGAGGGGATGGCTTTGTAGGAGATCTCCTTGTCAATGTATGAGAACGAAATCGTCTTACTGTGCATGTCTATAACTGCACCAGCTGTAGCAATGAACGGTCTTCCAAGAATCAAAAGCGTACTAGATCTTGCACTCATCTCCACAACCTGAAAATCAGCAGGAACCAGGCAATCTCCTACTTTAGCAAGCAAATCAGGGATTGTACAGTATGGAACTGAGGTGGAAGAGTTTGCGAATGCGAAAGTCATCGTAGGAGGTCTTATATCAGCAATTCCCAACCTCTCTGCAATTGCATTTGACATGACATTGACGCTAGACCCTGAATCAACAAGAGACTCTTTGAATTCAATTCCAGAGATAGAGCATGGAACTGGAAATTTTCATGGTTCTTCCCTCTTAGTCAACTGCTTCATTGGTGGTGATGCGCTTCTTGCTTTGATGAAGAGTGCCTTGATCTCTTCTAGAGTTTCTCTGCAATCTCGGAAGTGACAAAGCAAATGGCGGTATTCCAAAGCTTCTTCAAAAGACATAGTATGGAGAAATCTCCTTACCATCTTCTCAAAACCGAGCAACTTCTCTGCAGTTATTGAATTCATGAGATGTCTAGGTGGTCGAGGATATGACACCTTAGGCTTGTAAACCCTTTCTTCAATCAACTCCGGTTTTTCACAACTTCTGGCTCAGTCTGCGAGGAGTGTCGACCGATACCAGTTTGGTGTCGATCGACACAAGGCTTCTGTGTCGTTTCCTCAGATTGGTGTCGATCGATACCAGGTTGGTGTCGATCGATACCAGGTGTGGTGTCGATCGATACCAGGTGTGGTGTCGATCGATACCAGGTGTGGTGTCGCTCGACACAGCCTAATCAGGCTCAAAATCACCTTCAACCTCTTCTATCTCCACGAATATTTCTGTATTCAAACCATTTTCTATCACTGCAGTGACCTCTTTAGCACTTCTTAAGGTGATTGCATTGACGTATTCATTCTGTGAATGAACCATCTTTCCCTTGACAGCTGCTGTAGTCTGAGCTATTTGAGTTTCCAGCATCTTCTGATGAATAATGAGAGACTCAATTTTCCCATTTAGGTCTATGTACATAGCATCCATCTTCCCATTGAAATCCACTGTCATCTTCTGCTATCCCTCAAGAATCTGTTCCAGCATAGATTCAACTTTGCTTTCAGGAGTTTTGGGTGGTGGAGATTGGTAGGACGAATTCCCATAGGTCCTAAAACCAGCTGGGTTGACTTCAGATTTGTACCTTCCTTGTTGAGCATTGTTGGTGAAGTTTCTGTTGTTTTTTTGCTGGTATTGATTTCTCTGACCTTGAAAACAAGAACCACCAATGTAGTTAACACCTTCCACTTCATCCTCATTGAAGTTCTCAACCTTATCAGCAAAATTAACAGCCTTCATCGTCTTTTCCATCAAGAGATTGTGCACTGAATCCAACTTAGCTTGAACCTCAGCAATCTGCGATCCATCCATGCTCCCAGTCTGCTTCCTTCGCTCAAAGTCTGCATTCTTAGTACTATTGCTAGATGTCAAGTTCTCAATAAGCACATAATCATCGTCAGGATATCTGGTGTTGAAGTTCCCATTACTCGCAGCATCTAAGGCCATCTGATACCTCCAATCAATCCCTCTGAAGAAGATACCCAACAACTGAACGTTAGTGAACCCGTGGTGTGGACAATCTCTCTGATATGATCTGAATCTAATCCAAGCAACTTGGAATGCTTCAGTCGCTCCCTGAGAAAACTGGGAGATCTTATTTCCGAGCTCCTCGGATCTTGCATCATCATAGAAATTATTCAGGACGGCATTCTTAGTCTCCTCCCAAGTAGTCAGTGATCCAGGCGGCAACTGCTTAAGCCAATAAGCTGCATCTTCACCAAGAGAGTATGGGAAAAGCTTACAGAAAAGGAAATCATTGGACACTCCATTGTATTTGACGCTAGTAACCAAGTCCTCAAACTTCTCAATGTGATCCATGGGGTATTCATGAGAAAGACCGTGAAAAAGGTGCTGGCCCACAAGAGTGAAGTATGCAGGTTTCAGCTCAAAGTCATTTCTCTGAAAAGCAGAAGGGTGAATCGCTGATCGATTGGCATAAAACTGATCAGGCCTGTTGTACTCACAAATCGTTCTACCACGATTAACCACATCATTCCCAACATTCACAACAGCTGCAGGGAAAATGATGTTTCCATCCCTATCAAGTCGTTGCCCTCTCTCATTGCACAATTGGCCCTCTTGGTCTCTCAAAGCTCCAGCATCATCACGAGTCAATACCACTGGATTGTTCATCTCTGCTGGCTTCTTTGTTTTCCGGTTTGTGCGTTCCAAGTTTGCTAGCTCCTTGTTGGAAAGATTGACTAGCTGAGTACTCTTGTTCCTCCTGGTTTCGCGAGTGGGCATACACCTGAAACACACTAAACAAGTCACGTAAGTAACAAAAAAAGCGATGAGTATCGACCGACAGTGACTAGTATCGATCGATACACGGGCTTAGTCAAAATTCTAGACTAAAATCTAATAGCGAATTAAGAATCCCCGGCAACGGCGCCAAATTTGATAAGCTCAAATGTAATACCCTAAAGTACTAACAGCTTTGTCGATTGTAATACTTAGGGGTCGAATCCACAGAGACTCAAGAATCACACAATATATTTTAAGGGTTGAATTAAGCTAAGTGATCAATGTAATTGAAAGCAATAACGTAGATTAAACTTGTTGTAAATTCGATGGAGGAAAGATAGGTTCAGGGTATTTCTCAGGAAATCAATGAATACAGACAAACTAACTAGCCAGGGTTCAGGTTATGCACGGTTCTTGAACTCAAATCACTAAGCTATAATTAACCAACTGTCCTTGCGAGAATTATCTAAGTATAAATCCAAGAATCCCAAATCTCTTTGCAAATCTTAAAGATCTAAACGAGCTTTAAAGTTCAGGTTTGATATGTTCACAAAACAACTAAACCAAATCTCTTCTTTGCGGATAGCTATTTTTCTCACCCTAAGTTCTGTCAGATTATCAATTACACTGTCGTGCCTAATAGATTAACCTAAGATCTAAGTTTCAGATTCGTCAACCTAGAAATAGCTTTGAGAACAACATATGGTAAAGAACTAATTCAGATTATGAACCCTAATCAACCAATTAACCTAACATTCAAAGAGATCCTTTATGAGAACCCTAAACCTAAAAGAGATCTACTCAGACATGATCAATGGAACAGAAATCATAGATGAATAGAATTGCATAAAAGAAATCAATAAGAAACAAGGATTCAGATTTGTCTCCCAAAAACCCTGGAACACATCTCTATCAAAGTATCAAGAATAAAATAAGGTTTAGCCAACAAAAGTGGCTGAAAAACCTAATTTATAACTTAAAACATGTTTTTGGGCTTCTAGTAATTATTAAAGTCTTCTGGACCAAGATGCATACTTCAAACTTGTAAAAAAACACGTTTCCTTCTTCCTGAATTCGGTATTGGTCGACACCATTAGTGGTATCGATCGATACCAAGCTTGAGTGTCGACTCTTCTGCTCGCTAGATAGGACTGTCTTCACGAAAACTGGCATAACTTTTGATTGCACCGTTGGAATGACCTCAAACCACTTCCAAATGAAAGATAATCTATTGATCTGTCTTGTATCCAAATTTGAGTTCAATCCATTGGTGGGAAGTTCTTCAACGAATGCCAAACTTCTGACGTCTCTGCATCTCCATATGCTCATTTTCACCCAAAACGGCTCATTTTCTCCCAAAGTCACCTAAAACCTGAAAAGACTCGAAAAGACTCCAAAATACTAGAAAGACTCTATAAATAAGACCTATATCATGGCTCAAAACGGGTAAAAACCATGATATATCACCTACATCTCAACTTCGCCCGAAGAACCAAGTTCGCATTGCTTAGATGCGCCGTCGTAAAGATTCATGTTCAAGATTGAGTTAGATTTGACTCCGTCGAATCACAAGAACGACACTAAAATAATTATTAGTAATGTATTTTTTTATTATCACGATAACATAAGCCTTAATACAATTAACATAACTATTAGTAGTGTAAATTTTTTATTATCAGTATAACTGAAGATCTTAAGAGTAAACTATAAAATAATTATATGTTGTTATACGAGATTGAATGAGTTATATTTATTTTTAGCACGCTTAAAAAATAAATAACACATATAAATTCTACTCCAAGAAAATGTTTTCATCTTACGAACATAGATACATCAATATAAAAATTAACATTTAATATTTTTGTTACCGCATCAAATAGAAAATCAGATGTCTATCTACATGTTTTTATGATACAATAAATATTTTGACGTGTTACAAGAACATATAACTTGATATTAAATAGATATACATGTATCTTTCCAAATAACCTATTATTATTTATTTTAGACTTACGAAAGAGATATTTTACTGTTTTCTCAAGTTGCGTTACAGTAAATGACTAAAACGTAAAAACACCAACTGGCAGAAAAAAAAAGTTATCTTAGTTAGTTACCTAATTATATACTTTATCTATGTTATCTAGCTAATTGACTCAAATTGAAAACTAATTTTTTAAAAAATTTAAAAACTACCTCCTAAATAAATTAAAGATTAACAATAAATAAACGTTTAATGAGTCTACGATAGCACTAAAAAAAATGTACATTGAGTCTTTAATAATGTTAATGACAGCTTAAGATAGAAGAAAATGTTTTGACATCGACTTTTTTTATCCTTATTCTTCCTGTCTAAAATATTATGTTAGGTGAAAACTAAAAATATATGTAATATAAGATGTTATTTTTTGGATGCACTAATCGAAGAAGCAACAAATTTTAGATTTTTCTCATCTAAAAATTAATATTTTTCGATAGAAATATCTATTGAATATGAATTGAATACAAAAACAAATTGAGAGAGAATATGCTCATTACATATAAAATATGTGAATGAAAGTCTCATAATTAATAAATGATTGGAATAAGTAAGCATGAGAAACAAATAAATTTAAAGATTATGTTTGGTTTGGTAAGTGAAAAGGCTATTGTTCTTGTATGTTATCTTGTCATATTTGGTAATTTCAACTACTTAATAAATAAATAATTTAAACTCGTTTACCTCTATAAATAATATAATCTTCTATAATATAAATGAAATAGTGTGAGCTCCAAACCTATTAGACAACAAACAAACACTCTCATAAAATAATGAATGTTTAGTCATCCAAGAAAAACTCTCATTGTAGCAATACAAATGATTTGAATCACATGACTATTGAAAGTAGCGATAACAATTATACATGGAAAAAACTTCATCTATCATAATATGAGCGTATAAATCTCCAAATCATGCCAATAATAAGCATCAACTAATATGTGTGAAGGCTTCATTTTTTTCTCATTAAGGGTAACACCAAGGTTAATCATGAGAGGAAAATCATACCTCTTGACACTTCTTTCACGTTGTTATCATCCATATCGAATGTCCATTGTAATCTCAAGTTTATAAGGATATTATAATCTTTTCTCTAAATAAAAAGGTTAGTTTACAAAGTTTTGAAAACATAAATTAGTTTTCGATTTATATAAATTTTCTATATTATTAAACAAAATTCTTCTTTTAAATAAAATAATTATGTTTGAAAAAAAAAGTAAAGATGGATGAGGGTAGCCTAAGACGGATGATGTAATATATAAAGATGCACAATTGAATTGTGGTGATCGATTCACCGGTAGTAATGAAGCTCGTATTATAGGCGATAAGGTGATGACACTCCTTTGTTTGTTTGATTGATGCGTACCAATAAAATAGTTTGTTAAATCTTTTGTATATTCAAACCGCAGAGGAGACGCACCGATATAAGAACCAAAATTGATAATCTAAAAGATTTGACGACATATTTGTATGAAATAGGCGATTAACGAGACTATGTTTTCTTTTCTCGAGTCGGCGGCAAAATGGTTATTAGGATGGTCGTGATTCCAAACAAAAACATTACGGAAATGTTTTTAGAGTTTCATCTGATATACATTAGAACAAATACGATGAAAAAGTAACATATATGAGAAGTTGTTAATGAATAAAGCTTATCGACATAGTAGTTATGTCATTTCTCGTAAACATTTTTGAATTGTTAAGTTTCCTTCTTTATATATGTGTATTTATTTGTAATTTGGGTTTTAGATAATCTAAACTCTATTTAAAAATAATATTAAACGATGTTAAAAATAATTGTTGATTTAAATATCATGTATGACAATGTATTAAAGTTTTTTATTTTATATTAATACTCCTTTTCTATCCCAATAAGTGATGTCTTAACATTTTTTTCTTCAAAATAAATAATGTCTTGTATTTTCAATAAGAAAAATACTTGGTTTCGTTATATTCTTCATTCCATGCTGATTTGTTTTTGTGTTCGATTCTTGTTGGTGATGGTTGCCCATATGTTGAACTTAATTTCTTTCATAAACATTGTTTATATAATCACCAAAGTGTGCATCGGAATTGTATTTGTATGAAAATTCAGCAGCACTATTTAGTTTGTTGAATTGATGGAACTATCACTGTTTTTAGAGGTCTCATGCCTACAAACAACATCAAGTCATCTACGATGATAGTTGTATTGCATATTTCTAGAGTTGCAGCTGCATTTTCTAGATCCAAATTCATTACTTTTTAATTAGTTACTGAATTTTCCCACTCTTTATATAACGCCCCGACCGCCCCTACCTGTAGGCCCCACGCCCTTTCTCGGCCCGTGGGCCCCACCCTTGTCTGACGGCCGGTGCGTTAGTCCGGGAGGCTTGTAATACTTGTTTACTGACCCTGCAATCACCACGTGATCTTTCCCCGTGTTTTGTCCTCACTCACACGATACCGCGAATCACTTCCCGGTAGGTCACCCATCCTTAAATTGCTCCAGCTCAAGCACCCTTAACTCTGGAGTTCTCTCTGGACAAGTTTCCGAAAAGATAAGTGCACTTTGGTGACATAGGTAGCCAAATCAATTCTTATAAGTCTCTCCGCATATACAAGAAATCGGGATGTTACACTTTATGACATAATCGCTTGGTGGAATTGAAGATGATTGAAAACTCTGTAGCCATTTCCATAAATGGAAAACTGTAAAAATCAATAAATCAATAAGATAAAAATTAAAAACACAGTATATTTTGCATATATGTCTCTTTATCAGAACTTTCTAGAAAGATTTTACTTTGATGATTGCCCTGCGTCATTCTGGGTGAGAAAAACACCAACAACGGAATCAACAATGCATCATTTTCAAGGTGAGAAACTTCTATCACATGCAACAATAATCTTGCTTTTATACCTTTTTGAGGTTAAAACTCAAGCCATCAAACAATACAATAATTAATACCTTATACAAAACTCATGAGAGCAATAAGTGAGTCTGCATCCCCGTGGATCAATTTCCTCTTCTTTCTCCACCATTTTTGTTTATCCTCATATAATCCATTAATACTTTCACTATTGATACTCACCATCAAGAATTTTGACTCTCATTGTTTTGCCATCCACTTTTACTTTCGTTTGATGAACTTTCTCATCAAGATATGGAATTATTGAGCCATCTCTCATGTACTGCATCGCTGTATTTTACATCTGATATGCCTTTTGGTACATAATTAGTGCAATTTCTCTATTATATGGAAAACAATGATTGTTTCTCGTGATGTCTTGAAGATTTTATAATTTTATCTAATATATAACAACTATCATATTTAGAATAGTTACTAATAATTTGTTAATGAGTAAAGTTTATCGATATAGTGATTATATCGTTTCTCGTAAACATTCTTGGATAGTTAAGCACCGTTTGACTTCATGTGATGTTGAATCCAAAATGAGATCTAAGACACATGTCCATCCTCCTTCCTAAGTTTCTGATGAGCCTGCAATTGCCCAAGTAAATAAGAGACTGGTTCGCAAGAGGAGACCAAATCAACGATACCAAAATTAAGTGGTTTGTTCAATTTGTTTTATTTCTTTTTGACTTAGCATATAATTGACTCAGTCGTCTGGGTTGTAAGATATGAGTTATCACGATCGCATCTTTCTTTCCCTGTATTGCAATTTGCTTCCACTTTGTAAGGAACAATATGTTCCACTTTTGTTTCTTATATAAATCAAAAAAGACAAAAAAAAAATGCATAGAAATTTTCCAAAAGTACTTGTCTTCTTAATTTCGTATTTACAAATATCAACATTGATTCTTCCTATAGATGGGACTCATCAGTTTCCTTCTTTATTATTTGTATTTTATGTTTTTGATCATATAAACTCAAATTAAAAATAATTGCATACAATGCTAAAAGAAATTAATTTATTATATCATGTTTGACAATGTATTTAAGTTTTTTTGTATTAATACTCCTTAAGTATCACAATAGGTGATGTTTCAACATATTTTTTCATAATAAGAGATGTTTTGTAATTTCAATGCAAAAAACACTTGTTTTTTTCTATTCTTTATGCATTGGCGGTTTGTTTTTGTGTTTAATATTTTTTGTTGATGACTAGCAATATGTTGAACTTAACATATTTCATCAAACTGTGCCGCAAAACTGTTTATATGAGGATCCAACAACATTGTTTGGTTTGTAAAACTGATCGAACTGTCACTGCTTTAGAGGTTTCCTGACTATAAATAGCATCATTGTCGTCATATTAATCAATCTCATCTATGTGATGGTTGTATTGAATATTTGTGGAGTTGCAACTCTATTTCTCGGATCCAAATTTATTAATGTTTATCAGTTATTGAAATTTCCTATTTTAAAACCAACAATGGAAAACCAAATAAATACACGAACATAAAGAAAGAAACTAAATAATACAACAATGTTTACGAGGAATGACAACCACTTTTCGTTGCAATGTTTGTTTCCTTCAAAATAAATGATGTTTGTATTTTCAATGAAAACAATACTTGATTTTTTCTATTATTCATTTTCAACTGATTTATTCTTGCGTTCGATTCTTGTTGTTGATGGTTGACCATGTTGAACTTGATTTCTTCCAACAACAAAATATGTCTCGGAACTGTTTGGTTTGTAGAATTAATGGAACTATAATTATTTTTAGAAGTTAATGGCCTACAAACAGCATCATCATAATCACTTTCATCTATGATGATGGTTGAATTGTATTTTTCCATAATTGCAGCTGCATTTTTCGAATCCAAATTTATTATTGTTTCATCAGTTTCTGAACTTTCCGATTCTTCATGACACAATCTCATTTTAGAGTTGATGATTATTGGAAACTCGGCAGCTATTTCTATTATGTTCATAAGTGAAAAATTGATAATTCAAAAGACATTTAATTTTGCATATATATTCTATTTATTAGAATTCTCTTGAATGTTTTTACTCTGATGAGTGGTTTGCGACATTTTGGAATGTGAAAAAAACAACTGAATCAACAACATATTCTTTCCAATGTGAGAAATTTCTATCACATGCATCAACAATTTTGATTTTATACCCGTTCAATTTGTGTAAAAATATGATTTGAAGTTTAAAACTCAAGTCACGAATCAATGCCTTAGTTAAGACAATAAATAATATTATGTAAAATACATATGTGAGCAATAAGTGAGTTTGCACGCATGTGGAATAATTTCCTCTCCTCTTTCTACCAATTTTGTTTATACTCATATAATCCATTAATACCATCACTATCGATACTCATCATAAAAAATTCCACATTTTTTTGTTTCATCATTCAGTTTTACTTTCAGTTGATATACTTTTCAATTAGGATAAATAATGATTGAGTCATCTCTTCTGTATTACACTGCTGCATTTTCCATATGATATGCTTTTAATACATAATTAGTATTGTTTCTCTATTTTTTTAAAGGAAATGAATGTCTCTCATGATGTGTAAAATATTTTAGAATTTCATCCAATAGATAACAGCTATCATATTTAGTATATGTACAAAGAAAAAATGTAACATATCCGAGACTTTGTTAATGAGTAAAGCTTACCGACATAGTGATATTATATCGTTTCTCGTAAACATTGTTAGAGCATCTCCAATCCACTCCTATTTCCCACTCTAAACTCTATTTTAGAGTCACACCTTTATTTCCAACTCTAAAATAGAGGAATGCAATTTTTTCCTCTATATTTGGAGAAATACTATTTATTACTATATTATAGAATTGAACTTTTTATTTATAAAATGGTCCTTTAAATTTTAAATATTTTTATTTATGACTAAAACAAACAATAATATTTTATTTGATAATTATAAACAATAAAATCTAAATTTCAGTTTCAAGTCACCAAACTCTCTGTTTTAACATATCATCAAATTATTATTTTTTATTTTTGCTTACAAAAAAAAAATTTTTGTTTGTTTAGCAAACTTTTCAGATTTATATTGTTTGTATTATTTGATTTGATATATTTACTAGAAATTTGCTATTTTAAAATATCTAGGTTACGTAATCTTATGGCCAGCTTAAAATTCTAATGATCTTAACAAAACAATATCATAATTTATAGATGTTTTTTGTTTTTTGAGGTTTTGCAAAGAATAAAATAATTTTGTAAATTTTATAGTTTTGTAAATTTTATAAATAAAAGGTATTAGCAATAAAATAGGAAATATAATATACTTATATTATTCTTTTTAGAGCAAAAACGAGAGTAATACATTGGAGAGAAACACACCTCTATTTTATAGTTACTCTATTTTAGAATTAAAAATAGAGGAATACATTACAGATTTAGATTCTTAAGTTTCTTTTTTATTATTATTTGTATTTAATTTATATTTTTTATCTTTTAAAATCAATTTAAAAATAATTGGAAACGATGCTAAAAGAGTAATATTATTATACGGATATTTTTTCTAGGATATTACAACCTAGGATTTATTCTAGGATTTAGTCTCTTCACATCTATCGCAGAGAAAAGTAGCATATATGTTCTGCAGTTCACTTTTTGCCTCACACAACAGCCTTACGTAAATAAGTGGCGCACCATAATCTAGGATCTGCATTTTCTTGGCATATTTGGTTCTCAAGGTCCTACTCTTGAACTGAACAACTCTCAGAACAGCCATCCAAATGTCAAAGTTGTGTATACTTATAAGCATGAGAAACATAAATCCATCAACTTGTTGTGGTAAATGGCTGTAAAACCATCTGAACATGTCAACTCCATCAAGCCCCCCTTCTTGTGTGCAGTACGAGATTTTAAAACATGAGAAATAAATTGTTTCTTAAGGAGAGGACGCTAAATTTTAAAAATAATCTACGCATATATGCCAAAAACTTAGCGTCCTCTCCTTTTCAAAAAGGCATAAATACATTGTCACAGATTTATTATATTATGTTTGACAATGTATTTATGTTATTTACTTTTATATTAATACTCTATTTATATCACCATAAGTGATATTTTAACTTTTTTTAATTAGGAGATTTTTTGTATTTTCAATGCAAAAAAATACTTTGTTTCTTCCTATTTTTCATGCTATGATGTTTTGTTCTTATGTTTGATTTTTATTATTGAACGTTTCTCATATGTTGAACTTGACATTTTTTTATCAACATTGTTTCAAAAACCATAAAAGTGTGTTTCTAAGTTGTTTGTATGAAGATCTAGTAGCATCGTTTGGTTTATAGAATTGCTGGAACTGTCACTGTTTTTAGAAGTTTTCTGACTACAAACATCATCAATGTCGTCATCGTCATCAATCTAATCTTTGATGATGGTTGGATTGTATATTCTAAATTCATTACTATTTTATCAGTTACTGACTTTTCTCACTTTTCATGACATGATCCCTTGTTGGAGTTGAAGATAATTGAAAACTTTGTAGCTATGTCCTTAAATATGAGAACTTGATAAGTGAAGAAGATGATAATTTAAAACACCATTCATTTTGCATATATCTTTTACGCTTACGAGAATTCTCTAGAATGATTCTACATTGATGAGTGGTTGCGACATTATGGGTGTGTGGAAAACATAAACAACTAAATCAACAACGTATCTTTTCCAATGTGGGAAACTTTTATCACTAGCATCAATAGTCTTGCTTTTTTACCATTTTGCTTTGTGAAAAATAAAATTTGAGGTTTAAAACTCGAGCCACGATACAATGCTATAATTAAAACAATAAATAATACTTTGTGCAAGACGCATGTGACCAATAAGTGAGTTTTCACATTTGTGGATGGCTTTCCTCTATTCTTCCTATCATTTTTGTCAATCCTCATCTAATTCATTAATACCCTCGCTATCGGTACTCACCAACATGAATTTCCACAATCTCCTTGTTTCGTAATCGAGCTTTGCTTTTGTTTGATGGTTTTCCTCATCAGAATAAGGAATGATTGAGATGTCTCTTTTGTACTGCATTGATTCATTTTGCATATGATATGTTTTTCAATACAAAATTAGTGTAGTTTTTCTAGTATGTGAACGACAATGAGCCAATGACTGTCTCTCGTGGTGTCTAGAAGATTTTAGAGTTTCATATAATGTATAACAACTATCATATTTAAACCAGGTTCAAAGAAAAACGTAACAATCTAAGAATTTGTTAATGACTAGAGATTATCGACATAGTAGTTATATCATTTTTCGTGTCATTTTGGCATATGATATATATTTGTTATTAAATATATATATATTTGTATAATCTTTTTAAACTTTAACTTCCAATGATTATTCGATATTTAAGACAGTAAAAACTTAAAATTTGAAATTTTAAACAGTTTATAATATTATATAACCATAAAATGCATTTTCTTAACCAAATAAAAAAATATTTTTACTAAATACTATTAGTGATTTTTCTTTTTTACTTATAAATTATAATTCATTCACTCTATTGTTTAAAAATCATGTTTTCATTAATTTTACATTATGATAATATATATATGTATTTATTTTATAAATGTTTACAACGCTTAAAATTGCCTAGACCGACTAAGCATTCTAGGTGCTAGGCAGAAAATTGACGTCTGCTAAGCACCTAAAGGTTTCTTGAACATTGATATATATATATATCTACGTCCCGACACACATCTTCCCTCGCGACAAAGGGGCTTGCGGTGGCAGCACGAAGTCGACAACTGCGACAGTTGATTCGAGTAAACGGTGAGTGGGAATCAGTTGGCGGCGGCTTCTCCTAGCGTGATCGGCTTCGGGTGGCTCGTGGTGAATGGCGGAAGGCGGTCAACAATGATGACTGGATTATCTCGACTGCTGGGGTTCGACGGTGGCTTGATATGTGGCTCCCCTCTTTCTCACGCTCATTCTCTTTATAAAGGAGGAAAAGTAGGGTATCGTTACAATTTTTGTAGCTTAAATTTATATACCAAATACAGGGAAACAAGTGGTAGAAAGAAAAAAAGTCCGACAAAAGTGAAACTAGAAGAAAAAAACACAAATAAGGAAGTCAAAGCAACAAAGGGATGGTTGACATTCACAACACGACTAGATGAGTCGGCTTTGATTTTTGAGTTTGCTTTTATAACAACTTTTTTTTTTTTTCATTTACTCAAAATAAACATTCATTCACATAAGATTATTACATCTCAGGACTCAGATTAATTTTCCCTCACAAGAGTTTGTAACCAAAGTGGGACACAACTACAAATCCAATGATCGAAATCCTTCCAGAGACAAAGCCGGTGCGAAATTAATGCCGGCAAAAAACTAAATTTATCCGGAGATTAATCCCTAAATAAGGGAGATAATCGAAAGATAATACACAAAACATACAGACCAAGTGGAAGCCCTATTGGTCCAGTGGTTGACCAAATTGTTCATTAATGTTTTTACACCCGGAGGTTCGGGGTTCAATTCTCAGAGGATGCCGTTTCTGCAGATTAATGGAGGCAAGCTTATAAGGAAATCTTCAGCGTGTTGCAAGTGGAGTCGTTCATCGTGGTTGTGGTTTCTAGTGGAACGGGGTAAAATTGTCTATTGTAGAATTGTCCTTATAGTAGTTCTCATAATTTGTATTAGTATTAAAAAAAACATAAAGACTAAAAATTGAGCAAAATAGGAAGCTAAGATCCATGCAAACTCGAAAGAGAAAGGCCATACTAATAAAGAAAAAAAATGGAAGAGAAAGTTAGCAGAAATCACAAAAGCAAAAACAAAAAAGAGAAATTGAATCTCTCATATAACCTTATCCCATAACCTTTACACGGACACACGCGACCGGCAAAGTCACGAGTTCAATACAATCAACCAAAACTTCTGCAAAATTCTCAAACACAAAAACCCCAAAGCTTGAAGAAATTAAAACCACTTCAAAAAAACCGCAACTCCAACCCATAAATGGCTAACACATATTAGAGAAAACTGGTAGGATCTACGAGAGAAACCAAGCCGGAACATCGACGACAAAGAGGAGGAACGCTGACAAAACCGCTAAGAGGACGACTTTGAAAGTTCCTCCCAAAGGAAACACATCCGCAACCAAGAACGATCTTCCACGAGCAAGAGAAGAGTAACCGAAGCGACAACAACTCAATCAACCACCTAGAATGAACTGCAGATCGGCGAACATGAGAGAACGAGTGAATCTGCTAACCACCGACACCAACCCACTGGATAAGCAACCCGAAAGAGACAAAACCAAATCAAACCAAACTGATTCTGAAACCGCCGAAGGACCCAACGCCCTAAAACCACTGCGACAGAACAAAAATTTGATCGAGAGAAAGACTTAGCCTCCAATAACGCCGACGAACTAAAACCGACTAAAGACAATCATCTGAGCAGAACTTCAAACCACGGCAATTTCAGAACGAAAGACCACAATCAACGCAGCTCAGAAAATGTTTATTTTGTGTTGCTTTTCTAACAACAATTAGGCGCAATGCATTTGCTTTTTAGAAATCGAATAATATGTTTGTTTTTTCTAATCCAATAATCATTTTTCTACTATTACTTTCCATTTGAAAATTAACAAAATCAAACATTTACATGCAATGGACGGACAGAGCTACATGTTACATCACCTTGAATGAATCATTCAACAAAAACTTTCGATTTACACAATATTTAAAATAATCCAACAAAAGGATAAAAAAACCAAAAAAAAAAATCGGAAGAGATCAAAATAGAAAAAAGTGGTAATCTCGTTGATCAGTGACCACGTCCTCTTCTGCTCGGTCCAGACGCTAACCGGAAACCATAGCTCTTCATCAAATGACGTTGACTGCTCGAGCTTTTCTTCACCTTCATGGCCACCGCCGATTGATCTTGGCCGTTGATATCTCTCAACGGCTTTGATCGTAGGGCTCTGCAATCAACTCTCCCAAACATCAAAGACGAGCCCACCAATAAAAATATCATAAACATCACAAACACATTAATCTTCTTCTCCATTTTTATAACTTTTTTTGCTTTCACTTATATCTCTATCTTCTCTCTAGCTATTCTTGTTCTCTTTCCTTTTGAGATTAAGAATAATGGCTTCTTGATTTTGTGTATATATATGCGTTTTGGTGTGCGTGTGTAAGCAAAGGGCATTAATTCTTGACCAAGAATGTTGGACTATTTCATTTTGTAATCGCGTTTTTACATATATTTTAATTGAATTCTTCAAGTTCAATATTTTACTATTTATATAAGGTAGACAAAACAATTGATGTGTATTCATATTACAAGTGAATATTTGAATTCTTCAGGTTCAATATTTTACTATTTATATAAGGTAGACAAAACAATTGATGTGTATTCATATTACAAGTGAATATTTGAATGAGTTTTTTTCCAAACTACCTGCTTCTCCACAAGAGATGTTGTTGAACTCTATGACTTTCATAAAATGGTTGAAAAAAGCATTTGTTTATAAGAAATAAAAAGTAGGAATTGAAAAATAGTTAGCAAACGTTGTAAAAAGTGGAATTTTTATTGGTTAGTAGGAGACCAATAGGTTTTCTTATTGAAGAAACAACAATATTTCTTGAGTGTGAGTTGTTAAATTTTGACTTTTATTCATTTTTCGTACTCGGTTTGAGTTAACACGGTGTGAGTTATGAAAGACCAAATATGTTGTATGAGGACAAAAATAGGTAAAATCCAAACGGTGGAATTTAGTTGCTGACGAGTGATGATGCGAGAGCAACTAACAAAGATCCCTTTTTGTAGTTATTATTGTTATATCGAATTTATAAACTGATAAATTTATCTAGTTTCGAATTTTGAATTAGACTGATTCAAAATATAACATAATTTAATAAAGTAATATTTTTTTTAAAAAGTTTTATGAAAATATATAATCCCACTAATATCATAAATTAATAATTATTATATATAAAACTTATATAAACATACCTAAAATTGTTTATCACAATATAGTTTTAGTGTTGTTTTTTTTTTTTTTTCAAATGAAGCTCATCTCTAATTTTTTTTATTGTTATAAAAAAAATTTAGTGTTATCTTATCAAATTGCATCTAAAAACTGTATTCACATTTTAAAACACATATTTTCAATAAACGAAAAATACCATTAAACAAATTCAATGTCTTAGTAAACACAAAAACAAAAAGACGAAAACTAGATATCTAACTATTAAAACGGGAGCACTTTGGTATCTATTTTGAAACATTTTTTATTTTTTTAAATAAATCGAACCTATTGCCAAACATGTATTAAATATATTGTCAAACATTTATTAAATCTATTATTAGCTTAAAAATTACAAATTAAACACATTTGAATCAATAATACTTAAATTAGTTCTTATTCATCATTTCATATTTTAAATAAGACAAAAAACTTTGTCCACAGTCCACCGCTGAACATATAAAATACACATAATATATGCTTATAGATTATACATACATATACAAGATAACTCTAAAATGGCAATGCGTCCATGTTGGTTGATGATGCGACCTTGCGTCTTGACCATTTTATGAACTAGTCCATAAAGTTACTTGATGAGCATATTCAAGGCTTCAAGATAGAAACCAGTAGCACACAATTTCGTGCTGCAATCCAAGTTTTGGTTAATTTCTGCGACTCGTATTGTGCTCACAATTTTTACATTGGTGAAGCCAATGAGAAAATTGTAACACTGAAGTTTTACGTCTGTTGAAGAAGCCTTTTTTTTTGAATTGAGAAGAAGCCTTTGTGATAAGAACTCGAGCTAGATCTCCGATTATAGTCGAACCTAAAATCGTGATGACAAAACAACAAAAGTCCCATCGCTCGAGTAACCACGACGTATTTGGATCAATACCAATAGCATTCAAGTCGTACAAAAACATGTAGAAGCATAAATTTGAATACAGAAATTACGAAAAACAATGCGATGAACAACGCTTAAACCAATTAAGGAAAAGAGCGTTGAAATGGAAGCGAGATGATCTCTTTCTTTAATTCTAAATATCTCCCGCAGTGTGGCGGTTTTATAAGATAAAGAATCCCAGGATACAACCATTTGGAGACTACGATCGCATCACTCGATTGTAGAATGTACAAACTTTATATTCTACGATATACTCTCGGATTTACTCTTAAAGAAGAAGAAGAAAGACGAGAGGGATTGAAGGATGCTTTGTGTTTTTGTTCTCTGTGAGAAGTGTGAGAAATGAGAAGGTCGAAGGCTCTTTTTATAGCCAAAAGACGACAGTAAATGAGGGCACGATTTGCGCAGAGGGAGTAATCGATGGGTGTGATTCTCGAAAAAGATCTTTGACCATTCAATTCGCGCGGAGTAATGGTGGGCGAAATTCTCGAAAGAAATCTTTGACCCATTTAATTGCGAGTTTAAGCCAAGATCATTTCGTTTTTGGGCCAAAACTGTTAACCAAAACGCGGCCCAAAAAAAATATTTTAAAGTGGCCTTAGGGCCACATTCACCGGGACCGGTCCAGAGGCGGCGCGCGTGGAGTCCTTTGGTTCCTTCTAAGGTTTTTTAACTTAGACTAATGTTTCATCTTATTTATATGAGAGATTTTCCCCATTGTTTCCCGATGTGGGACTTTGCAATTTTCATTTACTTAGTCAAGTGAACTATTTCTTTTCACATTTAACACAACTTTATTAAGTTTGGCCCAACATAACATACACAACACATCCTTCCTCCATTATGCCGATCGTCAAGCATATGTCGATTGTTACTCGTATTATAGAAAGAACAAACTACAACAATTGGTCTATTGCTATGCGAGCGGCAAATAACAAACTAAGCTTCATATTTGATACCATAGCCGATTAGACTCTAGATTTTCTATGGTGGTTTTCTTAGTAATCACACAAGACCGATATATGACAGTGTTAACGAGTGGCATAAGAGTCGATGGAAGCAATGATGAATAATCCAAACAATTCAAACTAATTTTTTTTTGGTAAGCAATATAAACTAACTTAGATGGTATGAACAGAGGATACGGGATTTTCTTTCTCTCTCTTCGATATTTTCTCTCTCGCTCGTTCCCAACCTCGCCGCCACTAGGGTTTTTTGTGTAGATCTTGCTTCCGGCGTCAGTGGCTCCCTCAGCGCCGGCGCCGTCCCCTCTGGTTCCCCTTCCTTGTTTCCTTTCTTTGTTTTATTTTTAGTTTTGCTTCCGGTTTCGGTGTAGTAGCGGTGATGGGGATTCTCGGTGGTGGCTCCTCGATCGTCGGCGGTGGGGGAATCAACGGTGTCGTTGGGCTCGCGGTGGCGGAAGGATGTCTCCCTGTGTGGTTGGCGTTCCTCCTTCGTCCGCCTAGTCTTCTCTCGGCGACTATCGTCTTCTCCGTTGCTCTCCGGCGTTTCAATCCGGCGGCTTCTCGGCTTTCGTTTCTAGAGCCTTCGATCCCGCTCGGCGTAGCACTTCGATCCCGCTCGGCGTTCCTCCTTCGTCCGCCTAGTCTTCTCTCGGCGACTATCGTCTTCTCCGTTGCTCTCCGGCGTTTCAATCCGGCGGCTTCTCGGCTTTCGTTTCTAGAGCCTTCGATCCCGCTCGGCGTAGCACTTCTATTTGCTTTGGTGGTGTGGTAGTGGTGGTCGGATCTCCCCACCGAGCAAAGATCCTCCCTTGTCTCATTTTGCGATTTTGGGATTTTGAGGCGGCAAAGAGTGGGAGTCGGTGGTAGATCCGAGCTTCGTATACCGGCGGTCGGCGATTTGATGCTTGAGGACGGCTTCTCTTTCCGATTGTAGGTGCTGAGGTTTGGATCTCGTGGCTTTCTCGGAGTGGTGGCTCATGTTTTCTTGCGGCTAGAGTGGCTCCACCGGCAGCGTCTCTTCGCGATGGCATTAGGCGGGTGGCTCGGCGGACTTCCCCTTGGCTCGTTGCCCGAAGAGTTCGCGTTTGTCTCTTGTCATCAATGTGGGCTAAGATTCCCAAAGGTGCGTGTTTCCGGCAAAGGTACGGCAGTTTCGCGTTTGTGTTTGAGGTCTCGGCTAGTGTTGGCTCCGGGCGTGGTCTGGTGTAGATGGTGGAACGATTCCGGACGTGATTGTTGAGGCGCCGGTTTGATGTTGCGACTAGCTTGTAGTTGTGGGGGCTGGTTCCTGAGGAGATTCGTTTTCTCGGGAATGCCAGTCGAAGGTGACTCTTCGATTGTCCGTTCGACTCCCTTGTCGACGGTTGCAAGTTAGTCCGTTACGGATTCCGGAAATCCCGTTAGTTCTCGGAGAAGCTGTAGGCATCTCACTCCTGAGGTTTGAGGACCGGCCTTAGGATGATGCTCGTGGCAACAAGAATGAGAACTCTAGTTCTTCGGAGTTGCGGCAAAAACGGTATGGTCCGCGTTTTTTGCGTGTGACTGCTGCTTTCTCGTCTGGTTTTGTTTCGGTTTTTGTTTTTTCTTATCTCGTTAGCCATTTTCTTAGCCAATCGGTGTTGTTTTTTGTATTTTTTGTCGTTGTCAATAGTTTTTTTCCGGTTAATCTGCTTTCTTAATAATCCATGTAACTTCTGTCAAAAATCAAAAATCGGTAATAAAATCTTAACATTTTTTACCAAAAAAAAAAAAACTTAAATGGTATAATTATTGTGTAATTGCCAGTGCTTTATAATTGCTGATGTATGCAATATTAATCAATTAGCATATCGATTCGTTTATTGTAGGGCAAGATTATTAACCGAACCGAGCTAACCGAACCGAAGTTTTGTAAATTCGGTTATAGTTCGTTTATGGTTCGGTTATTTTTGGCAGTATTTATAATTAATTTCGGTAATCGGTTTGGTTTGGTTCGTTCGAACCGATCGGTTAACCGAATTTTTAATTTAAATTTTTTAAAGTTTTTTTGAATGTTTTTGAAAATAACCAAAAATAACCGAAAATAACTGAAAATAATCGAAACTATCCGAAACTATCCAAACTAAACCGAATTTGCCAACATTTTAGTTAATTTCGGCTATTAAAAAAAACCCGAATTACCCAATAACCCAACCAAACCGATATTTTATAAGTTCATTTTCAGCAGAATTATCAAAAACCGAATTACCCGAAGTAACCGAATTCCAAACCCTAGTTTATTGTTATCGATAGATTAAAGATTGAATTTTGCTGAATCCGTTTTGCATGCTTTTTTTTTTGTCAATCCGTTTTGCATGCTTTATAGTTTATTGTTTATGTATTGATTTACAATTATTGAGACATGGATTTATTGCTTTAGTATGTCCCATGTTTTATATAAAAGTCTTCGTTTTAATTTTTGATTTGCCATATATTATATTGAAACACATGATTTATCATTGATTTAATACATGATTTGTTGTATGATTCGATCGGTTATTGTTTAATATTCACATGATGTATTGTTTGTTTCGGTTTGAGTTGGGTTAGACATTTATTGAACTTTGAACTAATTCTTTTAGCACTTTCAAAACTTATTTCATCAATATTCTTAAATTTTAGCTTATCAGATTCGTTCACATTTTTGTTTTAAATGTAGATGTTTGTTAGGAGATTCGTTCACAATATAGAAAATATTGAAAATAACATTTTACCAAAAAAAAATATATTGAAAATAACTTATCTAAAATTTATAAGATTTTTCGAAATATTTTTCCTCGACAAACATGCGTAAAGTATGCATGTTTGTGACAGACTTCAAAAATTGTTCTCACAGACTTTTTTTTTTTTGGTTTAAATTTTAATTTCATACCATTTTATGATTTGTGACATCGGTTACATAGGCCTTGAATGGATAAACGGATGAAACACAAATATTAAGAAAAGCATATGAACCTTAAAAAATTGTCATTCAACATTTATTTTGTTAGGTCTAAATTTTTGAGTAAGGACCACACTTGTAAACAATTTTTTGTCTTTTAGCAACAAAATATGAGAGAAACTTTGAGTGGATGAAACCCAACCAAAACCAAAGGTATGACAAGCTTTTCTAGCGTTTCACACAAACCAAAATACAAGATAATATATATTATACTTTTGATGTCATTATAAAAGCAAGTGATTTTAACTATTCTTTTTTTAATGCTTCATTCATTATTCAAAAAATTCAAAAGAACTACAAAAAGAGTGCAGGATAAAACCCATATAACAAACAGAGGAAAAAAATGCCAGTAGGCACCATACAAAATAAAAAGATGACCAAACACCAAGTAAGAGGATGAAAATAATCCTGCAATGTGTTGGTAAAGGGAACAGAGTGGAAGCAGCGTTCATTTAAGCTACAGTTGCTTCAATAGAGAGAAGGCTTCGAAGCCAAGATGGGCCATTCCTCGCAACATATGATTAGTGTCTACTGTCCCTCGTAACGCTGGTGGCAATAGCTTCTGCAGATCTGTTGCCATTCAACGATGTGTGCTTGAAGCTCCAAAAATCGAAGGATTGGAGGTGAACAAAGATCTTCGATACGGTTTCTAGAAACTCAGGATAGTTATGGGGATGTAGGGAGGCGTCTCTGACCTGAGGAGATGCAGCTTCAAAAATTACTTGCTTGAAATGCAAGCTTTTAAGACTCTCTACAGCCCACATAAAGCTTAATAAATCAGCTTCAAGTGGCGAGGATATCGCTGAGTAAGATCTCCTGCTATGAAAGAGTACAGACCCTCTGTGATCTCTTAATAGCCATGACACACCCACAATCTTGGTTTAAACGATTCCATGATACCCCTATGTTTCACTTTAGAGAATTCTGGATTGGTTTTTTCCAAGAGACAGAACCTACTACAGAGTTTGGCTCTGTTCTCTCCTCCTCCTTCATGTTGACTTTAAACCAGATGTCAGCATCTTTCTTAGCTTTCGAAATGATCTGGGCAGGGTCCTGTCTTATTCTTTCGAAGACAAAGGTATTGCAAGATTTTCAAAGATGCCAGAGAACCCAAGGGAAGGAGCGACGCACGTTCTTGTATACTCTGGGATTTTTGCTACAAGATATGAGGTAATGAAGATTCAACAAAACAGAGTTCAACGAAAAACCTGCTGGAGGAGTCGGGATTTGGGAAAGGTCCCAAACTTCTTTCGCAAAATGGCAATTAAAAAACATATGACAAATGTTCTCTTCTGCACTTCCACACGATGGGCAGGTAGAGTCAATATGAATGCCCCGCGATACTAGTCTCTCCTTTACAGCCAACGCTCCGGAGAGTGCACGCCACATGAAATGCTTAATTTTTGGCAGAGTCTTTGTCTTCCATAGATTCTTCCACAAAGCTTTTTCAATCGGAGGCATGACTTGAGGATTAGGAGACCGAGATTCTTTAATATTTTCCAGAAATCTGTAACCACTTTGAGATGTGTACTTACTATCTTTTGAGAAGCTCCAAACTAGTTTATCACTTTGGTTTCGTCTAGTTTTCATTCTCATAATTCGTTCAGCATCCTCCTCTGTGAAAGCTTGCCTTACTCGGTCAACAATCCAAAAACCAGTGTCTTCATCAATGATATCAGAGACCTTTAATGTTAAATTGACAATACTGTCTTCTCGATACAACGGTGGTCTTGGCTGTATATCAAGAATCCAATTGTCTGCCCAGACGTGAGTATCTTGCCCATCACCAATCTGCTTGATGATTCCCTGCTTTAAAACTTCTCTCTCATGAATGATACTCCTCCAAGCATAAGAAAATCGCGATCCTCACCCACACTCAAGAAATTTTATTAACATGTATGTAAAATTGTAAAATCATTTAAATGAAAGCCGCCACATCTGTGGGAAGTGATGCGACGTTGTTTCACTTTATACAATTTCCAATCCCAAAATCAATACTATGTCAACCAGCGAAGAGAAGAAATGTTGAATGAAGGTGCAACTAATGTTGAAGATGAGATGGACTAAGAAACATATGGTAATGAAATGACATACAGTCAAGTTCCGAAGACACAAGAAAACGAAGAGGTGTATCGCGTTAACATTGATGATGAAACACGTCCTTCGAACGAGTTTACCCATGAACATATACGACATAGTTCTTCAGCAGTTGATCCGATTCAAATTCATGGGTCCAGAGTTGATGCAAATCTAAAATCAGAAACTCATCAAAAGAGTTGGTCCAAGACGAGAAGATATGGATATAGACGTTTACAAGCCCAAAGAAGGATATTTCTTTATTCATCAATTCATGAGATTTCTAAATTGAAATTCTGAAGATTTTAGAGCAATGATAGGTTTTAAAGATGTCAAATAATCGTGGGAATCTTCTATTTCAACAAGAAGATTGCTCAACGATCATTGCAACGCCCATAAGCTTCCTAATCAAGACAACAAGGCGTCTAGATTCTTCTCCAAATCAAGAATAATGGTCCAGCAACTAGCAACCTTAATTGCAATATTTTCAGCACTAAAAGATCATCAATCAAATAATCAATCACCCAATGATCAAGACAAAAAGCTCGTCAACATTAATTTGTGAATTAATCATTTATTTTGTATATCTTAATTTCCTATTTTAAATGTTAATGGTCTGACCTTGTATGAGCTTATAAAAGCTCTCTTTGTATTCATTTTATAGATATAGAAATTTTTGGAAAATAAAAGAGAGTTTTTCCTCTTAAAGCTTTTATGCTTTGTTTGCTTGTATTTTCTATTGTGTGTGATTCCCTTAGAAAAAGTGGGATCTCTGTCTTTGTGTGTGATTCACATTGACATTGATTCGTGTTCTTATCACAAAGACTTCCGCATCTTTGAGTGGCGAACTTCAATCCACCCACGCTTCCATCCTACCCCCGGTCTAGACAAGGAGTGACCTTAGTCCAGTTGTCTAGACCACCCGGCCTTGTACCTTAGGCCGTGAGCTCGTATCATTTTGGTATCAGAGCTAAAAGCTCATATCCTCGATCGTTTTCATTTCTATTTCGTTTTTGTTTCATCTTTTTATCAAAAAAAAAACAAAATTTTCTGCTTTTGTTCTTTGATTTTATAAAATTAAAAAAAAACCCATAAAAAATAGTTTTCTTTGTTTTCCTTGAAGTTTTAATTTGTTTCTCTCATTAAACGAAAATTTAAATATATATATATATATATATATATATATATATATATATATTTTTCATTTGTTTCTGATTTGTTTTCATATTTTCAAAAAAAAAAAATTAAAAAAATCTTCTTCTTCTTTATTCGGATTTAATATTTCGGTTTCAAAAAAATAAATTCAAAATCTGGTTTTAGTTTCGAGGACGAAACCTTTTGAAGAAGGAGAGAATGATGCAAATCTAAAATCAGAAACTCATCAAAAGAGTTGGTCCAAGACGAGAAAATATGGGTATAGACGTTTAGAAGCCCAAAGAAGGATATTTCTTTATTCATCAATTCATGAGATTTCTAAATTGAAATTCTGAAGATTCTAGAGCAATGATAGGTTTTAAAGATGCCAAATAATCATGGGAATCTTCTATTTCAACAAGAAGATTGCTCAACGATCATTGCAATGCCCATAAGCTTCCTAATCAAGACAACAAGGCGTCTAGATTCTTCTCCAAATCAAGAATAATGGTCCAGCAACTAGCAACCTTAATTGTAATATTTTCAGCACTAAAAGATCATCAATCAAATAATCAACCACCCAATGATCAAGACAAAAAGCTCGTCAACATTAATTTGTGAATTAATCATTTATTTTGTATATCTTAATTTCCTATTTTAAATGTTAATGGTCTGACCTTGTATGAGCTTATAAAAGCTCTCTTTGTATTCATTTTATAGATATAGAAATTTTTGGAAAATAAAAGAGAGTTTTTCCTCTAAAAGCTTTTATGCTTTGTTTGCTTGTATTTTCTATTGTGTGTGATTCCCTTAGAAAACAAGTGGGATCTCTGTCTTTGTGTGTGATTCACATTGACATTGATTCGTGTTCTTTTCACAAAGACTTCCGCATCTTTGAGTGGCGAACTTCAATCCACTCACTGATATGCTCAATTTAATACCCTAAAAAGTACTAAAGCAGTTGCTGCAGTAAATCAGGGGTCGAACACAAGAACTCAAGAATCACTCAATAGATTCTATAGATCAGAAACAAGCTAAACCAGATGATGTAATTGAAAAACAGGGGTGCAAGTAAAACGTTTGTAAATTCAATTGGGGGAATGTAGGCTTAGGGTATTTCTCAGGAAATCAATGAATGCAGCTAAGTTAGCTAACAGGATCCAGATTAAGCACTGTTCTAGAACTCAAATCACTAAAATAAAATCAACCAACTCTCGTTGCGAAAACTATCTAAATCTAGATCCTAGGAATTCCAAATCTCTTTGTGAATCCTAAATTCTAAATCAGCTGTTCACAATTTAATTAAACCAAATCCCTTTGCGAATAATTAATTTGCTCACCTAGGTTCTATCAGGTAATTAATTGCACTCTCGTCCCTAATCAATTATCCTAAGATCTAAATTCTAGGTGACTAATCTAGAAGTAGCCTTGAGAACAACCTAAGGTGAAGAACTAATCAGATAGTGAATCCTAACAGATAATCAACCTAGCATTCAAAGAAATCCCTATGAGAAAACCCTAAACCTAACAGGTGATCTACTCAGACATGGATATTAAATTAATAAACATGTTGAATAAATACTCTTATATTAAATCAGAAAGAGAAACAAGGTTTTGAGATCTGATCTCGGACGAAGGGAAACCAGACTTGTCTCTCACCAAAATCTCTCTTAAACCTAAGCAAAAATAAAGCATAGCCTAAACAATGGCTGTAAAATCCTATTTATAACCTAAATCACGATTTGGGGCCTTCTTGTAATTATCAAAGTCTTCTGGGTGCTTTTGCAATTCTCCAAGGCTTCATAATTAGTCGCGGCCCATGAAATCTCGATGAGTGTCGATCGATACCAGGGGGTATCGATCGATGCTCGGTGCTCAGATCGGGCTCTTAGTCATCAGACTTCAGTCTCGCTCCAGAATGCTCCAGAAAAGCTCCAATAATTCAAATTAAGCTCCAGACGTGCTATAACCTGTGAAAGACTCTAAAAGACTCCAAAACACAAGAAAAGACTCTATAAAAGGACTTATATCATGGCCTAAACAGGGTAAAAACCATGATATATCAACTCCCCCAGACTTAGCCTTTTGCTTGTCCTCAAACAAATAGAAGACTAAATCAGAAAAAGAGGTTTGAAAACGTAGAGACTCACCTGTTCCTGAACCATCGAAATGACCTTCTTTCCAAGCACCCAAATGTTACCTGATCAGCTTTTGATCTAACCACCATGTACTTCTCCGTAGACATTCGCAGCTTTTCCAGACTCCACACAAAATCCCACAGCATTGTTCAAGTAAAGCCCTCATCGCCAGTTTCATCTCTGCAGCTAATATTTAAGAACCTTCTAGACTCTTTACCAGTCAATATCTTGACAAAGGGACCACCCTTTTCACACTTCTTTTGTATCAATTTCTCTCCTCCAGACTTATTTCTTATTATATCCTTATTATTTTTTTATTTTCAGCTTAGCATATACATATCAAGGTAGGAGACGCGAGTATTGATGGTGTTTGCCACCAAATCCCCGGTTCTTCCCTCTCTATGTATCAAAGGATGTAGGCGAATAATGGCATCATAGGAAAATCCTAGCCTCGCTTCCAATCCTTTGTGTGATCATCCCCTCTTAAGTAGAATAATGAGATTGCTGGAAATTTTCCTAACCCTCTACTCAGAAGAAAATCATTTCAATCTTTTATGCTCTTAATCTATCAACTTATTTCAGGGGAGAGAGATACTAAAACTAAACACATGGGGTTCCTTTATCAGATATGAATGATGAATCAAGCTCTATGAATACTAACCACATCGATGAAATGCAAAAATCGGCTCAGGCTTCAGAAGAACTCTGCTGGAGACATGAATGTTTTCTAGTCAACTGGTCAGTCTTTGGATTTTTCATTAGTCGATCTAGAACTGATCCTGTAACACTGTGCACTCAAAAACAAAATCACATCAATAGGTTCAAGCACAGGATCATAATCTCCAACAAATTTTGACTCAATAAAACAGTTTTGACTCTATAAAACGACTGACTCTAAGAAAAACAAAAACTTTGTCAGCAGACACCTCCCCCAGACTTGAACAACACTGTCCCCAGTGTTATCTAGCCTAGAGTAGGTAAAAGAAACAAAAGAAAAGGATAGAATGAAGAGAAACAAGAAATTACCTTCCTGGAATACCGAGTGTCGATCGACACACAGCATGGTATCGATCGATACCACGCTTAGATCGACTTGGTGAACTTTCATCCGCGATTGGTGTCGATCAATACCAATGGGGTATCGATCGATACTTAGGCGATTTCGAGTTGCTCCTTGTTCATCCTGACACAGACTCAAAACAAACGAAAAATCAAAAGGAAAAACGACTCAAGGACAGACTCACCAGTGGGTTGCCTCCCACCAAGCGCTCGTTTAACGTCAATAGCTTGATTGTAACGCCATTCAAGCTGTTGGTGCATCATCCAGAGGCATTATCTGCCCTGTTGGAATCTCGGCTTGCGCCCAATAGTGTTTCACTCTTTGTCCATTGACAGTGAATTCCTCGCCTTTGCGATTTATCAGCACTACAGCACCATGTGGTCTGACCTCTTTGATTGTGAAGGGACCTGACCAACGTGAACGCAGTTTACCAGGAAACAATTGCAAACGAGAGTTATACAGAAGTACCTGGTCGTTCGGCTCGAAGTGTCTGGAGATGATCTTCTTATCATGATAAGCTTTGGTTCTCTCCTTGTACAGCCTCGAGTTCTCATAAGCATGGTGCCTGATCTCATCCAGCTCGTTCAGCTGAATCAACCTCCTCTCAGCAGCAGGCTTGATGTCGAAGTTCAGCATCTTTGTTGCCCATGCAGCCTTGTGCTCAATCTCCACTGGAAGGTGGCATGCTTTCCCATACAGCATTTGGAAAGGTGTAGTACCCAGCGGTGTCTTGAAGGCAGTCCTGTATGCCCAAAGTGCATCATCCAGCTTTGTAGACCAATCATTCCTAGAAGCATTCACTGTCTTCTCCAAGATCTCCTTGATCTGCCTGTTGGAGACTTCAACTTGCCCACTTGTCTGAGGGTGATATGGAGTAGCCACACGATGGTTTACACCATACTTCTTCAACAACCTCTCGAACACCTTGTTGATAAAGTGAGAGCCACCATCACTTATCACAATTCGAGGTACTCCAAAGCGAGGGAAAATGATGGTCTTAAACAGCTTAAGAACCACCGCAGAGTCATTCTTCTCACTAGCTATCGCTTCCACCCATTTGGACACATAGTCCACAGCAACCAGGATGTAGTTCTTCTTGTGTGAAGATGGGAAAGGACCCATAAAGTCAATGCCCCAGCAATCAAAAACTTCAACCTCAAGGATGAAATTTTGTGGCATCTCATGTCTCTTACTGATCTTCCCTCTCCTCTGACAAGCGTCGCACTGTGAGACGAAAGTGTGAGCATCCTTGAACATGGTAGGCCACCAGAAGCCTGCTTGAAGAGCCTTGGATACTGTCTTGAAGGTGGCAAAGTGTCCAGCATAGTCTGATCCATGGCAATGAAACAAAACATCTGAAACCTCTGACTCAGCAATGCATCTCCTGTATATGCCATCAGAACAATGCTTGTACAAGTAAGGTTCATCCCAAAAGAATCTCCTTATGTCGCGCATGAACTTCTTCTTGTCATATTTCTTGAGGTGGTTTGGCTTTGCATCTGCAGCGAGATAATTGGCAATATCAGCGTACCATGGAGTATCAGAATCTGCTGCAGCGACGAGATGGTGGTTAGAAGCGACTGAATGATCGATGATGAAAACAGCTTCTGAATCGTCAGGGTATCGACCGATACCATCATGGTATCGATCGATACCGAAACCTACAACTCGTGGAAATTGCTGATTCTCGGCCAGATTCATCTGAAACCCAGTTTCAATGAAGTAGATGGCTTCCTCAGGTAGTTGATCATCAATGGGGATGTCTTCATCGATCCGCATCCGCGAGAGATGGTCAGCAACTCCATTCTCTATGCCTTTCTTGTCCTTAACCTCAATGTCAAACCCTTGTAGCAAAAGAACCCAACGACAGAGACGAGGCTTGAGATCCTTGTTATTCATCAGATACTTGAGAGCAGCATGATCAGTATGAACAACCACCTTGCTCCCAATCAAGTAAGATCGGAATTTCTCAAAGGAGAAAACAACAGCAAGTAGCTCCTTCTCTGTGGTGCTGTAATTCCTCTGAGCATCATCCAAAGTCCTGCTGGCATAGTAGATGACGTGCAGCTTCCTGTCTTTCCTCTGACCCAGAACTGACCCCACAGCAAAGTCACTGGCATCACACATGATCTCGAAAGGCAGAGTCCAATCAGGAGGTTGCACAACAGGAGCACTCACTAAAGCCTTTTTGATCTCCTCAAAGGCTGCAAGACAATCAGTTGTGAAATCAAATTTGATCTCTTTGCACAGCAGAGCAGTGAGTGGACGTGCTATCTTGGAGAAATCCTTGATGAACCTCCTGTAAAACCCAGCATGACCAAGGAAACTCCGAATATCCTTCACAGAAGTAGGTGGTTGGAGACTTGTCATGACCTGAATCTTGGCTTTGTCAACTTCGATTCCAGCTTCAGAGACCTTGTGCCCAAGTACAATGCCATCCTGAACCATAAAATGACACTTTTCCCAGTTAAGGACCAAGTGTTTCTCTTCACACCTCTGTAGCACCTTGCACAGATTAGCCAAACAGATCTTGAATGATGACCCATATACTGAAAAATCATCCATGAACACCTCCATGAAGTCCTCGATCATGTCTGTGAAGATAGACATCATGCACCTCTGAAAAGTGGCTGGAGCGTTGCACAATCCAAATGGCATTCTCCTGTATGCGAACGTGCCATAGGGACACGTGAAAGTGGTATACCCTTGGTCATCTGGATGGATAGGAATCTGGAAGAAACCTGAATATCCATCAAGGAAGCAGTAGTAGGGATGACTGGCCAACCTCTCCAACATCTGGTCAATGAATGGCAATGGGAAGTGATCTTTCCGTGTGGCCGCGTTCAACTTCCTGTAATCAATGCACATTCGATGTCCAGTGATAGTCCTTGTGGGAATCATCTCATCCATGTTGTTCTTCACCACAGTTATCCCTCCTTTCTTAGGAACAACGTGCACTGGACTGACCCAAGAGCTATCTGAGATAGCATAGATAACTCCTGCATCCAAGAGTTTCATGACCTCTTTCTTAACCACCTCCTTCAGGTTTGGATTCAGCCTCCTTTGATGCTCAACTGAAGCCTTTGACTCGTCCTCAAGATGAATCCTATGCATGCACAGGTTCGGTGAAATACCTGAAATGTCATCAAGAGAATAGCCAAGAGCTTTGCGATACTTGCGCAGCTTGCTTAGCAGTAAAGTGACCTCTGCGTTGTTCAAAGAAGAATTAAGGATTACAGGGTACGTGGAATTAGGACCAAGAAAACCATACCTTAGATTCGCAGGAAGTGGTTTGAGTTCCACTTTAGGAGCGTTCTCCTCGCTCCAATCTCCAAGCCCAGCAGCTTGCATAGTTCTTTCGGCCAAACTTCTTTCTGGCCGTAGGGTATCGATCGATACCATCAGAGTATCGATCGATACTGGTCGTGCTGAATCGAGTATCCTTCCGTATTCAGCAGCAGCATCGTGTGGCTTAACCTCTGACTCAGCCGAACAGGCCAATGTTCTCTCCAATGGGTCCTCAGGATGCATCTCTAAGAAGTACTCCTCAGCAATATCACAGAAGGTATCAACGAAGAAAGTCCGCCCATCGATGGTTGGTCTCTTCATCATCTTCTCCATGTTAAAAGTCATGACCAACTCACCAATGTTAAGAGATATCTTCCCATTCCTGCAATCAATCAGAGCACCAGCTGTTGCTAGGAATGGCCTTCCCAAGATGAGAGGATCTCTGGGTTCCGAATCATACTCCAAGACAATGAAATCAGTTGGGATTAAGCAGTTCCCAATCACAATCGGAACATCCTCGAGCAATCCTTCTGGAAGTCTAATTGAACGATCAGCGAGAATCAGCGAGATTCTAGTAGCAGTGAAGTCTGTCATTCCCATCCTCTTAGCAACCGAGTATGGCATGAGGTTGACACTTGAGCCAAGGTCACAGAGAGAACGCTCAAACCTGTCAGTAGCGATTGTGCAATCCAAGACAAAGCTCCCTGGATCTGGAAGTTTCGTTGGGATCCTGTTGCTTAGGATTGCACTGCACTCATGAGTGATCATCAGACAGCCTTCTTCAAGGTTCACATTGCTGGACACCATCTTCTTGACATACCTCTTGAAAGCTACAGAGGTCTTGATAGCATCGATGAAGGGAAGTTCAACAACCAGCTTGTCCAAAATTTCCTTGCATTTAGCATCCTCTACTTCCTTCTTAGTCTTCCCAAGAGCTCTGGGATAGGGTACCCTCGGGATGTAGACCCTCTCTGGTGCTGCTTTAGGCTTCTCCTTCACAACCTCAACTTCTGCATCGTCTTCAGGTTCGGTATCGATCGATACAGGGGGGGTATCGATCGATACACGGGAATTTGAGTCTTCCCGTCTGAGAATCGCGATCGGTGTCGATCGATGCTGAGGAGTGTCGATCGATGCCTTAGCGATTTCAGTGTCTTCATCGTCAGACATCTCGAAATTTACAGTAGGCTGATTCACTTTTGCCCCTGATTTGACCTCCTTACCACTTCTCAAGGTAATGGCATTGATGTGTGCCCTTGGGTTCTCTCCTTTTCCTGGTAGAAAACCTTCTTGTCTTCTTGAACTCTCTGAAGTCTGAGCTACCTGAGTTTCCAGCTTCTTCTGACCAATACCCAGAGAATCGATCCTTCCACTCAGATCTTTGTACATGGCGTCCATCTTACCATTGAAGGTCACTGTAATCTGCTGCTGTCCTTGAACGAGTGTTTCAAGCATGGCTTCAATCTTGTTCTCTGATGTCTTAGCAGTCACAGGCTCGTAAGAAGGACTTCCGTAGTTCCTGGTGTAACCACTGATCTGGGCAGGTTTCTGGTTGAATCCTCCTTGCTGGAAGTTGTTGTTGAAGCCCCGATTGTTGTTGAACTGGTTCCTCTGTCCCTGAAAGCCAGAACCACCAATGTAGTTCACGTCTTCTGCTTCATTCTCATTGAAAACCTCAACATCCTCAGCAAAATGGATAGCTTTTGTTGTCTTTCCCAGCAGAAGACTGTGCATAGAATCTAGTTGAGCCTTAAACTTAGCGATCTGCGATCCATCTTGATTACCAGCCAGCTTCTTGCGCTCGAAATCTGCACTCTTTGTGCTGCTGCTAGATGCAAAATTCTCAATCAACACATAGGCGTCCTCAGGATAGTTGGTGTTGAAGTTCCCATTGCTTGAAGAGTCCAGAGCCATCTGATACCTCCAATCTACTCCTCTGAAGAAGATACCTAGCAGCTGCACATCAGAGTATCCATGGTGTGGACAGTCTCTTTGGTACGATCTGAATCTTGTCCAAGCAGCCTTGAACGCCTCAGTAGGTCCTTGAGAAAAAGTGGAGATCTTATTCCTCAGATCTTCAGATCGTCCATCATCATAGAAGTTAATTAGGAAGGCTCTCTTGGTGTCTTCCCAATTAGTCAGTGATCCAGGAGGTAGCTGCCTCAGCCAGTAAGTAGCCTCTCCACCTAGAGAGTAGGGGAAGAGCTTGCAGAAGAGATAATCGTAGGACACTCCATTGCTCTTGATGCTAGTGACCAAGTCCTCGAATTTCTCTACATGATCCATTGGATGCTCATGAGGCAAACCATGGAAGAGATGCTGTCCTACTAGAGTGTAGTAAGCAGGCTTCAGCTCAAAGTCATTCCGCTCATACGCAGGGGGACGAATCGCAGAGCGATTGGCGAAAAATTGCTCTGGCCTGTTGTGTTCACCAATCGTTCTACCACGATTAACCACAGCATCCCTTGCGTCCCTAGCGGCATTCTCAGCGACAACAGGAGCAGGTGGAATGACAATCCCCTCTCCATCCAGACGTTGTCCTTGCTCATTGCACAACCGACCCTGTTGGTCCCTGTAAGCTCCAGCAGCATCACGAACCAACCCAACTTGATTGTTGTTCATCTTAGCTGACTTCTTTGCTTTCCTGTTTGTGCGTTCCACTTGTGCTAGCTGTTCCAGTGATAGATCAACTAGCGGAGTGCTCTTTTTGCTTCTGGTTTCAAGATTATGCATGCACCTGAAATCACAAGTAAAGAGCGTAAGTAACTGAAATTTACGACGGGTATCGACCGATACTCAAGGGTATCGATCGATACTCGGGCGATTTAGACGAATTTCCTAGCTAAAATCTAACGGCGAATTGAGTCCCCGGCAACGGCGCCAAAATTGATATGCTCAATTTAATACCCTAAAAAGTACTAAAGCAGTTGCTGCAGTAAATCAGGGGTCGAACACAAGAACTCAAGAATCACTCAATAGATTCTATAGATCAGAAACAAGCTAAACCAGATGATGTAATTGAAAAACAGGGGTGCAAGTAAAACGTTTGTAAATTCAATTGGGGGAATGTAGGCTTAGGGTATTTCTCAGGAAATCAATGAATGCAGCTAAGTTAGCTAACAGGATCCAGATTAAGCACTGTTCTAGAACTCAAATCACTAAAATAAAATCAACCAACTCTCGTTGCGAAAACTATCTAAATCTAGATCCTAGGAATTCCAAATCTCTTTGTGAATCCTAAATTCTAAATCAGCTTTAAAGTTCAAGATTGATATGTTCACAATTTAATTAAACCAAATCCCTTTGCGAATAATTAATTTGCTCACCTAGGTTCTATCAGGTAATTAATTGCACTCTCGTCCCTAATCAATTATCCTAAGATCTAAATTCTAGGTGACTAATCTAGAAGTAGCCTTGAGAACAACCTAAGGTGAAGAACTAATCAGATAGTGAATCCTAACAGATAATCAACCTAGCATTCAAAGAAATCCCTATGAGAAAACCCTAAACCTAACAGGTGATCTACTCAGACATGGATATTAAATTAATAAACATGTTGAATAAATACTCTTATATTAAATCAGAAAGAGAAACAAGGTTTTGAGATCTGATCTCGGACGAAGGGAAACCAGACTTGTCTCTCACCAAAATCTCTCTTAAACCTAAGCAAAAATAAAGCATAGCCTAAACAATGGCTGTAAAATCCTATTTATAACCTAAATCACGATTTGGGGCCTTCTTGTAATTATCAAAGTCTTCTGGGTGCTTTTGCAATTCTCCAAGGCTTCATAATTAGTCGCGGCCCATGAAATCTCGATGAGTGTCGATCGATACCAGGGGGTATCGATCGATGCTCGGTGCTCAGATCGGGCTCTTAGTCATCAGACTTCAGTCTCGCTCCAGAATGCTCCAGAAAAGCTCCAATAATTCAAATTAAGCTCCAGACGTGCTATAACCTGTGAAAGACTCTAAAAGACTCCAAAACACAAGAAAAGACTCCATAAAAGGACTTATATCATGGCCTAAACAGGGTAAAAACCATGATATATCACTCACGCTTCCATCCTACCCCCGGCCTAGACAAGGAGTGACCTTAGTCCAGTTGTCTAGACCACCCGGCCTTGTACCTTAGGCCGTGAGCTCGTATCATTTTGGTATCAGAGCTAAAAGCTCATATCCTCGATCGTTTTCATTTCTGTTTCGTTTTTGTTTCATCTTTTTATCAAACAAAAAATAAATTTTTCTGCTTTTGTTCTTTGATTTTATAAAATTAAAAATAAAAATAAAAAAACCCATAAAAAATAGTTTTCTTTGTTTTCTTTGAAGTTTTAATTTGTTTCTCTCATTAAACGAAATTTAAAAAAAAATATATATATATATATATATATTTTTTTCATTTGTTTCTGATTTGTTTTCATATTTTCAAAAAAAAAAATTAAAAAAATCTTCTTCTTCTTTATTCGGATTTAATATTTCGGTTTCAAAAAAAAAATATTCAAAAAAATAAATGCAAAATCTGGTTTTAGTTTCGAGGACGAAACCTTTTGAAGAAGGAGAGAATGATGCAAATCTAAAATCAGAAACTCATCAAAAGAGTTGGTCCAAGACGAGAAGATATGGGTATAGACGTTTACAAGCCCAAAGAAGGATATTTCTTTATTCATCAATTCATGAGATTTCTAAATTGAAATTCTGAAGATTCTAGAGCAATGATAGGTTTTAAAGATGCCAAATAATCGTGGGAATCTTCTATTTCAACAAGAAGATTGCTCAACGATCATTGCAACGCCCATAAGCTTCCTAATCAAGACAACAAGGCGTCTAGATTCTTCTCCAAATCAAGAATAATGGTCCAGCAACTAGCAACCTTAATTGTAATATTTTCAGCACTAAAAGATCATCAATCAAATAATCAATCACCCAATGATCAAGACAAAAAGCTCGTCAACATTAATTTGTGAATTAATCATTTATTTTGTATATCTTAATTTCCTATTTTAAATGTTAATGGTCTGACCTTGTATGAGCTTATAAAAGCTCTCTTTGTATTCATTTTATAGATATAGAAATTTTTGGAAAATAAAAGAGAGTTTTTCCTCTTAAAACTTTTATGCTTTGTTTGCTTGTATTTTCTATTGTGTGTGATTCCCTTAGAAAACAAGTGGGATCTCTGTCTTTGTGTGTGATTCACATTGACATTGATTCGTGTTCTTTTCACAAAGACTTCCGCATCTTTGAGTGGCGAACTTCAATCCACTCACGCTTCCATCCTACCCCCGGCCTAGACAAGGAGTGACCTTAGTCCAGTTGTCTAGACCACCCGGCCTTGTACCTTAGGCCGTGAGCTCGTATCATTTTGGTATCAGAGCTAAAAGCTCATATCCTCGATCGTTTTCATTTCTGTTTCGTTTTTGTTTCATCTTTTTATCAAACAAAAAACAAATTTTTCTGCTTTTGTTCTTTGATTTTATAAAATTAAAAATAAAAATAAAAAAACCCATAAAAATAGTTTTCTTTGTTTTCTTTGATGTTTTAATTTGTTTCTCTCATTAAACAAAATTTAAATATATATATATATATATATATATACTTTTCATTTGTTTCTGATTTGTTTTCATATTTTCAAAAAAAAAATTAAAAAAATCTTCTTCTTCTTTATTCGGATTTAATATTTCGGTTTCAAAAAAAAAATATTCAAAAAAATAAATGCAAAATCTGGTTTTAGTTTCGAGGACGAAACCTTTTGAAGAATGAGAGAATGATGCAAATCTAAAATCAGAAACTCATCAAAAGAGTTGGTCCAAGACGAGAAGATATGGGTATAGACGTTTACAAGCCCAAAGAAGGATATTTCTTTATTCATCAATTCATGAGATTTCTAAATTGAAATTCTGAAGATTCTAGAGCAATGATAGGTTTTAAAGATGTCAAATAATCGTGGGAATCTTCTATTTCAACAAGAAGATTGCTCAACGATCATTGCAACGCCCATAAGCTTCCTAATCAAGACAACAAGGTGTCTAGATTCTTCTCCAAATCAAGAATAATGGTCCAGCAACTAGCAACCTTAATTGCAATATTTTCAGCACTAAAAGATCATCAATCAAATAATCAAACACCCAATGATCAAGACAAAAAGCTCGTCAACATTAATTTGTGAATTAATCATTTATTTTGTATATCTTAATTTCCTATTTTAAATGTTAATGGTCTGACCTTGTATGAGCTTATAAAAACTCTCTTTGTATTCATTTTATAGATATATAAATTTTTGGAAAATAAAAGAGAGTTTTTCCTCTTAAATCTTTTATGCTTTGTTTGCTTGTATTTTCTATTGTGTGTGATTCCCTTAGAAAACAAGTGGGATCTCTGTCTTTGTGTGTGATTCACATTGACATTGATTCGTGTTCTTATCAAAAAGACTTCCGCATCTTTGAGTGGCGAACTTCAATCCACCCACGCTTCCATCCTACCCCCGGCCTAGACAAGGAGTGACCTTAGTCCAGTTGTCTAGACCACCCGGCCTTGTACCTTAGGCCGTGAGCTCGTATCAAAAGTTCAACAACGAGGTAGAGGAAGACGTTCATGTACTTCACAAAGACCTACAGGAAACTCACGAGTCTCTTTTGGGAGTGGTTTACGAGGAAGTCGTAAGAAGCAATCATTTGAGATAACCCTAATAGAGACAATGACTGGATTTAGAGAGTTTCAACGCCAATGTTTACGTTCGAACCCATTTGACAAAGACGATTATAACGATTTTGATGTGGCTGTGAAGATATTTGAATCAATGGAGCTTCCAAAGGATACAAATTTTTACTGGGCATGCATCCAAGCATTTCGAGAAGACGAATTTTGGCGTAAGTATTTCATTGATAGAGCTGACAACACCTTCGAAAATAAGATACAATTTTTACACGTTGTAACTGGATTTACACGCGATGATGAAAGTGTTGGCAAGCGTCTAAGCTCAGGAAGAAATTTTGGGAGCCCATGTTCAAGTAGTTTTCATTCTGGTAGTCCATCTTCTTGTGGTAATACATGTGGCCAATGGGGCACGCCACCAAGCGCTCAACAATGGGGCACACCACCAAGCGCTGAACAATGGGGCACACCACCAAGTTCTCAACAATGGGGAACGCCACCAAACACTCAACAATGGGGCACGCCACCAAGCGCTCAACAATGGAGTACACAAGAAGATTCACAAAAATGGAGTTCACCACCAAGTGCTCCACAATGGGGAACACCTCCAAATATTTCACATTGGGGTTCATCATCAAATGTTTCACAATGGGGTCCGTAAACAAATGTGCAACACGGATTTGCACTAAGAACTCAAACGGAAACAACAACAAATGCTCAAGAAAGAGTTACAGAGGAAGCACCACTTCCTCGTTCGGGAAACGTTCAAAGACGACGTAGAGCAGGATGATTATTTAACATTTTGGGAACACGACGAAGACCAAATTTAAATGAAACTCATCAAAGCGACTCAGGCGATGAAGATTAGATTAGTAGCGCATGTACTTTGTTTTTCGTGACTCTGTCTTGTTCGACTTAAATTTTTATTAATAAAGTCATTTGTTATTATGTATTTTTCATTCATGTTATTTCAGATTTTATTTATCTACTTTTATTTTTATTTTCATGTTCTTAAATGTTAGGCTTTTCGTATATGCCAGCTGCGATCACAAAGACTCCGCTTTTTAAGTTATGAGGAAAGAATTGAGTTATGGAATTTGGAAAACGAGCAATTTGAGGAGTTAATAATTCAACCAGCACTGAATTATTACAATTGGTATTTTGGAAGAGGACCAGTACAAACAGATAATGGCTTGGGGTGGAGGAATATTTGGCGTCGCTTACAAGAAGATCATGCTGCTTGTCTTCAGCTACTAAGAATGTCACTTGGTTGTTTTAGAACATTATGTGATAACCTAGAAACAAATTATGGTTTACGGCCAACATTAAATGTAAGTATTGAAGAAAGTGTGGCAATGTTTCTACGAATATGTGGACATAATGAAGTTCAAAGAGATGTCGGATTGCGATTCGGAAGAACTCAAGAAACAGTGAAAAGAAAATTCTTTGAAGTGCTTACAGCCACTGAGTTACTTGCTTGTGATTTTATCATAACTCCAAGAAGACAAGAACTACTCAGAATTCCAGACCGAATTCTAATGGATTCAAAATATTGGCCATCTTTTAGTGGGTTTGTTGGAGCAATGGATGGAGTTCATGTATACGTAAAGGTGAAGTCTGCATTACAAGGAATGTATTGGAGTCGGCACAGTAGAACATCGTTTAACATCATGGCAATTTATGATTTCAATATGTTGTTCACATATGTTTGGAATGGAGCACCAGGATCTTGTCATGATACAACAGTTCTCACGATGGCGCAAGATAATGACGCTGAATTTTCTTTGCCTCTGGCTGATAACTATTATGTAGTTGACTCTGAATATCCAAATAAACAGAGTTTTCTTGCTCACTATAGATCTTCACGTAACATGGTTGTTCGGTACCATATGTCGCAGTTCAACAATGGTCCTCCTCCTCGAAGTAAGCAAGAACTGTTTAATCGTTGGCATGCATCATTACGTTCTGTTATTGAGAGGACATTTGGAGTTTGGAAAAAAATGGAGGATTCTTTCTGAGTTTCCTAAATATAATACTGAAGTACATAAAAGAATGGTGATGGCTACAATGGGACTTCATAATTTTATCAGAATTTCAAATTTTCATATGAAGATTTTGCAGAAATAATGGAACAAATTGAATTTGGCAACACATAATCTAAAACTGATATAGGCGACATTGAAGCAGCAGAGATAGCTGAGGGAAATCATATGATGTATATCAGAGAACAGATTGCAGATATTTTATGGGAAACGTTGAAATAATGAAACATTAGTTTTTTTCACTCAATGTATTGTCTTTCAATTTATTTATGTATAATATACATATTTATAATCATAATTACATTTCTTATATTTATATTAATTTAAATATATGTTATGAACCGCTTTTCCCATTCAACAATATATTTTAGACCGCTTGATCCGCTCTTGATCCGCCAGATCCGTACTTGATCCGCCTGATCCGCTTTATCCGCACCGCCTGATCCGCTTTCTCCATTCGGAGCCATAGACAAATAAGAAAATAGAAAACCGAAAACTACAAGCAATGCCAAAACTACAACAGAAAAACAAAGAAACGGACAAAGAAGTCGAACATGCTAGGCACACGCCTTAGCATACTCAGAAGATCCCCGACGAAGTAACACCAATTCCGAACACCTAAGCTCGAACATTTGCGTTGTTGCTGAGTTCCTTGGAACTCGAGTCCTCATCGTTGTTGCAATGAGCAAATCCCACCCAAGGCTAGCCCTCAAACCTTACAACTTCTCCGAAGACAAACACAAAAACGGAACCGCTTTAACGGACCACTCCACAACCGGCGGCATGGAAGCCTCTTCAGGCAGCTAGAAAAGTCGCCTCCGACCGCCATTCTCGAGCTTGCAAAAGCTAGTAGAACCATCTCCCATGGAAGTGAAGTTAGTCGTCGAAAAAGATCTACCGCCTCTATTCGACACCGAATCACCACCAGAGCTTTTAACGGAGCAGTCACCTACCGAAACTTTGAGCCTCTCCATGAACCGTCGAACGAAGCCGGAAATTACAAACACATATCGGAGGATGTTGAAGGGGCCACACCGAAGGCCAAAAACATATCTGAGAAGAAACGGTACGTAAACAACGAGGAGAAGGAGTTATGAACTTCCAATCGTCGTTGAAGCCTTGTCGCCGGCCGCAGTGGAGGGGCCCACACCGAGCTTAACCACTGCACTAAACTGCCGCCCAAGCCAGAACCCATCGAAGGAGAAATGTGATATCACCAGAGACATTTGCCATAAGTCTGTGGTGGTTTGAGCAAGCAACACCCTCTGATCTTCGCTGTCGCCGGAACCTGTCCTCGAAGCCCATGAGCACCACCGCAAAGAAGCAGGTGAAACATACATCACTTGAAAACACCATCTCAGTCCAAACGAGCTGGAGACCAACAAAAGCAGAGACATCACCGGTGGAGTCATCGAGACGCCACACGCCTGCACTGGATAGATATGCCGTCGTTGCCACCGGAGAATGCCTTTAGCCGCCGCGGAATCTCTAGAAAGGCAAATAGGCTAACTCTAAAAAATTTGACAACAGAGGAGGACGCCGCTAAAACAGAGAGAAAGATCCGGTGGTGGGACTGACGCCAAAGCCAAGGAGACCGCCGGCCCATATATGAGATTATGTTAAACTTGTGTCGATGGCGGCGCTTAGGTTAAGAGAGAAGGGGGAGAGAAAGCATTTTCTCTTGAAATCCCTCAATAGAATCGATAATTCCTAAATACCGCACAAGCTTACGAACACCCGACAAACTTGCCTAAACTCTACACATATTTAGCAGACTTCTAAAACCTATGCAACATACTCACATTTGGTATGCGAATATTCGGCATACTTGCAACAAAATCTGCCAAACACTACAAGAAAACAGCGTTTTCGTGACTACAGTTTGCGACTACAAACACAGTCGTAAATTATTACGACTACTTAGCGACTATTTTGCGACTAGTTTACGACTTCACAAATACAGTCGCACCATAGTCGGTCATTTGCGACCAAACGTATTAGTCGCATATTGGTCGCTAATTTACGACCAATCTACGACTACCGTCTCGTCGGAAAACTTTAGTCGCAAAATAGTCGCTACTTTTGCGACTAAATTGTGACTTTTGCGGCGGGTCGCAAAACATTCGTTTTTTGGTCGTAAAATAACAGCATTTAACACGTTTATTCTTGTTGTACCTACTTGTATCTACTTTTTGCGACTACCACTCGTAGTCGGACAGCAGTCGCTATGTAGTCGCAAATCAGTCGGAAAAATGTCTATAAATAAAAACTTGAGACCATCGTTCTCCTCATTCTCACAATCTCCTCATTATCATAAACGAAAAAATCGAATTTTAGAAGAGAAACCGTTTTTTTTTATAATGTCGGGAAATTACAATTATAGTAATTTTTGGGATTCTCAGTAGAGTTCACCACGGGGGTGGATCAATTCATGGCATTTGCAAATAGCCAGTCTCTAGGGCAGAACAATGGCGGTAAGTTTTACTGTCCTTGTAGTGTTTGCAAGAACGACAAATTTCTCCCGGGGCCTAGAATTTGGAATAATCTGTATAGTAGAGGATTTATGCCAGATTATTATGTTTGGTATAAGCATGGAGAAGAAATCTCTATGGATTTAGGTCCGAGTTATGTTGATCCTACGCATTTAAGTGGGAGTAGTGAATTGGGTAATGTAGTAGAAGATAGATATGTGGATATGGTGAATGATGCATTTCGTGATAACGTGAGTTTTGATAACTATCATCAAGGTGGTACTAGTTATCAGAATGTAGAAGAACCGGTACGTAACCATTCAAAGAAATTCTACGACTTGTTAGAAGGAGCGAATACTCCATTATATGATAGTTGTCGTGAAGGTCACTCGCAGTTATCATTAGCCGCTCAAGTCATGCAAGATAAGGCATAATATAATATGAGTGAAAAGTTAGTGGATTCGGTTTGCGGAATCTTGACAGACTATTTACCAGAAGGAAACCAGGCAATCGGTTCACATTACGAGACAGAAAAATTGATGCGCAATTTAGGTCTCCCATATCATACAATTGATGTTTGTATTAACAATTGTATGATCTTCTGGAAAGAAGACGAGAAGGAAGCTAAATGTTTGTTTTGTGGTAAACAAAGATGGAAGCCTCAGAACGACCGGCGTAGAACCAAAGTACTATACAGTCGTATGTGGTATCTACCTATTGCTGACAGATTAAAGAGAATATATCAAATCGAGAAGACTGCATCGGCAATGAGATGGCATGCCGAGCACCAAGAAAAGGAGGGAGAAATGGGTCATCCTTCTGATGCGGCGGAGTGGAGATATTTTCAAGGTCTATATCCCGTGTTTGCTGAAGAACCCCGTAATGTTTATCTTGGATTAGGTACGGATGGGTTCAATCCATTTTGCATGTCTCGTAATCATTCGTTGTGGCCTGTGATCTTGACTCCATATAATTTACCCCCGGGTATGTGCATGAATACAGAGTATTTATTTCTTACTATTCTGAATTCTGGGCCAAATCATCCGCGAGCTAGTCTCGATATCTTCCTCCAACCTCTTATTGAGGAGTTAAAAGAGTTGTGGTCTAATGGCGCCGATGCATACGATGTGTCCTTAAATCAAAATTTCAATCTAAAAGCAGTGCTAATGTGGACGATAAGCGACTTTCCGGCGTATAGCATGTTATCCGGATGGACAACCCATGGTAAATTGTCTTGTCCAATTTGCATGGAAGATACAAAGTCTTTTTATCTACCTAAGGGAGGGAAGACGTGTTGGTTTGATTATTACCGAAGATTTCTTCCTCATGGTCATCCAATGAGGAGGAATAAAAATGACTTCCTAAAGGGAAAAGACGCTTCGAGATTATCCACCTCCATATTTGACCGGTGAGAAAGTTTATTACGAGCGGTTGGTTGGTGTAAATCCATAAAAAACAAAAGACGTCGGTGGAAACGGTCATGAAAAGAAGAAGCCGGGCTATGGGAAGTAACATAACTGGCACAAGGAAAGCATATTCTGGGAGCTACCGTACTGGAGGGACCTCAATCTCCGTCATTGTCTTGATGTGATGCATATAGAGAAGAAATTTTTTGACAATATCATGAATACTCTTATGAGTGTGAAAGGTAAATCGAAAGACAACATCATGTCAAGATTGGATATAGAATAATTTTGTTCTCGGCCACACTTACATATTGATAGTGAGGGTAAATCTCCTTTCCCATCCTTCACATTGACAGAGGAAGCTAGAAAAAGTATACTGGAATTTGTGAAACATGCGGTTAAGTTTCCAGATGGTTATTCGTCAGACTTAGCTACTTGTGTTGATATGGACAACCAAAAGTTTTCAGGCATGAAAAGTCATGACTGCCATGTTTTCATGGAGCGGTTACTTCCATTTATCTTTGAAGATCTCCTAGACCGGAATGTCCACCTTGCGTTATCAGGTGCTTATTACGACAATTTAAACAAAATGGTTATAGTAATTTATATAACTTCATGCAATTTTCACGTATATTGTAGGGGTTGGAGCATTTTTTCGGGATTTATGTTCAAGAACTTTGCATAAGAGTCGCCTTCAAATTCTAAAACAGAACATCGTTTTAATTCTATGCAATTTGAAAAAGATCTTCTCACCTTCATTTTTCGATGTGATGGAACACCTGCCTATACATCTCCCCTACGAAGTTGAATTAGGAGGCCCTGTCCGGTATAGGTGGATGTATCCTTTTGAAAGGTTTTTCAAAAAGTTGAAAGGGAAAGCAAAGAACAAAAGATATGCGGCAGGATCGATTGTTGAATCATATATCAATGACGAGATTGCTTATTTCTCATAGCACTACTTTGCTGGGAATATACAAACGAAATCAAGGTAAATGCTAAAATCAATCACATCATGTCCACTTTGCCATTTAACTTTTTGTATTCACATGCTATATATGTATTATAATGTGAATTACGTTTTAACTCATTTGATCAGGTTAACAAGATTCGATGAAGGTGAAGTCCCCGTATATCATGTCCCTGGAGTACCTTCTATATTTACTCAAGTAGGCCGTCCAAGTGGAGAAATGCATGAAATATGGCTCTCAGAGAGAGACTATCAATACGCACATGCATATGTTTTACGAAATTGTGACTATTTTCAGCCAATTGAGAGGTATATAAGTTGGCCTCTCTCCCATATTGCGTTTTAATATATATAATCTTTGTTTAATTTCTCATATAATTTGTATTGGTCTTGTGTAGAATGTTCGAGGAATTTATTTCTGCAAAATAACCAGGACTTTCCGAAAAAGAACTCTCTGCGAAAAGAGCTGATGAATATCATTTATGGGTGAAAGAATATGTATGTCTAAAAAATATTCATAACTTTGCGTAAATTTATACTTATATATATTTACACTATTTTTATATATATGCAGGTTACTTACTGGAACGCTACGAATCCATTTCCTACTTGGGTTCAAGAGATAGTGCATGGACCTTTGAATAAGGTCAAAACCTGGCCAATGTATTTTACAAAAGGCTATTTGTTTCATACGCAGAATCACGGCGCTGGACGAAAGACATGTAACTATGGGGTATGTGTTAAAGGTCAAAATTACACTGATGCATCTGATGAAGCGGATTTATACGGAATCTTAACTGATATCATAGAACTCGAGTACGAGGGGATGGTCAATTTGAGAATCACACTTTTTAAGTGTAATTGGTATGACCCTGTTATCGGTAGAGGCACTCGGAGGAGCAATGGTGGTGTTGTAGACGTTCTTTCATCGAGAAAATACAATAAATACTAACCAGTTATTCTAGGTACGTACTTATTAATGTCGATATCATATATATATATATATATATATATATATATATATATATATAAGTATATATATACCATGATGTATAACTTATATATACATTTTTATATTGCAAACAGCCTCGCAAGCGGATCAAGTTTGTTATATTCCGTACCCATATACAAAGAAACCGAAGCAATTATGGTTCAATGTTATAAAAGTGAATCTGAGGGGTAACATTTCAGGAGAACATGAAAAAGAACTGACTCTTTTGCAAACAGAAAATGATGATGTTGTATTGATGACTACAATTGAAGATCTCGTACTCGACAATTTCGTACAAGGAGACCAAATAAACCTCGATTACGAAGTCGGAGATGCAGAACCAGAAGATGAATTTCAGTGTAATATGTCGTCTTCTGATGAAGAATCAGATGACGAAGAACCCTTCTAATTCACTATGTTACTTATGTCACAATTTCGTTGTAATTTTTCTTTTACATTATTTCGGTGTAATTTGTTTTTTACATTATTAATCAGTATTTATTTCTCGTTTTGAGTAAGAAAAAAAAAAGTCCTCACCAGGACTCGAACCCGCGGGTGAAGAGACACAAGTGTGAGATCTTTAGCAGTAAGCCATAGTGTTTATTTGGTATTTAACACACCAAATAATTATTATGTCTACCTGTTTTATTCAGAATAAAAAAAATTTGTCCACACCATGGACTCAAACCCGCGACTGAAGAGAGATAGAGGAGAACTTTACTAGTAAGCCATAGTGTTTAATCATTCTAAATCACACCAAATAATTATTAAGTCTACCTGCTTCATTCATATTAAAAAAAATAAACTTACGAAAACCCTAAGTCCCTCAAGTCTCAGACTTCATTCAGTCTCCTTCGTCTCCGATTCGAGATCAAAATCCCTTTTGCTCTCATCTTCTTCTTCGATCCCACCTTCCGTTCTTCTTCTTCGATCCCACCTTACGATGCCGGAAACTAAGAACGGTAAAGGACGGAAGAGATTCGTTCCCAACGTTTCTCAGAGAGCCGGAGGGTCTTTGTCGCGAACACCAAACCCTCTACCGCCTCAGTACACCTTCACGCCGGCGGCCCAATTTCTTCCGCATCTGTCGCCCCCACCTCTTAACCCCGTGCACTCTCATCCTTCAACGACAACACCAAATGTCCAGGATTTTCCTACGCCTACCCAGCTTTTCCAGAACATCTCATCGAATCCACCACAAAGCAATCCATCTCAAGGTCAGACGACTCCACGAGAAAGCTCTCAACCTCAAGATCAGACGACTCCACGAAAAATCTCTTCGAGTCCTTCGCTGCACAACTCCGAGGGTAATAGTAATCAGTCGTCTCACGCTCACATCTCCAACGACTTCGAAGCACATATTGAGGCCGATCTCCAGGAAGAGCAACGTATGGTGCTTGAGGCGCTACTAATGGTGCCTAACCGGCATGACTATACGACTGTGCTATCTCCGACACGCCCTCAGCCGCCAAACACCACTTGGTAAGTTTCTATCAATTCATGTCTGATTTCGATTTCCTGTCAAGAGGCTAGTTTACAGATTGTTAGTAGAATTGTTTTTGTGTTTGGAATTGATGATGTATGATTTGCGTGTGTGGAATTGATGATGTTTATGTGTGTGGATATGGTTAGACCAAATCTCGGTCTTCATAGAAGTCTCTTTTCCGAAAACCAATGTGTTAATTTGTGTCTCTATGAAGTCTCTGTTTGGTAGACTAAGCAATTACATAGTGTCAATTTGTTTCTAGTGTAAGTGCTTGTTTGGTCTAATCAGGCATAGTATGCTTCTATCTGGCTTGATTTTTGTTTGGTAGACTAAGCTCACAGTTTGCTATTCATGTCTTTTCTGATATGTGGTTAATTCTGACATCATGTTTTGCTTGGTTTGAATTTTGTGTTGTTGTTGAGGCATTTATTTCTCTCTGTCTGGCTTGGTTTTTGTGGTGTTGTTGAGGCACTTATTTGTCTATGTCTAGGTTTGGCCGTGACAAGAGAAAGCTGACAAGGAAGATCACCAAGATTTTCACAAACAAGTTTGATGGTCCACTATAGCTGGACTGTTGTGCCTCGCGATAGACAGGAAAGATACTTCGTCGAGTTCGCGGTAAGCATTTCTCTCCTCCAAGCTTCATATATGTCTTTCTTTATATTATGTCCAGTAACACCATCTACTTGTCTTGTAGAAAACCCACACATGGGATCCCTTAATCTCAGGGGTTGTTCAAAAACATTTCGAGAAGATTTGTCAAAGGCGAATGAAGGATATGGTAAGCACCGCGAGTACTTCTCGAAAGCGATCACCATGGATTAACCCAACACTGTGGACAACAATGACAGAGAAATGGGACACTGACGAAGCTAAAGAGGGGTCTCAGACCACATCCGCTGCTCGGAAATCTGACCGTAAAGGCTTTGGTGTGCACAAACACTTATCAGGCCAAAAGTCATATCACAAAATCCAACAAGAAATGGTAACTGTAATTTCTATATCTAATACTTCTGCAACTTTCTATTATGTAACAAATTTATATGTTACATTTTCATAAAGACGAATTAGGCAGACCGGTTAGTATCGGTGAGGTTTTTGTGAAGACTCACACAAAATCTGATGGTACATTTGTTGATCTGAAGGCTGAGAGGATCGCGAAAAATTATGAGAAGAACTTGCAAGCTAAGATGCAAGAGATCGGGCCTGAAATTTCAGACGGTAGGTTGCAACAGCGAGAGCTAACCACAGAGGAATACAACGATTTCTTTCTTCAGGTAAATACGAAATCTATGTTATCTTTTGGTTTTGTCATCTGGTTTTATAAATCTTGGTTTTATTTATGCAGTCAACGTACACGGATGACAGAGGCAGACCATATGGAATAGGAAGCCTCACAGAGTCTTATGTTGGTGGAAAACGCAAGTTCGAAGTAACCTCTTCATCGTTTCAATCCCTGGAAGATAAGTTGGAAGAAGCTCAACGCCAAATAGAAGAACAAGCTGCTTCTAACGCTCGGCGTGAGGCAGAGCTTACCAAAATTGCAGCTGACCAACAAAGCAAGCTTACCAAACTTGAAGCTGACCAGAAGCATTATTCAATGGTGGAAAGGTATCTTCGTGAAACCGATCCAAATTTTCTAGACTTCATGGCTTCTCAATCTGATCGGCAGCATGATTCTACACCCTATGCTGTCATTTTATTTCATGTTTTGAACATTGGACCTTTCTTTGTATTGGTTTGTATTTGATATACTAAAACAATGTATAATATATATTAATGTTTCTTTATTAATGTATGTTTCTTTCATTTTAAATTTCCAGTATTCTTTGTATTAGTTTGTATATGATTTCCAAATTGTTAGGTAATACAAATTGGGTACAGTATTACCATTTTGAATTTCGTTGATAAAATCAGTCGCTAGGTAGTCGCAACTCAGTCGCTAGGTAGTCGTAAATCAATCGCAATACAGTCGTAAAATGATGACCAAATCTCTATTCTGTGAACATATTAGTCGCAAAACAGTCGCTAATTTAGACGCTTATTAGTCGGTAAATAGTCGCAACATTTCACGACTCTTTAACGATTACACCAAACGACTTCCACACGACACAATATATAGTCGTATGTTAGTCGCATGTTAGTCGCATGTTAGTCGTTAATGTAGTCGGTACATTGTCGCATATATTACGACTGATGTGTGACTCGTTTGCGACTTCTTACTGTTATCGCAACAAAGTCGCAAAATAGTCGTAAATTAGCGACTAATTACTGACTACGTGTTTTTGCGACTAGACATTTACGACTACGTAAGGTGGTCGTAATGTAGTCGGTAAAACAGTTTTAGCGACTACATTACGACTAATTATGTAGTCGCTAAAACGTTGTTTTCTTGTAGTGAAAAATACAAGATCTGGCATATCATTTGGGATGAATTTGTTGGTCAGGTTAAAATCATCCACCATTAGCCAGATCGATGAATAGAAAAGTAATAATTCGTGAAAAACATTCCCAAACTAAGTCCTGCTAATAAAAGTAGGATACCCGTAAACAAAAGAGAAAATTTATTCTATTAATTAATACGTCAACTTCAATTATACGATTATTTACAAATAAAAATACAGTAACTTCTTTTTTGGGTGACTTTGTGTCGAATAGAGGCGGTGAAACTGTTTCTCGAGCTTGCGAAAGCTACTAGAACCTCTCCCATGGAAGTGAAGTTTGTCGCCGAAACAGATACGCCGCCTTTATTCGACTCCGAGTCACCCAAAAAACAAAAAAAAATTAACTTCAAATTACCACTCATCTCTTGTGGTTCAACGAAGAGGAAATCATGGCCTAGGTGACAATGAATATCTTGGAGACAAGAACAGTCTTGCTTGGTCTCTATGAAAAACATAATTCATCGGAAAAACTTTTGACGAATTTTTCATGTAGCTTCCCAGTACTCCCCGATAAATCTAACTGAAGATATGAACCATTTGCTCATAGCCACCAAACTCTTTTTTTCTCTCAAATTAGTCCTTTATAAGGATCCTCCGACTTCAAAGGTGACGAGATCATTCGGAACAGCATGCATCTATCTTTGGCCTAGCCATGTCCTCCAACAAAGTCGTTTGACGCTTCTTACTCCTAACCAACTCACGGAACAGACTCCGAGTAATTTTCTTCCTTACCTGCTGCAAAGAAGACCTCATGTCTTTTCCCAAACGGTTCTTATTACCTCTCACTCGACTTATGCTAGCTTCACTTGGGTTAACCAACTCCTTCGTTATAGAAACTAGGTTTTGCACCCACGTTACACGTGTATATTATTTTGATTAAAATCATATGCGACCAATTATATTTATTGAGATATTACTTTGTGTATATTAGTGATTTATATATAAAAAATATTGTAGTTTTAATTTCAGAAACTATATCTAGTTTCTGAGGTAACGGTCTTGTTTTAAATCTATATATGTCTCGTTTGAAAAACGTATTATTTGATCAAACACTTATAAATTAGTATACCAAAGCAACTAAAAGTGTAACAAATTAATCAAATGCTATTTAATAAACGTAGTATTGGCACGAAGATAGAATATTATACATAATTTCTTCAAATCAAGAAAATAAGTTTTTTCATCATTTTCAGTTTCATCCTCGTTATATATGTTTTCTATGAAAACAACAAAAAAGTAATAAATCAAAAGTTATTCTCTTTTCTTAGATAGTTTAACCAATAAAAATTTGTGATTTAGTCTATTAAATTGAAAAATAAATTAATAAACACAACTCTTACTTTCATATTCATGACAACTTTAATTTTGAAACCAAGACAATAAATGAATATGAAATGAGTTTTGAACCTAATTTAAAATCACAAAAGATTTGCGAATTAAATATATATTTTTGTCTGTTTTATGGTAAAGAGTTAAATACCGAACTTTTGTCTGGTAGCATATTAGTTGTGGTAATTTTTAAATTATTTTTCAATGATTAAACCTCACTTCTACCAATCAGAGTGAATAATTTTTTTTTTTATCATATTCAGTTTCATTCTCGTTATATTTGTTTTTAATGAAAAGAACATAAAAGCAAGAAAGTCAAAAATTATTTTCCTTCCTTAGCTACTTTAATCAATACAATATTTCAATTTAATCTACAAATCAAAAATCAAACTAATAACGACAACTCTTGCTCTCGTATCTATGAAAATAATAATTTTAAAACCAAGACAATATATGAATATGGAATAAACTTTGAAACAAATTAATAATAACAAAAAATTGACAAAGTACCTGGAAGAGATAGAAACCGGAATTTTTCCTCGTGACATATTGGTTGTGATAACTTTTTAATGGTTTTTCGATGAGATCATAAACCTAAGCGATGATGATTTAATTCTCATAATTAAGGGTCATTGCAAAGAATATTGAAGTATTAAACATTATCTTATATTTGAGAAAATTGGTTTACTCATGGTCATTTTTTCCATTGTAGTCGTCTTTCTCATTCCATGGATAAATTTTTTCTCATGCCGTTATTTTTTTTATTCCATCAAGAAGACAATTAAGTTGGCAAAACCAATACAACTTACATAAAAATTCAGAAAAATAAATAACAAATAGAACAACTCAAAATAAATAACTCTTACATTGATCTTTAGCAATCCCAAGCCGAATATAAAAATTGTAATTTCTTCAATCCTCTCCGCACAATCTATCTATTCCATACGATCATGTATAATGTTTTTATGGACATGTGACAAAAAAATTAAGATGCTAATGTAGATTATAATTATTGGTTAATTAAAATCACATGTGGAAATCTTTAGAATCAATTAACTTCAACTTTTATAAGTAATATATATTTTTTATAGATAATAAATCATTTTTGTAACAAAAATGGTTGTAAAATAATTTCATCATAATAAATAAATTAGTTTTAACGCGTGCGCGTATACACATATGTAAAGAGTTTTTACTACTATATTTATTCTTAGTTATTTATATAATTGAGATGGTAAAATTATTTCATCATAATAAACAAAGTATCTTCTAAACGTGTGCGTATACACACATGTAAAGAGATTTTACTATTATATTTATTCTTAATTATTTATATAATTGAGACCACTATTTTAAATTAAGAAATTTTACTACTTTAATATCATGTTGGTTTTTTGTTGTTAATGAAAATTTTATACATAATGTTTTTATCTTTAATACTAGGTTTTGCATCAACGCTACGCGTCAGTATTGTTTTTAATACTATTTTGATAAAATCATATGCGAGAAATTATATTAATTGAGATATTATTTTATGTATAATGGGGATTGTAATAATATATATTAAAAATATTGCAGTTTTAATCTCAGTGATTATATATAGTTTGTGAGGTTTCAACAGTCTTGTTTTGAATCTATATATGTCTCGTTTGAAAAATGTATTATATGGTTGAACATTTATAAGTTAGTATATCAAAGTCAACTAAATGTGTAATAAAGTAATCAAATGCTATTTTAATAACCATTGTATTGACACGAAAATAAAATAGTATATATCATTTCTTTAAATCAAGAAAATAATTTTTTTTTTTAAAACATTTCAGTTTCATCTTTGTTATATATGTTTTATATGGAAACAAAAAAAAATTATAAAGTTATTCTCTTTCCTTAGATAATTTAACCAATACAAATTTCTGATATAATCTACTAAATTGAAAAAAACTAATAAACACAACTCTTGCTTTCACATTCATGACAACGTTAATTTTGAAACTAAGTCAATAGATGAATATGAAATTAATTTTGAAACTAATTTAAAATCACAAAAGATCGACAATTTTTTGTCAGTTTTATCTTGAAAATGTAAAGACCGGACTTTTGTGTGGTAGCATATTGGTTATCGTAACTTTTAAATAATTTTTCAATGAGTGTACCTTACTTCTACCAATTAGAGTGAATAAGTTTTTTCATCATATTCATGTCCATTCTCGTTATAACTGTTTTCAATTAAAACAAACAAAAAAAATGTCAAAAATTATTTTTCTTCCTTAACTATTTTAATCAATACAAAATTTTAATTTAATCTACAAATCGAAAAGCAATGTAATAAACACAACTCTTGCTCTCATATCTATGAAAAAAAAATCAATTTTGAAACAAAAAAAATATATGAATATGATATGAACTTTGAAACAAAGTTATAATAACAAAAAACCGACAAATTAAATATATTTTTGTAAATTTTACATTGGAGAGATAGAAGCATGAATTTTGTCTAGAGTCATATTGATTGTGGTAACTTTTCAATGGTTCTTCAATGAGATCATAAACCTAAGCGATGAAGATTTAATTCTCATACTTATGGGTCATTGCAAATAATATTGAAGTAACAAACATCATTTTATATCTGAGATGATTGGTTTACACATAGTCATTTTTTCTTTATTATAGTCGTCTTTCTCAATCCATTGGTGAATTCTTTCTCATGATGTTCTTTTATTTTTTTTTATTCCATCAGAGCATAATTTTGATCAAGAAGACAATAAAGTAGGCAAAATCAATACACTTAGAAGCATATAACATCAGCTTTTATTAGTAATAGATTTTATTTTGACATATAATTTACTTTTTCGTTTTTGTTTGTTAAGTTTTTTATGTTGATTTTCCATAGAGTTAGCATAAATATCAAGTTAATTTATTTTTGAATAATTTTTTCTTTTGTCAATTTAGCTCTTTCGATATTTATTTCTATTTTTTTTTGTTAATTTAGATCTTTTGATATTTATTTCTATTTTAAGAGACATGATTTTTTGGCATATAATTTCTTTTTTTATTATTATTTTTCATTTTGTTTATTTAGCTCTTTTGATATTTATTTCCATTTTCGATTTTTTGTTGTTGTTAATTTAGCTCTTTTGATATTTATTTATATTTTAAGAGACAATTTTTTAGAATTCTTGACATTATTTAAATTTTAATTAAAATGCTGATGTTGCATATTTTAACTGGTTGTTTAAAATCCTATGTGGACGTTCTTAGAGACGTATAGCATCAACTTTTATTAGTAATAAATGTTTTTATTAACAATAATATTAGAATTTGGAAACTTTCTTAATTTTGAATGTTGATATATACCAATAAAATTGATTGCTTAAAATTTTATGTGGACATCCTTAAATGTATATAATAATTTGATTAGTAATAATATATTCTTTTATAGCATATTCAGACTAGTAATAGGCCCAAAATTAGCAAATTTATCCTTCATTCTTGGGCCATATGAGGTAAAGATTGCTCTTGGTTATGGCCCAAATCAAAGACTGAACAGAATTTTGAACCAAAAGTTGCATAGAATTTGTCCTACAAGTTGGGTCCCAAAATTGGCCAATGATTAGGTCCTGCCCAAAAACCAAATCTTGTCGAAGTCCAGTAAAAGAACATTAAAATTAGCAAGTAATATAGTATATGCAGTGCATTTATTTCGACCATTTTCACATGTAACGCAAAATGATAAATATTTCGTAGTTATTGTAAATTTGTAATAACCAATGTATTATCGTGAGGTTCTTTTTGTAAATGCCTTTTTATATATGTTATGACTTATGAGAAGTATGAAGCAAAGATTCCCACACAAAACAAAAAAAAAATTTCAAAAAATAAATAATAAAATAAAATAACCTCGATTAAAGCAGTCATATTGTTTAATGTTGTTTAGATAATCTTTTAGTATAAACATAGTTGTGTAAAAGTTTAGTCTTTTATTTGTTCTTAAGAAGTAATTATGTTCATCTCACATCGTTCTTGTGGCGTCTCTTAATGTTTTACATTTCAATTAAATACTATTTTCCCAATAGAAATTTCATTTTGAATTCATATTATATATATACAGATCACAGATGTAAAGTATTTTCACTTATGCAGTTATTTTTCCACCACCATTGCAACTTGAAAGCGACTCGTTACACATGGTTTGTGATCTATAACACGCAACTAAATTTGTTTATGGGCATATCTTCAATTTGTTGGATCATATGAATAAATAATAAGATGGGCATGAACGTGTCCAATAAAAGATATCCACTTGTAAGTTTCCAGTTTTACATATCTCTTTGGATCTCACATGTATCAAATATATATACATACAATAAATTGAAGAAGCAAAAAAAAAACAGAGAAATGTGAGGATTTAAAGCATTATCAGATTCTTTGTTTTCCCGTTTTTTAGCGAACGCATTCTTTTAGTTATCAAGCAACTATATTGCAAGTGGACTTTATGATAAGATACAATTATTTTTTAGTTTTTGATCAAAATAACCAAATAATTCCTTCAACGTTTATTGTTTTTGTTATTATTATATTATGGATCTTGCGGTGGAAAGGGGGATGTACGTGATTTACTTTTCAATCATTTGTCTCTATTGATTAACTTTTTTAACATGTGACTTTTGTTACTTGGATGATGAAAACATATGAGAAGACTAGAATATGTAAATTGGTTATACTTTTTCTTCTACAAGTTGGGAAGAGGCATTACGCAAACACGTTGTTGAATATTGACGGTACACGAACATGCTCTACTCTATTTTTCCGCGAATGAATCTACGCATTTCTCAAATCTCAAGTGCCTCGAATTAAGAACGATTTAATACATTGGAAACATGAATTGATATTATGAAATGTTTTTCAATATATATAAAGTTTTAAAATTCTAAATTTAAGGAAACAGAAAGAGCATATTCAGTTCCTAAACATATATTTGAATTTCGGAATTAGATCAATCTTTGTAAAAATTGAAGAGACAAGTCAATTATAGCTTTGACTACAAGGTCAATTATGATTAGGGGTGTTATAATCACGACTTATTTAACCCACATCGCAACGAATTAATCACGACTTTTGGCGAGTCCTAATCATATAGCAGGTTTTGGCAAGTCCGTCTACAAAAAACTGTGGTTTTAAAAGTATCAACCCTAACTTTTACCGTCTTATAATCACGAGTTTTATAATCAGTTTGCATACATTTCAAAATTATTTTTTTCTTAATATTAAAAAAAAAATTGATTTTTTTTATATATATAGTCAAATATAAATATGATAAATTATAGTTAATTTTCTTTGGAAAAAAACTCACACTATTTACTAAATTTCTTTTTTTATAATCTCGAAATTTAGGGCCGAAATCTGTACATCTTTGTTGGCCAGAAACTAAACCGTTAATAATCATCCCTGCCAAAAAGGATTGAACCTAGCACTTAATAAGACCTAATGGAACCTTCTTGTATTAACCACTACGTCACCACACATTTCATACTATTTAGTAAATTCAATATAAGAATTTATAAAAATCACTATAAATAACATCTAATAAATTTAATTAAAATATCATAACTACGGGTTGATCTACTATTTGCGCAAGTTAAGCGCCCTTGAAACCACTGTCCATAATGGGCTAGCCAACCTGCGGAATATGTTTTCTTGGACATCTAAAATTAAAGTTCTAATTCATTCCATGACATAACGGTTTAAACCCAACTTGCGGATTCTTGACACGAATTGACACCCTTAATTATGATCTTTGGAATTTTTTTTGGCCTTGATGGTTATTAAATTGTAAAACTAATTGAAAAGTGGAAATTGGCTGCATGGAAACAAATCCCATTCCCCCATCTCATTTATAGTGGACGCATGCTTCAACGAGCTCTATACAGGGCTGGATCTGAGCAAAGCCTAATGAAACATTTGTTTTGGCCTCCATTTTTAACAGGTTTCCAAAGAATATATCAATAAAAAAATTTATAAAACTAAAAAACAAAACCTTTGATCACGTTTCCTTTTTTAAAAAAAAAAAGATCATGCTTCTATTTTTTTTTTCTCTCTGACTCTTACATTTGAAATATTTTTTTGTATGAAATGAATTAGTGACCCCCATTTTTGTTTTTTTTTCAAACCCTCAAATTTTCAGATCCGGCCCTGATAAAGAGAAGACGAGAATCTCATGGCCGGTTTTTGTGGAATCTAACCCTTGATCACGTTTCCTTTTTTTTTTTAAAAAGATCATGCTTCCATTTTTTTTTTTAAAGACCACGCTTCTCTTTTTTTTTCTTCTCTCTGACTCTTACATTTGAAATATTTTTTTGTATGAAATGAATTAGTGGCCCCCATTTTTGTTTTTTTTTCAAGCCCCCAAATTTTCAGATCCGGCCCTGGCTCTATAGTTGAACTTTTCTCTCGTCGAGTCGGATAGATCGGTTGAGTGTTGGAGGTGGGTTTAGCACCCCCAATTAGCTAGACCCATCTCAGTAAATAAAGTCTATCAAATCTAAGTCCAATCAAAAGTCAATACATGGATACAACGAGCTCGCGCTGACAATCCCACCAGCTCTGCGCGAAGGGACCAAGGAAGAAGATGACACGTGGAGGCAGAGCCGGCCCTGAGTTTTAAAAGGCCGCAAGCTAGAGAAAAAAATGGGCTGTTTTATAATAAAAAAATTTAAACTTTAAAAAAAATTATGATTCATGAATGTGTTAAACAAAAGTTATAAAATATTTTAAAACACAAGAAATGAATACATTATTTCTGAAATATTATCCTCCTTGTATTTCTACCAGCAAACTCATTCATCAAGCATGTGTAATCAAGTTTTTCAGCCATACTCCTTTCAATTGACAACATCGACAATCCATTCAGTCTTTCTTGTGACATAGTCGACCGTAGATAAGACTTTATGAGCTTTAGCTTTGAAAAACTTCTTTCTGCGGAAGCAACTGAAACTGGAATCGTCATCATTATGCGGTATGCAGTCCATGTATTTGGATAACAACTTTCCATTTTTTTCAGATAATCTAGTATCTCGACTACCTTCTTAATCTCTTTTGGTAAAGCTCCTCTTAAAAGTTTTAGCTCCAAAAATAAATCATTACCATCAATATCAGAATGATTACCATGTTTCAGAGAAACTTCAAGGTTGGCACAAGAAGCCATCAACTTGTCATCATTTGCTAACTTCAGCTTCTTCAAGTCAAATAAAAATCCAAAAGTCTTTTCATAACTTTGAAGTTGATCAAACCTTGTCTCAAGAGAAACCAAACCTTGATCCACAATTTTGATGAAGTATTTGATCCTGAGATTTTCTTCCGCTGTTAATATCACATCTTCCCCGCTTTTTTCAGGCTCTTCATCATGATATCGTTTCCTTTTACTAAGACGTTTTACTTTGACAGAGAATACAGGTTCAATTTCCATTTCAATAGCAATCCGCTCAGCTTCTACTTTTGCTGCTTCAAAACCTGTCTCTCTATAGTTTTTAAAATAAGAAACTAGACCTTCCAGTTGAGAAATAGCGATATCAATATCCATATCTTCTGACTGCAGGATCTTGCTTACTTTGTTCACAACAAACAAAAGCTCATACCAAATAATCATTCCAAACAAAAACTCAAAACTCCCAATTCCATGGATTTCACTCATTGCAAGAGACTCAGCTTCGCTTCTTGTTCTCGGATTATCACTGTTTTCTGCTAAATGAAACAAAGCCTCTCGTATCTGAGGAGCTTGAAATCGTATTGCTTTGACGCTTTTGATGCGACTCTCCCAACGAGTTTGTGATAATGGCTTGACTGTAATACCATTCACAATTTCTCTGAAAACTTCACAATTGTTTGTAGAGGAGGCAAACAAACAATATATGCGCTGAATAATTCCAAAAAAATGATACTGCTATTGTCGATGAGGAAGCGATATCTGAGAGTACAAGATTCAAACTATGACAACCACATGGTGTGTAAACCGCCCTTGAATTAATTTCAAGCAATCTCTTTTGAACTCCTTTATTTTTTCCTTTTATGTTTGACCCATTATCATAACCTTGTCCTCGAATGTCATCAATACTCAACCCAAGATTAAGCAGTACATATTGAAGGGTGTCAAAAGCCCTTCTCCGGTTTTGTCTTTCACTTCTAAGAATGACAAAAAAAATTCTTCAATCTTTGGTGTAGTGTCAGAAATATCCACACATCGGATAACTAAGGACATTTGTTCCCGATTACTGATATCAGGAGTAATATCAAGAATAACCGAAAAATACTTTGCACATTGAATCTTCTCTAAGATCATTTTTTTTATCTCATTCCCAAGCATCTCAATCAACTCATTCTGAATTTTGTGACTAAGATAATGATAGTGAGTTTCACGTTTCTCAATTCGTCTGACGTGTTCTATCATCACTGGATCAAAATCTGCAAATACCTCAATCATGCCCAAAAAATTTCCATTACCATCCTCACGAATCTTATCACTCCTTCCACGAAATGCTATATTCTTTTTAGCTAGACCTTTTACCAATGCAATTATCCTCAACAACACGTCTCTCCAATGCTTTTTCTCTTTGTTAATCTCTTCTTGAATATGCTTATCAATAGTCTGATTCGTCCGTAGTCTCACTTCTAGATCCATCCACTGAGTCATGCATATGATATGCTTATGACTTTTTTCATGTTCCTTAAGCATTTGTGAAATATTTCTCCAATCATTGTATCCATTAGTTGCCAACTGATAAACACTTTGGTCTTGCGGAAATAATTTACAACAAAAACAAAAGATCTTATCTTTTATCTCTGAGTAAACTAGCCATCGCCTATCTTGCTTTTCTCCATTCGTTATTTTTCTTGTATAAGACGAATGAGAAAAGCATCTGCCAATAGAATCTCTTGGAAAATTATAATCAACCGGAAGCTTTGTCACTGGACCCTTTTCAACCAAAAAATCTCTCAATTTATTGTCAACTCTTTCCCAATTTATAGGATCATTGATATCCCCTGCTATTAGATATTTCCTAACATCAAATGCTTCCTTTTCTTCATTCCCATTCACATCTTCGTATGCGTTCTCGTTCTCGACATTTTCATTCTCATTCTCATCCTCATTTTCATTCTCATTCTGTTCACATCCGTCGATCTCATCTTCTAAAACCTCATCAATTTTAGGAGTTTCAGATCTTGTTACGTACCTTAACATCGAATTAGCTAAAGATTTTGTCAGTTATTCTTGTCTTTTCTTGTCCCTTATTTTTTCTGCACCACCCTTCACTTTTTTTATTCGTTTTGAAGACATGTTTCTGTACAATTAAAATATTTATTAAATAGATGAGTCACAAATCACAATGAAAAAAAAGTTGAAAAAGTACCACACAATGCAAATTTAAAAAGCAACGATGTACACAAGTTACACAAATCACAATCACACAAAGCAATTTCTTCTCTAAATCGAAGAAGAAGGTGGTAAATCTGGAATCGTAGTGCAAAAAAAAAACAATTTTCTCTGGTAAATTATCAATCGATCAATAGCCCAGGGTTCTGATTTCAATTTCAACACAATCAAACAAAAAGCGAAAAGAAAAAATTATTGTAACCTGAAAGAGTTTCTTACCAGGAGGAAGAAACAAAAGAAGGCCAGAAACTGAGAGAATAAGAGAGATGGCTTCGTCTTGAAACTGTGTCGCAGGCTCGCAGCAGTCGGGGAAGAAGATGATTACCAATTAGGGATTTAGGTATTTAGGTATTTAGGTTTTAATTAGGGATTATTTTAGTTATATTAATTGTTTGCGTTAATTTTAATCATTTGGTTAATTTAATGATATTTTGACAACAAAAAAAAAAATTGGTTACCTTGGGTTTATATTGGTTATGTTGGTTTACTTTAAGTAGTTCGGTTAATTAAAAAAAAAAAAAACAGAACAAGTCATGGGAATCGAACACCCAGTCTTGAACTCACAACCGAACAGAACTATACCACTAGACTACGTAGACTTTTTAGATTTTGAGGGCCGATTATTTTGTATTAAACTTAAGGCCGCAAGCCCAAGCTTGCTTTGCTTGGGCTCAGGGCCGGCACTGCGTGGAGGGTAGCTCACTAAACAGGGATCCACCGAGTTCGCGCTGACAATCCCACTAGCTCTGCACGAAGGGACTAAGGGAGAAGATGACACGTGGAAGATAACTCGCTAAACAGTGCACACCTAGCTCGCGCTGACACCACACCAACTCTGCACGAAGGGGACCAAGAGAGAAGAAGACACATGGAGAGTAGCTCGCTAAACAGTGCACTGCCTGCATAGGAGCGCGGTGCCGGGCTCATCATAACCTATCCACCGAAGAAACTGGAACGCACGTCTCAAGGTATCTTACCCGCGAAAAGCGCTCTAAGCGCCACGTCACCCCGGAATGACGGGGAGCAGGCAGCATACCCCTGCTATAAATGCCCCTTAGCATGCATTTATGAAGGGGATCCGAATTTATTGCTCTCTCTCATACATTACTCTCTCTCTCTCTCTCTACACTATTGTAAGGACATTATTTAGAATACCGAACTGGATTTCCTTGGGAACTAGTTCGAAAATCTAAATAATATGTCTCGTTTCGACAATTAATATAAAGACTACGGTCTCCGACCTGTTCATCATATGCACCCGATTTGTCTCTCATAAACCCCGACCTATTCCTTGTAAAGCTGTTTCCTTTCTATTTACAAAAATCTCACCCCCTTTCACATTACTCTATATCAGAACATTATAATCTTCTCGGTGATCATTTGGATCAACATTGACTTAGAGAGTTAAAATCATGATGATCCCTCCAAAAGCAGACTCACCCTTAGACTAGGAGAACATGTTGTACCGCTGTGCACTAGCACTACGCGTGAAAAAAAAAGAAGTATTGGTTCGTCGTGAAACCAAAAAGAAACACATTGGCTAACAAGGAACCAAAAGAAAATACGTTGTGTGAGAAAAAGTGCAAATGAATATGGAAGAATGAAGACAAAAAGCAAGTCTAATTTTTTTTTTTTGTTCTTTAAGGGAAAATCATTTTCGTGCAAAATTTGAAGAATCTAGAAAATATCATATTCATCTTCTTTTTTTCGAGATGGGTCACCACCAACTGAAGCCTATATATTTTGTAGATAAATTGTTTTGTCCGGCAAATATTTCAATTTAAAAATATTATCATTATTTGTAAGCGATAAAGTCTCCGTATCTCTTCTCCACGCAAAAGCAATTTCATTTTTTTCGTTTTTAATTCGTTTTATAAGGCAGCTTGATATTCTTTTTCTAATGTAAATTACTAAATTACACAATATTTATATGCTACGTTATTGTGTACATAAAGTTTTGGCCCCATAAGCATCTTTTTCCGACGTTTCAAGCGATGACGCGAACTAATCAACATTATTTATATATATATAATTAACTTTTCTCTATCATTTTTCCACCAGTTAAACATCCACTTTGGCATCTACTATTTTTTTTAAAAACATCCTTAAAATAATATAAACTCCAAAAACTCATAAACCTTTAAGATCAGTTATGAAGATCCTCTCCAATCCATATTGACACCTAAACTAACACCAGCGCCAAAAGACATAAGCAGAAACTAGGAGACAGACCACCATTTTTATTTTATTTTTAATTTTAAGGGCTACATTTTGTATAAATTATATATCTTTAACCAAATATGTAAGAAACATCATTTTTTGTTAAGTATAGTAGAAAGCACAACTACAATAAAAGTATAAAGATGTTTAAAATTATGTTTTGTTTTTAAAAACTATAATAATATTACAATAAATAAAACTATAAATCAAAATACATATTTAAAGAAAATAAAATAACAATATATTTTATAAATCGCTTTACGTCTCTATAAGGTTAGGCACGACACTACTGGGAGATAGCCAATTCTATGAACTGCCATGTGTTGAACCCGAAAATCAGAATATAGTAATATGTAAGCACGAAAACACGGAACCCGTATTCATTGGCTTTCATCGCTGGGTATAGCTTCATAAATAGTCAACGGTTGGTGTAATGCAGAAAACACACAAATGCAGAAGATACTCTAATGGCGCAGAGCTCTTCCCAGTCTATGGTTTGTGTCGAAAGCTCAAACATTCCAAGGGCAAGAGCTCCAATTAATTGGGAACAACGAAAAGATCTAGGGTTGGGGAGGGAGTTGTGTGAAGAGTTGCGGTATAGATAGATAAGGCATTTGCATTCAGTGAGTTTGAGGGATGATATGAGTTTATCGGGGAGACTGAACTCGCCTCGACGATGTGTAGCGGTAAAAGGATTCTTCTTCTTTAATGGAGATTAGCCGCTCCAAGTCAGCCAAATGAACTCTAAGGACGAACATCGTCACAAGCGAAACCAAGAAAACTAACCTTCATTTTATAAAATCTATGTAAGGCCGTCTGAATATACTGGTTCATGTTTAAAGTTTACACGTCTGAATTTTCTTTATTGGATTCTTTATAAGAAAATATTCAAACACGTCAGAATAATTCAGTATCAGAAAATAATTTAAAATTATATATTGATGTGTATTTATAAATTAGATTTAATTATGATCTATATAAGATTTGAAGAGATATGTTTTTGGAACCCTCTAAATGATTTAGAGAGATTAGGGTAATTTGGATCAATTTCGGATTTTTTTAACTGGGGTTTTCAAAACGTCATTTCTGAATAAGAAGACGCGGATCATAGTTATTATGGGCTTGTCATTCAATATCCATGAAAATGCTCATTTCTATTATGCGAATTGTGACACGACAAACACAAAAATAACATAGATATTCAAAACTCGATATTCTGGTGACATATAAAAAACCAATGCATATCAATACGTTTAGCCTCGACATACTTGTGCATCTCACTGAGAAGCATACAAGGTTAACATTAGATTTAGGGTTGGACAAAATACCCGGAACCGAAGAACCGAACCGAATTCGACCCGATAAAAGGGAACCGAACCGAATCCGGAACTGACAAAATACCCAAACGGATCCTAGACTCCTATACCCGAAGAACTGAAACTGAACCAAGAACCGAATGGATACCCGAAATACCCAAAATATAATTATATACCTAAAATATTAATTATATTTAGATTTGATATAACTCAATTACCCAAAATTATAATTATAAAACTCGAAGATATCAATTATTGTTAGACCGATAACCGAAATATCTAAAATAATAAAAAAATCTGAAAATTCTTAGTTATATTTGTCAAAATTTAACCAAATTTTATTCAAATTTAGCATTTTTTTAGTTTTTTCCTATATTTCGGGTATCCGGAACCGACTCGAACCCGAAAATACCCGAACCGAACCGAATTTTATAAATATCCGAATGGATCCTTCAACCCTATACCCAAAAAAACCGATCCAAATCCGAACGGATACCCGAATATCCACGCCAAATTAAATTTAGTGACATGTTCCTAAGATATCTCCGTACACGACATTGAAGAGGCGTCACTTAAGGTATGTCCGCGCGTTTGATGCATTTGATATAGGCTTTGATTGGTGACATGAGTTACACTTAATTTAGTTTGAGTTATGAGTATAATTCAACTCTTTAAATTTGAGGTTTTTTGGTTTCCAACTACCTTCAAATTCTCAAATTTTTAGGTTTTGAATAGTACATCCACAAATTTGAGGTTTCAATATTCAAAACCTCAAAATTTATTGCTTTTCATTTTAGTCCTTACGATTTTATATTTTTTCCAAATAACCTTATTAATATATATATATATATATATATTTTTTTAATCCCTATTATTATATATTTCAAGTATATATATTTTTATCTTATATTTCAAGTATATCTTTATAATTTTGACTATGAAAAATAAAATCAAATATATACACGAAAAATTAAATAAAATTAAAAAATTAAAAATGCCCTTTTCTCTTTTGAGGCATCCAACTATTTGGAGAGTAGAAATATTCCAAAACCTCCGGACCAATCCGATTTTAACGAGATTTCCAACAATTTACCGAACGAAGATTGTTGAGGAATTCAAGTTTTTCCTCTTCGAGAGCGTCTTTGATGGTTTGAATAAGAGACATTCTTGGTATATGTTGATGCACTCTCTAACAGAGCCTCACTGGCTGAAATAAGACGCGGTAGAAGGTCTAAATTTTTCATTTAAGACAAATTACTTCGGTTACCGAATTGATAGTGTAGGAGGTAGGAGAGACTTTTTTAGTGATGAATAATATAACCGACGAACAATGACAAAAAATTAAAACTCATTTCCTTATCATTTGTTACTGGATATTGCAATTACTAATATTTATGTTTGTTGTGTACAAGTAAATTATTTTCATAAGATAATAAATTTTTTGATGTATAATAAAAAAATATATAAGTATTTTATGCAAGAAGAGATCATGATAATAGAGACTACAATGAGAACTAACTTTTGTATTTATTATTTGTGGTCTTAAAAGATATAAAATCCACAGTATCTTGTAACATTAATAAAAGAATCTTGTTGTTGGGAGATAAAAGATAATTTTGTTTTACAATCCTATCCACGCGCTAGCGCGTGAGATTTGATGATCCCTTCACGTGCTCCTATCTGCTTGGGCTTTTGATAAAACAGTTTTATCTCTGCCGCAATCACACCTCATCCACTTGGCACTTCTGAGCTGTCGTTTCCCTCAGTTTTGTCTTAACCAATAATAAGTGACCCTTGACCCATTTTAAATTTTCATTTTTACCCTAGTACTTCTCACTTATTTCTTTAACCCCCTAAACTCTTTTAAATTGACACCCAAAAAACCATAATTTACTATTTTAAATAAATTGACAAGTTGACAAAAGTAACTAATCCCAATTAATAATAATGATGCAAATTGAATTTCCCGTTTGTATAGGTGCCTATTTTTTTCTTCCAAATTCAATTCTTTATTTTTATTACAATTTAGAAGATTTATCAAAGTACTATATCTTCTATACGGGGTTATTTCGATTGAAATGATTCCTTAGTTGCAAAATTAGGTGTGGATCAGAGGTAGATCCATGATTTGGTTCTGAAGAAAAAAAAAAGAAGAATCTTCCTTAGTTGGTTTGTTCTGGTTTTGTAGCTTGTGGCTCAACAAGTTTGTGACTGTTGTTGTAGCACCATATCCAAATGAAGTTTGAGTCCTTATCTAAAACTATATCATTTAAAAGTTTTATATATTTTTTCGCACCGAAAATAGTTTTATACTTATTTTCCACACCGGTTTCAAATTTTCTCGGTTACCCTTTCAAAACAAAACATAAACTGACCAAACCTGATCATAAACCAATTTGAACATGATTATAACCAGACTGGAGCAAAAAAAAACCATCCTTTGTATCTGATCTTCTTCCGTAAATTTAAGAAGACTATGATTTTGTCTACCGGAGGTCTTGAGTTTCGGAAATCTCTTATTTATTTAGATTTTAATTTCATATTGTCTTGTTGTAACATGTATGTGTGCTTCTTTTGTTTGGATTTTGATTCCACAAATATCTATATTTTCCGTTGAGTTTTTTCATCGGGAATATTAACTATTTCCGCTAGTTTTGTATTTTTAATGCGTTTAATAATGAAATCACTAAGTATTATTAGTTCAACTGGAAAAGTATTAAAAGCAAAACTTAAAGATCATAAGATCGAGTGACGCTCGAGACGGAACCATTTAAAATGTTCTGGTTTTGGGTCGGAGATGACAAAAACTTCTTGTCATTCAAAACTTCTAGTCGTTAAAAAAAAAAAAAAAAAAAATAATGACAATTTATCAATTTTTTAAATACCAGTGATCTTGATTGCAATTTTTAATTTTGGATTTTTTATTTATTTAAATTTAGACAATTTTAGCCATTTTTGTTAATTATTTTTTGAAAAGTGAATAAAAGTAATTAATAATTAATAATGACGCTTTACTGAATTTCTCCTTTATATACACCCCAACCAATCTCTTTGTCAATCATACAATCGTCTTCTTCATCTTCTTCTTTCTCTGAAAAACCAAAAAATGGGATTCTTCAAGGTAACAATCCTTCTCCTAGCGACGATGATCGGCGTTTCGTTAGCCGTCGACATGTCGATCATCTCATACGACGAGAAACATCACATCTCCGCCGTCAACGGCCGGAGCGACGCCGAGGTTGCTAGAATCTACGAGGCGTGGATGGCGGAACACGGCAAGAAGACGCAGAACGGCCTTCTTGGGGAGGAACAGAGGTTCGAGATCTTCAAAGACAATCTCCGTTTCATCGATGAACACAACACCAAAAACCTCAGTTACAAACTCGGTTTAACCCGGTTCGCTGATCTAACCAACGATGAGTACCGATCTATCTACCTCGGTGCTAAACCGAACAAGAGAGTCCTCAAAACCAGCGATCGTTATCTGCCGCGTGTTGGTGACGCGCTTCCTGATTCCGTTGACTGGAGAAAAGAAGGTGCCGTCGCCGCCGTTAAAGATCAGGGAAGCTGCGGTAAGCTTTTTTCCGATCTCCGATCATATCTAAATCGTAGATTTTTTTGAATCTGAAATTACTATTTCCTTAATTTTTTACAATGGTTCAGGTTTCTATGAAAATTATTGTTATTAAAAAAACAAAAAAATTGGATACGTTTCTAAAAATCTTGAAACTTGTAAAAGACGAAATTACCCCTGATAATTGTTCTTCTGGGGAATGATGAGGTTTGGTTGTAAGTCTTGACTTTTAGGTGTACGTTTTGTAAATCTATGGAGATGACATAATTATGGTTAAATTTGAGAAAATCTTAAACTCTTTAATGATATTTTGTGTTTTATTATTACAGAACAAAAGTAAAATACTAAGTTGGTGGGTCCTTCTGGTCTTTAAACTTTAAAGTGGTAGTGGTGGGACAAATCATTCACTTGTTTTTGTTTTAATTTTCAAGATTTAAAGTGAGTGGTGAGGCTAATTATTTGGTAAATTTGATTAAAACTAATCTTCTTGTTTGATTTAGGGAGTTGTTGGGCGTTTTCAACGATTGGAGCAGTGGAAGGAATAAACAAGATTGTGACAGGAGATTTAATCTCATTGTCTGAACAAGAACTAGTTGATTGTGACACATCTTATAACCAAGGTTGTAATGGAGGTTTGATGGATTATGCGTTTGAGTTCATCATTAAAAATGGCGGTATTGATACAGAAGAGGATTATCCATACAAAGCTGCTGATGGTCGTTGTGATCAGAACAGGGTTAGTTTAGTTTTTAGTTATGAAATCGAAAAACAATTGCTTTGAGATTGAATTAAGATTCCTGTGTTTTCTTATGTTTGCAGAAAAACGCAAAGGTTGTCACAATTGATGGCTATGAGGATGTGCCTGAGAACAGCGAGGCGGGGCTTAAGAAAGCTTTGGCTAATCAGCCTATTAGTGTCGCCATTGAAGCTGGTGGTCGCGCTTTCCAGCTCTATTCTTCGGTATGAAATTAGCCTAATATTGTTTGTAAAGTTTAGGGTTCTAACTCGGTATCATGAGTAGAATCAATGGAATTAAAATGGTGAATAATTTACCACTTTTTCACGTTTTGAAAAACGTGTTTCCGCTATTTTTTACCATTAAGAACATTCATTAAGTTTTCACGTTTTCAAAAAATGATTCCGCTATGTTAATCAGATAACCATTTTACATATCTTCATTTCAAGATGTTAAAATGTTGCTTCGTCTTTTTCTTTTTAGGGTGTATTTGATGGAACCTGTGGAACGGAGCTAGACCACGGAGTTGTAGCCGTGGGATACGGAACTGAGAACGGAAAGGACTACTGGATTGTGAGAAACTCATGGGGAAAAAGCTGGGGAGAGAGCGGATACATAAAGATGGAACGTAACATTGCAGAGCCAACAGGAAAGTGTGGAATCGCGATTGAGGCTTCGTATCCGATCAAGAAAGGTCAGAACCCGCCAAACCCTGGCCCGTCACCGCCATCTCCCATCAAACCACCAACCCAGTGTGACAAGTACTACGCTTGCCCTGAGAGCAACACTTGTTGTTGTCTCTTCAAGTACGGTAAGTACTGCTTCGGTTGGGGATGTTGCCCGCTCGAAGCTGCTACTTGCTGTGATGATAACTCTAGTTGCTGTCCTCATGATTACCCGGTTTGTAATGGTGGAAGCTGTTTGATGGTGAGTTTCTTCGCAGCTTTCGGTATCAAAAGCATTTAGTTTGATGATAATGTTTACTGATTTTTGCAATGTTGTGGTTTGGCAGAGCAAGAACAGTCCATTCAGCGTCAAGGCTTTGAAGCGTACACCCGCAAAACCGTTCTGGGCACATAGCAGAAAGAACATTGCTTAAGAGAAAGATGGAAACATTGAAGAATTCATTCCTCTTGAGAGAGGAGAGACATGAGAGAAGAGAATTCATAAAAAAAAAGCATTTTATTGTTGTTCTGATTCAAAATTGCTGATCCTGCTGCTGGGGGTTTTCTGTACATATAAAACCTCTCCCTAAGTTTAACTCAGTTTCATCATCATTGTTGAATTACCAAAACTCTAACAAATGGGTTTGGTTATTAATATTAAACTTGGTATTTATCGGTTTATTATGGATTATAAATTTGATTTCCCCTTATCAAATTGTCATTCTCACTTAAGCATTCCAGTGCCTAAAAACAACATAATGCTTCATCATGCACAAAGAAGCATATTGCATCTTAAATTAGCTGATTTGGTACTCTTAATATAAAGAAAGTAGCTTTGCACCCTAAAACAAGATTTTAGTGAAAGCTAGGAACAAAAATTTGGAAACAACTCTGCGGAAATGCCCCCGACATTGCGGTGATACTCATCCTCGTCACAGAGTTTTGCAGGCATCCGTAGAATTCATGAGCCGAAACCGAGAAACAAGTAACGGAAGCCATAAAAAAACGCATTGTCTCCCAAGGACTTGACTTCTACCCATTTCCTCAATTCTTCATCCATCTTGTAAACGTTGAAACCAACAGTTTTCAGATAGTAGAACCGTAGAAGTCAAGTCATTGGGAGACAATGCGTTTGTGATGGCTGCCGATACTTGTTTCTTGGTTTCGGCTCATGGCTTCGACGGATAGTCATGAGCCGAAACCGAGAAACAAGTATCGGTAGCCATCAAAAACGCATTGTCTCCCAAAGACTTGACTTCTACGGTTCTACCCATTTCCTCAATTCTTCATCCATCTTGTAAACCTTGAAACCAACTGTTTTTGGATAGTAAAACCGTAGAAGTCAAGTCCTTGGGAGACAATGCGTTTGTGACTTCTACGGTCCCATTATCAAGTCAAGGTCTTTGATCCTGGTCCAGATCTCCCCGTTCCAATACCTGATCTTCCCGTCGCAGCCGACACCGAGAGGTCGATGGTTTCCGGCGAGGACCAATCTCTTGAACCCGAAAGCTTCTACTTTCCTGGTTCGAACAGTATAGGCTGGTTGGATCTTGGAGACTTTGAATTTGGAAAGATCGATGCTTTCGCGACGATGGTCCAAAGGGATGCGCGAGAGAGGGTTTAGGAGACTGAATCTGCCGTATTTGAGACCCACGTCGTATCTGATCAGCCACCCCTGGCTCGACGAAGAGGAGAGGGTGGCGCGGGGGAGGGAGGCGCGTGATATCGACGCGCAGCGGTGAAGTCCGTAGATCCGTCTGATGTTTCCTTCTTTGGTGGTGAAGATGGTGATGACGAGGGGATTGATCTCGATGCGAGGCCGGCTAGGGAAGTCGGCGACGGAGACGGAGGCGCGCCAGGATTTGCAGATGCTACGGAAACGGAGGAGTTCCACGACGGAGAACAAACGGGCGGCGATTAAGAAGAGGAGCTCCTCCGGTAAAGGTTGAACAGAGCAATTCGTAAGGTAGGTATATGGGAAAAATCTTATAAGCCCAGAGTTGGGTTTATCGATTGAACAGAGACAGAAATGAGAAGATAGAAGGAATCAGCCAATGAGGTAGAATATCTGAAGAAATGAGGAAGAAGATGAAGGTTAAAATTTCTAAATAGGAAATAATCGAAGGACTTGTTTATCTTTAAATAGCAGAAGATTGAAGGGCTTTTTAGCAATAAACAAGGATTCGAAATTAGAGTTTGAAGTGAGCGGATTGAAAGTAGATTTGGATGGAGAATATGAGAAAATTATAGTGATACGGAGTGAAATACAATGGGGAATGAACACATGAATTCATCCCGAGGCCAAGAAATAATATGAAAAGGTATTTATAATAGCGGTAGCTTCACTCAGAGCTTGAGTTGCTCACATATCAATTTCCGTATCAAGCTAGGAAGAAGCCATCATTGGAAGGGGGATTCTCGCTAGAGGTTCTCTTAGGAAGAAGATAACTTCACTTCTCCAATAGAACCCGAGCTACAAATATAAAATATCTAGTAGGTGTGTGTGTGTGTTTCCATGGAGAAGCCCCCTTCCAATGATGGCTTCTTCCTCTTTTTATATTGTTTTTCCTTCATTTGTGTAACGACTTCTCTTTTAATGCATCATTCTCAGCCATTAATTGGTAAATTAAACACCAAATTAATAGTGAAATATCTTCAAATATCTTCGTCATTAACATTGTCATTTACTCCGTTGGATCTGCCATGAATAGTCTTTAATTCGGAGAAAACAACCATTACGTTCATCGTCTTAATTCACCTGTTTGAATGAGTACTCTTTGGTCTTGTCGGGGTTGGCAAACGGTTCTGCATTTAATCACATTTGACCGTAAACTTCACCCGGTGGGCCTTTCAGCTCGGCTCGTCTACAACTTTGACTTCATCGGGCCTTTTTACAATTGATTTATTGGGCATATTCTACTGGGCCGGGATTTTCACCCTTACACTAATTATATTGGTCACAATTACGCATGTTATCAATTTCAGAGTCTAAATATTTTATTTTTATCAATGTATCATGCGGATCCTAATATTATTTTATATATTATTTGATATATCATTGAAAAAATTAAAAATAAATTAATAGTTATTAGAAAGAGGTGACATGATTTAGATTAGGGGTGGACATTTTAACCGAACCGAACCAGCTAAACCAAACCAAATCAAACTGATCCAAACCAAACCAGAGTTAATACCCAACATTTGGTTCTATTTCTTCTCAACCCGAATGGTTCGATTCGGTTTTAAACCAAACTGAACCGATAAACCAATGTGTTTATTATAATATTTAATTAATTATATTAACTATTATTAACTAATACTCAAATGTGTAATTATAAATCTCACGTTTGGTTTTATTTTATTTTTATTCTATATTTAAGTTTGGTTTTGATACGATTGAGTTTTTAACTTTTTTTTCATGGTTTTTAGGTGTTTGGTTTGAATTATTGAATTTACATTTTCATAAGTGATTTGTTTTTAAACCGAACTAAAACCAAACCAAACCGAATATAAACCAAACTGAACCAAACTAATTTCGGTTGAGTTCAATTGGATTTTTATTAAACCCAATTTAACCGAACCGAACCAAACCCAAACCGAAACCGAAATTAAACTGAAATGCCCACCCCTAATTTAGATGTTATTACAAAATACTTATTTTTTCATTGTAATTATTTATGAATTATTTTTTAGTATATTCCTTATACCTTTGGAGGATAGATGAAGAATCCAAAAAACCTTCTCCTCTCGAAAAAACTTGGAATAGTATTCGGGATGGAAAACCGAATGTCTCTTGGTATAGAATGATATGACACAAAGCAAGAATTCCAAAGAATGTTTTCACGGCATGGTAATGATAATGTGATGAGAGATAGATTGGAAGAATTGTATTGACTCTCATAATAATAAAAGTTGGGATACATATACTTATATAGTACTAATGTTTAACCTAATTACTAACTCATAGAATCATATAAAGATATATACAAATCTCTAGAATATTTTTTCATAATATCTACAATATCTTTGGATCTTTCTAGATCATTCCATATGCCCCCTCAACCTCAAGACCGTGATAAAGAACCGGCGGAATGAAGGATTTGAGATTGAATTGGATTTATGAATGAATCTCTTTGGTCTTTGTAGGAGAAGATGTTGACTTCGCATAGGCTTTGGGCGTTTGTTTGAAACATGAGTACATTATTGTTAATGTCTTGGTGGGCCTGTCAAATTTTGGGCTTTAAGCTTCCAATAGATGTTGGGAGAGTTGTGGCGGCGAAAATCACGTTGGCGGGGAGGAAGCCGGTGGGAGATAAACTGTGAGACTCGTCGGAGTTAGAGGCCGTCTCGGTGGTGGCGTCATCGTTAGATGGCTCGGCTTTGGGGCAAATGTTTTGGCGGAAGCAGCGACAGAAGGTGATGAACTTTGTCTTGGGGAAGAAGAAGAACCCGATGGCTGATTTTTTTTAAAAAAAAAACCTATTGGCTTGAAGAAGCATTGAAGCTTGATGGCTTGGATTCAGAGGCTCATGATGAGCTTGAATGGGGAAGCACTTGGCTTAAAGAGAAAAGAAAATTACAAAAAATGGAGCCGATCCTTAGATCTAGAGGTGGGAATTTCGATTTAATTTCGGATTCGGTTTGGGCTCGGTTCGGTTCGGTTGATTCGGGTTGAATAAAACTCTAGCCGAACTCAACCGAAATTAGTTTGGTTCGGTTTATATTCGGTTCGGGTTTAGTTTGGTTTGGGTTTAGTTCGGATTAGTTTAGTTCGGTTGGAATTCGATTTGGTTTTAATTTGGTTTTTAAAAAATCAACTTATAAAACAAGAATCATACGAAGCCATAAAAAAACAATTCCCTAAAAATCTAAAACCAAAATAAAACTATCCCACTTAATCAAAAAAAAGAAAATTTAAAAAAAAATTGTAGTTTCGTCTCTCTCATGCCATCAAAATGAACCTGCAAGTATGCAACAAATCAATAATTTAAATATAAATTAATTATACAAGCCAATTATATTCATCTCATATATGAGCCATTATAGGTTTATAGCATTAATATAAAATTATTATAAAAAATCATTAATCTTAGCAAAACTAAGAAAAATGGAAGTTAAAAACAAAAAAGGAAAAACGTGGGTTTATCCGTTTAGGACATTTAGCCTAGAGAATATGTATTTATATTTTTAATATTATTAAATAACTAATTAATAAAAGCACATCGGGTTATCGGTTCGGTTTGAGAAAAACTTCAACCAATTGGGTTATATATAGAATATGGTTTGGTTTGGATCGGTTGAAGTTCGGTTGGTTCGGTTTGGTTCGGTTTTTTTGCCCACCCTTACTTAGATCATTGTGGCTCGGATTCAGAGGTCCATGATAGACTTAAATAATGGAAACACTCTGGCTTAAAAGAAAATAAGAAAGTGGAACGGAGCTGATCGTTAGATCACTATGACTCGGATTCAGAGGTCCATGAAAGACTTGAATAATAGAAGCAATTTGGCTTAAAAGAAAATAAAAACGAGGAACGGAGCCGATCGTTAGATCATTGTGGCCCTGATACCATGATAATGTGATAAGAGATAGATTGGAAGAATTGTATTGACTCTCATAATAATAAAGGTTGGGATACATATACTTACATAGTACTAATGTTTAACCTAATTACTAACTCATATAATCATATAAAGATAATCTCTAGAATATCTTTTCATAATATCTACAATATCTTTGAATCTTTCTAGATCCTTCCATAGGTAACATCAACAATCATTTGGATGCTTTATTTTAGAGTTGAGTCTATTTGGGTGGTTTGGATGAGAAGAAGTTACCTATCATACTATCCTTTTTGGGCCCTAAATAAGAAAAGTTATTGTATTTGTGGATGTTACAAAAATTGTTGAAGTTAAGGTCAAAAGTAAGTTACGTTGATTTTAATCGGAAATGGTGATGATACCTTCTTTTGGTTGGATTCGTGGACTTCTTTCGGTCCATTGATTCAATTTCTTGGTTCCAACGGCCCTTCTCTCCTTGGCATTCCTCTCTTCTCATTTATCAATGGTCAAGGAGATCACTTCTCTAAGTGGATGGTGTTTACTTTCGGCAAGGTCAGAAAACAGCTTCAATTACATGCCTTAATCACTACTATCAATCTCTCTTCTACAAGTGATAGTGCTGTTTGGAGGATAGAGGAAGAAATCCAATAAATCTTCTCCTCTCGAAAAACTTGGAATAATATTCAAAATGCAAAACTGAATGTCTCATGGTATGGAATGATACGCCACAAAGCATGAATTTCAAAGCATGCTTTCACGACATGAAATCTTCAACAATCATTTGGATGCTTTATTTTAGATATGGGTCTATATGGATGGCTTGGATGCGAAGAAGGTATATATCCTGCTCAACTTTTTGGGCCCTAAATGAGAAAAATTATGGGTATTCTCGGATGTTCCGAAATTTTTTGAAGTTAAGGTCAAGAGCAAGTTACTTCCTCAGGATTTTTAATCATAAATGGTGATGATACTTTCTTTTGGTGCGATTCGTGGACTATTTTTGATCCATTGATTCAATTTCTTGGTCCCAACGGGCCTTCTCTCCTTGTCATTCCTCTCTTCTCAACGGTCAATGATCACTTCTCCAAGTGGATGGTGTTTACCTTCAGCAAGGTCAGAAAAACAACTTCAATTATATGCTTTCATCACTACCATTAACCTCTCTTCTACAAGTGATAGTGCTGTTTGGAGGACAGAGGAAGAAATCCAAAAAACCTTCTCCTCTCGGAAAACTTGGAATAGTATTCAAAATACAAAACTGAATGTCTCTTGGAATGGAAAATATGGCACAAAGCAAGAATTCCAAAGCAAGCTTTCACGGCATGGCTCTTTGTTCTTAACCGCAACCTAACTTAAGATCGCTCAATGAGATGGGGATGCAATGTGGAATCTACTTGCTTTCTTTGTGGTGATTTTGATGAAAGTGTATACCACATATTCTTTCAATGTTCATTTTCGGCTGAAGGGTGGAGGAATATTTTGTCAAAGCTTCGTTTACTGTCTCCTCCTCTCTCATGGGATAGTATCTTCCTTTGGCTACCTACACCTTCATATAATAAAGACATTTGCCTAGTGATGAAGTCATCAAACCAGCACTTAACAAACCGAACCAGATGAATAATTGTCAGAATCAAAGAAGAATATTTTCTTATTCGGTTGGTCAAATACGTATTAATTACCGAGATTGATTGTGTGCTGGAAACCCTTGACCATCCATTCATTCTAGATTATTGTAGACGTCTTAAGAGCATCAAAGAATCATGAAATATCTCACCTTTGATCATACTCCACAAGAGAAGCTTCCCATCAAAGATTAATGGCTGGCTAAATTAAAGGAGTTGAGGACCATAATTTATTTTAACTATTTTTTCTCTTTTACATTAATGTAAAAACGTGTAAGTGTTTATATTTGAGCCTATATAAGCTCAGCTAAACTCATTGTACAAATCACCCCTTCTTTGAATTAAAATATAAACGTAAAGTTTTTCTTACATTGTTCCGTCACTACAAGAAAACATGCAATTTGCAACGAACGATATCGTTGTAAAATCGTTGCAAAAGAGGGTTTGCAACGAATTTGCGACGAAAATGATATCGTTGTTAACTGATCGTCGCAAACAACAAATCGTCGTAAATTCGTCGCAAAAGTACGAGGGAAAACACTTCGTCGCTAAATCGTCGCTAAATGTTCGTCGTAAAATTGTCGTAAATGTTACATTGAAATTACGACGAATATGAATACGTCGTAAAATCGTTGCTAATTCGAAGGAAAATCTGTCATTGTAAAATCGATGGAAAAAATTATCGTCGTTAATTCGTTGCACAGCAATCGTCGTAAAATCGTGGCTAAATAATCGTCGCAACATCGTTGCTAATAAATCGTCATAATATCGTGGCTAAATAATCGTCGCAATATCGTTGCTAATAAATCGTCGTATAATCGTTGTAAATAGCCACGATTTTATAACGATTATTTAGCAACGAATTACCATCGAATCACCGACTATTATATATATGATTTTTATTATTATTAATTTTAAAATTTTATTAATTTCGAAATTATAAAATAAAAATTTTAAAAATATTATATAATATAATTTTATTAAAAAGAAAATATAATAATCTGTTACAAAAAAAAAAAAAACCAAAATTAGAATTCGAAATCCTAAATCTAAATAACTATATCGTAATCGTCGAGATTGACATCGTCTTCGGGACGTCTCGACGAACCGGATGTGCCTGCCGCTGCCTCTGCCTCTGCCGCTGCCGCTGCATCTGCCTCTGCTCGGAGTCTTCGCTTTTCCCGTAGCATAGCCTGCATTGTTGGGTTCCCTGTTGCCAAGATGTCGAAGAGTTCGTCATTCTGCGTAGCATCCAGTTCAACCCGCTGCTGAAGACTCGCAATCTTCGCCTGATATGCCTGAGACTCGGTCTCAACCCGCTCCTGAAGACTCGTAATCGTGGCACGTAACACGACTGGATCATCTTCTGGCAATCGGCGTCGCGGAGCATATGAAGAAGCAGCCGAGACATCTCGAATAGATCCCATCCCGACAACCTTCCCCTTTCTCTTAGGGGCAACCTATATTTAAATTTTTCATTTAGAAATTTTTAAAAAATCAAAAACTAAAAATTAATAAAGAGTAACTATTCTATATATATACCTGCTCGAAGATCCGGTCAATATCGGGTGTGGTCAACCCTCCAGACATGACCGACGAACCACCGGGAGAGAGCTGTTGAGAGAGTTGTGTCTCTCGATCGGTGACTCTGGAAGTCACCTCATTGAAGATGTGCTCGGCAGTCTCGGAAACAAAGGAACCATCCTTCTTCCGGTGCGTCCGCTCAAAAACCCTGGTCAACGGAGGGAGTACACCTCCTTCTTCGGCGGCCTAAAGAAAAAAACTATGTTATTGGCAACGTAAATTAAATAAATTAATTTAAATAAATTTAATTACCATATGTAGACGAACACCCGCAAAAGGTGTTTGCCCAGCTGTATGAGGCAGAGCCTTGAGTCGCCCGTCCGAATCAACGGTGTTGCGGGAAGCCGAACACTTCTCAGCAATGATGATGGACTTCGGTTCCAGCCAATACCGCACCAAGCCGTCCCAAACGGCTTTATCCATGTAGAGGGGCTTTGCTTCATCGCCATCTTTCTTCCACTCTCCAACCACGCCTTGGATACGAAACTTTACCCTCTCGAGAAATAAAGTTTTAACCTCCTCATGAATAGAAATATCCCAATGATATTTTTGCTGCACGAGAAACAAAAATAATTACACATTTTATAAAATAAAATTAAATATATATTTAAATATAATTAAAATAATTAAGAGAAAAAAAAAAATTTCCATACGTACCGCAAACATCTTGAACCATGTGTCCTTGACGTGTTGAGGAAGCTGGGAAAAATTGGTATGCGGCTCGACAAAATAAGACTTGATGATGTCGGAAACGGTGCGTCCAACTTTGGATTCAACTCCAAACCTGAAACAAAAAATTGTAAAATTTTGAATTGTTAGAAATAAATATAAATATGTAATAATAAATGTAAAAAATAAATATTTATATATATTACCATTCCGACCCGTCAGTATGATCCGGATCTAATCTTTTAAGCCTATGACGCCCCGGCTGTGCAAGCAAATCATGAACCGTCATGTGTGCATACGGGGCCGGGGCATGTCCTCCAGATTGCGGAATCTGAGGTGGTTGTGGAGGCGGCGGAGGTTGCGTCACAGGGACGAAATCCGTCTCTGTAGCCTCAGAAGACGGAGGCAACCCGGGACCCGTAGAATCACCAATATCTCTCAAAAACTGAGCGTAATGTGCACGACGCTGGCCCATCTGCATAAAAATGAAAAAACATTACTATCTATAAACATCCGGGCAGTCTGCTATTTTTCCTAATTTGATTCCGTTTCTACCGACCTAAATTATTTCAGTTTTATCTATACTAATTAATTAAAAACATAAAAAAAAAAATTTACCTTTTTTCGCAAAGAATTCGGAAGGAAATTATGATCAGTTTTTCTTTTGATTTGTTGGAAATGAATTGGCAAGGAATTCGCGTGTATATATAAGATTACTTGTCGTCGCCAAATCGTCGCTAATCAGCGACGATTTGGCGACGATTCGTGGCTATATCGAGGCAAATTAACCGTAGCTAATTCGTCGCTAATTTTGCAACGAATTTGCAACCTTCGGAGTTAGCGACGATTTAGCGACGATTCTTCAATATTCGTTGCCAAATCGTCGCAAATTTGGATCGATTTTGTGACGATTTCTTTGAAAAATCGGTTTTAGGATTTAGGGTTTAGGTACGAAATTGTAACGTAATGTCATTTTGGGTTTAGGAGTTGAAAGTTGTTTACCTGCTTCTGATGTTCTGGCTAACAAATAATTCTGGGAATCAAGTTTTCTATATTCATAAAGACCAACCACCATAAGTGAAAGATACATAGAATTGGACATATCCTTATATTATGAAGGATTTACATAGATGTCCAATTCTATGAATCATTCACCTATGATAGTTGAAGACTGTCTTTACTTGAAAACAAGATCTTACAGAATTATTTATTGGCCAGAGCATCAGACAAGCAGGTATACAATGATCAACATAAAAACTTAAAGAAAAGTGGATATGAATTTATTTTTTGAGTTTGCAATGAAGGTGTGAAAGGTATTTATAGAAATTTTTTAGAAATTACCAACGGATTTGCAACGAAATATTACAACGAATTTACATCGTCTCAAAGTAGCATCGAATTTGCAACCTTCGGAGTTAGCGACGATTTAGCCACGATTCTTCAATATTCGTTGCCAAATCGTCGCAAATTTGGATCGAATTAGTGAGGATAGTTGTAAAATCGGTTTTAGGGTTTAGGGTATAGGTACGAAATTGTAACGTCGATTGCAACGTTCCAAAAACAACTTGACATGTTTACCGTAAATCCAAATTCATGAAATTATCAATAAGTTCATCGATATTGAAAAATAAGTAAAACATATAGTTTGCGTATATGTTAGATACAATGATTCAGTTTGTGGAAATTATTGTGATTCGCCGAGTTTTCATTTCCGGACAATTCTCTAAAGTCACGATCAATTTCTTTGAAAGATGCATAATACAATGAGATGGTAATACGTTAGGGTTTAGGGTTTAGGGTTTATGACAGATCGTCGCCAAATCGTCGCAAAGTAGCATCGAATTTGCAACCTTCGGAGTTAGCGACGATTTAGCCACGATTCTTTAATATTCGTTGCCAAATCGTCGCAAATTTGGATCGAATTAGTGAGGATAGTTGTAAAATCGGTTTTAGGGTTTAGGGTATAGGTACGAAATTGTAACGTCGATTGCAACGTTCCAAAAACAACTTGACATGTTTACCGTAAATCCAAATTCATGAAATTATCAATAAGTTCATCGATATTGAAAAATAAGTAAAACATATAGTTTGCGTATATGTTAGATACAATGATTCAGTTTGTGGAAATTATTGTGATTCGCCGAGTTTTCATTTCCGGACAATTCTCTAAAGTCACGATCAATTTCTTTGAAAGATGCATAATACAATGAGATGGTAATACGTTAGGGTTTAGGGTTTAGGGCAAAGGGTTTAGGGTCTAGGGTTTATGACAGATCGTCGCCAAATCGTCGCAAAGTAGCCTCGAATTTGCAACCTTCGGAGTTAGCGACGATTTAGCCACGATTCTTCAATATTCGTTGCCAAATCGTCTCAAATTTGGATCGAATTAGCGACGATTTCTTTGAAATCCCTTAAACCCCAAACTAAATCCAATTTCCGATCTCCACTTATTTCCCACCGTTGTTGGGGCAATTAATAAATTACATGACACATAGACACATATGTCTCGTAATTTATTAATCCCCGCACCGGCGGAAAATGAGTGGAGATCGGAGATGAAATCTAGTTTGGGGTTTAAGGGATTTCATAGAAATAATTAATATGACTTAAATTTCACAATAACAACTCGATCTTAATATTATATTAATACATTAAATTCACAATAATTTCTAGCTAGCGCGGTCACTCTGATTCATTTTCGGACGAAGAGTAGTACACATCCGTTTCTTGATCATCTGGTTCATCACTTTCTTCGAACTCATCTTCCTCATCTTCTTCCTCTGTATCGTCTGGGAGATATTCAACTTGCCTGTTTTGAGGATCTATCAAAAGGATGTCTTCATTGCTCTCATTTAGTTCTGGCATATCAGAGCAATGATCTTGCTGCATTGGTAGTTCCTCATCAACCCCCACAATTCGACCCCTCGGAGAAACTTTTATAACTGATAACCATGAGATACGGGTGGTGCGAACTCGCGGATATGGAACAAAGCTGACTTGTTCTGCTTGTGATGCTAGGATAAATGGCTCATACTTATTGTAACGTCGTGATTGGTTGACATCTACTGCCCCAAATTTGTTTTTACGGACGCCTCGATCAACTGTTGGATCGAACCAGTCGCATTTGAACAGAACACATTTCAAACCTAAGCAACCAGGGTACTCAACTTCAATTATGTCTTGCAACACTCCATAAAAATCTATTTCGCCCCGCACACATACCCCGTAGTTGGCAGTAGCTCTTTGATTTCCGTATTTGAATGTATGAAATATATATCCGCGTGTGCAATACATGGGTGCACTCGTTATCTTCGATATGGGGCCTTTTATTAACTCATGGAACCATAGTGGATATGCGGTATCCCCATACTCGACCTATATATATCATTAATTAATTTAGTTACAAAATAATCAAAATATGTATTAGGTTAATTGTCCAAGTTAGTAATTAATCAGATCACTTAAATTTTTACGTACTTGCGTCTTCAACCACGGGGCAAAATGTTGATCTTTACGCTTGTTGATTTCATCGTCTGAGATTACTTCAATGACTTCTCGGACTTGTCTAACAAATTCACTGCATACATAAGTATTTGTAATTGGTATAAAGCTAGCATATATATAATTTAGCCATATATATAAGACGTATGTTTATACACTTACGTCTCAAATTGACTAACTTCTTCGCAATTTAAGAGGATATACGTTTGTGCACTATGATGGTCTTTTTCATTGGCAAACCAAACTGACTTCACTCTTCCACATAATCGACCGATTGAAGAAAAGATATCTGGGACACCTTCATTAGCATATGTTCGGCCTACACCTCCATCATCATATCGCCGTGCTGCCCTTTTCCGTGTGCGAACCTTCGAGCCAAAATAGTACCCGGTGAAGTGAGAAGTTTCTTCTGTTAAACTTCCTGCTACTATTGAGCCTTCAACTTTGGCTAGATTTTTAGCCTTCCGCTTCAAATGTCCCATGAATCGCTCGAATGGGTACATCCATCGATACTGCACAGGTCCCCCAAGTTCTGCTTCGTGAGGTAGATGAATAGGTAGATGTTCCATAACATCAAAAAAGGCTGGGGGAAATATTTTCTCCATGTTGCACAACAAAATAGGAATACTAGCATCAAGTTGTGTAATAACATCTTCTGACAAAGTACGGGTACAAAGATCCCGAAAAAACCCTCCAATGCCTGCAATTGCTTCGTGTACATTTCCTGGTAGAAGTTCAGCAAATGCAAAAGGAAGTAGTCGTTGCATAAAGACGTGACAGTCATGACTCTTCATCCCAGAAAACTTTTGGCCATTCTCAACACATTTAGATAAATTAGATACGTACCCGTCCGGGAACTTCACATCAGATGTCGCCCATTTGAACAAAGCTGACTTTTCTTCCGCACCAACTCGAAATATGGGGACAGGTGCTTTCCCATTGCTTGTAATATGTAACTCATTCCGACAACAAAGATCAGGCAAGTCTAACCTTGACTTACCGCTGTCTTTAGTCCTTCCACGCACGTTTAACAATGTATGCATGATGTTATCAAAAAAGTTTTTCTCAATGTGCATGACATCCAAATTGTGTCTAAGCAAATGATCCTTCCAATACGGAAGCTTCCAGAATATGCTTTTCTTATGCCAATTGTGATGCTCCCCATATCCATCCGGCATATTAGCTGGAGTGTGCCAATTTCCACCACGATTGACTGTTTCCAATGCACCATAATGATCAATTTCTGCTTCTAGATCTTCCCCAGAAATATAAACAGGAGGAGGAACACGAACAGTTTTGTTCTTTCTAAACAACCGCTTATTTCTTCGATATGCATGATGAATCGGTAGAAATCGGCGGTGACAATCAAACCAACTTGTTTTCCGACCATGTTTCAATTGAAACGCATCTGTCCGATTGAGACAATATGGACAAGACAATCGCCCATGCGTAGTCCAACCTGACAACATCCCGTAAGCAGGGAAGTCGCTTATTGTCCACATAAGCACCGCACGCATTGTAAAATTTTTTTTCCTTGCAAAATCATATGTCCGAACCCCGGTATACCACAACTGCTCCAATTCCTGTATCAGAGGCTGCAAAAACACATCAAGGGAACGCTTCGGATGCTTCGGACCTGGTATTAAAATACTCATGAATAAAAATTCCCTTTGCATGCACATATCTGGGGGTAGGTTGTAAGGCGTTAGGATTATTGGCCATAAAGAATATTGCCTACCAGACATACCAAACGGACTAAATCCATCTGTGCAAAGACCAAGATACACATTACGTTTCTCTCTAGCAAAGTCTGGATGTACCGTCTTAAAGTGTTTCCACGCTTTTGCATCTGAAGGATGAGTAACCTCCTCATCTGTTTGCAAATGATCTGCATGCCATCTCATCGATGCAGCTGTCCTCTCGGACTGATACATTCTTTTTAATCTATCAGTTATAGGAAGGTACCACATCCGCTGGAATGGTACCTTACTACGACCAGAACCTTGCGGCTTATATCTTGGCTTATGGCAAAATCGACATTCCAGCAACTTATCATCATCTTTCCAAAAAAGCATGCAATTGTCAACACAGACATCTATCATCTCAGAAGGCAACCCAAGACTATAAACCAGCTTCTGTATCTCATAGTAAGTTTCAGCTGCTAAATTGTCCTCTGGCAAATACTCTTTAATCAAATCAGCCCAATCATCCATGCAAACCTCAGCTAAGTTATGATCAGTTTTAATAGTCATCATCCTAGCCGCCAACGACAATTTAGAATGTCCTTCTCTACATCCATCGTAGAGTGGCTGATTTGCAGCATCTAGCATATCATAAAAAATTTTTGCATCTAGATTGGGTTCCTCATCATCATGATGATCATGTGAAAATGTACTTACGGTTTCATGAAATGCATCCGTAACCATGTCATGAATCCTATCATTATCTTCACCATGCTGCTCCGCATGCTCATTAAATTGATTAAAATTATTTGATTCATCAAAATTCGATGCTTGATAATTGCTACTACTACTAGCTGCATTTCCCCCATGACCCTCTCCATGATAATACCATATATAGTAATGCGGCATAAACCCTCTATTTAATATATGCGACCACACCTTCGAGATAATGATAAATTTCCTATTCAAGCATCTGGCACAAGGACAGTACATCTTACCACTGATAATCGTATTATGTATACTTCCTGCCTGATGCATGAATCCCTCCACCCCATCACTGAACTCCTTTGTTAGCGATCCCTCTGAATCAAGACGATTATACATCCATCTTCTAATTTCGTATATTGACATTTTTTTTTGGTCAGAAAGAAGTAAATATTGTTTTTGAATATGAAATTTTAATTATGAAGTTGGCCACTATATATAGATTTTTATTTTCACTACCATCGAATTACCTACGATTTTACATCGATTTTGCATCGATTTTACAACGAATCTAAAAATGTTTACATCGACTTTACAACGATATTAAACATGTTTACCTAACTAAACACCGTGAACTTAAAACGTGCTCACCTAACTGATTAATCGTTGGGAAATCGATGTAAAGTTCAAATTATACAAATCATTGCTAATTCGTGGGTACTTTTACGACGATATTACAACGTTTTATATACACGTCGTAAAATCGTCGCTACGTTACAACGATTTTACGACGATTTTGATAATCGTCGTAATGTCGTTGGTAATCGTTGTATCATCGTCGCTAATTAGCGACGATTTGACAACGAAAATTATCGTCCCAATTTTGCGACGACTTTACGACGTTTTCAAGAATCGTCGTAAAGTCGTCGCGAAAACGATGGCAATTTGCAACGAATTAAAATCGTCGCAAAAATTCGTTGCAAATTGCCTGTTTTCTTGTAGTGCGTCTTTGTGTTCCGTCTAGGTGGATTCATTTGTTCTCTTGTTTGCTTGTCTATTTTAGTTTGTGGATTCATTCTAGAATACAAGTGTGGATCATAGTCTAATATGTGGATTCACATAGGCTTAATTCATAATCTTATCAAAGGGAATTCCGCAACTCTTTGTGGCGATCCTCAACCCACCTTCCAGCTTGTCAACTCTGAAATCTTGTGATCAATAAGATTTGGTGGATTCCAATCTTACATCACCTAGCTCTTTTTCAGACGTGGCAAGAAATCGTAGGTTCCATAAGAGAACATCATTGATCCACTACTGAGAATTTTTCATATGGTTTTCAGTGTGGTTAGAAACATGGCGCAAAGTTTTCTGCTATAAAATCCCGACCGTGCATTCCTCCTCCTATGATGGTCAAGCGCAACTCAAATGGCTTCGTAAGATAGTGTCTGTTTTCTTTATCTCTCCCTCCTCTTCTCTAGTTCTTATGTTGGTGGTTTTATATATTTCTATTGTAATAGATGGATGATTTCATCAGGTTCCTTTATAACACTACATTTAATTTAATTTATTAAAACAAATATTTTTATCAGAAAAACAAAAAAAAACTGGCGGTTATTAGTACTGATGTTATGTTATCATCCATGTTTAAATTTATTGGGTATGTTCGTTTGCTTGACGCTAGCGGTTGCGACCAGACGCTGCGGTTGTTGTTCGTTTATTGATAGCTGCGCGGCTAGTCTCTGCAACTGGTCACATGTTTGTTCGTTTAATAGCCGCACGACTGGACGTTGCGACTGGTCGCATGTTTGTTAATTTGTCTGACGCTAGCGGTAGTTTTTCACTTAATTCAATTTTTTTATTTATAAATTTTGTACATTTATATTTTTGATAAACAATATAGTTTAAATATATAATACATCCATAATAATTTTTTTTATTAGTTAACAATCATAGTAATAATTTTTTAATTAAATATAATTAGAACATTATAATTTTGTTATAAAATCATAAACAAAATTAAAACAAAAATAATAAACTAAATCATTTAACTAAAATAAAGCAAAAGTAATACATCGGATCATAAACTATAACAAAACAAAAGTAATACACCAAGTCATAAATAAACAAAAATAATAAACCAAGTCATAAACTAAAATATTTAATAAGGTAATCGACGTCCTCTACCATATTCATTTGTGATAGTGTCACGCAAAACTTCCATCGCTCTATCACCGGTCAACTTATATGGAATATGGCCACCATGATCATCCTCACTGCTACTATCATCAACTTCTTCTTCTCCTTCTCATTCTTCTTCATCAGCATGAACATGATAATCTTCTCTGTTTTGCCAACGTACAAAATCATAATCTTCCTGATATGTATCACGTATGAAGTTGTGTAGTGACATCGTCGTTGTTACAAGCTTAATCCACTTAGTCAAACCATACTTTGGATGCTTACGATCCAAAATCCTCCATTTTGTTTTCCATACTCCAAATGTTCGTTCAATATATGATCGCAAACCTGAATGCTTTTGGTTGAACAACTCACGTGTGTTTGTAGGTGGTCCTCCTCTAGAAAATTGCTCAAAATGATATTGCATCTTACGATGCTGACCAAGATACTCTGTCCTGGTGGAATATCTGGAGTCAACTAGATAATACTTTTCATTAGGCGGATGTGGAAAAGAAGATTCATACCTCGCACGTCAATACTTTTGAATCATGTGCTCTACCTTGTACACCGGCGTATGCGTATATCAAACTTCATATCACAGTAATATCACCAAATCCCCCTTCAAACAAATCCATATTAGGAGTCAGTTTGTCTATGTATTTTCTAGCATCAGACCATTCCTATATATAACAAAAATAAACAAGAAGTATTAGCCAAAAAGATCCTAAACCAGTTTCTGTCCTAAACAAATCAAAAGGTTATGTACGGTGCTAAACAAAAGTTTTTGTCCGGTGCTAAACAAATCAAAAGTTTCTGTCCTAAACAAGAAGTATTAGCCAAAAGGACTAAACCAGTTTCTGTCCTAAACAAACCAGTTTCTGTCCTAAAACAGTTTCTATCTTAAACAAATCAAAATTTCTAAACGACTAAACCCATATAAAGAGATTTTAGTTTCCAACACATAAAACCAGAGTAACAAAAAGAGATCAAACATGTATATGAGAAAGGAAATGTTAATTACCGCTACTCGTTGATCCCACCAATCATTAGACATGTCCAATCTTCCCATATCATCATATCCAACTCCAGTTCTATTGTAAGTTAACTTGTTGAATTTGGCCCATGCTTTTCTACTAGAATCATACTTGTTTTTGAATTTTTCCCATTGGAGGAATCCCCTCCCAAATTTCTCTTCATACTTCTTTATAATGAAGTCTTTCCCAGTTTGATTCATTCCAAACTTCGTTTTGTTTCCTTTTTTTTCTCATCCGCATAGAGATGAAAAAAATACCGACATTCCTCATCGGACCATTTTTAAAAAAAATAATTCATAAAATCAGTCACAAGATCATCCAATAAATAGCCCACAAATTATTTACATCAATAGCCATATTTCTTGCTTATCTCTGATCCTTGTTCAAAATCTTGTGGAAACTTAACCTACACTTGCATATAAAAAAGATTTATCAACGATAGGATTAGACCATGGAAATATTTGATAAAGCTTTTCACTGATTGTTTCAGAGGAAATAATAGATCACACAAAACGACTACCCACTTTCAGAGCAAAGAAGAACCAGAGTAGAGATACAAGTATTCACGTTAGAAGCTATATGATACTTAGACAGCGAAACTAGATTCATTCTTGGTGAAAATGATTAGCTTTAGCCTTTACTTACGAAGGTGTGTAGTGTATGGAAGACACAACACAAATGCTGCTTTATTCAACTTAGCTAAGCACATAACCATTAATCAAGATATAATACGGGAAGCAACTGAAATTTAAGTAAATAATCAAGCTTATCATCTATGAAATTCAAACCAAAGGGAATAACACAACAAAAACTGAATCTTCAAAAATATCAGATGTTACAAAAGTTTATTATTACTGCTTAAAAGCCCAAACATTATCAGAGAAAGTACATTTCAATATCCAATATCGAAATTTAGGATATTTATTAAACGAGTTGATAATGCTAAAATCAAAGTTTATATCACAAAAAAATTCCAATCACGATAAATGATGGGGCATATGATAATTGGTTCGGGGGTTCACGGAATTTGAAATCCGAAGAAATGTAAGCATAACTATCAGAAACTAATTAAGATAGCGGAGCCATTGTTAATCCAGCCAAATTTGCAAACCTGATCTAGATTCGAATTTGTTTCTTCATAGTAAATCATCACATTCGAATAGAAGAAATGATTGAAGTTGTTGCAAGCAATGTAGAAATTTCATCACTCTAGATAAGAAATCCACAATAAAAGATGTTCAACACCGAATCCATTACAACCAGAATATTTTTTTAATAAAAGTACCAAATCAAATATCACTTTAGATTTTTGCTAACAAATTTCAGATTCGTTTTTAAAGAGATTGAAAAGAAAAGAGAGACATGGGAAAAGAGATAAGACAATGAATGGAGTTTGGGATATGGGTTTGAAGCAGCTCCTGCTCCTTACCCGTTTAATCTCAACTGCAACACACAGAGCTTCGAACATGAGGAATATGGAGTTGGAGATGAAGGGGGAAGATGGAGTTTCGGCGCAGAGTAGAGAAGAGATCGACACTTAGATTGATTTTAAGGTAAATAATATTTTTGTAATTCACAATAATAATACAGGTATTTTGTCTTTTACAACTCTAGTCGCAACAGTTTCAGTCGCAACGCTGAATTTCTTCAGCGACAAAAGATTTTAAACGCAGATCGCAACGTCTGGACGCAGGAGGCTGCGTCTGGTAAATGAACACCGCTTGGCCTCAGGTCACAGCCGCAGCCTCCTGCAGTAACAAACGAACAGACCTATTACCTGTATGTTATTGGCAACAACAAGTATAACTTATGAATAAGTATGTTGTATCTCTATAATATTATTTAAGAAGACATTTTTGAAAATGAACTTTGTTTTGTGAGTTATTACATGAAATGTTATTACAAATAAGAAAATATAATTGAAATAGGAATTGATATATTTTTCTTTTAAAATTATTGATAAGAATATGAAAAATAATAAGGTTATTTACTATTTAGTTTCTTAATTATTCAAAGAAAATATATTCGAGATCTTGCAATATTTTTTATTATGATTATTATATTTTATTTGAATATATATCAAAACAAAAGTTTGAAAAAATATTTTACTAATTTTATAAAGAGTTAGACACGAGAAAATTGATTTTTTAAGAGTTTGTGAACTGACCACAAAAACCATAGTCATTAAGCGGTGCATATTATAGTTATGTTTTTAAGATTATAGGTTTTTGCGGATTACCCCGAATAATATTTTAGTTCATTACAAAACGGGTTAAGTAGACATGTTAGCCCGGGTTGACAGTTCTATATATAATCATTAGTAAGACATATTATAAAATTTAGATAAATTTATTTTTTCTTAAATTTCAAAACATTTTTTAACAAAAACTTATCCCACGCTATATAGTTAGCGTGAGTTTAATCATAGTTAATATTTATTACAATTTCATTTTATATACTTATATATATAGTCTAAATTAAATTTTTTTAAAAAATCTTAAAATAAAGCAATAATTAGCTTTCCAAATTTAAAAGCTAACTCAGCTCCGAGCAGACCAAGTCATTACTCATTAGTCATGAATACACATCCTGGATTATCAGCCTTTGCTTTGGCTGTTTCTTTAATGGAAAGTCAAAGCTAATTTTGAGATCATCTTCTCAATGAATTGACAGATGCCTTTAAAACAAGTCTGGATAGTGGATCGAGAGAAGAGATGTGTCGTAGCAAATCCAAAAAAATCCAAATTCAGTTTTGAACTTTTTGGATGCAGAATTCGTTGGCTGTTAGGAAAAGTCTGACCAAATAAAATAATTTCTTAGAATTCTCGAGACGTAAAATTATACATTTATATATATATATATACAAACATGCAAGAAAAGACATAGCATCATTGCATCGATCTTTACATCTATAACTTTCACCAAATTTCGATTTATAATCTTCTTCCTCTCAAAAGAAGATCGATCAATTGTCATGGATAACGACTCGTCAAGTAAGAAAAACAAACCGCCATCGTGCGGAACACTCGTAACCATCCTCAGCCTCGACGGCGGTGGAGTCAGAGGAATCATCGCCGGAGTGATCCTTGCTTATCTCGAAAAACAACTTCAGGTCTGTATATATATACATATATATATATATATGTATATATATATATATCTTTAATAAAAAAAAAATATACATATATATATGTTATGTTCTCTTTCTCAAATATATATATTATATTACATGATAGGGTTTTGGTAATCGACTAAATAACTGGTTTTTTTTTATCATCAGAAACTCGTAGTAGTTACCATGTGAATTTTGTAGCTTTAAGTGCATATTTTCTGTTTCCTTGTTATATTTTTGAACTAATTAAGATTTCTTATGTTGTTTAATTTTGTCGGTATATATATAGGAGCTCGATGGAGAAGACGTGAGACTAGCAGATTACTTCGACGTGGTAGCCGGGACTAGCACCGGTGGCCTCGTGACGGCCATGTTAACTGTACCGGACGAGACCGGACGACCTCATTTCGCAGCCAAAGACATTGTTCCGTTTTAACTTCAACATTCTCCCAAGATATTTCCACAGCCCGGGTAAGAATATAATATACAGTTATATATAGAGTAAAACTTCTATAAATTAATACTCGATAACTTAATAAACACGATAAAATAATAAATTTTATCGGTCCCAAGTTGGGACAATGTAAAAATTAGCAAAATTCGATAAGATAATATAATAAGATAATATTTTTTTGAGAATCACTATGTAAATATATATATATTAGGAATTTATATTGAAAAATTCCTCGTGGCAATTAAAAAGATATTCTAGTGAAAAAATGCAGAGGCTTGTCTTCTCTGTTACCAAGGCTTCCAAAGCTTCTGTCTGGTCCAAAATACGACGGAACGTATCTAAGAAATCTATTAAGTAATCTTCTTGGAGAGACAAGACTTCACCAGACACTTACAAACGTTGTAATACCTACCTTCGACATCAAGAAACTTCAACCCACAATCTTCTCCTCTTACCAGGTACTTTCTCCCCATCTCCTCTTCTTCTTAACACAACACATACATAGTGTCATTAACACAACACATACATAGTGTCAATCTTCTATAACTTTCTTTGTACCGTGTTGTTGAAGGCACTGGTTGATCCTAGCTTGGATGTTAAGATATCAGACATTTGCATTAGCACATCGGCTGCTCCTACTTACTTTCCTCCTCATTACTTTTTCAATGAAGATATTCAAGGCAAAACAACTGCGTTTCACCTCGTTGATGGTGGGATTGCTGCTAATAACCCGGTAAAACGCAACCCTCTTTCAAGGCAAAACAATTTTTTATTTTGTATGTATCGACACTGAAAGCAGAACTATTTTGGTCTACTCTGTTTGATTTTTCTATAGACTCTGGTGGCCATGACTGCAGTGTCTAAACAGATTGTGAAGAATAATCCTGATATGGGTGAGCTCAAGCCGTTAGGTTACAACCAGTTTCTTGTTATATCGGTAGGAACAGGGTCTGCGAGAAAGGAAGAGAAGTATAGCGCAAAAAGGCCGCGAAATGGGGAATCATATCTTGGTTATATGACGGTGGATCTACTCCGATATTAGACATTTCTATGGAATCAAGCCGCAACATAGTTCATTTCCACAGCTCTGTTGTGTTCAATGCCCTACAATCCGAGGACATGTATCTCAGAATCGACGTAAGAGCTATATACATATACATTAACATAAATTAAAATTTGTGATTGATCGTTTAATTTTACGCAATTTTTTGTGTGTGGAATTGATTGCAGGATGATACATTGGATGGAGACGCAAGCTCTATGGATCTAGCAACAATAACCAATTTAGAGAATCTTGTGAGGATTGGAGAGAAGATGCTGAAAAACAGAGTTGCGCATATGAACATTGACACTGGAGAATATGAACCTGTTCCTAAAAATGTCACCAATGATCTAGAACTCAAAAGGTAGCTTTAGAACTTTAAAAGTTTCAAATTTTGTTGATTGATTTCTTGGATCACAAGTAATGGCATTGTTTGATTATTGGTTAATAGGTTTGAGAAAATTCTCTCGGATGAGAGGAAATTAAGGAGAACGAGAAGCGACGCAATGAATAAAGTTTCATCAAACTGATCACACGAGATAAAATATAAGGAAATACAGCTCAGTGATCGCTCGTGCTCTTGTGTTTAGTTGTATACTTGTATGAAATAATTTACTTTACAAAACATAGTAATAAGAATAATCCTTTTGTGTTGTTTATGTGACGCGGTTTGTTTTTTCTTTTTTTACGGCAAACGATTTTATTGATTTCAAATTGGAATTACAAAGTTTTACAGAACTTTTGGAAAACAAGTTATTACATAAACAGATATATGCGCCATATACACAAAAATTGCGTAAAATTAAACGATATAAGGCTTTGGGTCTGGCATTGGTGTTCTTGTGTTGAGGGTGAGAGTCGTAGCGGGGCACATCAGTGTTGGGACTGGTTTGCATTTTGTCATTTTGGTCTTGTATAAGAGATCTGCAATATAACGACACTGGGTTAGTAAAAGACCACGAGGAGACATATGAGCTTCAATACCTAAAAAATAAGAGAGAGAGCCCAAGTCCTTAATAGAAAAACGTTTGCAAAAACTCTATCCTCAAATAGGGAAACCAGTTGAAGCTGAAGAAATACTTAACGGAATGATAAGTCCATTGCGTATATGTACAGCTCTCAGGTGAGAGGATTCTTCAAAGCTGGCCTTTTGTGACTTGTTATTTTGTTAGCTAGCCGTATCCAATGTAGCTTTTATTATCACATAGAAAACTTTAATTTATGGCATAGCGTGCATAATAAAATTAAATACAAACCAAGTATGATGTTTACATAGATGTTAAATTTATCTCACAAACGTCTAATTTAGCACATAACACTCTAATTTATCTTATGGTTCACTAACAAAACTCAATTTTAAACTCGAAATCCGAATCCATAATCTCTGTTTCACAAATTAGAAGTCCATATTAGGTTATTGAATTGTGTATTGACATTGATATAGAGGGCTCTGTTATATACACATAGATTATTACAAAGAAGAAAAGACAATATACAGAGCTAATGAAAACATGATTATAGAGATTCTAACATATACTTTCTATATATATAATATTTCTTACACACCCCCTCAAGATGAACGGGGAGAAGCTAGTCCAATCTTGACAGAAAGCAACTCGAAGCGTTCTCTTGACAAAGGCTTTGTAAGAACATCAGCCAACTGATCCATAGAGAAAATATGAGAGACCCAAAGCTGACCTGATTGAATGTAGTTGCAGACGAAGTGATAATCCAAGGCTAAATGCTTCATTCTTGAGTGAAAGGATTGGCGGCCAAGTATGTTGCACCGATATTATCACAATAGATCACCGGAGGTGTAGCAGAGGTAATTCCGAGCTCGGACATTAACGAAAGAACCCAAATTACTTCTGAAGTTGTGGATGCGAGTGAACGGTATTCCGCTTCAGTGGATGATCTAGCCACGCCGGTTTGTTTCTTTGACGACCATGCTATAGGGTGGCGGCCAAGATAGACGATGTATGCACCGGTGGAGGTGTAGTTGTCTCTGTTCCCAGCCCAATCCACATCCGTGAAGGCATGAAGAGTCGGAGTGTTGTTTGCTTGAAGAAAGATTCCCTTCGTCATTGTGCCCGCAAGGTATCGAAGGATTCGTTTGACCGCATTCCAGTGATATGTGGTTGGCTTATGCATATATTGAGACAACTTGTTGACCGGAAACGATATGTCGGGCTTAGTGAGCGAGATGTATTGTAAACTTCCTACATCAGCGCGATATTCAGTGGGATCGTCTAGTGTTGTTCCCGAAGAGAGCGTTAGTGATGAGTTCGGACACATTGGTGTTGTCATCGTCTTGCAATTTTCCATCTTCGTGCGATGTAACAAATATGCAATGTACCGAGTTTGGGTTAAATGTATACCATTAGCATTACGATGAACTTCAATATCTAGAAAGAACGAGAGATCATTTAAATCTTTTAGTGAAAATCTTTAAGAAAGTGAGGCAATAAAACGATTTGTATGCGAATCATTATTTCCTGTGATAATTAGATCATCAACGTAAACAAGCATATAAATTAAAACTCCTTGTTTGTTGTATATGAATAATGATGCATCGGCCATAGAGTTTGTGAAGCCCAATTGTAGGAGAAACGTGCGTAGTTCGGTGTACCACGCTCTCGGAGCTTATTTTAAACCGTAAATAGCTTTTCGCAATCGACACACTGCGTGTGGATAATCCTTGTCGATAAAGCATGGCGGTTGCATCATGTAGACTTTATCATCAAGTGTTCCATGAAGAAAGGTATTGTTGACATCGAGTTGACGTATCGGCCAATCATTTATGACTGAGACGCTAAGAACGGTCCTTATCGTTGCTAGTTTGACGACAAAACTAAACGTATCATGATAATCGATTCCTGGTCTTTGTGTGAACCCTCGTGCTACGAGGCGAACCTTGTATCTGGAGATCGTCCCATCAGGATGACGTTTGATCGTGAATATCCACTTGCAACCTACAACATGAACCGAAGAAGTATTAGGTAGTGTTTCTAAATCCCACGTTCTATATCCGATTTGAGCATTATATTCGTCGCTCATTGCTTTACGCCAATGAGGACTCTTGAGAGCATGAGCTACTGATGTTGGAGGCTTCTCCATCGTTTGAGTTACAGAGGTGTGAAGATTCAACTTCTGAACTGGTTTTCTTTGTCTTGTGCTCTGTCGCACAGGCGGAATAGGACCAGGAGACGTTGCCGTAAGTTGAGTTTCAGGTTGAGCTGCTTGTGAAACAGATCGAGGAGCCTCTTGTGTCTCCGCTGGTGTTGTTATAAGCGCCGGTGTAGGTGCTGATGTAGCTGCTGGTGAAGTCGCATGTGTAATTATCGGTGCCGCCACGGGTGACGTGATCACCGGAGCTGTTGGTGGTGTTGCCACATCTGGAATCGAGAGATTAGGAACAACGAAAATAGTAGGATGCGAAGCAATTTCAGATTCAATTGACGATTGTGATTTTAAATCCGATGAAATCGAAAATGGGAAAACCGATTCATGAAATACGACATGTCTAGATGTGTAAATCCGAGATGTAGTACGATCGAAACAAAAATAGCCACTTTGCGTAGTCGAATATCCAAGAAAGACACAAGGTGTCGATCTAGCATCTAATTTATTCGATGTATACGGACGAAGCCATGGAAAACACAAGCACCCAAATATTTTTAACTTTTGAAAATTAGGACTATGCCCATGAAGACGTTGAAACGGGTTTTGATAACCTAGGAATTGTGATGGCATTCTATTTATTAAATAAACAGCCATAGCAAACGCATACGTCCAAAAGGACCGTGGCATGAACACATGAGAAAGAAGGGCAAGCCCTGTTTCTACAATATGTCGATGACGACGTTCTGCTATGGCATTATGTTCTGGCGTATTGATATGCTCAAATTAATACCCTAAAAAGTACTAAAGCAGTTGCTGCAGTAAAGTAGGGGTCGAACACAAGGACTCAGAGAAATCACACAATAGATTGTATAGTATCGAATCAAGCTAAGCAGTTCAGATGAAACAAAAAGCAATAAGCAGTAAACGAGTTGTAATTCAATAGGAGAGAGATAGGTTCAGGGATATTTCTCAGGAAATCAATGAATGCAAAATAAATTAACTAATCAGGGTTCAGGTTACGCACGGTTCTCGAACTCAAATCACTGAAGTATAATTAACCAACTGTCGTTGCGAGAATTATCTAAATCTAAACTTCAGAATCCCAAATTTCTTTGCAAGTTCCTAAGAATAAATCAGCTTTAATATTGAGTTTAATATGTTCACAAATCAGCTAAACCAAATCTCTTTGCGAATAGTTAATTTGCTCACCCTAAGTTCTATCAGGTAATTAATCGCACTGTCGTGCCTAATCAATTATCCTAAGATCTAAGTTCTAGGTGATCAATCCAGAATTAGCTTTGAGAACAACCTAATGCGAAGAACTAATTCAGATTGTGAACCCTAAACAATTAATCAACCTAGCATTCAAAAAAACCCCTTATGAGAATCCCTAAACTTAACAAGAGATCTACTCAGACATGGAAATTGAAGCAATAAACATGTTTGAATAAAATACTCAATAGAAAATAAGAAAGAGTAACAAAAGGGTTCAAAATCTTCTCTCGACGAACATGGTTTCAGACTTGTCTCCCTTCAAAAACTCTCTCACAATTCAAGCAAAAATAAGACATCGCCCTTAAAGTGGCTGTAAAACCAAATTAAATAGTCTAAACACGAATTGGGGTCTTCTTGTAAATATTAAAGTCTTCTGGGCAAGTTCTGCAATTCTTCAAACTTCATTAAAAGTCGCGACTCGTAATCTCGTCGATGGGTGTCGATCGATACAAAGGAGGTATCGATCGATGCTTGACGCTTCGATCGGGCACTTAGTCACCGGACTTCAGTTTTGCTCCAGAACGCTCCATAAAACTCCAATATCTCCAATAATTCTCCAAAAGTGTTAAAACCTGTAAAAGACGCTAAAAGGCTCTATAATAGAATAAAGACTCGATAAAACGGACTTATATCATGGCTTAAACGGGATAAAAACCATGATATATCAACTCCCCCAGACTTAGCCTTTGCTTGCCCTCAAGCAAATAGCAGACTAAACCAGAGAAAGAGGTTTGAAAACGTAGAGACTCACCTGTTCATGAAACATTAAAATGACCAATTTCTCAAGCACCCAAATGTTACCTAAACAGCTTTTTGATCTAACCACCATGTACTTCTCCGTAGACATTCGCACCTTCCCAGACTACACAAATTATCTCACAGCATCGTTCAATCAAGCCATCCTCGCCAGTTTCATCGCTGTGAATTAATTTCAAGAACTTTCTAGATTCTTTCCCATACAATATCATGACAAGGAACCACCCTTTTTCACACTTTTTAGTATTATTTCTCTCCTCCAGACTTATTTCTTATTATATCTCTTGCATGTACAAATTAAGGTTCGAGACGCGAGTATTGATGGTGTTTGCCACCGAATCTCCGGTTCTTCTCTCAAAAGTAATCAAAGGGGTAGGCGAATAATGGTATCACAGGAAATTTTCCTAACCTCGCTTCCACCTTTGTCTGATCATTTCCTCTGAAGTAGAATAATGGGATCGCAGGAAATTTTCCTAACCCTCTACTTAGAAGAAAATCATTTCATCTTTTAATGCATCTTATTTATTAACTTATAACAGGGAGAGAAATATCATTACTTCAAACACATGGGTTCCTTTGTCAGATACGAATGAGGAATCAAGCTCTTTGAATACTAACCACATCGATGAAGTGCAAAAATTTGGCTCAGGCTTTAAGGAACTTTGCTGGAAACATGAGTGTCTTCTAGTTAACTGGTCAGTCTTTGGATTTTTCATTAGTCGATCTAGAACTGATTCTGTAACAATGGTCACTTAGAAGCAAGGTCAGATCAATAGGTTCAAGAAAAAGATCACAGTCTCCAACAAAATTTTGACTCAATAAAACAACGAATGACTCAAAAATGGACTGAATCTAAGAAAAACAAAAACAAAGTCAGTGACTACCTCCCCCAGACTTGAACAAAACTGTCCCCAGTGTTATCTAGCCTAAGGTTGGTGAAAGAAAACAAAAGAACCAAATTGAAATATGAGAAACGAGAAGTTACCGTGCTGGAACATCGAGTATCGACCGACACACGGCTTGGTATCGATCGACACTCAGGCGATTTCGTATTTGCTCCTTGTTTATCCTGACACATACACAAAAACAAAAAAATAAAAAGAAAAAGACCCAAAAACAAACTCACCAGTGGGTTGCCTCCCACCAAGCGCTTGTTTTACGTCACGAGCTTGACTGTACGGACGATCAGCCAGGAGAAACTTGAGAGCTGACTCCAAAACAAGCTCCACAATTTGACATCGCCAGCTTCAGAGTTCTGCTCATCATGCCTTCCACAAACTCCATTCCTTTCTCTTTCAGCTCCGAAGTAAGAAGAACTCTAGCCTTAGAGAATGGTTTCGAGGCACCTTTGCACTTCACCTTGTATTCAATAGAATCTCCATCATACTTCTGAGGGATTAAAGTCATAGAAGCAACATCCTTCACTCCTTTGATTTTCGCCTTCTTCTTTCCGTTAGACGTTTTGACGTCTTTCTTGGTGATGATAGAAGTACTATCTAGAACGTCTGTGACAGTTGGTTCGTCAGGAGGCTCTTCCAAAAGATCAATTACCAACGTCTTATCTGTAACAACATCGATGCAAGAGACACCTGTGGGAGTTCCTCTAGGGATAGCTTTGTAGTACACCTCCTTGTCAATGTATGAGAACAAGATTTGCTTGCTGTGTGTGTCCATAATGGCACCAACCGTAGCCATGAACGGTCTTCCAAGAATCAGCTGCGTACGAGATTGTGCACTCATCTCCACAACATGAAAATCAGCATGAACCAGACAGTCTCCTACTTTAACCAGCAAATCAGGGATTGTACCATATGGAAGTGAGGTGGAACAATTCGCAAATGTGATAGATGAAATGGGCGATCGAATATCAGCTCCCAATCTCTCTGCAATTGCCATTGACACGACATTGACGCTAGCCCCTGAGTTAACGAGAGACTCTTTGAATGCAACTCCAGAGATGGAGCATGGAACGGAGAATATGCCTGGGTCTTTCCTCTTGGTCAACTGCCTCAGCGGTAGTGAGTTTCTTCTTGCCTTGATGAAGAGTACTTCGATCTCTTCCAGGGTTTCTCTGCAATCTTTGAAGTGACTTAGCAAAGGCCACCCCTCTAGAGCTTCTTCAAAAGTGAACGAGTGGGGTATCCTTCGTACCATCTTCTCAAAGCCACGCAGCTGCTTTGGAGTGATGGGGGCTCGGAGGTATTGGGGAATAGGATTCAGCTTCTTGGGCTTGAGAAGTCTGTCAACACTCATACGCAGCTCCTTTGCAGTATTTGGGTGAGTATCGATCAATACAGGGATGGTGTCGGTCGATGCTTGCTCATTCGAGACGTCCTTGACAGATTCTTGGACTGGTATAGATCGATACTGGCTGGTATCGATCGATACACGGGGATTTTCTGTCAACACGAAATTTTCTGCTATTTGAGTTTCCAGCATCTTCTGATGAATACTGAGAGACTCAATTTTCCCATTCAGATATGTGTACATAGCGTCCATCTTCCCATTGAAATTTATTATCACCTGTTCAAACATAGACTCAAGCTTGCTCTCATAAGTTCTGGGTGGTGTGGATGGGCGTTGAAACCTTTGATCTTGAAATTCAACTCCATCAATGTGGTTAACAAATTCCACTCCATCCTTTTGGGCAAAATGAACAGCCTTCTGCTGCTTGTCCATCAAAAAATCTAACTTAGCATTCACCTCAGCAATCTGACGGCAATCCAAGTTACCAGCTTGCTTCTTGCGCTCCATGTCTGCATTCTTGGTACTATTGCTAGAAATAAAGTTCTCAATAAGCACATAGGCATCGTCAGGATACCTTGTGTAGAAATTTCCATTGCTCGCAGCATCTAGAGCCATCTGATACCTCCAATCGATTCCTCTATAGAAAGTACCCAGCAGTTGAACCTGAGTGAAACCATAGTGCGGACAATCTCTCTGATATGACTTGAAATGAATCCAAGCAGCCTTGAGTGCCTCAGTCGGTCCTTGAGAAAACTGAGAAATCTTGTTCCTGAGATCCTCGGATCGTGCATCATCATAGAAGTTGTTCAGGAAGGCAGTCTTAGTTTCTTCCCAAGTAGTCAGTGATCCAGGAGGTAACTGCTTCAGCCAGTAGGTCGCATCTCCACCAAGAGAGTATGGGAAGAGCTTGCAGAAGAGGTAATCATAGGACACTCCATTGCTCTTGATGCTTGTAACCAGATCCTGAAACCTCTCAATGTGATCCATAGGGTGTTCATGAGGAAAACCATGAAAAAGATGCTGACCCACAAGAGTAAAGTATGCAGGTTTTAGCTCAAAGTCATTCCTCTGAAAAGGTGGATGATGAATAGCTGATCGATTGGCATAAAACTGATCACGCCTGTTGTACTCACCAATCGTTCTATCGCGAGCAGCCACACCATTCTCTGCATTCGCGTTCCCAGCGATATTCCCAGCGACAACAGGAGCAGGTGGAATGATGTTCCCCTCTCCATCCAGACGTTGTCCTCTCTCGTTGCACAATTGACCCTCTTGGTCCACTACAAGAAAACACAGTTTTTGCGACTCCCAAAAGAGTCCCAAAACGGTCGCAAAAACTGTATTTACGACTTATTTAAGACTATTAAAAGTGGTCGCAAATTTTTGGTCGCTAAATAAAGTAGTCGCATAATGGTCGCAAATTTACGACTACTTTGTGACTACATATTTTAGTCGTTAATAAGCGACTGAATTGACACTTAAAATATTGGTCGTTTATTAACGACTATATAGTGACTACGTTATTTTTGCGACTCTTTTCAGACTCACCCAGGAGTCGTATTATCGAGACTAATTAAGGACGGTATTTTAGTCGTAGATTTGTGACTGACTCAGGAGTCGTTTTATCGAGACTAATTAAGGACGGTATTGTAGTCGTATATTTGCGACTGTTTTCAGATGGTCTTAAAGTGGTCGCAAATTTTTGCGACTGATTAAAGACTACTTGTTAACAAGTCAGTCGCAAAAGCGTCGCGTATTAGCAACCAATTTTCCACTCTTTTTGTTCTTGTCTTGTTGGTCGCAAATCAGGCTTGTCATTCCTGTAAATTGAAATCCTGTAAATTGAAATCCTGTAAATTGAAATCCAGAATCTAAAAAAAACTAAAATCAAAAAAATCATTCAAACAAAGGTTTTTTTATACAAAAACACTTACAATATCCAAAACAAAACATTGATGATTCAACAAACAAAGCTACAAATGTTTGCATCGTTTACAAACAAAAAACAAAGCTAAGAGGGAGAGATTGAAGAACCGTTTGTGCGTGGTCTGATGGTTCCTGCGGAGGCTGGTACAGAGGCTGGTGTGGTGGTTGCTGCGGTGGCTGGGTTGGCTACTTGAGAAGCCACAAACGATGCAAACGCGGGATCATTTTTCTTGAGGTACGCCTCCAAGCTTGAAATCCGAGATTGAGCAAGTCGTTGCTCCTCATCACGTCGAGCATTTTCCGCTTCTTGTTCAGCGATCTTCTGATTTGCAGCTTGAAGTTGGCTTTGCATCTCTAAAATCGATGATGAAGAGCTTGAATAACTTTCTTTGCTTTTCCCGTTGTTGAACAACTCGCCAAGCTCGCCAAGTCCAAAAGCATTTCCTTTCTCATCTGTTTCAGTAGACTTGGAAAACAAAACACAAAAACAGAAAATGAATCACAACCAATTCAATCACTCAATCATCAGTAGAACCAATTCAGGCAAAAAAAATGAACAGAATGAAAGAATTCAAGTTTTGTTTGCTGAAAAACAGTTTACAATGCAAACTCAAAACCTCATGGAAACTCAATGCAAACTCAAAAAAACAGACAGACCACAATATACACAGCAACAAACATAACCAATGCAAACTCAAAACCTCATGGAAACTAAAAAAAAATAGTATACATCATCTAGACAGAAAAACAAAACTCAAAACCAGAAAACAGAAAATACCTTAAGAAAGATGTCATTCTTTTCCTCAATGGTGAGGGTGCGATGAGTAGAATGTTGAGAAGAATTCTCTGAAGTTGCAGAACCATCGACCTCCATTTGTAACATCATCTCTTCGATGTTCTTGTCATAAGTCTCAGCAACTTTTTTGGCCTTGTGATCAACAAAACTTCCATCTGCCCTTGTATGTGTTTTGATAAACACTTCCCCAAGAGAGACAGGACGCCCTAATGCTTCCTCCTATAACGATACAAAAACATATTAAAAACAGAAATGCAATATATAAAATAAACAGAAAACGCTTTACCATTTCTTGTTTAATTTGCAGGTACGATTTCTGGCCGGATACGTGCTTGTGGGGACCAAGACCGCCACGGTCAGAGTTACGACATTGTGTCGCAGTAGAGCTCCTCTCAATAGCATCCGGACTGTCCCAATGAGCCCACATTTCAGCCCAAAGCGTCTCGCCAATCCAAGGTGGTCTCTCACCTTTGTGTTTAGCTTGACTAACGATACCTTTCATCCGTTTTTTGGCTCTCTTCAAGAAGCCTGCTTTGACCAGATCGGTAATCCCGCTATCCCAATTGTACTTCCGCTACAGAATACAGTAATGGTAAGTATCATTTTATATGTCACTTACAATGAAAACTATATAAAGACTCTTACCGCAAATGTTCTGAAGTATCTCTCTTGAATGTCTATAGGGGTTTGGCGCCAGCTATAGTACGGGCCATCAAACTTCCTCCGAAATATGCCAGCAATGACTCGAGATAGTTTTCCTTTGTCTCGGTTAAACCTGTTAAATGAAAATCCACAAACAAAAAGCAGATTGTTTATTCATAAACAAATACACAATTCACACTTAGCTATAGTATTTTACATGTACCAGATTATTAAGAACTTTGAATTAGCTCACTAAACTAATGAGACATGAACTGTTAACACTCATAATAGAATGAAAACACAAACTGCAGTTTTTTTGTAAAATGATTTTGAACTATCAGACTCCATAGACTCGATCCAACAACAAACTGAAGCAGTACTTGAAGATCTATCACACCAAAAACTCGACCTAACACAACTGAAGAGACAGAAACAACAACACATTGAATTAAATCACTAAACCAGATTGGTTAAGAGACACGGAGAGACCTAGACTTCCATCTAAATCAGCGGATTCAATAATCTGAGTTGAGCCAATACTGATTCAAACCAGCAACTATCTATCAATCCAAGCAATACTATTTATTTCAATGAAAGCCTACAAATTCAAACCAGCAAAAAACATTATCAAGCAAATCAATCCAGCAACCACAAATCAATCCAGCAACCACAATTTTATCAAAGGAAGACTTTACCATGTGTTTTGAACCTCGGGAAGAGGATGGGGACTCAAAACTGTTAGATGTTCTCGGCCAGGAAGGGCCAACAAATCATCTAACAGTTGTTGGTAGTCCGGTTGTTGCTCTGGATCATTAGGAGGAGGAGGATTATTCGGTATCTGCTGCGGATTGAGATGCTCTAGTATCTGAAATTGCGGCAGTTGTTGTTGGGGAAACAGATAAGGATGCGATTGCTGCTGCTGAATGTGAAAAGGATGAGCTTGTGATTGGGGATTAGAGGTTTGCGGTTGTTGAATCGCCCTTTCGGCCTGTACATTGGCTACTTGCGGTTGTTGAATCGCGCTTTCGGCCTGTACATTGGCTACTTGCGGTTGTTGATTAGAGGTTTGCGGTTGTGTCGTCGGTGGATATTGGGCTGGAAGAGATGGTCTAGATGTCTGGGAATAGGATACTGTCGCATCAGAGGATCGGTTGGAGGCGTGAGAAGACGAGCCGTCACCGCGGCCTTTGCCGTCACCGCGGCCTTTGCCATCACCGCGGCCTTTGCCGGTGCCGCGGCCTCTACTTGTCTTTCCCGTCACAGGCATTACCTTCGGAGATCGAGAGATAGATATATTCGGAGAGTGAGAGTGAGAGCGATTGAAAGAGAGGATCGGAGAGTGAGAGCGATAGAAAGAGAGGATTTTTCGGGTTTAGGAAGATAAGAGACAAAGAAGAGAAATAGTTTCATTTAGGGTTTCACGAAGCAGTCTCTAAAGAGTCGCGAAAGAGTCGCAAAATAACAAAAAGAGGGATAAATTGCCGCGTGTTATTTGACCCAAAAAAATATTAATTTTGAGTTGGTCGCAAATTGGTCACAAAATGGACACAAGTAGCGACTGTTTAGTGACTCTTCTTTAACTTATACCCTAAACCCTAAACTTTCCATCATTCTTAATAAAAATATGACTAAACAATTATTCTTTAAAGAATTCTAACACTAAACTCTCTTTTTAAAGAGTAAACTAAAAAATGTTAAGTAAATTTTGAAAATTTTATATATTTCTAAATCTTTTCATATAAAACACATATGTAGTTACTACATCTAATGATAATATACAACTAAATTTTTAAAATATGGGAATTGATATGTTTTATGTATGTTATCATGAATCAGTGTATTTAGTAGTTCAAATCTATGTAAAAAGTACAAATTAACATATTTACAATTCTATATTTTGGATTTTTTTTAAAAAAATAGAGTGGAGTTGCTAAACAGTTGCTAATCAGTCACAATTTCAGATGTTGGTACGTAAGTAGTCGCAAATTAGTGGGTATTTTAAGACTATTTTGTGACTACATATTAAATTGATGAAAAATTCGCAAACTGGTCACAAAATGGTCGCAAATTGCGACTGTTTTGTGACTATTCTTAAACATATACTTTGAACCCTAAACTTCCAATCATTCTTAATAAAAATATGATGATTTTTTAATTCTTTGACTAATCCTAACTCTAAATTTCTCTATTTAAAAAGTAAACTAAGAAATGTTGAAAATTTGTAAAAAATTATATATTACTAAATCATTTCATATAAAACTTATTTGTATTTACTACATGTTATGAAAATATACAACCATAAGTTTAAAAATATTAGAATTTATATGTTTTTCTCTGTTATCATGAATCAGTGTATTTATAAGTTCAAATCTATGTAAAAACGTACAAATTAACATATTTACAATTCTATATTGATGGTTTTTTGGAAAATATAGAGGGTAGTTGCTAAACAGTAGCAAATCAGTCACATTTTCAGGTGTTGGTCAGAAAGTGGTCGCAAATTAGTGGGTAATTTAAGACTCTTTTGTGACTATTTTGAAAATTGTAAAAAAACTGTTTTCCTGAGTTTCGAACCGCAGAACTCTGAAACATAAGCTTGCTGTGTAACCAAAGTGCCATTACGATAATTCTGTATGTGAATACGTTAACTATAATTTATACAGCCTTTTTTTGATTAATTAGAAAATTGTTTTTCCTGAGTTTCGAACCACAGATATGTGATCCACAAACTAAGTGTGTAACCAAATGTGCCATTACAATTATTCGTTATTTGTTAACATTTACTAATATATAAATACTCTTTGTAACAACACAAAGACAATAATTATACATGATAATTATATTACAAAGTTATTATACATGAGAATTATACATGATAATTATATTACAAAACATACATGATATATTTTTTTTAACAAAATTTATTACAGAGTAAAGTAAAGTTTTATTCAAATTCCTCATCTTCATCATCGGAAGATGATAAATTAAAACGAAATTCGTCCTCACCTTCTTGGTCTTCGATTTCAAAATCAATTTCTTCATAAGGATTATTTCCCTCTACTAAACTATCAATTATGATTTCATCAATTGTATCCGTGAGGCCATCATCAACTGTTTGCTGCAATATAACCACCTCTTTTTCGTTAAACTTTCCTTGAACACCTGGTCTTGGATTTACTTTGAGAACTGTGAGCCACACCTTCCGAGGTCGTTTAATGTATGGGTATGAAAGATAACAAACTTGATCAGCTTGAGATCCTGTACATTAAGTAGGTGTAAAATTAGAAGTATACATATATACACATACATATACATATTTAATTAAATTAAACAAAACTTACCTAAAATAAAAGGTTCGTAATTTTGATATCTCCTCGATGATAGCACATCGACAACGCCTCCTTCTCGCATTCTGGTGCCTTTGCCAATCGTAGGGTCAAACCATTCACAATAGAAAAGTGTGATTTTCAAATTTAGAAATCCTGGATACTCGAGCTCTATGATGTTTTCCACAGTCCCATAAAAATCATCCCCTTCAGATGCTTCAGAATAATTTTGTCCTCGCACCCATACTCCATAATTCATTGTTTTTTTCGTGAGTCCATGGTCTCGCGTGTGAAACAAATACCCTCTTGTAAAATACATGGGCCATGACTTGACTTTATTTTCAGGACCTTCCACTATTTCAATAACCCAAGGAGGAAAATTTTCTTGACTTTTCATTGTACTCACCTATATATGTATATGCAAATATATTAATTAAAAAATAAATTCATAAATATTCTTTAATAATCAATAGATGGATAGTAAATTAAATACGTACATATTGGCGAACCCATATATGAAAATCTTCATCTCCTTTTGACTTCACCTCATCATCAGAGAGTTCCGGATATTCAAATCGAATCTGCGCTTCCAACAATCTGATTTGCCAATTAACAAGAATAAGAAATATAAATTAATAAAAAATCACAATTAAGTTAATGAACCATATATAAAGTACCTCTCAAGCGGCTGAAAATAGTCACAATTCCGCAAGACATATGCATGTGCGCATTTATAATCTTTCTCAGTTAACCAAAATTCACTACTTTGGCCACTTGGACGACCTACTTGAGTGAATATATCCGGTACATGTATAGGATATACGGGTACTTCACCTTCATCATACCGACTTGACCTGAGAAATAGTAATATATATATTGACGAACAAAAATAGTCACCTTTATTTTAGCTCGTATAATTTAAAGCGAAAATTGAAATTAGTGTTCGGAGAAATATTCAACACCATACCTTCTTCTGCGAGCTGTAGAAATGTGTGAAGCAAAGTAGTGTTCTGAGAAATAAGATATCTCGTCATTTATGTATGATTGAACTATTGATCCCGCTGGATATCTTTTGTTCTTCGCCTGTCCTTTTAAACGTTTAAAAAACCTTTCGAAGGGATACATCCACCTATATTGCACAGGACCACCAATCTCCGCTTCGTAAGGTAGGTGTATTGGTAGGTGCTCCATCACATCAAACAAAGAAGGTGGGAAGATTTTTTCCAAATTACACAAAATCATGACAATGTTATCCTTCAGAATTTTGAGGCGGGTTTGATCCAATGATCTACTACATAAGTCACGAAAAAATGCTCCAATCCCTACGACAATATTAAAATCATAATTATATATATATATATATATATATATATATAAGTGAAACATATATGATAATATATATATATATACCTGATAATGCAAGGTGCACGTTCCGCGGCAGAAGTTCTGCAAAGACAAACGGAAGTAATCGTTCCATAAATACATGGCCGTCGTGACTTTTCATTCCCGAGAGCTTTCCACCTTTGATGTCTGCACAACTAGCTAAATCTGCTACATAGCCATCGGGGAATCTAACCTCATGTTTTACCCATTGTAGTAAGCTTTCTTTCGCTTTTGAAGTTAATCGCCAAATAGGAAATGGAGCTCTCCCTCGATCATCTACATGCAAATCTTTCCGAGAACAAAATTTTGCAATATCTAATCTTGACTTTACTGTATCTTTTGATCTGTCTTTAACATTCATAACAGTATACATGATATTATCGAAAAAATTCTTCTCGATATGCATCACATCAAGATTGTGTCGTAGCGTCAGATCGGTCCAGTACGGTAGCTCCCAAAATATGCTTTCTTTATGCCAATTATGCCACTCTCCATAGCCGTCCACTTTATTTTCATGACCATTTCCACCGACTTCAGATGTTTTGTGTGGTTCTGCATGCCTTATACGCTCATATAAAACTTGTTCGCCAGTTAAAGATTGTGGTGGGTAGTCGTTCAATGCGTGCTTTCCCTTCAAAAAGTTTTTTTTATTCTTCCGTAACGAATGACTTGCAGGAAGAAATCTTCTGTGACAGTCAAACCAACATGTCTTCCTACCAGCCGGAAGATAAAAAGCATTTGTATCATCCATACAAATAGGACACGATAGTCTTCCATGTGTCGTCCATCCCGACAACATACCATATGCTGGAAAATCGCTTATAGTCCACATTAGAACAGCTTTCAGGTTGAAATTTTGATCTAATGACACATCATATGCCTCAACTCCGTTATACCATAACTCCTTTAACTCGTCGATCAATGGTTGGAGGAAAACATCAAGACTGGCTCGTGGATGATTTGGTCCCGAATTCAAAATCGTCAGGAACAAATACTCAGTATTCATGCACATAGATGGCGGTAAGTTGTATGGAGTCATGATCACAGGCCACAACGAGTGATTTTTTGACATACCAAAAGGATTAAAACCATCAGTACATAACCCAAGATATACGTTTCGCGTTTCTTCTGCGAACGCAGGATGCAAATATTGAAAATTCTTCCACTCCGCCGCATCAGATGGATGACACATTACTCCGTCTTTTGAATCATGCTCAGCATGCCATCTCATCGATGATGCAGTCTTCTCTGATTGGTACATTCTCTTCAATCTGTCAGTGATAGGTAAATACCACATACGACTAAACGGGATTTTAGTTCGTCCCTCACTAGCCTTATATCTTGGTTTTGCACAGAACTTGCAATGCTTCAACTTCTCATCTTCTTTCCAAAAGAGCATACAATTATCTATACATACATCAAATGTATGGTACGGCAATCCTAGCTTTCGCATCAAAGTTTCTGTCTCGTAGTACGAACTAGGTGATTGATTACCCTCTGGTAAAACCTCCGTAAACAATTCAGACCATGCGTCCATACAGCTTTCGGCCATATTATGGTCTGACTTAATGTTCATGAACCGAGCAGCCAAAGATAACTTCGACAGACCTTCACGACAACCATCATAAAGTGAAGTATTTGCAGCATCTAACATGTCGTAAAACCGTTTTGCCTCTTGGGTAGTTTCTTCATGAACATGATGATCATATCCACTTTCATCATGTTCATGATGATGATTAAATGGCGTAGCACCATGAAATGCATCATTCACCATCCCAGCATATACATTCCCCCCATCATATGTTGTTGGTTGATGATTACCACTAGTATAATCTACATTAGCATAATGACTGTTCGATCCTCCCCCAACCACATCATAATCTTCACCATGTTCACACCATACATAATATCCTGGCATAAATCCTCTACTATGCAAATGCTTCGAAATTGTATTTCCATGCAAAAATTTGGAATTTTTACATTTAATACAAGGACAATGAAACCTACCTCCACTGCTTTGCGCTAGTGGTTGGCTATTAGCAAAATTCATGAACTGATCCACCCCCGCCAAGAATTCACTGGAGATATGATTTGTGTGTGGATCGATCCTATTATACATCCACTCTCGTGATGAATTCCACATTTTTTTTTTTGTGACTCACTCGTTTTTTTTTTCTTTTGCTTCGATGAATGTATATGTCAAGCGTGGGTTGTTATATATGCAAAATTTTGAGACTCTTTTGCGACTCTAAAATAGAGTCCCAAAAGTTTGGTATACCAACTTATTTCACGTATTTTCCACGTTTTCTACCAACTTTTAGCGACCACTTTTTTCTTTAATTTTCTGTAGCAAATTGGTCGCAAATTTGCGACAACGTTTGCAACCAAATTTATCCGTCTCAAATTTGGGACTACTTTTGCGACTACATTTTTCCGTCGCAAATTTGGGACGACATTTCCTAAATAGTCGCAAATAAGCTACTCTTTTCTGACTATTAAATTGTGTCGTTAATTTGCGACTCTTTTGCTTCTAATTAACTAACAGTCGCAAAATAGTCGCAAATTCGTCTCACTTTCGTCGCAGCTGTTTGCGACCAAAAAAAGAGTCGCAAAAAGTGGTCGCAAAAACTGTGTTTTCTTGTAGTGGTCTCTCAAAGCTCCAGCAACATCCTTAATCAGAATCATCGTGTTGTTCATCTCTGATGGCTTCTTTGCTTTCCTGTTTGCACGTTCCAAATTCACACCTGAAACACACTAGGCAAAGCACGTAAGTAACAAAAAACACGTTGAGTATCGATCGACACTGGGTGTTGTCGATCGATATCAACAAAAGAAGACGACGAGTGTCGACCGATACTAGGTAGTATCGATCGATACCGACGAACTTAGTCAAAATTCTCAGACTAAATTCTAATGGCGAATTGAGTCCCCGGCAACGGCGCCAAATTAGATATGCTCAAATTAATACCCTAAAAAGTACTAAAGCAGGTTCTGCAGTAAAGTTGGGGTCGAACACAAGGACTCAGAGAAATCACACAATAGATTGTATAGTATCGAATCAAGCTAAGCAGTTCAGATGAAACAAAAAGCAATAAGCAGTAAACGAGTTGTAATTCAATAGGAGGGAGATAGGTTCAGGGATATTTCTCAGGAAATCAATGAATGCAAAATAAATTAACTAATCAGGGTTCAGGTTACGCACGGTTCTCGAACTCAAATCACTGAAGTATAATTAACTAACTGTCGTTGCGAGAATTATCTAAATCTAAACTTCAGAATCCCAAATTTCTTTGCAAGTTCCTAAGAATAAATCAGCCTTAAAATTGAGTTTGATATGTTCACAAATCAACTAAACCAAATCTCTTTGCGAATAGTTAATTTGCTCACCCTAAGTTATAGGTAATTAATCGCACTGTCGTGCCTAATCAATTATCCTAAGATCTAAGTTCTAGGTGATCAATTCAGAATTAACTTTGAGAACAACCTAATGCAAAGAACTAATTCATATTGTGAACCCTAAATAATTAATCAACCTAGTATTCAAAGAAATACCTTATGAGAATCCCTTATGAGAATCCCTAAACCTAACAAGAGATCTACTCAGACATGGAAATTGAAGCAATAAACATGTTTGAATAAAATGCTCAATAGAAAATAAGAAAGAGTAACAAAAGGGTTTAAAATCTTCTCTCGACGAACAGGGTTTCAGACTTGTCTCCCTTCAAAAAACTCTCTCACAATTCAAGCAAAAATAAGGCATCGCCCTTAAAGTGGCTGTAAAACCTAATTAAATAGTCTAAACACGAATTGGGGTCTTCTTGTAAATATTAAAGTCTTCTGGGCAAGTTCTGCAATTCTTCAAACTTCATTAAAAGTCGCGACTCATAATCTCCTCGATGGGTGTCGATCGATACCTCGATACCAAGGAGGTATCGATCGATGCTTGACGCTTCGATCGGGCACTTAGTCACCGGACTTCAATTTTGCTCCAAAATGCTCCATAAAACTCCAATATATCCAATAATGCTCCAAAAGTGCTAAAACCTGTAAAAGACTCTAAAAGGATCTATAATAGAATAAAGACTCGATAAAACGGACTTATATCATGACTTAAACGGGGTAAAAACCATGATATATCACGTATGCGGCGAACTTGTCATATGGGAAATACCATGAAGTGAAAGAAAATCTTGTAAACCAATGTATTCACCCCCATTATCCGTATATAGAGTTCTAAGCTTGGATTGAAATCGATTTTCAACCAAGGCTTTGAATTGGGTAAATATCTCAAAATCTTGAGATTTTAATTTTAATGGATACAACCAAGTGTATTTAGTATAATAATCGACAAATATAACATAATATTTGAAACCATCAATCGAATGAACCGGAGAGGTCCATACATCTGAAAATACAATATCAAGAGGATGATTAGATTTTAGAGATGAATTTTGAAAAGGTAACTTATGCATTTTATTAATCGAACAAGCATTGCAAGGCTGAGCCAATAAAGCTTTTGAAACAATAGGTAAATTAAATTTAGAAACTACTCTTTGAAGAATTTGAAAAGCAGGATTTCCTAAGCATGAATGCCAAGCTGACAAGCTAGTCTTCACGGCCGAGGCATAAGCAAGAGAAGGAGGCCTTTTGTTGACGTTGATTTCGGCCACTCATACATTTCATCTCTAGGTTTCCCCTCGAGACGAAGAGCTCCCGTTTGCAAATCCCTCACTTGAAAATACGTTGGAGTAAACGTAACCGCCACACCATTAGTGGTGCATAATTGAAGGACATAAATTAAATTCGTCTCAAGTGCAGGAACACATAATACGTTGTTTCAAAAAAATGGACGAGTATAAGAAGGTAGAGTTAAGGAACCAGAATGCGAGATGTGCAAACCAGAACCATCACCGAGAAGAACACCATCCTCACCACCATACGAGTTATGTAGGGAGAGATTTGCTAAGTCTAGTGTCATGTGGTGAGAGGCGCCCAAATCGACAAGCCAAGTCGAAGAATCTGAGAACATGGTTGGGTTAGCACTTGGCTGCCATGGCTGAAATGGTGGAGCAGCATTCCACGTGTTGTTTTTACGAGGTTGTGGCGGCCTCGGTGAAGACTGCGATGGACCTTTGACAATGCGAAAATCCGGACAGTACTTGGCACTATGACCTTGGATCCCACACGCCTGACATCGTTTCAAATACGATTTGGAAAAACGTTGCTGATTGCTGTTCTGGTTGTTGTTGTTGCGCCATTGTTGCCGAGGACGAGTGTCTGTGGCATGTGGTACACTTGGAGTAACAGTGGTGGACTCATTGCACATGATCATGGCTTCACGGTTGAGAAGTCGTTCATACAGCTCAGAGTATGAGATTGGCGTGTCCCTGCCATGTATCGCATTAACCTCCGGCTTGTACTCTTCAATAAGACCGACAAGTATTCTTTCTGTCAGATCATCGGGATCCATTGGTTTGCCGAGCAGGGTAAGTTCATCAGCTTTAGATTTGATGATTTGGAGATATTCACTGATCGTCTTTGAGCCTTTGACACACTGGTGAATATGAAACTTCAATTGGTGGACATGACCGCGAGAGGCATTTCCAAAGGCTGTAGCCAACGTGGACCACACTTCTTTGGCTGTGTTGGCACTAGAGACCACCGACTGAACCGGCATGGAGATCGCACCAACGAGGGAGCTGTATAGCAGACGATCTTGACGATTCCATGGGGCATAGGCATGATTCAGTGACGAGACCCCATCAATTATCACCGTCGATGGCGGAGCTGTATTATTTTCATCAATGAATTGTTGAAGTTCGTGACCTTCAAGTAGGGCACGTACTTGTCTGCTCCACATGAGGTAATTGAGAGTTGTGGGTTTTGTAATACTCGACATGTTGACAGAGAGGAGGGTGCTCTATAGATCTTGAGAATTAAACACCGAAGTACGTTCTGCGGTGGTCTCCGACATTCTGAAAAATAAATATAGAAGTCAAGAGAGAATAGAGATTTGATTCCAAGCACAGAAAGAGATCACAGAGAGAAGAAGGAGACCGAGATCGAAACAATCGTACGCCTAATGCTCTGCTCCCTTATTAGGTTATTGAATTGTGTATTGAGATTGATACAGAGGGATCTGTTATATACACAGAGATTATTACAAAGAAGGAAAGACAATATACAGAGCTAATGAAAGCATGATTATAGGGATTCTAACATATACTTTCTATACATATATACTTTCTATACAAGTTGAAAAAAAAGGATTCTAACATATACTTTCTATACATATAATATTTCATACAGTAATATGTTACGTAAAAAAAATATTCGTTTGTAATAGTTAAAATAAAGGTAAAATCATCCCAAAAATAATTTCGTCACATCATTAGTATTTTCTAATTTCTAGTTTGTCATTTGCTAGCCGTTGGAACTTTTTTTTTAATGGGAACTATTGTATATTTTTAAAGCAATCTAATACAATGAAAAATCTTAAAAATTTCAATTTTTTTTTGGTTTTAACTTGAACAAAAGTATGTTCATCGCCAATTTAGGAGTTCTCCTTCTTGTTTTGAAGTCATGAGAAATCTTCTAATATGCTAACTTTCTTCCTTGAGTTACTATGTAGGTTGTGTCGTTGCTTTGTACAATGTTAAATCTCTTGATGTGTGCCAATTAAACTAACTTTTTTGATGTCAAAACAAAAACTAACTTTTTTTTTGTCATCCCCAACTAAACTAACTTAATATTGACCATGTTCAACAACGAAGACTCCAAATCATATATTATCTATGTTTTTATTGACCAAATCATTACTCTCTAATTTTTATTTCAAATAATACAACAAATCCAATATCAACATAACTCAAAATCCTTTTCTGATGGAAGAAATCTAAACCTTAAATTAGAAAAGATCACAAATATAATGTTTTAATTTTGTTTGTAATTTAATTAGGGGAAACAAGTATTTTTACACAATAATTTATGGTATTGTTGGAAAAAAAACTAGCGATGGTGCATTTGCAAAAAAAAAAGTGACGATGTTCTGCTTTGGCAAACGCTATCATACCCGTGATATCCTATCGCGGCAACAACCGCCTAGTGCCCCCAACACAACCCAACCGCACATGCGAATACTCACACACAAGTCATGCACCACAAGCATTATTCATATCATCATACAACCGTATTCATTTTAGTAACCTATCACGACTAATTTCTTCATACAATCACCAGACGAATATCACAAGTGCATCAAGTCATATATATATATATGTATATGTAGCATAACAAACAACAAGGAACTATGTGTATACTTATAAGTAACACGTAAGAATGCATGTTTTAACAAACGACTACTCGTCACAAAGTATTATGAGAGTAAGAGAGGGATATCACGACCGGTCCTCACCGTAGTTTCGATTTGGGTGATGTCAAAAGAAGATCTGAGGAGAAAAGGAGTAGATCTGCGACAGTAAGGACATCGGTGGCTCATCACACATATGAACAATTGACTATCTTGTCTCTCGAATCGCCAATGACATAGACCGATATTATGCTTTGGCGGACGAACAAGCAACAACATTTTGCTTCTTAGTTTCCCAGGATATAGGAACAAAATCAAGAAACACAACATGGCAAGACAAAGATCGACAGATTAAAGAACATGTTGCCCATTCAGAGTCAGAGTTGATCAAAAGATCCGTATTTCTATCCGAATAGAAAATAATATGTTGACCAGGAGACCCCTTAAGATAACGAACAACACGCATAACAATTTCCAATGAGAGGTACATAGTTTATGCATGAATTGCGAGAGAATATGAACAACATACACAAGTTCTGGTCTGGTAATAGTCAGATAAATGAGATGGCCGACAATCCAAGCGATACTTGTGTTGATAAAGAAACAATCTTTCATGATTTTTTTGCGAGTTTGATTCCCAAAAAATAATGAAGTGTACCAAGATCCTTGATTTGAAAACAATTGTGAAGATAAGCTTTGAATTCAGCATTTATAGATGCATAATCTTCTGCTATAGAAAGTCATCCACATAAACGATGACATATAGATAAACCCCAAGCTTTGTGTAAGCAAATAATGAATGATCAGAAGGAGATTGGCGTAATATAAAGAACCAACAACGTGGAGCTTGTTTTTAACAATATAAAGAGTTGTGAGGCTTGCAAACTTTGTCTGGAGAAGACTTGAACAAACTCGGAGAAAAATTCATGTAAACCTCTTCATCTAATGTACCATGAAGAAATGTGTTGTAAACTTCCATTTGATGAAATTCACATTGTTTATAGCTGCCGAATGGTGGTCATTTGAGAGACCATTGAAAAACTATATGTAAAGTTTTCACCTTTCTCCTAACAATTACCAAGAGTTACAAAACGAGCTTTGTAATGCTCAAGAGTATACCATCAACATGAAATTTGAGTTTAAATATTCATTTGCATCCAACTGCTCTTTTTAGAAGAAGGGAGATCTATCACAATCCATTTCTTATTTTCCTCGATAGATCGTAATCTCAATAAAATATGTGAGCAGCGAGAAAAACTCTGTAACTTGCCAAAAAATGTTCACAAGAAACATAGTTAGGTATTGGAGAAAAAGTTCATGAATGATCATAAGGAGCTTGGAGTTGGCAAGTATGGTGTATCTATTTCGCGTTACACAATATAAGTAATATATGGTTGAAGTAAAACATAAGACTTATTCTCACGCTTGTCCCAGCGAATCTTATTTTCAACCGGAGCAATTGTTGTTGTAGATGATGTTACCAACATTATCTCAATCACTTGTACAACTACATATTCAATAATATACTCAATAACACAAGATTCCACAACTTCTAGAACAACTAGTGATGGAAAGACCTATGGATCAACAATAGATGCATAGACATATTTGGTGACATCAGTAGATTTATCTTGAGCTTGTGACGATGAAATCCCATTGTCGTAGACAACGAGTGGTGTCACAATATTCGAATGCAGTCCATCATCTTAATCAATAACTCGAACTAGTGCTGGAGATATTGTAAGTGAAAGAGATGATGAGTCAGATAAAAATAGAAAAATACCTTTTCCGAACACAACATTACGTATAACAAAATATTCCTTTGGTTTAGATATCATAAACTCGCTATCTTTTTTTATTGTTCGGTATCCAACAAATATACATCGCGTACTTCGTTTTTCAAATGATTCACGAATCCGAGTTCTTTTATGAGTACAACAAAAACATCCAAAATACGTATGACGTTGTTCTTGGACGTCTTTCAAAAAAAAAGAATTCCTAGGGAGTGTTACCAGGTAAGATAATAGATGGAATGCAGTTGATAAGATACGATGCAGTAAACACACAATCATCCCAATATTCTACTACTAAATTAGATTTATAACGCAATGATCTAGTAACGTTTAGGATGTGTCGATGTTTCCTTTTCACTCGTCCATTTTAGTAAGGTGTTTCAACATACAATGTTTGATGAATGATATCTTGAGAAACAAAAACTGATTTTAGACCAATGAGCTCGGATCCATTATCACTTCGAATGATCCGAATTTGCTTATCAAATTGGCGTTTTACTATGGCGCAAAATGTGGTGGAATCGTTTAAAGGTTACTCTTATCTCGCATAAAAATACACAAACTACACGAGAATAATCATCAAGAATGGGGAGAAAGTAATAAGAACCACGGGTGGAAGGCGTATGATAAAGCTTTTAGATGTAGCAATGAATTAAATCAAACATTTTGATTGCCTTACTATTACTTTTAGAAAATGACAAATGAAGTTGTTTGGCCCTAACACAAACACCACACACATTATGTGTGTCTTGATTACTACAATACTACAACTCAAATCTACAACACCAGATAAATGAGTTAAATCAAAGCATGATGCGCAAAACGTCGATGCCAAAACTCAAAACTACGATCACGACTAAAAACGACTACATGAGATTTAACACCAATAGCTCCGTGAAAATAATAGATACCATCACACTCTTTCCTCGCTCCAATCAGCATCCTCGTAAAACGATAATGCAAGATATACATCTTATCAATAAATGTTGCAACACCATGATTTTAACGCATCAATTGTTTGACTAAATCATCGTCAATTCTAATTGAGGAAAAAAAATGTGTTGTAAAATAACACACCCACCAAGCCTAATTTTCTCTTCTTTTGTGGCAATCACGGAATCACCATTAAAGAGACATATCAGACACGACAAAATAGTAACAAAATTAAATAAAGATGCCAAATATTTGGTCATGTGATCGAAAGCTCATGTATCAATGACAATATGACCAGAACCTGGCTTACCAGAGAGACGATCTGAAGTAGGCTAAGGAGAGTTGAAAAGAGTAAGCAAAGCGGTCCATTGTTCATTGGTTAAACCCAAAAGACTGCCACGATCATGCTCTGTTAACACATGATGACGTTGCGGCTAAGCATTTTGGCATTAACTTGAGCTGCATTAGCTCATCCTCCAACACCACAACCTCGTCTAGAAGAGGTATGACCATGACCTCGTGTATTGTCGTTTTTTCAAATAATTACGATGATTTGATAACATGCTTGAAGATCATGGTCCGATTTTCTGTAAATGAGAGCAAGTCAAGTGATGACTGCAACTAGTGGATTAAAAACGTTGCTGAGATCTATGAGAATTAACTTAATAAGGATGAGCCAAGAAACCAAATGCATATTGACGTAGAGATATCGATGTAGCTATATTTTGATGATAGAAAACGCATAACCAAGAGATAGTGTTGACTCGATACAAAAGATATTGGATTTGATGGTTCCAAATCGTGTGGAATCAAAACCCATGAGAAATTGACGACTCCAAGCATGCCTCCGTTTTTCTTCATGAGTGATAAGACGACAATCCGATTTGCCACAATAACATTCGAGGAGAGGCTCGTACTCAAGCATGTTATCCCACATCGGCTTTAATTTTTCAAAGTAGTCTTGAACCGACCGTCCCTCTTGTTTGAAACTCGCAAAAGATGCCTTCAATTCGTGAACTCGTGTAACATTCCCAATTAAGAAATGATCATAAAGAATTCTCTGCCATAAATCAAAAGAACTTTAAGAGCATAAGACACATGAAATAATTGGCGGATCAATGGCATTGAAAGTCCAAGAACCAAGCATAATATTAACGATTCCTCAAATTTAAAATTGGGTGAATCCTTGCTTGTCTTCCAAATAGTGTTGCCAATGAAAGGAAGATTGTTCTTGGTACCAATAGAATTGCGCATGAGTTTTTTCCCATCATTTATAATTAGCATCATTGAGAAAAACAGTACCTATTAATTAACCAGGATTCGTTGATAGTAGTTTGAAAGCAGAAGATTTTCCTTCACCGAGCCATCACCAACATTTAATCTTGAATGCTCGATTTCTCAACATAATTGATCTTCACGCGAATCATGCATGGATGAAGACATGATTGATCGCATAAAGAGGAAAAGAGAGAAGATGAACTCTGAACTTGACAACGAAGAAAAACAGAGCAAGTGGTGATGATGGAAAAAACAATGATGAGAAAAAAATGAAAGATAATAAGGGATCATTTAAATGAAAAAAACCCTAGTGTTCTGATACCATGCCAAAATTTAGCAGAAAATATCTCATTGCTCTCATTAGAATGTATAGAGACTACAATGAAGAGGATTTAGATTTTCGATTTCCTAGTTTTGGCATATTGCCTTTTTACAAATATATATCGTTTATTCTCTAATATAGTAGAGAACAAAAAAACTTAATGTAATAGGGAGGAAAAGAAAAGAAAAAAAAATTTACTAAAAAATACATAAATTTAAAATATTTTATTTATTTATTTTGTGTTTTCGGTTCATCTTCGAAAAGAAGGTATCAATTTTTTTCCTTAAGAAAGAAAATATATACAAAAATAACGAGCATATTTATAATTATTTTCATCCTCTTTTTTTCATCCAACTGGCAGAGACTAATCTAATGAAGAGAGAAAAAGATTTCTTTCTTTAATTTTTATTCAAACACAATCTACTTGTGATTTTTTTTAAAAATATTTGAAAAGATCTTAGAATTTTTTAAGATGAACCTTAATTGTTAAAAAGAAGACATAAGTCGTTCCATTTGAAAAGAGAGAGACGAGTAGTGATAACAAAATTAAGAGTGGAAGACGGTGGAGTGGCTAAGTGTTTAGTGGACAGGAGCCGCCGTGAATTGGTCGTAGTCGGAAAAAAATCCAGGTAAGTTACAATTTTTTTTTTTTTTTATGTGTTCTTTTTTTTTACAACTTTTATGTGCTCATTTTATGCTTGCAAAATGTTAAACGCACTAGATTTATGTACTTTTGGATAGAAAATAAAGCAATAAAATCAGTAAATCCGATGAAAATCTAGAAAAACAATGGTGGCCATATCTTAAGGTTTCAAATATTGATTTCTTAAGATAAAATGTGAAGTCGTTATTACGGTTTTACCCTTTATTAAAAAGAAAACCCAAAATTTGATAAATTAACTCGGTATTTACATGTGTCTGTTTGAAGAAAACTCATTGCTAGCCATGAAGAAAATTATCATATTCAATCATGCTTTAAAGAAGATAAGTAGGCTCCATGAAGAAAACTCATTACCAGCCATATTTTTCGTTTGTTCATTATTAGTAAATCTTAATCTATTTTATAAAGAATGTTATTTTGACACATTTTATACGGATTTAAAAAATATTAATACAAATATACACTTATCTAATACTCCCTCTGTTCTGTTATAAGTGATATTTTACAAGTTTTTTTTTGTTCTCAAATAAGTGATGCTTTCACAAATCAATACAAAATTAAATAGTTTTTAATTATTTTTGACCCTTTGTATTTTGTAGATTGTTTTCTTATTGGTTGAATTGTATTTAAATGTACAATAAATGATGTTTTTTGCATATAAAAAATTAAAATTAAATGAATCATTAATCTGTGTGCAAAAACCTTAAACATCACTTAATATAGAACATAACGAGTATAACTAATTCGATAATAATAATTTTAATTCAATATTTCTTTTAGTTTTGAATAAAGGGTATGTATATGAAAAGACATATTGAAAATCTAAAACGATATTCTTTTTAAAACAAAAAATAACACTAAAACAATAATTTTATGAAATAAAGAGAGTAATTTATTAGCAAAATAAAAGTACAACATTTGTGTTGTAAAAATTTAGTTCTTATGCCATTTCTTTAATAGTTAAATGTTAAGTATAAAGATTAGGTAAATTTAGTGTAATAGGTTATCTCGCATCAATTTATCATGTTAATTGGGATCTTTTGAAGGATAACCGTTTGCATCAATCCTTCTATAGAGACTTCAAAATTAGCAGGATTAGGACAAGTAAATGTAATCCATCGGCTAGCGAGAAGCCGATAGATGATGGGAAACATCATGCACACTTCTCGAGACAGTACGATAATAACAATCATTGTCGAGACCAATCAAGTACATTTGTTTTAGGAGAGCTAGCTGCATCGAACCTATGAGCCATGTTATTTGGAGAAAGTGTATAATAATTCCATTGAACCTACAAGCCATGTTTTTGCATGAACAGTTTTTTTGCATAATTTTTTTAACATGACTGTCTTAGCAAACTAATAACTATATCAATGTTAACATGACTGTCTTAGCAAATTCAGTTTGGACAGAGCGTAGCTGTTATAACGAAATCGCAACACCACTCACAATCTCTCAATCACACTCGTAAACGTGAAACACACAAGAAAGAATTGAACAACAAGAACACAAGATTTGGTAACCCAGAGTTCACTTTCCGATGTGGAAGAGCTACGTCTTTGGGGCCAGAATCAATCCGGCAAACTTCACTAGATCAAAAAAACAACGAGTCTCATAAACCGAGAGCTCGAGGAAGACGAAGATAAACTGCTTGTGATAATGCCCCAACGAACTCTGTTTCTCATCCTTTTATATCTAAGGATTTACAATAACCGGAATGACTATACCAATCAATTAGATAATACCAATTGGATAGTCAACTCCTTAAGTCCATCATCGAGAATACAGAACTGGAGATAAGCTGAGATATCAGACCATCATCAGTAACTATTTTACAGCTTCCCAATGAATTCTGCCAGGCTTACTCATGAATCGACTAACCAACCCAATACCATATGCCAAATCAGGTCGAGATCCCACCATGGCATACATGATGCTGCCTACAGCTGAACAATATGGAGTCTCCTCTGTATCAATGCACTCATCTTCATTTATGACTGATGCAAGTTTGAAGTGTGCCCCAATAGGTGTTTGCGAACTCTTTGATTCACTCATACGAAAGTTATTTACCACCTTCTTCAAGTAATTTGTCTGAGACAACCATAATGTACCTTTGCCTCTGTCTCTAACAATATCCATTCCAAGAATCCGCCTTGCAGCTCCTAGATCCTTCATTTCAAAGGCTAAACTCAGCTGCTCTTTTAGTTTCTTTACTTCTGACATATCTTTGGATGCAATCAACATGTCATCTACATACAAGAGTAGGTATATGCAGCGCTCTTGAGAAACTTCCTTTATGTAAACACACTGATCATGTTCACTCCTCATGAATCCTTGAGACTTCATAAACTCATCAAACCTTTTGTTCCATTATCTCGAGGATTGTTTTAACCGTACAATGATTTCTTGAGCAGACACACCTGGTCCTTATTTGACTCATCTTCATACCCTTCTGGTTGGTACATGTAAAGATCTTCTTCTAAGTTTTCATGTAAGAAGGCCGTTTTAACATCCATCTGCTCCAGTTCTAGGTCCAGATTCACTATTAAGGACAGAAGATTCCTTATGGAGACGTGTTTCACCACCGGAGCAAACACTTCCTGATAGTCAATGCCCCCATTTTGTGAGAAACCCCTTGCAACAAGTCTGGCTTTATACCTGTCTGGTTCAACTCCATCTATGCCTGGTTTTATTTTGAATAACCATCTGCAACTGATAATCTTTCTATTTTCAGGTTTATCAACCAAAATCCAAGTCTTGTTTTTCCACAAAGACTTCATTTCCTCATCAGTTGCACCATTCCACTTAATCCAGTCCTTGATTTCTTTTGCCTCAGTGAAGTCCCTTGGTTCTTCTACACTCATCATTCCAGATACGAAGAGAGCAAAAGCTATTTCTTCATCAGTGCAATCATAATCACCAAATTTCATCGGAGCCACAATAGTTCTTCTTGGACGATCCCTGGCTAACTGATAATTGGTTAGCCCTCTTCTGATTGTATCTCCTGGAGACTGTTCTTCAGTTTCACTATCTTCAGATAAATCCTGAACAGCTCCACCTTGAGTTGAACTTCTTTCTTCTGAAGACGACTTCTTTTCTGGAACCTCAGTATGCACGTCCCTCACTATGCCAGTTTCTTTCTCTGTAAGAGCCAAATCATCTCTTGACTGCAAATCTTTATACACTTGTTCTTCATGGAATTTTACATTCCTACTGACCACACACTTCTCACCTTCTAGTAACCAGATTTTGTAGCCCTTTGTGCATGTTGGATAGCCTATGAACACACCTTTAACTTCTCTAGGCTTCAGCTTTCCCTGGCCTGCATATACATAAGCCAAAGCACCAAACTTCTTCATGTGCTTATACCCAGGTTTCTTTCCCAACCACACTTCTTATGGAGTTTTATTCTCAATTGCAGAGGATGGAGACCTGTTGATAACATACACTGAGGTAGCTGCAGCCTCAGCCCAGAAACTTTCTCCTAACCCATATTCATTCAAGAGACAGCGGACCTTAGGAAGTCTTTCCGAAATACGTTATATATGTTCCTAAATACGATTCATTTTCAAGAGATGAGCATTTTTCATCATTTGTTCATTTCAGAAGACTTTCCGAAATACGTTATATATGTTCCTAAATACGTTTTATTTTCAAGAAAGAATCAGTTTTCATCGTTTGTTCATTTAGGAAGTCTTTCCGAAATACGTTATATATGTTCCTAAATACGATTCATTTTCAAGAAATGATCATTTTTTCATCATTTGTTCATTTAGGAAGTCTTTCCGAAATACGTTATATATGTTCCTAAATATGATTGATTTTCAAGAAATGATCATTTTCATCATTTGTTCATTTAGGAAGTCTTTCCGAAATACGTTATATATGTACCTAAATGGAAATCAAGATAATAAAGATGCAAATTGCATAAAACTACAATATTACTATTTTTTTGGTTCATTGGGAAGACTTTTTTTTTTTTTTTTTAGTTTTCTGTTTTTGTTCATTTCAGAAGACTTTCCGAAATAAGTTATATATGTTCCTAAATACGTTTCATTTTCAAGAAAGGATCAGTTTTCATCATTTGTATTTTTCTTTATTTTTTTGTGTATCCAAAACAATAACATATTTGTTCTGATGCTTCATTTACGCATGGAAATCAACAGGAAATATCGTTTTTTATATAGTTTTCTGTTTTTGTTTATTTCGGAAATATATCGGAGTGGCACCTACTAACACTTTAAACCTCTAAAGTATTTCACTAGCACTTTAAACCTTAAACCTACAATTTTTAACAGAAAAAACATTCAGAGTAGATCATTAGTACGCGCCGTCAAATTTTTTAACAGAATACTAAACTCCGTTAACTGAAAAATTAAAACCGTTAAAAAAATCAATTATTTTATTTAAAAATGAATTTTAATTATTATTACAATTACAAATTCAAAAACAAATTCAAAAACAAATTCTCTTTCTCCTACGCGTTCTACATTTTTTGTTGGATTTTCGTCTACAATACCACTATTTGGAAACTTTTAATCACAATACCCCTCACTTAATCACAATACCACTCTCTTTAAGTGAAACGACGAAAATACCCTTGAGTTTTTTAAATGAAATATCACCGCCAGTATTCCCTAGTATTACCCAGTATTACAACCTAGTATTACAACCTAGTATTACCTAGTATTACCTATTATTACCCAGTATTACCCAGTATTACCTAGTATTACACCCCAGTATTACCCCGAGTATTACCCAATATTACCTAGTTATACCACGGGAGCTGGGGTTCGAACCCCGGTCGCGCGCACGCAGGTGACGCGCGTAGAGCTCGCAACCACTGAGCTCCCGTGCATTCCGTTGTTTTCTTACCAATTTAATTATACTTAAGTTTTACAATTATTCATTAAGGGTAAAAACGACTTTTTACCACTGAAGGAGATTTGTGATTAACTTCTCCTGAGAGTGGTATTGTAGAAGAAGACCCTTTTTTGTTCGTAGTCTTTTTTCGATCTGGGTTAAAATCCTTTTTTCGATCTAAAAAAGTGAGACCTCCACGAGTTTACGGTTTTTCGATCTAAAATCCTGAAGACGGTTACGATTTTTGGGACCTCCATGAGTTTCACTTTGAAACCCAAAACGACGCCGAAGCTTCCGCCTCCTCCTCCTCGAATCGCCCAGAAGAGATCCTCTCCCATGGTTTTCCGATCGAGAATTCGGCCGTTGGCGTCGACGAAGTGATCTATCGTGAGTCCGAATTTTCGAATCATGTGTACGTAGCCTCCGCCGACGGTAGGACAGATCCCGGCCGGAAAAGCGTGTACCTCCCTCTTCTCCCAGATCCAGTAAAAAATCTCGCCGAGCGTCGCGCCGGTTTGTACCCAGGCGGATCCTCCGTTACGGCGGAGACGTAAGAGAGGCCGTCGTAGTCGTGGCCGCCGCTCCGGATCTTGAGCTGGAGATTCAGATTTTTTGTGCAGATCACGGCGGCTTGAACGTGGGAATCGACACGTGGCACGACGATGACCGACGGTTTCGGCGTTGAGGAGGTGTTGAAACGCGCGTAGGACAGGGGTGAAGGAAACACGCTAGTACGGGACAAAACGACGCCGGTTAGCTCCTTATCGGAGATACTCGTCTCGTTTGTGAAATGTCGGACAAAATCTTTGGAGACATTCACGGAATCTGCAGAGCCCAATGATGAGTACGATGCAGCAAAGAAGAAGAGAAGAAGAATTAAATACATATTACCCATTTTTTATGTTTTTTTTCCACTGTTGACATTAAGAAGAAGAAGGGAGAGGATGATGGATGGAGGAGAAGGGGGAGGATGAGGCACAGTTTGGGAAGATTTGATCTTCGGCAAGAGGAAGAAGAAACAAATTTTTGTTTTTGAATTTGTTTTTGATTTTGTAATTGTAATAATAATTAAAATTAATTTTTAAATAAAATAAATGATTTTTTTAACGGTTTTAATTTTTCAGTTAACGGAGTTTAGTATTCTTTTAAAAAATTTGACGGCGCGTACTAATGATCCACTCCTAATGTTTTTTCTGTTTAAAATTGTAGGTTGAAGGTTTAAATTGCTAATGAAATACTTTAGGGGTTTAAAGTGTTAGTAGGTGCCATTTTGAAGGTTTTTTATGCGATTTTCCCGTTTTCATTATTTGAATTTTTCTTTATTTTTTGTGTAGACAAAACAACAACATATTTGTTCTGATGCTTCATTTACGCATGGAAATCAACCTGAAATATCTTTTTCTGTTTTTGTTCATTAAGGAAGACTTTCCGAAATACGTTATATATGTTCCTAAATACGATTCATTTTCAAGAAATGATCATTTTTCATCATTTGTTCATTTAGGAAGACTTTCCAAAATACGTTATATATGTTCCTAAATACGTTTTATTTTCAAGAAAGGATCAGTTTTCATCATTTGTTCATTTCAGAAGACTTTTCGAAATACGTTATATACGTTCCTAAATGAATATCAAGATATTAAAGATGCAGATTGCATAAAACTACATAGGCGCATTGGAGGAGAATGGTCTCAACTTGTCTTCCGAAAACACACCGAAATTTTATGTTTACTTGATTCGTTGTGCAATAAATAAAGCTTTTTATTTGTTTTTGTTTTTATGTTTTCTATTTTGTATGGAAAATATATTTTTGGTATGAAATGTATGATTCAAAATTAGTGATTTTAGCTACCCAAATTTTCTGATCCGTTTTGTTATATATATTTTCCAGTTTAGAAAGCCTTCCTAAATCATACTTTTTCCAGTTTCTTGTTGATTTAGGAAGGCTTTCCTAAATACGTTATATATGTTCCTAAATGGTTCATAAATACGTTGCATTTCCAGAAATGATCATTTCAACATTTGGATCTTTCTTTCTTTGTGTAGGCAAACAACAACACATGTTTGGATGTTTCATTTACGCATGAAAATCAACATGTAATATAGTCTTTTTTAGTTTGTCTCTGCATGACTTTGAAATCATACTTTTTCAGTTTCTTGTTGATTTAGGAAGGATTTCCTAAATACGTTATATATGTTCCTAAATAGTTCCTAAATACGTTGCATATCCAGAAATGATCAGTTCAACATTTGTATCTTTCTTTCTTTGTGTAGGCAAACAACAACACATGTTTGGATGCTTTATTTACGCATGAAAATCAACATGTAATATAGTCTTTTTTAGTTTGTCTCTGCATGACTTTGAAATCATACTTTTTCTGTTTCTTGTTGATTTAGGAAGACTTTCCTAAATACGTTATATATGTTCCTAAATATTTTTTAAATACGTTGCATTTCCAGAAAGGATCATTTCAACATTTGTATCTTTCTTTCTTTGTGTAGGCAAACAACAACACATGTTCGGATGCTTCATTTACGCATGAAAATCAACATGTAATATAATATTTTATAGTTTGTCTCTTCATGACTTAAGTGAAATCATACTTTTTCTGTTTCTTGTTGATTTAGTAAAATGTGACCCAACTGGTTTAGAATTTTAGCCGTCATAATCATCGATACATAGGAGGAGAAAATCCCCAAGTATCCTCACATAATATAACAGGCAGTAACACTAGTTGAATCAACATGTTGGGTTAATCAATATAGGTATCAAGAAAATCATGTGTAGAGAAGAGAAACCAGAGGTACATGAACATCTTACCATAAGTAATTTATGAGCTTCCACCTAGAACATGTATATCAACTGCATTGGATTGTTGATTAAGGAAGACACTGCATTTAAGCAGACAGTTAAATCTCTTGACTGTTTTCCCCTCTCAATTCAAGAGAAAATTGTAGCTTGACCAATAAAGACATACACTAACAGGAACATGGGCTTATGACATCTTAGGACTAAGAGCATCATTAACGCAGTTGCTTAGGAGAGGTTCTTAAGGTTTTATTGAATAAAATTAAATCAAAATTAAAATATTAATGAAGAGTCGGTTCTTACGGGGCACGTGCCATTTCTTTCTTCGACCAAATTTTTTTCTCCTTCTCCTCGTTCTCGTTCTCTCCGTCGACGAGAATCTTCTTCTCCGATCAAATCCTTCTCTTCACCGATCAAATACTCACTCATGTTCTTCTTCTCCGATCAAATACTCACTCATGTTCTTTGCCTCAATCGATCGTTCTCTCCTGACAAGAGGTCTTCTCTTCATGTTCATGTAATCATTTGCTAATTTCTTCACTCGATTTCTTCTTGACGAGTGGGGAATTCGATATTGAAGCTTTATTCTGTAGTTTGTTGCTATGGCTCTCAATCCGGAGTTATCGTTGTTAGAAGATGGTTTCTCTATTCATAAACGGTTTCAATATCTATTTACACATAGAACCTGGGCATGTTGATTGTTTCCATAGCTGACTAAGGTTCTAATTTGGGAATGATGGTGATTATTGAGATTTCTTCTGATCGTAACCTATTTTGATAATTGTTATGGAATAAGTTAGAGCAAATTGCTAGTCCTCTTGATCTCCTCCCAATCATTTAGAGTAAGATACGTTGTTGGCGTCATCAGATTATCAAATTGCTAGTCCTGATCCACTAGATAGAATGTTCTGGGTTTGGTTTCACAAGTTGTTCATGATGGTTGTCGCCATGTTGAGGATACACTTGAGATTAAAACATCCTAATATCTCTCTTGCTTCTGATCATAGAACTGTGGGAACAAATTTTTTATCAAAGCTTGTGGGCTTGATAAAATTGTGTTTGTGTGAAAAGAAATACTCATTCAAATGAAATATTTTCATTGGCTATAACTATTTGTGGGAAGAGCAAATGTCCCACATTACTAGTTGAGAAATGTTTTCTCTTGTATATATATGGAGTGGCTGTGTGCACTTATAGGTGTCGATCGATACCCCTTGGTATCGATCGATGCTTGATGCTCATTGGGCTTTAGATCGAGCAATTAAATTTTTGGGCATTTTAAGCCTGCGAAAAACCCTAACCTCTCTCCTATATATACTGGCCGATATTTACCAGAAAAATCATCCGAAAAAACACTAAAAACACATCCTAAAAGTTCTAGCAAAAGTTCCTTCAATTCCCTACTGCTTATAATAAGTCGTTATTAGAGAGTATCGTAGTTTTAATGTTCGATAGATCTGTTATCGAGTGTCTGCGATAACATATTCTTTTGGTTGTATCCTGGGACTCATGGATCTTTTATAAACCGTCGCACTACGGGAGATTCTTTGAGTTAAGGAAAGAGATCCATCTCGCCTCCATGGTTTTTTTTTATGTTTATCGTTTTATTAATCTCATGTTTCCTTAACGTTTATCTATCTATTCGTGATTAAATCTAAATCCTGTCTATTGTGCGAATTTTTGGTCTTACAATCTTAACTCAAAGAAGATCTGATTTTCGTTTTATTACTTCAATCGGATCTTTAATCGCGAGTAAATAAACGTGTTTTCAAACGATTTATAAAACGATTCTTCTACTGCTGATGATACTCAAACGTTATCAAAAGCTATTTTAGCAACTCTGAAACGTGTAGTAGAAGCAATGTTTTGTTTAATTTTAAAAGACGTTCAACTGCTAGTGATACTCAAACGTTATCAAAAGGCTTTTTTAGCAACTTGAAATGTGTAGTAGAAGCAGTATTGCTTTAAACGTCTTTCACAAACGTTATTAATTGCGATTAATAAACAGTATAAGCAACGAACGCACGATGTGGTTCTTGTTTTGTTCGATTGCGATCGACACCAATGGAGCATCGATCGACACCAAGTGTGCATTGATCGATGTAAGTCTCTGAAATTTTATATCGGTCGACACTGCATGTGCATCGATCGATACTGTGCATCGACCGATTTAGGTCTATATCGATCGATACTGTGTAAAATTTCACATGTATCGATCGACACCGTGGTGCATCGATCGATCCTGTGCAAAATTCACTTGCATCGATCGACACCTATGATGCATCGATCGACACCTATGATGCATCGATCGACACCTCTGTTGTGTCAATCGACACTTGTTTGCATCGATCGACACCTAGGGTGTATCGATCGACACTCTGTGTGTGCATCGATAGACACCAGTTGTGCATCGTTCGACACCTCTGTTTGCATCGATCGACACCGTGTGTGCATCGATCGATACATGTTGTTTGGTTCGATATTAGCATTAGAATTGCTATTCTTAACTATATATCGGTACTAATTGGAAGTTGTGTTTCTTTTGTCTATACAGAATGACAACCGACAGTGAAAACAACTCTGAAATGGTGAAGAAAACCAATGACAAAGTGAAAGAAACGACTGCGAGTATGATCGAGACGGTCAAAGTTCCATCTGGGAATCATGTTGCTCCTCCAAACAAGTTTGATGGGACATCATTTAAGATGTGGAAGAAGAAGATGTTCTTCTATCTGACAACGCTGAATCTGCAGAAATACACTATCGAGGTGATACATGTTCTCCCAGAAGATAACACTGATCCACGTGCGCTTGCGAGTGTTCACGCTTGGGAACATGCCGACTTCTTGTGTAAGGGCAATATTCAGAATAACTTTTCGGACTCTCTGTTCGGTGTGTACGAAAACGCTAAAACTTCTAAGGAACTGTGGGATTCCTTGGACAAGAAGTATCGCATTGAAGATTCTGGTGCTCAGAAATTCACTGTGGAAAAATTTATGCAGTACCAGATGGTGGATTCTAGACCATTGATGGAACAAGTCGATGAGGTGCAGAGGCTCCTTCACGACATTCATGCTGAGGGAATGCGGCTGTGTGAAACCTATCAGGGATGCTGCATCATTGAGAAGCTTCCTCCTGGTTGGACAGACTTCAAAAATTACCTCAGGTTGAAGAAAAAGAAGATGAGCTTTGAAGATCTGGTTGTTAAGCTTCGCGTAGAGTCTACGAATCGAGAACAACATATTGGCGTAGGTGTAAAGATTCGCGAACACAATGCGAATATGGTTGAACACCAAAACAACAATCAAGGCAAGTGGCAGAACAAAGGACGCCTAAACAAAGGCAAAGGGAAAATACCACCAAAGAACTTCCAGAAGTTCAAGAACAAGAATGGTCAGAATGGTCAGACTTCTCAAAGGTTCTTGGGAATGTGTAACTTCTGTGGAAAGCAAGGAGATAAATCCTTCGAGTTTCGCAGCAAGAAGGCTCAAGTGAACTTGACTGAAACTGACATGTGTGATGTGGTCACTGAGGCCAATGTTGCTGAAAGCCATCCGAAGACTTGGTGGTTCGATACTGGTGCAACCAGACACATCTGCATGGATCGAGAGATGTTCTCGACATACACAAAGAACAAGAGTGGTGACAAGCTCTTGATGGGTAATTCCGCCTCGTCAACAATTGATGGTCACGGAAAGGTTGTTCTGATGCTCACCTCTGGACAGGAGCTGGTTCTCACGAAAGTCGTCCATGTACCAGAAATGCGCAAGAATCTGATCTCTGGATCTCTCATAAGCAAGCATGGATTCACTGTGGAGCTGGAATGTGATAAGCTGATCCTAACGAAGAATGGGGCGTATTTGGGAAAGGGTTTTGTTTGTGATAATTTGTTTAAGATGTCTGTTGAGGCAGTAATCCGTAAGGATAATGTAACCGAGGCATCCACCTCGAAGAACCCTAAGATGAATGAAAAGAAACCATTTGCTTATCTCGCAGAGTCTTTCAATATTTGGAATGAACGTTTAGGATATGTTCATTTCAAATATATGAGTAGATTGATGAACATGAATATGATTCCTAAATGCAAAATAAGAAAAGACAAATGTGAAGTTTGTGTCCAAGCCAAACTCACTAAAACGCCATCATCCAGCGTTCAAAGAACAACCGAACCTATAGGTTTAATTCACACAGCCTTATGTGATTTAAAATACATTCAAACTAGAGGTGGTAAGAAATATTTCGTGACCTTCATAAACGATTGCACGAGATATTGCTACATCTATCTACTGCGCAGTAAAGATGAAGCCTTGGATAAATTAAAAGAATACAAGCTGGAAGTCGATAACCAACTTGATAAGACTATCAAAATGGTTAGAAGTGATAGAGGAGGTGAATATAATGAACCATTTGATGCGTTCTGCAGAGCACATGGCATTATTCATCAAACGACTGCTCCCTATTCACCGGAATCCAATGGAGTTGCTGAAAGAAAGAACAGAACTCTCAAAGAAATGATGAATGCAATGTTGCAGGAATCTGGGTTAGCCCAGAACATGTGGGGGGGGGGGGGGGAGGAAGCGCTGCTTACCTCAAATTATATCCTGAACAAAATACCACACAAAGTCACTGGGAAAACTCCCTATGAACTTTGGAAAGGTAATGTACCTTCGTATAAATACCTGAAAGTGTGGGGGTGCCTGGCAAAAGTTGCAGTTTCACTTCCGAAAAAGGTCACCATCGGACCTAAGACGGTAGACTGCATTTTCATCGGATATGCGCACAATAACAATGCCTATCGTTTTCTGGTACATAAATCAGATATACCAGACATTCATGTAAACACAATAATGGAGTCAAGGAATGCATCCTTCTTCGAAAATGTGTTTCCGTGTAAGGATAGAGGAAATCCTAAACGAACTCGTGATGAACGAGATGCTAGCAATGAGGCAAGCACTTCAGGCACTCCTATAAACGAAGAAGAAGAAGAAGAAAAGGTTGAACCTAGACGAAGCAAGAGAGCTCGTAAGGAAAAGACATTCGGCTATGAGTTCATAATGGCATTTCTCGCAGAAAGTGGTCCAAGAACTTTCATGGAAGCAATGTCTACACCCGATGCACCTTCCTGGAAGGAGGCGGCAAACAGTGAAATCAACTCCATTATGAAAAATCATACCTACGAGTTGGTAGATCTACCGCAAGGCTGTAAACCTCTTGGGTGCAAATGGGTCTTCACCACAAAGTTAAAAATTGATGGTTCTATAGACAAATATAAGGCCAGACTTGTGGTACAAGGATTTCGTCAAAAGGAAGGACTGGATTTCTTTGACACTTATTCTCCGGTGACGAGAATAACTTCAATCCGTATGTTGATTGGTATTGCAGCTTTGAGAAATCTTGAAATACATCAGATGGATGTCAAGACTGCCTTCCTAAATGGAGAATTAGAGGAAGAGATTTATATGAATCAACATGAGGGTTATGTTGCTCCCGGACAAGAGAAGAAAGTATGTAGACTTGTGAAATCGCTATACGGACTCAAGCAAGCTCCTAAGCAATGGCATGAAAAGTGTGACAGTGTAATGATGTCAAATGACTTTCACATCAATGAATGTGATACGTGCATCTATATCAAAAGCACTCCACATGGATATGTGTTGTTGTGTTTGTACGTAGATGATATGCTCATCATGGGAAGCAACAAAGACATAATCAAACAAACGAAGAACATGCTCAGTGGAAATTTTGATATGAAAGACATGGAATTAGCGGATGTAATTCTAGGAATTAGGATTATTCAAAATTCAAAAGGAATAATCTTATCTCAAGATCATTACGCTACAAAAATCCTAGAGCGGTTTAAGACCTACTCAAATGGGACTGCAAAAACTCCGCTTGATCCTCAACTTCATCTAACAAAGAATTCTGGTGAAGCAGTGTCTCAAGTGGAGTATGCAAGAGTTATCGAAAGTCTTATGTACTTGACAAATTTTACTAGACCCGATTTAGCGCACTCAGTAAACGTACTAAGTCGTTATACGAGTAATCCAGGTCATACTCATTGGAGGGCCATAACTAGGGTATTAAATTATCTACGATACACTAAAAGTTATGGGCTGCACTTCGGCAAAGAACCAACAGTTCTGGAAGGGTATAGTGATGCCAACTAGATTTCAGACTCCAAAAACTTCAAATCCACGAGTGGATACGTTTTTACTCTTGCTGGTGCAGCAATATCCTGGAAATCTTCCAAATAAACACTCTTGGCCAGATCAACCATGGAGTCAGAGTTTATAGCTTTAGACAAAGCTGCAGAGGAATCAGAATGGCTTCGAAACTTTCTGGAAGATATCCCGATGTGGGAAAAACATGTGCCAGCATTACGTGTACACTGTGATAGTCAGTCGGCTTTCTCCGGGCACTGAGTAACCTATATAATGGTAAATCTCGTCACATAAGAAGACGACATAAGACCATTAGACAATTGATCTGAACTGGTGTACTTACGATATATTACATCAAATCGGCTGATAACTTAGCGGATCCGTTCACCAAAAGTTTGCCGCGAGATCAAATTGTAAAATCATCAAAAGGAATGGGTTTAAAGCCTATAGACAAAGATGACATTTGACATATACCCCACCTATGTGACTGGAGATCCCAAGATCTAGGTTCAAAGGGAAAACAAAGTTGAACTGATTCGAAATTGAGCATTGTAAGACTATGTCTCTGCCCAGTTCCTAGGATGATAAAACAGTGCTACCTGTTAATATTGAGGATAAGTGTTGGCTTTTAGTGAATGCATAGCTTTGTAATAGTAGAGTGTGACATGATACTTCTGAAAACAAGCTGATAACAGATCACCTAGTGAGTGTGAAATGAGGGCCGTTTCTAGGAGAATGAAAGAGAAGGCTATATTATCCAAGTTCACTCATGAAAAACCAGGAATGTTCAAGGCCAAAATGAACACAATAGAGAACAAAGTTCTACGAGAAAATGTCGATGTGCGATACCTGTTGTCTAGGTTTACATCAAAATCTGGGTGGTTCAAGACATCATGTTCACCTCCCGGCCGAGTAAACCCGACATATATTAAAAATGATTGGTTCAAAGATGAAAAACGCTACCTCTCAGATACAGTTACATTTTCGTATACTCTCGAAAGTCTGTCTACGGCTAGTCGAGTATGTTCATTTTTCATATGTTTAGAGTCATTTCTATTCATGTGGGGGATTGTTGGAACAATTGTTTTATCAAAGCTTGTGGGCTTAATAAAATTGTGTTTGTGTGAAAAGAAATGAGTTAAGCCCATTCAAATAAAATGTTTTCTTTGGCTATAACTATTTGTGGGAAGAGCAAAAGTCCCACATTGCTAGTTGAGAAATGTTTTCTCTTATATATATATGGAGTGGCTGTGTGCAATTATAGGTGTCGATCGATACCTCTTGGTATCGATCGATGCTTGACGGTCATTGTGCTTTAGATCGAGCAATTAATTTTTTGGGCCGATTTTAAGTCGCAGCCTCCTAGAATATTCTGTGGAATATTCTGTACTTGTTTATCAAGTCTGCGAAAAACCCTAGCCTTTCTCCTATATATACTGGCCGATTTTTACCAGAAAAATCATCCGAAAAAACACTAAAAACACATCCTAAAAGTTCTAGCAAAAGTTCATTCAATTCTCTACTGCTTAGAGTAAGTCGTTATTCGAGAGTATCGTAGTTATAATGTTCGATAGATCTATTATCGAGTGTCTGTGATAACAGATTTCTTTGGTTGTATCATGGGAATCATGGATCTTTTATAAACTGTCGCACTACGGGAGATTCTTTGAGTTAAGGAAAGAGATTCATCTCGCCTCCATGGTTTGTTTTTTATGTTTATCGTTTTATTAATCTCATGTTTCCTTAACGTTTATCTATTTATTCGTGATTAAATCTAAATCCTTTATATTGTGCGAATTTCTGGTCCTACAATCCTAACTCAAAGAAGATCCGATTTTCGTTTTATTACTTCAATCAAATCTTTAATCGCGAGTAAATAAACGTGTTTTCAAACGATTTATAAAACGATTCTTCTACTGCTGATGATACTCAAACGTTATCAACCGCTATTTTAGCAACTCTGAAATGTGTAGTAGAAGCAATGTTTTGTTTAATTTTAAAAGACGTTCAACTGCTAGTGATACTCAAACGTTATCAAAAGGCTTTTTTAGCAACTTGAAACGTGTAGTAGAAGCAGTATTGCTTTAAAAGTCTTTCACAAATGTTATTAATTGCGATTAATAAACGGTATAAACAACGAACGCACGATGTGGTTCTTGTTTGGTTCGATTGCGATCGACACCAAGGGAGCATCGATCGACACCAAGTGTGCATCGATCGATGTAAGTATCTGAAATTTTGTATCGGTCGACACTGCGTGTGCATCGATCGATATTGTGCATCGACCGATTTAGGTCTATATCGATCGATACTGTGTAAAATTTCACATGTATCGATCGACACCGTGGTGTATCGATCGACACCGTGGTGCATCGATCGATCCTGTGCAAAATTCACTTGCATCGATCGACACCTAAGATGCATCGATCGACACCTCTGTTGTGTCAATCGGCACTTGTTTGCATCGATCGACACCTAGGGTGTATCGATCGACACTGTGTGTGCATCGATCGACAACAGTTGTGCATCGATCGACACCTCTGTTTGCATCGATCGACACTGTGTGTGCATCGATCGATACATGTTGTTTGGTTTGATATTTGCATTAGAATTGCGATTCTTAACTATATATCGGTACTAATTGGAAGTTGTGTTTCTTTTGTCTACACAGAATGACAACCGACGGTGAAAACAACTCTGAAATGGTGGAGAAAACCAATGACAAAGTGAAAGAAACGACTGCGAGTCTGATCGAGACGGTCAAAGTTCCATCTTGTTATCATGTTGCTCCTCCAAACAAGTTTGATGGGACAACATTTAAGATGTGGAAGAAGAAGATGTTCTTCTATCTGACAATGCTGAATCTGCAGAAATACACTAGCGAGGTGAAACCTGTTCTCCCAGAAGATAACACTGATCCGCGTGCGCTTGCCAGTGTTCACGCTTGGGAACATGCCGACTTCTTGTGTAAGGGCTACATTCAGAATAGCCTTTTGGACTCTCTGTTCGGGGTGTACGAAAACGCTAAAACTTCTAAGGAACTGTGGGATTCCTTGGACAAGAAGTATCGCATTGAAGATTCTGGTACTCAGAAATTCACTGTGGCAAAATTTATGCATTACCAGATGGTGGATTCTAGACCATTGATGGAACAAGTGGATGAGGTGCAGAGGCTCCTTCACGATATTCATGCTGAGGGAATGCGGCTGTGTGAAACCTATCAAGGATGTTGCATCATTGAGAAGCTTCCTCCTGGTTGGACAGACTTCAAAAATTACCTCATGATGAAGAAAAAGAAGATGAGCTTTGAAGATCTGGTTGTTAAGTTTCGCATAGAGTCTACGAATCGAGAACAACAAATTGGCGTAGGTGTAAAGATTCACGAACACAATGCGAATATGGTTGAACAGCAAAACAACAATCAAGGCAAGTGGCAGAACAAAGGACGCCTAAACAAACGCAAAGGGAAGATGCCACCAAAGAACTTCCAGAAGTTCAAGAACAAGAATGGTCAGAATGGTCAGACTTCTCAAAGGTTCTTAGGAATGTGTAACTTCTGTGGAAAGCAAGGACATAAATCCTTCGAGTGTCGCAGCAAGAAGGCTCAAGTGAATTTGACTGAAGCTGACATGTGTGCTGTGGTCAATGAGGCCAATGTTGCTGAAAGCCATCCGAAGACTTGGTGGTTCGATACTGGTGCAACCAGACACATCTGCATGGATCGAGAGATGTTCTCGACATACACAAAGAACAAGAGTGGTGACAAGCTCTTCATGGGTAATTCCGCCTCGTCAACAATTGATGGTCACGGAAAGGTTGTTCTGAAGCTCACCTCTGGACAGGAGCTGGTTCTCACGAACGTCGTCCATGTACCAGACATGCGCAAGAATCTGATCTCTGGATCTCTCATAAGCAAACATGGATTCACTGTGAAGCTAGAAGGTGATAAGCTAATCTTAACGAAGAATGGGACGTATTTGGGAAAGGGTTTTGTTTGTGATAATTTGTTTAAGATGTCTGTTGAGGCAGTAATCCGTAAGGATAATGTAACCGAGGCATCCACCTCGAAGAACCCTAAGATGAATGAAAAGAAACCATTTTCTTATCTCGCAGAGTCTTTCAATATTTGGCATGAACATTTAGGACATGTTAATTTCAAATCTATGAGTAGATTGATGAACTTGAATATGATTCCTAAATGCAAAATAAGAAAAGACAAATGTGAAATTTGTGTCCAAGCCAAACTCACTAAAACGCCATCACCCAGCGTTCAAAGAACAACCGAACCTCTAGGTTTAATTCACACAGACTTATGTGATTTAAAATATATTCAAACTAGAGGTGGTAAGAAATATTTCGTGACCTTCATAGACGATTGTACGAGATATTGCTACATCTATCTACTGCGCAGTAAAGATGAAGCCTTGGATAAATTCAAAGAATACAAGCTGGAAGTCGAAAATCAACTTGATAAGACTATCAAAATGGTTAGAAGTGATAGAGGAGGTGAATATAATGAACCATTTGATGCGGTCTGCAGAGCACATGGCATTATTCATCAAACGACTGCTCCCTATTTCACCGGAATCCAATGGAGTTGCTGAAAGAAAGAACAGAACTCTCAAAGAAATGATGAATGCGATGTTGCAGGAATCTGGGTTAGCCTAGAACATGTGGGGGGAAGCGCTGCTTACCTCAAATTATATCCTGAACAAAATACCACACAAAGTCACTAGAAAAGCTCCCTATGAACTTTGGAAAGGTAATGTACCTTCGTATAAATACCTGAAAGTGTGGGGGTGCCTGGCAGTTCCACTTCCGAAAAAGGTCATCATCGGACCTAAGACGGTAGACTGCATTTTCATCGGATATGCGCACAATATTAGTGCCTATCGTTTTCTGGTACATAAATCAGATATACTAGACATTCATGTAAACACAATAATGGAGTCAAGGAATGCATCCTTCTTCGAAAATGGGTTTCCGTGTAAGGATAGAGGAAATCCTAAACGAACTCGTGATGAACGAGATGCTAGCAATGAGGCAAGCACTTCAGGCACTCCTTTAAACGAAGAAGAAGAAGAAAAGGTTGAACCTAGACGAAGCAAGAGAGCTCGTAAGGAAAAGAAATTCGGCTATGAGTTCATAATGGAATTTCTCGTAGAAAGTGGTCCAAGAACTTTCATGGAAGCAATTTCTACACCCGATGCACCTTCCTGGAAGGAGGCGGCTAAAAGTGAAATCAACTCCATTATGCAAAAACATACCTACGAGTTGGTAGATCTACCGCAAGGCTGTAAACCTCTTGGGTGCAAATGGGTCTTCACCACAAAGTTAAATATTGATGGTTCTATAGAAAAATATAAGGCAAGACTTGTGGTACAAGGATTTCGTCAAAAGGAAGGACTGGATTTCTTTGACACTTATTCTCCGGTGACGAGAATAACTTCAATCCGTATACTGATTAGTATTGCAGCTTTGAGAAACCTTTAAATACATGAGATGGGTGTCAAGACTGCCTTCCTAAATGGAGATTTAGAGGAAGAGATTTATATGAATCAACCTGAGGGTTATGTTGCTCCCAGACAAGAGAAGAAAGTATGTAGACTTGTGAAATCGCTATAGGGACTCAAGCAAGCTCCGAAGCAATTACATGAAAAGTTTGACAGTGTAATGATGTCAAATGGCTTTCACATCAATGAATGTGATAAGTACATCTATATCAAAAGTACTCCACATGGATATGTGTTGTTGTGTTTGTACGTAGATGATATGCTCATCATGGGAAGCAACAAAGACATAATCAAACAAACGGAGAACATGCTCAGTGGAAATTTCGATATGAAAGACATGGAATTAGCGGATGTAATTCTAGGAATTAAGATTATTCGAAATTCAAAAGGAGTAATCTTATCTCAAGATCATTACGCTACAAAAATCCTAGAGCGGTTTAAGACCTACTCAAATGGGACTGCAAAAACTCCGCTTGATCCTCAACTTCATATGACAAAGAATTCTGGTGAAGCAGTGTCTCAAGTGGAGTATGCAAGAGTTATCGGAAGTCTTATGTACTTGACAAATTGTACTAGACCCGATTTAGCGCACTCAGTAAACGTACTAAGTCGTTATACGAGTAATCCATGTCATACTCATTGGAGGGCCATAAATAGGGTATTAAATTATCTACGATACACTAAAAGTTATGGGCTGCACTTCGGCAAAGAACCAGCAGTTCTGGAAGGGTATAGTGATGCTAACTGGATTTTAGACTCCAGAAACTCCAAATCCACGAATGGATACGTTTTTACTCTTGCTGGTGCAGCAATATCCTGAAAATCTTCCAAACAAACACTCTTGGCCAGATCAACCATGGATTCAGAGTTTATAGCTTTAGACAAAGCTGCAGAGGAAGCAGAATGGCTTCAAAACTTTCTGGAAGATATCCCGATGTGGGAAAAACCTGTGCCAGCATTACGTGTACACTGTGATAGTCAGTCGGCTATCTCTCGGGCACTGAGTAACCTATATAATGGTAAATCTCGTCACATAAGAAGACGACATAAGACCATTAGACAATTGATCTGAACTGGTGTACTTACGATAGATTACATCAAGTCGGCTGATAACTTAGCGGATCCGTTCACCAAAAGTTTGCCGCGAGATCAAATTGTAAAATCATCAAAAGGAATTGGTTTAAAGCCTATAGACAAAGATGACGTTTGACAGATACCCCACCTATGTGACTGGAGATCCCAAGATCTAGGTTCAAAGGGAAAACAAAGTTGAACTGATTCGAAATTGAGCACTGTAGGACTATGTCTCTGCCCAGTTCCTAGGATGATAAAACAGTGCTACCTGTGAATATTGAGGATAAGCGTTAGCTTTTAATGATTGCATAGCTTTGTAATAGTGGAGTGTGACAGGATACTTCTGAAAACAAGCTGATAACAGATCACCTAGTGAGTGTGAAATGAGGGCCGTTTCTAGGAGAATGAAAGAGAAGGCTATATTATCCAAGTTCACTCATGAAAAACCAGGAATGTTCAAGGCCAAAATGAACACAATAGAGAACAAAGTTCTACGAGAAAATGTCGATGTGCGATACCTGTTGTCTAGGTTTACAATAAAATCTGGGTGGTTCAAGATTTCATGTTCACCTCCCGGCCGAGTAAACCCGACAGATATTAAAAATGATTGGTTCAAAGCTGAAAAACGCTACCTCTCAGATACAGTTACATTTTCGTATACTCTCGAAAGTCTGTATACGTCTAGTCGAATATGTTCATTTTTCATATGTTTAGAGTCATTTCTATTCATGTGGGGGATTGTTGGAACAAATTTTTTATCAAAGCTTGTGGGCTTGATAAAATTGTGTTTGTGTGAAAAGAAATGAGTTAAGCCCATTCAAATGAAATGTTTTCATTGGCTATAATTATTTGTGGAAAGAACAAAAGTCCCACATTGCTAGTTGGAAAATGTTTTCTCTTGTATATATATGGAGTGGCTGTGTGCACTTATAGGTGTCGATCGATACCCCTTGGTATCGATCGATGCTTGACGGTCATTGGGTTTTAGATCGAGCAATTAAATTTTTGGGTCGATTTTAAGTCGCAGCCTTCTAGAATATTCTGCGGAATATTCTGTACTTGTTAATCAAGTCTGCAAAAAACCCTAGCCTCTCTCCTATATATACTGGCCGATTTTTACCAGAAAAATCATCCGAAAAACACTAAAAATACATCCTAAAAGTTCTAGCAAAAGTTCCTTCAATTCCCTACTGCTTAGAGTAAGTCGTTATTCGAGAGTATCGTAGTTATAATGTTCGATAGATCTGTTATCGAGTGTCTGCGATAACAGATTCCTTTGGTTGTATCCTGGGACTCATGGATCTTTTATAAACCGTCTCACTACGGGAGATTCTTTGAGTTAAGGAAAGAGATTCATCTCGCCTCCATGGTTTTTTTTTGTTTATCTTTTTATTAATCTCCTGTTTCCTTAACGTTTATCTATCTATTCGTGATTAAATCTAAATCCTGTCTATTGTGCGAATTTCTGGTCTTACAAGAACATCTGTATATATCTCTTGCTTCTGATCATAAAACATCTGTTAATATCTCTTGCAAGTTCAGTTCTCCAAACAAGTAATGATTATGTAAGAATGTTATGCCAAACTACTAGTTTCATTTCAGATTAGTTACATCTAGAATACATGTTTATTCAGAACTATACTTTCTCTTTCCAATGGTAGGTTTCAGTAACAAAGATGATATTGACTTTGCTCTGTCTTTATTCTTTTTCCAGTATAAAACTGCTCTTTACTATGGAGGCAACCATGAAGAGTGTACTTTTGAAGGAGAATAGAGCAGAAAAGAGCAGCAGTTTTGAAAGGTATGTTTTCACATCTTTTCGATGGTAATAAATGCATTTAGTGTTAGATAATGTTTGTGGAAGATAGTAAATAAATTTATTAGATGGGTGATGAATAGTTAGATAGGTGATTAATTCTATATCTACTTGTTAGATATATGTCAACTCGATGTGGTTGATAGGTGATGAATGCTCCAAAGCTTTTTTCCCTTGCTTCTTCTCTTCCTATGTTTTCTATAAAAACAGGTGCTTTTTCTCTTTCTTTTCATCTTCTAAACATATTCCTTCTTCTCTTTCTCTGTTTTCTTTCTCTCTTCTTCATGGTTCCATGATCCTTGTCTTTTTTAGGGCTTTGAGTTTTTGTGAATGTAGTCTTGGGATTGGAGGGCTATTTTGTTCATGGCTAGAGATATAATATACTGCAGAGATATCTTATTTAGGACTGGAGATGAGAGATATCTATAGATGAAGTTTCTTAGTGTCCTGGATTTTAGGAGTTTGATTTTTGTAATTTCTATACAAGGTTGAGATGTTCTTGTGTTGAAAACCTTGGTTTTCTCAGGATCTTTCTAACGTAATTGAACCTCAAATTTTGTTTCAGACAAGGATTAAGAAGATTATGCAAACTGATGAGGATGTCAGGAAAATAGCAATGGCGGTCCCTCTTCTTGTTTGTAAGTGATGTTTTTTTCATACAACTTGTGTCACTTGTAGTTTACGATAATTGAGTTGTTCTTGTTTGGATGTAAATTTGCAGCTAAAGCTTTGGAGCTATTTTTACAAGACTTGTGTAATCACACATATGATGTTTATGTTTATTTTGACACCACAAATTTTATTCATTGTATCATGCTCTTGTATCCTTCTCTCATTCTCCTTATATATTTTGTAAACCCCATTAGGGATCAAGCTATGTTTATAAATTCTATTTAAAAAAAATATTAAATTAAATTAATTTTTTTTTTTAAGAACCCCATTAGGAGTTATACCAATAAATCAGCAAAAACAGAAATTTTATAACACAATTTCTTAACTTTAAATTTATATTAAAATAACACTTAAGAAACCCATTTGGGTCTCTAATAGGCCTACCTCATTTTAGATAAGACACACCAATTCATCAATAACGACATTCAACGAACAGAAAAGTCGGCACTCTAAACATCATATGGCATAATTGTTCCTGAGCACTTATTAAACAGAACAGAAAACACCTTACGAGGACATGGAACCATAAAACAGCAAGACAAGTAGAACCATCGCAGAAAGACCCACTCAGACAGATATATTTATATAAACAGTCATTACTAACATCTGACAGTTTGGTTGACTTTACGGATGTGTCTCACTGCTCTAACTTTTGACACTTTGCAGATCCAAAGCCTTGATCAATGTTCGTATCCCCCTCATCCTCATCATCTTCTGTACCAAGCTTTACAGGAGGTGCGAGAAGCTTAGACTTTTGTTTCAAGCTGAAAGCAAGCTTACCACCTTTCTTCTGAGCATCATTGGACTTTAATCCAACGGAACTTTTACTAACAGAAGGCTTTGGATTTGAAATCCCAGATATTATCTTCACAGGCTCTCTCTTTCTCTCAGCAGCAAAATCACTGCGAATCGCGTTTTGGTCGTCGTCGTCCTTTTATCGCCACCGGAGCTGTGCTAGTCGCTATCGCCGTCGTTCTCATCGGTTACACCGCCGATATCGGTGAGATTATCGGAGATAGGGTCGATGTGACACCGAAATCGAAAGCAATCGCTGTTTTTCCCAACGAATTTTGGATCCTTGATGTCGCGAATAACATACTTCAAGGACCTTGTCGATCTATCTGGTAAAAGCGGGAAGAAAACGAGAGCGGCGAATGCTTTCTTCTCATTTTTCATGGCCGTCGGAAATTTCATTGGATTCGCCGCCGGAGCTTTCACGCATCTTCACGACGCGTTTCCTTTCACGGACGCGAATCTCAAGAGCTGCTTCTTCTTCTCAATTCTACTTCTGATTGCTTAACGGTGCTGGCTCTCTGGTACGTCGACGAGAAACAATGGTCGCCGGAGACGGAAGTAAACGGTGGAGAAGAGGAGGAAGATGAAGATCAAAACGAGATAACTGAGGAAGTAACGACGTCTATAAGAGAAGTTAGAGGAGATTTTTTATCGTGTATATAGAGATTTTTTTTTTGTTTCTTCATCTTCCTCGTCGGAATCATGAGACTCTAATACCAGTCATATTTCTCTGGTTAGGTTAGTTTTGTTTTATTAAAAAAACTAGGGTAGTTTAATTTTGCTTTTAATGAATGCTATGTTTGTGATTTTCACCATTGAGTGCTATATTAGTTAGATGATATATATATAACTTCAATATTTTTAGTATTTATCTAAAAATCAAAATACAACATCAAAACATTTTATTACGTCATTCGGCTGATATTTTAATTTCAACTAAATCGTGAATAAATTCTATATTTTATATTTATATTAGTTAGCTGATATATATAACTTCAATACTTTTAGTAATTATCTAAAAATCAAAATATATCATCAAAACTTTTTATTACGTCATTCGGTTGATATTTTAATTTCATCTAATTAGTGAATAAATTCTATATTTTATATTTATATTAGTTAGGTGATATATATAACTTCAATACTTTTAGTAATTATCTAAAAATCAAAATACAATATCAAAACTTTTTATTACGTCATTCGGTTGATATTTTAATTTCAACTAAATCGTGAATAAATTATATATTTGATATTTATATTAGTTAGGTGATATATATAACTTCAATACTTTTAGTAATTATCTAAAAATCAAAATACAACATCAAAACCTTTTATTATGTCTTTCGGTCTATATTTTAATTTTAACTAAATCGTGAATAAATTTATATTTCATATTTATATTAGTTAGGTGATATATATAACTTAAATATTTTTAGTAATTATCTAAAAATCAAATACAATATCAAAACTTTTTATTACTTGATATTTTAATTTCAACTAAATCGTGAATAAATTCTCTATTTTATATTTATATTATTTAGGTGATATATATAACTTCAATAGTTTTGTAATTATCTAAAAAACAAAATACAACATCAAAACCTTTTATTACGTCATTATCAACACAACACAATTAACCAATAAAAAGTTAACTAGTGTGGTCCACGCGAGTCTTTCGTTGAAGTGCACTGCGACTTTGACTGTACGAGTCGTATTGCGAATATTTTTGTGATTATTTAATGTGCATGGCAAAAAGAAAACAAACAAAAAATTAGCAGAAGAAAGAAAGAAGAAGAACTATTGCAATACATATAGAGAAGATTTTCAGATTTCTTAAAAAACGTATTCAATCAATCTCTTAAAATTTCCTTGTTTAAGCTTAATTTTTTGTTTTTTCTTTCTCTCTGCAATTAAATCTCTCTTATTTACCTTAATCACGCTTTTTTCTCCATTAAATACCTAAAATCTTTTCTTTACCTTTTTATTTCCTTAAATCTCGAGAAGAAAATTAATTACAAAGGTCTCTCTTTTATTTTATCTTCTCTCTTCAGCTTCTTTCCTTTAGCTATGGAATCGCGTCTGGTCAACACAAACGGCGAACGCGACTCGACGGAGGAGAATTCGGCGACGACGACGGCGTATCAACTACGATGTGTGTCTCAGTCGCAATCTCCTCAGCTTCAGCCGGAAACCCGTCACAGAGTTGTCGACGAACAGCTGTTTCGCTTCCCGAGTGGTGTTGATTTGCAAACCCTAGAATCCTCTTTCGGTGGCCTCTCTGTTCTCGATCCAACTGTTCGTCAGCAGAATCCTCCACTTTGGAGTAATCGATCGTCGTCTTCACGGATCAATGGTGGTGGTGGTGGTGAGTATTGGTCTCGTCCTCCTCCGTATCCTCACCGTGAAATAGATTCGACGGTGAATCAGTTTCCGAACGATTATGCTAATGGAGGATCATATGCTAATATCAATGCGATGCTCAACAATGGTTTCTCGAACGGGAACTCGCGAGACGTTCCTTATTTCTCAAGGAATCGTTTTTTGGATCAGAGCCGTCGTCGTCCTTGGGATTCCAACAATGGCTTTGGCTCTATTGTTTCGCTTGCGAAAGAGCGAGATTCGAGCAACGAGTTGCAGAAGAGGATCTCTGTTGGCTCGAAGGTGACGATTGATGTGATTTTTGATAAGCCTGTGACTTATCTATTGAGAGTGATAAGCCAGTGACCTATCGATTGAGCAGAAAAGATAAGGAAAAGAAGGTGCGTTCTTTGATATTCAATGTTTTTTGTCTGGTATCTGGAAACCCTAAACATTGGGCCCTTTAAATACATAGAGTAATGCTTAAACGACAGAGTTTTAATTATTTGCATAAAGTAAGATACTCTCTTTTTCTCACATACTTAGCCACTTTTACGAACCATCTTCTCTTCATACTTCCTTGTCTTTCTTCCAGATATTTTCTTCTTCTTCATAAAAGCTAATGGCACAGAAAGCTTATCAATACCCCCCCCGAAGAAGACTCACCTTGTCCTCAAGGTGAAAGCTTGGGTAATCTTCTGCAATCTTGTTTACAGGTTCCCATGAAGCCTCAAACAATGGTAACCCTCTCCACTTGATTAACACTTCCGGTTCTGTGCTTCGAGATGTCCTGCGGATATCAAGCACCTCTACTGGTTCTGTTTGCCACTCTAGCTCAGGAGACAAAATAGCAGGAAGTGTTTGTACCTTGCTTGGCTCTGGCACTGCCTTCTTTAAAAGGGATACATGGAAAACCGGGTGAATCAAACTTTGAGGAGGAAGCTTAAGCTTGTACGCTACCTTACCTATCTTCTGGATCACTTCGAAAGGACCAAAGTAGCGTGGTGCAAGCTTCTCGTTACGTCGTTGGGCCACTGATGCTTGCCTATAAGGTCTCAATTTCAAGTACACCATGTCGCCAACTTGAAACTCCAATTCTCTGCGATGTTTGTTAGCCGCAAGTTCCATCCTTTTTTTAGCCTTGTTCAAATTTCCTCTCAGTTCCTCCAATATGCTATCTCTGTCTTTTAGCATCTCCTCCACAGCAGCAATGGCAGTGGGAACGTCACCATACCGTAACATCCGTGGAGGATCTCTGCCATACAGGGCCTTGAAAGGAGTGCTACCAAGTGATGAGTGGAAAGATGAGTTATACCAATACTCAGCCCATGGTAACCACTTGACCCATGTCTTTGGTTTTTCCCCTGCAAAACACGTAAGGTAAGTCTCTAAGCATTTGTTTACTACCTCAGTTTGGCCGTCACTTTGAGGATGGTAGGCTGTGCTTTTGTGCAACTCAGTGCCTTGAGATGTGAAAACGGCGGTCCAGAATTGGCTGAGAAACACCTTGTCACGGTCAGAAACCATCTTCTCCGGAAACCCATGCAGTCTTACCACTTCTCTTATGAACAACTCAGCCACAGTTCTTGCAGAGTATGGATGTTTTAAAGGCAGAAAATGAGCATACTTGCTAAGCCTGTCAACTACTACTAGTATCACATCGAACCCGTGAGATGCTGGTAAACCTTCAATAAAATCAAGGCTTATTTCTGACCATACCTGAGTTGGAATCGGCAGTGGAGATAGCAACTCAGCAGGTGAAAGAGTGGAGTACTTGTTGTGTTGACAAACTTGGCAATTAGCTATGAATGTCTCAACATCCTTCTTCATACCCTTCCAATAAACTTCTCTGGACATGCGTTTGTAAGTCTTGAGAACCCCTTCATGTCCTCCCATGTTGCCGGAGTGAAACTGTTCCAACACCTTTTGAGTGAAGTTTGATCCTCTGGGAAAGACTAGACGGTTATCTTTAAACAACATACCATTTTCAACCTTATAACCTGAATCACAAACACTTGTGGTCAATGTCGACATAAGTTTCTGTAAGTCTGGATCCTTACTTACCTCATACACCAGTTCGGTTTTGTCGAAAGATAATGGGGCAGTGATACTGATCTGAAGGAATTGCTCCTCCATAGGTCTCCTGGACAAGGCGTCAACAACTATATTTTCTGCTCCTGGCTTGTACTCGATTTTATAGTCCAAGCCGAGAAGTTTGGAAGCCCACTTCTGCTGCTTAGAAGTTACTGATTTTTGATCAAGCAAGTATTGGAGACTTTTCTGACCAGTCCTAATCACGCAGCTGTTACCGGATAAATAATGTCTCCATTTGTTCACAGCAAACACAATGGCGAGTAACTCCCTTTCGTAGACAGATTTCTGTTTCCCTTTAGAACTGAAACCTTGGCTAATGTAAGCTATAGGTCGATTCCCTTGTGACAACACAGCCCCTATTCCAATACCTGAAGCATCAGTTTCAATAACAAAAGATTTCTCAAAATCAGGTAACACTAGCACATGCAACACCGTCATAGCTTCCTTCAGATCTTTGAATGCGGTAGTTGCTTCATTACTCCACTTGAACCCGTCTTTCTTTAACAACTCCGTCAGCGGTCTAGCTTTAAGCCCATAATTCTGAACAAACCTCCTGTAATAACCCGTTAAACCTAAGAATCCCCTGAGCTCAGTCACATTCTTAGGTCTTGGCCAATTTTTCATCGCCTCAATCTTTGCTGGATCTGCTGAAACACCCTCACCAGATATGACATGCACAAGGTAAGCTACTTGCGATTGACCAAAGTCACACTTCTTCTTGTTAGCGTAAAAGCGGTGCTCAACCAGAATCTGTAACACTGCCTTCAGATGCTGCTTATGGGTTTTGAGTGAAGGGCTGTACACAAGTATGTCATCGAAAAAGACCAAAACAAAACTCCTCAAGTATGGTCTAAAGAGATCATTCATAACTGATTGGAACGTCGCCGGTGCGTTTGTCAACCCGAACGGCATGACCAGAAACTCATAGTGCCCTTCATGAGTGCGAAAAGCAGTTTTCTCCACATCACATTTCTTCATTCTGATCTGGTGGTAGCCAGACTTTAAGTCTATCTTTGAAAAAATCGCAGCCCCCCTCAGCTCATCTAGCAACTCCTCTATAACTGGAATAGGATATCTATCAGGCACAGTTCCCTTGTTCAACGCTCTGTAATCAACGCAAAATCTCCAGCCTCCGTCCTTCTTTTTGACTAAAAGAACCGGGCTGGAGTATGGGTTAATACTGGGCTGTATCACTTGCGCTTGAAGCATTTCCCTTACCAGCCTTTCAATCTCATTTTTCTGGGCAAATGAGTATTTATAGGGTCTGAGATTGACTGGAGCAGTACCTGGTTGCAGGGTGATTGCATGTTCTCTATTTCTTTCAGGTAGTAGCGAAGATGGCATCTGAAATACTTCATCGTATGCTTCCAACAACCTTTGGAGTTCGGGGTGTGCCGGTTCTTTCTTTGTCAGCGAGTTCCCTTCGAACAAGGCAGTAAGTTCCAGCTAATAAGCCATTCCTCCTCCATTTATCAGCTTTTCCATCGAATTCAGGGAGACCTGTGACCTCAGAAGAGTGGGATCACCCACGAGTGTAACCCATTGATGGTTGATCTTGAAGCTGAGCTTGTATAATTTCCAGTTGATGCGGGTATCTCCTAACGATGCCAACCAAGAATAGCCTAGCACCACGTCTGTAGTGCCCAAGTCAAACATAAAAAATTCCTCCACAATTTCTATCCCCTGGATTTCCAGCACCACACCAGCGCATTTCCCTTTCCCTGCAATCATTTGACCATTACCCACATATACTCCAAACCCTCTAGTGTCAGTGATAGGTAGATTAATAGCTCTTGCTACTTTCTCATCAATAAAGTTACTTGTAGCGCCTGAGTCGATGAGCACAATGAGCTCCTTCCCAGCTATTTTCCCTTTCATTCTCATGGACTTTTCCGCCGTAAGCCCAACAAGTGCTTGAAGCGAGAGCTTGATCAACTGTTGTACCTCTTCAGGCTCTGCATCAACTTCTGGCTTCTCAGTCACGTTCCCCATCTCATAACCCTCATCCTGATCTGCTTCCTCATCCAACTCCATAAATTTGAACCTCTGTTGCGATTTGCACCGATGCCCTGGAAAAAACTGCTCACCACAATGTCTGTAGGGATTGGACCTCTTGACCTCAGGCACGTTACCAATCTTTTTGAGGTCCCTTCCCGACTCAAAAGGCTTCCTAGCTGGTGTGAAATCATGGTTCTTCACAGGCTGGTGAATTTGGTTTCGATTCGCTAACTGTGAAGCAGGTGTGGAATAAGTTCTTTGAACCGGCCTGTAAGAGTAATTGTGGCTGTCGTCTTCTTGCCTTTCAATCAACCTTGCCGCAACTACTATGGCATTGATGCCCGATGGCTGACACCTTTGTACCTGGTCTCGCAAACCCTTCTTTAAACCCCTCAGAAACATGGACTCAGCAACATCGTTTGTAACATGAGGAACTTCAACCAGTAATTCCTCGAACCTTTCTCTGTATTCATCCACGGATCCTTTCTGCGTTATTTCCATAACCTGATCAACGATAGACCCACCTTTACCAGGTCCAAATCGATCCCTAAACTTCTCCTTAAAATACACCCAATCCTTAATAACTTCTCGGTCTCTGATGTACCTCAGCCAAGTCACTGTGCTTCCTGTTAAACAAACGGTGGCTTGTTCCAGTTTCTTTTCCTCAGCTTTTTTGTTTGCAGCAAAGCTACTCTCTACCCTGTAAAGCCATTCTTCAGCATTCTGACCTTCATACAACGGTATTTCAAACACTCTTCTTGGAGATTCTTGTTTCGTTTCTCCTTGAACAGTGGCTGTCTGGTTTATCGCTTGTTGCAGAGGGATAGTTAGAGGCGTTGCTGGAATAGCTCCTTCTCCACTTCTCTTCTCTCCTGCAGGTGAAAAGAAGCTACCTTGAGCTGTAGTGAGGCCCGCGAACAACGGCGTCGTGAGCGGTGTGGTGAAACCCGCCTGCGTGACAGTACCCATCTGAGATCTGAGCAAGTGACCGAGCGCTTCTCGCACCCAAGCTTGTTCCTTTTCCATCTTGTCGATTCGCTCGTTCAGATCTACTTCCCGAGCTGGGCTTTCCACTTCGGTCGGATCTGCAACTCCCGAGTCTTCTTGGTTCTTCGTCATACTGAGCTCTGATACCAGTGATAAGCCTGTGACTTATCTATTGAGAGTGATAAGCCAGTGACCTATCGATTGAGCAGAAAAGATAAGGAAAAGAAGGTGCGTTCTTTGATATTCAATGTTTTTTGTCTGGTATCTGGAAACCCTAAACATTGGGCCCTTTAAATACATAGAGTAATGCTTAAACGACAGAGTTTTAATTATTTGCATAAAGTAAGATACTCTCTTTCTCTCACATACTTAGCCACTTTTACGAACCATCTTCTCTTCATACTTCCTTGTCTTTCTTCCAGATATTTTCTTCTTCTTCATAAAAGCTAATGGCACAGCAAGCTTATCAATTTTCAACGATGTCGTCTTTCAAGTTTGTGAGTTGATGGTGGACCCTTTTGGCCATCATGTCTTTCAGAAGCTTATGGAGAAGTGTAGCTTTGAACAGATCACTCAGGTTCTTGGTTTGGTCACTCAGCACCAGCCTCGGTTTGTTACCATATGCATTGATCCTATCGGGTACACACTTTTTGATTCTTGTGTTCCACTTTTTTTTATATGATTATGCATAGTTTTGTTCTTGATTTGAAAAGTAGTTTGGTTCGGTTTTGATTCTTTGTCATGGTGATTGTTTTGTGTGGTGATTGTCTTGTGTCTTTGATTTGGAGATATCAGAACCCGCGCGATACAATCGCTGATGAAGTGTCTACATACCGAGGATCAAATCTTGAGCATCGTGGGAGCTGTAAGCATGGCAGCACTTACATTGACAAGGAGCAACAATGCGAAACATGTGATTCTGCAATGCTTCAACCAGTTTTCTCCCTCGCAGAATCGGGTAAGTACTCTGCTTCAGTTCTTGAAGTGTTATGGGATATGAAACTTTCTGATGCTCAAAAACTTGATGAAAGATATGTATCTGCTGAATCTTTGCTTTCTGGTCATGAAGTGTCATTTTTGTTTTTGTTTATTAAGTTCAAAGCCCTTATTTTCTCAAACTTGAAGTCACTTTCTTATACCATAGAATATACTGTAGCAACTCAAAGTAGATGAATCAAATTGATGTTTAATTTCAGTGTGCTTTGTGTCAGTTGATTTTGCTCTTCAGCTGAAGTTTTGCTATAGAACTCATGACTGAAACGTATCTCTAGAGTCTATATGGTATGTTTTGTAGCAGTTGTAACTTTCTTGCAAGTAAAATGAGCCAAGATATACCCTGAATCATATTTTCCTAACAGGTTTCATCTTCTTTGCTAGTATTCTTAATCAGAAACTTGGGATATGACACTCTTTCTTCTATCCCCTGTGTTGTTAACAGAATCTTCTTGAAGTTATCGCTCGGAATTGTTTACCGATAGCAATTGATCAACATGGCTGCTGCATGCTTCAGCAATGTCTTGAAAGTAATTGTAATGTGCTAAAGCAACGTTTGATTCACGAGATAATCGATAACGCGTTGAGACTCTGCGTGAACTGCTACGGGTAAACTAACACGAGATGATGAATGCTATACCACTACAAGAAAACAGTCTTTTAACTACTGCAAAAACAGTAGGAAATCAGTAGCAAAACAAAGTTTTACGACTGATTAGCGACTGATATGTGTCGTAGTTAAAGGTCTCGTCGCTAAATAAATCAGTAGCAAAATTGCTACTGATTTACGACTGATTATATCAGTCGCTATTAGGTCGCTAATCAGTAGGATAATATTACGACTGGTTAGCGACTGAATAATGACTGAATTTTGCTACTAAAAGTTCAGTCGGTATTCAGTCGTAAAAGCTAGCTACTAAATTGCGACTGATTACCTACGACTCGAGCTACTAATTTACGACTAAACTGATCATCGATTTAGTTGTTTTTGGCAAAGTTTAACTACTGTTTTACGACTGGTTTGTTTTTGTTGTTACTACTAATTTGCTACTAATACCTACTACTAATTATCAATTTCTTAATGTTGTTTAGTAACTAATCGGTTTATTGATTTTAATTCAATGTTGAAGCTATAAAGAAAAGAAAAAACAAATTTAAAGCAATCGAAAAGTGAAAACAAATTTAAAAACTTAGGAACAAGTTTTTAAACACAACATAATTCATGTTTTAAACATGTTTCAGACATGTTTCAAAAGGAACAAGTTTCAGACAAAAGGAACAAGTGTCTTAGGGATTAGCAGAAGCAGAAGAAGTTTCTTGGGCGAGGAATGCGAGGAAGTGCTCATCGGTTTTCAAGAATTTGTGGACAATCGCAAGCGCAGCGGTCTGGGCGCTTTGAGCAGCTGAAACTCGAGCATTCTCTGCTTCTTGCTGTGCGATAAGAGCAGCTTGTTCCTTCAGCTTCTCTTCAGCCATTTGAAGCTGTTGTTGCATCTGCCGAAAAGAAGCCGAGATTTCCGGGTTTTGTACCTTTCCCTTGACCAGATTCTTGAGGCTTCCAAAACCAAACATTTCTCCTCTATCATTTGTGAATGTAGACTACAAAAAGAAAACTATCATCAATCAATTTCAGACACTATCATCAATCAATTTCAGACACTATCATCAAAAAGAAAACCAAACATTTCCAAAACCAAATATTTCTCCTCTATCATTTGTGAGTGTAGACTATTAATCTCAGACACTATCATCAATCAATTTCCAAAACATAACAACATAAACAAAGCACTTCACCTGAATAAAGAGCTCGTTATCCTCTTCTATGGATAGCACTGGATGACGACCATCCGAAAGCTCTGTGATATCCGAGTCATGTTCAGACAACTTCTCTTCCTTTTTCTTCATATAGGCCTCAGCAACTTGCTTCGCTTTCAGATCAACAAAGGTCCCATCTTTCTTGGTATGAGCCCTGATGAACACCTCACCGAAGCTCACTGGTCTCCCCAATTCAACAACCTGAAATGGGAAAAGGATAAGGTGAATCAGTATATCAGCAAACTTAGTTAGAGTAAATGTAAAGCATTAAGAACATAAAACCATATATCACAGATTCAAGCACCAAGTAAATGTTAAAACTAACTTACCATTTCTTGTTCGATTTGTCGGTAAGACTTCTGTCCAGAGGTGTGTTTGTGAGGACCGAGACCTTTACGATCAGACATCCGAGCTGCTGAGGTTGTGTCACTCTTCGATTTTTGTTCTTCAGTGCTCCAATGTTTTTTCATGTCTGCCCAGAGCTTATCATTGATCCATTTCGGTTGCTCGTCAGTACATCTCGCAGTGCTCACCATGTCTTTCAAGCGAAGTAGAATTATAGACTCGAAATGCTCTTGAACCAAACCTGTTAAAGATGGATCCCATCTGTGTTTTTTCTACAAAACAACAGAGAAAGATAAGTGTTAAAGCAAATACAAGAAAAACAGAGAAGTTTGGTGTTACAGCAGAGAGATTCTTACCGCGAATTCAACGAAGTACCGTTCTTGTCTTTCTCTAGGCACACTCGACCAACTGTAGTAGGGGCCATCAAACTTGTTGGTGAAACACTTTGTAATCTTCCGGGTTAGAGATGATTTGTCATAACCAAACCTACAAAGACACTGAAATATATTCACAAACTACAATGAACTCTGTATGACATCAATTTTAGTTACATTGCCCAATTTTCTAGTCATACTCATCAACAATAAACTTCTTGTGCAATGAATATCAACAAGTAGTAAAGGAAAATAATAAACTGTTGCAGTACAACCAAATAAGAAATTGTTGAATTAAAAAAAACTAACTAGAGATTACAGAGAGAAAGCGATTTTACCAAGTTGAATAAGGCTCGATGAGGTCGGGATCAAGGATTGTAATGTTCTTCGGCCGTGGCGCAAGAAGCAGCGAGTTAAGAGCCTCCATCTGGTCTTCGGAGAGATTGGGTTGAGGCAGACCTCCGAGATCACTCAATTCGTCATCTTCTTCTGTGTTGTGTGAATTTTGTGCCTGCGAACTGTGAGGAGATTGAGCTGGTCGATGTGGAGGCGGTTGAGATTTAGAACTTTGAGGAGATTGAGCTGCTCGATGTGGAGTGGGTCGATGTGGAGGCGGTTGAGATTGAGAACTGTGAGGAGATTGAGCTGCTCGATGTGGAGTGGGTTGATGTGGAGTGGCTTGAGTTTCAACAGCCAGAGATGGTCTGGAAGGTGGAGGCATTGTTCCCTCTTGATTTGCAGACGCTTCAGATCTCGTAGCCGTTGTGGCCGAAGGAGATGCACCAGATGGCAGAGATACACCAGATGGCGGAGCCGCTGAGGCCGGGAAAAGCTGCTTCGGAGGAGGGTAGTCTCTCACCGACGGCTGACGTTGGTTGTTGGGGAGAACCGGTGGGTCAGTCGCCGTTCTCGGTACAAAATCATACCGAGTTTTTGGAAGAGAAGCCGGCGTTCTCACTAAGGTGTTAGTTGGAGGGGCGAATTTTCGCTTCCTCTTTCCACCCATGGACAGATCGGGATAAGAGAGGAAAAGGAGAGGATGGGACAGTTCGGGATAAGAGAGAAAGAAGATAGAATCGAACAGATCGAGATCGGGATAAGAGAGGAAGAGGAGAGAATTGAACAGATCACAGGCGGGATAAGAGAGGAAGAGAAGAGAATTGAACAGATCGATAAGAGAGGAAGATGATAGAAGTCGATTAGGGTTACAGAGAAAAAGGAATGAAAAAAATCTGTAAGTGTTAGAATTAAAACGCGGACCAAATTATTTGAGCCCACTAAAAATATTTCAGCCCAAAATGTAGGCGGGAAATAAAATTTTCACCAAAACTTTTCACCAAAAAAATTTCACCCCAAAATTTTTTAAATTACACATATTAATAAAATTAAACTTATATAACATACTAATACATAAAATATCTTGATCAAAACAAAAACATAGGTACCATATAATATTCTCATAATTAGTAAGATGTTACACCTTCTGAATCGTCATCATCAGATTCCGATAAATTACACAGAAATTCGTCTTCTGGTTCCGCATCGCCGACATCGTAATCGAGATTAACTGGGTTTGCTCCTTGTAGCGAATTGTCGACTACGAGATCTTCAATTGTAGTCAACATTACATGATCATCAGTTTCTTGTTGTAAAAGAGTCGGTTCCGTGTTTACATAGACTCCTGCAATATTTCCCCTCGGGTTGACTTTAACAACATTTAGCCACAAAACTTTTGGTTTATGGCGGTTTGGGTACGGGATATAACAAACTTGATCCGCTTGAGAGGCTGTGCAATATCAATATATAGAAGTATATCAATATATGGTATCGACAGACGCATAAGAGTATATGAGTGTACGTACCAAGAATAAAAGGTTCGTATTTATAGTATCTTCTCGATTGAAGAACATCTACAATCCCACCATTGCTCGTCCGAGTTCCTCTACCGATCACAGGGTCGTACCACTTACACTTAAAAAGTGTGATTCTCAAATTAACCACCCCCTCATACTCGAGTTCTATGATATCAGTTAAGATACCGTGGAAATCAGCTCGGTCAGCTGCATTGCTACAATGCTCCCCAGTAACACATACACCATAGTTACAAGTCTTTCTTCCCTCACTGTGATTCTTGGTATGAAACAAATATCCTCTTGTATAATAGATGGGCCAAGTTTTGGCCTTATTCACGGGACCATGAATTATGTCGAGCACCCATGTTGGAAAAGGAATCTCGGCGTTCCAGGTAGTAACCTGCATATAGATAGACATTAATATCAAATATATTGAAGAAAAAAACTCAAATTTCAAATATTTAGAGACATACATATTCTTTGATCCAAGAACGATATTCTTCAGCTCTTTTCACCAGGATTTCTTTCTCGGAGAAGTCCGGATATTTTACACTAATATAATCTTCGAAGAAACTATATATATATATATATATATATAACACCAGAAAAATATATGAGAAATCGAATATGGACTATATTTAATTGTAAGTTATAGACATTCCAAATTATACCTCTCAAGTGGCTCGAAATAACCACAATTTCGCAAAACATATGCATGTGCGCATCGATAGTCTTTATCTGAAAGCCAGATTTCATGAATTTCGCCAGAGGGTCGACCTACATGAGTAAATATATCAGGGACTCCATCGAAATGATATTCGGGGACATCACCTTCAGCGAATCTTGTTAACCTGACCAAAGTAGTGAAAATCAATTTATAATAGCTAGCAGGTGTATATCAAATGGGATGTGAACCTTTAAATAATTATAGCATTTACCTTGATTTCGTTTGTATAATCGAGGGAAAATAGTGCTCTGTGAAATAAGCTACCTCCTCCCTTAGATATGATTGAACAATCGATCCTGCTGCATATCTTTGGTTCTTTGCTTTACCTTTCAACTTTTTGAAAAACCTTTCAAAAGGGTACATCCACCTGTATTGCACGGGGCCTCCTAGTTCAGCTTCGTTTGGGAGATGTACAGGTAGGTGCTCCATCACGTCGAAAAAAGATGGTGGAAAGATCTTTTCCAAATAGCATAGGATTAACACTATGTTATGTTTTAGAATTTGGACGCGACTTTTCTGCAAAGTTCTCGAACATAAGTCACGGAAAAATGCTCCAACCCCTAGAATTTATATATTGAAACTGGAAATGGTTAATATAAATTACTAACATGCATATTTATGTGATTTATTTTCCTCAAATTATAAGTAATATTAGTACCTGATAACGCAGTGTGAACGTTCCGGTCTAGTAGTTCTGCACAGATAAATGGAAGTAGCCGCTCCATAAAAACATGGCAGTCATGACTCTTCATCCCAGAAAACTTTCCATTCGTCAAATCAGCACAACTAGCTAAGTCTGAAGCATAACCATCTGGGAATTTGACCGAATGTTGTACACATTCCAATAATGCTTTTCTGGCTTCGTCTTCCAATGAGTAGGGAGGAAAAGGGGCTCTACCCTGATCATCAACATGTAAATGTGGCCGAGAACATAATTCTTCTATATCCAATCTTGACGGGATGGTGTCTTTTGATTTACCCTTCACACGCATAAGAGTATTCATGATGTTGTCAAAAAAATTCTTCTCTATATGCATCAGATCGAGATTGTGTCGGAGATTGAGGTCCCTCCAGTACGGCAATTCCCAGAATATGCTTTCTTTGTGCCAGTTATGCTCTTTCCCAAAGCCATGCTTCTTCTTATCGTGACCGTTGCCACCAACATCCTTTGTTTTTGGTGGATTAACACGTTTAACCCGGTATGAATAAATTTGCTCACCGGTCAAAGACACTGGTGGATCGTCTTTCCTAGCGTCTCTCTTCTTTAAAAAGTCTTTTTTATTCTTCCTTAGAGGATGATCATAAGGGAGAAATCTTCGGTGACAATCGAACCAACACGTCTTTCTTCCGTGCTTCAGATAAAAAGATTGTGTATCTGCCATGCAAATTGGACAAGACAATTTGCCATGGGTGGTCCATCCTGATAACATGCCATACGCCGGAAAGTCGCTTATCGTCCACAACAACACCGCTTTTAGAATAAAATTTTCCTTCTTATACACATCGTATGCATCGACTCCAGTAGACCACAGTTCTTTTAACTCATCAATGAGAGGTCGGAGGAAGATATCGAGACTAGCTCGCGGATGATTTGGCCCAGAATTGATAATGGTTAGAAACAAGTACTCTGTATTCATGCACATACCAGGGGGTAAATTATACGGAGTCAATATCACAGGCCACAACGAATGATTTTTTGACATGCCAAATGGATTGAACCCATCTGTACACAATCCAAGATAAACGTTACGGGGTTCTTCTGCAAACCGGGGATGTTGATCTTGAAAATTTTTCCACTCCGCAGCATCAGACGGATGACACATTTCTCCCTCATTTGCTTCGTGCTCGGCATGCCATCTCATTGCCGCTGCAGTCTTCTCACTCTGATACATTCTCTTTAATCTGTCAGCAATAGGATTATACCACATACGACTATATGGTACATTGGACCTACGGTTTTGCTCGTTAGGCATCCATCTTTCTGAATTACAAAACCGACACTTATCAATCTTTTCATCATCTTTCCAGAAAATCATACAATTGTTAATGCAAACATCAATTGCATGACATGGGAGCCCCAAATTGCGCATCAATCTGTCTGTCTCGTAATGTGAACTGGTTGCATGGTTTCCTTCTGGTAAATAATCTGTCAAGATTCCGCATACCGAATCCACTAACTTTTCACTCATATTATGATCTGCCTTATTTTGCATGATTCGAGCAGCTAAGGATAACTGCGAGTGACCTTCACGACAACCATCGTATAATGGAGTATTCGCTCCATCCAACAAGTCGTAGAATTTTTTTGAATGATTACGTACCGGTTCGTCTACATTCTGATAACTATCATCCTGATGATAGTTATCAAAACTAACGTTAATACGAAACGCATCATTCACCATATCCACATACCTATCTTCTACTACATTACCCACTTCTTCATTCCCACTAATATGCGTCCTATCAACATAACTCGTTCCTAAATCCATATCGAGTTCTTCACCATGTTTATACCAGATATAATAATCTGGCATAAATCCTCTACTATACAGATGTCTCAAAACTCTTGTACCCGGGATAAATTTCTCATTCTCGCAAACAAGACAAGGGCAGTGAAACATACCCCGATTTCTCTGCGCTAGAGGCTGGCTATTTGCAAATGCCACGAATTGATCCACCCCCGATGTGAACTCTGCCGAGAGATTTCCCGTCGCTTCATCGAACCTACTGTACATCCACTCACGAGAATTACCATAATTGTAATTTCCCGACATAAATAAGTTGAGAAACCTTAATCTCTCTTTGATTTGTGTTTATAATGTCTTTCTTTACTTTGTGTTTCTACAATTGTGACAAAAAAATTCGAGTATGGCATATACATAGAAAATTTCCCGACTGATTTGCTACTGATTAGCGACTGCATCGGAAATTAGGTAACCAACCACCAAATGATTTCCACGTGTTTAACTGCATTTAGCGACTGATTTGCTACTGATTAGCGACTGCTGCGTAAATTAGGTACACCAACCACCAAATGATTTACACGTGTTTAGCTACTTTTAGCGACTGATTTGCGACCCGCCGAATACAGTAGCAAATCAGTCGCTAAAAGTATGTTATAAAACACGTGGAAATCATTTCCTCTGCAGTAGCTAATCAGTAGCAAATCAGTCGGGAAATTTTATCCATATTTTCTACTGATTACCGACTACATTTTTGACTTCAATTTAGTCACTATACAGTCGTAAATTTCCTACTATTTAACGACTGCGTTATTAGGTCGCTAAATACCGACTGTTTTACGACCATTTAGAAATGTTCGTCAAGCAGTCGGTAATCAGTAGCAAAACAGTCGGGAAATGTAGCGACTGCGGAATCAGTAGCAACAATCAGTAGGAAAAACCCTGTTTTGGTGTAGTGTACACAACACATCATATTCTTTTGTTTACTCACAATATTAGTTATTATGTTCTCCTTTCAGAATCTACGTGGTGCAGTATGTAGTGGAGCTGGAAGATCCAAATGTAACAATTGAGCTCGTAAAGCAGCTTGAAAGGAACTATGCATACCTGTCCCGCAACAAATATGGAAGTCATGCTGTGCAGAAGCTCTTGAATATACAGTATATCGACACTACTAGATTGATCATATACGACTTGCTAAGTGATAGAGATTTTGATACACTTCTTACAGACCCGTTTGGAAACTATGTCATCCAAACCGCATGGGGTGTGTGTAAGGTAACGAATATTAAAGCAGTACATTGTTTAATTCTGCGTAGAGGATTATATATGCGCAAGATTATGAGAATCTTGTTTGGTGTTTGCAGGACTATAATTTGCGCAGCATCTTGGTAGAGCATATACGGCTTAACAAACCATGATGAGGTGCAACAAGTTTGGGAATAAAATTCTGGAGAAACTCAATCTCTAGAGCCAAAAGGTATAAAGAAAGAAAGAAGGAGATGTGTTTGCTTCATAAGTGTTTAGTGGCTTTTGTGTTTTTGGTGTTGATTCAGGTTTTGTTGTGTCATTGGTTAGTATTTGATTTAGTCATTGTTGATTTTTAGGTGAGGGTTTTGTTGTTTTGTGAAATCATAGGTTTTTGTTTAGACAATGTTGTCCTCACCAAAAACACCATATGTCTTTGTCTTGGGAGATTTTATGTTTTTGTGTTGTGTTCTGAGCTATTCTCTATGTAAAAGACTCCGACTATTTTCTAATTTTAGATGCATCTGTTTGTTGTTTCTTCGATTATGTTTATCGTGGGCTAATAAATGTTCAACCCAGCCCAGTTTAACTAATTAAACCTATAAAAACAATTGTTACTCCAACATGTCCAATTTTCAAACTCACGTGACCCATTTTGGTTTATAAAATTAGAAAAAAATTTAGCCCAATACTTAGGAAGATTTGGTTTAATATTCCAAAAAAAAAAATATTTGGAAAACTAATTTTTGTTTTAAAAAGTTTGAAAACTAACTTATTGTATTTAAAACTACCAAAATACTCTAGATATATCAAACATAGGAATTGTTTGTAGGGTATTATGAACATGTAGTATTAATTATTAACAAAATTAGTTTTTAGAATAAGTTAATTACAAAATTAGGTAATGTACTCCAAACTCAAAATCAAGTTTTCCCCAATTATTTATCGTGTAAGTTGGATCAAGTTTTTATTATTATGGGCTATCATTGTTTATTAAACGCGTTTTCTTTTAGTTAAACTCGATTTTATGATTTTGATTACGAATGTGGATTTAAGCATAATACAATAGATGATGTGGTTTAGAGTTGAAAATAATAAGTTTGGGGAGGTTAATGAAGAGGTAAATAATTTAGGAGGGGGGGGGGGGTAGTTAGGGTTCTATGAGTGAGGGGGGGGGGGGTTAGGCAGTCAACTCAACTAATAAAGCCGGCGACACTGTTCATCGATCATCCCGCCGACACTGTTCATCCAAAGTCGACGATACTATTCATCATCGGAATACCAATAATATCTGAAACTTGTAACCTGCTAACATAGTATGTTAACGTACATACAATAATATATGATACATATAACAAGTATCAAATATTTGTGTTAACACGTTAACAAGTCTCATATATTATTGTTAGCACGCTAACATATTGTGTTAACACATTACATGTATCATATATTATTGTTAGCACGCTAACAACTATCATAAAGCTTATTAACAAGTATCATATATTATTGTTAACACGTTAACATGTATCTGATATTTTTGTTAGCAATATCATATATTATTGTTAGCAAGGCAACATTTTGATATGATAACATGGTTAACAAAAATAAACGTAAATTTATTGATAGTTAACACGTAATATGTAAACTTATCGCGATATCATGTTAGTTATCATGTTAAGCAGATAAGTAACCATCAGGTGAACAATATCGTGTGGCATCAGTATTAACGATCAGATAACAGTGTTGATGGTCCCCATTTGCCGGAAAAAACATTTTCGAAGCAATTGCATTTTTGTAGTTAATCTAAAATGGAAGAATACTTATTGTATATTTGTTTCTCTCTCATACTTTCGTAATTTTTAAATTATCTTTCCTATTTACTTAATTAAATGGTCAACTATGTATATACACTTAAATCACCCTTGTTTTTAAATTTAATTTTATTGTTTTCGATTAATCTAAAAATGCAGAGTGTAGATTCTTCTATAGATTATATTGAAAGGAAATGAGCAGTTGTGATTCACCACCACTTCTAACTAGGCCTGGGCATAAAACTCGGACCCGCTAGACCCGACCCGAACCGACCCGAAAAATCGGGTTCGGGTCGGTTTCGGTTTTGCCCTAAAACCAGAACGGTTCTTCCTTAAATTTCTTTCGGTTCTCGGGTCGGTTCGGGTAAAACTCGAGATCCGATCGGGTCCCCAAAAAATTACACCAATAAAAAATATAATTTATATATATATATATATATATATATATATATTCGGGTATTTTGGGTTATTCGGGTTATTTCGGGTTATTCGGGTTACTTCGGGTTATTTCAGATTATTCTGGTTCATTTAATTCGGGTTTTTTTGGGTTATTTCAGATTTTTCGGGTTATTCGGGTACATTTATTTAAGGTTATTTCGGGTAATTCGGGTTCAAAACCGACCCGATTTTTTTTCGGTTCCATACCGGTTTTATTTAAAATTCTAAAACCGACCCGAACCCGACAAGACCCGAACCGAACCAAATTTTTGTCGGGTCCTATTCGATTCCTATCTTCTCCGACTTCAGGTACCCGAGAACCGAGAACCCGACCCGAACCCGACCTGTGGACCCGAATGCCCAGGCCTACTTCTAACATAATTGATGCATGTTACTGTATCTTCTGGTATATTCACTAACATGATTTTTGGCACAAACATGTTTTATCAGCAAGAGAGATATACAGTAACATCGATATAAAAGACCATCATTTGAAGCTGAGAAGGTTTAAGCTCAAGCCTTGGCATGAAGATTGCAAGAAGATCATGCATGTAGTTGAGAGAATCAACCAAAACTCTAACCGTTTGTTCTATGATATCCAAAGGAATCTTGTAGATTGATTTATTATTCCTCTGCTTACTTCAACATTTTTTGGCACAAGCATGTTCTAACCTTTTTTTTTATTTATTATTCCTAAAATCAGTTTGATGAACTTATCCTATAAGATGTATGAACTTCTCATTTCTACCATATTTTAACTTTTCGTGGAAAAAACGATAGAATGATTTTAGAGAATTTGAATAGTCCATTTTTTAATCTAAATAAACTGATCTTTAGATCAGAAAATTGTTTGTTGCAATGTTGATTGAGAAATCATTGAGGCAAAGTTAATTTAATACATATATTATAATTAAGAAGTTGATCCTATATATTTTAAAGTGAATTGGGTAAAAAATCATCTATGAGGTCGAAATTAGCAAAGTAACCAAGGGCTCGCTGAAGCAAGGAGTTACCGTGTGTGTAGTTATCATAAATGACATATATAACCTTTTTTATATCGGCCACATCGACTACGTAATCATTACGTAGGTAGTTTAGGTTGGCGTAGCTGAGTAGTAGGATATTAGGCATATGGAATATCTAGACAGAAAAATCTCAACCACACACTCATCTTCAATTTACAATTTATCTCTCTCTTTCATATCTACAATTTATTTCTTCTCTCTCATTTGAATATCAGATATAGCGGTGATGGATGTGTTTGTGTTTGAGATCTTGAAGGTGAAGGAAGCAAATCCGACGAAGATCCAACAAAACACATAGTTTTGAAGATGGTGACAGTGTCAGAAAAAGGTTTTGTTCGAGTAAACTCGGATGTACCAAATTGATTCAGTGAGTTGGGTTCGAGTTGGCCGACTCATTATAGTGACTAGATTTTTTTTGCGTTCAAGTTAAGTTGAACATGCCGAGTCGACTCGGCGAGTGGTTTGAGTTGTGTGATAAATATTACATATGTAACAATAGATAATACCGAGAAGTCATTTGTTATCGGTTATTAAACATGTTAGTAGTCTAAAATTAAATTTAGGAGACTACTTCAGACTCAAATAAGTTAGTGGTTATATATCATTTAGCCAAATGTAGATGTTTAACACTTAGACTGGTTAAGTCCCATATTTTTAATGGAGTGGTCATTATTGCTTCTATACGAGACTTGCTATTCATATTGCATGTGTGGATAATAAATAACCATCTAACGTTAGCCATTACCAATAAGAAACTGTTATTAGCTATTAAATATGTTAGCGGTTTAACAATGAATCTCACAGACTAATTCAAAGATATACGTAAAGTTTTATATGGTTAAAATATTTATTGTACCAACTAATTAAAGATGTAGGCTTACATATAACTTTATATTTAGCATTGTAATTAACCACTTATAGCGTTAAATTTCCTTGTAACAAGTAAAAGTAATATTAAAACCCAAAAGATCCCAAAGATATATCTCAAAGAGTTTGTTCAAACCATTTGGAAAGCAAGATCTTCAATTTTCACTCGAACAAAACTCTCGACAAAGTCTTTAACACATTGAGATTCATAGAACCTCCAGTGAGAAGCTATGAAACTCTCAATCTTTCACAAAATATACCATGAACAGTACCAAACCAATGATAAAGAGAAGAAACTAGAGAATGACGGATATGTAGTATATTACAAACTCTAACATCTACATTATTTGTGTACATATTTTATTATCCGACTAAACATAAACCATCCGTTTATTGAAACAATGACGGTAACAATAACACAATAATTGTTACTCGTATACATAATTTATTAGCTGTATATGTTAAATGTTAGCGATTCAACCACCATAATAACTCGTACACATATGTTACTACCTGACTTTCATAAACCATATTATACCACGACCCAATAGCATGATACACAAACTTTAAAATGCATAATATACAATAGATATGTTAATTGTTAGAGACTCTAACATCATTATTATTCGTATACGTATTTAATTAATAGTCTAACATAAACTATGTTTTATCAAGTCTTTGTATCATCGCCGCTACCGTATATGCCTTCACCCTCTGAAACCACCTCCTCATACGTCCCCATCATAGTTGCATCCTCCATAACCACAATTGTCGTATCCATATCCATATATGTGGTTTCTACCTCTTCCGACACCGTTCCCATTAGGGTCTCGAAAATATTTGTCGAATAAAATTTCATCAAACATAACGGAATCAACAAAGAATAAAACAATGTTAATTAGAGGATGAAACACACACATCGATGTTTGGGCAGATTTCAGATTAAGATAATTACATACCATTAATCTAATTTCTGAGAGGTTGAAAGTGATAACCGGTCTGGTATGGTTGGTTGAGACTTTGGTGTAAAGCTTCGAGTTTGATGATAAAGTTGCAATTCGATATCGATGATAAAGTTGCAGAGCAACAACAATACTAATGGTGAGGGAAAGGAACTTAAAACTGAGAGAAAAAAAATTTGAAAGAAAAAGATAAGGTAGAGAGAGAAGATACTTGCTCTGACCCAATATATTAGCTATATCTCAAGTGTAATTGTGTAGAGTCGTAGGTTAGTAGAGTTTTTTCCGTATTAAAAAAAAGTGGAATAGTGTAGAGCACACTATATGGTTAGTTTTACAAATATGAGTTTTTTTTTTGTTATAGCGTGCAAATTCTCTTATTTTAAAAATTAAGAAACCAAAATAAATATTTTATTGTATTTGTAAATTCTCAAAATTCATGTTGGTATAATTGTCTTTTTACCTAATAAAAAGTTAGTTTTCAATTTTTTTTTTAAACAGAGGTTAGTTTTCAAAATATTTAAATTTTTTGAAATATTAAATCAAATTTCCTCATACTTATTACACTATGTCTTTTTTTTTAATGAACAAGAAGTTGTGAAACAATATTTTTAAGAGTAATAGCAATAGATAGCTATAGATAATTTCAAAATTAGATTCTCAATCTGACAACTTTTTAATCATTATTTTACCAAAGTAAATTACTCTTTACTCCTTTTTATTTATTTCTTTGATTCAACATCTCTCTCTCTCTCTCTCTCTCTCTCTCTCTCTCTCTCTCTCTCTCTCTCTCTCTCTCTCTCTCCGGTGAAGAAATAAGAAATTCCTTCTCAGTGACGGAAGAAGAGAATCGAATTATAACATAATCTTCTCGTCCTCCTTCGCTGTAATCTCCATCACAACACGAAGATTCATCGTCAGAAACTCGAGAACAATGTGGTCTCCGTTGTTGTTGTTGTTTCTAGTGGTTTCGATTAGCTCTCAATGTTATGCACTTCTTGTCCTTGGGATCCTTAATTTCCACCCTCGTAAGAGTTAGAATTCTTAGTCTATTTGTTTTACTTATTGAATTCCTCATGTTGTTGGAATATGTTGTTTAATGTGTGAGATTGAGTGAGTTGGATCAACTAGACCCATATTTTAGTTGTTAGTAAGTTAATCAATAACAAAAACATTTCTATGATCTTGCAGATTTTGATTCAATCTTCTTCTTTAACTTCTCCAGATCCTTGTCATCTTCTGTTGTAGACTCTTGACTTTTAGGTTTCTCAGTGAGAACATCCTTCAAACCTTGGACGCTCAAGTATGCGAACATCCGCTTCTTCCAGAGACCGAAATCTCCTTCGTTATCGAAATGAACAATTTCATATCGAGAACTCGTCATCTTCGATCTATTCGAACTTTCTCCACAACCTGGAGCTGATACCAATTTGTGAAACTATCGCTCTCTTAGATTGATCTCACACCACTCAAATACGATCGGTTGAACAAGATGAATGCGAAAGACTTAGAAAAATGAAGAGATGAGGCAATTTAACGAGTTTGGGTCCAAACCGGATCCCTACTTCTTGTTGGCGATCACACACCAGAATCCACTAGAACCGTAACTCAATCCAAACTTAGATCAACAACAATGCACTCTCTCTCTCTACAAGATTCTCTCTCTCTCTTGATCCGTAACAACTGAATTATGAGAAGAGAAGAGGAAGAGTTAAAGATGTAGTCGTAATACGACTGTAACAAGCTCATACGAATCACACGTGCATCCAATGAGAGAGCGACGCCTAGTGGACTTAACCATACCATATTCAATTCTCGAATCCTCGGTTATCTTGAGCCGGTATACTTCATCTCCTTGAGATACTCTACTTGCCCGAGAGTTTCTTCTCTACTTAGCCGATCTTGGCTACTACTTCTTCAGATTCGTAGATGGAAGAAAGAGCAAGATTCGATTGATTCTCCCCTCCACCTCGTATGTTCCTCTACTCCCCCCTCTCTTGACTTCTCGATTTCAACCATTCCTCTTCACGCCAAGTTTGGTGTTATTGTTGTGTATGCAGCGCCGGTCCATGCCTATCGGAGGCCCTAGTCGAAAATTAAAAATGTGCCCGCGTTTTGTAGGTCTTCGATGACTCTAACCGAGGTTTCGGCTGGTTCGAGCCCTCATTTCTGGTAGTGAAAGATTAGCTCCGTTGCAGTTGGGAATTTCTTCGATTTTTGCTTTGCTCCGGTCTGGTTTTGTTATGCTTTGGTGTTCTCCACCGCGTTCGGTGTCGCCGGTTGCTTCATCTTCTTATCCAAAAAAACAAAGGACATCCCATAATTTTTTTGGGCCTTAAGCAGTCGACTATCTCGCCTATGCCCTGGGCCGGGCCAGCAACATTACTATGGTGTTACTGCTGTGTTTTTTTTATTTATTGTAAAGCATCAACAGAAAAACCTCTATAAGAAAAGAAAACACCATAAAACATTTTAGTGGAAAACTTAAAATTCACAAACCAGGTTTTTGTTGATCCCACGGATCACTAAGTGTGTTTAAAGAATGATTAGGAGACGGGAGGTGAGATTTTCGTTAATAGAGCAATTTAACCACAATTAAGGCAGGTCGGGAGAAATATGAGCAGGCCGGGGGCCGTGTTTCGTGTTATTGATGAAAGAGAAGTAAACGCTTTTGAATTACGAACTGGTTCCGAAGGACGTCCAGTTCGGCGTTCTAAAGTGTTGTCTCGTTACAAAGATAGAGAGGTCGGGCAACTTGTGGTAGGTGAGAGAGTCAAAATCCGACCCTCCATATACAAGATTCTTCCGCGGCCGGGGGTCCCAGCCCGGATATCTCTAAGCGAGTGCGTGCGAGGGGTATATATATAGCAAAGGCCGCATAGGCGGTTCTCCGTGATTCGGGGATGACGTGATGTTGACGAGACGGGTCGTGAACAGTATCGGTGAACAGTGCAAGGTGAACAGTGCCCGTGAACAGTGCAGGGTATGTCGTGAACAGCGCCGGTGAACAGTCCCGTGAACAGTGCAAGGCATGTCGTGAACAGTGCCCGTGAACTGCGCCGGTGAACAGTACCCGTGAACAGTGCAAGACATGTCGTGAATAGTGCCCGTGAACAGCGCCTGTGAACAGTGCAAGGCATGCCGTGACCAGTGCATCTTCGTGCGGCGTTAGCGTTAGTTCGGGGTGCGAGCTCGGGATGGAAGCTCGGGGTGCGGGCTCGGGATGGAAGCTCGGGGCGCGAGTTCGGGATGGAAGCTCGGGGCGCGAGCTCGGGATGGAAGCTCGGGGTGCAAGCTCGGGATGGTAGCTCGGGGCGCGAGTTCGGGATGGAAGCTCGGGGCGCGAGCTCGGGATGGAAGCTCGGGGTGCAAGCTCGGTGCCTTATTTGCTGAGATGAGCCTAGCTAATTGGGGGTGCTAAACCCACCTCCAACAATAAGCCCCCCCCAGTTCGGTGTCATGAGGTGTAGCGAATGCATCGAAGTTGATTCTTGTTAGCTCGGCGCATCTCAGGTCGGTCTCCAAGATCTTGGGATTGACTGCTGGGTCTCATTAGGCGGGAGCAATAGACGGACGTGTGTGAATTGCTAGACCGCGAAGTTAGCGAGCTGCGTGGTCGGTGGGCCGCGGGTTGTGCAGTCAGAGGACTGATCGTGAGCTCGGCGAGTAGGAGGTCGGCGAGCTGTGGTCGTTAGTTAGGCGGAGCTGTTGAGGTCGGCGAACTGCGACTGCGCGATGAGCGAGCTGCGACCGAGCTACCTAACTGTTAGACCGAGCTGCGACTCCGAACTGCCTCACTGTCAGATCGACGAGCTACGATCTGCAAAAAAATGGCTAAAGATACGAGATTGCGCTTGAGGCTGAGCTCGGCGTTTGTTAGTTAGGCGCGAGGCCGGTGAGCTATGATTCCGAGTCGTTTAATTTCTAAAATCGGTTAGTTGTTTAGCGTACTACGAGGTCAGCGAGTCGCACGGTCGGAGAACTGCGATCATGAGCTTGGCGAGTAGGAGGTCGGCGAGCTGTTGAGGTCGTTAGTTAGGCGGAGCTGTTGAGGTCGGCAAACTGCGACTGCGCGATGAGCGAGCTGCGACCGAGCTACCTAACTGTTAGACCGACGAGCTGCGACTCCGAACTGCCGCACTGTCAGATCGACGAGCTACGACCGCAAACTGCTTTCCTCGGAGTCCGGTTTGGAGGGATGAACCCTGTGATTAAATCTGAGTTTGAATAATAAAGTAAATTTTTGATAAAGGGTACCTTGATTTTAGGGAGCTCGATTGATGAGCTATGATCGACAAGTAACGAGCTGGAACGAGATCGGGAGTTGTTCCCCTTTTTTTTTGTTGGAATGAGACTCGAATTTTTTTTTTTTTTTTTTTTTTTCTTCCTTTTCGTTTTTGGAAAGAGAACGCAGCTTCTTGGGTTTTGGAAACTGGTGTGAGAAGCTCGGTTGATGTCTATTGGGCCAAAGTCTGGGCCTGCTATACCATGATACTCATGGGCCACGAGTATGTTTGAGCCCAATACAAAAGGGAATCTGATTTTTCTTCACTCGCCGGCTTGCTTGGTTGTAGAGGCGGCGATAAGCAGCGGCGGTCATGGCGGAGCTCCGGGAAGCTTGAGTGGCGGCGAATTGCTGACGTGGTCGGTGAAGGAGGTCACATACGGAGGTGGTGCCGCTCACGGCTTCTCCCTTCACTCACGTTCGGCGTTCGCGGCGACGAAGATGAAGATTGGTGGTGTTGAATTCGGGCATGACCTGTCGCGGAGCATCGATCCTGGTTCCGGTGGAGCTGGAGTTTTCGGAGCCGAGGAGAACACGGAACAAATCGTCGTAGATCCGCATCCGGTTGGACAAGGAGAAGAGATTTTGCTTCACATGCCTTCAGAGGAATAACGCGAAACCATGGAGGTCGCCGTCGTCGGTGTCGGAGCTAAAGGTGGAGGCGACTCTGGTCGGGAGCGAGGCGGTTTACCGTAAGATGCAGGCTTGGTCGGAGCGAGGCGGTTCACCGGATCTGATTTTGGAGTATGGAGATAACTTCAGAGAAGCAGACATGGCGTGGAGCTCGCTTTTTTTTTTTAATATATATATATATATATTTTTTTTTTTTTAGGCCGTGAGTCCCTGTCCCGGATATCTCTAAGCGAGTGCGTGCGAGGGGTATATATATAGCAAAGGCCGCATAGGCGATTCTCCGTGATTCGGGGATGACGTGATGTTGACGAGACGGGTCGTGAACAGTATCGGTGAACAGTGCAAGGTGAACAGTGCCCGTGAACAGTGCAGGGTATGTCGTGAACAGTGCCCGTGAACAGTGCCGGTGAACAGTACCCCGTGAACAGTGCAAGGCATGTCGTGAACAGTGCCCGTGAACTGCGCCGGTGAACAGTACCGTGAACAGTGCAAGACATGTCGTGAAATAGTGCCCGTGAACAGCGCCACTGAACAGTGCAAGGCATGCCGTGACCAGTGCATCTTCGTGCGGCGTTAGCGTTAGTTCGGAGTGCGAGCTCGGGATGGAAGCTCGGGGTGCGGGCTCGGGATGGAAGCTCGGGGCGCGAGTTCGGGATGGAAGCTCGGGGCGCGAGCTCGGGATGGAAGCTCGGGGTGCAAGCTCGGGATGGTAGCTCGGGGCGCGAGTTCGGGATGGAAGCTCGGGGCGCGAGCTCGGGATGGAAGCTCGGGGTGCAAGCTCGGTGTCTTATTTGCTGAGATGAGCCTAGCTAATTGGGGGTGCTAAACCCACCTCCAACAGTTTTGATGATTTTTCAGTTTGAGCCGGTTCACCGGTTTTAGCCGGGTTTTTTATACGGGTTTTAGTGTCCTTCGCAATACCACTTTTCGGCGATTTAACCAATCCGGGTAAATCTCTGGTCCGGTCCGGTTTTCAAAACACCATTGGTCCCGACGAAAGTGTTTTTTCACATATAATTTTTGTTCACTTTTGGTAATTTTCTAACGCGATTGAACCGATCTTAAAGAAAGCAAGAGTTTGTGAGTCGTTGACTTCACCAAAAAAACTGCTACGTGACATTACATTATTCGTCGTCTTCGTTAGAAGCACTAAAAAATTATATTGAAAAATCATGAAACCACCGTGACAATTTCTCCATTCTCTCTCCTCTTCCTTCTTCTCTCTTCTCAAATTTTCGCTCTTCCTTCGACGACGGAGCCACGGTGGAGTTTAACTCCGCCATATCCCCTCCGTCGCCACCGGCGTTCTTCAATCAAATCCAGTGATCTCCTTAATCCACCATCCATGGATCGAGCTTCTCTCCTCCTCCTCTTCACCCTCTGTATATTCTTCGATCTGACCGCGGCTAATAAAACTCCCGATAAGCTCGATTTAGTAGCCGAATCGCCGATGATTTTCCCGCTCAGCTACTCCTCCCTTCCGCCGCGAGTCGAGGATTTCCGTCGCCGTCGTCTTCAACAATCTCAGCTCCCTAACGCTCACATGAAGCTCTACGATGACCTCCTCGCCAACGGGTTTGACTCTCTTTTCCTTAAATCTTTCGAATAATTGCAATTCGCAATGACTTTCTATGATGATCCTGAAATTCTGGGTTTTTGCTCAATCTTATGCCAGCTACTATACGACACGATTATGGATAGGGACACCTCCACAGGAGTTTGCTTTGATTGTAGATACTGGAAGTACTGTCACTTACGTACCTTGCTCCACCTGTAAACAGTGTGGGAAGCATCAGGTGATTAACTTACTTTGATCTTTTTTAGATACTTGTTTGTAGAAGATGATATGATCTTCAGGGAGTAACTTATGATATAGTTATGGTGAATCAATTAGGTTTCAGTAGCGTTTGATTATGGTGTAAAGGAGAGTATTGAGTCTGTTATTTAATTTTCATTTTGGATGAGTTTTGCTGCGAGTTTACTGGAGATGGGTTTGTTTTCTAGATAACTATGCTTTGCCTTTTTGTGATTAGGCTTGGAAATGGTTTTTTGTTTGTAGCATTATTGGCTGAGGGATTTTTTTGTGTGTGGTTATTACGGTTTTCAGGATCCAAAGTTTCAACCTGAGTTATCTAGTAGCTACCAGGCTTTGAAATGCAATCCTGACTGTAATTGTGATGATGATGGGAAATTATGCGTCTATGAAAGACGGTATGCTGAGATGAGCTCAAGTAGTGGGGTTCTAAGTGAGGATTTGATATCTTTCGGCAACGAGAGCCAACTTTCTCCACAACGTGCTGTTTTTGGATGCGAGAACGCGGAGACAGGCGACCTTTTCAGCCAACGTGCTGATGGTATTATGGGTTTGGGTCGTGGTAAACTCAGTATTGTTGATCAGCTTGTTGACAAGGGTGTTATCGAGGACTCTTTTTCGTTGTGTTATGGTGGAATGGAAGTTGGGGGTGGTGCTATGGTACTTGGTAAGATATCTCCTCCAGCTGGAATGGTGTTTTCTCGTTCGGATCCTTTCCGCAGGTAGAGTAACTTCATAAATTTTGCAGTTAGCTGGTATCTGAAAATTGAGAGTAGATCTCGAGCTTCTCACACATCACTGTAGTTTCGGGTGTTTGCAGTCCATACTATAACATTGACCTGAAACAAATGCATGTTGCTGGCAAGTCTCTAAAGCTAAACCCAAAGGTCTTTAACGGAAAGCATGGAACTGTATTGGATAGTGGAACAACATATGCTTATTTTCCAAAGGAAGCGTTTAATGCCATAAAGGATGCGGTAAGATATCTTATGTCATATAAAAATATGCTCATCTCTCAGCTCTTTTCTCTTCACTAGTCTCCAGTCTCCACAGTTTTTTTGATAGTTAGTTGGTAGAGCTATGTAAATATTGCTGTCATGACCATCAATGTATGACGTTCGGTAAATAAATGCACTTCTATAAGCATAGAATATAAACTGTAGGAGTAAAATGTTGCTGTTTTGTCCTCATTGTTATCTCACGTGACTATGTCATATTGCAGGTCATTAAGGAAATTCCATCTCTCAAACGGATTCATGGTCCAGACCCAAATTACGATGATATTTGTTTCTCTGGCGCTGGAAGGTTTGTTTAAACAACTATATTACGGAACTTCAAGTTTAGTTTTTTTGTCTAAGGATATACTAATTTGGATGCCGTTCAGGGATGTGGCTGAGATACACAATTTTTTCCCTGAGATCGCTATGGAATTCGGCAATGGTCAGAAACTGATCCTTTCTCCCGAGAACTACTTATTCAGGGTAATAACTTGGTAAAGTAAAATGGCTTCATCCTTTTCTTTTAAGTTACTTGTTTGATCATTTGAGCAACTATGAACAGTGTCTTATTAAAAAGAAAGTGTTATAACAGTTTCCATTTGTATTCCCGACATGTTTGCAGCACACAAAAGTTAGAGGCGCTTACTGCCTCGGAATATTTCCTGATAGAGACTCAACAACACTCCTAGGAGGTAGTGTGTATGCAATCTCAATTTACATATCTTGCATGCATTCCCATTTTCTATATGATGTACGATTTAGTTTCAAAGCAGATCATGTGTGTTTTCACTCTTTGATTTCAAATCAAGTTTAATATTTCTTCCATGTCACGCTTATAAAGTTGGTACATTTTACATTTTGATCAGGAATTGTTGTCCGCAATACGCTTGTCACTTACGACCGTGAGAATGACAAGCTCGGGTTTTTGAAGACCAACTGTTCTGATCTATGGAGAAGGCTGGCGGCACCAGATTCTCCTGCACCTACTTCACCAGTTTCCGAAAATAAAAGTTCTCATATTTCTCCAAGCCCAGCTTCGAGCGAGTCTCCTAAGGCCGATCTTCCAGGTAGTTTGTTCGGATTTTCAGGGATTTGTCTTAAACCACTCTTTTTGTTATCTCTCTTATTTCTTTGATACTTGAAGTTTAAACTCACAAGACAAGAACTGTATTTATAGAGTTGTGATTCTAACAAAAATTAGTAATTTGCTATTCCTCTTGTAACACTTTGCATTTGTCTTTGTTTGTCTTTTCTTCATGCTTTCTTTTTTGCCTAATTTCATTTGCTGCTTGATTTCCTTTTTCTTGTACAGAAACGAATCTATTCCAACATATTTTTGCCTTTTGTGTCTCTAGTTATCTGACATAGTATGTTCCGGAAAGATAACCCATAAGTTTGCTGAATTAAAACACTTCTTTGGCGATGAATTACCCAGAGTCATCTATAACACTGTCACTGGCTACATCAGATTTTCTTTTCTTTTCTTTTTTGGTGTTAACCTGTGATTGGCTATATTTGACGAACGTGTAGGTGTTTTCCGGATTGGAAGCATCACCTTCGAAGTGTCAATTAATGTGAACAATTCTTCATTGAAGCCAAAATTCTCAGAGATTGCTGATTTCATTGCCCATGAGTTAGATATTCAAAGTTCACAGGCAAGCTTAGACATTCATTTTCTATTAGTTCTCTTAACTGAGGTACTTTTGTTGTGACTAAATCATCTCAATGGCTCTTGTTGTTGTTAGGTTCGCTTGCTGAGTATCTCGTCCAGCGGAAATGAGTATCGCCTGAAATGGGGAATTTTTCCCCCGCAGTCTTCCGAGTACATTTCCAATAATACGGCATTGGTAGTTCTCATTTTCCTTACAAATGATGGTTTATGATAATTACTTGCTTTAGGTAACTTCTTGCGCCGATAAAAAAATGTGAGTTCTACTTTTTTACGTGGTTGCAGAACATAATGTTGCTTCTGAAGGAAAACCGATTGCGCCTACCTGGACAATTTGGAAGCTACAAGTTGCTAGAATGGAAGGCTGAACAAAAGAAGAAACAGTATGTTTCATTTCCCTTTTCCAACTTCAGGGCTTTAGAGTTTTCCGGATTCGCTGGTTCGCTAGATTTGATCTAAATACGGGTCTGATGTGGTGCAGGAGCTGGTGGGAGAAGAATTTACTTGGCGTGGTGGGGGGAGTGATGATCTCGTTGCTCGTTACTTCGGTGATGATAAAACTTGCATTGGTGTGGAGACGGAGACAGCAAGAGGAAGCTACTTATGAGCCTGTAAATGCTGCTGTTAAAGAACAAGAACTTCAGCCTCTCTCCTCTGAAACATCTAATGCTTGAGCCTCTCCCATCACTCATAGAGTCTCTCTCTCTCTCTAAATATATATATATATATATATAAACCCCAGAGTTAAGAAACCAAGATTCATCAAATTAAAGACACTTTGATTTCAAGTAAATTGTTGTAGTTACCTTATTTTGATGTATAAGGAAAGAAAGAAAGAAAAAGAGAAAATTGGTTTGGAATCTTTTTTTTTATTGCTTAGTATTTTTTTTATTGAGAAGATATGAAACGGATCAGTATTCAATATTAGCATCTTGATACTATAAAATGACAAAATATTTCAAGTTTTCTAATTATATTTGATAACAAGAGTTTGTTAGGTGGTTATTATGGATTAAAGTTTATAAATTAAAAACCATTGCTGTTACAAAAAACGGGAATTTGTTATCAGAAAAGAAATGGACGTATAGTAGTATAATCTCTATAAATTAATAATTTTTTAAAATTTGAATTAAGTTTTTGAGTTAATCAATCTCTCTGTAAATTAATAAATATTATAAATATTATAATCAATCTCTCTGTAAATTTATATAAATTAATAATCATCATTGCTCTTTATTTACCCCAAACTTTCTTACTCCTAGACATAACCAAAATCAAACCGTAACCGTATTTCGGATCATAATCAGACCATTTTTAAACCGTAATCGGACCTTAACCGAATAAAATGATTAAAAATCATAACCGTCAATTATCAAAATATATTAGTTACGGTTAATTACTAACCATAACCGTTAATTAACCATAACCGTATCAAAATTGTCGGTTAACTACAAGGTTAAAACCTTAAAATATTAACCATAACTGTTTTTAAATAAAAAAAAATATTAATAATTTATTATGTATAAGTATAACTAATATAACATAGAAACATGATGTATAATCAAATAATTACTAATCCAAAATATTTATAAATAATAAAATTATATTAAAGGATGTGTTAAAAACTGTGATTTAAATTGTTCAATATCTCCACTAGATCCACTTCGATCAGTAAGTACTACCCTTTTTTATTACTAATCAAATCATTCTTAGTTTGCATAATGTAATATAATTCATGGTTATTTAGTTAATTCACCATATAAATTTTTGAATCATATAATCATAATTTTATATTATAAATTTTAGCTTTATATTAGTTGATATTATCGTAAAAGTTTTGGTCGATATATCATTGTCTAAAATGTTTTGACGGAAACTAAATAAATTTATGGATATATCACTAATGTTAACCGTATCATAGATATCAAATAACTATAACCGTATCTAGCCGTAACCGTAATAATCGTAACTGTATTAACCATAACTGTTTTAACTGTGAAAAATTTGTAACTGTAATCGATGGTTATGAAACCGTAACCGTAATCGTGGTCATGCATACTTACTCCCTCCGTTTCACGTTTCTAATGTGATTTTTTTATATACAATTCATATTTTGCCATATTTTAAAATAATAATTTTTGTATTTAAATTTTTTATATATATTTTTAGTCTGCGTTAATTATGTTAAAATGATAATACTATTAAATAGGGAGTGTATATGTTATATCCATGGAAGTTCTTTATCACCAATTCCAATGCATAGAAGACGGCACAGATTTGTTGACAAAAATTACAAATAATAAAATAAGAAAGAAACTCATATTTCACTTCGTCCAATGTGACTATTTGTTGATGAAAGAAAAAGAAAATAAGAAAGAAACTAATATTTCATTGGAGAAAAAAGTTGAGTAATAGCAATGGATAATAGCAAAATTAAATGATAGGTTCTAACAATTTTTTCAATAGTGATTAGATAGTGGAATTTACCTTCTATCCCTTATGTTTTTTTTATCTCCTCTTTCTCTCTAGCAATGTAGATTTCTGACCAAGTTTTGTTTTTGTTTTTATCTTTTTTTCTTTTTTTGAACAACAATTTCCACTAAACAATAAGATGTTACATGCTAGAGAATGAGAAATCTCGGAGGGACTTCTTAGCTAAAGCATATGCCAATCTATTGGCTGATCGAGGAGTGTATATGAAAGAAATACAGTTAAAAAAGCGTGATAGAACATGGATATCTTGAAGAACTCCATAAATTTCTTTGAGCTGGTCCCTCGTGGTGATAGCTTGGATTAGAACTTGAGAATCAGATTTGATCAGAGCATTGATCCACCCTTTTTCGATGGTCTGAGTTAGTGCCGCGCAGATTAATAACGCTTCAGCCATCAGAGCAGAGCTTACAAAATCTTTCGCTGTGCTCCCTTGATCCAACACTGTCGCGGCCAGGTTCGAAAAGATCCAGCCGAACTCTGTAGTTTTTGTTTCCAATTTCATGCTGTGTCGGTGTTGATGATTATTTGACCAGTGCTTGGGTTATGCAGCGGTTCTTCCTCGTGGATCTGGGTGGTGATGAGTTCGTTTACCTGTGCCAATTGCCAATCTCGAGCATCCACAATTGCTTTGACGACATTTTCCTCTGTTGAGAAACCTCTGTTTTCAAAAAAACTTTTTCACCTCCTCTGCATTAGAAAATGGTTGAGAAACATCGATTGAGATAATAGGGATCTCCAATCTTCCTCTCTGGCACATCGATAACGTCGATTATAGTTACTAACACCAACGATTGAGGTGAAAAATGAATCATCGGTTAATGTCCCGAGACTTCAAATTTCCAATTGGATTTTAAATTTTAGATACTCTGGTAATTTCCCAGACAACATATTGTCGAAAAACTCAATTTGATAAATCAATTCGAATCCTCCGATACTATTGTTACCACGTTAACAAGTATTGATTTTTATTGTTAGCACGTTAACAAGTATCATATATTATTTATTATAACGTTAACAAATATCATATATTATTGTTAGCACGTTAATAAGTATCAGATGTTATTGTTAACACGTTAACAAGTATCATATCTTATTATTAGCACATTAACAAGTCTCATATATCATTTTAACATGTTATAAGTATCAAATATTATTATTAACACATTATAAATATTATATAATATTATTTGCATGTTACAATTATTGAATATTATTGTTAACACGTTAACATTTTATAGTTATCCACGTTAGCACGTTAATATTTTATAGTTAACAAGTACCGGATATTAATTATAACATATTAAAATTAGTGTAATATGTATTGGATAAACATTATTCGCCGATACAGTACATCAGAAAAAGTTCAAATCAATGGCAATTGTGTAATAAAAACAAAGGAGAAATTTATTTTTGGATTAAAAAAATTATTTCCTTTTCGTTGTGACGAAATTACAAGCACACATCTGGAAGTTGAAATGCTCCCCGAAATTAAGACACTTTATTTGGCAAGCTATATTGGGCTGTCTCGCGGTCCCATTTAATTTGCGAAGCAGAGGAATTAATTGTGATACGCGATGCGCAAGGTGTGGATCAGAAAATGAAACTATCAATCATGTCCTTTTCGAATGTCCTCCGACATTACAAACATGACACTTTCAAAGATTCCAACACCTCCAGGTGTTTTCCCAATGTCATCGGTCTTTGCTAATTTTGATCATATTTTTTGGCGGCTTACTCCAAATAATACGGATAATAGTTTTCCATGGATTGCGTGATACATTTGGAAAGGGAGAAATTATAAGGTTTTTTCGAATGTGGACAGAGGTCCACAAGACATACTACAGCAGGCAGAAACCGAGGCCATGTCCTGGGAAGCGGCACAGAACAATGACCCAGATGTGATAATTCAAAACTTTACCCCTTCTCTGGTAACTCCGATATATGACGGTTGGCGATGTAATGTTGATGGATCTTGGAAGGAGACCGATAGTTTTTCTGGAATAGGCTGGTATTGTTATCAAGAAGGAGTCGAAGGAACCATAATGGGAGCGAGGAATCTGCGAAGAAGCATATCCCCCCTACACGCAGAATTGGAAGCACTCATCTGGGCCATGCATTGTTTGCTAGCAAACCAGAAGACGGAAATAGCTTTTGCAACAAACTGCTCCGAGTTGGTGAAGATGGTGTCTACACCCGAGGATTGGCCGGCTTTTGCATTACACCTGGAAGAATTCGTGAAGAGTAAGGATGCGTTTTCTTTCTTCTCAATCTCACTCATCCCACGTGCAAACAACACAATGGCAGACAAGCTAGCAAAAAGTGCTCGTGTCTACCCAGTGGATATTGACTATGTAAACTCGGTACTACCGATTTGGATTTCCGAATCGTTCTAGGTATTTAGGCTGTTGACCAAAAAAAAAAAAAAAAAAAATTATTTCTTTGCTATTTACCTAATTTCAATTGATATATTACTACATAACTAATTAACTGGTCAACTATTAATATTCATTAAATTCACTCAAAAAAGTTAAAACTATGTATTTCATTAATTAGACGTTTCTTGCTGCTATTAGTGAAGCAACAGAACCTCAAACACAAGCCTAAGGCAATTCTTTAAGAAACATGGTGCCCAAAAAATTGTGCCATAGTAATATCATATATTTTCCCTGAGTTCGCCCTAGCGCCGCTTCCACCTCTTGACTTCGATCTCCCTCTCCGGTGGTCGGGTTTTCTCACCGTCACCGTGAGAGGGACCCCCTTCGTCTATTCCTTCCGTTTGGCTGCTAGTTTCTTCGATTTTCAAGTAGTTTGTGGTTAGTTTTGGCTTTCGTTTCGCTAGTTTTGCTGGTGCCGTTGGTTTTCTCCTCGTTTGGGATTGTCGGGTTTGCCACTCGTTTAGGTTCGTCTCTGCCTCTTGTCTCTACCTTCGTCTGCTGCTGGAGGACGGTGGCTCCCGTTGGTCGTGGTTAGGAGTTTTCGTGCAAGCCGTCAATGCGTTGTCGGTGTTGTCTCTGCCCTTGCTCAGCTCGAGGACGGCTGCTCAGGATGTCGACTCTGCCGTTTCGCCTCCTCTCTTCCATGGATGTTGAGACCCTTTTTTTGAAAGCCAGTTGGCCAATTCCGGCAGATCTGCTCGAGCCTCCCTCTCTCCGTCGCTTTTTGTTCTCTTCGTCGTTATCGCCTCGTACTCCGTCGAAGGCTCCTTACCGCCAAAGTTTTTTCACTCCTTCGCCGTTGCCACCAGATCCGCCGCCTCCTTCTCGGATTGCTCTTCTCTCGCCAGAACCACCGGAGCCACCGATTCCGCCAGATCCATCCTCCTCATCCCATCAGCCGCTCCGTTCACCTCCACCGCTGCCTGCTTTAATCCCTCGTCAACTCTCACACCCATCTCCATCGTCCACAAAGGAACATCCACCGGCGAGATCTCTTAAAACCAGCCATCCTCCATGGTCACACCTTCCCGTTTGGCAGGAGATCCTCTCCCTCCAACGTCGAACGCTTCTTCGTACAAAATCTCGATCTCCTTTTTTGGGATCGATGAATTTGCAAAATGGGCCTGGCCCAAGTTGCTCTTATTGTCTTTCAGCCCAACAGTTAGGCAAAGTCTCGTACTTTTCATATGTCCCAGATTCAAACCTGTTGGAAGCACCAGCGGTTTCATACATCATATCCAAACTGAAAAATCTAGACCACGAGGGTCTTTACTTCTCAACTTCCTCCCTTTGGGAGAGATCAATTCCACCTTTCTCCTCTGTAGGTGAAATATCACTTCTACCTTCCTCCTCTTTTGAGGAGAGAGCGGTTCCATCAAATTCCCTCTCTATGAGAGGGTGGTTTTCTTCGGGTTTAATGCCGAGACAACATCCCCAATTCTTAACCGTATTGTTATCTTGTGTAGTGGTCTCCACGGGACCAGAAGATACAACGGGTCTCCGAGGTGTGGATTGGCTTTCAAAGTCACAACTTAAGGTGACAAACCTTCAACTTTCCGGCTATGCCGTGAATGTTTTGTCGACGCATCCGATCTTGTTGGATCCGCAGTCGCTTCTATCAACGCATTTGAGCATTGGTCCAAATTCTCTGTCAATCTTCTACGAAGAACTATCTGCTTTAATTTCTATTGTTTTTATGCTTTGTGGTAGTGTCCAAAGAGGATCTATAATTCTCTCTAGTTGTATTCTGGAACTTTAATTAATGGAATTAAGTGTTTGACACAAAAAAGTAATATCATGTATATATTAATGAGGAAATTTGAAATTTTTTTTTTTTATATTTATCCTTTAAAATATTTGCACGAATATTGATTCCGTAAACAGAAAATACGTGTAATATTTCATTGATCGAAGTATTCCTCTATTTAAAATTTTCAATATTATAATTTAACAGATTATTTGTCATTGAATAAATAACAATAAAATTGAACTTTTTAAATACTTTACCATAACATGTATTACTATGATCAAAATATTAAAAATTTGAATATATATATATATATATATATATATATATATATATATATAGATTACTACAAGAAAACATGATCAGTTCCTATGAAAATTTTTCTACCATATGAAATACGAATAGTAGAAAATTTTCTACGGATTAAAGCCGTTGGAAAACGGTCAGATATTTTCTATCAAACTGATGTCCGTAGGAAGTTCGGTCAGAAAGTTATAGGAAGTCGGTTGGAAAAAAACTGACAGTTAAAATGGTAGGAAATTTGTCATAAATTTCCGACCACTTTTCTACTAAACTGTGTCTATAGGTTATTCATAGGAATTCAGTAGGACAATTAATACCGTTAAAAAAATTAATGATCGTTTATGAACAATTGAATTTTGGTAGGAAATTAGTAGAAAATCGAAAGATAAATTGTGTATATAAAACCCTCAACCCATTCCTACAATGTGGATATAACAAAAAAACAAAAAAAACAACTCACCGATGTAGATAATATCTACAAATAACAATAATGCTATCATGGATGTACAATAGGTGGGAAGTACCAGGCATCTTATGAGTCAATTTAGGTCGGAGTCACCGAATTCATGTGCTTCGCAACAAACCAGGACATATGCTTGCAAAGTGGTCAGATCTTTTGTCCTTGTCCAAGATATGATAATAATAAATTCATCAGCATAGATAAAATGTGGAATCACTTATATAGTATTATCACGAAGAACGTGAATCACTTAGAGGATTTAGATCGAATTACAAGATGTGGTATTATCACGAAGAACGTGATTATGTGAATGTGGATAGTACTAGTGAATATGTGACATAGACGTTACAAGAATTTAGAATGGCATACAGGTCTGTCTCTATTTTTATATAAGCCTTAGACAAAAAAAAATTTTGAGCTTTTTTTCAAATAATTTTTTTTTTTTGGGCTTTTTTTTTTTGAAATTTTTTTTTTAAAAACATTAGATCCATGGCAAATGCCCATATTGCCATGGGCCTGGACCCACCCTGATGGCATAAGAGAACGTTAGAAGAACCTAGAATGGCAGAAGTTAAACACATACTGTACACATATGATTAAAATCATCAAAATTAATTAAAGGTTTTTATCATTATCTATACTATTAAAAAAAGACACTTTTTTGTATCCAAACAAGAATAAATACATATAAGGTTATATATAATTTATGTAGATAACTATACATGTTGCCAAACATATATATATTTTTAAAAACAATACACATAATATCTTTATTGTTAGATATGAATATTCTAATTAATTATAATATTTATAAATAACATTTAATCTCTATTTAATTGATTAAATTATTTATAATATAATAACATTAATCCATGATTGTAAAGATTAAATGTATATTTGTACGTGTTTGCCTTGATACCTAGGGATGGGCAAATGGTTATTCGGTTCGGTTCGGTTCGGTTATTTCGGTTTTCGGTTACGTTCGGTTATGTCTTTTACTATCCATTCGGTTAGTAACAGTTTTCGGTTCGGTTTTGGTTCGGTTACCATTCGGTTCGGTTCGGTATGGTTATCAAAATTAATAACCGTTTGGTAACCGAAATATTTCGGTTATTTTCGGTTATTTCGGTTAAATTTCAAATATTTTCGATTATTTTCGGTTAAATTTCAAAATATTTTGGTTATTTCGGTTAAATTCGGAAATATTTCGGTTAGTTTCAGTTATTTCGGTTAGTTTCGGTTATTTCGGTTCGGTTATTTCGGTTATTTTGGTTAATTAGGGAAAATAAACATAATTTTTTTTTTTTTTTGATATCCATGGATACCCATTGGTTATCGGTTAATAACCATTTGGTTATCATAACCAATGGATATCAAAAATAAAAACCATTCGGTTATTATGAAGTAACCATAACCTAACCAAACCATTAATTTCGGTTCGGTTCGGTTCGGTTTTATTCGGTTCGGTTATTATGCCCATGCCTATTGATACCTAAGAGAATAGATTTTAATCCGAATTTGAAACTTTAAGTGACGTCCAAATTTAAAATTTATGTTTGGTTTAATCTGTTTATTTAATTGAACCATAATTATACCAAATGATATAAATCTTATTATTAAAGTTACATAAATCACATAATCATGAAATTTATACTATTAAAATTTAGGGAGAGTTACTTAAATAGCACATAAATTAGGTAAAAGGTAGTAGAAAAATATTTTTTATTACTGAAATGTTTTCCATACCCAGAATGCCCTTATAAGCATTTGATAACAAAAACGTAATTACAGGAATGCCATTACTTTTTTTTCCACATCAGCGAAAAAAACAGGCGTGGCGCCTACGTGGCACAAAAACTGCCTACGTGTATTATGAAAGTCTGCCGCATAAATTTCTCGATGTAGTGACGACAGACTTACAGGACGAGTGGCAAATTTAAAATAACGGCCGACTTATTAGTTGGTCTGCTGATTTATATTCATAAGTCAACCAGAGGTCACAGCAGACTTATATGAACCTCGACCGACTTATGAATTATCGGCTGACTTAAGAGTACACGACACGGCTGATTTTTATTCTGACGACCGATTAATGAAAACTTTGGCTGACTTATTGCTATGGCATGGCCGACTTATTGTTGCTCGCCTGATTTATTGTTAATCTGACTGCCTTATGTGGCAGATTTATTTTGCAACGACATACTTATGCAGGTTAATTGTGGCTGACTTATTGTAAATCAGTCGTAATAAAACCGATTTACTTAAATGTCGGCCTAATTACGGCTGACTAATTAGCGAAAGATTAATTACTGTAATAGTATGCTATTGACGACTGGCTTATATGATGTAGCGGCTGACTTATTTTTTCCACCTGATTTATGTGTTTTAATGGCTGATTTCATAAACTTTTTTAATTACTTAAATAATCTTTTAGTGGCGGCTGGCTTATAGTTTTGTTTAACGGTTGATTTTATATGGCTGATTTATGCGTTCGTTTGATGGCATGTTTCCATGTCAGCAAAATAAAGATTACATCAGCTCTAAACACATTATTAGGTTTAGCCGCCGTCCGCCGTTTTCTTCGTCGTTGTTCTTCATCTTCTTCATTCTTCATCATTCTACATTTTTTTGAGCTTTATACCAAATCTAAATTTCGGAAAGGATGGATTCGATAATAATTGTTTGCGGCACATGGGTTCTCAAAAATCGATATGTATTCAACGCCGACAAGAGAGGGTGTAGAGTTCTAGAAGTTAACGAAGAGATAACCTACAACACTCTTGTGGAGATGATAATGGAGGATTATGGGTTGGAGTCGCGAAGCTGTAAGATTCAGCTGAGATACATGTTTTCCAACAAGTGTTTGGTCTGGTTCGTAAATCAGCCATAACAGTGTTTGGCCTGCTTCGTAAATCAGCCATAACGGTGTTTGGTCTGGTTCGTAAATTAGTCATAACGGTGTTTGCAATGCTTAATAAATCAGCCAAACCTCAAATCCGGCAGTTGTAAATCAGCCAAATCTCAAATTCGTGTGTTTCCAATTTTAATAAATTTATTTAATTTGATAGGTTCTATTTATAAATTTATTTCAATGTTAAGTAATTTTAAGTCTTACATCAAAACAATGGGTTATATTTGTAAGCTTTACACATTTTTTAGGTTTACCCTTAATATGTTCATCTCAAACCCTAAACCCCATACAATATAATCCTTACCATGTATTTATAAGAATTTCCATAAATAAGCCCATAATATCATTCGTTTCTTTAGATTACTAAATTATAAACATGTCATATATGTATTACCCTAAAAGTATGGGGTGTTTGGGTCGTAGACCCAAACAAAGTCCAGTTTGACCTGAGGATCATACTTATAAAAAAGTCATGGACGACACATGGCAACACGTAATTCGTCTACGTAGGAAGGATCATATTTATCCCCAACAATTAGTTTGGAGAGAATGATTAAATCAAGCGAATTTTTTGTATTATTTAATATTTATATTTATGATGTTTTAAAATTAAAAATCAATTTTTGTTTATTTTATAGTTATGCTTTCAGAGTTTTAAATTAGTTTAATTCAAACTAAAATGGTTTTAATATGCAATTAATATAATTTGCAAAAACATATCGTGGATGAAATTATTCTTCTACATATATATATTTACGCACATTGATATTCCCTTTTTGAATAAGTCTATTAAATTTTTCTGTAATATTTATTTAATTAAAAAGTCGACCTCTTTTAAAAGTACTTAAAAGTTGTTCTTTTGCGACTATGTAGTATAAATGTTCAAATGAGAACATATAGTATAAAAGCACGAATTTGAGAAGAAAAGAGAAACATGAACATCGATTAGTGCTTTTTTTTTTCCATTTCTTTCATCTTTAACACTTTCTTTAGCGTTTAATAACGTATGTGAATAATGTTACTTTAAATCAGTCATAACGGTGTTTGGTCTGGTTCGTAAATCAGCCATAACGGTGTTTGCAATGCTTAATAAATCAGTCATAACGGTATTTGTAATGCTTAATAAATCAGCCAAACCTCAAATCCGGCAGTTGTAAATCAGCCAAACCTCAAATATGTGTGTTTGCATTTTTAAAAAATTATTTAATTTGATAGATTCTATTAATATTTTTATTTCAATGTTAAGTAATTTTATGTCTTACATCAAAACAATGGGTTATATTTGTAAGTTTTACACATTTTGTATGTTTATTCTTATCATTTTCATCTCAAACCCTAAACCCCATACAATATACAATATATTCCTTACCATGTATTTTTAAAAATTTCCATAAATAAGCCCATAATATCATTCTTTCCTTTAGATTACTAAGTTATAAACATGTCATATCTATATTACCCTAAACCCTAAATATAGTAACAACATAATCCATACCATGTCTTATCTATATGTCTAACTAGATTAGTTACATGTTTTGTAGTATCAATGTTATCATATATCACGAAAAATCAATGTACAATCTTAATCCTCTAAATCCTAACCCTAAACCCCCTTAATCCCCTAAATTTTCGTCCCATGTTAGCTTTTTTTTTAGAAGTGAGCACACTAGTTTGGACAAAATAGAACAATCGGTCATCACTAGTTTGGACAAAACAGATAAATCGGCCATCACTAGTTTGAACAAAAAGGAAAAATCGGCCATCACTAGTTTGGTTAAGGTTTCTCGGCGGTTAAGGTTTCGCTTCGGGAATCACCTATAGGTTTTTTCGTTTCTTTTTTCGCTTCGGGAAATTTATTTCTCTTATTAAGAATCTGAATCGTTACAATTGATACTAATTAACGAGAAGAAACTGAATCGTTAAATTTTTTAACTAACAATAAATCTCACTTAAAACAGTAACTCCTAAATGGCATTATCGTTTAAAGACATAAAGACATAAATAAGCCATCATATAAACATAAATCATCCATCAAGTTTACATAAATCAGCCATCATATAAACATAAATCAGCCATCAAGTTTACATAAATCAGCCATCAAATATAAATAAGTCAAGTATGTATAAATCAGCCATCAAGTGTATATAAATCAGCCATCAAGTATCCATAAATCGGCCATCAAGTTTACATAAATCAACCATCAAATATACATAAATCAGCCATCAAATATACATAAATCAGCCATCAATGTAGCGTGGATGATTCTGGCACTGGTTTTCATGGCAGGTTTTGACCAGTTATAGGCGATTGAACCATAGATACCACAAAGCCATAAACAACCTCTGAAGATTCAAATTGAGATAGTAATATCATACAAACTCAAAAGCGTGAACAAAATTAAAAACACATATCAAAAAATTTGGATATGAGGAACAATTCAGATAAATACGACATAACCTAGATCTATAATAACGATGAACCAACACAAATATTTGACGAAACTGGATTCAGGTTGAAAGGACCGCACTTTTTTTTTTTTTTTGCATAAACATATAACAATAATAAACAATTATTAATACACAACCACACACGGTCTACAGCTTACACAAGCTCACGGTTACAAACGCCAAACAACACGTATCGATCGATACCCCCTGGTGTCGATCGATACCCCAACAACAGAAGCAACTCCCGGGTCCTAATCATCCCCTCCTCACCGCCTTGATTCCACGATCACGCCTTATCTTTACCTGCATCGACAAAAGTGATGCATCAACATTTGGCTAACCAAATGCTGAGTGAGATTGATCATCCCAACAACAGGCTATCAAATAAGCACAACAACAGCAATATCAAATAGCCAAACCAAGAATTAATTAACACCAAATAAACTTCCCGGCACGAAGCCACCGGTATCGATCGATACTCCACGGGTATCGATCGATACCCAACAACACATGACCCCCCAACCAGGGTCCTGGTATCGATCGACACCCCAGCAACACACTGATATCGATCGATGCCAACACAACACATGACCCCCCAACCAGGGTCCTGGTATCGATCGACACCCCAGCAACACACTGATATCGATCGATGCCAACACAACACATGACCCCCCAACCAGGGTCCTGGTATCGATCGACACCCCAGCAACACACTGGTATCGATCGATGCCAACACAACACATGACCCCCCAACCAGGGTCCTGGTATCGATCGACACCCCAGCAACACACTGGTATCGATCGATGCCAACACAACTCGAGTCTATCCACACACAACTCGAGACCACCGCCAAGGGACAGGTATCGATCGATACCCACATGGTATCGGTCGATACTCCCTGCGAAAACCCAAGCACCACCGCGAGATCTCACCAGAACTCGCCAGGACCACATACATAACACACCAATCAAGCTTAACAACACACACACAAGCTCAATTGCTAACCTTTGGTCCCAACTCACCTTAGACACGATGGAACGAGCTCTAGAAGACCTCTCCTCTTCTCAACAGCTCACGCCCCAGCCAAGCTTCTCCCAAGCTCTCCTTCGAGCTTCTCTCCAAGCTCGAATCCTCTTGATCTCGCAAGATCAAAGCCTCACCAAGCTTCTCTCGCTCTTTCTCTCCTTCTCTCTCTCTCCCTTTCTCTCTCGACCAAGCTATGGTCTTATCCTTACAAGGATAACCTTTTATACTCGAAAGAAGATAAGAGAAGAAGATAACCACGAGAAAACCCGGCTGGTATCGATCGATGCCTGCCAGTATCGATCGATACCGCCCCCCGGAACAACCCGAATTAATTATTCCTCAACAATAATTAACTCTTCCGGAACACGGGCGTTACAATTCTCCCCCACTAACTTAGATTCGACCTCGAATCTTCGTTACCGTTCATCTCCCATGAACCGTCCATCTCCAATGAACCCTAATCGTCGCAACGATTACACAACCCTTGGCCAACCCGGCCAACGCAATACTCACACGAGGTCCAAAACTAACCTCCGAGGTTTCCCACTCAGTCCCTATGCTTATGACACCGCGGCATCATATGTACTTATTGCTCAAACACACGCCAACCCCATCACTCAAGACACCGCAGCATCTCCGAGTTCCGAGCATCAGCCATATCCCGCAGGATATCAACCATACCACATCACCCAAGACACCGCAGCATCTCCGAGTTCTGGGTATCTGCCGTACCACTCCACTCAAGAATATAACCTACAAGAGTCTCGATACCCCATACCACTCAATTCTAGGGAATATATCATACGTCTACGATATACTCCTTACGAATCCACGGTATCACGTATTACTCTAGGCTATAAACCTCCCGAGTCTGGGTACATCGCCACTCACACTCTCAAGACACACAGTCCTGCGAGCTATCGGCACCAGAGGAACCAGTCCTCTCAACGAGCAATAAGTCACATATCACTAAGCATTTCGACTGAACTACCTCTCGTGATCCGTGTAAATCCTCGCAAGGCAACACCGGCATCACCCATATTCCATACCCGGAATATCTGCCGTGCATGACCAATAACCCGGTCATCGCACCGCCCACAACAGCAATAAGAATATCCATCTTATCACTCTCTTGCATTAACGCTTTTACCCCAAACGCAATGCGAAACCGTGACTCCCAAAGTCACCAATAATAAGAAATACTCATCTTATTACACATCATAATGTAACCTCGTTCTCCACAACGGAAATACAAAATGAAATACACATAGCATACAGCTATAACCGAAACTGGAACCTCTCGATGGAACTCAAGCCGCAGCTTGCTTCTGGAACCACTCATGGAACCACGTTCCATCCTAACCTCTGGCTCCCAAGTTTCCTCCTACACCCCGCCACAGCCCCACAGGACACGCATCATCGGAATCCTCTTCCGACGAAGCTCCTTGACCCTCTGCTCGAGAACTCTCAAAGGTCTCGCCTCAACGGTCATATTGGACTAGAAATCTGGCGGAATCTCAGCCAATACCTCGTCATCCCTATGCAAACACTTCCTCAGCATCGACACCTCGAAGACCTTATGAAATGCTTGCATAACCACGGGTAACTCCAACCGATACACTACCGGTCCCACACGCTCTACAATCCGAAACGGTCCCATATACCTCGGACTCAACTTAGTCACAGCAATGGACCTGTTCGGACCTCTCAGTAAAGCCATCTGGAGATACACACTACCTCCCACCTCAAGCTCTTTCCGCCCCTTATCAGCATAACTCTTTTGCCGATCTTGGGCCTCTTTCATGTTCAGCTGCAAAACCCGGATCTCTTCCGCGGTTTCCTGAACAAAACTAGCACCCAAAGTGCTCCTCTCCCCCACTTGTGTCCAACACAAAGGGGTACGACATGGCCTCCCATACAGAGCCTCATATGGAGCCATCCCTCTACTCGCCTGGTAACTATTGCCATAGGCAACCTCCACCAAGCTCAAGTGATCCACCCAGTGACCACCCCAACTACCTCTCGAAGCGCTCTCTCGCTTCCGCTTCGGTCCTTGCATCGGCTTACCGCCTCTGCTCGGACCGGACTGCTGCTGCACAGACCTCGCCTGAAGACTCGGTGTAACCACTACCACCTCGTCCTTCAGACCCTCCTCCAGCAAAGCCGCAGTCTCAACCAACTCATCAACCGTGCAAAAAGCCCTCACATGCAACGGTTCCTCAAGTCAACCCGAAGACCCATCAGGAATCTCTACACACGGGCCGACTCACTCTCAACCGCTCGTCTAACATAAGACCCGAGCCGGTTGAACTCCACCTGATACTCGCGTACCAACCGATCCCCCTGAGTCAAACTCGCAAGTCTTGACTCGACCCGGTTGAACGCCTCCTGAGGGAAGTACTTGGAGTTAAACTCTTCCACAAAATCCGCCCAAGCCATCGCTGCCTGAACTCTCCGTGCTGCCACACCCCTTCCTCAGAGATGCGCATTACCAAGGATCACCTGGTATCCCGCAGGACACCTACTCGAGAGGAAATTCCTCTCTACCCTTCTCAACCACGCATCAGCGTCCTCAGGATTAGCACCTCCAGAGAAGAACCCCGTGCCAATCCTCTGCATCTGCTCCATCATCCTAAGATAGGATGGGAGCTCCCCAGCAACCGCAGCTGCCACCTGAGGCTGCGCCTCACAACCGCCGGAACCACAGGAGCCTGAGCCGGTACCCTCTCTGGTAACCGCTCCAACAACCTCGACGGATCCGCTATGCGATCATCTCGGGCCCGAGCATCACCCGCTGCTACACCCGCAGCACCCGCTGGAACACCAGCCACACTGACGCTCACGCCAGCCATACCCTCAGACCCAACTTGACTCGCACGCGACTCCTCGACCTGCTCCCCCGGCCCACGGCCACGACCTCAACCACGCTCTCTAGCCATCTGCACGCGTGCAGAAGCACAAGCTAAGAGAACTACAACAATCATCACAATAAAGATACTCACCATGGAATCCCACAAGGCTCGAAGAGGATGATTCTAAGACCCCACACAACACCCAATTCATTCTAGAACCACCTAGGCTCCTAGAACCGTATGGGCTCTGATACCAAATTGAAAGGACCGCACTTTTTTTTTTTTTTTTGCATAAACATATAACAATAATAAACAATTATTAATACACAACCACACACGGTCTACAGCTTACACAAGCTCACGGTTACAAACGCCAAACAACACGTATCGATCGATACCCCCTGGTGTCGATCGATACCCCAACAACAGAAGCAACTCCCGGGTCCTAATCATCCCCTCCTCACCGCCTTGATTCCACGATCACGCCTTATCTTTACCTGCATCGACAAAAGTGATGCATCAACATTTGGCTAACCAAATGCTGAGTGAGATTGATCATCCCAACAACAGGCTATCAAATAAGCACAACAACAGCAATATCAAATAGCCAAACCAAGAATTAATTAACACCAAATAAACTTCCCGGCACGAAGCCACCGGTATCGATCGATACTCCACGGGTATCGATCGATACCCAACAACACATGACCCCCCAACCAGGGTCCTGGTATCGATCGACACCCCAGCAACACACTGATATCGATCGATGCCAACACAACACATGACCCCCCAACCAGGGTCCTGGTATCGATCGACACCCCAGCAACACACTGATATCGATCGATGCCAACACAACACATGACCCCCCAACCAGGGTCCTGGTATCGATCGACACCCCAGCAACACACTGGTATCGATCGATGCCAACACAACACATGACCCCCCAACCAGGGTCCTGGTATCGATCGACACCCCAGCAACACACTGGTATCGATCGATGCCAACACAACTCGAGTCTATCCACACACAACTCGAGACCACCGCCAAGGGACAGGTATCGATCGATACCCACATGGTATCGGTCGATACTCCCTGCGAAAACCCAAGCACCACCGCGAGATCTCACCAGAACTCGCCAGGACCACATACATAACACACCAATCAAGCTTAACAACACACACACAAGCTCAATTGCTAACCTTTGGTCCCAACTCACCTTAGACACGATGGAACGAGCTCTAGAAGACCTCTCCTCTTCTCAACAGCTCACGCCCCAGCCAAGCTTCTCCCAAGCTCTCCTTCGAGCTTCTCTCCAAGCTCGAATCCTCTTGATCTCGCAAGATCAAAGCCTCACCAAGCTTCTCTCGCTCTTTCTCTCCTTCTCTCTCTCTCCCTTTCTCTCTCGACCAAGCTATGGTCTTATCCTTACAAGGATAACCTTTTATACTCGAAAGAAGATAAGAGAAGAAGATAACCACGAGAAAACCCGGCTGGTATCGATCGATGCCTGCCAGTATCGATCGATACCGCCCCCCGGAACAACCCGAATTAATTATTCCTCCACAATAATTAACTCTTCCGGAACACGGGCGTTACACAGGTATTCTTATTAGATGAGGTTACCAACACAAAAAGGTTAGATCTGAAGAAGATGAAGAGGGAGAATAAGAAGATGAGAAGAAGAGAAAGAAGGAGACAAAGAGGAGAAAATAAGACTTACCGTGGGTCGACGCGGCGGTAGAGGAGGAAGGAGATGAAGAGTGGAAGGAGACGAAGAGAAAGAAGGAGAAAAGAAGACTTACCGGTATCAACGACGTCGGAATCTGAGACGAGGAGGGAATCCGGGAACAAAACTGCGTCTTCGCCGGAGCCGGAGCCAGAGCGGAGGTGATTCGGCGAGTGAGAGATGCGGCTATGGTTTTAGTTAGAAGATAAAACGACAAGAGAAACAGAGAGAAATGAGAGATTAATGTTGTTTTTTCTTCTACATATCTCACTTAAAAAAAATCAAAATGGCATTATCGTTAATCATAGTTTTAAATTGCTCTTAATGGACATTTTCTTTAGAATTTGTATTATTTAAGTAATATCAAAAAGTTATATATTACTCTAGCCATATCACAACGTTTTTTTGTACTATTTGACTAATTCTCTCTAAAATTTAAGTCAAATATTTTCGGTTTTCTTTAGTGTTTGCTCAATATAAATTTCACAAAAATAATGTATAAAACTCATTGCCTTGCTCACAGCGCGGATTAGAATCTAGATATCGCATAACACGAGTTATAAATATAGTATAAACATCAAAACACATATTGCATAACAAATCAACAAAATATTATCCACTCACTAAAGACTTAAGAATTACAAATTCAACATATCTGAATCAATAATACTTAAATTAGATTTTTTTTTTCCATTTCATCTTTTATATATTTCAAAATTTAATTTACAAAAAAAATTAAGTAATGTGTTAAGACACACATACTAAATATTCCGTAGTAAAACTTCTCCAATTTACTTAACAATCAATCGTCTCCATACACAACGCATGTCATCATCTAGTAATGCCATAAGTCAGTAAAATACGACTGTACTATAAAACCCCATTCAACTTTTTGAATTGTTTAAACGGAAAGGACCATTTGCAATTTCACTCTCTCATGCGGCCGCTAGATGTCATCACATCACTAGGCCACTTAAGTTTCACTTTTCACATAAAACAAAAAAACCCACTTTGACCTGTATATCTACCTGGATAACATATAAGCCCTATTTACCCTTTTTGTATTAAACCTTCTTTAATCAGAAAAAAACAGTCAAAAACACCAAGCAAATCTCAGATCTTTCATGGACCACTTCTCTTGTAGGAGTACAAACAAGATGGCCAGGAGGACCCACGTTGTTGACGGTTTCAGACCGTGTTGTTTCTTCTGTGTCATGGAAGAAAAAGACCCTTGTGTTAGAAAAGCATGGTTAGAGTTGTCACTGAGAGATATGCACATGACAAGAGACGACACAGAGCTCGCTCTCACACTCAGTTTCATCTGGAGATTCGCCATGGCCGACCCCGAGAACCCCGAGTTACCGTCTCTCGGGGTCTTCGAGTGCATGACAAAGTTGTTGAAGAAAGGTCTTGAGGATGTAGATTGGGTGATGACTGGCCAAAATGTGTATGTTCCTTACTATGCTGCTCATATCATTGGATCTTACACCATGAAGAAGCCTGAGTTTGCTGATAAATTGATGAGAGTAAGAACACAAAAGTGTTTAGGAAGAATTATTATTAGACTCTCATAAGAATAAAGTTACAAGATGCATAAACTTATATAGCGGTAGAAGTAATCTATGTTTCCTAAATTAAGATAAATATAAATGTAAATTTCCTAAACTAAGATATTGGTAAATATCCATATTCTTCATGTTTTTCATTCTTCATGTTTTCCATTCTTCTCGATATGGTCGATCTCATCGATCTCCCAATACCCTCCCGCAAGCTCAAACGTGGTAACACGTATGAGATTGGACAAATCTTCAAAATATCGGCGCCTTCCGCAGCCTAGTATTGTGTCTACATGAAGCGCCTTCCGCAGCCTCGTCTTTCATCATATCCAAAGGGCCTTCCGCACCTACATTCTGCTCAAAACCAAACTTTTTCAAAGAAACGCATTCCGCAGATCCTGTTTTCTCAACTCCCATCTTCTCCATTATCACAACTTAATCCTCTCTCAATATTTGTAAAAAAAAAAAAAAAAAAAAAAAAAAAAAAAAAAAAAAAATCATAACCCATAGGAATTGAATCTAGGCTCTGATACCATGATAAATTGATGAGAGTAAGAACACAAAAGTGTTTAGGAAAAATTATTATTAGACTCTCATAAGAATAAAGTTACAAGATGCATAAACTTATATAGCGGTAGAAGTAATCTATGTTTCCTAAATTAAGATAAATATAAATGTAAATTTCCTAAACTAAGATATTGGTAAATATCCATATTCTTCATGTTTTCCATTCTTCATGTTTTCCATTCTTCTCGATATGGTCGATCTCATCGATCTCCCAATATTTGCTGTGAAAGCTGTGGAGTCTCGGGCCATAGCTCCATTGGTTGAGCTTATGAGAGGAAAAATGAGTTGGATTGAGCAAAGAGTCGCGGTTAGGGCGTTAGGTCACTTGGCGAGCTACGAGAGGACGTTCGAGGCAGTGGCTGCTTACGAGGATGAAGTGGTGAGATTAGCCATGGAGATTGCAACGACATGTCTTGATGTTGTGTACGAAGAGTTTGTGAGTGTTCAAGAAAGAGAAGGAAGAGTGAGGTATCACAGTGACTTGCTTACTAGAGGACTTGGAGGGTTAGAGATGGAAGACCGAAAAGCAGAGGAATGGGCAAGCCAGCTCCAATGTTGGTCACTTCATTTACTCAATTGCTTTGCTTACAAGCACAGGTCTATTTCTCTTATTTGCAACAAAACCTTTCTCAAGGAGCTTAGCAAAATGTGGGGTGGATTGGTTAACCACACTTCTCCTGCGGGCATCGGACTAATCCGGATTCTTTGTTATAGTAAACAAGGGCGAGGGCATGTCTCGGAATCGAGAGAAATGATATTGAGTCTATGCAATCTCTCCCGGTCTTCGGATGATTGGCAATACATGGGTATAGATTGTCTCTTGCTTCTTCTCAAAGACCAAGAAACAAGGTACAGAGTCTTAGAGACATCATTGTTTTATCTCGTAGACCTAGTTGAGCTTAAAGCCCTCAGCGATAGACCAAACCTAGGTGATAGAATAACTAGGGTTCTTCTAATGGATTACAATACAAAGAAAGGTTGTGTTTACACTCACAAGGTCCAAAAGGCTTTGAAAGAACTATGGAAGGTTAAAGTAGAGAGGAGAAAGAGGGAGAGAAAGTTGATGATTGATACTCAAGAAAAGCTAACAGAGACAAGTGTTGTTGTGAATTTGATTAAGCAGCAAGCAAACCAATTGCTTTCTATAGGAGATATAAAGGGAGCTATTAAATGCTACAACGAAGCGTTAGGTTTATGCCCTTTGAAACTTAGGAGAAAGAGAACGAGTCTACATAGCGATAGAGGAGAGTGTCACTTACTTCTTGGAGATGTAGACGCGGCCATAAGTGACTGCACAAGAGCTCTTTGCTTGGCGGAACCTGTGAACTCGCATGGTAAGAGTCTTTGGACAAGGTCAAGAGCTTATGACATCAAAGGGCTTTCAAGAGAAAGCTTGGTGGACTGTATCATGTTCGTTAATGGCCGCTGCTTTCGTGGCAAAATCCCTTACTATGCTGCTCAAATGATCAGCAAACAGATGGAGGCCATGCGGCTGTTCGAAGAGGCTAGAGCAACGAGGCTTCGAAGGGTGATGCTCAAGGAGAAAAATAATGGTATATTCTATTTCTTATGCATATCTAAGTATGAATATAGGTTTTTGGATCTTTCCTATAAAGAAAAATTCATAATTTCATGAGATAAGTACCTTTTTTTTTCTCTTTCAAGGCTTGTCGACGATCTCAGAAGAACCGGGAAAGAAGAAGGAAAGAATGATGATACAACGGAAAAAATCTGACCCCTTGGATTGATAAATCTATGTAACATCTCATAAGCAAGTTTTTGTTTGTTTGTTTGTTTGTTTTAATTTAGAAAGATTGGTACTTTTGTGATGGATAAGTATCAGAGTGTTAAAGAGTTTACCAAAATATAGTCTGGTTTTTTTACAACAACATGCAATTAACATGCGAGTTTGAACCGGATTGTGACAAAACATATATATTAAGCTGCATGTTCTTGTATTATCAGCATATAGTCTTTGAAGTTACTTTTGATTATTGTTTCCAACTAATATTTACTAGTGCTAACACTTTGGTATGAAATGGATTATTTGTATGTAGATAAGATTGAATCCTCAAATATTCTGAAAAAATTACGAAGAAACCCTATAAGCAATATTTGAAATTGGTTCTTACGAGTTACAACGTTGTTTTTGCTGTCATTGGATAAAGTGAAAATGAGTATTTTATGTGAAGTAAGTAAATGGGAAAGGTGTGAAACGCAGAAGGTGGGGAGGACCACAAAACCACATTAAGGTCCGCGTGATCATTCTTTTACTTTGTATATTATGGTTTAGTGTAGACAATTTTACGAGTTTTCGTATATTAGTTGGACTAAACTCTATATATTTTATAATTTATTACCAGAAGTATCAATAGGAATAATGAATTCGTCGATTCGTTGGCTCTTTCGAGAATCTTGCCCATTTTTTCTCTAATTTACAAATCATTCTAAATTCTTGAGTGTGAGTTTTTGGATCAACAATTCCTTCTTAGTTATCATCGACGTCTTAGATGATAATAATACTTTCTACATTCTTCAGGGATTAGTTGGAGTTTCGGCCCATAATCTTATTTCGGCTATTTTTTTTAAAAAAACCTCCAAATACTAATTAGAGAATGACAACGAAGCAAAATGGGCTTGAAACGTAACTAAACTTTGGAAATAATGCTGCCAAATCTCATACATTGAGCTTCGATACATCAAGTGTTAATATCATACTGATTTTGGAACCTCAAGGGGCTTACCTGATAAATCTCCTATTAGTCGTTTATAGTTTGAAACGGTTTGAGCTATTTGGAAGTCAAGGGACTTGAGTTGGGAGGCGAGAAGCTCTCAAATTTTCCATTGAGATCATTATAAAATCCATCCATTTTGTGTTGGATCTAACCTAGCTTCTTACTCAACTACATTGTGTTTTAACTTGCCCTTCCATTTGTTGCATTATCTTTCCAACCAAGTTTTCTTGAATAGGTTGGGCTTTCGAGGTGATCCCTTGAGCTTAAAAGTTGGAATATATAAAGGTAGTAAGAATCTTGATTATGATTGAATGTATGTCTATCCGAATATTTCTCTTTTGTTGAGATACTCACAATCTTCAAATCCACTACAAGAAACCAAGTATTACAACATACATAATCGATGTATTCGTCATTACTCGAGAATCGTCGTAAAATCTTTAGAAATACTGGGACGAATACAAGTCGTTGTAACAACATCGTAAAATATCCGTCGTAAAAGCGATGTAAACTTACGTCGACATTACGACCAAAATTACCTCGTTGGTATATCTTTGATATATGATTGTAACATTACATCGATTTTACATCAAATTATCGAATTTTTGTATCGGCAACTCCGTCGTAAAGTTGTCGTAATGTATTCAATGGTAAAGCGATGTAAAATTAAATCAATGTAAATTCGTTGTAATTTGTAGATCGATGTAAAGTCGATGTTATGTATATTTAATATTTATTTTATTAATAATTAAAATTTAAATAATAATTAATAAAATTATAATTATAAATTAAATAATTAAAAAATATAATTATAAATTAAAATTTTATAAATAAATTCAAAATACAAAATAAAATACAAAATAAACTACAAAATACTAATTATCTTGTAGGTTAATATCGAATTCACTAAAAAGCTCCTCGTCCGTTCTCCGCTCCAATTCTGCTCGTTGAGCTGCGAGCGGATCCGCATCCCGTTGTTCATCCCTCGGGCCCGATGTCTATGTACCCGTTTGATGCTGCCTCATTGCGGCCGACAAATCGGGGTTAGTCGCGACAATAATATCGAAGAGAGTCTTATCCTTGAATCGTCTTATCGTATCTTTGGATCGTCTTATCTTATCCTTAGATTATCTTATCCTTGGATCTTCTCATCGTATACCGTTTGCTTCCCCCGCAAAGTGCTGATCTCGAAGTTGGCGGTGTTTAACTCGTTCTGCAATACAATCGGATCCTCGAAAGAACGACGTGAGGAAGACGAGGCGACGACACTATCTCGGATCGATCCCATCCCTAAAATTCGTCCCTTTTTCTTCGGGGCAACATTTAAAAACAAACGTTAAATTTAATAAATTGAATACAAAATAATTACGTAAAAATATAATTTAATTATTATTACCTCTTCGTATATCTGGTCCATCTGGGCTGTGGTCAAAGCCGTTGTGGATTGGACCGAGCTACCGCCACATGATAGCTGCTGAGAGAGCTGAGTTTGACGCTCGGCGATCTTTGCCATATCGTCATTGTAGACCTTCTCCGCCCGAAAATCCACAAAAGAGCCATCTTTATTTTTTGTGAGTTTCCTCAAAAACTCTGGTCATTGGAGGAAATTCGTCTCCGTTTGCCTAACAAAACGACATAACAAAAAAATTAAAAGGTTAATGGTTAATTTTAATTAATAACAAAATCACTAAAATAGAAATTAACCGGAAAAAATCATACCATTTGAAGGCGCTTTCCCGCAAAAGGCGTTTGACCCGAAGTATGTGGCGTAACCGCCGGAAGACCGTCTTCACCCATAATGTTCCGAGAAGCGGAACACTTAGCGGCCACTACCTGCCAATGCGGATCTGTCCAGTAGGTCTTCAAGCCATTTGAAACTTTGGAACACATGTATGAGGGCTTTGTGTTATCGCCATCAACCTCCCATTTCCTCTTCCAATCGGAGACGGTATTATTGAGACGCAATTTTTCCTTCTCTTTAAACTTCGTCTTCACTGTCTCGTTGATTAGAAAGTCCCAATGCCATTTTGCTATAAAAAACGACAAAAAATTAGAAATGATTAAAAATAGTTATAATTAGTTAAATAAAAATAATTAATACTCAAAAAAAAATTACCGCTAAACATTTGAATCACGTCTCGATAAAGTCGTTCGGTGAGGCTCCATGAAATAGGATTTAATGGTGTCAGACACACCCTATCCGACTTTGGTATCGAGGCCAAACCAGAGAAATAAAACTATAATTATTAGTAAATAAAATAAAGTTAATTACATTTTTTTTTTGAAGTTACGTACCAAAAAGTTTCTTGCGGACGTTTCAGATATAACCGAGGTAAGCCATCATGACCCGGCTGCCGAAAAAAATCTTCGATCGTGTATTCCGCATATATCAATGGCAGTGCTGGTGCGGACTCAGTATCCGAAACCGCGGTCGGTGTGGCAGAAGATGACTGGACCGCCGAATTATCACTCGGTCCCGACTCGCCATGGTCACACATTAAGTGAATATAGTGAGATATACGTTACGCCATATATATCTAAAAAATTATATAAAATTAATTAATAACAAGATTAATGAATATAATCCAATAATTTCAATCCTAAGAATAAATTTTTGTTTACCTTTTTCGTCTAGAGAGAGAGAGCTTGTAGAGAGAGAGAAAAGAGAGAGAGAGAGAGAGAGAGAGAGAGAGAGAGAGAGAGAGAGAGAGAGAGAGAGAGAGAGAGAGAGAGAGAGAGAGAGTTTGTGAGATTATGAGCGAAGGAAGAAAATATGGGCTCGTGTATATATAGAGTTTGTGACGGTCGTAATTCCGTCGTAATGTACCATCGACATTACGACGGATTTGATATAAATTCGTCGTAATATTGAAACCGAAAATTTAATTAATCTGAATTTCCCCCCCCCCCATGCGGAAAATTATTTGTTTTTAGTATGACGACTTTACGACGGATTCGATGTAATTTTGTCGTACAATTTTAACCAAAAATTCAACAAATCTGAAATTTTTACCCACGCGGCAAAATTAATATTTTAGATTACGATGACGTTACGACGGATCTGTCGTAATATCGTCGTAATGTGCCATCGATAGTACGACGGATCCGTCGTAATGTACCATCGATAGTAAGTTGGATCCGTCGTACAAATTTTTTTATACTCTATACCCTAAATTATAATACACAAATCTGTCGTGTATTAACGAAATCTATTTGTGCATCCAAAACTTCTCAAAGTAAACAACATATTCAATAACAACGATTGAAACTAATTTCTGTAAAACCTCCTTATCTTACATAATATAATGTATAACCTTTGTTCTTATAAATATATTCAAAAAATCTCGTCGTACAATTTTAACCAAAAATTCAACATATCTGATTTTTTTACCCACACGGCAAATTTAATATTTTAGATTACGATGACGTTACGACGGATCTGTCGTAATATTGTCGTAATGTGCCATCGATAGTACGACGGATCCGTCGTAATGTACCATCGATAGTACGTTGGATCCGTCGTACAAAATTTTTTATACTCTATAACCTAAATTATAATACACAAATCTGTCGTGTATTAACGAAATATATTTGTGCATCCAAAACTTCTCAAAGTAAACAACATATTCAATAACAACGATTGAAACTAATTTCTGTAAAACCTCCTTATCTTACATAATATAATGTATAACCTTTGTTCTTATAAATATATTCAACAAATCTCGTCGTACAATTTTAACCAAAAATTCAACAAATCTGATTTTTTTACCCACGCGGCAAATTTAATATTTTAGATTACGATGACGTTACGACGGATCTGTCGTAATATCGTCGTAATGTGCCATCGATAGTACGATGGATCCGTCGTAATGTACCATCGATAGTACGTTGGATCCGTCGTACAAAATTTTTTATACTCTATAACCTAAATTATAATACACAAATCTGTCGTGTATTAACGAAATATATTTGTGCATCCAAAACTTCTCAAAGTAGCCAACATATTCAATAACAACGATTGAAACTAATTTCTGTAAAACCTCCTTTTCTTACATAATATAATGTATAACCTTTGTTCTTATAAATATATTCATGACATGCATGAAGTATATAATGTTATTGATTTTTGTGATAACTCATATTTTTTTATACAATGAGTAGAACTTAATGTTATTGGTTTTGAGTATTACGACGACATTACGACAACTTAAGCCCTAATCCTCGTAATACTCATTTGGGGTTTAGGGCATGAGTATTACGACGACATTACGATGCCTAGGGCTTAAATCGTCGTAATGTAGTCGTAATACTTATGTCCTAACCCCTAAATTCCGATCCCATCCGATTATCCCCGCTAATTTCCCACCGAAGGTGCGGCGATTAATTAATCGTCACTCTCTTCAAACGGGAAATGAGCGGAGATAATAAGAGATGAGATCGAAATCTAGGGTTTAGGGCATAAGTAAGTTCTGAAATATATTTATACAAATTAAGCAATTACATCATAAACCAATCAGAATCATCATCTTTATTGGGTTCATCATCTTCAGGTTCATCATCATCGTCATCATCACTCTCTTCAAACTCATCGGAATCGCCTTCTTCTTGTTTGTCGTCAAGTAGATCTTCAAGTTATTTGTTTCGGGGATCATTTAAAAGAACGTTGTCCATAATCTCTGGTTCTGTAATGTCACGTCAAGAATCTTGTTGCATTGGAAGATCGTCAACACCAACAATTTTACTCCTTGGAACTATTTTAATAACCGATAACCATGCGATCCCAGCGGTTCGAACTCGCGGATATGGAACAAATGTTACTTGGTCTACTTGTGATGCTAGGATAAATGGTTCAAACCTGTTGTATCGTCGTGATTTGTTGACATCAACCACACCAAATTTGTTAATTCGCACCCCTCGACCGACTGTTGGATCGAACCAATCACATTTGAAGAGAACGCATTTCATCCTAACCAAATAGGGGTACTCCACTTTAATTATTTCCTGCAACACCAAATAATAATCTATTTAACCCCTAACACATACTCCGTAGTTGGTAGTTGCCCGACGAACGCCGTACTTGAATGTATGAAACACATAACCACATGTGAAATACATGGGTGCAGTCGTTATCTTCCCGAGGCGGCCTAGGAGTAACTTATGAAACACCTGAAACACCACTTTAATTATTTCATCATCTGAAACACTTTCAATGCATTCTCGTACATGGCTAACAAATTAGTTGCAAAATACATATATATATATATATATACATAGAAATTAATATATAATAAAATTAATCAACTATGTATAATTGATTAGTGGATAATTAAATAGCTACGTTACCTCTCGTAAGGACTCACTTCCTCGCAGTTTAGAAGGATGTACGTATGTGCGCTGTGCATGTCATTCTCGTTAGACCACCAAACTTCCTTCAATTTTTCACTAAGATGACCTATTGGTGAGAAGATGTCTGGGATACCCTCTACTGCATAAGTTCTTCCCATACCACCATCAAAATAGTATGAAGTAAAGTATGAAGTTTCTTTTGTCAAACTTTCCGCAACTATTGATCCTTCAAACCTTGCTAGATTTTTTGCCTTTCCCTTTAAATGTTTCCTGAAGCGCTCGAATGGCCTAAACTGAACATGTCCGCCTAGTTCTGCTTCGTGAGGGAGATGAATGGGAAGATGTTCCATAACATCAAAAAAAGCCGGGGGAAATATCTTCTCCAAATTGCATAACAATATCAGAATATTAGTAGCCAGTTGTGCAATTACATCTTCTGACAACGTTCGTGTACTAAGATCCCGAAAAAATGCTTTGATGCCTGCATAATCAAAATTATATATTGTAATATTTTAACATATATAATTAATATCAACAATTTTATATGTGATGATGTATCTTACCTCCAATTGCTTCATGAACATTTCCTGGAAGGAGTTCGGCAAATGCGAAAGGAAGTAATCGTTGCATGAACACGTGGCAGTCATGACTCTTCATCCCTGAAAACGTTTGTCCTTTATCAACAAATTTAGCAAGATTGGATATGTACCCATCATGAAACTTCACGTCAGATGAAACCCAATTGAACAATGATTTAGGTGTTTTACCACATAGTCAATTAACTAAAGTGTACACTACCGCAATCGTAACGGTTGTCATGCAGTACTTTAGGATCGAATCCACAGAGACCAAGGTCACTACAATTTTCACAATTATGAAACTAAGCTAAGACAAGAATATGGTTAGTTTTGGAAAAGTAACGAAAGCAATTAAAACGATGTAAATTCAATAAAAGAAAAACGTTAGGTCAATGGTTTATTCTCGGGAATCCAGAGATCACGAATCAGACAACTATTCAGGGAGCGACTAAACACAAGTTCCAAACTCAAACATAAAAGTCTAACCAATCCACTTATGTGGCATTGATTACTAAACCTAGCAATCTAAAGTCCTAACTTCCATTGGCTTATAATTCTAGATCAGCATTAATGAGCATGTTCAATATGTTCACGAATCGCCTTAACATCAACTTTCGCATGCTAGGTATAATTCGCTCGCTTATGTTCTTTCTAGCAACCTACGACACTTTCGTGTGATATATTAAGCCATAGTTCAGAGACTAAGCGGTCAACTTAAGCCTAAGCAATAAACACAACAATAAGCGAAAACCAGAAAATATAAATCTCTATCTATGTCTAATTCAATGGTTCATGGATCCCCTTGAAACCCTAAACCTAACTATGAGACTACTCAGACATGACAATGGAGAACAAGCAAGAAGATAAAGAGAAACTCATAATAATGAAAGAGATGAAAGGGTTTATAATTCTTCTCAATAGTTGCAGAGATTCTTCTTCTTGCTTACACAATCAATTACCAAAAATTGAGTAGAATAAAGAGCCGTCAAAAGAGAGATAACCTAAAAAGTGGCTGAAAATAAAGTATAAATAGGGTTCTGGGCGAATTAGGTCATAATAGGCAGTTTCCGGGGCAAAACAGGAAAACCAGAAATTTCCTTTTCCTTCTAGCCAGCTTGCATTGATCGATGCACATGTTACATCGATCGATTTTGGTTCTTCTCTGCATGCTCCATCGATCGATGCGCTCCTTGCATCGATCGATTCTGGCTCTTCGGAGGGTGTTGCATCAATCGATACCAATTGTGCATCGATCGATTCTGGCTCTTCGGAGGGTGTTGCATCGATCTATTTTGGCTATTCGGGGGCATGCTCCATCGATCGATGCACTCCTTGCATCGATCAATTATGCTCTTTTTGTACCGTTCCATGCGTTTTTGTCCGCGTAACTCCAATTTCTCCTGTAAACACCTTTTTACCTAAGATAACTGAATAAAGGACTAAAAGACTCTAAAAACGGACTTTGACTCGATAAAATAATCAAAAGAAACACCAAAACATGTGTTAAAAACGATAAAAACCAAACATATCAATTCCCCCAAACTTAGTCTTTTGCTTGTCCTCAAGCAAACAGAAGACTAAGCAAAAAGAAAAGGTTTGAAAAACACAGAGACTCACATTTCCTTTAGAACTTTGCAATGACTGTTACCTTAGTAATCCACGTATTGCCAAACTAGCTCTAGATCGAACCACCATGTACTTCTCTGCAAGCATCGCAGCCTCCCAGATTTCAGCTCATTATTTCGCGAAAAAATCAAAAGCCATCATCGCTGGGTCTCATCAAAGATCATAGTACCAAAAACCTTCTAGACTCTTTCCCTTTCGATATCGTGACAAGACAACGACACAACCTTTGGTACTTTTTCCCTCCCCCATACTTATTCTTTTCTCATTTTCTTTCCGTAGGGTTAATGGCGGATGGAACGTGAGTATTGATGGTTTTTGCCACCGAATCCTGGTTCATTTTAGTGCAACCCTTTTATTCTAAGGTGTATGCGAATAGTGGTATCTCTGGAAATTTTCCTAACCTCGCTTCCGACCTTAGTGTGATCATCTCTTTTGAGGTAAAATAATGGGATCGATGGAAATTTTTCTAGCCCTTTACCCGAAAGAAAATCATTTCATCATTTCCGCTTTTATCTTAAATAAGGGAGAAGAGTACCATACTCTTACACAGGTTATCTTGTCAGATATGAATGAGGAATCAAGCTCTGAAGACGCCAATCACGATGATCATTCCCCCAGACTTAGTTCACACTGTCTCGGTGTGAAAATAAATCAAGAAGAAGGAAAAACAGACGCAAGAAAAATGTAAAATAAAAGAAAATAAAACGTACCGGTGGGTTGACTCCCACCAAGCGCTTGTTTATAGTCGTTAGCTTGACTGGATTAAGTTTTAATCGTGAAATGGGTCACCAAGAGGAAAGCTTTCGTCCCCATTGATTTCTACGTCAGCGAGGTATGGTTTTAGGTGCTGACCATTAACCACAAACTCGTTTCCTGTAGTTCTCAGCAACAGCACAGCTCCGTACAGTCCCACCTCCTTGATTGTGAATGGTCCGGACCATCTCGATCTCAGCTTCCCTGGAAAAAGTTTGAGGCGAGAGTTGAAAAGCAATACCTGATCATTTTCAGCGAATTTCATGGGAATGATCTTCTTGTCATGATAGGTCTTGGTCTTCTCCTTGTAAATCTTCGAGCTCTCATAGGCCATGTGACGAATCTTTTCCAGCTCGTGCAGTTGCATCGTCCGTCTTTCAGAGGTAGGTTTTATGTCAAAGTTCAGCAACTTTACAGCCCATGTTGCCTTGTACTCGAGCTCTACAAGAAGGTGGCCCGATTTTCCATAGACAAGATGGAATGATGTCGTGGCCAAATGTGTTTTGTAGGAAGTCCTGTACGCTCAAAGAGCGTCATCCAACTTTGTAGCCCAATCTTTCCTCGTTGTGTTCACGGTCTTCTGTAGGATGCCTTTGATCTCTCTGTTTGAAATTTCGACATGTCCACTCGTCTGTGGGTGGTAAGGAGTGGCTACCTTATGCTTGACTCCATGCTTCTTCAAGAGCCCTTCAAAGACCTTGTTGATGAAATGAGACCCACCATCGCTTATCACCACTCTAGGCACACCGAACCTAGGAAAGATCATAGATTTGAACATCTTTAAAACCACCTTGGCATCATTCGTTGGGCTAGCCAGTGCTTCGACCCATTTAGACACATAGTCGACTGCAACGAGGATGTATTGATTTCCATAAGAGGATGGAAAAGGGCCCATGAAATCAATAACCCACACATCGAACACTTCAACCTCCAAGATGAAATTTTGTGGCATTTCGTTCCTCTTACTAATATTTCCCTGCCTCTCATGAATCGCATTTGGAGATGAAAGCATGTGCATCGCGAAAAATTGTTGGCCACCAGAAACCGGCTTGCAGAGCCTTGGACATTGTTGATATATCATAGTTTTTACCCATTTTTAGCCATGATATAGGTCTTATTTATAGAGTCTTTCTAGTATTTTAGAGTCTTTTCAAGTTTTAGGTGACTTTGGGAGAAAATGAGCCGTTTTGGGTGAAAATGAGCATATAGAAATGCAGAGTCATGCAGAGACGTCAGAAGTTTGGCATTCGTTGAATAACTTCCCACCGATGGATTGAGCTCAAATTTGGATACAATACCGATCAATGGATTATCGTTCATGTGGAAGTGGTTTGAGGCGATTCCAACGGTGCGATCAAAAGTTATGCCAGTTTTCGTGAAACCAGTTCAGTCTGGCGAGCAGAAGAGTCGACACGCAAGCTTGGTATCGATCGATACCACTAATGGTGTCCACCGATACCGAGTTCAGGAAGAAGGATTCATAATCTGAATTAGTTCTTCATCATAGGTTGTTCTCAAAGTTAATTCTAGGTTGACGAATCTGAAGTTTAGATCTTAGGTTAATCGATTAGGCACGACAGTGCAATTGATGATCTGACAGAACTTAGGGTGAGAAAAATAGCTATCCGCAAAGAGATTTGGTTTAGTTGTTTTGTGATCATATCAAACCTGAACTTTAAAGCTGGTTTAGATCTTTAGGATTTGCAAAGAGATTTGAGATTATGGGATTTAGACTTAGATAATTCTCGCAACGACAGTTGGTTAATTATAGCTTAGTGATTTGGGTTCAAGAACCGTGCATAACCTGAACCCTGACTAGTTAGTTTGTCTGCATTTACCCTGAACCTATCTTTTCTCCATCGAATTTACAACAAGTTTAATCTACGTTGTTGCTTTCAATTATATTGATCACTTAGCTTAATTCAACCCTTAAAATCTATTGTGTGATTCTTGAGTCTCTGTGGATTCGATCCCTAAGTATTACAATCGACAAAACTGTTAGTACTTTAGGGTATTACATTTGAGCATATCAAAATCGGCGCCGTTGCCGGGGATTCTAAATTCGCCATTAGATTTTAGCGAAATTTTTTGACTAAGTCCGACAGTATCGATCGATACCCAATTGGTGTCGGTCGATACCCGTCGTAATTTTTTTTGATTTTTGTTACTTACGTGCTTTGAATTTTGTGTTTCAGGTGAATGCCTAATCGCGAAACCAGGAGGAACAAGAGCACTCAGCTAGTCAATCTTTCCAACAAGGAGCTAGCAAACTTGGAACGTACAAACCGAAAAACAAAGAAGCCAGCAGAGATGAACAATCCAGTGATATTGGTTCGTGATGATGATAGAGCTTTCAGGGACCGAGAGGGTCACTTGTGCAATGAGAGAGGGCAACGACTTGATGGAGAGGGAAATATCATCGCTTCTGCAGTTGTTGTTGAGGAGAATGTCGGTGGGAATGTCGGAAATGCAGTGGTTGATCGTGGTAGGATAATTGGTGAGTACAACATGCCTGATCAGTTCTATGTCAATCGATCAGCGATTTGCCCTCCTGGTTTTCAGAGGAATGACTTTGAGCTGAAACCTGCATACTTCACTCTTGTGGGTCAGCACCCTTTTCATGGAATTTCTCATGAACACCCTATGGATCACATTGAGAGGTTTGAGGACTTGTCACTAGCATGAAGTATAATGGAGTGTCCAATGATTACCTTCTCTGTAAGCTCTTCCCATACTCCCTTGGTGGAGATGCAGCTTATTGGCTTAAGCAGTTGCAGCCAAGATCGCTGACTACTCGGGAGGAGACTAATAATGACTTCCTGAACAATTTCTATGATGATGCAAGATCCGAGGAACTGAGAAATAAAATCTCTCAATTTTCTCAAGGATCAACTGAGGGATTCAAGGCAGCTTGGGTGATATTCAGATCATATCAGAGGGATTGTCCACATCATGGGTTCACTAAGGTTCAGTTGTTGGGTATCTTCTTCAAAGGGATTGATTGGAGGTACCAGATGTTTTTGGATGCTTCGAGAAATGGGAACTCCAACACTAGATATCCTGATGATGCTTACGTACTTATCGAGAACTTGGCGTCTAGAAATAGTACCAAGAATACATATATAGAACGCAAGAAGCAAGCTGGTAACTTGGATGGCAGCCAAATCGCAGAGGTGAAGGCTAAGCCGGATTCAATGCACAATATGTTGATGGGAAAGAAAAATAAGGATGTCCACTTTGCTGCTGATGTCAAGAACTTCAAGGAAGATGAAGTGGAGGATGTTAACTACATTGATGGAGTTGGATATCAGGGACAACAGTATCAGTATCTACAGAAACCAATTCAGAACAGTGGCTACGCCAGAACCTATGGGAATTCGTCATATCAATCTCCACCACCAAAAAATCATGAGAGCAAAGTTGAGTCTATGCTCGAACAACTTCTTCAGGGACAGCAGAAGATGACAGTGGATTTCAATGGGAAGATGGATGCTATGTCCACCAATCTGAATGGGAAAATTGAGTCTCTCAACATCCATCAGAAGATGCTGGAAACTCAAATAGCTCAGAGTGCAGCAGCTGTTAAGAGAAAGATGGTTCATTCAAATAATGAATACGTCAATGTAATCACCTTAAGAAGTGCTGAAGAGGTCACTGCAGTGGTAGAAAAGGGTTTGAATGCAGAAAAATTCGTAGAGATTGAAGGTGATTTTGAGCCTGATTCGGCTGTATCGACCGACACCACTGAGAGTATCGATCGACACTCACTATGTATCGATCGACACTAACCTGGTGTCGGTCGACACCCCTCGCAGACTGAGTCAGAAATTATGAAAAAACTGGAGATGACTGAGGAACGTATTTACAAGCCTAAGGTGCCATATCCTAGACCACCTAGTCATCTCCTAAATCCCATTACTGCAGATAAGTTGCTTGATATATCATGGTTTTTACCCCGTTTAAGCCATGATATAAGTCCGTTTTATCGAGTCTTTCTACTATTTTGTAGTGGTTTAGAGTCTTTTATAGGTTTTAGCACGTTTGGAGCATAATTGGAGATATTGGAGATTTATGGATCATTTTGGAGCAAAGTAGACGTTCGTGTAGCTGAGTACCCGATTTGAAGCCTCGGTATAGATCGATACTGCCTAGTATCGGTCGATACCCACTGCAGCAGACACGAGTCGCGACTTAAATGAAGAATTGAAGAATTTTAATTTGGTCCAGAAGTCTTTAATTATTACAATTAGCCCCAGAACGTGTTTTAGGATTATAATTAGATGTTTCAGCCACTTTGATGGCTACGCTTTCATTACTCTTGATTCTACTTTGGTTTTTAGAGAGACAACTCTGAACTCCTGTTTATTATTGCTTTCTTTGATGATCTATTCAATCATGTTGTTTTCATTCTCCATGTCTGAGTAGATCCACTTTAGGTTCAGGGTTCTCATAAGGGTTTTCTCTGAATGCTAGATTGATTAGTTGATTAGGATTCACCATCAGAATTAGTTCTTCACCTTAGGTTGTGTTCAAAGCTAATTCTAGGTTGACAAATATGGAATTTAGATCTTAGGATAATTGATTAGGCACGAGAGTGCGATTAATTACCTGATAGAACCTTAGGTGAGCAAAATAACTATTCGCAAAGAGATTTGGTTTAGTTGTTTTGTGAAAAAATCAAACCTGATCTAAAAGCTGATTTAGACTTTAGAATTTGCAAAGAGATTTGGAATTCCTAGGATTTAGATTTAGATAGTTTTCACAACGAGAGTTGGTTAGCTATACTTTAGTGATTTGAGTTCAAGAACCGCGCTAAATCTGAATTCTGTTAGTTAGTTTATCTGCATTCATTGATTTCCTGAGAAATACCCTGAACCTATCTTTCTCCCAATCGAATTTACAACTTGTTTAATTTACGCACTGCTTTCAATTACATCTTTTGGTTTAGCTTAATTCGAATATATTTAATCTATTGTGTGATTTCTGGAGTCCTTGTGTTCAGCCCCTACATATACTACATCAACTGCTTTAGTACTTTTTAGGGTATTAATTTGAGCATATCATTGCTCGGTTTTGAGAAGATGGTAAGGAGAGTTCTCCATACTATGTCTTTTGAAGAGGCTTTGGAATACCGCCTTTTGCTTGGTCACTTCCGAGATTTCAGAGAAACTCTAGACGAGATCAAGGCACTCTTCATCAAGGCAAAAAGCACACCACCACCAATGAAGCAGTTGACTAAGAGGGACGACCCATGAAAATTTTCAATTCCATGCTCTTATCTCTGGAGTTGAATTCAAAGAATCTCTCGTTGATTCAGGATCTAGCATCAATGTCATGTCAAAGGAAATTGCAGAGAGGTTGGGAATTGCTGATATAAGATCTCCTCTGATGTCTCTTGTATTTGCTAACTCTTCCACCTTAGTTCCATATGGTACAATCAGAATTAGTTCTTCACCTTAGGTTGTGTTCAAAGCTAATTCTAGGTTGACGAATATGGAACTTAGATCTTAGGATAATTGATTAGGCACGAGAGTGCGATTAATTACCTGATAGAACCTTAGGTGAGCAAAATAACTATTCGCAAAGAGATTTGGTTTAGTTGTTTTGTGAAAAAATCAAACGTGATCTAAAAGCTGATTTAGACTTTAGGATTTGCAAAGAGATTTGGAATTCCTAGGATTTAGATTTAGATAGTTTTCGCAACGAGAGTTGGTTAGCTATACTTTAGTGATTTGATTTCAAGAACCGCGCTAAATCTGAATTCTGTTAGTTAATTTATCTGCATTCATTGATTTCCTGAGAAATACCCTGAACCTATCTTTCTCCCAATCGAATTTACAACTTGTTTAATTTACGCACTGCTTTCAATTACATCTTTTGGTTTAGCTTAATTCGAATATATTTAATCTATTGTGTGATTTCTGGAGTCCTTGTGTTCAGCCCCTACATATACTACATCAACTGCTTTAGTACTTTTTAGGGTATTAATTTGAGCATATCATTGCTCGGTTTTGAGAAGATGGTAAGGAGAGTTCTCCATACTATGTCTTTTGAAGAGGCTTTGGAATACCGCCTTTTGCTTGGTCACTTCCGAGATTTCAGAGAAACTCTAGACGAGATCAAGGCACTCTTCATCAAGGCAAAAAGCACACCACCACCAATGAAGCAGTTGACTAAGAGGGACGACCCAGGAAAATTTTCAATTCCATGCTCTTATCTCTGGAGTTGAATTCAAAGAATCTCTCGTTGATTCAGGATCTAGCGTCAATGTCATGTCAAAGGAAATTGCAGAGAGGTTGGGAATTGCTGATATAAGATCTCCTCTGATGTCTCTTGTATTTGCTAACTCTTCCACCTCAGTTCCATATGGTACAATCAGAATTAGTTCTTCACCTTAGGTTGTGTTCAAAGCTAATTCTAGGTTGACGAATATGGAACTTAGATCTTAGGATAATTGATTAGGCACAAGAGTGCGATTAATTACCTGATAGAACCTTAGGTGAGCAAAATAACTATTCGCAAAGAGATTTGGTTTAGTTGTTTTGTGAAAAAATCAAACCTGATCTAAAAGCTGATTTAGACTTTAGGATTTGCAAAGAGATTTGGAATTCCTAGGATTTAGATTTAGATAGTTTTCGCAACGAGAGTTGGTTAGCTATACTTTAGTGATTTGAGTTCAAGAACCGCGCTAAATCTGAATTCTGTTAGTTAATTTAACTGCATTCATTGATTTCCTGAGAAATACCCTGAACCTATCTTTCTCCCAATCGAATTTACAACTTGTTTAATTTACGCACTGCTTTCAATTACATCTTTTGGTTTAGCTTAATTCGAATATATTTAATCTATTGTGTGATTTCTGGAGTCCTTGTGTTCAGCCCCTACATATACTACATCAACTGCTTTAGTACTTTTTAGGGTATTAATTTGAGCATATCATTGCTCGGTTTTGAGAAGATGGTAAGGAGAGTTCTCCATACTATGTCTTTTGAAGAGGCTTTGGAATACCGCCTTTTGCTTGGTCACTTCCGAGATTTCAGAGAAACTCTAGACGAGATCAAGGCACTCTTCATCAAGGCAAAAAGCACACCACCACCAATGAAGCAGTTGACTAAGAGGGACGACCCAGGAAAATTTTCAATTCCATGCTCTTATCTCTGGAGTTGAATTCAAAGAATCTCTCGTTGATTCAGGATCTAGCGTCAATGTCATGTCAAAGGAAATTGCAGAGAGGTTGGGAATTGCTGATATAAGATCTCCTCTGATGTCTCTTGTATTTGCTAACTCTTCCACCTCAGTTCCATATGGTACAATCAGAATTAGTTCTTCACCTTAGGTTGTGTTCAAAGCTAATTCTAGGTTGACGAATATGGAACTTAGATTTTAGGATAATTGATTAGGTACGAGAGTGCGATTAATTACCTGATAGAACCTTAGGTGAGCAAAATAACTATTCGCAAAGAGATTTGGTTTAGTTGTTTTGTGAAAAAATCAAACCTAATCTAAAAGCTGATTTAGACTTTAGGATTTGCAAAGAGATTTGGAATTCCTAGGATTTAGATTTAGATAGTTTTCACAACGAGAGTTGGTTAGCTATACTTTAGTGATTTGAGTTCAAGAACCGCGCTAAATCTGAATTCTGTTAGTTAGTTTATCTGCATTCATTGATTTCCTGAGAAATACCTTCAACCTATCTTTCTCCCAATCGAATTTACAACTTGTTTAATTTACGCATTGCTTTCAATTACATCTTTTGGTTTAGCTTAATTCGAATATATTTAATCTATTGTGTGATTTCTGGAGTCCTTGTGTTCAGCCCCTACATATACTACATCAACTGCTTTAGTACTTTTTAGGGTATTAATTTGAGCATATCATTGCTCGGTTTTGAGAAGATGGTAAGGAGAGTTCTCCATACTATGTCTTTTGAAGAGGCTTTGGAATACCGCCTTTTGCTTGGTCACTTCTGAGATTTCAGAGAAACTCTAGACGAGATCAAGGCACTCTTCATCAAGGCAAAAAGCACACCACCACCAATGAAGCAGTTGACTAAGAGGGACGACCCAGGAAAATTTTCAATTCCATGCTCTTATCTCTGGAGTTGAATTCAAAGAATCTCTCGTTGATTCAGGATCTAGCGTCAATGTCATGTCAAAGGAAATTGCAGAGAGGTTGGGAATTGCTGATATAAGATCTCCTCTGATGTCTCTTGTATTTGCTAACTCTTCCACCTCAGTTCCATATGGTACAATCAGAATTAGTTCTTCACCTTAGGTTGTGTTCAAAGCTAATTCTAGGTTGACGAATATGGAACTTAGATCTTAGGATAATTGATTAGGCACGAGAGTGCGATTAATTACATGATAGAACCTTAGGTGAGCAAAATAACTATTCGCAAAGAGATTTGGTTTAGTTGTTTTGTGAAAAAATCAAACCTGATCTAAAAGCTGATTTAGACTTTAGGATTTGCAAAGAGATTTGGAATTCCTAGGATTTAGATTTAGATAGTTTTCGCAACGAGAGTTGGTTAGCTATACTTTAGTGATTTGAGTTCAAGAACCGCGCTAAATCTGAATTCTGTTAGTTAATTTAACTGCATTCATTGATTTCCTGAGAAATACCCTGAACCTATCTTTCTCCCAATCGAATTTACAACTTGTTTAATTTACGCACTGCTTTCAATTACATCTTTTGGTTTAGCTTAATTCGAATATATTTAATCTATTGTGTGATTTCTGGAGTCCTTGTGTTCAGCCCCTACATATACTACATCAACTGCTTTAGTACTTTTTAGGGTATTAATTTGAGCATATCATTGCTCGGTTTTGAGAAGATGGTAAGGAGAGTTCTCCATACTATGTCTTTTGAAGAGGCTTTGGAATACCGCCTTTTGCTTGGTCACTTCCGAGATTTCAGAGAAACTCTAGACGAGATCAAGGCACTCTTCATCAAGGCAAAAAGCACACCACCACCAATGAAGCAGTTGACTAAGAGGGACGACCCAGGAAAATTTTCAATTCCATGCTCTTATCTCTGGAGTTGAATTCAAAGAATCTCTCGTTGATTCAGGATCTAGCGTCAATGTCATGTCAAAGGAAATTGCAGAGAGGTTGGGAATTGCTGATATAAGATCTCCTCTGATGTCTCTTGTATTTGCTAACTCTTCCACCTCAGTTCCATATGGTACAATCAGAATTAGTTCTTCACCTTAGGTTGTGTTCAAAGCTAATTCTAGGTTGACGAATATGGAACTTAGATCTTAGGATAATTGATTAGGCACAAGAGTGCGATTAATTACCTGATAGAACCTTAGGTGAGCAAAATAACTATTCGCAAAGAGATTTGGTTTAGTTGTTTTGTGAAAAAATCAAACCTGATCTAAAAGCTGATTTAGACTTTAGGATTTGCAAAGAGATTTGGAATTCCTAGGATTTAGATTTAGATAGTTTTCGCAACGAGAGTTGGTTAGCTATACTTTAGTGATTTGAGTTCAAGAACCGCGCTAAATCTGAATTCTGTTAGTTAATTTAACTGCATTCATTGATTTCCTGAGAAATACCCTGAACCTATCTTTCTCCCAATCGAATTTACAACTTGTTTAATTTACGCACTGCTTTCAATTACATCTTTTGGTTTAGCTTAATTCGAATATATTTAATCTATTGTGTGATTTCTGGAGTCCTTGTGTTCAGCCCCTACATATACTACATCAACTGCTTTAGTACTTTTTAGGGTATTAATTTGAGCATATCATTGCTCGGTTTTGAGAAGATGGTAAGGAGAGTTCTCCATACTATGTCTTTTGAAGAGGCTTTGGAATACCGCCTTTTGCTTGGTCACTTCCGAGATTTCAGAGAAACTCTAGACGAGATCAAGGCACTCTTCATCAAGGCAAAAAGCACACCACCACCAATGAAGCAGTTGACTAAGAGGGACGACCCAGGAAAATTTTCAATTCCATGCTCTTATCTCTGGAGTTGAATTCAAAGAATCTCTCGTTGATTCAGGATCTAGCGTCAATGTCATGTCAAAGGAAATTGCAGAGAGGTTGGGAATTGCTGATATAAGATCTCCTCTGATGTCTCTTGTATTTGCTAACTCTTCCACCTCAGTTCCATATGGTACAATCAGAATTAGTTCTTCACCTTAGGTTGTGTTCAAAGCTAATTCTAGGTTGACGAATATGGAACTTAGATTTTAGGATAATTGATTAGGTACGAGAGTGCGATTAATTACCTGATAGAACCTTAGGTGAGCAAAATAACTATTCGCAAAGAGATTTGGTTTAGTTGTTTTGTGAAAAAATCAAACCTAATCTAAAAGCTGATTTAGACTTTAGGATTTGCAAAGAGATTTGGAATTCCTAGGATTTAGATTTAGATAGTTTTCACAACGAGAGTTGGTTAGCTATACTTTAGTGATTTGAGTTCAAGAACCGCGCTAAATCTGAATTCTGTTAGTTAGTTTATCTGCATTCATTGATTTCCTGAGAAATACCTTCAACCTATCTTTCTCCCAATCGAATTTACAACTTGTTTAATTTACGCATTGCTTTCAATTACATCTTTTGGTTTAGCTTAATTCGAATATATTTAATCTATTGTGTGATTTCTGGAGTCCTTGTGTTCAGCCCCTACATATACTACATCAACTGCTTTAGTACTTTTTAGGGTATTAATTTGAGCATATCATTGCTCGGTTTTGAGAAGATGGTAAGGAGAGTTCTCCATACTATGTCTTTTGAAGAGGCTTTGGAATACCGCCTTTTGCTTGGTCACTTCTGAGATTTCAGAGAAACTCTAGACGAGATCAAGGCACTCTTCATCAAGGCAAAAAGCACACCACCACCAATGAAGCAGTTGACTAAGAGGGACGACCCAGGAAAATTTTCAATTCCATGCTCTTATCTCTGGAGTTGAATTCAAAGAATCTCTCGTTGATTCAGGATCTAGCGTCAATGTCATGTCAAAGGAAATTGCAGAGAGGTTGGGAATTGCTGATATAAGATCTCCTCTGATGTCTCTTGTATTTGCTAACTCTTCCACCTCAGTTCCATATGGTACAATCAGAATTAGTTCTTCACCTTAGGTTGTGTTCAAAGCTAATTCTAGGTTGACGAATATGGAACTTAGATCTTAGGATAATTGATTAGGCACGAGAGTGCGATTAATTACATGATAGAACCTTAGGTGAGCAAAATAACTATTCGCAAAGAGATTTGGTTTAGTTGTTTTGTGAAAAAATCAAACCTGATCTAAAAGCTGATTTAGACTTTAGGATTTGCAAAGAGATTTGGAATTCCTAGGATTTAGATTTAGATAGTTTTCGCAACGAGAGTTGGTTAGCTATACTTTAGTGATTTGAGTTCAAGAACCGCGCTAAATCTGAATTCTGTTAGTTAGTTTATCTGCATTCATTGATTTCCTGAGAAATACCCTGAACCTATCTTTCTCCCAATCGAATTTACAACTTGTTTAATTTACGCACTGCTTTCAATTACATCTTTTGGTTTAGCTTAATTCGAATATATTTAATCTATTGTGTGATTTCTGGAGTCCTTGTGTTCAGCCCCTACATATACTACATCAACTGCTTTAGTACTTTTTAGGGTATTAATTTGAGCATATCATTGCTCGGTTTTGAGAAGATGGTAAGGAGAGTTCTCCATACTATGTCTTTTGAAGAGGCTTTGGAATACCGCCTTTTGCTTGGTCACTTCCGAGATTTCAGAGAAACTCTAGACGAGATCAAGGCACTCTTCATCAAGGCAAAAAGCACACCACCACCAATGAAGCAGTTGACTAAGAGGGACGACCCAGGAAAATTTTCAATTCCATGCTCTTATCTCTGGAGTTGAATTCAAAGAATCTCTCGTTGATTCAGGATCTAGCGTCAATGTCATGTCAAAGGAAATTGCAGAGAGGTTGGGAATTGCTGATATAAGATCTCCTCTGATGTCTCTTGTATTTGCTAACTCTTCCACCTCAGTTCCATATGGTACAATCAGAATTAGTTCTTCACCTTAGGTTGTGTTCAAAGCTAATTCTAGGTTGACGAATATGGAACTTAGATCTTAGGATAATTGATTAGGCACGAGAGTGCGATTAATTACCTGATAGAACCTTAGGTGAGCAAAATAACTATTCGCAAAGAGATTTGGTTTAGTTGTTTTGTGAAAAAATCAAACCTGATCTAAAAGCTGATTTAGACTTTAGGATTTGCAAAGAGATTTGGAATTCCTAGGATTTAGATTTAGATAGTTTTCGCAACGAGAGTTGGTTAGCTATACTTTAGTGATTTGAGTTCAAGAACCGCGCTAAATCTGAATTCTGTTAGTTAGTTTATCTGCATTCATTGATTTCCTGAGAAATACCCTGAACCTATCTTTCTCCCAATCGAATTTACAACTTGTTTAATTTACGCACTGCTTTCAATTACATCTTTTGGTTTAGCTTAATTCGAATATATTTAATCTATTGTGTGATTTCTGGAGTCCTTGTGTTCAGCCCCTACATATACTACATCAACTGCTTTAGTACTTTTTAGGGTATTAATTTGAGCATATCATTGCTCGGTTTTGAGAAGATGGTAAGGAGAGTTCTCCATACTATGTCTTTTGAAGAGGCTTTGGAATACCACCTTTTGCTTGGTCACTTCCGAGATTTCAGAGAAACTCTAGACGAGATCAAGGCACTCTTCATCAAGGCAAAAAGCACACCACCACCAATGAAGCAGTTGACTAAGAGGGACGACCCAGGAAAATTTTCAATTCCATGCTCTTATCTCTGGAGTTGAATTCAAAGAATCTCTCGTTGATTCAGGATCTAGCGTCAATGTCATGTCAAAGGAAATTGCAGAGAGGTTGGGAATTGCTGATATAAGATCTCCTCTGATGTCTCTTGTATTTGCTAACTCTTCCACCTCAGTTCCATATGGTACAATCAGAATTAGTTCTTCACCTTAGGTTGTGTTCAAAGCTAATTCTAGGTTGACGAATATGGAACTTAGATCTTAGGATAATTGATTAGGCACGAGAGTGCGATTAATTACCTGATAGAACCTTAGGTGAGCAAAATAACTATTCGCAAAGAGATTTGGTTTAGTTGTTTTGTGAAAAAATCAAACCTGATCTAAAAGCTGATTTAGACTTTAGGATTTGCAAAGAGATTTGGAATTCCTAGGATTTAGATTTAGATAGTTTTCACAACGAGAGTTGGTTAGCTATACTTTAGTGATTTGAGTTCAAGAACCGCGCTAAATCCGAATTCTGTTAGTTAGTTTATCTGCATTCATTGATTTCCTGAGAAATACCCTGAACCTATCTTTCTCCCAATCGAATTTACAACTTGTTTAATTTACGCACTGCTTTCAATTACATCTTTTGGTTTAGCTTAATTCGAATATATTTAATCTATTGTGTGATTTCTGGAGTCCTTGTGTTCAGCCCCTACATATACTACATCAACTGCTTTAGTACTTTTTAGGGTATTAATTTGAGCATATCATTGCTCGGTTTTGAGAAGATGGTAAGGAGAGTTCTCCATACTATGTCTTTTGAAGAGGCTTTGGAATACCGCCTTTTGCTTGGTCACTTCCGAGATTTCAGAGAAACTCTAGACGAGATCAAGGCACTCTTCATCAAGGCAAAAAGCACACCACCACCAATGAAGCAGTTGACTAAGAGGGACAACCCATGAAAATTTTCAATTCCATGCTCTTATCTCTGGAGTTGAATTCAAAGAATCTCTCGTTGATTCAGGATCTATCGTCAATGTCATGTCAAAGGAAATTGCAGAGAGGTTGGGAATTGCTGATATAAGATCTCCTCTGATGTCTCTTGTATTTGCTAACTCTTCCACCTCAGTTCCATATGGTACAATCAGAATTAGTTCTTCACCTTAGGTTGTGTTCAAAGCTAATTCTAGGTTGACGAATATGGAACTTAGATCTTAGGATAATTGATTAGGCACGAGAGTGCGATTAATTACCTGATAGAACCTTAGGTGAGCAAAATAACTATTCGCAAAGAGATTTGGTTTAGTTGTTTTGTGAAAAAATCAAACCTGATCTAAAAGCTGATTTAGACTTTAGGATTTGCAAAGAGATTTGGAATTCCTAGGATTTAGATTTAGATAGTTTTCACAACGAGAGTTGGTTAGCTATACTTTAGTGATTTGAGTTCAAGAACCGCGCTAAATCTGAATTCTGTTAGTTAGTTTATCTGCATTCATTGATTTCCTGAGAAATACCCTGAACCTATCTTTCTCCCAATCGAATTTACAACTTGTTTAATTTACGCACTGCTTTCAATTACATCTTTTGGTTTAGCTTAATTCGAATATATTTAATCTATTGTGTGATTTCTGGAGTCCTTGTGTTCAGCCCCTACATATACTACATCAACTGCTTTAGTACTTTTTAGGGTATTAATTTGAGCATATCATTGCTCGGTTTTGAGAAGATGGTAAGGAGAGTTCTCCATACTATGTCTTTTGAAGAGGCTTTGGAATACCGCCTTTTGCTTGGTCACTTCCGAGATTTCAGAGAAACTCTAGACGAGATCAAGGCACTCTTCATCAAGGCAAAAAGCACACCACCACCAATGAAGCAGTTGACTAAGAGGGACGACCCATGAAAATTTTCAATTCCATGCTCTTATCTCTGGAGTTGAATTCAAAGAATCTCTCGTTGATTCAGGATCTAGCGTCAATGTCATGTCAAAGGAAATTGCAGAGAGGTTGGGAATTGCTGATATAAGATCTCCTCTGATGTCTCTTGTATTTGCTAACTCTTCCACCTCAGTTCCATATGGTACAATCCCTGATTTGCTGGTTAAAGTAGGAGATTGTCTGGTTCCTACTGATTTTCAGGTTGTGGAGATGAGTGCAAGATCTAGTACGCCTTTGATTCTTGAAAGGTCGTTCATGCCTACAGTTGGTGCAGTTATAGACACGCCCAGTAAGAGGATCTCGTTCTCATACATTGACAAGGAGATCTCCTACAAAGCCATCCCCTCTGGAAGAGCTCCCACACATATCTCTTGCATCACCGTTGTTACAGGAGAGTCGTTGATGGTTGATCTTTTGGAAGAGCTTTATGATCAGCCCAATGTCATAGATATTTTAGATGGTCCTTCTATCATCACCAAGAAAGACATCAAAACGGCTAAGGCAAAGAAGAAGGTGAAGAACAAAAGAGTCAAGGGTGCTGCCTATATGACTTTAATCCCTCAGAAGTGTGATGGAGATTCGATTGAGTATAAGGTGAAGTGCAAAGGAACCTCAAAACCATTCTCTAAGGCTAGAGTTATTCTTACTTCGGAGCTGAAAGAGAAAGGAAAAGAGGTTGTGGAGAGCTTGTTGAACAGAATTCTGAAGCTGGAAGTGTCTAGTTGTAGAACTTGCATGGGAGTAAGTTCTCAATTTTCTCCTGACTGATCACCTGAGCCAAAGTCAAGCTAGTGACGTAAAACAAGCGCTTGGTGGGAAGCAACCCACTGGTGAGTCTGTACATAAGTTCTTTTGCTTCTTTTGATTTTTGTTTTTGGTTTTTTGTGTTTTATGTGAATCAGGTGCGAAGAGGCTCAGTGTCGGGCGACACCAGAGTGGTGTCGGTCGACACGACACCAAAAAAAAAAAAAATTGGTGTGGTGAGCGTGGAGGCAACCCACTGGGACAAACATGACACCACATGCATCAATGTCGATGTCAAAGAGTCTATGTGTCGACCTAAACCTGGTATCGCTCGATACCAGTGCTGTGTGTCGGTCAACACCCGTACTCCAGTCAGGTAACTTCTATGATTTTCACGCATTCACTTGGCTGTTATAATTTCTTTTACCCCCTTTGGGCTAGATAACAATGGGGACAATATTGTTTAAGTCTGGGGGAGGTAGTTGCGGACATTGTGTTTGTTTTTCTTAGAATCAGTCGTTTTTGAGTCAAAATTTGTTTTATTGAGTCAAAACTTGTTGGAGATGATGATATTTTTCTTGAATCTATTGTTCTGATCTTGCTTCTAAGTGACCATTGTTACAGAATCAGTTCTATATTAGACTAATAAAAAATCCAAAGGCTGACCAATTGCTAGAAAACGCCCATGTTTCCAGCAGAATCCATTAAAGCCTGAGCTAATTTTTACACTTCATCGATGTGGTTTATGTTCACAGAGCTTGACTCATCATTCATATCTGACAAAGGAACCCATGTGTTTAAAGTAATGGTATTTTTCTCCCCTGTTACAAGTTAATAGATACAAGCATGAAAAGATGAAATGATTTTCTTCTGAGTAGAGGGTTAGAAAAATTTCCAACGATCCAATTTTTCTACTTGGGAAGGAATGATCACACAAAGGTTGGAAGCGAGGTTAGGAAAATTTCCTATGATACCATTATTCGCCTACACCTTTGATACATAGAGAGGGAAGAACCGGGGATTCGGTGGCAAACACCATCAATACTCGCGTCTCAACCCTTGATATGTATATGCGTTCAAAAAGATAAGAGCATGAAGTGAAATAAGTCTGGGGGAGAGAAAACAATACTGGAAAGTGTGAAAGTTAGGTGGTTCATTTCTCATGATATTGTATGAGAGATAGTCTAGAAGGTTCTAGGCATTGCTTACAACGATGAAACTGGCGATGAGGGCTTTATTGGATAATGCTGCGAAATTATGTGTGTAGTCGGGGAAGTTGCGAATGTCTACATATTTGGAACTAGTCACTTGATATGTGGAACACTAAGGAAAATGGTCATTGCAGTGTTTTAAGAATAGGTGAGTCTCTGTGTTTTTCAAACCTCTTTCTCTTGTTTAGCTTTCTGTTTGCTTGAGGGCAAGCAAATGCTAAGTCTGGAGGAGTTGATATATAATGGTTTTTACCCGTTTTTAGCCATGATATAGGTCTTATTTATAGAGTATTTATAGTATTTTGGAGTCTTTTCAAGTTTTAGGTGACTTTGGGAGAAAATGATCCGTTTTGGGTGAAAATGAGCATATGGAAATGCAGAGTCATGCAGAGACGTCAGGAGTTTGGCATTTGTTGAAGAACTTAACACCGATGGATTGAGCTCAAATTTGGATGCAAGACAGATCAATGGATTAGCGTTCATTTGGAAGTGGTTTGAGGCAATTCCAACGGTGCGATCAAAAGTTATTCTAGTTTTCGTGAAGACAGTCTAGTCTGGCGAGCAAAAGAGTCGATACCACTAATGGTGTCGACCGATACCGACTTCAGGAAGAAGGAAACATAATTTTTAACAATTTTAAAGTTTGCACCTTGGTCCAGAAGACTTTAATAATTACAATTAGCCCCAAAACGTGTTTTAGGAGTATTAATTAGGTTTTTCAGCCACTTGGGCTATTAAGCTTTATTTTATTCTTGATACTTTGAGAGAGATTTGTTCCAGGGTTTTTGGGAGATAACTCTGAACCCTTGTTTCTTATTGATTTCTTTTATGCAATTATATTCATCTATGATTTCTGTTCCATTGATCATGTCTGAGTAGATCTCCTTTATGTTTAGGGTTCTCATAAATGATCTCTTTGAATGTTAGATTAATTGGTTGATTAGGGTTCATAATCTGAATTAGTTATTCACCATAGGTTGTTCTCAAAGCTAATTCTAGGTTGACGAATCTGGAACTTAGATCTTAGGTTAATCGATTAGTCACGACAGTGCAATTAAAATCTGACAGAACTTAGGGTGAGCAAAATAGCTATCCACAAAGAGATTTGGTTTAGTTGTTTTGTGAACATATCAAACATGAACTTTAAAGCTGGTTTAGATCTGTAGGATTTGCAAAGAGATTTGGGATTCTGGGATTTAGACTTAGATAATTCTCGCAACTACAGTTGGTTAATTATAGCTTAGTGATTTGACTTCAAGAACTGTGCATAACCTGAACCCTGACTAGTTAGTTTATCTGCATTCATTGATTTCCTGAAAATACCCTGAACCTATCTTTCCACCATCGAATTTACAACAAGTTTAATCTACGTTATTGCTTTCAATTACATTGATCACTTAGCTTAATTCAACCCTTAAAATCTATTGTGTGATCCTTGAGTCTCTGTGGATTCGACCCCTAAGTATTACAATCGACAAAGCTGTTAGTATTTTAGGGTATTACAATTGAGCTTATCAATTGTCTTGAACGTCGTAAAGTGTCCAGCGTATTTTGAACTATGACAATGGAAAAGAATGCCAGGGATTTCTTCCTCCGAAACACACCTCCGAAAGACACCATCGGAACACTGCTTGTATAAGTATGGCTCGTCCCAAAAATAACGTCTGATATCTCTCAAGAACTTTTTCTTTTTTTTCCCAACAAAGTCACTTGGTTCCTTCTCTGCAGTAGGTAGTTTTCTATCTGACCAAACCAGGGAATTTTAGGTAGCTCGGTGTGGTGTGCAGAAGTGAAGTAGTTGTTGCACCCAATATCGATCGCGTCCACGTTCTCCTCAGGTAGGGTCTTGTCTAAGGGAGTTTCTTCAACTACACGTAGTCTGGACAAATGGTCTGCAACACCATTCTTGATCCCCTTATTGTCTTTAATCTCAAGATCAAATTCATGCAGCAGAAGAATCCAATGCAAAAGCCTAGGTTTGGCATTCTTCTTTGTAAGTAGGTACCTCAGAGCAGCATGATAAGTATGCACTATAACCTTAGACCCCACAAGATAAGATATGAACTTCTCAAAAGCGAACACAATAGCAAGAAGTTCTTTTTCGGTTGTAGCGTACTTGCACTGCGCATCATCAAGAGTTATGATGGCGTAGTAGATAACATGAAGTTTTTTGTCCCTTCGCTGTCCCAAAACAGCTCCTACCGCGAAATTCCTAGCATCAGTCATCACTTCGAAAGGTAAGTCCCAATCTGGTGGTTGGACGACTGGCACGCTGACAAATGCTCACTTGATGGTGTGAAAGGCCTCTCTAGACAGTCGCTGTCAAAATGGAACCTCACCTCCTTGCATAACAAATGTGTCAAGAGTCTAGCGATTTTGGAAAAATCCTTGATGAACCTCCTGTAGAACCCGACATGTCCCTGAAAGCTTCTAATCCCCTTTACAGAATCTGGCGGCTGTAGACTAGTCATCACTTCGATCTCTTCCTTGTCAACTTCGATACCCTGCTCTGAAATCCGATGACCCATGACTATCCCATCTCTGACCATAAAGTGGCATTTCTCTCAATTCAATACCAGATGCTTTTTCTCACAGCGATGTAATACCCTGAATAAATTAGAAAGACATATAGAAAAGGAGGATCCATACACAAAGAAATCGTCCATGAAAACCTCCACTATGTCCTCAATTAAGTCGGTGAAAATCGACATCATGCATCGGTGGAAAGTTGATGGGGGCATTGCACAAGCCAAATGGTATTCTGCGATTAGCAAAGTTGTCATAGGGACATGTGAATGTGGTATTCTCCTGGTCATCTGGGTGGATGGTAATCTGAAAAAACCAGAATACCCATATAGAAAACAGTAGTATGGGTGGTTAGCCAATCTCTCAAGCATCTGATCATTAAAAGGTAACGGAAAATTATCCTTACGAGTATCAGCATTCAATCTCCTATAGTCAATACACATCCTATGCCTTGTAACAGTTCTAGTTGGTATCAACTCATTTTTCTCATTTTCAACAACTGTCACACCGCCTTTCTTTGGCACAACATGGACTGAGCTCACCCAAGTACTATCAGAGATAGCGTATATGATGCCCGCCTCTAGAAGTTTCATTATCTCCTTCTTTACAACAACTTTTAGATTCAGGTTTAACCGTCTCAGATGTTTTATTGAAGTCATTGATTCATCCTCTATATGTATTATATGCATGCAAAGGTCAGGTGAAATTTCTGTGAGGTCATCTAGTGAGTAGCCTAAAGCTCTACGATACTTCCTAAGCTCACATAGAAGCAAAGCGGTTTCCACATTGTTCAACTCGGCATTGATGATCACATGGTAAGTGGAGTTAGGGCCAAGAAATGCGTACCTTAGCCCAATTGGGAGTGTTTTGAGTTCAATTTTTGGGCCTTCAGTTCGCTCCACGGGTCAGCAGGAGGCGCGAGAAGATTTGCTGTTGGAAGCGTCTCTGCGGCTCCATCTAAACTGATTTACTCGACCATTTTCTCCATTGTCTGGCTGGAGTTTAGCATCTTAGCATAGCCGGTGGCATCGTCACTCATAAACACATGCTCATTCGCTGCTTTTGTCAAAACGATCTCCAACGAGTCATCGAATAGAATCTCTTCAATCACTTCGTCAGAGACTTTTAGTGAGTCATCTATCGCGAATGTATGTCTGTCCAACATAGGCTTCTTCAGCATCATATCCATCTCAAATTTCATGACAATGTCTCCCAGGTGGAGATCTATTCGCCCGTTCCTCACGTCTATGATGGCTCCTGCTGTACACAAGAAGGGTCTTCCCAAAATAAGAGGATCCTTCGGTTCTTCATCCAGTTCTAGCACTACAAAATCTGCGGGAACAAATGCATTGCCAATTCGCACATGTAGATCCTCAAGAACACCAACATGCAGCTTCACAGAACGATCGGCAAACACTAGAGAGATCTTAGTTTACTTGAACTTTGTGAAACCGAGCCGCTTAGCCACATAGTATGGCATTAGGTTGACGCTGGACCCAAGATCACACAGAGAGCAAGCAAAAATCATAGCTCCGATCTGTACAGAGAGAATGAACTTTTCTAGGTCGCCTAGCTTCTTTGGCATCTTGTTTTGTAGAACAGCACTGCAATCTTTAGAGACCATCATAACATTATCTTCGGTAGGAGCCTTACTTGTCAGTAAGCTCTTCATATATTTCTTCAATGAAGGTATAATTTGGATTGCATCAACAAGAGGAAGTTTCAAAACAAGATCATTTAACATTTCCTTACACTTGGCCTCTTCTAGGTCTTTACGCGATTTCTTTGAACGAGTAGGGTAAGGGATCCTTGGGGTGTAGACGCGTGTAGGTGGTAGCACCTGTGGCTCATCCGTAGCGTATGTACTCACAAAAGCTTTCTCTTTTTTTGGTTGTCCCCTTGTCAACATCTCTTAGACCAATGGTGACATCAACTTTTTCACTTTTTTGTGCAGTCGGTTCCAACTCCTTCCCGCTTCTGAGTGTAATGGCGTTGATGAATTCATTCTTTGGATTCTGCTCTACCTTCCCTGGAAGAGTTCCCTGGGGTCTCTTGATCGCTTCGGCAGTTTGAGCAACCTGAGTATCCAGCTTCTTCACATGAGTGCACACATCTTCATATTTGCTGTTGAAATCGTTGTACATGTTATCAACCTTGACGTTGATCTCCTTAGCAGATTGCTGTTGATTGAGCAGGAGTTGTTGCATTAGAACCTTCAACTCGTCCTTAGATCATTCGCGGCGCTTGCAGGATCTTCGAATGGGACAGGTTTTGTCGTCTGGAAAGAGCTGAACGGTTGTTTCTGCTGGAACCCACTTTGAAACCTGTTCTACCCCTGAAAACCTTGAGAGAAACCTAAGACGCTTGCGTTTTGCAAAAATGTTTTTCCTTGGGGGTATTGAACTTGTTGGGGGTAGACTTGATCCTTGGGATTCTCGACATTGGTGCTTCTGTAAGACAGGGTCGGATGGTTCCTGTAATTCTGGTTGAACCCTCTGTTCTGCATGTACCCTTGTCCACTAACATAGTTCACCTCCTGTTTCTCGTTGGTCTCGGCTTCAGCTAATCCTTGACAGAAAATTTGATCTCCTGTCTCCTTGCAAGACTGCACGCTTCTCTGATTTCCCTTCAGTAGTAAGTTCACTTTCGCAGTCAGCTCATCAATCTTTTGCGAATCCGCACCATTGACACGTTTGGTTTTGTCGTACTCAGGTCATCGATTTCTGCAACTTGAAGCCAAGTTCTCTATCAGCTGGTATGCCCCTTCCATAGTCTTAATCATGAAATCTCAATTGCTCGCAGCATTAAGAGCGTTTTTGTAGTCCCAATCAACTCCATCGTAGAAGATGCTTAGTATCTGCTTATCCGAGTAACCATGGTGAGGGAACTCTCTACAGTATTCTCTGAACCTTTCCCATGCTTCGAAAAAAGACTTTCCTGCGTGCTGCTGGAAGGTGGTGATTTTATTTCGCAGCGAAGCCGTCTTAGACTTGGTGTATAAGTGATCCAAGAAAGTAGCTATGCATTCTTCCCTTGTAGTCAACGACCCAGGTGGAAGTGACTTGAGCCATCTTAGTGCCTTGTCCTCCAAAGAGAAATTGAAGAGTTTGCACTTGAGATGATCGGGCGGTACCCCATTCGACTTGGTGGTGCTGCAAATTTCTTCAAAATTTTCGATATGGTCCATAGGATGCTCTGCATGTAAGCCATCGAACATGTGCTGCTTCACCAATGCGATCATCTGAGGTTTGATCTCATAATATTACCTCGTAATGGCCGATGGGCGGATAGCAGCTCTGTTCTGGTAGAATGCATGAAGCGTGTCCAAGTCCCCAATGCCAGGTTGTTGTTGCTGTTGCTGTTGTTGCTGCTGTAGATGCTGCAACTACTGCACTTGTTGTTGTAGCCTCTGCAGTTCGGCAGCAGCAGCGTTTTGTTGGTCGTCGTTCTGAAAGTCCATGATGACAGGAATTATCCTCGCCCTCTGTTTCGTTCGTTCTAACCTTTCTAGCTCTTCGTTGCTGAGCTCGCAAAGGTTTTCAGAGCCCCTGCTTCTGGTAAATCTATTCAACTTTTTCGTCAGTCACCTGAAACGCACAAGTGATCAAGGTAGAATGTGTTAATAAATCTTAGATTAAATTTCAAATTCAGAATTGATGGTAACACTATTGATCCCGGCAACGGCGCCAAATTGATTTAGGTGTTTTACCACGTAGTCAATTAAGTAAAGTGTACACTACCGCAATCGTAACGATTGTCAATGCAGTACTTTAGGATCCAATTCACAGAGATCAAGGTTACACTACAATTCTCACAATTATGAAACTAAGCTAAGACAAGAATATGGTTGGTTTTGGAAAAGTAACGAAAGCAATTAAAACGATGTCAATTCAATAAAGGAAAAACGTTAGGTCAAGGGTTTATTCTCTGGAATCCAGAGATCACGAATCAGACAACTATTCACGGAGCGACTAAACACAAGTTTCAAACTCAAGCATAAAAATCTAACTTCCGTTGGCATAGAATTCTAGATCAGAATTAATGAGTAGGTTCAATATGTTGACGAATCGCCTTAACATCAACTTCCGCAGGCTAAGGACAATTCGCTCTCTTATGTTATTTATAGCAACCTACGACACTTCTGTGTAATAGATTAAGCCCTAGTTCAGAGACTAAGCAGTCAACTTAAGCCTAAGAAGTAAACACAACAATAAGCGAAAACCACAAAAGATAAATCCCTATCTATGTCTAATTCAATGGTTCAATTATCCCCTTGAAACCCTAAACCTAAAAATGAGACTTCTCAGACATGACAATGGATAACAAGCAAGAAGATATAGAGAAACTCATAATAATTAAAGAGATGAAAAGGTTTATAATTCTTCTCAATAGTTGCAGAGATTCTTCTTCTTGCTTACAAAATCAATCACCAAAAACTGAGTAGAATAGAGAGCCGTCAAAAGAGAGATAGCCTGAAAAGTGGCGGAAAATAAAGTATAAATAGGGTTCTCGGCGAATTAGGTCAGAATATGCAGTTTTTGGGGAAAACAGAAAAATCAGAAATTTAATTTTCCTTCTCGCCGGCTTGCATCGATCGATTTTGGTTCTTATGTGCATGCTCCATCGATCGATTCACTCCTTGCATCGATTGATTCTGGCTCTTCGGAGGGTGTTGCATCGATCGATTTTGGTTCTTCTGGGCATGCTCCATCGATCGATGCACTCCTTGCATCAATCGATTCTGGCTCTTCGGAGGGTGTTGCATCGATCGATGCCAATTGTGCATCGATCGATTTTGTCTCTTTGGGGCATGCTCCATCGATCGATGCACTACTTGCATCGATCGATTCTGCTCTTTTTGTACCGTTCCATGCGTTTTTGCCCACGTAACTCCAATTTCTTCCGTAAACTCCTTTTTACCTGAGATAACTGAATAAAGGACTAAAAGACTCTAAAAACAGACTTTGACTCGATAAAATAATAAAAAAACACCAAAACATGTGTTAGAAAACGATAAAAACCAAGCATATCAAACAACGATGCATTTTCTTCTGCACCCAACCAAAATATAGGAACTGGTGATTTCTTATTGCTCATTATATGCAACTCATTTCTGTTACAAATATCGGGTAAGTCCAACCTATGACTTTCCGCTGTCTTTGGTTCTTCCTTTCACGTTTAACATTGTATGCATGATGTTATCAAAAAAGGTTTCCTCAATGTGCATGACATCAAGATTGTGTCTCAGCAGATGATCTTTCCAGTACGGAAGTTCCCAAAAAATTATTTTCTTGTCCAATTGTGATTGACCCCATATCCATCACGCATATTAGCTGGAGTGTGCCAATTTACCCCACGAATCACGATATCTTGTGCCCCAAAATTATCTATTTGCGCTTCATGATCTTCCCTAGATAGATACACTGGTGGGGGGACACGCACAATTTTGTTCTTCCTAAACAGCCGCTTGTTTCGCCGATAAGATTGTTGATTGGCAGAAACCGGTGGTGACAATCAAACCATCATGTTTTTTGACCATGTTTCAGTTGAAATGCATATATCCAGGGATTAGGCCGCTTTGGATGATTGGGCCCAAGGATTAAAATATTCAGAAATATATATTCTCTTTGCATGAACATATCTGGGGAAGATTATAAGACGTTACGATAACTGGTCACAAAGAATATTTCCTACTAGACATACCGAATGGACTAAATCTATCAGTGCAAAGACCAAGATAGACATTTCGCTTAGATTACCGAGTTAAAATATTTTCAAGTTTTTGCATCTGACAGGTGAGTCACTTCTCCTTCTGTATGTGAATGTTCTGCATGCCATCTCATCCATGTAGCTGTCCTTTCAAATTGATACAATCGTTTCAACGTATCGGTTGATATATAATGGTTTTTACCCCTTTTAGGCCATGATATAAGTCCGTTTTATAAAGTCTTTCTACTATTTTGTAGTGTTTTAGAGTCTTTTACAGGTTTTAGCACTTTTGGAGCATAATTGGAGATATTGGAGCTTTCTGGAGCATTTTGGATCAAAGCAGAAGTTCGTGTAGCTGAGTACCCGATTTGAACCATTAGTGTTGATCGATACTGCCTAGTATCGGTCGACACTCATCAAAGCAGACACGACCCGCGAGTTTAATGAAGAGTTAAAGAATTGCAAAATTTCCCAGAAGTCTTTATTATTTGCATGAAGCCCCAAAACGTGATTTAAGTTATTTAATAGGATTTTACAGCCACTTTCATGTCTATGCTTTATTTTATTCTGGTTTTGTGAGAGAGATTTTGAAGGGAGACAAGTCTAAAACTTTGTTCGTCCGAGAGAAGATTTCGAACCCTCTTGTTACTCTTTCTATTTTATTTGATGATTTATTCAAACATGTTTATTGCTTCAATTTTCATGTCTGAGTAGATCTCTTGTTAGGTTTAGGGTTCTCATAAGGGTTTTCTTTGAATGCTAGGTTGATTAGTTATTATGATTCACCACCTGAATTAGTTCTTCGCCATAGGTTGTTTCCAAAGCTAATTCTAGATTGATCACCTAGAACTTAGACCTTAGGATAATTGATTAGGCACGATAGTGCGATTAATTACCTGACAGAACCTAGGGTGAGCAAAATAACTATTCGCAAAGAGATTTGGTTTAGTTGTTTTGTGAACAAATCAAACTTGAACTAAAAGCTGGTTTAGGCTTTAGGATTCGCAAAGAGATTTGGAATTCTAGGATTTAGACTTAGATAGTTTTCGCAACGAGAGTTGGTTAATTATACCTTAGTGATTTGAGTTCAAGAACAGCGCTAAATCTGAATCATGTTAGTTAGTTTATCTGTATTCATTGATTCCCTGAGAAATACCATGAACCTATCTTTCTCCAATCGAATTTGCAACCGTTTTAATTTACATACTGTTTTCAATTTCATTGATTGCTTAGCTTTATTCTCATCTTTATAATCTATTGTGTGTCTCTGTGAGTCCTTG